>OX459030.1:83436875-84841831 GCA_949775025.1 Tricholauxania praeusta | reverse complement strand
CAGTTGGAAGGGGAGCCGGAGAGTCTGAGGATGAGATGTGCGTTGCATGCAATGCCGCATTTATTAGAGTGCACGAAAGCTGCTGTTTATCTTACAACAAACAGACGACCGACCGATGAATGGTCATATGGACAGACGCACAAGCTAATGGATGCATTGGTTAGATGAATGATTGCACAGAAGGATGGATGGTAGCAGTCTGCACAGGTTGAACATGTACTGTGGTGTAGATTGCAAATTACGAAATGAATTCAATGAAAGAAATGGGAAATTTTTTCCTAATATATGGAACATTTAAGAAACAACGTCGAGATCGAGGATCAGTCAAATCTAAAATTCTATTGACACTTCTAAACTAAAATAATTTTTTTCTCTAAAAATACGAATTTGATTGATGTATCAATCTTGAAATTTTTAGTTTTATAAAATGCTATGAAAGGAGAAAATTTTATTTTAAATTCCGTATGACTGGATTTTGTTCTTATCGGTTTTTATTTGATGAGAAAAAAACAAAGGACCTCACTGTTTAATTTATTAAAATCTTAGGGATATTTTTAGACCACCTCTATTAGGGTGCAAATGTATAAATAACTACACTATATTAAGTGCAAAGGCTGGCCTACGCGCATATGATGTTTTGCTTCCACATGCAATATGATTTCGACTTCAATGCAACTATCGTACAACTCCTAGTAGTGTTCTTGAATTATGCTTGTTGTTGCTGCGTTTGCTGTGATCCCGTCTCAATTTTGTACCTTATGAGGAATTATCCATTTCATGTTCTCTTTACAAAATATTTTTTGGAAGTCTTTTCCTTTATCCTTACTTAACTTTGAGTAATTTTTGTCATAAAGTTTCTGAAATTTTATCGCAAGAATATGTACCCTTTGTGCAATAGGAGATATTGGGGAATTTCGCCTTTCATTAATAGGAAATAAATTTATATTTTTCCCGGATAATCTTGTTTTTAGTTTTTGGGGAACTTTTTTTTTATCTTCAATACATCTGATTTTGATCTTCTGTGCAAAAAATCTATGAGGATGCAGTTTTAAAAGCGCATTAATGTAAATACCACAACCCAAGCCATACAATATGCAAGTTGCAAAGGAAAATACTAAAACTCATAGAGATATCCCAACTGGAAATATAGAAAAGGTTACAAAAATTAATCTTGAAAGATTAGTAACGTCAACCACTTACTATACACATTTTTTGAGTAGCACTTGAGGCAACTACATAGTTGAAGGGCGTTATTTTCGAAGCTCTCAGACTTCGATCATATGGGAAAAGTGATGTGACTTATTTCCTACCGGTAATATGTGTCCTATTAATTTACTTATATGTATGTAGCTCTGCATATCATCGAAAATGCGAGTACATTGCATTTGTGTGCTATTGTAGGATTTACATGAATCTTTAAAGAAGTCGGGATCAAATGCAAACGCTACCGCTTTGCATTTCTGCTTGAATTCGATTGCATTGAGAGCGTAGACTACGTCAAACCTTTGATGAGGAACACAAAATTTGAAAAGCCGCACATTTGAGATGTAGTGGAAATAATTGGCAGTAACAACAACAGCAAGGTATGGGGTCTGAATTAAATCATTGTAAGTTTTTAATTTGATTAAATAATGGGAGACCGAATCAATTGTTCTGTTTAACAATTGATTGTGATCGATGAAAAGATACGAGCAGAAACTTTTAAGTTCCTTATGACAAAAATTATTAAATTGGGCAAAAACCAGCATTTATTTGATAGTTTACAGTATTGGTTATCATACGAATACTGCGAATTGATCGGCTGATGCACATGTAGCAGGAAAATGTTAAACATTTTAGTTAGTTCATGCAGTGAAAATAATTCAAATTACATAAAATCTATTTCTCAATGAGGACAATTTGAAGAAATGACCAAGAAATTCCCTTACCTTATTATTGATATCGTCATATTCCATTGCTAAAAAATGAAGAGCTGAGGTGCAAAACCCGCCAAGTCCATATTTTGCATTTTTGGGAAAATCGAAAAAACAGTTTTCCACTGAAATTTAACTACAGTAAAAAAGTAGATTGATCCATTGTAATAGTTGACAAAAGTTATTAAAATTCTGATTTTTCATTACATTTTATGACCTAATTTATAAGGACTATAATAAAAAAACGTTTGGACTTGGCGGGTTTTGAAACAAAATCTGTGGACTTGGCGGGTTTTGAAATTGAAAACGTGGACTTGGCTGTTTTTGAAAATGAAACCTCGGGACTTGGCGGGTTTTGAAAGTGAAACCTCGGGACTTGGCGGGTTTTGAAAAATAATAATAGTAAATGGTTCCGAAATCATTTTTTTAAAATGGTTAAGTTTTAATTAATTTCAAAGCAACGTATATTCTTACAAAGAAAATAGTATTTAACAGTTTATATTGACTTAAAATCGATTTTTGTAATCAACATTTTCATAAATCTTATAGGAACGAAAACAATGACCTTTATGTATTTAGGTCTAGAGCAGACGGTACTTCTGTAAGAGCCTTTTGTACATCTTTAGATTAGAATTCCGCGCAAATACTTAATGCATTAGTGATGACACTAATGTATTACTATATTTTTATTAACGCTTGTCTTAAAAATTAATTTCTACACTATGTGCCAAATTAGCATCGACAATTTTTCTGCATTTTGTGATTTTAACATTCTTAAGGTGGTTTTATGATTTAAATACTCTCATAATAAGGACTGATTACTTTTAATTTGGATTACTTCTCACAGCTTTTGGAATACCCATAATTTTTTCACAAATGAATGTTTCGCTCCAAATAACAAATAAAATTGGACTTGGCGGGTTTTGATTCTCAGAAATGTGGACTTGGCGGGTTTTGATAAAAAGAATTTAACAGAAATTTCTGCAATCAAAAGTTTGTGAAAGGAAATTTTTTTTTTTTTAAATTAAGAGTATACAGGCTTGTAGACAATCATTTTTTCTGTCCCCTCCTACAATATCTCACATTTTCATTTTTTTGGACTTGGCGGGTTTTGCACCTCAGCTCTTCAAATATTGTTTAACGAAACAATGTCCAATTGAAAAGTCGATGAGCATACCAGTTTTTGGTTGAATGAACCAGCTTCTTGTTATTTTTTTTTTTCACAGCTTGAATATTTCCTGTTACTCGTCTTGATAATGATACCTTGACGTTATGGTAGAATTTGCATTTAGGAAGACGGAAGTCACATCCTGATTGTATCCGCTAATTGCACATTCTGCGTAATCGTTTTCATACGAGAAGAATTAAAAAACCTTGTAGATTTGTACATTATTCTCTATAATGAGCTAAACAGTAAACATTATTGCTTCTTTTTTAATATAGTATAGTTATGACGCTATAGATCTACCTTGCCAGTATGAAGTGGGTTCATTGGCTTCTCAAATATGTTCAACACTGGTTTCGCGACGATCTTTGGACGCGGTTCACTATGGGAGGTGTGGCACCACCTATTTTTTTTATAGAAGCTTACGTTGGCTCGTACTATTTATATGCTTACCAAGTCTCATTCATCTGCGTCAAATAGTCAATGAAATATAATGAGTTTGATTTTCTTTTAATATTAGGGGCATGTCATTGCCCATTTTTTCTCAAACAAAACTGTGCCTAGAACCTTCCTCAGACCATATGAAACATTTAAATATAATTATGACCTCAATCGTTTAAGTCGTTCAGAAGTTACGCGATCACAAACAGATGCACCAACGATTATTTTTATACAGGGTGGCTGATAAATATTGCTTCATTAAGAAACTCAATTTTTTTTTTTTTTCAGTGTATTGAATTCATTTTTCTTTTTTTTCATGTTAAAGCTTATTCAATTTTATTAAATATAGCTTAATTAGTTTTAAAAATAATGTAATTTAAATGCCCCCTGCTCGTTGATGCATGTGCGGCATCTTACCAAAAAGTTGTTCATTACTACTTGGAGAGTTGAGACAGGAATAGCCGCAATTGTTTCTTCAATGGATTGCTTTAGTTCATTCAAATTTATTGGCTGTGCTTTGTAGACTTCCTGTTTGCAATAACCTCACAAGAAAAAGTCAGGTGCAGTAAGGTCAGGCGACCTGGGGGCCAACGGTATGTGGAGTTTCTGGATATCAGCTTATTGGGAAATTTTCATCGCAATTCTGTCATAACAGACCGGGCTATGAGAGGAGTTGCACCATCTTGCTGAAATCACACAGAGTAGAAAGAAATTCTCATTAGACGTAATTCTGGATAGAAAAACTCTCTCAACATGCTCAAGTAACGGTCTCCAGTAACCGTAACGGTGTGACCGTTTTCTTCGAAGAAGTAGGGCCTGACAATGCAGCGTGATGAAACTGCACACCTCACTGTGACACGAAGTGGATGCTTATTCGACAATTTGGTTTAAAATCAAAATGGGCTTCGTCAGACATAAAAAGACAGTTCAACATGTTTCCGTCCTCTTCCACCATTTGAAGCATCTTCTGGCAAAATTCCAAGCGAATCGGCAAGTCTGCTGAGTTCAGTTTGTTGGCGATTTGAATTTTATATGGGACTAAGTCCTAATCATTGTGCATAATTGACTGCAATGACTGTCTGCTTATACCCATTTGAGCAGATAAGCTTTTTGTCGAAACTCTTGGATTGTTATGTATGGCAGCAGATACGGCAGCGATTGTTTCCTCCGTCCGAACTGAAGGATTTCGATGGTTAGGTCTTCTTTCGACTGTCCTATGCTCGGCAAAATTGTTAACAAGTCTCATTATGGTACATCTGCTCGGAGGATTGCCGCCAAACGTGCGCCTATACTCTCTTTGAACCGAAACTACGGACTCCAGTGCGTGATAGCGGCGGACAATCCAAATTCTTGTTTCAGTATCCCAGTTATCAATTTTTGTTAAGTCTAAAAATCAATCTGCAAAATAAAAAAAAATATTAACCAGATTCATTTAATAGAAAAAAAACTATTAAATTTTTTTTTTGGTAGCGGCTTTCATCAGCTGCCCTGTATGTAAGCATGAAAATCTTTTATTTCTTACCTTTAAGTTGGACCTGAGTCTGAAGTACCATAATTTTATTATTATTTTCAATACAATGTACTAATACTTTTATTTAGCATATTAATAATATGAAAAGTAATTTAAAGATTGCATTACTTCTTTAAAAATAATAAAAAATTAATTATTTTACCACCGTCTTAAATATAAAACCTTAGAATTAATAAAAATGTTAAGCTGGTGAATTTTAAGGACACATGAAAATTCAGCTAAAGTCGGCTAAGAACTGTTGTATGTCCGGTGTTTTTGATTTTTTTTTTTGAAAGTTATGAAAAGTCTGATCGGCATTTTTATTAAAAACACCACCAATAGCAGTTTCAAAACCACCTGAAATCGTTGAAAATTTTCAATATTTAGGTTCAGGTTAGAAGTATAGTATAAACTCTATAAAGGGAAACTTAAGGGACTAATTTATTGCGTTGTTGAGAATTTTCGTTAAATTGAGAGCTAGTTAAATTAACATTATTTTACAAGTAAATGTATAGTTTATTATCTTCGTCTGGCGTTTTTTGTGATTCCAGAATCTTAATTTTTTTCCTATGTTTTTTATGTTTCATCTTCAATCAAAATATATTTTCTAATAATTTCGCTACATCGAGTGCTTGTTGAATGCTTGTTGGTGGTTCGGGATCATCTGCCTCATCTTCGTCATCCCCTTGATTTCCTCCTCATTCCCGCGCTGAAGATCGAATTTTTTCATATGCAAGAATAGTTGTTATGGCCTACATCTATGTTAATTTGTAGATTAACGTATTGTTTTGCTATTGAAAGTGTAGTAATTTATGGGTAATAAGGTAAACCAACCAAAGACAAGTAATTTTACGTCTTAGAGTTTTTCGCTAAATAGCAGTTCGTTATATAAAGTTTGCACTGCATAAGACACTTAATGGCGTTAACAGACTCATAAGGAGAAGATGAACTGCGTTTATAGAATTAAAAAAGCCACAAATTTTAATGTAAGGAGAATTTTTTTTTAAAAAAAAAATTTTTTTTCTGAAAAATCATATAGTAGCCGGGATTGACACGGCCAAGCCCGAAATTTCATGTCAAATCCGGGGCTTGCACTATAGGTCAAACAGCACACCTGTCTGGCCAAAACCCAATTTATACAAGTGTCGCTATTTAATTTTTGTTAATGTAGAGTAACGGAGAATACCTCAAAATAAACAAAATTGCATTTGGTTTTTGGAAAAAATAATTTACCGTTTTTTAGCGATGTGTCAAAGTTGATGCATTTGTATTCTACTGTGATAACGCAAACAAGTGGTGATTTTTACTCCTTTTGTAGCTATTGTGAAGTAATTTAAATAATTTGTTTTTTTTTTTTTTAAATCAAAATGGAAAAAATTCATGATGGTATGTTTTATGTAATTTAACTTAAAACATTTAAATATATTTTGTTCTTTTTTTTTGTTGTTTGGGTCAAATTTATAATTTAATCAAATTTTGAAAAATTCTTTTTCGGAGGATTTTTGACCAGTTTCTTCCAAATTGCACTATATCAAGTCAATTTTTTCCCGACGTCGCCAAATAAGCGACGAAACGTCGGGAAAAAATTGACTTGATATAGTGCAATTTGGAAGAAACTGGTCAAAAATCCTCCGAAAAAGAATTTTTCAAAATTTGATTAAATATATTTTGGTTTTCTGTGAAAAAAATCTAAAATTGAAATGAGACCCCTGATTTGTCAAGTTTTTTTAAATTTCCAACTTTGTGTAAGCTTTTAAAATTTTGTTGGGATTTGTTAGTCTTACGACACCCTAAATAAGTTAGATGTTGCTATTGTGAGTGTTATTTAGAAATTTGGATGCCCGATTTAGCACGTTTTTTTTTAATGAATTTTTTTGTCAGGTGACTTATTCTTCCGAAATTCTGATTTATTCGAAGTCTGGTTGCAAAAGACAGACAAAACGGAAAAATGAGAGGCTGTTTTCAATTACTTATTGGAAGATACTGAGGATGCTACTAGTCCAAGTTATTTGTGACAAAGTGAGCATAATTTTTGCATTAGAGCTTACGAAAAATGCCACTGGAATTTGCCTGTTTTTTTGAATTTGTATTACATGCAGGTTACAAGTGCGGCATCCAAAAGTGGTAAATCAGAAATGAAGATGATAAAAAACAGTATCAGAAAAAAAGAAAACAATACAAGATTTATTTTTTATTAAGCTTGGCCTCATAGTAGATAAACCGAAAGTAGGTGGTTTTGGGAGTACAAACGATGGCAACACTGCGCGCTGAGCTTTTGTGGAACATGAAATATTTTCTCAAATTACCGGCATTGACAAGGACTTGATTTTTCGCTTAAAAAAAATTTAAATAAGTATGTCTAGTCAATTTCCTTTAAACGTAAACAAATTTCAAGTTTACTGCTTTGAAACCGCAAAAATTATTCAAAACATGTATTCCTGACTCCCAATGACAGCAACTCTACACAAAATTCTTATTCATTCGAAGCTATGAAATACGCGAGAATGAAGAAGAGGAAGATGAAATTGGGAAACCGAAATTTCAAGTTCAATGTATTTCAAAATTTTAACTAATTTATTGTTAGAAAGTGATGCTTAAATAAACGTTATGTATTTCTTAACCTAACACTACAATCTAAAAATAAAAACACATCTTTTATTTCATTAATTATGGAATTTTAAAAGATGTAGTACGTGCCATTTTTGAACCGGTAGCACAAGGGTTAAGATTTTTCTCAGAGTTCTTCTTTAAGCCTAGAGTCAACATAAAAAATACATTTCTAGTTAATCACCACGATAATATAGCCGTTATTAGTTTTGGTCAGTGAAATGTGCTATTTGACCTATAGTGGCCTGGTAGGAATTCAAAAATTTCTGAAATAGCGGGAAATTCGACGATTTTTGTGACATGCAGTTAAAATGTTTTTTTAACGAGCAGAAAAAAAAAGTCACCAAGTTCTTCCTAGATCACAGTTGAAGTTTTATGAATTCATTTTTTAATATTGCTGACAAAAAATTGAAGGCTTGAAATTTATTTCTTTCAACTTGGCAGCCCTGGTCTTATGGAAGGCTGAAATTTGGTATAGGCCTTTGATTTTACTAGTACATTAACATACTTTACTTTTTGGACTTAAGGCTCAACTTGCAATATAACAAGACAAATCTGGTCGGAATGGAATGCTAAGCAATCTCTAGAACTGATATCCTGCACTAGTAGATATAGTGTCTCGTGAGTTGTTGCAGTCACAGCTGGCCATTGCCTTATCGGCACACATGCGGAGAGATTATGTATTCGGTCTTTTGACTTTTGTAGAAGTAATAGGGATGTGGAGGAGGAGAAAAGCATAAAACATTTTCTTTGCTCCTACTCTGCACTTGCTAGAAAACGCCACAAAAAAATTGGATGGCTTATGTTTGATGACCTGGATGATCTCAGACATGGTCAGCCATGTAGTTTTGTTACGAAATCTGGTTGGTTCAATGAGAGGGTATAGTCAAGTACCCTGTGGTATCACAATGGAACAGGATTTAGTTTAAGTGAGTCGGTTCGCAACTGACTTCCACTCCTACCTACCCTAAGTACCTACTTTTTTTAGAAGCTTATGAGAGTCCACCCAGAATGAGATGTTGAATGTTGTTTTGTTAGCTGATGCAGAGGGCATACGTTTTATTCTTCACCAAAAATTATAATAAAAACAGGTTTATGATAAATTTTTAAATAAATAAAATTATCGCTTGAATATGCTATGTCCTTAAACGAAATTATGTTTATTTCCGTACATATTTGTATTTACTTACCATCAAATAACGGTGGAAAATCATAAAATTGTGTTATATACAGCATGTGTGTTTCTTGCTGTTGTTGTTGCTGCTGCGAGCTAAATAGCAATAAAAAATAAAACAAAAACAACAACAAAAACCCATTTTTTGGCTTATCCTCAAACGGTCTCGCGTAATTTTACGCCTCATAAATTCACATCAATTAAATGCTTAACATAACGTCAAAAACATAAAACGAAACAAAAAACTTTTAATTATAATCGGCGAGGCACTTGTGAGTAGCCACACCCGATGCACCCCTCCTTAGATTTCATACAGACAACACCAACTCCCACTGCAATGCAATAAAATTTTAGAGCAAAACGCAACTTAAATAGTAAAATCAAAAAGCATGAAAGAGACAACTAATAGGCGTAAGAGAGACACAAAGAGTTACTTAATACTTAGCGATAATTAAGCAGATTTTAATTAAATTTTGTTTTGTTTTTTTATATAATTTATTTAAAATAATCAAGCGAACAACGCTATGTAGCTAAATTTTGTAACATCGACCATTGTTGGTTGTGTAGTGGAGGCGTAAGGCGGATATGCAGGAGGAGATACGTAAATACATAAGTATGTGTGAAATGTTTACATGCCTAATTATGATTTATTTGTTTATTTACATTGCACGCGCAGAGTAGAACACGCCGCGTAGTAGGCTGCGACGCGCTTTCATTCACGACCTGTCCAATTATGCTTCTATGCGACCATCCTTTTGTATTTGTTAATTACAGCTGCGCATACACTCTCATACACAACTCGTATTTACGCAATTGTGAATACCCCTATCTCTAGCTTCTATTTATGCGCTTCAGATTAATTGCGCCAAAGCACACATTTATTGTTTTGGGTTGTTGTTTTTGTTCGACAGCGAACAGCGCAGTCAAGCTAAGCCGAGGCAAACTGAACCAACATTGCATACATGACGCAACCCAAATGCAACAACCCAGCAGAGAATTTAGTCATAGTCAGTTAAGTCAGTGGGAATCTTTAAAGTAGTATTTTTCAGGCAAACATAGGCAGCAGTCAGGTACAAGAAGAGAAAAGCCCCATAAAATGTTCATGCCTCAGTATAAAATCCGTGCAAACGCCATGCATTGTATGCATTTCTCTGAGAAAAGCACTAGGTGCGATGCCTGTCTTCGGAAACCCTTGAACAGCTAATCTTATATGATGGAAATAATTTATTTTCACATTTTATTTCCAAAGAGGGCAGCAGATGTAAGGCCCTTGAAATTTGTAAGACTTCTGGAGAAACATGGACTTCATGCAAAAGACATAGGACCACTACTACCTTACTGATCAAGAGCCGAACTTGCATTGAGAGAATCATAGCGAGACGTAGTTTCGTGATAACTTGAATATTTCGCATTTGCTATACTGGCAACTGCCTTCTACGTTGGCGAACTGTGCCGTTGGAGGTTATCCTATTCCACTGAAAAAGCACAGGTGTGCGGTTAAGTACCTAAAACCCTAAAAATTATATTATATTATTATTATTTGAATGCTTGAATGCTATCTAGATTGGGTTATGAATAAGAAAATTATTTTAATCTATCAAGAAAATGGTCACCTAAGAACATAACCCTGGCTCTTGCAAGTGCCCTGCACCCTGTTTCTTTAGTGTCTACATTCCCACAGCTGCGGCAGTGGTTACTGAAAGATATGGAAGGTATTCTGGAACACATACTGATTGGCCAGTGACATGCCTTTACCGAATAGAGTATAGAAATTATGGTGCAAGATTTCTTTATGAAACATTTCATTTTCGTTAGATCATAAGCGATTCATATCCTTGATATTAAGTCAAGATAAATATTGTTTTCGGCTTTACTATCATTACCATTTACTTGTTCGTTTTTCACTATATCCCTGTGTCCTACGATGCAGGTGAGGGTCATTTTGAAACTTTTTTCAGAGTAGCGTGTATCATATTGTGTTTCTTAACTGGTTCAGATGATGTAATTTTTTGATATTAGAGTCGAAATTGCTGTAAGACGCCGGTGCCGACATGTAATCTAAAATATGTGGTGATACTTAGGGCTGCGTAGGCGACTATCGCTCAAACCATTATTTTATGATAATTTTAAAGCTTTTCCCAAGGTTTTTTCCTCCGGGTCGGAAATGTTGATGAATACGCCTCTCATACGGTTGAGTGGTTGTGAGATTGTATGAATGAGTTTCTTTGATTTGCTCTATCCTGTTAGTTTTGCTTATTCTTTTTAAAGGAGATTTGATACAGCCTTTGATGAAAGTGTTTTTTCTTGGTGACATTTCCTATTGGGCGATTTCAAATTTTCCAAGCCCACAAAACAAAGAAACCAAATATCTATTTGTATGAGTAAATGTATGTTTTTCTTCATATGTATGTACGTATAGGTGTGTATTTGCTCTTTAGTAGTGTCACTTAGTTATACTTAAGTTGAACCATGTTTTGTTGACTCTACGTTGCTTGTGTTCCTCAGTTGCTACACCTCGTATTACCAATACTAAAACAATCGTAGTGCCTGTTTGGTCATCGTCGACATCTCATTCTTCCACCCATATTCCCGTTCGTTCGTCTCGCTTGACTTCCGCAAAGTGGTTAAGAAAACACGCATTCGTTTGCTTGGATCTGCTTCATTCATCCGTTTCGTATCGTTTCGTTTGGTGCATAAGAATGAATTAACGTATCCAACGAATACGTATGTACCTACGTATTCATATCGCTCGAATTTGATGACGAATGTATCGATGAACAAACTAACGAACGGAGCGACTGACGGGCGCGCAGATGGTCGGATGGATTGAGAAGTAACGCCAGACAGATTGACTCGCTTCGATGGATCACTTTGATAGACGACCACATGCCGGAGAACCCAAACCACGCTGGATGAATAACTGCGTCACGAAGAATGTTAATTGACGACATTTGCTTTGGAATGGGTTTGAGTGGGTATGCATATCTAAGTGTAGCTGTGTGATGTAGATGTGTCTATGTCTATGCGGTCAAAATGTTGGAATGAAAACATTTGATATCTGTGGGAATATTCAGCTTAAGTCAAAATATTTTTTTCCTTCTTGACTAAGCGAATGAATTCATTTTTGTGTAGCTTGGTGAAAATTTTCTATTTATTTTATACTAGGTATTTCTCGTGACTTTGAGCGCGTAGCCTTCGTAGCCTTGCTTCAAAGGTTCACATATTTAAACTTTGACCCCTAAGTCCATATTATACATACAATACATACATATTGCTTGCAATCATTTTCATTTTTGTACAACACTGCTTTTCTTCTGTATTTATGTATTTGTTTTGATTTTTTCTAAACAAGACCGAATTCTCACAAATAACCATGAACCATAACATACTCTCTTATCGCCAATTCCTTCATTCACATTAATATTTATAATGTACAGTGGTGCCCACTACCGCAAGCAAACGCTCTCACGATAAGCATAAAACCGTACTCGTTCACGCTTTTTTACGCTCTATAAGCGCCTGATCGCTCTCATTTTTACGCTCTTTGAACGCTTGCTCGATCTTTGGGCAGCACTGATTATATATAATTAAGTACCGTTTTAAAAATTGATTTACTCTCACGCTCACAAAATATCTTCAATTTCGTCTCCCTAATGATTTTACCTTTTCACTACACCGTGGAAAAAACAAAAACAAAACGCACATACAAAAACACATCAAGTTGTCGTAAAACAGTTGGTTGCCTGCATGATTGTTTCTACTTCCGCAAGAAATTGTTTTGAAGCAATTTTAAACCTTTAATAACTTGATATTAAATAGGAATATCGTGAAAACTTTTATTGGAGATTAAGATCAAGCGTCTAAGGAATAAAACTAATCGTAAATAAGTTTGATCAGTGTTGCCGAAGCAGCACAACTGTGCTACTACTTAGTAGTACAGCTGGATGCGCAGTATCACACTTAGCAGCAAAAATGACATAGTTGCAAATGTTGCCTCATTCTTCATAATTTTTTCTTTTTAAGTTGTCAAAATCGAGCAAAGCAGACATGATACACACCAGTGATGACATTTGGGTTTTGTAGAAACGTAGTAAATGGAGAGTTGAAATGTAGTTTTTAGATGCCGAATGTACTTTATTCGACATGAACATGAAAAAGTTACTCAAAATTACAAAAATTCAGCAAAATATTAACTTTTTTACTAAAAAAAAGGGTCAACTAAGTTTATTCGTGGTAAGTTTACTAAAAAATGTAATTTTTCATCAAAATCATTTCAATATGTAAAAAAATATTTTCTGGTTAGAGGCGTAGCACCCCAAATTAAAACAAATATCTTTCCTCAAGGCTTTCACTTTAGCAGTGAAAACATGGTTTCCTTTCAGGGGCGTGGCACCACCCACTTAAAAACAAATAAATTTACTTAAGAGTCAATCCAAATTTAATCAAAATTGGAGTAGCGGCTCAGCCATGAAAGCGTTTTTTCTCATTAGGGGCAATGACACGTCCACTAAAAGAACACAGAGCTTTCAATAACTACCCTTCCTTTGGTTTCAGTCTATCTTCATACCAAATTTCATCATAAAGCAGATTAGCTGTTGAAACATATTTTCCTGTTGCACAGCAAAATGTTTTCTCCACTTTTTACAGCCCTATATAGTTAATCCAGGATTACCTGAAGCAAAGAGCTAAAATGGTAGTTTGAGTTTGGCTACCAAAAATCTTAAAGAGAAATATATTTCGGTTCGAATACATTAAAAATTATATGCTCATCTGCACAAAAATACTTATTAAATTTAAGCTTATTTTAATTTAGTCGAACCAGACCAGAACACGAGGAGGTCTTTCTTTGTAGATTTTGGATCGCTGAGTCTGAATACGTTGCTTGTTTTGCTCGAAAACCGAAATCATATCGTATTCAGTTGTAATGAATATTCTACTTCCAGGCTTGACATAATTTTTGGTTAATTTTTTTAACTTTTCAGTTACTTTAATTACTTTTTTTTATGTTTGAGCTTAAATGAGATCTTAATGAGCAAATTTAGTGCCATAACTTTTTATATCCTAATAAACTTGATTTCATAGTTGAAGTCAATGGTGAGAATACTGATCCAAGGGGAATAGAATGTTCAACTATTATTCATTTGCTCTCCTTCTCATCTATTTTTTTTTATTTAATTCGATGAACAAAGGAAAAAGTTCACATTCAGCAAGCTGAAAGTTAAACGTGTTCGGTTTTGCACGAGATTCCTTGTAAAGAATCGTCCTGAAAGGACGCATCGCAAAGCTTAACTGATGGAATGAAAGAAAACGCACAAAAGTTTATCTGTCAGAATGAAGTCGAATATGTAGAAGAAAGCGAACAAAATCTAATTTTGTCATTATCGCAATGTGTGTTAAGTGTCGTTAGAATGTGAAAAACGTAAATGGGAAGTTATGGAAAAGGGAAGCAAAAGTATGCTTTGTGTTCGTTGTCGCACGAGTGAGGGGGGGGGGGCAATTTAAAAGCTGCTTATGCGACAATCGCAAGTGGCATCGTAGAGTGCGGAGACAACGAGCATCGACTTCTAGTACCCGTAATATAGACGACGCAATGCAACGCTGCCCCTGCTACTGACAGCTGACTATTGTGAACTTAATTCAGCGCGTGGATACACCAACTGAGTTACTGTCAGATGCATAGATACATTGAACTTGAGTTGAGATATGTGAATTTTCTATGAGTATTTTATATGAGGTTGCCAGATGAAAAAAATATGAATGATACACGTATATTTGAAAAAATTATAGTTCAAAACATTTCATTTCTATTAATACCACACATATGGCGTTTTGCCCTATTTGAATTGAATCGGGTTCACATTGCATCAGAAAAAGCAATTCGATAACATCAATGATATACTCCTGGAAGTTAAGCAGAACTTAAACACACTTTGAAGTGATTCAACCATCAAATTTAATTCTGCCTCCCTCGGGCAACTGCGACAGAACTCAAGCATAGGCTTCGTATATGAATACTCGTCGTGTACGCTGTGAAATACGATTCGGCACGACGCTTACACATTGACATCTTTTGGTAACATGCATCTGTGTAGGTTTGCCTGACACCCCAGTAGGCAAGGGCAGTAGAAGGCCTTCCTTTGGTAGAAGAGGCCACAAGCACATAAGTGTTTGTGTTTAAAAGAAAAAAACAGATGTGTAAAAAAATTAAATATAGGATCCACTGTGACAAATTTAGCAAGGCAGTACAATATTGCAAAGTTCAATTTACTCGTTGATCAAAATAAATGCGAATTTTGAAATGTGTTAACAGTGAGAGGAAAGAAGCTTTTGAAGTCATATGATTTTCCAAAGTCAAATAATATCCAATGGACTAATGAATACAGAGTAAACTAAATTTTGTCATCGTGAGATTTGTGTTTTCTCGTTCTTATAGTATGCAATTTGTTTTTAAATTGTATGTATGCAGGTGGGTTTTTCAGTTTCAGAAGAATCATTAAATTTAAGTATTTTAACGTATTAACAGAAAAATCTTGTTATTTAAAAATTTTACATACATACTTATATAAGTAAATACATATGTTTGTACTTATTATACATACTTTGAAAGCACAAATATACTTATGTAGGTCGTGTATTTATAAAACGGTTGTCAATTGCACCACCTTCGTAAGCATACAAAGGTGAACAAGCTTGATCTGTATTAGTTCATTTTGTCGCAAGTCTACTGTATAAGGAATGATCCAAAAATCAGCTACATTTAGAATGTCTGGGACAAGAAGAGAACTACTTCATCAAAAGCACTGGAAGCTTTATTTCAAACTTTATCTTTTTTTAAAGAACAGTTCTGAAAACATCGGTTAGACTACAGCGGACTTACAGATTCAATGAACTATTATGGACATACTATTTCGCATTGGTACCATTCATTAGAGAAAAAAAAACCCAATTTCTCACACTTCAACAATGAGAAGACAATGAGTTTAGAATTCTGAGCTATATGTATACTGCAACGTAATTAGTCTCTTGGAATCGATGGGACTACTTGACGAGTATAATACATTTCAAGTAGAAGTATTTACGATAGCTATGGCGGAAAGGTTGATAACGATGAATGCGATATCACTTACCGATGTATTCATTTACATAGACAGTCAAGTTGCTATCAAAGTTATAAGAAGTAGGAATAGTTATAAGATCGCAGCTAAATACATTGTCGTTGTCCTAGAGTGCTTTAGCTTCTTAACGAAAAATGTTATTTAAAACTATAAGGGCTATACGGTTCGAAACATTTTCAATAAGTCGTGCGTGAGACGGATGACCCGTACAGCAGAATTATTTAAGTGAATTTAACTGTCTAAAAAGAAAACTTAGGAGTTACACTTAAAAAGAGTAAAAAAAGTATGTAAGTGAAAGTCGGCTTTCTAGCCATTGATACCTTCAAACACAACCTTACACTTTGCCATAAGGCCGAAGGCCGGTAAGTCACTGAAAATTATGCTGAGTTTTTGACTGAGCTTTATTTCCGTTGATGCTGATTTGATACTGCAGAGAAATTTTCTAATTAAAACTTAAGTTACACTAATCAACAAATTTAAATGACGTTATCTTATATAAAATGTTACGTTGATTCCAAAAATCAAACTCTGAAAAAAGTTTTAACATCCAGTTTTCGAGATATGCTCAAATAACTTTTTTTTTTAGATTTTAAAAAAATTGGTTCCACTTTACTCCAAATAAGCAGAGTATTCATTAATTGATATTAAGTAGTGGTATCTAAGTTTATCTGGCAACTCAATTTAATGTAAGTGTGTGTGTTTATTTTTGTATGAAAAGTCTTTAGCAATTCTTTCCGCTTTTTTCCATTTGGTTTTAGTTTTTGTTAGTGTTTTCATTCTCCTTTTCAGTGCACTTATGCATTTATTACATATGGGGCATTCCATACCAAATCACCGAGGTTTTGGCCCGACCCTCTTCAATTTCGCTCATTTTTTGTTATGTTTTAGTGCGTATTAAAAGCAACAAGCACACTAATTTCCAGTCTTGTGTTCAAAATCATTATTGAGTAATCGGTTTTTTAAATTTAGAGGCAAAAAATTTTCAATTAACGATAGACTAGTAATAAATATTGATATCAATTAAAAGTAGGGTATCTTTTTTTTGTATTTGAATGTAGTTTCTGAAAAAAAATAAGAAAAAATTATTCGAAGTAATAATCAGTTCGTTACTAACGTTTAAAGATTAAAAACGACATTTTCGAAAAGTGCGACATCTTTGATTTTCCTTAAAAATTTTCTCAAAATTTTACTCTATATTACGCAACTTTCAAGCCTTTTAAATGTTCGAAATCGAAGAGGGTCGGGCCAAAACCTCGGTGATTTGGCATGGAATGCCCCATACATAAGTTGTTGTCGTTGTCATCGGTGCGAAAGTATCTTGTAGATACAAGTGACAAAATGCCATTGTGCGAGTGTTGCCGTTTGTTTTTGCAACCTATGACAATAAGTGAATTCGTCAGCTGCGAGTGCATAGCTGAAAGCATGTGAGAAATGCGTTGTACGAGTTAAGAAGTTCGTTCCACAAAAAGAAATAAATCAGAAAAATCTCTTCCTTCAGGATAAAACTAACACTCTTAAGGAGACACATACAAAATTATAAGAACAACAAATAAACATAACATTGCTCGACTTGGAAAAATTGTCAAGTTAAAACGAATGTATTTTCTATGAATCCTTTCTTGTAAATAACGAAAAATACTGACTGTAATAAATGTCTCTTTTTTTACTATAAATGGAAGTTGAAGAAAACAAAACATAAACTTTTCACTGAAGTAAACTATGTAAGATTGATTTTAACTCTAAAGTAGTTTCAAAAAAATTCATTCGGCAAAAAGGTAAGATCCGTTCCTCAACCTCAGTTAAATTACGTATATTTTTTCGGCCGTGTGAACAAAATGCGATGCTATAAATTTTTAACATTTTTTGGTTTTAAGTTTTATAAATTATGATAAAAATTAAAATTAAAATTTGTAAAGGAAAATTTTGTATCGGGGTTTCTAGCACCTTCAAATATCCATTTCAAGTTATTTTGTGTTGACAAAATTGAAAAAAAAAAATCATAACGTCAAAAAGCATCCAAAATTGTTAGATAGAACGAAACAACATTATTTATTCATCAAAATGTATTCTGTTGAACTCAAATTAGACCACACTGCTTGCAAAACAATGAGGCCAGAGCTTGTTTCATCAGCTCCTTTAGAGAATTTGACTTTTGTTGGATTCTGGCTCGTTTTTGACGAGCTATTTTGCCCAGTTAAGTAATTTTACGTTAACTTTGCCTTTACAATGACCAAGTGGTTCCTGACTGCCAAGCAATTCTCATTATTTATATGGTTCACATAAATTGAGAACTTTGAAAAAAAGAATAACAAAAACACAAAAAAAAAACAAAAAGAGAATACATTATAGCAAATCTTTGCCTTTGAGAAAACTCACTAGGGGAGACTGGGGTAACTTCGGCTGGCATCAAACATCCCTATATATTGGTGAAAACTTACCCATCACAAAGTTCGCCATTTCTGTCTAAATAGCTGATAAAGCTGCAGGCGCTTTTGGGTTTTCGCTATTGTTTTCCTAGAATTTCGGTTCTGGTACGTAAGTGCATAGTACACTAATGCCCGGATTCACCAATGAATTTTAAAATTTACCAGACTGTTAAAAAAACAAAATTTGGTTTCACCAAACACGCTAACAGCGTGCTATACAACCTGATAAGCTAATAAGCTGTTTTACAACTGACAACTGAATTTTTGGATATACTTACATATATGTTTTTAGATCAAGAAAATGAACACGTAAATTTATGTATTCAAGTATCATTTTAAATTCTAAAAGCATTACATTCCTCTTAATTTTTGGTTGTTATTTTTGTTTTTATATTTTGAACATATTTTAAGAAAAAAATTGTCAATTTTAGCTCAATTTTACAACAAACACCTCGCTTTTCTTAAGAAAAATAAGCAAAACAACAAAGACAAGCACTCCACCCTGCTACACACATTTTTATTGTATTGGCTTTTTTTTTATACGAGCTACTTATATTCACATTAAATTACCTTGGGATTTGTGTTGTTATTGCATCATTCAGAAACAAAAAAGAAGCGAGCGCACAGGCAAACAACAATGCGCACACTGACGACAGTTTTTTTCATTTCGTTTGATCAGTATTCTTTTATTTCTGCAGTCTTCTTGTTTGATTCTTGATATTGGAATATTTGCGACACAGCCATGACGTTTATTTCAAATTCGTCAGATGTTTGTCAACTTCAACCTTTACCAGTCCCACATTTCTCTCGTCGGATGAAGACTTAGTTAGACCTTCTCGTGGCATGTCCTCTACAGAAAAATGTTTAGTCTGTAATCTTCGACATCACTTGGAAACAGTCTGAAGTGATGGTGCATTCGTTCCATATCCATTTTTGCATTCACTCGAAAGCCATAAAGACTGCATAATAAATTTCTTGCTGTGTTGGTGGCGGAATTTCTTTAGACCTTACATCAGTTATTTTTCGTATCCATTCTGATCGATCTTTATGAGACTTAAAACGTAATGTCTAAGACAATTGTGTGGCGTATAACGTAAATTTTTTGAGGTATCATTGATTACGTGGGGTATAAATCCACATATTCAAAAAGCGCCAGTCCGGCGTTAGTTATTTTTCTTTTCTTTTTTTTCTACTAGCTGTGATATTTCGATAACGAACCGTGCGCCAAAAATTAGCCTTATCAGTCCTTAGCATTTCTTTATTTATTTTCCCGACTATGTAATTCCAAGTAGTGCTTACTCTTCCTAAAATGTTATCTAGATGACATTAAATTTTCATTGGTAAAAAATGTCGAAAATTTTTGGTATATAAGTATATGCTTAAGTGCAAAATATCCTTACGTAACCAAATGTTCCCCACCTCCTCCATTGCATGGCATCACCATTTTTTGTGCACACTATTTGTTGTCTTCTCAGATTCAGCCAACTCCGCACGTCTGCTAAGCAGATTTTGTTTTAGGAATTTTCTAGATTGAGTTGGCAATCATGGTGTGTCGGCTGCTTAAGTGTAATAATGGAAGAGCCAAGAAGACGATACAGAGACAAGATTTTGCATTGCGTCTGCCTCGTTTTGCGCCCTGCAAACTCTAAAGGGTGACAAAAATGCGTTTTGCCGTCGTTCGAGGAAAAGCTTTGGATTTTTATATCTTCGTTGGTGTAGTGGTGGCGCGCAACAGCGTTGGATTCTTTAAATGTTCCACTTGCTGCAATGTTGCAAAATTTTTGCAATAATTGAGTTGTCTTCAATTAGTGCTGTCTATTGCATTTCTTTTTTGCATTAGTTGTCTAATTATTCGACTTAAGAGTTTTTGTCTTTCATTTTAATAATTGCATATTGACACAAAGTAATTACATATTTTTTTATTTCTAAATATTTTACAATATTAAGTAATAAAAATATACATTACACAATTAAAATTTGACAATTTTTTAATAATACCTGTCTATATTTTATAGCTAGACTTAAAGGAACGGACTTGCATAGTTCTAAAATAGCAAACATGAGTAGATATGGATTGTCGGGTTACACCATACAGAAGCTTTAAGAATTTATTTTTTTATTCATGTTTTTAACCAGTAAATCAAGGATTTGCTTTCAATGGCAACTAATGAATTAATCTTATTGTATCCTTATAAGGATAATTTTCAAACAGCCATGACTTTACTTTATTTAGCAAAATATATATGATGCAAGTGCATCTAATATTTCCTGGGAGTTTATTAAGCAACCTAGAAACTACTCTTTTGTGTCCTTTATCTTCCTACGGAGCATAAAGGCTCCACAAAACTTTTTCAACTTACACGACCAGTACCAAGTGCCCTCTAACATCTCCGCGATTCATGTATTTCTTTGTTCTATTGTTCGATCGTTACCGCGAAAACTTAGGACTGTCGCGTTTTCTGTGAGCCCCTGTGGGCTCCACTTTAATTATTGCCGACTTTAATTGGTGATATCTGTAACGTGTGCAATTCATTTCTATATTTGAATGGAAGTCGGATCTCGGTGACATCTGATGAGTAGTTCGACAAATTTTCAGAATCCGGCAAAGAAAATTGTTGATTTACACTTCTTAATTACATAGCAGAGCGCTGTTGGTTAACCAGGTTTCATAGACGTACAGAAGTACTGACAGTGTCGCTGACAGGAACGGAGATTGCCAAACATTACGAAGTTGAGCGCGAAAATAACTTTCAATTTGTTTATTCTAGCATGAATGGCCTTGTAAGCCCAACGTCAGGTTTTATTACACTGCCCAAGTAAGTAAATTTATCCACTTCTTCCTATGCTGGATTCGCCTATCATGAAGCTATTGCTAGCACTGGCATTGGGCGAATGGGAATGCTTTCTGTTTTATTTATGTTGATTTTCAGATCAACTTCTTCCAAAGAAGATCTGAAGGCAGTGAAGTTTTTCTTGCTTTTTGGACTGCTTGGTAGTGAACAGGGAAGTTTTTCAGATGCTCGCTGAAAGTCTGTTGAATGCCACCATTTGTAGACGAGACACTGGACAATAAGAACAAGAAAAAAAATTTAAAAAATATATGTGGTTCTACCAGAACTAAGCTTTGATCGCAAGTTCATGGTTATTGATTTTTGTACTGTAGGTAGCATTGTTCCTACTTTAAAGGATACCACTATTAATAAAATATGAATTTAAAACTTTATAAGAGTATAAATAATTGAGGGGGAGAAAAACTAAAATCAAGCAAATCTCAACTGTCGCCAGTATGGTTGTCACGTTGTCGTGCAATAAGTTTGTGTTCAGAAGTAGCGCCCCAACATACTTGTCCATATTCAGGCTTAGAACAATATAAGCCATAACAAGCACAATTCAGAAACTTAATTGAGCAAAATAGCTTTAAAAGATATATATGTATGTATGTTATGTGATTGTCAGCGTATATATATAGTTTGAGTGTACTGTTCCCCTTGTGCACGGGCCTGAAATGAGTTGAAGAATTTCAATGATTATTACCATTTGAAACTTTATTCTGTCTAGAGCATGTGGCAAAAAATGAGATATTTAAAAACATTCATGTACCTTAAAAAAGATTAATTGAACTCAGCTCGAAAACCGTAAAAAAGATTATACTGTCATTCTAGCAGCAACACATTTCTCCCAGTTGTTATCCATATCTGATGATATGTCCCCGAAAACCTGTGAGTATCCTTTAATTGAGGTTGTTTGAGGAGTAAGAACGGAAAATGTTCAGGTGTCCATGCCAAGTTTTAAGTTTTTGAAGACTTTTAGAAGGGTGTGGCACCGCCTTAAATTTTAATTTCTATAATCTCATGTGTCGCAAAGCAGTCAAGATATTGCAATGAAAGTTGGTAAACTGATGCAGATCATAAATATTTTACACTACATTAAAAGTAGGCGAAATTAAAAAGTGGGCGTATAACTTTTCAACAATCGAAAAATTTGATACAATATTACTCAAAAAGGGCAGATTCGATTTTCATAAAAATTTTACTATGCTAGCAAACTTGTTGCAGGGCGTGGAACCGTCAACAATATTTATAAGCGCTATAATAATAGAGCTTATATATTAGTCGTTATAATATTTAATATGACAGGTCTACGTGACACCTCCCAGACTAAGTGATATAGCAAGAGAAATCATCATAAAATTTGATGTTAAATTGTCGCTTGCTACAAGTTTAGAAATTAAATGGAATTCGACGAGATTGCGTCAATGGGCGTGGCACCTCCTATATAACCAAAATGTGTTAATCATTATCTTAAGCGAACTATTGCAGCAATTCGTATAAAATTTAACGTAGGTGGTTTCCTTGCTATTAGGCATATTTGAACTAAAAGCGGGCGAGCGTGGCTTCTTCCATACAACAAAAATCCCTTACTGACATACAAGCCTAGCAATCTATGTGAGCAATCATAGTATAATTTGGTGTGAGAATGTTGTTTATGAAAAGCTATATCCGGATCAAAATCGAGTTGGATTATAACAATCGGTGTATCACCGCGCTAAATCTTAAAACTTTTTACGACGGATCTCGCAAATTGTGACAAAATTTGGTAGACCGATACCAATCACGAATATAATTTACTAAATCAATATTGAACGGAATTGAAAATTGGTCGTGATATTTTTTGACTGTTTCTCTTTTAACTTTTGTTAACGTTTTCCATATTTTTTCGACTTTATTTGACATTTTTAATATTCATATACAATTGTACTCGTATACGTCTTTTCTAAGTTTTTCAACTTATTTCACCATTTTTTCGCTACTTCAACTGCATTTTCCATATATTTTCGACTGTTCAGTCCGTTTCACCTGTTTCAACATTTTTCAACCTTTTCAACATTTTCCATACTTCTTCGGCTGCCTAATTTCTTTCGAATATTTTGAAAGTGTTCCATATTTTTTTTTTAATTACTTATTAATTTTCATAGATCGAATAATAAAACAGACTACAAAGAAAAAAATGGTCAGACTTGACCACGACTCCAGTATTTTTTTAATTACTTAGTTTGTTTGAATTACTGGCGGATATTTTTTTCGTGACCCCAAAGCTTCATAACACGGTGTTTAACCTCTATCATGTTCTTTAATTTTTATTTGCATGCTTTTTTTTCGGATTATTGCGGTCTGTTTTTTTATTTTTATATCAGACGGTATGCTCTTCTTGTTAACACTACACTGGTTTGCTGGCAAGCCAAAACTCGCTTTATGTCTGCTGTATTCACTTCCGGCTTCCGGTCGAGCCATTTTTGGCCATTGAGCCAAGGAAAGGAACATCACCCTTGAAGTATGCAATAACATTTCGCTGCAATATTACTCGTTTGAAGTTGTGGTTTTTGTGCTTACAAATACACTTTCATACAGGAGAGGCTATTACGAATATGACAACAATTGCAGCGTTGTGAACTACTAAATTCAAGTTAATCAAATTTATTGCTTTTTAAGCAGCATTCGCTTGTGAAACATAATTAGGATTAATAGCAAGAAAAGGAGTTATTTTGTCAAGAAACGTTCAAGAATTTTTTAAATTATCCGAAAAAAAAAGTTCGAAACTAATTTTCTATTTCCAATTTGCGATATAAAGATTTGGTCAAATTTTAAAGCTTGAATAGTTGGTTAAAAAATTTCAGTTTCATATGCAAAAGCGCCTAAGTTTCCATGATTGAATGTTTCGATGAATGTAAAAATTATCATATGCTTCATTTGACATTCTTATGATTCTTCCGCTCAACAAAAGAGCAAATTGTGCCGTTCGCATTTGGTAACAATGTAGTTTCCCAACCAACAAGATACCCAATAGCTAGTGTATCTTATATGTTAAATTTCATAACGATAGCGTTGTTAGTTCTCTTATTATGACGTTTATAAATATTGTGGGCTGTGCCACGCCCTTCAACGAGTTTTCCCAGTATTGTGGCATAACTTGTTATGATGACTGCTTTCAGCGGTATTGTCTTTAAAATTTTTATGAAAATCGTAGGCGCCGTTTTTGAGAAATATTGAATCAAAATTTTCAATTATTAAAAGATGCCACACCCTCTTCTCCAATTCCACCACTATGCACATTCACATGTGCATGATATCCCCAAGTTTCATCAAAATTGCTGCACACGTTTTCGAAATAAAGTTTAGTCATATACATATAAACATACAATTTTAGCTCGTTTAATAATAGTAGATATGGGGGAGCCACGCCTACTGGTGCAACTCCTTCGAACTCCATTTAATTTGAACACTTATAGTAACCGACAACTCTATACAGAACAGAACATTAAACATTTTTTGCTTTAACGGGAGGTGCCAAGCCCACTGGTGCTAATGCACCAAATTTTTGTAATATGATACATTTTGCGTTTTTGATTTCATAACGATTACGTTTTGGGCTGTGCCACGCCCTTTAACGTATTTTGCCAGTATACTGACTTCGCTTGTACTGAAGACTGCTTTCCATCATCGCTAAAATATTTATAAAGATCGTAAGTGCCAATTTCGAGTAATATTTGACACAAAATTTTCAATTGTTGAAAAGTTGAAAGGCCCACTTTCCTGCCAAATTTCATCGCAATATTTTGCGAATATAATTCACTGAACCAAAAGTAGGTGGAATTGGAGAAGTGGATTTGGCATACTCAGTCTTTTTCATTTCTTTTCGAGATCTTTCAACATTTTGCATATTCTTTTGACTTTTACAACCTTTTAATTTTTTTCAGTAAATCCCATGTTTGTTCGACTTTTTCAACCTTTTTGAACTTTCTTCGTTAATTTCTTTATTTTTTCGACATTTTGAATTGTTTCAACATTTTCCATATATTTTCAACTTCATTCAGTGGTTTCCATATTTTTCGACTTTGTCAACTACTTCAACTTGTTTCATCCTCCTTCTACCTTTTATTCATTTAAATTTTTCTCGACTAATTTAACGTCTTTTTAACATTTACTTAAAAGGTATTTTCAATGCAGTGTAGGGTATATGAGTTTTGTTCTGACCCAAGATATCACCTTAACTAGTTTTTAACTTTAAGCGTTAACAAATTGAGAAGCTTTACATTTTTCTAAATAAGCTTATACCAAATAACTTTTTTATGCGAAATTCTGGTGAAATTGTATTAAATTTTTCAAAACATCCCAGCGATGTACATGTGTACATGTGCGCGTTAACATTCGAAAAACTCAAGTTAAGTTGGCTGTGCGGCAGGGAAACGTTAAAAGAGCGAGGCTTAAAAGCACGGGCGGACGATTGCGGAATCAAGACGCGCATAATCAATTTTCAATGAAATCCGTTGTGCCGAGCCTCCCTTCGTTTGTCCCAAATACACATAACGTTATACGTACAACGTACAGAGAAAACGTTAGAATGTAACCTAATGATGTTATAACGTCGCCATCTTCCTCCTCTTCATCTTTGCCATCTTATTTTACTTCTCGTTTTTGACTTTCGGCCATTTTGACTGTGATGCCGTATGTATTTTGGATTATTTCTGCTATTGTAGTTGTTTTTGTTATGTTTGTTGTAAATATGCGCTCTCGTAAATGCGATTTAATATTACGTACAGAAATACGTAATGTTCGCAGTTGAAAACGTTTTGCTGGTTTTTGTTATTGTTGTTGCTGTTACGTATTTAAATGAATAAATTAAATGGCTTAAATGTGCGGGCAAATTTGTTTGTTAATAACAGTAAATTTCACATTTATACTGTTGTTGTTGCTCTCCACTTTCATACATATTATGTTACTACATACACATTAGGGTGTTTATTTTGTAGATTTTTTTTTTATTTATGCATTTGTTTTGACATTGGGCTTAAAAGAAACTCTCACAAAATTTCATGGGAAACAAACTCTGTTTGCGCCGTGCACAGGGTTGATCTAGAGAACTGAAATTTTGGGAGAATTTTCCTTAAGTCCAATGCAAGTAAATGGGCATATGAGACCTGAAAAACACTTTTGGTTGTATGTCGCTCAAATTTTTGTATAACGCTATACGAAAAATGTGGGCGTGTTTTGACAGCAGAGGGACGCAAGCTCTGTTCGCGCCGCTTACAGGTTTGAGCTAAGAATCTCAAATTTCGTGAGAATTATTTCTATTCCCAAAAAAACATAGGCAAAATAAATATAAAACAAAATTTTCAAAAGAAACACCCTAACACACATACACATGTAGTTCTGGTTGATGGTGTACTTGTTGTTTGATATCATTGCAGGGTTATTGATCTGCGTTATGTTACATAACTGAATAAAATATATGAATTTATTAAGTACTCAACTGTAATTGTTGTTGTTATTGCATTAACAATACAACAAGTTATTGTTAAAATGCAATTTAATATATTAAAGTGCATATGGATGTAATTGTGTAAGTATGTGTATGCATGTGTATGTGTGATCAATTGTCAAAAGAGCACTCATCTTCACAATATTAGGGACGTCACGAAAGTATCAACAAACGGAAGCTTAAAAATATTTCGTTGAGACTGATAATTTTTGAATCTTTATACTCGCATTTATGAAATCGGTTATAGGTGCATTTTCACAGAAATTTTCATTTTAGCCGGCCACGTTTTTGATTTTTTTTTTTTTGAAGCACACTCTTAAACCATGGTTTTCCTTGAAGAAATAATATTTAAGGTGGAACAATTAGAATTCGAAGACCTAGAATTTCTATGTAACTTTATATGCAACTGTTAAATTTTTTTTACTTTAAATGCAATTTTAGCTATGTCTTCTTTTGAATTTTAATAGGTCCTCCTTGAATATTAATTCAAGATGGTCTTAACTTGAAGAAAAACCATGGTTGAAGAGTGTGCTTCAAAAAAAAAAAAAAAACGGAAAACGTTGCCAGCTAAAATGACGATTTCTTTGGAAATGCACATATACCCGAGTGAAATTTCGATTTTTAAAATGATAATAGGGTAGCTATAGAATTTGGGGCAGACATCAGGTGAGTAACTACCTCGGAATAACTTTACGGTATGGCTAAGGTCATGACGGAAATGTTAAGGGAAATAATCTCATCATGGGGTGGTAGTTTATCAACAATTTCTTATATAAATAAAATATCAAGAAATTTTTAAGAAAAAGTACTTAATGGTAGATAATTGAAAATATCCACCACTTTCGACCATTAGCAGATGTTAAGCCGGATTGCTTAGTATCGCAACTGCTGTTCTTATTGCATAGTATATAATTTGAGTGTATTGACAATTGGCAATATCTAGGCGGAATCAATGGGTTTGTTCACTTTGTCCATCCGTTTGTAACACATAGAAGGAGGCGTGGCAGGTATGGAAAAGTATTCATATTCTTTATCAGCGTCACCACCTGAGTTGATTCAGCGATGTCCGTCTGTCTGTCTGTCTGTCTGTCTGTCTGTCTGTCTGTCTGTCTGTCTGTCTGTCTGTCTGTCTGTCTGTCTGTCTGTCTGTCTGTCTGTCTGTCTGTCTGTCTGTCTGTCTGTCTGTCTGTCTGTCTGTCTGTCTGTCTGTCTGTCTGTCTGTCTGTCTGTCTGTCTGTCTGTCTGTCTGTCTGTTGAAATCAGGTTTACGGGAAAACCAAGGGAGCTAATTGAATGAAACTTTCACACACAGGTCACATATTCTTGCAGGCATTTTGCTATTGAAAATGGGCGATATCGGTTAACGGACACGCCTACCGCATATACCCTATGTATATATACCCAGGTCAATTTTGAAAAAAGTTGCAGCGATTTTGATGAAAATTGGTGATTTGATGCACATGTGAACAAGATTAGGATTAGGTTAGCTTTCAAGTTTTCAAAGCTTTCTACAGGGGCGTGGCACAGCCCTAAATTTTAACATTTATACCACCACATCTCGTAACCCGTGCAAGATATTGTTATGAAATTTGGTAAACGGATACATATCAAATATATCTTGAGTTGAGATAAAAGTGGGCGGAATCGAAAAAGTGGGCGTGGCACTTTTCAACTGCTAAAAATTTTGATTCCATAAATCTCAAAATTGGCACAAACGATTTTCATAAAAATCTTGGAGATGATGCCGCTGAAAGCTGTCATCAATACAAGCTCAGCCTCTTTATTGAAAAAACTCGTTGAAGGGCGTGGCACCGCCCACAATATTTATAGACGTTATATTAAGAGAACGAACAACGTAATCGTGATGAAATTTAATGAGGTAGATATACTCGCTGTAAGGTCTTTTATTACAAAAATTTGGTACAATAGTACCTGGGCAAGCAAAAACTGTTTATTGTTATAAATAGTGTACTAAGAGAGTAATATTCATAAAATTTGGTGTTTAGATGTCAGTTACTATAGGCTTTAACAATAAGCTAGTTTTGACTGAATTGCATCAGTGGGCGTGGCACCTCCCATATTAACATAAATTTGTAAGCGCTGTTTTAAGTAAACTATTGCAACAATTGCTATGAAATTTAATGAAAGTGGTTCAGTTGCTATAGAGAATATCTGAATCAAAAATGGCTGAAATAGCACCAGTGGGCGTGGCACCTCCCATACAAATAAAATACGATAAGTGGATCGAAATAAGTGAGCAATCATACTTTAATTTGGTGTTAGGGGTTTGCTTATGAAAAGCTATTTCTGGATCAAAACCGGGCTGGATTGTACCAGTGGGTGTGTCACCGCCCTAAATTTTAAATTAAACTGCAGCATATATCGCAAACCATACAAGCTATTGTGCTGAAATTTAATATGAGGATGTCGATCACAAATATAATTTGTTGAACCAAAAGTGGGCGGAATTGGAGAAGTGGGCGTGGCATATTTAAAATTTTTCACTATTATTCTATTTTTTCAACATTTTCCATATTCTTTCGACATTTTCAACCCTTTAACTTTTTCAAATATATTCTAGATGTATGTATTTGTTCGACTTTTTCAACCTCTTTCAACTTTCTTCATAAGTTTCTTTATTTTTTTCGACTTTTTCATCAATTTTGAATAGTTTCAAATTTTTTCAACCTCTTTCATTTTTTTTTTAGAGTTTTTCAACCTCTCTCAACTTTTTTCAACATTTTGCATATATTTACGACTTTTCAACATTTTTCAACCTCTGTCAACCTTTCTAACATTTCACATTTTTTTCGACTTATTCAACCTCTTCAACGTCTTCTTAACATTTGACGAAAAGGTACTTGCAGTGCAGTGTAGGGTATGTGAGTTTCGGCCTCGCCGAAAATAACACCTTAACTTGTTTTTTATTGAAGCAAACCAAACTCAAGCAAAAGCAGAATTCCTCAGAATTTAAGTAGTCAGTCGTTCGGTTAATGATGATGTATGCGGATGATGTCATATCAGCATGATTCTTCAATTATTGCGGTACTCTGATTTATGGATTCTGGAGGTAAACTCAAATAAATCAATAATGATGGTCTTCAGAATATCAAGACGACTGAAAAATTTTGATTAATGTTCTTCAATGGGAAAATAAATAAAGATGGTATCCACAGCATGATATGAGTAGAAATGACACAGCAAATGGTATTTCGAAGATATATCTTAACGAGAACAATATCATCCAAAAGTGGCATAGGCATCAATTGGAACTTCTTTTAAAGTACAAAATATATACCATTACAAACAAAACGGAATGTATTTGTTCAGGCCTATGAGACACAAGTGTGGGATTATGAATTACTTGAAGGCGTACACAAATTACAAAGATATATTTTAAAAAGAATTCTCAAACTGTTGCTAAACACATTCAAGTCATTACGTTGTTTTTGGAAACCAGAATCCAAAACAATCATTTATTTATGAAAGAGTTGTATCTCAGTTAATTTAATGTGTTCTTTGAGTAGGGCATCAACTTTTACTTAACAGCTATCGAAGCTTCGTCTGCAACGAAATTCGTTCTGAGTTATTGAGCTTCGGGATTATCAAATTAGATGGGAATGAGTAAAATGTGAAGACTTCATGAAATAAACTCCTTGCTGCCGTATACCTCTTAAAAAGAACGTTTAGGATTTCCCTATGTAACACGTGAAATATGTAAACTCATTTTTAGACAAACTCTTAAATATTTCGAATTGTTACTCTACAATAAATAACAATGTGCTATCGTCATTTCAAGATTATGGATAAAGATGGAAAGTAACTGTAAGTAAACTCGGTATTTTCCGAGTAAAATTTAGTCGCAGGTGGGACTTTGAAAACACCACCTGCTCGAGACACACTTACATGTTAAACATTGAAATTAAGACATATCGGATTCTCATAATACTCTTAATTTCATCAGAGTGCTTACTGCATAATGCTGCAAAGGCTGGATTGCTTATTGAAGCAGAAATTGTTAAAAGGCTTAGAATCCCATAACGGGTGGGGCAAAAATTTATGACGGATTGGGCTAGTCAAAAGTTTACTTAAAATCAGACAGAGATTACCAAAAATACTAATTTTATTGATTGTTTCGTAACTTCTGAATTTAGGCTGTAGCAAGGAATTGAGTTTTTTTTCCTCCGAAAGATTCGGATAGTGATAGTGTGGCAGCTTCAGTGCTTAAAAATCATACAAAAAATATTTTCTCAAGATATTACGAAAAAAGCCCTATTTTTGAGAGCAAAAGTAAAAAAATGCCCTATTTCGGAGATTCTTTTTTAAACTTCAAAGTGTTTAATTATTGCAAATTAAATTTTTAGTGGCCGGGTGTCATAATTTTCGGAATGTCTCATTTAAGTGTACATGTTTCTGTTACAGAATGTTCGAGGATCAAGTCATCGAACACACGATCTAAGCTCTGTCTGGTTTCGATGATCCCAGGAAGAAAGATGACTAGAAAGTTGGCCTGACGTCACATTGGACCATTCAGTTGTCCAAGTGCTCTTACCTTTTGATTGGCAAGCTGCCTGCTTAATCTAACGACTGCAAGACAAAATATTTATTTGAGTTCGATAAATCATTATATTTTACGTACATAATACGAGTATGTATCGGTGTTTTATGATTTCATCTCAGTAAAATTTCTTGTCGAACTGCATAAGAGTTTTCATTCGATGGTTGTTGTATTGATTCATGATGATTTATTTAAATTCTGTCGTTGTGACGCTCAAACTCAAGGGTGGACACTGCAGCTTTTAATCAATGACGTCAATACACACACACATGTTGTTCTTGTTGCTCATTTGGTTTCGTTGAGTAGCATTTAATTTGGTTTTTGTTTATTCTTTTTAATTATCATTATTTTTAAAAAGCATAAAATGAAACTTTTCATTCATTAAATATTGATTTATTGTCATTTGCACAATACATTGCGAATTTGTTAAGTCACCGGTTTTTTTTTTTTTTTTGAGTCACCATTGATTATAGGGTCATGCTGAATCGGTGAAGAACAGCAATTTGCAAGCTAAAAAATATTAAGCTATTAAAATAAATAAAATAAAATAACATTTTCGAAACATAATTACCACCATTCGGAACTAAGGGTGCCAACCAAAAGACTCATATTTTCAACACCCGTACTTCAGCAAAATATTTTCGAATATAATTAATCCAATAGTCCAATAGGACAACACTTTGACCAAGTTTCAGGCCAATTGGATATGTTCGATTATTGACAGGAAATCCGTCATATAGACATTAGAGTTGTTCAAATTTCGTAAGCTCTGAAAATTTTAATGAATTGGGTGAAATTTGAATTATATTTTCGGCAAGAGCTTTGAACTTCTGAAACTATTTTATCAATTTTAAAGGTTTGTATGATTTTTTTTTTTATACTCAAACTCAGCAGACGTTCGTATTTGTAAGCCAAAATGCGACAATCTATAGATACCAGAATCCTTGATGGAATAACAAAACTCTCGAAATAAGCCCATTAAGCTAAGTAATCAAAACTAATTTTTTCCTTATTTTTTTTTCGTTTCAGGTGAGTTCAACCTCAAAACTAGTCAAGTGAATGTATAGACTGCATAAAAAATCAACAATATCATGTCAACCTAGAAAATTAATTTCCTCTTCCAAGCTGTTAAACGTAAGATTGTAACAAATTCCAAAAGGATTATTCCACGCTTTGGGAAAGTATGAAATGCAAATCCATATTTTTTGAACTGTTTTTAAGATTCCAATTCAGTACAAAATGTGTGAGCAAATATAAAATAAAGAAAGCACAAGTCAGACAATCGTCCTCAGTATCCCGTTCTATTATGTCACCATTGTCTGGCACTGAAGAATTTTCATAGCTGCTTTATGTTTTCATTGCATGAACGAATTAAGAACCATAGCAAAAATCAAATATATTAGAGAAAAATTACTCTCTCGTATTCAATTTTGGTTAATGATCTTTTAAATGCCTTTTAAAGAAGAGGAGATTTTTCGAATTAATTCGTGTAAAAAGAACACTAGGTTTGAAAGCTTTTCGTTATGGACACTTAAGTTACAATGCCTAGTTGATTAAACCTCAGCAAAGTTTTGAAGGCAAATAAAACATTAAGCATTTAGCAGTGAAATGTCAGAGATGGAAAGTGGATCAGCTGAAGTCTAATTTCATTTGTATGAAACTGACGATCCGGGGCCCAATTTAGTCCTCTCAAGCAGAAATTCTTTTTCACGGACAACACACTATTGAAGCGTACTCCAGAAGAGGTCTAGCGAATAGAATAGATTGCGGAGCTGCAGCTGAATGAAGCAACTTCTAATCGTCAGTGTAAAGTAGACCATTTCTGGGGTGTAGGTAAATCATCCTTGCTGAACGCCAGAAGGAACCACGAACTTATCACTTATCCACTCGTCCAGTCAGAAAAAAAATGATGAGAGGAGCCTTAGGAAAATATGGGAAGTCCATAGTAGTACAGAAGATACATCAAATTTCGAAGAGTATAATAAGACATCATCATCGAGTAGAACTCATTTATTAAATGTCTCTCTTTTGTATACGTGAGATTAATTTACGTCACGATCTATTGTACTATACCTTTTCATGGAAATGCCCTTTGTGATTTTCAATGCTCATCCCTTAAAGTTGTCCACACGAGAGCAAATCTTTTCTGTTAAAGGCGCAAATCGGCTCCCCATTCTTATTATATCCGCATAGTAATTTCAATTCAAAGTCGGCTTCATTTCCATTTATTTTATTTGAGTCCTAATCAACCGAATGATAAATCGTTTTCGCAAATTTATTGAGTCCTTACGCAGGCATAAAAGGATAAACCATGCATGTGAGCGTGTGTGCTTGTGCTCTTGTGTTCTTCATTTTATTTGTGTAAGTGATGGTCTAATGTTACAATGCAATGTTACAAATTTCAATTTTCATTTCAATTTCAAAATTCAATTCAATTTGAATTCAAATATTTTATGAATAATTGACATGTACTTATTGTACAAAATTCTAATTTGTGTGAAGGTGTTTGTGAGTATGCTAGGAAATTGTAGTATCATAATGGGCTGCTGCTGTTGATGATGTTGCCGAATGAATTGAAATTTTTGCATTTTCTGTATTGTAGTATTTTAGTGACTTCATTACATCAGCATTTTCCGATTTAAAATTAATTCATAAATCTCGTCTTTGCTGTATAGTAGTCCCAAGTAGCTCCAATACAGAATATCCCTTAAATTAATTGAACGATTATGTATTTGCATATAAGACCAACTGGATCAATAATTTGTTTATATAAAAATATTAAAATTTAGCTACTACAGCCATTAGCCTTCTTATCTTGAAGCTTTAAATCAATTAAAAATTTTATTATGTGGGTCTTACCATAACATCTATTAAATGATTTTTGATGAAATTTAATTGGAAATTCTTAATTTAAGAGGTTTTAATGCTAGTTTTAAGAATATATAAGCTTAATCTAAGGACGAAATAAACTTATTTAAAAGTTGCTTTAGGCTTAATTCAAGACTGTTTAATCTTGATTCAAGATTGATCCTGTCTCCATTTTTACTTTCGAAATTATTACCCCAAACAAAAAACAAATCGTATAAGGTTATTATAACATATATATTTTTTCAATTTTATTTTATTTTTTATAATTTTATTTATAAATATTTTTCGAATATGTACATGTAAATTTCCATAAAAGAGCATAGTATATATATTTCAGATTTTCATAAGTTTTACCATTACATACTTATAAAATCTGATATTTTTTTTATACTAATATTTTACAACCAATTTCATATGACTGATAATGGCAGCCAAACTTTACTTTACTTGAATTAAATAACATATGTAGTACATAAATATATTAATTTTGATATAAAAAGTTTTTTATCTTATACAATTCAAAAAATTTTGTATTAATTGCTAAATAGTAGTTACTTTTATAAAGTCTCCCTTTAAAGAAAATGTCGTTTAATGTTTCTGCATTTTTGAATCAATATTACTTCCTGGACGTAATTTGTAAAAATAATCTTCTTTTGTCAAATTTATAATTTCAGAAGAGTCAAAACAAAATATTTGTTCCATGGAATTTTCCTGGTCAAGCTAAAATTTTGAAAATTTCATTCCTGACTTGATTGCTAAGGATTCAGTTTCGAATTAATATTGTAAAATACATCTTTGCTTCTTTATGCTTTGCTTCAAAATGCATGCACCAAAGGTATTTTAAAGGGCCGCATTTCTTATTGTAGTGGCTTAATGTATAAATGACTACCTGAGCATCAGTTTCACTTGAAAAGACTGAACAAATTTCGTTAACCAATGGCAAAAAATCCTGAGCATTTAGGAAGATGTTGTTACGTACAATTTCTTCGACGATTATATTGTTGAGTTCCTCCCTGTAAAAGCTCGTTGAATTTTATTCTCGTTAAAATGTTCAATCAGTACTTTTCCTCTAGATGTTTCACTTAGCAAAGTAGCCAAGTCCTTCAAAGAGATAAGTTGTAATTGTTAAGCCAAAATAAGAATTAATTATGACTAAAGCTTTTACCTTATAAAGTTTTGTTTCCACAAATTGTTGAGGAGCTAGGAGATGAGCTTGCTGATTGCTCTGTATTAACATTTTTCAGCCATTCCTCGACTTTTGACGGCATCGACATTGTTTCTTCGTCGATTCCAAGCTAAAAAAAGAAATTTATGGAATGAAAGCTAAAATTGTTTCAAAATAAAAACCATTTACACTATTTACCTCATTTTTCTTCCAAGCAAACAGCTTCTCTCGAAACTCCATGCGAAGTCCCATAGGTGGGACAGCTTCTCTCAAATCTTCTTTTTTCATGTGCTGCAAGCTCTTATACGTAACCTGTGTAGCTGAAAAATGTTAAAAAAACATTGGTACTTATTGTATCTGTGTCACTACGTTATTGAATCAATAATAAACTTACCCTTTAAGTATTCAAAAATACAGTCTAAATTAAAACTTTTCAGTAAAGTTATTAGTTTTTCATCATCCAAATCTTTTGTAAATGAAAGTAAACTTGCTTCGCCTTCAATTGTTGGATACGGCTCACTGCTTACGATGACCCAATTACCTACCGAGTTTTATTCAGCACCAACAGGGTCCACAGCACTATTTAAATCAAGATTTTTCATTTTTAATAAAATTAATACCACTTTTTATCAAGCACGCACACGAACAGCTCAAAGAATCGACAGCAATGGCAAAATATTTGCATAACTCAAGGGTTGCTGCGATACGATCTAGTTCCAAGAATTTTTCGGCTTAAATTGAAAACTTATTCTTATTTTAAAGTTGCTTTGATCTCAATTCAAGAACGCGATCTTAAAATAAGATTCTAAGACAAAATTTTATACTTGAATCAATATTTCCATTCTTAATTTAATAGTTCACGGCTTGTTTTAAAATTTTCAGGATTGTTTTAAGAAGTAATGAACTTTTTTCAAGGTTGAACTAAGAAAGAATGCAACAATGTTAAAATAAGTCCAATCGGACTTATTTTTAAATCGTGATTTTTCCCTGAGTGTAGAACACCAAATTTCAAAGTATTTCAAATCAGACTGAAGTCTGCGTATACTCAAACACCCTGCTTATCCGTAAATATTATGAGCCCTCATATAAGTTTGATCGAAAATATCGTTTTTGGATATCGTAAAAATTAAAAATTTAGAAGATTATTATGTAGAAGGCGTTCCTTCTTAGTGTGCGTCCACAGTGCGCGCTCAAAGCGGAGCCGAGCGCAAAGCTGATTTTTCATGCGAGAAGCGGAATTTTGGGTGGCCACAGTGAATGCGAGAATCGGCGCTGAAATTCTGCTTGTCGTTCGTATTTTCATGTTCGTATTTGCTGTTCGTATTTACTTCATTCATTCATTTGTGTTTATTGAAGTAAAAAGCAATGGATTCGTCTGATGAAGAGTATTTTGTTTCTCCGATTGTCATGGACTATTTTTTAAAAGAAAGACAATTTGGAAAGCATCCAATAAACGTAAAAAGGAACGATTTTGGTGAATTTCATCATTTATATGAAGATTTGAGGAAATACCCAGAAAAATTTTTTGAATATATCCGAATGAGCATCGAAACTTTTGACTACATTCTCAAAAAAATTTCGCAACATATTGATAAAAAATGGACCAATTTCATAAAAATACCCATAACTTCTTGTGAACGACTAATTGTTACTCTCTACTTGTACATTCATTTCTGTTGAAATTGAAATTTTCTACTAAATTCTACTAAAAATACCCATAACTCCTTGTGAACGACTAATTGTTAATCTCTACTTGGTGCATTCATTTCTGTTGAAATTGACCTCCATAAGTTCTCTACTAAATTTCTGTTATGATAACATTTATTTTTTTGGTCCCATAGAGCAGGATGAGAAAAAATTTGACTAATCAATAAGTCACAGTCCATTTTATTTTTTTAATTAAGAATAATGAAAAACAATAACGACGAACAAAACACAAATTCACTTGAAAAAAGCAATTACATATAACATCATCAACATCTGCAATGCGAGTCAGCGCTGAAAAACACTTCAAAACTGTTTTCTCGCATTCAATCCGCTTTGCGCTCGGCTCGGCTCGGCTTTCACTGTGGCCACCATGCGCGATTTCGTATGAAATTGTATGCAGCCAGTTTTCTCGCATTGCTTCTCGCATTGATCAGCTTTGATCAGCTTTGCGCTCGGCTCCGCTTTGAGCGCGCACTGTGGACGCACACTTAGTACTGTTCTGAAACAACCATATATGGGCATTTCCACTGCCACTTTTAAAGTGGAATAAAAGTCAAAGTAAAACACTTTTATTTCTTTCTGTTACTTTAAGGAATAGCCCTTTGGTAGCACTAAATTGAGTGGTAAAGTTGATGCCAGACGTAATACTAGTGCCAAGATAGAGGCAATAAAAAAGCCATTCGAACAGGACAAGAAACGGAAGTGTTTTTCATGACCATCTATAGAAAAGCAGATGTCAGTGAAACCTGGCAACATTTTTTAATGCGACTAATTTTAAAATGTTATGGAATAATAGATATTTTTCCTTAAAGAATATAAAACTTGTATTTTTGCTGTTAAAACGTTTTTCCTGTAAGAGGCGAGCACCGCCCACTAAAAAAAATATATTTTTACTCAAGTTTCAATCTATCTACATACCAAAATTCATCAAAATCGGTGTAGTGGCACAGCCGTGATACCGTTTTTTCCCATTTGCAGCGATGCCACGCCCCCTTTAAGGGATCAGAGTTTCTAATAATCTTTCTTAGGATTCAGTTTTGCCGTTCAAGCAAAAGTGCGAGTAGAGAAACATTTATAACAGCAAAATGTATACTTGGAAGACAGCAGCCAAATGTATAAAAAAATATTGAGGATTTCATTTGCTTTCAGAGTAAAAATTGTGCGATTTTTGAGAAAATCGCCTTGGATAAATGGAATTTACCTCCATCCTTTGCGTTGGGCCCAATAACATCAGCATCCACACCAACTCACTGTCGCACTTCCAATTGACCTGCTTGAGTGAACTTTCGGCTTGAATCGACTGTATTCAGACGTTGAATTTTCCACTGACCTCTGTTGTTGGGGGTCGAGTCATCACCGTTAATTTCAAACCATTCTCACTGCGCAACATTTTCGTTAGTCCATGTGAAGAAAGCGTTACGTCATTATATCGTAAACGGTATGCAGGTGAAGCACCCCATATGAACTGTAAATATCGTGTAGTCGTATGTAGTACGTGTGTAAGTGTGCACCGTCATCCTGTTGGTCCTTTTTCTTTGTTCACTTAAAATTTGTTTAATTTTGTTGTCTTTGCATTAATGTTTTTTTATTACTGCTGTCTGCTCAGCAATGTCTACTGCTTGGTTCTTCTTTATGTACATCATATATCATTTTTAAATAGGTTGCAGTTTTTCACACTTTGATATCAATTTTGAATTATAATTGAGATAATGGCATTTGCAATTTACCACTATTCAGCTAATTAAGAAGAGCTTAACGAAGAACGGTTTTTACCTTTTGCCATGTCATTTTATAGAAATCGGTAAAAAGCAACCCAAAGTATTTAAGCTGAACCAGGGAGCCTCATGACAAGAAGTGTATCGGAGGTCTCCTTGATAGTGATTTTTGATTAGCAAAAATTCAGGTCAATACAGATTATAATCGAGAAAAACACGGTCACTGATAAGCCTAAGGTGAAACCATTCATTTTAACATTTTACATACGTTCTTTCGTACTCGTACTTTCTCCTTTATATGGTATGTTTCATTGTACTTTTAGATTCGGTTTCTCTTTCACTTTAATTTGTCACAAATGTCAATGGTTCATTACAGAGATACATTTACTCTGCTATTGGAACATTTGTTAACATATTGGTGATAAAAAGAATTAATTTGGTCAATAAGGGCCGATGCTATTAATTTTATTCTACCATATGACTAAAGTCTTGCTTCGGGGCTGAATTGAAAACAGTATATATAGATTTAATGTTAGAACTAAAATATCTTAACTTTTTGATAGAAAATAATCAAAGTAAAGAAATTTGTTATGAGCAGCCTATCAGTAAACTTCAGTATAAAATCAAATGAAAGAATCGAGAAAACTGAAATTAAAGTTTGAAGCCCACAGGTAGGTTAGTGTAATGTTGACCTGGTGTTCCAAGTAAGTAAATACTTGAAAAGGCACTAAACCCATGGGGCAATGTGGCCGCTATGAGTGGTTGAAATTGCACAACCCATAGTATTGAGGACGTCCATAAATGACGTTATGCGATTTTTTGAAAATTTTCTTCCCCCCTCTGGCGAGATTTACCCTATAACTTCTAAATACATAATAAAATTTACTTTATATGTTCATGTATCTTGCTTCTTGGTTTCTATTTTATAAATGTTTTTAAAAAGGTGTAGAGCTACCTTATATAAAACTTTATCACGTATCGCAATTTTTGAAGACTTTTGACCCCCCCTCCTCCATGTAACGCGTCGTAACGTTTTCCTTTACCCCTTTAGCTATGTCCATCTGTCTGTCTGTTGAAATCAGGTTTACGGGAAAACCAAAAAGCTAATTGAATGAAATTAGCACTCTCAGGTCAGACCTTCTTGCAGGCCTCTTTCAATTGAAAATGGGCGAAATCGATTCATGGACACGCCTACCGCCCATACTATATGTATATGTGCCCAATCCCATTTTGAAAAAAAATGCCGCGATTTTGATGAGACTTGGTGATTTGGTGTACATTTGAACTTAATTAGGATTAGGCTAGGTTTCCATTTTCCAATGATTCGCGTGGCACAGCCCTAAATTTTAGCCTCTTTACTACCATATCTCGTAAACCGTGCAAGATATTGTGATGAAATTTCTTTATTCTTTATTTTTTCGACTTTGTCATCGATTTTGAATTGTTTCAACATTTTTCAACCTCTTTCAACATTTTTAGACTTTTTCAACCTCTCTCAACATTTTTTAAAATTTTTCAACCTCTGTTAACCTTTTTAAGCATTTCACACTTTTTTCGTATTATTTAACCTCTTCAACGTCTTTTTAACATTTATTAAAATATATGTACTTTCAGTGCAGTGTAGGGTATGTGAGTTTCGACCTGGCTAAAGATAACACCTAAACTTGTTCATATTGTTGTTTAATAAACAATCAGACATAATGTAATGAACATTTGCTTAGGTTTAAAATATGTTAAAATGAGACGAAAATATTTTATTAAAATGATAAAAGTTGATGGGATCTAGAACAGCTACATCAATCTGGAAATCTTTCCACGCTTATATCTCAGGTTTTGGTTAACCAATCTCGAAGATGATAGTTTTATGTAGGACATTCTGCTCGATAAGTGCTTTAGTTTGATATATCATTTGTTGCTGTAGCTTATCTAGATCCCGTCAACTTTTATCATTTTAATAAAATGTTTTGACTGTAGCTATTCATTAAACATACACATAAAGAAATAATTTCATAATACACACCTAATTTCAAATCACCACCCGCTTAAGTAGTTTCACTTCAAAAACAATATTACGTAACGCGTTGTTCGAACCCTCCCCCCTAATTGCGTTACGTAATACTTGAACGCCCCCTAAGCATTCAAGATACTGTGACGAAATTTTGTAGTAAAAAAAATTTGTAGAAAGTGGACGTGTGTGTGTCACTTTTCAGACTCATATTGACCGAAGATATTGTAGCAAAATTTCATAAGTACTTCCAGATCAGAAATTTCATGTATTTTGCTAAAAGTAGGTGGAATTGAGAAAATTAGAGTGACACTTTCAGCAATCAAAAAATTCAATTCAGTGTTACTTAAAAGCAGCTGCAACAATTTTGATAGGAATTCATTAATATAAGCCCTCTTTTCTCTATGCTGACAAGATTCCTTGAAGAGCATAGTGCCGGCCACATATATGTGCTAATAAATATAACGTTATTAAATTTCAAAAGTGCTATTAATTATATCCTAATCAAAAGTGGGCAAAACTGTACCAGTGGACATGGCACCCCTCATACAAGCAAACAACTTTTAATGTGATGTTTTGTGTACTACGAGAGCGATCACAATAAAATTTGTTACGAGAATGTGATTTTTAAATGGATGAAGTTGGACTGGATTGCATCAGTGAGCGTGGCTTTTTCCATATACTACATGCGTACACAAAAACAATATTTTCAATGAGCAGCAACTGTTTTGAAATTATATATGAAAGCTTAGCAAAAAAGGTGTTAATTCTGTAGGCGTGGCATCTGGAAGCTAAGTCGAAACCAAACATAAACAATAAAAGCTTTTCTAAGCAATTTTAATGAAATTGGAGAGCTGTTTGATGCAAACTTTCACTGAATTTAACCAATGCTTCCCTACACTGACATCTTCTTTGTCTATTCCCTGTTAATTTTGTGTCTGTTGAAACCGTGTTTCCTCATGTAAATCTAAATAGGTTAATAAAGTGACAGCTGTTCGCGCATCACGGAAAAACTACTGTATCAATTTTGATCACATTTCTTTAGTTTTATTCCTTGGACGCTTGATCTCAATCGCCAATAAAAATTATCACGATGTTATTATTAAAACTCAAGTTATTAAAGTTCCATTATTCCTAATAATTAAATGATAATTGAATTTACAGCCATGATTGAAATTCCTTCTTTTTTTTTTGTCTATACTCCTTGCAAAGAATAAATTTCCAACAACATGCCATCTTGCAGATTCTAAATCCCAAGGAACTTTACCACTTACCATCAAGAGTCAGTATTAAATATTTTTGAAAAATGTTGCAAAGTTTTTAAATCTGCAACTTGTGTTATACCTAAAAATTCGGTTACACAAATGTAATTTGTGGTTGGTGATTTTGAGGTTTTTTTTCAGTTTTAATCTTTTGTTCATCATCATATACATAATCACTCATTCGTCTCTCTCCTGTGTAGTTTATTTTACTACTAAATTAGAATTGAACAAAAACTCGGCGTAAAAAAAACACAGCTACGAAAGCAAGGTATTTCGACTTAGCCAAAAGACTATGAGAACACAAAATGCCAACGGGTAGAAAGGGTCATAAAGTCAAAAAACAAAACGAAATTTTCTTGTTTTCTTTGGTGTATCCATTTCATCATTATTGAGTGGTAAAGTTGTAAGGGTTATTTGCAAGGGGTTGAGGAGTGGGCGTATCAGAGTAAAGAATTGTTGAAGTATAACAGCTCACCAGGGACCTTATGTATGAGTTTTTGCACTCATACGAGTATCGTTCATTTTTTCCAGACTTTTTTTTTTTTTGTGGTGATGCCGAAGTTGCTGTTACTATGACCGAACTTAGACTACTTTTGTTTTTCTACTCAGTTTGGCCAGTAGTTTGATTATTTTTTTCACATGGTTGTCTTAAATTTAATGAAAAATTCCATCAAATTATTTTATGTTTGCTAAAAATTATGTCGGAATTAAATTCAGTAGTACTAATAATGAGAAAAAATCGAAAAAAAAATATTCTCTCAATACTACCAGCACTAATATATGGTGCATTTTATGTTCCAGGTGGATGTTGTTTCTATATCTTTAAATGAAATAGAATTTTATAAACCATTATAATTATCTGATTCTTAGCAGTAAGTAAATGGTCGGAATAAGTTTTTTGACATGCAAAAAAACTCAGATTTTTGAATTTTACTTCAAATTATTTTTTTGTAAAAATTTATTATTAACTACAATTTTTATTAATACATTTGAAAGCACTTTTTATTTTCTTTCAAACTATGTGCTATTCAATGTTTGTTTTTAATTTTTTAAGGAAAACACATTTTTTGTCTGCTGCTTTGATTTTCCATAAAAATTTGGATTGGCAAGGAAAAACAAATATCACAAAATTTGTATTGATAAAAATGTTAGTTAATAATAGATTTTTGCAAAAAAATAAAAGTTTTTAAAAAAGGTTAGTGAGAAATTTGGATAAATAGTGATATCTCAAAATCTATAGCACCCATTTCAAATTTTTAAAGATTTTATTATAGTGCATAAAATATTTTGAAAATCGTTTCAGAGGACTCCAACTTATAATGAATTTTAATAAAAGCTATATCCCCAACTTCCGATGTCTATATTTCCGAAACTTGATGTCAGAATTGAAAGCCTCGTAAAAAAAGGGTCTTATAAAAAATGACAGGTGGCCCTAATGTAAACTTATGAGATTCTTAGCTCATTTTTTAAATTGTCGTCAGTTAATCTGCTTCTATAGTATAAATATTTTAATTCAGAAAAAAAAAACATGCACAATTATAGGTTGTTCCAAACAAAGTTAGTATTTTTAAAAAAATATTTCTTATGTTTGAATCAGTTTTAGTTAAGTAAATTTTAAGGATATGTTTTTTATTATCTGAAAATGCCTGTTTAGCTTACAAGTCATTTTGCAATTCTAGTAATCTACTTTTTTATTGTTAAAAAAAAATTTTTTAAATGAAATTTATTTGTAGGGGATAACGAGATAACATTGATTTTCGGAAATTGAAAATCGATTTTATTTTTTCAAAATATAGTGCAAGGTAATTCATATTCACATAATTTAATCAATGGCCGCAATTTGGGCACCCCTGTTTTAAAATTATTAATTTATTCACTAGCGAAGATTAATTTTTTTGTTTGTGTATCGGCAGTATTGCAAAGTTGTGACACAAATTTTTTTATAATTTTCATTCTCATAAATTTGAAGTAAAACACCAAAATCTGAGTTTTCTTGCATGTAAATATACTTATTCCGACCATGTACTATGGTACCAACATCCATCAGATCGGGCCAGGGCTACAAGGTTAGATTGCATTTACAAAAAGTTTTAATAAATTATTAATTACCTAGCGAACGGTAGCAACATCGATCAGATCGGATCAGGGGCCCAAAGTTAGAGCAAAAAAAAAATTACGGGTGCGTTTTATGTTCCATGTCGATGTCCTTTTTTGGCTTTAACTTGGGGGCCCCTTTTCCGACTTGGTTGATGTTCCTACCGTTTACTAGGTAATTAATCCATGTAAGTTTTATTAAAATAAAACCATAGTTTTTTGGCATTTTAGGTAAACGCCTGGTAACCCTGGCTCTATTTGATTGAGGCTAGCACCGTTCAAAGCAAGAATGATATAATACCAGATTACGCATTCCAAGTTGAAAAATAGATTTTCTTCTGCACATGTCGTCATCTGGTGGACAATTACGGTTGCATTTTTTCTATTTTTGAAACAAATACATAAGGGTTGCCGAGTACTTTTTTAGCTTATAAGAGTTCAATTTCTAGTTTCATTTATATTTTTAATATATTTCACCATTAGATATTCACTTAAATTGTAAAAATACATAGATCTTGTTGTAAGCAATAAATAACAAACTCTAACTCAGGTAATTGTTTTATTAAGTTTCGTTTTCTTTTATAAACATTTTCATCTAAGTCCCTATTAAGAAGTCTTATTCTAAAATTCATCCTAGCTCTGAAAGTTTTTTTTACTGTATCAATGCAGTTTACATCATTTGCATATCCTTAAAGTTTTTCTAAATAATTTTTGGTTATTTGTATTCCGTCCTCATTAAAATCTAAAAAAGTTTTATCGAGTTGTCTCATATGAGTCATTATCTCGTTAGTTGGCTTTGATAGGCTTCACTGAAATGGTTAACCCATGTGGAGGTCATCTCATTTTGTTGCTGTTCTGATATGTTAAGAGCTTCTTCGTGCAGTTTATGGCATATATAACCAGCAAGATTTTCTAGGCGCTTTGCGATATATTTGTCTTCACAACTACATCTTGCATTCTTAGTTTGAACTAATTTTCCAGAATCAAAATATAGAAGTATCAAAACAGCAGTTCCAATACCGGAAAACACGATTTTGTTCAAAATTTGTAATATGATTATATAATAGATATTAGTATTTTTTTTGGGAACATAAGTAAAATAGTAGTAAAAAAATAACTTAAGTATAGATTTCTTATTCCACGGCAACTCTAACCGTCCACCAGATGACACTCAAAAATGGGATGAAATATAACGGAGATGCGCAATGCGTAATCTTGTATTATATCATTCTTGCGTACATAGTGTTAAAGACCATGTAACCAATCCCTTATTTATAAATTATGAAATTGTATTTCACTTAAAAGCCAAAAAAATTCATCGATATGCAACACAAAATATACCCTGTACCATATATGAAATATTTTCCTTAATGCTTCACATTGCCAACAAAGTTATAATCAACACAAAAAAACTGTAGGTTTCATATTTTTCCTGTACGACGTTAATACATGCTAAAAGTACCATTTACGTGTTGACCAAATTTAGAAAAAAAAAAATCTATTAACACGTAGGTGAGGTATAATAAGGTCGAAATGTCTCTAAGTGGCCCACGGCATGAAAAATGTATATGGATATGTTAGGGTGTTTTTTTCAAACTTTTGGAGAGGGATCTTATTTAATTGTTTCCTATATTATAGCTTGAGGAATAAAAATAATTGTCCCAACATTTGAGCTTTCTAGCTCAAAACTGAAAACGGCGCGGACAGAGTTTATGTCCAATTTCGTTGAAATTTAACGAAAAAACCGACTTACTAAAACATAGAATAAGTCTGCCTTAGGTGCCAAGATATAGCGTTTTGGGTTTTTTAGTTGAATGAAGTTTGAAAAAAAAAACACCCTAGGGTATATACATTTTTGAATTTATGGTATAAGCGGGTGCTCAAAAAGATTAAGCGGAGAATAACAATTGCTAATAGGTGCTACTACGGTCTCAGTAAGCAATTACGTTGCAGAGCTCTCTCTCGATCGACAAAGCTAACACTCTACAAGACGCTCATTCTACCTGTGCCTCTTTATGGCGCTGAGGCATGGGTGGTTTCGACAACAGACGCAGCCGCTCTTGGGGTGTTCGAGAGGAAAGTTCTCCGCAAAATCTTTGGTCCTGTTCGAGTTGGCGACGACTATCGCATTCGAATGAACCACGAGCTGTCTGAGCTCTACGCCGACATTGACATAGTTAAGTGTATAACAATACAGCGACTACGCTGGCTGGGTCATGTTCATCGTATGGATAAAGAAGCTCCAGCGAAAAAGGTATTCGAAGGGAAGGTCCCCGGCCAACGACGAAGAGGGAGACCATGCCTCCGGTGGATAGACCAAGCTGAGGAAGCCCTAACCGCGCTTGGCATTAACGATTGGAGAAGGCGCGCGCAAAACAGAGGCGCCTGGCGAGAGCTTATGAGGTCGGCCGTAACCTGACAACGGGTTGTTATGGCCATCTAAGTAAGTAAGTAAGGGTGCTCAAAAAACAAATGTTAAAAAAATTTTAATATTCTAATAAAATAAAGATCCCATACGAAATATCAGCAATTAAGTTTACCTTGGAGCTGAGCAAAATTTTGGCTTTGCTTAATTCAAATGGGGTTTCTTTTTCTGAGAGCTTTTCCAACGACATTTCCAGCTCAGTTATGCAAAATGAATTTTTTAACTGAAATCTCTGCTACTCGTATCGGCGCTTGTATTCCACAATTCTAATTATTTTACTAAGGAGAAAGGCCATTTTCACACCACACGTTAAGTAAAAATGAAAAGCTGTAGCTACGTCCACTACTACTACGTTGCTGTACATTTCAAAGCAGGAAAAACTTTTTCATGTCAGAACCGCCAACAGCCAATGGCGCTGTGTAGTATACTGGAACACTCAGAATCAGAATGTTTCATGTCAGATATTAAAACATGAAATAAATATTAAGCGAGTAAACATTACAACAATAAGAGTTGCAAACAGTTGTTGCAACAACAATAGCGAATATTCCAACTTTAATAAAAACAAACAGAGAGATGTAAAAAAGAAAAAACCGAAGCCAGAACTTTCTAATGGGCAACACTTGCCACAGACACTAAGCCTTGGGGTAATTTCACGAAAAAGTTTCTATCAATTAAAAAAAGGAAATAAATTTGAAGTGAAAAATGATTCTTTAATAACTGCTTACAACTTAATGTTGCTTTAAGCTTTAACAAAAAAAAAATGACTAACGATTATTTAGGGGGGAACTTCTAAGCTAGAACTTAGTGCTACAGTCGTGAGCCGTATTGACCTTTTGAATACGTCTTGGCATATATTAAATGAGCAGTTTCCTTAACAGTGGCTGCTTTTCCCTACATCTTCAGTTCTTTCTTTCAATTCTTTAACTGTGATGTTCTTCGACTGTGGAAAAACTGCTTAATAAGCCAAAATTTACAAATTCACTGACCCTAATTTTTTTATTTTTTACTGAATCTTTAGTTATTTATATAACTATGAAAAATTCCAGCTATTTCGGAAAAAAACATTCAAGTCTTTCATTGTTTAATTGACAAAAATGCGGACGATACGGAAGGTTTGTTTATAGTTCATTCATTTGTTATACATTTGCCTTTAAGATAGCATTTGTAATAAATAAAAAGAAGAAAAAATATTCATTAAAATTGCATGAAAACTTTGACAACTGAGCCCTTTATTTTGAAAATGGTGTAAGTCCTTTTTCATTAAGGAGAAAAAATTAAATACATTTCATACGTTTCATATGAAATTTCTTTCAACGAAAATGAACTTTCATCATTTTCAAAATAACGGGCTCAATTTTACACTAAAACGTTAATTAGTGATTTTTCTTAATTTGTCGATTCAATTCTAACCCACTCACATCGTTTGTAGAGCATTATTTTGGCATTTAATCATCTGAGCAAAATCAATACGCTACGAAAAATCTACTGCGCTTTTTGCAAATACATAGGGACGTGCAGAGAATGTCACTAATCATAGGACAATTCTAACTTAATCTCCATGTTACATTATATGTACAGTCATGTGAAAAATAATAGGGACACTTAAATTAAAATAGTTCAAACACACCTCTGGTTCTGTTTGAATAAATTGAGATAAAATTTTACATAACATTACTTGTATTGTGAAGTGGGCCCAATTCAGACTGTGCGAAATAATAGGGACACGAATGTAAAGTAAGTTATATTTTTGAAGCTTTGTGGTTCTTAACCATTTATAAGTTAGAAATGCATTGCATTTGAGATGATCTAAAATTATAATTAGAAAAAATAACCAAATAATGTAATTTAGTGATTCAGAATGGGAAGATGACGTCATTGCAGCGTTCAGCTTCGTAGAGACATAAAACACCTTCACGCTAACGAATTTTCGTAACGAGAAATAGCCAGAACGTTGAATTGCTCCAAGAGAATGGTAGAAAATGCAATAAAATATACGCCACAGAAGCAAACGCGTGGACGAAAGTCAAAAATATCGCCTATTCTTGAGAGGCCTATGTTGAGATTTGGAAGACAGAACCCCTTTCCTCTTCTATATTTTCAAAGAACACAATTCTCATAAGTTAATAATCAGAAAATGAGAATAATTTAAAATATCGCATGGCCCTTAACGAGATGCTCCATCATTTGCGTTGAAGATATTGAATTTTATAGTTTTTCAACCTCTTTCAACTTTTTTTATATATTATATTATCAACATTTTTCTACTGTTTCAATCTCTTTAAAATTTTTTTAACCAATATAATTTTTTATCGACGTTTTAGTCTTTTTCAACTGTTTCAATATTCCTTAAAGTTTTTTGAAAATTTTTCTACTCTCTTCGGCTATTCAACCTTTTCAAATACATCCGACTTATTCAATCTCATTAAATTTTTTTCATTATTTCCTATATTTTTTCCACTTTTATCGAGATTTTTAGCTTTTTTCGAGCCTTTCATTATCTTTTAAATATTTTTAACATTTTCCATATTTTTTCAATTTATTTCGACATTTTCAACCTCACCAAACTTTTTTCCAGCTATTCAAGAGCTTTCAATATTTTTCAACCTCTTTCAAATTTTTTCAACAATTTCCATATTTCTTCAACTTTTCAACTTCATTCAACTTTGTTCGAGTTTTTCAACATCTTTCAACTATTTTCAATACTTTCCACATTTTAACAATATTTTTAACCTTATTTAACTGTTTCAACATTCTTCAACCTTTTCATCTTTTTCATATTTTTTCAACTCTTTCAGTCTCTTACTAGTACTATACATATCGTCGCCCACTTGTACAACGGCCCTAATTGACATTTTTTTTAAAATCCAGTTTATTACATATTCCTGAAGACCAACCTCAAATGCACCTTCACCCAAAAAATTGGAACGGTAACACAAAAAATACCAAGTTTATTAGATGATATTAAAAAGCCCTAACTACATTGAACATTTTTATATGTTAAAAGGCCCTAAATGCTTTTTCTTGCGAAGTAGTTTTCAAAATTTCTAGAGAATTTTGAATTCAAAATTTCCGTGTAATTACCAATTTTAGTTTCATTACGAAATCTGGATGGTTCAATGAGAGGGTATTGTCAAGTACCCTGTGGTATCACAATGGACCAAACTTGGTCTAAGTGAGTCGGTTTTGTAACTGACTGCCACTCCTACCTAACCTAACCTAACCTACCAATTTTAAAATGTAACAATTAGTTCATATCTTATGTTGGAACGCGTATGTGGCCTTCGTTTTAATTTTTCGTAATGAGTGTTAAGGAAAATATTATGTGTGAGATCGATGCTTCTGATTCAATCCCGGAACAATTATAACGTGATCGGATTTTAAATATGAAAATACGAGTGCGAGGAGTTCAATACATAGGCGTTTCGATTGAAAATGGTTTGTGTCAAGGGGCCGAAAGACGGCTTGGACCACCTTGTACATCAAAATATTGCGAGTAAAGACGTAACCGGTACTGTTTGCTTTTTAGGACAAATGTAAGGAAATCCATCTTTGATGCATTTTGGAAAATGACATGAGAGCAAAAAAAGTTAAATGTAATAGGCCTTGTTGATCCGGTAAGCAGAAAACGAATTTCGTCCGAAAACTCAGCGCGTACTCAGTCTCTAGAATATTTCTTAAAACACAATTTCCAACGTTTGCAAGTATGTCGTCAAATGTCTTTATCAATATTATGTTTGAAAGAAAAGATTATTTACTAAAAATTACATCAATAAGTACAATATTTGCATATTTTCTTTAATTTTGTTGTAAATGAATTACACTTTTAGTTTTCAAAGTAACTGCAAAAAGCCCATGCACTTTTGCATACATAAAAATGATGTCAAAAAGCCCTAATTGAAATAAAATATGTATCAATAAAAAAAAAAATAAGCGTTTTCATTAAAAATAATTATGTTATTGTTTTTGTAACTAAACTGCATTTAAAAAAATTTCAATATTCTGCATTGTCGGTTCTTATACAGTTTTTTGTGTCTCCTGAACAAAATCAAAAATGTCAATTAGGGCCCTTGTACAAGTGAGCGACGATATACATATATATCATATTTAGTATCCGGGTCTGTGCCAAAAGAATGGCAACCCTGGAAACAAGATTCTGTAAGAAACTTGCAAGTCGGCAAACTTTTCATAAGTTAGCCATGCTGCCCATTGCTACGACTGACTTAAACTTATGATAACACCAATTTCTCATGTGTCATAATTACATATGTATGTACATACATATGTATAAAGACATGTAGTCTGAGAGGGATAGTTTCTGACCCTTTGAGAAATCTGGTGGTTTTACTTATGCACAACAGAAGCTTTATGTGCTAAAATAGACATATAGAAAACATTTTATGGTCATCAAGAATCGTGGATGATCTTTGAGGACCATAATAGATTGAATAGCAAATTTGTCTTCAATTTGTCTACAATTACTTAAATGGTATATTAAATTTTCATTGCAAAGTAAAAACCCTATCTAAGGGTATCTATCGGCTGTAATAGTTTTTGTGTTTTACCAAAACTTTCACACAAAAGTGTACGCTTTTTTTAAATGTTAAGTTCTTCATAGATACCGTCTTGAATCTACTCGTAGATATAAATTGAAAAAATAAATAAACGAAAAATCTATTGTGAATAAAAATTACTTGACGTAAAAAAACCAAAATGATGGAGCAGAAGAAGGGCTAGAAGGAGTTAAGAAAAATGACTGTGGTAAAGATGAAGGGGTATGTAAGGTCTTACAGGAGAAGTAATTTTTCCCCACATTTTATTTTTATGTGATGTGTTTGTATTGTTGTTGTTGTTTGTATTCATTTGTTCGCTTAAGTGTTATTGTGGGCAATTTCGTTGCTCAACGCGAATCCATTCGATGCAAAACTCGATTGAGACAAAATAAAAACACATGCTGCTGTTGCTGCTGCCGCTTGTTCTTATTCATCGTTTCCCAGTCTACTAAGCGTGTCCTTAAATTTCCTTAGTAACTGTGCGTGTGCAAGTGTGTGTGTTAGAATGAGTTTTGCTATTGAATACAAAATGTCGTAAATAAATCGCAACTCGCAGATAACCAATAAAAATGTCACCGTTATGTGTTAAAGAATCCAGAAGAAGAATACAAAAATAACAACAATAAATTGAAACTTGAGGCAAATGAGGGTACCTTGCTCGTATGAGAAGTGGTAGCATATTATTTTTATTAACGGCAACCTGACTTTTACGGCAGGCACGCTGCAGCATCATCAGGAAATTCTCTTAAAAATTCTGAAAGCATAGCTAAATTTCAGCAGAAAAACACCAATATACCCATAGCAAAGCATATGGACTTATGCATTTCTTAACCTCATATATGGTATGTACAGTGGAACCTCTTAAAGTCGAACCTCGATAAGTCGAAAACCGCCCAAACTCGAAAAAAGGTTGTGTTCCCTTCCCTTCCCTTCAAGGCTCAAAACGTCCATTACTCGAAATCTGACACCTCTATACGTCGAAATAATGAGTGAGTTCCTACAGGTAAATGCAGTACATATTTTCCCACTATAACTCAAAACAAATTAATTGTGAATTTCGAACATAGCAATATTTGATTTTAGAACCTTGACAACTCGATTATTTGAAACGAATTACCTCTATAGCTCGGGAAAAATAATATACCGACTTTATGAATATGCCAACAATGTACAACATGGTTTCTTAGAAATCAATTTTAAAGTCTACTTATACAATAAGCCAATTCTATGAAATGATAAAGTAATTTATGACTGACGTTAACACGTGATTTCATTTCAACTTTAGCGAAGTTACTTTATTGTTGTCGATTGAAAAATTATCAGAACTAGTTTAGTCCTACTGCAATACTTACCAATTTTTAATACCTCTATATCCAGGATATTTATTTATATCATCTCAAACTCAAAATTAGTTGAAATAAATCTCAACCTCTACAAGTCGAACATTTCCTGACAAAATTCGCTTAGTTCGAAAACTCTATAACTCGAATTTTTTGGCGTCTCCCTTTAAGTTCGACTTACACAGGTTCTACTGTAGTATATTTTAACCACGCCGACTTAAAAATGCACATAACTCTCAAATTTCAGATAACATGAGATTTTCATTAGAACCAACTATAAATATGTAAGTACCAGGAGATCCGCCAATATACGGGTTTCCTAATGAGAACGCGTCTACTCGATTATGCTCATTATTTATAAAGATATATTAAGAGAATAAAATCGAGAGTAACCAGATAAATTTAGCATTAGTGAGCCAACAAGTTGTCTGTTACTCGCCAATAAAAATAATGTGATTCGCTGGAATGCAAGAAGCCTTCCTTGTCGAATTATTATTTTAAACCATTTTCAGACACTTGCTGAATTGCACGACATAAAGTTGGAACTGAAGTCCTCTGTATTATAGGATGGAAATATCACTGTAGGTAAATTTCCAACTTTTGAAAAGACACACAAAAAAGCCGAGACACGTCCTATTTTTCGGTCATAAAATATAGAGCCATATTCAGTTTTTCGCAATCAGATCAAAATTTCGAGATATTCGCGATTAAGATTAAGTCAATTTTTGACCTTTTTTTGCTATATTTTTCTTATTTTTGGAGAAAAAGACAATAAAATGTGTTTTAAAATTAAATTATTTATTCTTTGTTAATCGAAACATAACTTTTACAATGACAACAGTTAATTTTCTGACGTATACTGATGGAATAGTTCACCAGTCGTTATTTTTTACGATTTTATTTATACTGCTGGCAACTGATGAAAATCACAAAAACAACTTCGACTTATATAGTTTTAGAAGTTAATACCCACCTCAAGTGAGAGAGCTAATAAGCCCACCTTTTTTGCTCCACAGTGGCATTGACGTTCCGATGAGATTTTCAACAAAGAAAAATTTATTTATTAGTTTTAATAATAATTTCAGGTTACGTTTTTAATGTTTGAGTGTTGGACTATGGGTTATGCTAGACACACATAGGAATTTTTTTCTCCTAAGCTGATATATGTATAAGCCCTATTAATGAGCAAACATTGCTGTGGGTTGTATACGTAACGAAGGTGGACGTATGCGTAGGCGGATTACACCCATTTTGGTATTCAGATGTATGTATATTGATGCTCTGATACAAACATAAAAAATTTTATATCTATAGCTTATCTATAAGACCTATTATTGAGTTTTCACTATGGTGGGTGATATTGGAGGTAGGCGTAATTTTCGGCACATGTCAAAAAAATATAATAGGTCTAATCCTTTGGTTCATAAAAACGTATATACCAAATTTCATTCGATTTTGATGTCTTTTTCTGCTTATATAAAAAAAATATAGCTAAAACAAAGGTTTGAAAGTGACAAAATATCAATCGCGAATATCTCGAGAATTTGATCTAATTGAAAAAAAAAAAAAATGAGTATGTCACCGTATTCTACGATCAAAAATTAAGTTGGGGTGTTTCGGCGTTTTTGTGGGTCCTTTTGAGGTCCATACAGTGCAATCGAAAAGTCTTGTTCCTATTTGAGGATTGGATGCTCGGTGAAAACTTTTTCAATTCGGGTATTTAAGCTAGTGTTTATGTTAGTATGTCTCTCACCGAATAGATTGTCGCTTTCATATCAGCTCTCGGAATAGATTGTCACTTTCAGTGTAGCTCTATGGACACATTCATCAATTAATATCCTGTCTTCGTTTACTGTATGCTGATCAGCCATATTGAAAAATATTTTCATTCTCTTATTGTCAATCCTCTCCATGTGTCTGATTGGCCTCCGTAGTTGTTTCATTCGCTCATGCAATTTCATCTTCAATTAATTTATGGAAGAGTGCTTGACCATTACAGCGACATCAACAGCAACAACAACATCAATATCACAGGGAAACATACCAACATGTTAAAAACTTTCAGTTGACATCACTGACTGACTGAAAAATTTAACACATAAGGATATTTCTGTGCTTTTCGTCCTCGATATCATTGTCGTTGTCCAGGTTGTTGTTTGTTGCTGCCGCTGCACTTTTTTTGTTGCCGTTGCTCAGCTTTGTGCTGTGTCGTGTGCCGTTTTATCGTCTTGTTGCACTGCACCATTGCACCGCGCCACGCCATCGTTGTCATGCGGCGTCGTTGTACTGTCATTCGTTGATTGTTTGTAATTAATGATGACCTCTGGCGATAGGTCAACGAACTGAAAAGATCCACTGTAACAAAAGTGTAAATGCGGAGAAAAAAAAGAAGCAGTGACATTGATTGCTCATGGAAAAAAAATTACAGCAGCGCGTTAGATGCAGTAGTTGACACGGAAACATTCGGAAATGAAACAGAAAATATATCAAACAAATTCGAAAAATGCAAAAAATTAGCGTAATAGAGTGCTTATTTTGAAAATTTTGCAAACTCATGCGTTGAAAAATTTATCTTTTAGGCTTAAGTGAAATAATATACATATGTGACCGGAAAAGTTAAATGGGATCTACGGTTCGAAAAAATCGATTTTTCACTTTTTTAGCAATTCTTATAGAAGAGGCTACGCTCTTTTCAATGCAACAAGCTGTAGCTTTCTAGCTGCATTAGTTTTTTGCACAAATTCACTTCAAACATGAACACATTGACAAACAAAAACGTACGAAAAAATCCAATCTAACTAACTTCTCTGAAATTGATCAAATTCGCTTGAAACTTGTTACTCGGGGGTTTTCAGGGTCGCTGATTATGAATCTGGTATCAGATTTCAAAAATTCAAAATGGCGGATTCAATATGACGGACAAATTTTTTAAAAACTAATCGGATTTGCTTGAAGCTTGTTACTCGAGGGTTTTCAGGGTCGCTGATTACGAATCAGATTTTTAAAATTCATAATGGCGGATCCAATATGGCCTACGAGGATTTCAATAACTGACTGGATTCGCTTGAAACTAGTTACTCGGAGGTTTTCGGGGTCGCTAATTACGAATCCAGTTTCAGTTATTCAAAATGGCGGATCCAATATGACGGACCACTTATTTAATAATTGATCAGATTCGCTTCTCAAAATTCAAAATGGAGGATTTTAATAGGTATATGAACGATTTTTCTAAAGAAACAAGCAGCAGATTTACAACTTCATTATTTATTTTACAAATAAACTTTAGACACAACACAACTTAAAAAACGTGAAACAGAGAAGAACACAATAGATTAAGAATTTTTGAAATCTGATACCAGATTCGTAATCAGCGACCCCAAAAACCCCCGAGTAACAAGTTTCTAGCCATAAAAACGTTCATGCGCATAAAAAACCACTTCTTAACTTCAAAGTCGTTTTTCTCGCAAATTTATTTTCGTACACAGTGGAATTTTGTGATCATAAATAGGAAGAATTTGAAAGTGCTTGGAATTGAAAAATTTTGTAGTACAATCGTCAGATAATACATACTTAGAGGATGAAAAAAACCTATAAAAGTCTTAAATTTGTTTTGGAATAAGCGACACAGTGGGCTCAAAGTTGAACTTTATACTCCAAAAATTTTCTATGAATTTTTTTATACAAGCAACTGTTAGATAGGGTGCTCTAGTTAACTTGTTTGAAACAAAATGCAATAATGTATGAGTCCGATTGTATGGGTCCGATTATAAACATTTTTGTTATTACTATTATCGTAATATAATTCCAAAAAATTTATTTTAAATTCTTATGTCCTTAGTTATGATAGTTATCATTCTATATTTTTATATTTTCCAATAAATTTATTTTATGTTTTTAATGTCTTTAATATATGTTCAGAAAAAACTTATGTTTTCATTAGAAGCTAAACGTACAGCGTTTCAAAAGTCATTGCGACCGAATATTGCTTTTGCTATTAATATATTACAGTTATTTTATCAAAACAAATATAGTAGAATATTTTACAAGTTCTGGCTTCCGGAGAAGTTATAAATCTCGAAAGCTTTCACAAAAATACCAAAAAAACTGTGGAACTTTATAAAAAGGACTACAATTGGTACAAAATGCCTCCTTCCGTGCACAAAGTTCTAATGCATGGAAGTCAAATTATGCAAGAGCTAGAAGTTCCAATTGGACGACTTTCTGAAGAAGCTCGAGAAGCATCAAATACAGTTTTTAAAAACGCGATGCTGCACAACAGCAGGTGTTGCTCTAGAGTAGCAAGCAACTAAGATGTTTTTCATTATTTGCTGATTTCTTCTGATCCTCTTACCAGCCAAATTCGAATAAATCGAGATAAAAAATATAAAGAGCTTTCACCAGAGGCACAAGAAATGCTTCAAGTCTATGAAGAAGACGATTAAAATAAATTTAAATAAAAATATTGCTGTTTTTTATCTATTTTTCAAATTAGGTTTTTTTATTGAATTTTCAGTTTTTCTTTAATAACTTGAAAACTATAAAAGATATCGCACAATTTGTAACATTTTTACAATCAGCCTTGCAAAATTATTAGAAATCGATACCCATTTTGAAGAACAAGTCTCAATCACATCCCACCTTTGTATGGGCGGTAGGCGTGTACGTGGACCGTTTTTTTTTCATATTCATAAATTTTTGTTGATTGAACCTAAAAAACGTCTGTGCCAAATTTCAAGACTCTGGTGCTATTCTTACTGGCCACCGTTTTTTGGTTTTTCTCTAATAACATTAAAACTATAAGAGATATTGAAAAATTTATAATACCATATATTTGAAATCAGCATGAAAATTGATACCATTTTTGAAAAAAAGTCACAATTACATCCCACCTTTGTATGGGAGGTAGACGTGTCCTTGAACCGATCTTTTTAAAAATCATAAACTTTTGTTCTCTTTACCTTAAAAACATCTGTACCAAATTTCAAGAGTCTAGAGCAATTATTACTATTTATGGCCGCCGTTCCATGATGCCAGACGAAGTACTGGTTCCAAGATAGAGGCAGTTAAAAAGCTATTCGAACGGGACAAAAAACGGAAGTGCTTTTCATGGTCATCTATTGAAAAGCAGAAGTCAGCGAAACCTGGCAAGAATTTTTTAATGCGACTAATTTTAAAATGTTATGGAATAATGTAACTTTTTAATAGATTTCTTTTGATTGAAAAATCTTATATACTTTTTTTTCTTACAAGGCATAATAATCCATTCGAACGGGACATATTTTTCCGTTTATGTTCAATTGGGCAATTTTTCAAAACTACTTTAATATTTATATAAATAATAATATTTAAGATATAGACAGTAATTAAAAAAACAAATTGAAAGTATTTATTTATCAAATAAATTAGTGAGAACAATTTTAACAAAGAAATGAGGAAGGAGTAGATATTTTTCTTGAAAGAATATAAAACTTGTCTTTTTGCTATTAAAACGTTTTTTCTGTAAGAGGCGTGGCACCACCCACTTAAAAAAAATATTTTTACTCAAGTTTTAATCTAGCTACATATCAAATTTCATCAAAATCGGTGTAGTGGCACAGCCGTGATATCGTTTTTACCCATTTTAAGGAATCAGAGTTACTAATAATCTTTCATAGGTTTCAATCTATCTTTAAGAAAAACTTCATCAAAATCGGTCCATTAGTTTAACCGTGGAAACGTTTTTTCCCCGTTAGGGGCGTGGCACCGCCTACTATTGAAAAATAAAGTATGCATGTGTCTCATTCTCTTCACCACGTTTCCAACAAATAAAAATTATGCGATTATGTTGTGCTATGACTGTGAAAAAGTGGTTTAACCTTTTTGAACTGCCTATTTATCACACTTATGTTTTCGAACATGACCAACTTCAAACACTTTTGCACTCGTTTTTTTTTTTTTAATTATGTACATGAAACTCTGTTCGTGCAAAAATTTTGACACAATTGCTGCTGTTATCAATTTCGAAATGAGAACAAATGATGTTTTTGTATTTTATTTGTGATTTTAGAACATGAACTTAAGCAAATTAAAATTTTACAGTTAATAGAGATTGGTTTGATGTTTTTGCATTGTTTTTAGGTTATTGACGTTGGAAGAGAGATTTTTCGGAAAGACTATCATCATTTATCACTTCTCTTACATACTTAAATATTTAAGGCAAAATACTATTCAATATTACAAAAAAAAAGAAACTGCATTTATGCAAGTTTGCAGGTGGCTCAATGTGATAAATGAATTCTGGTGTAAATTGTTTAAATTAAAAAAATTTGAATATTTTCCGTAGATAATATCAGATAGTAATGCTTTTATAATAACTTTTGATTTTTCTGTCACGGTTGGCTTTTTGGTGGAAATGCCCATATATTGATTTTAATAAAATACATACAAATTGTAAAAAATTAAAAAATCAAAAACTAAAAACAGCAAAAGCTTTGTCCAGGCAAAATTTATTTTAAGAGCGACTTAAAAATTAAACCTACATGCGTGTCTTTTGCTGACGTAAGTTTTGCCCGTATAAAATCTGATAGTTTTCTCTCTGAATGTGCCACAATTCGTAATACTCTGAGCTATTGATATAAAGACCAACATTCTGTATTACCCTGACAGGTAATCGGCATTTCAGACCTATTATTACACAACTTTTGTCTGATTTATTAAGTCTCTTATTGGAAGCTCACCGTCTTTATTAATTTAATCGATCTTAATATTTTGGTTGAATTCTTATTGAAAAAGACCATTAAAGGGAACTAGAAGTAGAACAGTCCGATACATAATTAAGCACCTTGCACCTTTCATACTTTGGTTCGCTTTCCAGGTACTGAAGCTGAGTGAATTGGTATAACAGTTTTAATTTCTTCACGTCCGATTACACTGGACAAGCCTGCGTTGGAAAACAAAACGTTTTGGAAAGCTGTTTTCATCGGTTCATTTAGGTCATTCTCGCAAAAGCAGTAGCCTCAGGCAATTACGCACGTATCTTATGAGTTCAAACAATGATGCAGAAATTTATTCAACATTGCTAGAAAAATTAGGCATGCAAAGCCAGAGATAAATACGAACCAGGTATAGAAACTTAGAAAGCAATAAAAAAAGACAAACGAAACTCATGGAGCAACTTTTGAATCAATATTGAAGAGCTTATAGATCGGGCCCGTGTGCAGGGCGGAAGTTTTAGGGGCTTCAATCCCACTCTCATTGGTGGCTATCGTGCTTAGATTTTTATTGGCAATAGCTTTTGACTGGGTAAGTTACCGCTAACTTTTAAAAAATCTGGATTTAATGGGCTTTCCTTCACCGACATCAAAGTGGATTAGTTCGTATCTAACGTATAGGAAGCAACAAGCTTAATTCAATATCATGTTTTCCAAACATAAAACGGTTTTATCTACAGTTCCTCAGGGCAGCCATGTTGGACATACCTTCTACTACAAACTTCTTCCATATTTTAATGTATGCTCTTTTATTCTTTTAATGGTAATTTTAACCATGAAACTCTATAGTTAGACCTAACTGAACTTGTTAAATGGTGTGACACAACTTGATGACCTTCAATCTCAAAAAGTACAAACAAAACCTTTTACAAGAAGGGAAGGATTTGGAACCTCATATTCAATAAGCGTCTTAAAACTGTAAAGGTTGAAAATGTTGTACATTTCGGCCTCACTATGGATAAAAAAAGCTTAGCTTCAATGTTTGTATAAATCTAATAGTAAACAAAGCAAACATAGTTTTATAAAGCGATGATCAAAATAATTTGATAACCTCTGCACAACTAAGCTGCCTTTCACTTAAATTGTTCAACCAATATTGAAATATGCGCTATTGGTATCGAACCAACAATATATGTATATGTTACCGGCCAAAATAGTTTATAGAATAAACTAGTTTTTCCTAGGCCAAACTAGTTCATCCAAAGCGTGTTAGGATGAACCAGTTTAGCCTAGGATGAACTATAGTTATTATTTACGTTAACGGTCTCACTACTGATTTTCTTGCGAATTTAGTATGTTACTATAAGTTGGCGGCTTTCGGACGCGGCTTACATCCTTCAATATGCCCAATGTCGGCTTCTAGGCGGCATTTGACTGCGGTTCACTATAATATGTCCAACGTAAGCTTCGTTTACACACCGGCGTTGGATATACAGAGTATTCCGAAAGTTTTTGTACATTTGTGCTGAATTCTTTTTAAGTTTGAAGTATGTACTGTGTTTTGCCGCATGTAAAACGGGGAATTCCAAATTGCATAAATACATCTGTGTTGTTCTTACTTTTATTTAAAAACACTTTGAGCATACTGCGGCGTAAATTTGTATGGTAGCGAGAGTTCAAAGTGCTTAAAATATTGATCAATTCCAAGTAACCTTCATTAAAAAGTTCACCTTGCTTAATTTTTCAACATGTAATGCTTACTTTATTTAAATTGAGTTTCAAATTACACTTTGATTACATAAAAGTAAGAAAATAAACCGATTCACTATTCTGAGGTACATTAAAAGCCGTCCATGGCGTCAGCACACATACGTAAAACTCTCTAAGCCTTCTTTATATGCAAAAAATATTATTTAACTGAAAAATGTTTGTACACGCCTCATACGAGAAGAAGTTACTGCGGATAATGAGTTAGGCTGCAAGTAACGTGGTAGTATACTGTTCACCGACGTATACCCAGTCTAACTGTTTCCTAAACCTAATTAACAGAATATGCAATTCAAAAAAAGTGACCTTAGAGCAATAAGCCTAATTCACAAACCAAAGCCAGGCTTAAAAATAATGATTACTGGAGGAATAAGTACGCATGCCAAATCCGATCTCATAATCATTGACAATTGGCGTACTGTAAACGCGGATTACTATAGGGAACAAATTGCCAGTTTAGCAAAATGGAAACAACAATTTCCAGGACGATTGACAGCCATTTTAATGCAATATGAAGCAAAATGTATCAGCGCAAATGTAATCATTATGGCTGCAAAAATTTTCTTCTGAGAGGTGTGAACGGACTGGCCTGGAAGTTCTACGGATTGAAATCTAATAGGGCTAGGATTCAGCAGTCAGTCAGTCATTTAACTCCCCAATTCAAAAAATATAGACCAGCTAATTGCCAGAGTTATACTTGACTGGAACTCTATCACATGTAACGATGTACGTGTTTTATTCGAAAACTTTGGGTGCAGAATAATTGCTTGTCACGCAATAGTAGGACTCCACACCAAATATTGCAGTACAATTTGTAAAACCTTAAATATTATTTCGTACTGTACAAAAATACATTTTTAAAAAATCTTACTTGGCTTAAGTCTTACAGACGCTTATGTGATGTACAGAAACTTTCTGGCCATCCTGTACTACAGTGAACCGCAGCCAAAGGCGGCCTCGAAGCCAGTGTTGGACATATTAGAGGATGTGAGTCCTGAATCGCGCCTACTTACCCAAACTTATTAAAATTTTCCTAGGCTGGTTCAATCTAACACGCATCGGATGAACTAAGTAGTTTGGCCTTGGAAAAACTAGTTTATACTAAAAACTTGTTTGACCGGTAACATAAATATACATTGATATGTTGGAGTCGGTACAGAAACAACTTCTATTGTTTGCTCTTCGTGGGCTACCTCGGAATCCACACTCAAACTTTCCTTGTATGCCGCCTTAGGCTTATACGTTTACCAACACTACGCAGTTCAAAAATTATTCTAAATGTAAATTTTTTAAATAAACTGTAACCAGCTTAATGAACTCTAAGTTATTGCTAGGTATGATCAACTTCAATAATCCAGGAAGGGATTTGAGACACCTTCGTTTTTCTAGACTTGATATTTGTAGTTCGCGCTTTAATGAACTGATATTACATTTGACCAGAGGTGAAGTTGGACCATCAATCTGGTGCCACGGGTTGTCAGGAACCCCTAGGACTTCGGTCCTAGCCTGACAGTTGCGTGAAGCCCAATAGCGTGGATCGCATGTGATGGACCCCTCCAGAGGTGTATCGTGCTGGTTGTAGTTGAAACCCAAACCTTGGAGAGAGCAAGTGAAGAGTTGCATTCAGTCAATAGCATGAGATGTGGATAGATCTCGTCTTTAACCAAGGATGAACTGGTGTCCATAAACATAACTTTACTTGATAACTTTTTCCAATGACAGTCGTTATATAATTAGGAACGTATATAAATTAATTCGGGTGTGGAACGCACACTGTGGCTTTCGAGGCAGGCGATCCTGTTAAAAACCAAGACAGTTGTGATCTGTCACAGTTGTGGCTTTTTACTAATGTAAAAAAAATCGATATATATTTATCGTATCGTATGGTTTATTGGCTCCATACAGTATTCATGAGTTCGATATTACTCTATGAAATTGTGGCTTAGTGCCCTGTTTAAGACAAGGTCAAATATTCCAAGCATTCAAATATGGTTTGAAGCAGTGCTCGTTCCTCTCGACTCGTTAGGTATGAAGGGATGACTGGTAGTGGGAGGATACCAGGAGAAGCCCTTAACTTCTTCACGGACAGCTCTAAGTTAGATAGCTGAGTACGGTTTTAACATTTATGCGGATCCATCATCCTTTATTTAATATTCACCCCGTATAGGTGACAGGGCATAAAGAAGCTGGAACTTGTGACGTGCAAGATGCTACTAAGACCCAACATGATTAAAAGGTTAACACTCGATTATCGCATTAATTGGCAGACATAGCTGCGAAGGGTTATGAATCGCTTTTGGGTTCAAGAATGAGAAATGGCTACCACTTTTGAATAAATTATTTAAAAAGTAACTATGGTTATTGCCACAAAAATGTGAATATCTAGACGAGTTAAGAGTAAAGAAAGCTCAGTTTTCTTTCTTCTTTCTCTAAGCTACCCGTATGAATGGGCCATATAAATCTGCCATCTAAAGTTGAAGCTTTTTCATTAAAGTAGTTTTTCTAACAAATTACCTCAAAGAATTTTACTTACAGTTGAGGTGTTTCTTCCCTAACAGAAGACAACAACAAGTTTAACAAAACCACAGTCTAAGCATCTTTTGAGCATCGTTAAACCAACCAAATCAAACCAAACCAAATGAAGGGGAGAAAAATCGTTAAAGTCTGCTGCTATTACTTTGGCGGCTGCTGGAAATCGATACAAAAACGCAATGCGATTTTTGGGGTTGATTTGCTTACTGTACTGGGTAGTTTTCCTTTTATGTCTTTTTTAATTTATATAATTTTTGCGCCACTCAAGTGTGTGTATTTTTGTGTGCTCAAAATATACGATATCTGCAATACTTTCGAACTGCCTGCTTTCGCAACGGTTATACTTTTTTTGCCCTTAACGGTTCGATTGCTTTTGAATGGATGGAATATCTTAATTTGAAACACTCAAGAACGAATAGATTGTTTTTCGTTATTATTGTGTTGTTCACGTGCTTATCTAAGAGATACACGGAACAGATACAAATTTAATTGATTGCAACTTTTTGTATGCTATGTCGTATGATTTGATGTGGGCAATAAAAAATTGCGCAATAGAGAAATACGCAAGCAAAACGTAGCTCTGGATGCGTATTATGTAATTGCATTTATTTTGCTATTTCGTTATTATTGATTCATTAAGAATTATAACAAATTGGTATTGTTGTTGTTATTGAAATTTGCTTACAATAAATTTTTTGTAATAATTATATCTAATATTTCATGCTGCAAAATTAGAATCTATACTATTATATAAAGAGGTAAGGTTTGTTTGTTTGTTTGTTTGTATGTTCAGGGTAATCTCTGGAACTACGGAACCAATTCCAAAAATTTTTCTACTAATAGAAAGCTACACTATTCCTGAGTAACATGGGCTCTATTTTTTTTTGATAAATGCAAGGGGCGTGGCACTTTACATACAATTAAAACCTTTAACTCGCTATATCTTGGTTCATATGATAGCAAGAGTCTTAAAATTCGGTGTTAGGATGCATATAGCCTATGTTAAGCACTTCACAAAATATGAACGAGTTTAGACACCAGGGGCGTGGTGGCTATAAAACTTTAATTTAGGGTGGCCCTCATACGCAAATATTTTTAAAATAGCATTTTTACAAAGACCACTTAATCGATTCACATGGAATTTACACCACATGTCTCTTATATTAAGACGCATAGCCAATACGATGAAACTTTTATTTAGGGTGCATATTTAGGGTGGCCCTCATACACAAATATTTTAAAAATAGCGATTTCTCAAAGACAGGTAAATCGATTCTCATGATACTTACATAGTATGGCTTTCATATCAAGGGGCACAGATTAGTTTGCAAAAATTTTATTTAGGGTGTATACTTAGGGTGGCCCTCATACAAATATATTTTTAAATATCATTTTCACGAAGACAGGTTAATCGATTCACACCGAATTTACATCACGTATTTTTTATGTTAAGAAGCATAGCTTAGGCTACAAAACTTTTATTTAGGGTGGCTCACACAAAAATATTTTTTAAATATCATTTTCTCGAAGACCGCTAAATCGATTCTTATGGAATTTACACCACATGGATTTTATGCGGATTTTATTTTATTATTTAGGGTGTATACTTAGGGTGGCACTCACACAAACATTTATTTAAATATCATTTTCACAAAGACTGGTAAGTCGATTCGCACCGAATTTACACCACGTAGCTCTTATGTTAAGAGGAATAGTTACGGATACAAAACTTTTATTTAGGGTGGCCCTCAGACAAAAATATTTCTCGAAAACTTCTTAATCGATTCTCTTGGAACTTACACCACATGGCTTTTATATTAAGAGGCACAGATAAGCTTAAAAAAATTTTATATAGGGTGACCCTAATACAAAAATATTTTTAAGTATCAGTTTCAAACTTTTATTTAGGGTGGTCCTCACATAAAAATATTTTTAAATATCATTTTCTCGAAGACCGCTTAATCGATTCTCATGGAATTTACACCACGTGGTTTTTATATTAAGAGGCAGTGCTTAGGTTGTAAAAATTTTAATTTGGATGCATACTAAGGGTGGTCCTCATACAAAAGTATTTTTTAAATAGAATTTTCACGCAGACTGCATATCGAATATACACCACGGTTGAGGTGCAGCTTTGCGCACAGGGTAATGCTAGTATTGAATAAAAAGATGTGCAACAATCTATACTTACCTACTTGGGTGGTCATAACAACCTGGTTACGGCCGACCTCTTTAGGCGTCTCTGCTTCGCGTGCGCCTTCTCCACTCAATCACGCCAAGCGTGGATAAGGACTTATCGGCCTGGTCTTTCCATCGGAGGCAAGCCAAGCGACTTCCGCATCAAACACCTTTTTCGCTGCAGCTTCTTGCCTCAGCCAGCGCAGACGTCGGATAGTGATGCGCTTGACTACGTCAATGTCAGCGTATAGCTCGTACAGTTCGAGATTCATTGGAATACGGTAGTCGTTGCGGCCGCGAACAGGATCGAAGACTTTGCGAAGAATGTTTCTCTCAAACATCTCAAACGTGGCTGCACAGTCTGCGACACAACCCATGCTCCTGCGTCGTACAGTAGCATGGGTAAGATGAGCGTCTTGTAGAGTGTCAGTTTTGTTGGGCGAGAGAGGTCTCTACTGCTCAATTGGTTACTGAGACAATAGTAACACCTATTAGCAAAAGTGAATCTTCACGGTGGTGCCAAGATAGGTGAATTCCTTGACAGCTTTGAAAGTATAGCTGTTCGCAGTAACGTAGGATACTATGCGCCGCGTCTCCCTGCTTGTGGACAGGATAAACTTTGTTTGGCCCTCGTTCACCGTCAAACCCAACTTTGCTGACTTTTTTTCGACAGCAGAAAACGCAGTATAAACATCTCGCTTACAACTTCCAATGATATCAACATCATCGGCATATATTGGCTTACAAAAGCAGCTGGACACTGATAAGACCGAACTGAATAGACCCAAACCGCACTGATAAGACCCAATCCGTGTGTTGCCGAACGTCTAAGTTGTTCACACAGTACGGTGCAACAATCTATGGATTATTTAGGTCTGGCTAGGTCACAAATCATCCCCGTACTCTAGAAGGTGCAATTCCTTCCATAATAGAATTGTGTTCTGCAATGCATGTCAACTAAGCCAGATCTTATTAGGCAGAAAGAAGTCTTTCAGTTAAAAAATCGATGTGTTTATTCCTCCGCAGTTTTGTTCCCCTTGTTTTTTTTTTTTACTAAGACCAAATTGTCAATGTATGTGAAGTGGTCGAAAATGTACAATATCGATTTCTTTGAGGTATTGAAGCCATTTCGAACAATATCTGAACATAATTGTAACTGTACAACGCCCAGATAATAGTTTTTTTTTGTCATATTCACCTGATACTTTTTGTAAACAAGTTTTGTAAAAAAAACTAAATTTCTATGGCTCTTATGGTTTTGCGCAGTTAAAAACCATAGTTTTATATTAGAATTATTTTTGGAGTTTTTATTTGGTATTTGAAATTGAAAAAATGCCAGAAATTGCTAACATAATTTTTTGTTTTGTCGTCTTATTATGGTTGGTATTTGTTCTTTAAATATTTTGTGACAGCTTGACTTATTTTTTTAGCTAGCAAGTATCTTGCCATTTTATTATCATATCTCCTTATTTTAATATTTTTAATATTTGAATTTGTTTTGTTTCCTTGAATCGGTCGCATTTGAATCCTTTGTCCTTTGCTGCTTATGTTGCAAATTTATGCAGAAATATGTGACTTACTCGTTGTGTTCGTACGAGAACTCACTCACTCCAGTGTTATTTTTATTTTCACATTTTTTGCATTCAATACTCAATTTAGTTGTTTCTCATGCAGATGCAGATACAGTTGTAACAGCAAATCAGACAAATATTTTCTGAAAAAATTCTTTGTAGTGCAAAAAAATATTTTTGTATTGAAACAAGCTTTATTGATCGGAATAAAAATTGTTCCTTGATGAAGAAATTTACTTTATTATGGCAAATATGTTATATCATTGTAGGCAACATTTTCTTCTTGGTTTTGCAACTTACTCAACAGGGAGCGGAACGAAAGATAAATAAAAAAATATTAGTTTTTGTTGATAATATTCAAAGTTCATTTAACTTCATGTGTTCTACTTGATTTTCAATATCGTTTTTTATTTCTAAAAGCAATTATTTGGTTGTTGCAGTGTAATTGCAAATCAATAAAATTAATATCATGTATTTCGTTGAACGGAAAACTTAATAACTTATATCTGCAATAGTCAAAATCTGAAACTGGACCAGCCATGTTCGTCCTTTATTTGGATCAGAATCGGAATTCGCGCTAAGGGCTGCTCTAGCTTGGCAGAATTTTGCGAAATTTTTACTGCAAATTAAAAAAAAAAAAAAACAAAACGCAGCTTTGAGACATAAGTTGTGCAATTATCAAAATCTGGCACCTTTTAATTTAAATGCCTTGGCAAATGCATATTGCATGGGTATAAAATTAATAGGCTTAAAAACCTTTGTCAAAAAATCATTTCACTAAATAATAATGTATAAAATTGTCAACGAATTAGAGCACTGAAAATAATTTTGCACGAAGACATCGCCAATAAAGATTTGATTAATCGAGCCATATGAAAATTGTTGAAATTTCCTTAATCAACAGTTTTAGTTGTTTTGAAGAACTATGAAGAACGTTTAATCTTTGAGAGGAAATTAGGTGATCAGAATGACTTAAGCAGCGCGAAGAAAGTTGTGTGCTGTAAGTACCAAGCACTGGTAAAATGGCGTTTCAATGCATTCGAATGACCCTTTTCCGACTCTCTTGAAGACTTCGCTCAAAAGTGTTCAAAATCCATTTTAGAGCTTATAGTAATTTGGTAACGGTTTGTATAGGTTGATAATGAAGTTATAAGCCGGGTATACAATGGACGCAACTGCTACCTACGTAAGGATGACAACTGTACTAACTAATTATGCTTCCTAACCACGTTGCTACAAACTTTTTCAATTTGTTGTTTATAAGTTAATAACAGTCATGTGCTCACACTGAACGTATCGTCATATCCTTGATTTGAAAAAGGTTAGGATTGAGGTTATGAGGACCTGTACCACGAAAACCAGAATTATATGTCTAGTGGTCGAACTATGGGATTTTTGTTTTCCTTCCAAAGAACATTAAGTTACAAAAAAAAAAAATATTGTTTACTCTATGGCTTTCTATATTAAAAAATTGGAGTCAATGTCTGTAACACATACACTTGCACATTTATTACAAACTTCAACTGTGCTTATCTCGAAACATATTCTCGACCGAAAACCTATTTTTCTTATTTCAGGTCACTTACATACATTACTACATTTGGTTCATAACTTTACAATATTCACATAATAATAACTAGTACATGTTTCATAGATCAGAGAGATCTCCTCTGAAATTAAGGTAATTTAAGCTTCTCTGGGAAATTTCCGGAGAGGATTATCGTCAGTAGAATATTAAGAGAAATTTATTTTTTTATATTTGTATGCATATATCAAACTATTGTTTATGCGTTATAACATTTTTTTAAGAACACTAAAATCAACGAAACTTAGAGTAGTCAGAGGAAAAGTGCTCTTGAAATTTGACAACACTATAGTGGAGTGGCAATGAAATAAAACAAAAAATAAAAGGGCATCGACTTAAGTCAAATAGATTTCTAAGCTCTAAATCATAAATTTGTATACACAAATCTTTAAAAAGAAGCTTAGATTTTAAATAAAAATGTAACGTAAATTATATAGATTTTAGACAACTCACTATGAATTATTGGTCCTATGAATTATTAGGTTCCCACAGCAAGTTCGACTTAAAACAAATAAGTGCACTTAAACTTTTTTACAGTGCATTAAAAATAACATAAGAATGTCGTCACTTAAAAAATTTGAGGGTGTATGGTAAATGAATAATGTGTGTGAGAAAAATTATTATATTGTACAATATAACAAGCCAAAGGGCCTTTTTGTGTAAACTGGCACAAAAATTAAAAAAAAAAGAAATCTTTTGAAAATTTTTTGCAAAAATAAATGAGAAAAAAATCGAAATAGAGTAACTTTTTAACATTATATCTTTTAGGCGAAAAGCAAAAGAGCAACTTTCAGACTATATCTTCTTACTCAAACAAGCGTATTCTCACTTTTAAATATGGATTTTTTTTTCTAATAACCTTTAAAGCAGGGGTCGACAGCGCCTTACTCTTTCCACTCTTTGCACTCTTCTACAACAACTTCGTATTGTTGTAATTCGCCGAATCGTTAACTGGCGCAACTGCACCAAAACAATTCAACCCTTGCGTGTTGTTGCTTTGCATGTCGTTGTTGGTAAATACGTAGCGCTTGCGAGTGCGCACAATTCTTGCTATACTTTGTTTGTTGTTGGTAATTTTTGTTTGTTGTTGGTAATTTTGCGAACTGGTGCGCTGCCATGTGCGCTAGCGGCATGCGCGTTGTTACTTTTATACTTATGTTAATAAATCCTTAAGGTGCCGTATCCAACGATTTGTTGTTATTGTTGGTTTTTTGTTGTTGCACTCTTGAAATAAAATCCTTGTCGACCCCTGCTTTAAAGCATGCAAAATTCTCACTATATTCCCGAAAGAGCTAGCAAGTATTTTTAAGTTTTATCCAGTGATTGCATTTTCAGTACATACGCGTTGAAAAAACCTCGTCTTAAGTACATACGTATGTATATTGGACTCATTTTTAGTACATACTGACGAATTTTCTGTACATTTGCAATACATTTGGACTCTTTATAATTGTTACCTTTTCCTGTAAAAAAATTCGAGCTGTGCAGCACTACGCAATAGCATTGTAAAAAGACTTCAGTATGTACCAGAATTTATTGCACCAGTTGTATCGTAAACATAAATAATAATCCGAATTAATAAGTGCATTCCAGTCTCAATTCAGAAAAATTCCAAAAAACCAAAATGCCATCACTGGTTTTAACTTGAAGAAAAAAAAAAGAATATAAAAAAAATTCATCTGACAAGCATATTTGGATTTTCCATCAAAAATTACTTCAGGAATAACTATTCTGGTTTCGTTTTCTTTTCAAATGCTATATTTCGCAAGTACACAATATATTGTTAAGGACTGGAAACATTTTCGAAATTTATTTAGGCCAACGAAAGATTACTAAAAAAAAAGTTTTGGTCCGAAAACCAAACTCACTAATTCTTATGCAAAATTCTTCGGTGAGCTCGAAAAAAAAACAAAAATTGGCGCGCCAATTCCCCTAACTTCCCCTATTTCCCACACTCTTCACACCAAAATATTTAAAAAATCCATGTGCCGATGAATGTTGAGGCACATATATTAATAATTTTATTAATTTAAAATAAACACTTTTGTTTGTTTATGGAGCACAACTTTATTGTCTCAGAGTTAACAAAGATCTGACTTAAAAACTACGTATTTCTTTTCGTTTGACATTACATATTGTTGTCTGACATTTCTTAAGGTGAGAGGACATAAATTCAAAGGGTGCATGCACTTTGTGATTTTCAAACGTTAAGGTGGGCTACAATCCCATTAATATATGTTTCATAACCTGCTGTTGAAGGTTTTTTATTAGTACATTTTCCTTCCAAATAATAAAACCTTTTTTTTATATTTATTTCAATCTCTCAAATATATCATTCTAGATGTATGGTATATTCTACCATCTCTGTGAATTGGGCGATAGCATTATGTTTTGTAATATTTCTTGTATTTGATCAATAAATTTAATTTCAAATAATATCCTGCTTTTACTTATTTTGTTTTTATCTTTCAGGTAAGTGGAATATCCATATTAACATGGCGCAGTTTTCTATCAAAATTAGTATTCGATCGATACTCGTAAGTATGAATTCAAAAAATTAATGTGCGTTATAATACTCACGGAGTGTTATGAAGAATATTTGCAATGGCGCGATCTCTGTATAATATCAATAGACATTCTATGACCTTCTAAGCTATTTTTACTGTGCATTTCCACAGAAATTGTAATTTTAGCTAGCCAAGTTTTCGATTTTTTTCTGTTTTTTAACACACTCTTCAACCATGGTTTTTCTTGAATTTAAGACTATCTTGAATTAGTCTTCAAGGTGGAACAATTAAAGTTAAAAAACCTATAAATTTATGTAACTTAATATGTGACGTTTCATGTTTTTTTTTTACTTTTAATGCAATTTTAACTATGTCTCCCTTTGAGTTTTAATTGTTCGACCTTGAAGATTAATTCAAGATAGCCTTCACTTCAAGAAAAACCATGGTTGAAGAGTGTGCTCCAAAAAAAAAAATCGAAAACTTAGCTGGCTAAAATGACAATTTCTGTGGATTTGCATTATATGTATGTATGTATCTACATTACATTGTTCGTTATTTTTTTAAAATACTCTAGTTGAGATGCTCTGTATACCTTCATATGTAAGCATATATGTTTATTCTAAAAAAATAAAATATTTTTGATTGATATTATTAAAACATTCTTACACTTCTTTGAATCTACAATATTATAACCTTGTTGGAGCTACATACTTTAAAGACTTTTTAATAATGCGGTTTTATTTCATTCACTTCATTTTGCATTGAGATCTTATCTATTAATTTTCTTTTACTCATTCATACATATATGACTAGTGTAAAATTTATGAAATATGTATGTCTGTCGATAAATTGCATAGCAATTTTAAAAGTTTTTGTTACTATTAGTTTCGTTTTTAGTTTTTGAATTTTGCTAGTTTTCTATTTATACTCTCAATTGAATTATTTACGAAGTTTTTAAACAAATTTGGCAAAAATTTCGAACACAAAATTATTTGATTAATGAAAAAAGTTTTTTTATATGAGTATTCAGTGTGAATATGTATGTGTGCATGTATAGGGAGTGTTATAACAAAACGAATCAGTAAAATTGCAGAACAAACATCATGAGAGATGGTCAGTACGTGTAGAATGTAATTTATTCATTTTTTGTAGAAATATTCAGTATGCATTTACATGTAAGAGTAAAATCGTAGGCAAAACCAGCACAAGTTTCTTTTTTCTTGACGCGCGGGACTTTTCTGAAACTTCAGATCTTTTGTTCAGATATAGCGCTACAAGCAGTACGTTTTTTTTTTTTTTGTTTTAAAGTATTTTTATCATTGTATTTTTTCAAACGATGGCATGAAATGCATATTTTAAAATAAAATTAATCAGCGTATAAGTGTTATTCCTTCAGAGCATCCAAAATTATATGGGAAAAGCTCTAGAAAATTAGTTAAATCTTACAGCGAAGGAAACTCTTGGAGTGTATAAGAAAAAAAGTTAAAAATCAATGGATACAAGAGAAGATAACAGAATTTATTAATAAGCGCTGTAATATAAAAACAAAAAACCATGACTGTATATTGACAGTTAATTAAATAGAAAAATCCGGCTCCGTTTTACTAAAACTTTGCTAATATACGGCGAATATCAAAAAATTGAACGACTGCAAACATAGCGCGATGATTTTAATCTTCCAAAAAACTGAAAGAAACCGCAGTAGTTTATCGAAACCCTACTTCCCTCGTTCCTTTTAACTACGACAGTGAAATAATTCTTGACATTAATTAGAAGAAGCGGATAACATACATATATTGAAAACGTTTTTCCAAATAACACAAAAGTTCCATCCGAAACTCTTATATTGAATAACGAATACAATCAAAAAAAAAAGGTCCTAACTTCGAAAGTAGTGAAAAGTAGCGCATTTCAACCAAAAGTAGCAAAGTAGCACAGCCTTGCAAAAGTAGCACTTTTGCTACTTTAGTATGCCTTCTGGTAGCACTAAATATGAAACTCTTTGTTGAACTATATTATCATGTATACGAAATTGGACAATATCCCCAATATTGGTTAAATTCAACCTTAAAAACACTACCTTAGAAGGAAAATCCACAATATTGTATTGAACAAGGACTTATGAGCCTAATGCCACACGAACTCAAGATATTTCTAAAAGCCTTTCTGTGAATTTAAGTTCTAGTTCTAAGCTAAAACACGTTTGCGAGCTGCAGTTTCATATTGAAAATTTCACAAACCACCAGGCAAACAGAAACAGCAGGATGAGTTGTTCAACAGTTTTGTTACAACTTGAATAACTCCGAAAATAATGGTCCGATTTGAATGAGGAGAACGTCATTTTATTTTAAATGAGTTGAGGAAGAGAATCGAAGACTTAAAAGTTTTGAAATCTGCCACCAGATGGAGCTTTAAGCAGTTTTAATAGTTTTAACTGCGCTGCGGCCGCTCGGATACATGCTTATCATGTGAGCGCGTTTGCTTATGGTAGTGAGTACCACTATTCATGTTGTTCTCGTTTGATTCTTGGAATTAGCTTTTGGCTTATTCTGAATTTTTTCTCCGCTATGGAGATCAAATTTATGTAGGTATTTTATTCTGTTGTTGTAATTGTTGTTTTTGTTGTAAGTGACAGTTGCTTCCAAGATTGTTCCCATCTATGCTCTAAAACAGTGATGGGCACATAGTGGCTCTATTTGCTCTCATTGCCCTCACCAGTGCCGTGTTTAAGCATAGGCTGTATAGGCTGTAGCCTAGGGGACCGCGCCACAAGGGGGCCCCCGCCACAAAAAAATTTGTTTTAAAATTTTTAATTGAATACAAAAAGCTGCATCGATTTCTCGCAAAATGCTTCTTTATCGCAGGCGTGTACAAGCACTTCAATTCAATTCGATATTTTATTTATCAATATACTTTACAAAGGTAGAGATGCATTATAAATTATTCACAAAATATAAAAGTAATAGTTATAAGTACATTGGCAAAATGTCTGTATTCTGTTGTTACTGAGAACATGTGACGAATACAGATCAGTTAATATTTTAAACTAGGAATAAAGCGTGGGGCCTTGCCAATAAAAAATTTTTTTATTTTATACTCTAAATTAAGATTAAATAATAACAGCAAATTAAATTTGGATGTGAAAAAAGAAAAAGATAATTAATTCAAAGCGAATGTAAAATGAAATCAATTTCATTTTACAAAAAACATAAGTCGGTGAGTGAGAAGCTATACCAAAACTCTGAGAAGATGATCAACTTCTTGATAATCAAAAGCAAAAAGCCACGATTTTACTTTTTTTAAAAATACGCGTTGATTCCTTAGACTTCTAATGGAATCGGGAAGGCAGTTTTAAAGTCTAGGAGAAGTACACAGAAAGTAATTAAAAAAGTGCTGTGAGGCGTGGTTAGGCAATGGGGCGAGGTTTCTACTATTGTTCCTCAGTTCGTTGACCGAATGAATTCTATTAACGGAATAGCCGCTTCTGTTGAAAAATATTTGTAGAACTTTGAAAAAGTATTAATGTTTCAAAGGAAGTATATGTAAATTTCTAAGCAATGGAAGACTTCTTTCTAGTCGCCCTTTCTTACATATAGTGCGTATAACATGTTTTTGATTGCTCAACAAAGGATTTATTTTATTCAGATTGGCGCCTCCCCAGCATACAAGCCCATATTGAAGATTAGAATGGAATATACCATAATATATGCCGGTTAACAAATTTTGGTTACAGATTTTTCTTAGATGATAAAGTTGCCTGTTTACAGTTATCAAATATTTTTTCAAGGAGTTAGTGTGATCATACCAGCTCGTTTTCCAATCAAGTTGCAGACCTAAATACTTTAAAGTTTTCACCCATTCAATGGAAAAGCAATTTTCAGAGCACAACTTCTCCTCAAAATAAATTTGAGCCACATCGGAAGAGCTACATGTGTCGCTATCGACAATATATTTCTCACACCCTGATCAGTGAAAAGTGAAACTATCAAAGTGGCGTTCATAACCTGAGATATTAAAATATATCAGCTTTGTTTTATCACTTAGGACAAGCTTATGCGCTGAAAACCAGTGTCTTAAAGTGCATAGATCAATGTTTATTTCAACAGTTAATTTTTGCAATGAGTCACTAGTGTAGATGCAGGCCATGTCGTCAGCAAAGGCTATGATATTACTAGAAAATTTAAGGGAGAAAATTGAGTTTATGGAGATAAGGAATAAAATGGGACCAAGTACAGAACCTTGTGGAACACCGATTTTAATATTTAGAAAATTACTAAACTAAACTTTATTGCATATCGTTTCATATTTGCATACGCTGTTAACTCTGGCATCGTTTTCTGTTTTGATAGTTCGCGTCACCACTACCACTTTAATTTGAGCAGCTGCAAAATTGAACTAAAAATTACTTAAAATATAATAAAATTAAAACTGAACTAGCTAAAACTGTATTAAACTTACATTAATTAAAACATTAATAAAAAGTTACAAGCTGTTAAATTTTTTAACTTTGCGCCGCCATTTTACTAACCATCATAAAAAGAAAGAGAACTTCAAACATAGAAGCACCAAGCGAAAAATGGTGAAAGCTAGAGAAAAGAAGAATAAAGAAGCCATTGCCAAATCACGTCGTATGACGGATTATGAAATCGGCCAAAATTTAAGAAAAACCGTCATATCTCTAAAAGTGTTAGTTAATATATTAAAGGTTAACTGATCATAATTGTGGCACATTAAATTATCTTTCTTTTGACATCCATTCAGGAGTTCCTCCTTATAATGATTTTAACAAAAGCTGTTCCACAGAATTTAATCAAAACTTTTCAAAACTTTTTTTTTTCAATTTTTCTATTCCAAATTGTGATTTCATTTGTAAAAGAAGATTGATTCCATTAGGAATTTAATATAAGAGGAATTTCATTTCTTTTTTAGCCACAAAAAAATTAAAAATAAACTTCTTTTGTTTTGTGATTTGCGATAGATACTCGAAATTGTCGTCAACGATTTTCATTAAAATGTTTGAGATGATACCACTGCAAGCAGTCATCCATAAGAGCCAAGTCGTCAATATACTGGCAAAATTCGTTAATGAGCGTGGCACAGACCAAAACATCGTAATCGTTAATGTTATGAAATTAAGTATATCTATCAGCTATCAACATTTTCTATATTGTTTTTACTTTTCAACCTCTTTCAACTTTATTCGTTATTTTCTTTATTTTTTCGGCTTTTCCATTAATTTTGAATTGTTTCAACATTTCTCAACGTCTTTCAGCTTTTTTCAACATTTTCCATCATTCAGATACATATATTTAAAAGATATATCTAAAAATATCATCACTTTCAAAATTAAAAATTTGGGAAATACTTAGAAGTGACATCAAATTTTTCTATCCTACCAAACGCTGAACAAATTTCTCTAGATTTTGTTGCCTACGCGTTGGCATTGGGCTTAAAAATAATTCTCCCAAATTTTCAGCTTCCTAGCTTAAACCAGATTTCATTGAAATTTACCAAAAAACGGACTTACCAAAACATAGAAAAAATCTGCCTTAGTTTTGATATAGGTAGCAGATATTTTGGGAGGCTCTCCTTAAGGTCCAATGCCAAAACAAAGCCAACAAAAAATCTACAAAATTTTCAAAATAAACACTAACAACTAAGGGTTAGTACTTTGGTGAAAACTGCATCAGGCCTGGATTAACCTTACAGGCAATGTATGCACGTGCCTAGGGCGGCAAATATTTGGCGAAAACTTTGAAAAATGGTTCCATTTTATTGATTGAAAAAATTTTCAAATTTTGTTTTCTTATTTGCTAGTGTTTTTCATTCAGCAACAGCAACATTCAAAAATATAAACATAAAGGAAAAAAAAAGAAGTTTTGAGGAGGGGAGACGGCAATTTTTGCAACTGCCTAGGTGCGGCAAATTTCTTAATCCGGGCCTGGACTGTATAGTCAGATTCTGTGTGGTTCGGGAGTCATAAACGTGAAAGTGAAGATAAATTTACCCCTAGAATCTAAGAAAAATATTTTGCAAGAGTGCGCCATATGGATATGGAACAACTTAGGATAAAACCCATCAGAAAAAAATGGAATGCTTTTCGCTAAGCATGATTTTGTGTTTGATGCAGCCTTATATATTTTTCAGCTTTCAGAAATTCCAGCAAAGGTTTTCGCCATATCACCAGCACCAGTAGATTCTCATGTACCTGTTCTAAGTGAAAAATTTTGCTTGGAAAATTACAGTGGATTGTGGCCGGAGCTTATGATACTTGACAATATAGTTTACTTTATAAAAATGGGCGGTACAGATCTTCAATATTGTGGACTTACAAGAAAGTGACAAATAAGTTTTTTAGAGCGAAAAACACGAAGTGGTGAAACCATAAAACGTTCATGGCTCTGTTTTTCTCCTAGGAATGGATACATCTACTGCTATGTACGCAAACTTTTTTCTCGAATACGCTCACAATTTACTCATAGAGGTTATTGCGATTGGAAAAATGCTACGGTATGTTTGATTGAACACGAAATTTCTGAATACCACATAAGTGCTGTAATTGATTTTGCAGCACTCAGTGAAGAAGTTGGGCGTATTGATCAAGAACTGACACAACAAGCAAAAGATCAAGCAAAACACAAGCAAGAAGTTCTCAGGAGATTAACTAGTGCGGTAGCTTTATCAGTAAAATAGGTTTGGCATTTAGAGGGGAAAATCTAACATTAGGGTCGCCGAAAAACTACAACTAATTACTCGAGCTTATTGCAGAGAAACTGTGGAAGAGGTCACACAAACTATCTTTCATCAACTACTTGCTAGGAACTTGTGTATGGTGGTATTAGAATGTAGCAGTGGACGCCTTTTATACTTTCATTCTTAACATAGGTAAGAGTAAAAGAGAAGTATATTAAAATTTACTAAAAATTCAAGTCCATAGTCCAAAGTCATATTAATGCCCTTTTTTTTTTTTTTGCTATTCAATAAATTTTCCAAGGGGGGGGGGGGGTCCCCGCCAAATGCTCAGCCTAGGGGCCCGCACACACCTAGACACGGCACTGGCCCTCACCGTTATTCGACGCACAAGCAAGCGGAAAAAAATTTGCAGAACTTCAACGCTATCGAGGCACAGCGTTGACTTGAATTTAAATGCAGAAATACACCAACTGAGCAGACGAAAATGTTGACTCTAGTGAAACTAAAACGCATTTAAATGCCATTTACTACAATTTTACATGCAAAGTTGTAATTTAAGCGCTGTGCGATCGCCATAACAATAAAAGAAAGAAAAATTGCCCATCATAATAACAAAATAGAATCCCATCACATTTTCACATTCAGAATACTACACTCCACACTCAGAAACCTATGAAACCAATTTGGTATGCTAACTACTTTTCTACTACATTTTGATACTTTTCTATTTTATATAAATTTTTAGCAACTTTGTGGTTGAAACTTTAACTGCGCAACGCTGTATAACCCGAAACAAATTCCCTAAAAAGTTTTACACTACAGCTAGTACGCGTTGCAACTCTTACATTTACTGCTACCCTACTTTCGCATTGCTACCTTTCCTACTAGTCTTCCACTTGTACTGCAACAACATTCGACGTATCGCTGCAGCAACAACTGCCAAATAACATTTCAAATTACATTCCGCACACAATTTTCATAATTTCCCCAATTTAAAAATATCTCACGCTTTTGCAATTAGAATCGTTTTATTCCATTTCATTTGTGGGTTGCCATTCCCGCTATCCGGTTGCTGCGCATTGTTTTTTCTACGGTCCATATTAATTCCGACTTCATCTTCGAGTAAATACCTTTTTAGTGCAAATTTGCGTAAGACCTAGGGTTATTGTACGGACTGATTTTATCAGTACATGTACTAATTTTTTGTAATTTTCTTTAATTTAAAGAATTTATTCTGATGGTGAGTTGCTGTTTTAAAGGCTTCACTCTAAAAACAATAATACCATATAAAATCTCTGTCTAGTAAAATTCCCACGAAAAAGTCCTCAAGAAACACTCCGCGACAGAAAACCAACGAAAAATTCCCATACAATAACTTCATATAAAAGGACCAACATAAATTTTCTCTAAAAGGACCAGAAATACTATTTGCGGGAATTACATAGATGTGGAATAATAACAAAGGCCCACAAATATGTTCCAGACCAGGTAGATCCAAAGGTTTTTTGTATGCCAAACAAAACCTTATTTAAAATTTTTTTTCGACATGTCGAGTATTCTTATTTTAAAGTTCGAAAGCCGATATTTTAATACATATTTCAAGATATCTCACACAAACAGGAAATAGTTTTGTTTATATCTTCTTATGTCATCAGACAACAATAACCTTCCTCTACAAATTTCACACCTAAAGTTTTCAAGATTTTCCTTTTCAAAAATAAAATTTTTACTATTTTATATTGATCCATTGATATTTTTACAATATATTGGACAGATGAGAAGGCCGATATATTGGAAGAAGAGGAAGGTTCTTACTGTCTTAGTATAAGTATAAGAAGAGAAGGATATCTAAAATGGTGACATGTAGAAAAACTGTTACATGGTCTAACCTTTGGGTGAAAAATATTGCAAGATTAGGAAGGACTCAAAAATAATCAAAAGGTTGCCAGAAAATATTAGTCTCCATTCCATTTTTTTTTCAAAATTGAAAGAGTTTTAATATGAAGGAACCTTGTCTGGAGTTTTGGTTTTCAGCGCAAAATTTGGTCTCAACAGCTTTTCAAAAAGTTGCAAATGATTTTCGACACAAAAAGTTGATTGGAGAAGTTTTTAAATTTCCATTTCTATTCTACCAGTATTAATTTTCAAGATATGGTAAGTTTATTCACAAAATTTCAGCTTTTAATGCACAACAGAAAAAAATATTGAACGGTCTTAATGAGTCGCCATTCCTCATAAACGACTCTCTCGCTTTGTACTGCGACCAACGATACTTAAGATATTTTTCATGGATGTATTTTATAGTTAAAATATTGATTTTATTTATTTAAATTTAATTGTTATGGCATCACAATTTATCAACACGAAAAGCATTAAAAATTTTATTAACACTAAATCTTAAATGAATTAGTTAGTGGAAAGTTGTCTCAGTGGACACTGTACATAACGCAAGACCCGTTTGCCAGTAGCCGCGCGTGCTACATAGACTACATTCTATTTCGAGGAATGTTAGGGGTGTGCCATCTTCCTAAAACAGTGTTTAAGATGCCCTGAGTGTGATATTGTAACTAAATTCGGTATGGTAGTGCTCTGTGTTTTAAAAAAGCTTTATACAAAAATGTAAGCATATCTCCAGGAATTCTTGTTTACTGAGGAAACCACAATAAAGACCTCTAAATTTTTGTATTTTTATGGTAGTGGATTAGTTATTGATATCATGATAATCAGGGTTCAAAATATAATTGTGAAGTAAATATACTCGTAGATCTAAGAAAATATTTTTTGATGGAGTTTTCTTTCACGATTGAATTTTTTCTTATCAAATTGTAGCATTTATACAATGAAAATTAAAAAACAATTATGATTTGATTTGCATAGTGCCAACATATCAAAAGTGCTTATCAAAATAATAACTCTGTAGTATTGCTTTCCGATTTATGTATCATTATAAATTCAATATTTTATGCTGGCAGATCCAGGCTTACATTTTTCTCCACCAAACATCCATCCATCCGTTCATTCGACCAGTGCGCTGTCGCGGGACTCCGCACGAGCTGGCGGTTGCTCCGAATTGGCTGTAGCTGCTCTTTTATCATCCAATTGTTGGATTTTATTAGTTTTTGTGGTTGAATTCGATTAAAATTCAATCAGAGCGCTTGCCGCACTTTGCGGTACGCATGACGCATTAACCACGACGACAACGATGATGACGACTTGACGTCAATGAAAACGCGTTGGCGTACAAAATCATTTTTGGCACGACAATGAACCAATGAAAACTCCACGAGGAAGCAACGAATCGAGTTCTTTTGCGTTATTATTGTGGTCCAATTATTGCACAAAAGTGCACTGAAATAAAACTGTGCGCCTGCTACCGCTATTGTGTTTCAATTAAAAGTTTGAGGGGCAAAAACAAAAGTCACATATACAATGAAGTTTTATTTATTTTGATTTACATTCGCTCAATTCATTTGAGTTCAATTTTATTTTTTCCTAAATTATTTATGCATAGAAACACTTTAAACTTAATCTAATTTGAAGTCAAACGTATCTTACTCCTTTATTGTTTCGAATTTATTTTCATGGAAAATCTTTACATCCTTGAAGTACATGTTGGGTACGAAGAAGTCGTATTCATCGATGTCGCGATCAAATGGATAGCCGAATGGTTTCTTATCAATGTGCCGAGTGCCAGAACCGATGCCACATGTGTACATGTATTCAAAGTTGGATGCTGGTTCCCAATCAGCATCAAATGCTGTAACGATAAAGAACATTTGCATGGGCATGCCACTGGTCCAGCCATGGGGCAAGAGCAAGCGTCCCGGAAAGCCGCAATGTTGTTCGCTATAGAACAATGGCAATTCGTATTTGCCCTCGCTGGCCATCATAACAAACTTGTAGAGTTCAGTGTAGGTCATACGATCCTCGCCAGTCCAGTAAAGTTCGCTGTCTAAGCGCTTGACAATGTTCTTGCCCTCCACCAACGTGTAATCGAATTTATCAATTTCGATGAAGTTCTGACGATTATCCCGTAGCCTAATTGTGCGTCCAAAATCGTCATATTTAGGACCTAAGAAGGCTCGAATGACAACTTTCTGCGGCTTGTCTGATTCGATAACGTACTCCATTAAAAAGGCCTTATGGTTGAGTCGCGCTTGACGCGCAAGCAATGTCTTATCCCAATCGAATTTGCCATCCACAAAAGTCATTTTATCGTTTAACAAGTTGGTGACATCAAAGTCAACCAAATCGAAGAAAGTCATCAATTTATCTACATTGACTTCTTTGACGGCTACGCCTGGCAAAAGTAATTCTTCACGTGTGTATGGCATTAAGTGATATTTAAAGCGATAGAAAACGTCGGTAATTTTTTTGTGGAACATGTAGAACATTGGATCGCGCATCATGGTTTCGAAGTTCAAGAATACATTGGGAAAAACATCGTGGTCATTGTAGTCGACATTACCGAAGTACATGTGCGACAGTAAGTACCAGTAAGTGAAAAACTGCTTGTCAAATTGATCGATGTTGCCCTGCATAAAATTCCCAATATATTCAATGCTTTCGGGTTTTCGCATATCTATCATGGTGCCATCAGCTGTTCTGTAGTAGCCCATGTCAATGATATCGTAGATTCGTTTTGTAAAACTCTTAATTTGGGTGAGCAGATCAAAGTTGCCATAGGATTGCACTTCCCAGTAGTTTTTGCGGTAGCTGTAGCCAATACCATTGTATGCAATCAACTGTGGATCGTAGCCATCTTTGATTGTGTGGGTCCACGAGAATTGTGGAATGTCACCGACTCCATTTGAAAGGCGTTCCAGATAATAACGAGCCAAAAGCTGTTGTAGGATATGCAGCCAGTATTCACCTCGACGGTCCTTGTCCAAACCATATGTCTTGCCATTTAAGAAGAAAGCATAATCCATATTCAAATAGTACCAATATGCATTCCAGCCCAAATCTTCGGTGAAGTAGGACAATTTCGTATGGTCATTAAAAATCTCAATGTCGCGTGTATAGTCGACGGGCATAAACCACATTTTGGTGGTTTTAATGATGTCATGCCACTTGAGGTCCTTGAAAAACTCACCGCTGTTTTCGCGATTAAAAATTTTGTCTTCTACATACCAGTGCTTACCGAGTCCCATATTTTTCCACCATTGCCATGTCTTCCACTCATTTGTATGATAGGTGTTACCCAGCTCGTTTTTAACGTCCTTGTTGTAAACATTATGATATTCCTTCTCGTACAAATTGAGCTTTTTCCAAACATCAGAGTTGAATTTTTCTGCTTCGTAAACGAATTTGCTATTCAAGAAGTTTTGTGGGAAGATTTCATAGATTGCAGGCAACATCAAACCGGCAAAGTCATCGCGATGGATAACAGCTAATGTGAGTGCATTGACGAACATGCCTTCGTTCACATGTATACGAGCCCAACACACGTTGCGCACAAAAGTGTCCCAGTCCTTAGCGTTGTAAAAAAAGTTAAATAAACCCCAGGCTTGGGTATGATGGGACTTAACAAGTGCACCAAAAAATTCACCCTTTGGCAAGATAACGCCTATTTTCCAAGATTCCCAGAACTTTTCCATATTGGCATCGTATTCCTAAAAAAAAAATATAGACTCTAGAAACCAATCGAAAAAATTTGCTTAACGATCACAACTTACAGTGTAAAATGTTTTGTCAACGATGAATTTGTCCCCAAGCTTAATCCATTCCTCAAACATCAGTGGATCCTCGACGCGGTAAACAATTTCGAAGAGGAACTTTTGCTTTCGCAAAAAGTCTTCATCAGCGATTTTTACACTTTCATGCCAAGCAGCGACAAGGCCCACAAGAGCCAAAAAAACGATTGCTAATTTCATGTTGACTGTTCAATTTGCACTACTTAGGACTAGATGCTCCACGCCCCAATACCTAAAGACTGCTGTTTGGTAAATTTATTACTTGAGCTTTTATACGATTGCTCACGTTAAATTATTTAGTGCAAAATATTTTTAGAGGGAAGAATGACCCCATCGATGCCCCGCGCAGTAATTGCAGTGTTTTCAATTCAATGCTTTGCGTAAACAAAATTTTGAGATAACGTTGTAATTTACTTAGAAAAAAATTGTGCCGATAATTATAGTCAGTCAAGAGTGATCATGTAATTGTAGCTATGAACCATAATGATCTGTGATTACAGATTCCAAATGAATAAAATATCAGATTTATTAATAATAAGCTTATCAACTGTGATGGTTGAAAATTTCGTTTAGTAACCCCTCTTTCAACATCTCTGTCTGAAAGTTTAATACGCTTTAAAAACTAGTTCTGCTTGACATTCAGATTTCCTTACAGCAGTTGGACCTTAAATTCACCGTTGGTTCGTCAACAGTTTCGTGGTAGTCATTCACGTGTTACAACATTTTTTAGATTTCAATACACCTTGACTTTCCTCGAAGTGTAGCTTAGACACAAAATATCGAACAGATGTTCGAATCTATAAGTGATAATGTTATCAGGAATAAGTGCTAAGGTTAATTTAAGTCGTTTTGACTTAAAATCTTATAGCATTTAAGGTTTATAAAAAACATGTTTTTGTGCATCTGTTGATGCAAAATTGAAACAATTGCTGATACGAAAAGTACTCAGTTCTTGGTTTGTATATATTGTTGATGTCATAACTGATATTTTTTCTAGATTTTTCCATTAAAATTTCATTTAATAAAACTTGTGTTACCTTACATCACAACAAGTCGATGATAGAATTGTCTGTCATCAACACTTTAAGCCGAAGAGTTTACTGCGTTATCCAATCTTTCAATATTTCAAAAATGTTCAACCAAAACTTACGTTGTTATCAAATCGTATGGTGGTACCAAATGTTTTAGTGCTGCCTTTTTCATGTACTTATATCTCAGTATTTCTTAACGGCCCACAATGATTCGATATACGGCGAAAAAAAATGTTATTTTACTAATCTTATTTTTTGCCATAAGCGGGAAAATTAAACAGCCCTGACAATAGCATGCAATTTCGAGGAAAAACGAGTAAAATTAAATATCGACGTACGAGAAAATCTGGTTTTATGTTGAATTTCTATGGAAGATGGGCCGATTTCGTCTTAATTTTGACTCTTAATCGATATAAATGAAAACTGTCCTAGTTTCGATACCAGTGTGAAAAGCCTATTGGTTTTGAAGACTTAGAAGAAAGTCAGAAAGGAAAATTAAAGTGCTGAGTTTGATAGATGCCGATAAAATACCGCTGCTATTTGACAAAAACTTTTTGCCTTTATTCAAATTTTTAACACCAAAACTTGAAATGCGTATATCTTCCTCCAAAATTTTTTTCAATCGGAATACGTATTCTCTTATTTTCTCTGAAAAACAACATATTTTATTGGCAACCAATTCTGCACTATAAAGTTGGTCAGACTGCACAATTTGAAATGGATTCGGTCAGGTTTCTATTCTGACGTATAGTATAATTCCACCAACAGATTTTAACTATGTAAGAAATTATATTTTTAATCAAATTGTCGATATTTCAAAGATGGCGTTGAAAGATGAAATTTTTAAATTAAAATCCTAAGGTGATGAAAAAATTCTGTCTTAAAACTTTGTTTTAGCAGTTAAAATCCCTTGGGCCAAATTACTAGCATCACATACGGCGTACAGTTAGCTAGCTACCCGGTTGGAAATCTTAGACCATATTTTAATACAGGCAAAATATTAAAGTGTAATACAATTTTGATTAACTTCAATTCTTGCTGAAACTTTACAAATATTTGTAATAAATTTTGTATTGAAATGCACTTACTCAATGTCAAATAAATCTCAGTTTTTCAGCAAATTGCTTAGTCAAGTTATAAAGCTCGTGTTCTTTTACTTGAGGATGTGTTGGTATTGTTTGAAAGCTGAGTTGTCAAGTTGAAAGGAAGAAGTTCCCGGATTTCTCAAAATAAAATAATTTTTCCTTGAAATGGCAACGCAAAATTTTTTTTGGAAAAAATTTGATGATCCAATTCCCGGCTACTTCAGAAACTTTAATACCTGCCAGGCTCCCGGCTTTGACATAAAATTCCGGGCTTGGTCGGGTCAGTCCTGGACAATTTAAAAAAAATGTAATGTATGGAAAATAAAGGTGATGGTAAGTACTTTATGTACATATGTATATGCAATTTTTTAAAAAAAGATCTGGTGCAGTGAAAAAATCGATTGTTTGATGCAACCTATAAAAATGTTGTGATTTTTTAATTCTTAAGCTTATGTTATCGTGCAAAATTTTGCCCAAGTTTGCCCAGCCTAAAACCAAAAAATAAATAGATTTTTAAGAAAAACCGTTTTTTTTTAAACAACTTTTGCTTCAAAAATTCCGATCTTTTTCGTGTTTGGCGAAACGAGCATATCAAAGAACGAAAAAAGGCCTGTGTTATCAACTATCTGCTGGATTTAATTTTCGGCATCAAGTTCAAAAAAAGCGACCCCGAAAACTCCCTTACGCAAGGTTTCATACAGATACAACATCAGTTTCATATTTTGGCCGCCATGTTGGATCCGTCATTTTGAATTTTGAATGTTTAATATCAAATTCAAAATTAGCGACCTCGAAAACCCCTTTGCACAACGTTTTATACAGACACAATTACAGTTTCAAATTTTGGCATTCATATTGGATCCTCCATTTTGAATTTCTAATTTTTGACATCAAATTTGAAATCAGCGACCCGGAAAACCCTTTTATAGAGCTTTTTAGAGTTTAGGCCAGCGAGTCCATAGTGGAAGGGGGTAATTGGCTCGACAAATTTTTTTTTTTTTATTTTTAGAATGCAGCGATGAATTTTAGAAAGGATAGGTATATTTACGAAAAAAATTGCATTTTTAAAAATTTTGGTGAGAAGAGTGTGGGAAATGGGAAGTAGGGGGAATTGGTTCGATAAATTTTTTTTTTTTGGCCTGTGTTATTAATGCATATTTTTAAAATATCTTTTCTACAATACATCCGATATTCAATAAAATCGCTGGAAAAATGCAGTTTCAACGTTTGAAAATCTAACAAAAACACGCACGGCAAAATGAAGCGATATATTTGAAGTCAGACGATGATCTAATCTTTCTTTACTTAATACAATTCAAACTATCGCCAAGAAATACAAAAAACTGAGTTGAAAGAGATGTAAGAAATTCGCATCATTTTCAATTGATTGACAGTTCTTTGCTAGTTACTGCAAGATGTTTCATTTACAATCTAATGAAAGACATTAACTGGTGAAAACATGACAAGAACAACAGCAGGGATAAGACAGAAAAAAGAAAAATAAGTTGAGAAAAGTAAAAAAAACTTTTAGAACAAAAAAATGAGAAGAAATTTTTGTATTTTTTTTATTGATAATGCAAGTGACAGACCATTTATCATTTCACTAATTGTGTATCATTAAAGAGGTAGAAGGACAGACCAACAGACTGATAGACAAGCGAATGAACTGTGCTGATATCAATTCATGGAATGCACAAGACATCAACGATTACTGAAGGAAATCTTAAATTAAAAAGAGTTTTCTTTAGTGAAAGTCGTTCATCCAGTCACATCCACTCCAACTCCCGTGGCGACTAAGAAACCAGTACTAAGCAAAGAATGCAATGGATTCCCTGGAGGCAGCACAGACTTTGACTCAAATTAAAGTCAGTAAGTTGAGTAGTTGGTGGTTACTTACTGATGGTGGTCATAATACAACGATGACAAACCAGAAGACCACTGTGATTATGATGATGATATTACCACGAATGTTAATGATGATGGCGCACAAACCTTTGTGGATGCCTTCCCCCACAACCAACGCACTAATGAGAATTGTCATGTTGCTGCTGGTGATGGTAATGCTAATGCTGCTAGTGATGGTGATGGTGCTGGTGAGCCCCTCAGTGAATGTTGATAAAAATGAACTAAGCGAAAGACTGAATGGATATATAGAATAAGGTAGAAAGTCGTGTTTATTATCATTAATATTTTTGAAAAGGTAACATTTTTCTAAGCTGAAGTAAATTTTTTCTTGAAAGTAGCTTAAGTCTTTTCAAAAAGCTAACTCCTTAATTGCCGTTCACTCGATATGAATTTGACTAGCCTTACGTGTAGTTGTAGCAATATAATACGAATTATCCTAGATATTTGAGTCTTTCGGGATTATAGAAAATCTTAGTATATTTCATTAGGCCTTAGCTCATGTCTGAGCTACTAGGATTTTTATTTGAAGTACTCTAAGTCATAAGTACACTTAAGTTATTATTTCAAATAGGATCGTACTCTTAAAAGAGACAAGTTAATGTTCCTCCCTCTACAACTTCTCGAAAAATTGTCCAATATGATTCAAATTACGCTCACAGTTAGTTTAAGATACGGAAATCATCATGGCGCTCTTAACTCAATTCTACGTGCTTGAGCCGACTTTTCACCATAGATATATGGAGGTATATATAAGACAATAAAAACTTACGTTTAGGAAAAAAATACGTTATATTTTCTTTCAAATTCTTTTTATTTTCCTTTTTCAAAGGCAAATAACTATTATTATTTTTCACAAAAAGTTGGAAACCTTAAGTATTCATTACAATTTTTGTAAATTGTCAATCATAATAGCAATAAAAAGGTTCTCCCGGGAAAACTTTTGAATTGACTGGCGGTAGACATTTTAAGCAGCATAATTAACTTTGCAACACAGCATAGTGGTGATCCAGTTGAGGAGACGACTTTCTACTCCTATTCCTTAGTAAATTCAATAGTTCAAAGTTTTGCAAATCTCTGCACAGGCGTCTATTGTAGGTAATTTGGTAATTGGAGAAAATCGTTGTATGGCTGTCACAAATGAGTCCTACAGTTCTCACTAAAGTTATGTCTGCTTGATTACATCAATCTGAAAAATTGTTTGTACTATCAAGTCAAGGTGAGAGCGTCTTACAATTACTATATTTCACTGGACATGATAGTTTGAAATTAGTTCGAGTTCAACATGAATATAAATTTTGCAATTATTCGATGAATTTTTCTTTATTTATAATCTCGCGATTACTGAGTTCAAAGTTATATGGACTTTTACTGCAATCAAACACCACAAATCTTTTGAGTTGAGTAGTATTCAACTACTATTCATCTACCAGCGTTATTAAGCATTTGAGCTAAGGTTTTATAACACAACATAAATAGGGAAAATGTGTCAACATGACTGTGCCTTTATTATAGATGTTATGTGTGGAACCCAGAACTATGGGATTTGCTGAAATACTCAAAGCTGCAATGTCAATGTGCCAATGACAACTAAATGCAATAACAACAAAGAGAATAAATTTAATAATTCTTGCGTAACTCTAGAACAACGCTCTTTAGTGCTATTTACAACTTTACTTTTCCCAACATAACCTTTCGCATACCAAACTATTAACTAATGGTGATGATTATGCTTAGGGTGGTGATGGCGCCATTAGTGTAAGCTGAAGATGAATCATAATTAAGCGGATTTTTATGCTGATTAATTGATGTGCATGATAGACGCTTATCATCTCAATGGAACTGATTCCAATTTAATCATTTATTAAGTTAGTTTACAATTTTGTTGTTGTCATGGAAGGTATCATTTCAATTGATGCAATTTTATCACACAGTCACTAAGGTATGTAACGAAATTCCCATGAAATGTTAAATAATAGCCTTCTGCATTAAGTTTTCGAAAGTAAATTTCCAAAATTTTTAAAAAACGCACTAATTGCTATGGTTTTTCGAGAAACATATTTTTTTATTTTTTTTATTTGTTTTTTAAAGAAACAAGAACAAGAGACATATTGAGAATACTCAGACAAATTTAAATTTTTGCTAAAAAAAACTTTTCATATTGCATTTAAAGTAATGTAAAATTGAGGATCGCATTTGATCGAAATTGGAAACGTCCTGTGAGTCTTTTAAATATATGTTTATACGTTAGACCTCTTCAAATTACCTCATGTTCTAAAATTATTCAGGATCGCTTAAAATCCAATAATTTACTCAGATTCGAGTACATACGTACATATGTATATCATCAATAAAAAAAAAAAAACTTCTAGGGTTGCTGCCAGAGCTGCAAAATCATCATTTTTCAAAATTTGAGTGTTAAAATGAAGAAAATTGCATATTTTTTTATTTTTAAGAACTTAGAACTTTTTCGATAACTTGCAGTTGTAAGCCACGTTTTTCTTCATTTTTTGGCAATATTGTGAAAAATATTGCACGAACAATTTTTTTTTTAACATTTTCTGAATGAGCAAACGAAGAACAAATTTTTGGATAAAAGTTTTACCGATAGCTTTAAGTGCTAAGACAACATTTGTTGTTTTTTGCGATATTGCTAAAAGTATTGCAGAATAATTTTTTTTTATTTTTTAATATTCTGGACGACCCAACGAAAAAAATTTTTGTGTGTAGTGTTTCTCACTACAGCCTTAAGTGCTGAGCGAGGCTGTGATGTACCGCGCATATTTGGCGCCCGGGTTGAATAGTTCAGTTGCCGCCCCCTACAAACTTATCGGCTGCCCCCTCGGCCCTCCAGGGACGCTACTGGAGCCTGGTGTTTTTGTTTTTTGGAAATTTTTCCTTAAATATTTCGGAAGCAATTTTTCGGACACATTTCTTGGACGAGCAAGCGAAGAGCAATTTTTCTAGATAAATTTTATTTTAATATCTAGTAGTCACGAGCCTGCTTCACATAGCTATAATAAACGGCCAGAAATTTTATAGAATAAATAAAGGGTTGTAGGTAGAGAGAAGGATATTATAAGTTATATACTGACTGCGCGCATGAAGTCATTATGAGTAGCAGGCCGAAATAAAGTATTAATATGGAAAAATAATATTTTTTTAAATTGTTACAGAAAATATAATACAACTATGTGTGTACTTTAATTGAGAGGCATGCGTTTACCACAGAAAAAATTTTTGGTTGTTATAGTTTTTTTTCTTTTTTAAGATCATAGTTTTTTTTTCTATCCTTTAGTTGGTGATGTCGCTATGGTTGCACCTACATTCTGTAGAAACACTCTATGCACCAATAGACTATGCTTGCTCAGCTACAAAGTTTACTGCTCCTTTTTTGTATATAATGCGTTTTTCGTTGGTTACTTCATTTTTCTTGTTGTTTTCAATACCCTCGAGAATTGGGTCTACGAAAACTGTGTTAGCGATAAGTTTTTCCCTTATCGTACATGTATGCGTATATGTGCACATATGTATGTAGGTATATGTATCTATGGGTGTGTGCATTAAGTTTTTTTTCTAACATACCCAGCAGGCAATTGAGCAAGGCCTGAATTGAAGGAGGCCTGCTAGCACTGCTGCGATTATGAGACCTTCTCATAGCTACATTTTTGTGCAAATAACAATATACTCACGGAAGGCTACTGTGCCTTCCCACAGCAAACGTGCTATCATTTTGCCATCTGCATTGCACATTTACGACATCAAATGGAGATACATATTTAGAAGGAAAGTATGATGTGCATGTTGCCAGGCTTGTATTCTATTGTTTCATGTGTTATGTTAAGGTGACAAGAGTTTTGTGTATTCATTGTCAAATTGTAAATTAGGAAACGTCACAAAAAATAAACATTAAAAATATCAAGTACTTCTGAAAGCCCTGCTAGCCCGACAAGCAACCTGGTAAGGAAGGCCTGTTTCAGCGGGACATTTCATATAAAAAAGAAATCACGTTTGAAAAGAGTTGGAAAGCCCTTCTATAAGCGCTGCTTGCTCCTGCCCTTGCTTACTGGGTATATCTATTTTAGTGATTGTTGCTGTTAAACAACGACAACAACATTTTGAATTCAAGAGATATGAACGAACAATAAGAAGAAATCTGTGGCAACATCTGCATACAAATACAACGTTTCATTCACTTGGATATTTTTTCCATTCAATTGTGTTTGATTTGTTTGTGTATTTCCTTTGAAGTTTCACTTCATACCAAGCCCTTTGTAGGCTAAAAAAAAAAAGTTAATAAAACATAAAATAAAGATTCATTTCATTTTTTGTTCCGATTTCATGTAGAATGAAAATGATCACTTACACAATCAGCGCCCACTGCACACATGCACACAAAGTAGCTACCTAATAGGAATTTGAGAGGCACTTTATAATATGGACAATACTTCGGTACTATCGGAAATTCAAGGACACTTTGCTAAAGAACCAATATATAAAGTGCTTTACTCTCGCTGCGTTTTCTGCTTAAAATGAATCGTTCGGCTTTCGGTGTTTGCTGCTTTAAGTGAAGTAAGAGTGTTACGTTTCAGTTTCAAACAAAACGTACTTTTTCAGCACTTACCGTTAGTATAAGACGCAGATGCATCTGGTCTTAAGTGTACAAAAAATTATTTTTTCGAGTTAGAATCGTTTTTTTGAAACACTTAAATTAAAAATCGCAAAATTTACGTGTAAATCAACAAACCCTGAAAAAATATCAATTTGGTTAATGAAGCGGTGTTGTCTCGCCTATGAACTTTTGCCCAATATATATTTTTTCATTCTAAGGCATACTTTATAATAAAATACCTTAAACCATCTTTCGAACTTTTTCAATCGCCACCAGACTTATAAGCTACCAAATCGGATTTAGCTTCGTGGAATAAAAAAACATTTCAATTGGATATTATTTATGCGTCTATTATTTTCAAATTCCATCAAAAAAAGTTTGTATTACAACACTAATTACTTAGTTCTAGATACATTAATGGGAATCGCTTGTTTGTAATGAAAATGTTATAAGAGGCGTATTTTGAAGCGAGAACAAAGCACTCAAGCGACGCTTCTTAAGCACGCAATTTAACGTGAAGTAACTGAAGCTCAGTTTGAGCTTAGAATTTGCCTGATTGCAATGACTTGACAATGCTTAAAAAAGGCGCTATTAAAAACGAGAGTTAAGCGCTGTAATACCATTTTTGAAGAGCTTCAAAATTACTTAAGTGACATTTTTTCGATAGAGCCATTAATTAAATAAACACAGTTTTTTGTATACCTTTTAGCCTGAAATTGTCAATGCATTTATTGAAAAATTTAACAACAATCACTTAACCTACATCTCATGAAGAGCTTTAACTTGTTAAATTGGAATAAGAATTAATTTCAAAGGACAAACTTTAAACAAAGGATGTCATTTCCCTGTTTTAGGTGAGGTACTTTTTAGGTTATTTTCAAATAAAAAAGGAAAATCAAAACTTTAAGGGGTCACTTAAAATTGAAACAACACACAAATAATGTTTATTTCCAAATTTTTGTTTTCGCTTAATAGATTATTTAATTATATATTGTTTCAGGATAACTTCAGCCACATGATTACATAATATACTACTGTATATCACCTTCAATGAGCTAAATCTCTTATCATTTTTAAGCAACTGAAGTCTGACTTCTAAAATAACACGTATTTAGTTAATTCCAAAAGCGTCAATTCTGGCTAACTTATCAGCATAAGACTTCACATATCCCCATAGAAAATAATTCAATGACGTTTAATCACATGATCTTCGAGGTACATTTATTATCACTTTTCCAGAAATCAAAAAACTTACCAAACACAAATGTTACAACAGATGTCACATAATGGCTGTCCATATCGAAATAGACTGTAACTCTATTTATAAGAGTATTTTTTTTTAACCAAATTAGTCCATATCTATGAGTCTTATAAATAAAATTATTATATAAAAACGTTTGCCAGTCACAAGCCAGCTTGTAAACTTGCCTCAGAACGTTTTCAACGCAATTTTTAGCCCTGCCATTTGATGTCCGATCGTCGTAGTATATCGTTGTAAAGGTCTCAATGAACACTACATTTCATACCCATTTGTCAATAACATCAGCTTTTCTTCGGCTCGTTATACAGATAATCTCAGTTTCTACTACCCTAACTACCCTATGGTATCATCTGAATCGAACTGAACTACCCTATGGTATCATCTGAATCGAACTGAATTTAACTTTGTAGCATGGGAAGAGTCACGTCAAATAGAAATCTGTGATATGGCCATACGTGTAAGTGATTGCTCAAAACGTAAATGTGACGTACCGTGACTCAAAATACTATTACTAATGATTAACTTATTTTTTAGAAGAACATAATAAAAACATGGCTTCCAGCAAATTATATCTACTCTACGCTCAGTCGGTTACGATATGACACTATCTGGCTTTTCAGGAAAGCGAAACGAAAATAAGCTTGAACGAAATAATTCAGTAGAGAATCGTCGATATGGCAACATAGGCATTTAGGGTTTGGTGCGACCTCACATTGTCGAGAGCTCCAAACTCTTTTATGGTGATGGTGGGCGTTTCTGTGTAAAGGATTCATTCAAACTACGAAATTGTCGAGGGTAAACTTTAAAATTACATACATATTTTGTTCTTTTGGATGATCTCATAGACCCATGACACTTTTAAATTTTTTCGCACACTACACATCATAATCTTCCTCTAAAGAGTGTTCGCTTTTAATGATGTTTGATGTTACATTCGATGTTTTTGTCCATGAAACATCATCAGTTATCATTTTATCATATCGGGTGACTTTAGCATATCGATCATAGTAAGCAAACCTTGAAACGTTTATAATTTTATTTAAAAAGTCATGAAAATAAAAGTTTCTAAAAACTTTTTTGTCATTAAAGTTTTTATAAGCTTTCTTTAAAAACTTTTTCAAAAAGTTTTTACATAAAAGTTTTTCAAAAAACTTTTCTTAATAAAAGTCAAAAAAAAAACCTTTATTAATAAAAAGTTTTCGAAAAAAATAATTAATAATTGTACAACTCGATGGGAAAAGGCCGAAAATGGATTGTGAAAGTGACAAGGGAGGACCCGACCCTCCTACAGGGGTTTTTGGAACCATTTTGCGATAAAGATTTTATTCCATGAATCGATGGGAAAAGGCTGAAAATGGATTTTGGAAATGACAGAGGAGGTCCCCGAGCTTCTTAATAGGGTGTTTTGGACCCATTTTTCGAATAAGTATTTGTTGCACGAATCGATGGGAAAATACCGAAAATAAATCTTAGACGTAACAGGCGAGGTCCCCAACCCTCCTACTGGGTTGTTTTGGATCCCTGATATATAAGTCTAAAAAAACTTTTAGCTCTTATCTTCTGACAAAAAAGTTTTAAGCAAACTTTTACTTTTATTTCAAAAATATAAAAGCTCATAGTTTACTTTTACCCAAAAAGAAACTGTTTTAAAAGTTTATTTCAAGCTCTGATAATAAGCTGACCCAGTTCACATAAGAAGCAAATGCCAAAATGTCGATTTGTAAGCACAATTTTTTTAAACCTTATGACATTTTCTTCTGTATTTGATATTGATGGACGTCCAGAATAGAAAAAGTCAGCATCTCCATATGAAATTTGCTCGAAAATACAAAATCACATTCGGGAAAGTCGGAAACCTAGGCTTAAACAAATGGTTACCGTGAACAAACTTAAAATATCAATCAGCTGAAACTGACACAAATCATAAACAGAGTAATGCCAGTTTGGGATATAAAGAAATTTGCTAATTGTTTTACCTTTGGCTATTTAAATAGCGTATCGGTTTTTATTGTTAAAAATATTGAAAAATGTTATCATAAAATCAATATTGTTCAAAATTAGGGGACTTATCACATTTAATATTACACTTATATCCAAATCTAACTTCAAAAATTCGTTCACATATTCGCAATGTCAGCGAGCTCAAATTAACGCGTAGGTATGTATTTTATTTGGAAAACAAAGTTCATGTCAATTGGCCTGCGTAATCAAACGATTCAGAGCGAGTTGGAGGAAAAGTGTCATATAAACTCTGTCATTTTAACGCCGTCTAATATCGTTCAATGGTGAGTTTGCAAATTAAATAATGTGCAAAAACTTTTTTGTTTCATAAATAACGCACAGCATATGTACGTTCGCAATACTGTAAAGGCATTTGGAATTAACTTTCTAGGAAAAGTTTGCTGGCAAATCAAGACAAGGATAAGAAAATGCTTAAAAATCAACAAATTGCCAATAAGCGTTAGAAAACTTTGTATGAACAAATTGAAAGTTGTGCAATTGAACCACAGCAAGTGTCTTTGAAACTGAATCAACGATGACATTAATGCCAAAAAAAAGTTTACCACCTGCCCGCTTTCGCTATAGTGAGCTTTTAACATCCTGCTGTGTATGAAATACCTAGCCATCTGAAGGAAATGTTGGCATAATATCACAACTAGGGGAAATTTTCTACACATGTTTTATTTGAGAATTTATATATTTTTAAAGTGACCGCTATTCCAAAAGTAGAAGATTGTAAGCAGTACCAGACTAATTATGTATCCAAATCTGACCGTAGAATATTTCTAGCTCATCTGGATTTTAAGATTTTTAATTTTTAATTCACCAATGCCAATGTAATGGCAACTAAAGGATGAAATATCTCAGAGTCCTGACTTGCTTGTAATATTATGCGACTTTAGTTTGATACAACTTTAAAAACATTTATTAAAAAATTTATTCAGATTATTGAAGCGCCAAGTATATGCTGATCCAGTACAAATAGGACATTCTTGTCACTTAAGAGGTAAATACCTCAAAGTACTGCCGTGATGGAAAAATTTGGGCTTTAGATTCAGTTTAAGCACCTGAAAGACTATAGGATCTCATTACTGACATCCTAAAATTTTAATCTTTGTAAGGTTGTAGCATTTTCGGCATAATTCAATATCTTAAAATGCCTTTGCTCTGATATGAGTAAAATGTAGAGAATAATATTATTGCATGTTATTTACTTCGAAGAAATAATGAAAATAATCTCAGCAAGATATTATATTATATATACATCCCATAGCGTTTGCTTTCATTTTTGTTTCTTGTGAATATTTTGAAAGCATCTGTTCTACGTTAAATTAAATGAATATTTATTTACATACTTATACATGTACATTAGACTTACTTTAATTTTCTACACATGTAAGGATTTCGAAAAGTTGAGTACAACTCTGGCAACCGCAACGTAATTTTTATGATTATGGTTACGAGCAGCTCTTAGCCAGAAGTCAATTTTCCACTGCCACCAAAAACAGCATTTACTTCCATCCAACCACCTCAGCAAGAATTTGTACTGTTTGATGGTTCGCTCAAAATCGCCGTCGTTAAAAGCAACACGCACACACACCGACTGAAGTTGCAACAAAACGACCAAAGACGTCGCCATCATAATCACCGACATCTTAACGTGTGCGCTTTTATGGGTCATTGGATCAACATCAGCTTCAACTTTAAGGCACCACGATTGAAACCACTACCATGACAACCACAAGAAGTGTGTGCCAATGTAACTCTCTATGTATGTATGTTGTTTAAACATTAAACATTAAACTTTTCTCTTTGCTTATGTTTTTTGTCGTTTGGCGACGCCATCATTAGGGATACAATATTTGTTTTCTTGACATTTCAAGGATTGTATGCTTCTGTTTCAAACATGATTTTTATTTCACTTAAAATAACAGTGGGTAATTTAGTTGAACAAAAATAAGCACTTAAATTTGAAAAATCTACCGTTGCCATACATTTCTGCAAAGGCTTGCTACTTACATATGATTCTTCAACAAATAGGAAAAAATATTCCGGACTTGTTTATTCTTTCAAAAGTGGGGAGTTTCTTTACCTTAACTTACGACGGAAACTTAAAAATAACAAGTTAAGGTTTTATCTTCGGCCTTGCCGAAACTCACATACCCTACACTGCGTTGAAAGTACCTTTTAAATAAATGTTAAAAAGGCGTTGAAGAGGTTGAATGAGTCGAAAAATATGTGAAATGTTAGAAAGGTTGACAGAGGTTGCAAAATGTTGAAAAAGTCGAAAATATATGCAAAATGTTGAAAAAAGTTGAGAGAGGTTGAAAAGCTCTAAAAAAGTTCAAACAACTTGAAACAATTCAAAATGGACGAAAAAGTAGAAAAAATAAAAAAACTAATGACGAAAGTTGAAAAAGTCGAACAAATACATATAGGATATATTGGAAAAAGTTACAGGGTTGAAAAAGTCGAAAGAATAAGGAAAATGTTGAAAAAAATCGAATATAAATGAAAAATTAGAAATATGCCACGCCCACCTCCTCACCTACCTCATTTAATTTCATAACGATTATGTTAGTTCTCTTTATATAACGTTTATAAATACTGTGGGCGGTGCCACGCCCTTGAGCTAGTTTTTTCAGTAAAGTAGCTGAAATTGTATTGACTGCTTTCAGCGGCATCATCCCCAAAATTTTTATGGAAATCGTTTGTGCCAATTCTGAGGTATATGGAATCAAAATTTTCAACAGTTGAAAATTGCCACTCCCATTTTCTCGATTCCGCCCACTTTTTTCTCAATTCAAGATATATTTGATATGTATCCGTATACCAAATTTCATCGCAATATCTTGAACGGCTCACAAGATATGGTAGTTTAAATTATAAAATTTAGGGCTGTGCCACGCCCCTGTACGACCTTTTGGAAACTTGAAACCTAGCCTAATCCTAATTTGGTTCACATGTCCACCAAATCACCAAGTTTCATCAAAATTGCTGCAATTTTTTTCAAAATTGGCCTGGGTAAATTTACATAGAGTATGGGCGGTAGGCGTATCCGTCAACCGATTTCGCCTATTTTCAATAGCAAGATGCCTGCAAGAAGATGTGACCTGTGTGTGAAAGTTTCATTCCATTAGCTTTCTTGGTTTTCCCGTAAACCTGATTTCAACAGACAGACAGACAGACAGACAGACAGACAGACAGACAGACAGACAGACAGACAGACAGACAGACAGACAGACAGACAGACAGACAGACAGACAGACAGACAGACAGACAGACAGACAGACAGACAGACAGACAGACAGACAGACAGACAGACAGACAGACAGACAGACAGACAGACAGACAGACAGACAGACAGACAGACAGACAGACAGACAGACAGACAGACAGACAGACAGACAGACAGACAGACAGACAGACAGACAGACAGACAGACAGACAGACAGACAGACAGACAGACAGACAGACAGACAGACAGACAGACAGACAGACAGACAGACAGACAGACAGACAGACAGACAGACAGACAGACAGACAGACAGACAGACAGACAGACAGACAGACAGACAGACAGACAGACAGACAGACAGACAGACAGACAGACAGACAGACAGACAGACAGACAGACAGACAGACAGACAGACAGACAGACAGACAGACAGACAGACAGACAGACAGACAGACAGACAGACAGACAGACAGACAGACAGACAGACAGACAGACAGACAGACAGACAGACAGACAGACAGACAGACAGACAGACAGACAGACAGACAGACAGACAGACAGACAGACAGACAGACAGACAGACAGACAGACAGACAGACAGACAGACAGACAGACAGACAGACAGACAGACAGACAGACAGACAGACAGACAGACAGACAGACAGACAGACAGACAGACAGACAAACAACTTCGTGTTGGGCTTATAACAACTTCTAAGAATGGACATAGCCGGACTTTCATATTTTGGAGGATGTAAGTCCTCAGAAGCCACCATTGGAATTATGTCCGCATGTTCAACACCGGCTTCGCTAGCTACAGTAATTCCACATTCCACCTAGTTTGCTAGCCACAGTTATTCCACATAAAAGTTAAGGTAACTGGGATCATAAAAGGCCGCCGAAGGCCGTTGGTGTTGGATATTTTATAGACTGATCCGCGGCCGAAGGCCGCCGCGAAGCCGGTGTTGGATTTTTGGGAGTTTTAAATCCTGAGCTGCGGCCGAAGGCCGCCCACTTGCCTAGACTTTTATGTGGAATTACTGTGACTAGCAAACAAGGTGTTGGATATTTTATAGACTGATCCGCGGCCGAAGGCCGCCGCGAAGCCGGTGTTGGATTTTTGGTAGTTTTAAATCCTGAGCTGCGGCCGAAGGCCACCCACTTACCTTGACTTTTATGTGGAATTACTGTAGCTAGACAAAATTATTGTTATGGGGATTATGTCCGCATCAGTGACGGACATAATCCCCATAATGGTGGTTATGTCCAAAACTGATGCGGACATAATCCCCATGGCTTTGGGGATTATGTCCGCTTTTTTATGGGGATTATGTCCGAAAATTTTGCGGACATAACCCCCACAGCAAAAATGGGAATTATGTCCGAAAATTTATTATGTCACGGCACCATAAAAAACATAAAAATGACTGGTGTCGTCTTTAACAAAAAAAAATCACCAACTTATTTTTACTTCATACGACTACCAATCCGGGTAGGGTTATGACTTGAATTAAAGACCTTTCTAAATTCCTTGATCCCGAGTTACCTCTTTTTAATTTTGTCCGGCTGCGAGTTTTTCATTCGTTCGACAATTCCGTGCCATGCAATCGACGGACTTTCACCTTTTGAGCTGCATTCGCATTACTATACAGTTCGTAGATTTCTCAGTTAAATTCTATTGCACATAGCTCCCTCGCTTAAAGAGCTACTTATATATACAACTTTAAAATTTCCTCTGAAAGATTATAGGAGCAGGCCTTCTAGTAAATTTCAGAAATAATAAGTTTCATATAAGTAAGTCTTCGAAAAGATACAAATCTTAAGATCATGAAGTTGGAAAAATCACATAATTGTCGATATACATACTAATATTAGCTACTGTGTAGTAAGAGGATATTAAAAGAAGGAAGGGTAATAATCTATATTTTGATTATCAGCCGAACCGATTCTAAGCTAAAACAACATTCACTATCAATACATATTTGCTGTAACATATTATACTCGTAGTATTATTCATACCCAGTGATTAAACATATCAGGATAGAGGCAATGTAGAAGAATCTCGTAATGGCCGTAATAGTTCATGGAATAAATTCGTATATAGTCAGGACCGAAATGACATAGCTGCTTACCAGCGACTGTTCCATGAACTTAAAGATATGTCAGCCTTAGTTTATTCTGAATATTTGAATAAAATTAGGCTGAATATCCTTCATGACCCCAAGCATTTTTGGGGATATATTAATTCGAAAAAAAAATCTGACGGGTTTCCGTCTGAGTTCAGAACGGTTGATGAGCTCACTAGCGATCCGCAAATTATTGCTGGATTGTTTGCTGATTTGTTCAAAGAATTATTTTCTACAGAATTTTTTAGCCCTGAGGTCAACTATTTTGAATATATGGATAACGACCCTTTAGTTTCGATTAATGAGATATCTTTCTCACCTGACCTCGTAGAGAAATATGTCTCATCTGTTGATGATGACTTCAGTTCCGGACCCGATGGTATTCCTGTGACAGTTTTAGTTAACTGCAGCTCGGTGCTGAGTCAGCTACTCAGTTTTTTATTTAATAAATCTATTAGAGAAAGTTATTTGCCTAAATTTTGGAAAAATCATATATAAGCCCCATTTTCAAGAAAGCGTGTAAAAATTATGTTTCGAACTATAGGCCCGTGGCTAAGTTATTATCAATACCAAAACTTTTCGAAAGTACTGTTTATTATCACATTAAGGTGTGCTGTGGTGAAGTCATAACAACTCGTCAGCATGGTTTTGTTAATGGCAGATCTACAGTTTCTAGCCTTCTTGATTTTACTTCGTTTGCATTAAGCTCTTTAGACTCTGGTTGGCAAGTTGACTGCATCTACACTGACTTCAGTAAAGCATTTGACAAATTACTTCATAATTTGATTTTGTTTAAGTTAAAGAAGCTTGGATTTCCTTTAAGTTTTGTCAGCTGGATTGATTCTTATATATCTGATCGTACGTATCAAATAAGATTTCGGAGAGTGTTTTTCTCTCCATTTAGCGCGACATCAGGTGTTCCACAAGGAAGCCATGACACCTGGGGCCGCTCCTGTTCATTTTAGCAATTAATGACGTTACACATGTTATTAAAAATTCCCATCTGTTAGTATATGCAGATGACATGATAATTTACAGTAACGTAAAGGGGGTTGGTGCTGCTTTTCCACTTCAGTCTAACTTGAAATCCTTTGAAGTTTGGTGTTCTAAGAATAACTTACATCTTAATCCTCATAAATGCCAAGCTATGATTTTTACCAGGAAAAATATTGTAGAGTTTGACTATAAATTCAAAGATAAGAAAAATTGTCGTGTCGATTTAGTCAAAGACCTAGGCATACACGTTGATGCTACTTAAATTAACTTTTAATGATCATATTAATCAAATTTGTAAAAAATCCTCATCCCTACTTGGCTTTATTAAGAGGTGGGCAAATGGGCCCATTGGTAACGTTGACTTTATATAAAACCATTTTATAATATTCTTATGAAGTGCGATAAAGCTGAGAAAAAATTATAAAAAAATAACAAATTAATGTGATTGATAATTTTTGCTATTCCATTATTTATTGAATAATCTTTTTACTTGGTATAAAGCTTCAATGCTAAATAGCTAAGAAGACTATAATAGATATGTAATATACTATACTATACTATACTATACTATACTATACTATACTATACTATACTATACTATACTATACTATACTATACTATACTATACTATACTATACTATACTATACTATACTATACTATACTATACTATACTATACTATACTATACTATACTATACTATACTATACTATACTATACTATACTATACTATACTATACTATACTATACTATACTATACTATACTATACTATACTATACTATACTATACTATACTATACTATACTATACTATACTATACTATACTATACTATACTATACTATACTATACTATACTATACTATACTATACTATACTATACTATACTATACTATACTATACTATACTATACTATACTATACTATACTATACTATACTATACTATACTATACTATACTATACTATACTATACTATACTATACTATACTATACTATACTATACTATACTATACTATACTATACTATACTATACTATACTATACTATACTATACTATACTATACTATACTATACTATACTATACTATACTATACTATACTATACTATACTATACTATACTATACTATACTATACTATACTATACTATAGTATTGCATTGTCAGATTTGGTTGACAATTTCTACCGATCTTGATCTTGCTTGAAACGAACCGTGTCGGCCAAAGTGCTAACTTTAAAATGGCCATAAAACAAGTAAATGAGCAGCTCCGATTTTGCGGATTATGTATTTGGAATCTCCGGACCCAATATAATAATTGTGTATTGTCAAATTTGGTTGGCAATTTAATCGATCTTGATCTAGCTTGAAGCGAACCGTGTGGATGATACGTATTATAAAAACAAACTAAACATAAATATTTTTTATTGTTTATCGACTCGTTGAACGGACAAACAAATCTAATATTAAACGATGAAATATTTCTGCCTATTTATACATAGGCACCGTAGGCGGCGTTTTATGGTCGCCATTTCCTTAAAAAAAAAACAACAAAAAAAATCGAAAACACCCGTTTTCATATGAAAGCTCTTGAGCATACGAACATTTTGACACTTTAAAAACTTTTTTCCGCTGCGCTCAATTTTGGGCAGACCTCTGTCCCGGTTGACATGTATGTCATATGACATATGTATGTATATAGCAGGGGTGCGCAAAGTTTTTAGCTGGTGGGCCACACAGACCATTAAAAATTTTTGGAGGGCCAAATTTTTTTAAACTAATTTTTTTCGTTTTTATTTGTAAGTCCTGTATTAAGCATATTTATAAAAAAAATCAGAAAGTTGGACTTACATATGTATATTTCATATCAGAACTGCAAACTTAAGAAGTAATTCAATTTTTTTAAATTTTTAATGTTATTTATTTTTTTTTTAATTTTTAATGTTTTTTATTCAACTTTTTTATTTTTGTTAATTTTTGTGTTTTTAACATTAGTTTACTTATTTTTCATACCTTACTGCAAAGTTAAAAAGTAATTCAACTTTTTTTTTTTAATTTTTTATTGTTTATTTTAATTTTTAATATTTTTTTAGTTTTGAGATAAGTGTGTTTTGACTATTTCATTAAAACTCGGTTCATGAATTTATGAGCCCTTTCAAATGGATATTGGATAAATTAGGACGATCTTATTTTTTTTATAAATTTCATAGCAGAAAACATTGCCTCAAACGATATGCTGCTGTCTTTAGTTTTGGATATTTTGTCACAGGTACACATTTCCAAAATTGATTCAAGGTGTTAGATTGTGTGTCAGATTGCAATCCATTTCATCTTCATCTTTATTTGGAAGATTGACTTTAGCAACACTTAAGCCCTCTTTAACTACATCTACCTCAAAGGGGTTTAATAAGAATTTAATTGAATCATTCATATCTTTTAAATCAGAAAATCTGTCTTCTAAGTCATTGATAAGATGATTTAATTTTTAAAGATATGATTCAATTGATTCAGGGAGAATTTCACGGTCTTGACAATATTTTTTAAGACGTTAAAAGCGAGCAAATGATTTGTTGTTTAAATCTCTCTTAAAAAGTTCTAATTTTTTCTGTAATGTAAAAATAGTATTAGACAAATAGCTTTTTTCTTGAAGTGATTTATTTAAAATACTTAAGTGCTCCATCATATCAATGAAAAATATTAAATCTTTAAGCCATTTAGAGACCTTTAGCTGGGGATATGACTGTTCCATCTGACTAAATAGTAAAATGATAAGTCTGTAATTAAGTTCATACACAAAGTTTTTAGAATTAAGTTTTATAAAATATGCGATTATTACCACTGGAGTAAACACATTTTCAGAATTAAAATATTTTGCATATATTTAAGATGTTTACAGTGTAAAATCAACGTACTGCAATGAAGTCAGGAATGTTTGCGTCCATAAGTGAAAACACTGACTAGTTGACAAAATCAAATGCTGACTTAATATTAATACCTCTTGTTGTATCTTTCAAAGCAATTAAATTAAGCAACTCTTGTTCTACAACAGCATCTTATTTTAAGAACCGAATAAATATTGCTAATTGGGGATGATCTGTATTGTCATAGGATTCATCAAATCCTTAACAAAATTCAACACAATTTTTTATATCAGAGTGTATGGGCTTTGTTAAATGATTGTGGATACCTGAAATTTGACGTGATATCGTATATCGTGATGTTGGAATATTAGAAATAGATTTTAACAATTTATCATTATTTGGTTCAAGCGATGATATCGTATCAATTATATTTTTTTTAAATGAAATCGCCTTCTGTATAAGGCCGTTTGGCTTTAGCAGTGTTCCAAGATATTTTAAAACTGGCTTCTAATTCAGATTTACTTTGTTCGGTGAATTTTTCTATTTGAGAAGATTGTTGTTCACTTGATAACTTGTTCATTCTTCCGGAACGATCTTTTGTATTTAAAGGATTTTATTTTGAAAAGTCAGTATGTACTGATTCGTAGTGGCGTTTTAAATTACAAACTTTTAAGGAAGATATAGTAAAATTACATATCAAACAAAAGACCTGTCTATTTTTTTCAACAAATGCATAGTTATATTCCCATGCATTTTGAAAGATTCTCTTCTTCTCCGAAATTTTTCTTTTTAAATTTTTTTGTGCACTCTTAACTTTCAGCTTGACGATCAATCTATAAATAATATTTTAGCTAATATTTTTTCAAAGCAACAGTCAAATTTAAATTGAATCAAAGCATCTGTGAAGAAGTATGCAATTTTTTGAATTTTGATTTTCTGTAGAAATTTGTATGTATTTATGACGTTGTCTGCAACAATAACAACTGACAATAAGATAATGGCACGACGTCTCTTAAATCAGCCACCCTTAAATCAGATGCCCAAGATAATTCTCTGCACAATTCAATACGAGAAAAATACTTTTAATCGATAAAAAGGAAATCTTAACTTATGCAACACAAAAAAATAGAGATAAAGTATAAATAGAATTCATCAAATTCGAAACCGTGCGCGCAGTAAAGTATGCTACAATTTTATTACTTAACATGTTGCTGTGCTTGAATTCTTTGGCTACTCTGCTTCAATCGCCGACAAATGCGTTTTATTCCACTTTCACTATCCATTTTATATCTGCTCTTCTATTTTACTTCATTTATTATACACGAAATAATATAAAATTTAGCAACAACTACGAAAGTAAGTGAAATTTATTTCAAGCTTTTGAAACTAAAAGAAGAGAAAAAGATTAAAAAGCGGCACATTTTCAAATAGTAGTAAAAATGTTACGCTGACTACTTTTACGTTGCAAACGTGATGCGACGTATAAAATTAACGAAAACTCAGTTCGATTGCCAAATCGAAATGATGAATGGATTTTTTACGTAAGTTTTGCATACTTGAATTGATTGGCAAAAGCAATTTGAATTCAGACAAAAAAACTTATTTTAGAAAAATAATAGAAAAGCGTTGAAAAAAACAAAAATGGTACTTCAACTTATATAAAAAACATAAAAGTTTTATAGAGAGGAGTGTGGAAGTAAAACAGCGTACAGTGGCCTAAAAGCCCAATTCAGCTAGTATGAAATAAAAATTTATATATTGCAATCAGACATTGAAACTATGTTTTGTACTTCTAATCAAAAGTTTTTAAAAACCGTTGTTTTATCTTATATTATTTTATTTTTTAATTTCATTGAATAATATTTTAAGGAGTACACATTTTATCAAAAAAGTTTTTTAAAGCATTTTTTGACTTGTATTTCAAACAGTTAAAAGAACTTTGGAAAATATATGTGTTTTATAAAAGTTTTTTTTTAATTCTATTTTAAAAAGTCACATATTTTAAGGTTTTTTTTTCGACTTTTTTTTTCAATTTTAGTCTTAAAAGAAAAAACATCTTATTGGTTGGCGAAACACAATTCTCCGAAGTAAAAATTTAGCAGAGCTCTTACATTGAACAAAAAAAAATTATTATATCAATGGATTGCAAAATGTTAAAAATTGATTTGAGTTTACCATTGTTATGTAAGGACTGTCCCAGAAAAAACTTGCACTTTGTTTTTTAATTATAAAAAAATACCCAGCAATTTTTTTGGTTTTTTTTATTTTTTTATTAATAATGTCTAGTGTTAAGAATATAAATAACTTTAAACTAATTAACAATTTTTTTTTTTTTATAAAAATTTCTAACGTTGTTCTTAAGGCCCTTTATTACATTTTGTACAGGTGTTTCATCGACAGTACGGAACGATCTTTTTCACTTAAGTCTAAAGTCTTGTAACTTTTTTGTAGTCTTACCACTCCTTCGAAGATTTCTTTTCATTAGAGCCCAATATCTCCGAATTGGGCGAAGCTCTGGGCAGTTGGGCGGATTTGCTATTTTTGGTACAAAATGTATCTTTTTACTTTGATACCATTCCGTCGAAGCTTTAGAGCAATGAGAGGTTGCTAAATCGGGCCAGAGAATCACTGTACCTTCATGTGCCCGAATAAATGGTATAACACGTTTTTCGAGGCACTCGTCCATATAAACTTTTGAATTGATTGTGCCTTGCGTAACAAAGAAGCTTCTTCTGAGGCCACTGCTACATATGACCTGCCAAACCATATATTGCTTCGAAAATTTCAAAATTTTTTTTTTCTTAAATTTATTAGGCATATGCCCCTTCTTCGGTGATGTATAATATTCGTGCCCAGGTAGCTGCTTAAAATCTGCTTTAACGTAAGTTTCGTCGTCCGTAACACAGCAGTCAAATTTATTCAGGTATCTTTCATACAATTTTCGGACTCGCATCTGTGCCATCAACTGCTTTTCATCAGAACGGTCTGGTACTTTTTGAACTCTATGTGTCTTTAGCTTACTTTTCTCCTTTATCCTTTGCACAGTAGATTTTGATGTACCTGCTCTAGCCGCCATATCTCGCACTGACGTGTTGGGATTCTGCCTAAAAAGGCGCTTCACCTTCGCCGCTACCTTTGGGTTAGAAAATTCTGGTTTTCTGCCTGAACCCTTTTTTCGTGAAACAGGTAGACCCTTCTTATAATTAGAAATAACCGTTTTGACAGTTCTTTCTGATGCACCAACTATTTTTGCTATAGCTGAATATTTTAACCCTGGATTTTTTAGGTATGTGGACAAAATCAGTTCGCGGACTTTTTCTTGCTTGCTAGACATCTTTGTCGTTAGAAGTGCTATCTTTAAGTGTTATACATCATATCAAACGTCACTTTATATGAAATAAATATTTTGTTGATTATCAAGTAGAGTATAATCTTAAAAAATAAAAGCGCAAGTTTTTTCTGGGACAGTCCTTACTATAGAAGACTAAGTCTTATTGTATACCAATTGAAATTAAATTAAATTAAATATCTTCGGGGCTACCTCAACTGACGGTTTGACCAATTTAAGCTCAATTTCAGAAAAAATTTTTGTTTCAATTGTTTGAGATATTTCCAAAATGTATTTCGGAAGTATTTCAAAAGTTTATTTCAAACTATAATTGATTCGAAAAATTCCATTAAAGCTATTAAAAATTATAGATTACTAGCGGACCCTCGCTTGCTTCGCTACGCGTGCGAAAATAATATTCTTAGTTGTCTTAAGAAAGAATTTGTCGACTGGACAAACGGTTAAAATATGTTTTTCTCAAAAACTAAAAAAATTGTTTTATTATTTTTTTTTAAGTTATTTTATTGTAATGCTTTTCGGTAAACAACATTTTTTGTTTTTCCATCTGCTGTGTAAATGAATAATGACTGTCAAAGACTGGATACTCCAAGTTGATACCGCAGGTTTACAAAGATAAACCTTGCGCCTTATTGATGGTAATTGCAAAAGCAAGACGAACAGGAAATTGTAGGCGTTTAAGTTCAAATAGAAAATCGGTAGGAATCATAGGAATTCGGGGAATCAAAACGTCTTCGCCTTTGCATTTGCCTTTGAAAATAGTTCCTTCGATAACATTGTTCATTAGTTTTTACACGGCAAGTCTGGTACTATTACAAAGTCGTGGTTGGTTTATGTTGCGAAGCATAATAATCAACTGAATTCAAAAATGAATTGCAAAAAAAATTACGCAATTTGTCGTCCTATGTTACTAAGTGCACAATGTCAACTAAGAAAAGAAAATGTAAATCGTCAACATACAGAAATCGTTATACATTCGTCAAGTATAATTTTCAAAAACACAATTTTTACAAAGGGCAAAATATTAACTTGTATAGAAATTTAAAATCTTCAACGTGAAGAAAAATATCGAAATATTTGATTTTCACATTTATTGTAGTTTCGTAAACTTTATTTGGAAAAAACTCACTTCAAATAGTAAGTGCGCAATTAAAATTCTTCAAAAACAAAAAGTTTATTTATATACGATTAAGATGCCGTTATTTTTTTTGCATCGTAAACATGAAACACTTGACTTGAAAATATGAACAACTTCATTTTGGCAATGTTATTTAACATGATAAACAAAATCGAATGCAAACGACACAATGTAATATTTACAACTGGAATGGAATAAATAGCGCGCAGCGAATCAACACACTGGTGTTTAATTTTATCATATTGGAGGCATGGTACCGTTTTTTATTATTGATACTTACTTCAGACCATATCTTTTATATTTATGTTATATACATGTACTTATATGTATGTATGTACCAAGTTCCAATCGTCTTCGTCTAATAGTTGATGAGATATGATCAGTTGTGCCCACTACTACATGCAAGCGCGCTCACGATAAGCATGTGTTGATGATTTGCTTATCAATTGATTTTCATTCACTCCAAGCCGTTAGTAAGAAAAAAGAAACACCTTTCGAACGGTGTACAACTGACTTAGCTCGAAAAAAAATTGAACGAAATATGGCTAAATAAAAGAAAAATGTGCAAAAAACGGGTCTTCGGGGGATAACTCGAAAACGATTCTTAACCCTTTGATCCCCAAATTATTTCTAGCAGGAGAAAAATATGAACTAGGCATTTTAAGTTATTTTGGGTTCAAAATAAGATAAATTTAAAGTTTAATGAAATTTGGACCACACTTCGAAAATGTCAATTTAAATCTTCAAACGTTAATAACTAACTGATTATTACTTCGAATAATTTTTTTTTTTATTTTTTTTTCAGAAACTACCTTCAAATACAAAAAAAATGATACCATACTTTTCATTGATATCGATATTTATTACTATCTATCGTTAATTGAAAATTGTTTGCCTTAAAATTTAAAACAATCGATTACTCAATAACATTTTTGAATACAAGACTGGAAATTGGTGTGCTTGTTGCTTTTAATACGCACCAAAACATCGGGCCAAAACCTCGGTGATTTGGCATGGAATGCCCCATATGTATATAGAGATAAATCTGAAATTATGCCAAATTATATGTACATATGCAAAAGTCTCTTGATTACTTTTATTCTGAAAAATATTTAAAAAAAATTTAACTTATAAAGCTTAAAATTTATGAAGAAATTTTTGGTACATTTGCGTTGTGAAACACATGCGTATAATGTATGATTTTTTACTAAAATTGACAAATAAGTAATTAGTATTTCTAAAAATTACCTTTATTTTTCATGTTTTAGTAAATTTTTCAAAATTTTTGAAAATTTTATTGCCAATGACAAAAAAAGAAATACGACCCCGAAAAAGTACATTCTTAATTTATATGAAGTACATTTCCTCAAAACCATCACTGGTATGAAATGCAAAAATTCTTTACTTACTGTGATTTTGTTTTAAGACATCTCGAAATTGTAACATGATAGACCAAACTTGCTTGCAAAGACATTCTGTATAAAGTCCTTTGCCGAATGAAATATTTAACAAGCTAGTTTGGGCTTTCAGAACACTGTGCGGCATTTACTTTACAAATGCGGAGAAAATTTAAATGGTAAATTTTTTGAATGCATACATGTTAAATGAAGGAAATACACGAGCATAGAGAATTAAAAAACTATAAAAAATGTAGAAAAAACGAAATCAAAATAGTAGCAATAGATCTGCCAAATATAAAATAAGTGACAGCAGCAATGAGAATGTGTACTATTCCATTGAAGCCAAAAATTGGCATTAAACATGTCGCATACTTTTGAGAAAATTTGCATTATTAAGGAATAAATCTGAATTATAATAGTAGTAATAATAATACCTAATAATAATTAAATGATAATTGAAGTTACAGCCTGTTAGCAGTGATCAAAATTCATGTTCAGTTGATCCAATGTTTTTTATTATAACAAACTTTGATAACAAAGGAAAAAACAACAACTCTGGAATACAAATATATTTTTTAATTCTTAAAAACTAATAAGAAAAAAAAATATTTCTGAATTATTTAGAAATCTCAAATTGCGTATCACTCTCAGGATACTCAGCCCAGATGCTATCTCTTCTATAGTTGTAACCTCTAGAAATTAATTTTTAGAGTAAATACCTCATTAAGTATTTCATTAACAAACAATTTATTTTAATTTAATTAAAAATTATTTATAAAATGAATTTATTAATTTACTTTACATTTCCAAAGGAAAAAAGGAATGAATAGTTCAGTGGCTTGGCTGTGTTGGTTTTAAAGGTCAAAACTTTTAAGGAAAAGTGGTATACCTCATTGACTTAAGCCAAATTCTAGCTGATTTCTTTAAAATAAAAAATTGAAAGAATGGTATTCTAATTTGGAGCTTAATTTGTACTTTTTACTTTTCCAAAAATTGTAGTAATTTTTATAACACATGAAGTTTTGAACATTTGTCTTTCCAAAAGCGTTGAAATTTTGACAAAAACAAAAGCACTGATTTTTTGGGATGCCAAAGCGTAAGACTCCAATTTTCTCAAGACTACTTTGCTACGACTTATACCACTCTTGCTTTGATCGGCTCATATATAGATCTCACTTCCGTTAGAAATTTCCATCAAACATTTTTTGGATATAATGAAAACTGAAAACATCTACACAAAAAATTTCTGCTCTTAATTTCTGAAGTTGTATGGAAATTTAAATTCCACTAAAAAAAATGATTCAAAAACGATAGGAAAAATTACTCATCCATTGCGAATGCAATTTAATGCCATTTAAGACTTGGGCTCAGAGCCGTGCACATATGTATAATGCTAGTGGGTTGTGGGAGTTCAAGACCTACTATTTTTGTGACTTGCAATGCTACCGTGCTCTGTATTTTTTGTCATTTCCTTTTATGCGTCTTTATTCCGTTTAACGCGTTAATTTTCCGCATGTATCGCGGCCACAAAAAAGCTTTCTTATGTGTTTCCTTATGTGAATGTGTGTGAATATATAAGTATGTCTATATTTACGTTGCATTTGATGATGCAAGTGTCAAAAGCTTTGGCTTTATAAAGTTAGACGCCATCGAATAATTGATCAAACAAACAAATCATTTTCATTTATGTGACGCCAGTAGACACATTCGCACATATACATATGTAAGCACACACACACACACAGGGCCGGAATAAGGCTATATGCCGCCCGTACGCCAATAAAATTTTGCCGCCCCCAAAATTAAAACAAAATTATATGTAAATTTTTAGTAGTACAAACGTCTGACAACAAAAGCAACCTTAAGAATTTATAAGTTATATGCCATTCAAGTGAACCCCAAGTAACCTCAAGGAACCCCAGTAACCTTAAGCTATTTTTTTGAACTTTGAAACTGCAAACGAAAGTAACCGAATCGACCCAACTAGTACAATTTTTAGGAGCGAACCGTCTCTTTCAACTTTGAATAAGTAATATTGGATGTTGAAAATTCAATAAAAACTGCACCAGCTAGGTCGATTCGATTAAAGGTAAAAAATCGTAATTTGGCGATAAATCGCCGCGACTAGCAACGCTGTACTTTTACGCCTTATCATAAATAAAACGTATATTAGGATCAAACCCTTACGAAATGCATACACAATTTATTAAAAAAAAGGAGAGAATATTTTAATGTGTTAATTTTTGGATTTAAAAAAAAAAAAATTTTTTTCAAAATTTTGCCGCCCTCGTGGCCTTGCCGCCCATACGCCATGGCGTCGGTGGCGTATGCGGTAGTACGGCCCTGTACACATACATACACAAATATGTACATACCCAGCAAACATTTATAATCTATCGCAAATCATAATTGAATCGCTGAGGCGATGGTTTTAACCACACGCGCGATCATATTCTCATGTTAGGGGATAGTTTGTTTTTATTCCTAAGAAATTTCCAAACGGTAGAGATATTTGTATGTACACATAATTTCAAAAACAAAATGAAGTAAGATCAAGTCCCAATGCATTGTAACATTGAACAATAAATGCCTTAAAATATGCAATAAAAATATAAATTTTTACTTTTCTTGAAGAGTTATAAATTCATCGCCTGGTAGACGGAACATTCAAAGTATTCCCAATGTAAGTTGGGTATATGCGCACACTAAGTATGAGCACAAATACAATTTCGAGTGCCGACATAAACACATCCACCGCACAAAAGGGATAAATGTCGATTTAAGTGTATTTGTGGGGTGACGAAAGTGTAAATCTTTCAAATGTGCTGAGCATCAATTGCGACATTAAGGTGACCAGATTTTAGCAAGACTTTTAAAAATGTATGCAACTAAATTTCCAATCACTTCTGTGTGATATGATTTGTATAACATTTTAAAAATTTCAAATCTTATTTTATATTATCAACTTAAATTTAATAAAATTAACAACAAATTGATTAGAGCTTGGATTGAGTTTGATTTGAATTTGATTTAAATGAAACAAATTCAAATCACATTTTAAGAAAATTCAAATCAATTTTAAGTTAAACTCAAACCATTTTCAAATGAAGTTTGTGTCAAATTTTAGTTAATTTAAATTCGACTTGAACATCTTCTGAATATTGAGTTAGGGGCCGTTCAAGTATTACGTAACGCATTTAGGGGGGAGGGGGGGGTCTTGTGAAACGTTACGATGCGTTACAGGGGAGGGGGGGGGGGGTTCGAACAACGCGTTACGTAACATTGTTTTAGAAGTGAAACTACTTTAGCGGGTGGTGATTTGAAATGAGGTGTGTATAATGAAACGCTTTCTTTATGTGTATGCTTATTGAATAGCTACAGCCAAAAAATTTTATTATAATGATAAAAGTTGATGGGATCTAGATAATTTACAGCAATAAATGATATGTTAAATTAAAGCACTTATCAAGCAGAATGTTCTAAAACTATCATCTTCGAGATTGGTTAACCAAAACCAGAGATGTAAGCGTGGAAAGATTTCCTATTTTTCTCATTTATTGCTGTAGCTGTTCTAGATCCGATCAACTTTTATCATTTTAATAAAATATATTCGTCTCATTTTTCGCCATTTTAACATATTTTAAGCTTAAGCAAATGTTTATTACATTATGTGTGATTTTTATTAAATAACAATATGAACAAGTTAAGGTGTTATCTTCAGTCAGGCCGAAACTCACATACCCTACACTGCACTCAAAGTAGGTACATATATTTCAGTAAAAAAAGACGTTGAAGAGGTTAAATAATTCGAAAAAAGTGTGAAATGTTTAAGAGGTTGAAAACTGTTGAAAAAGTCGTAACTATTTGCAAAATGTTGATGTTGAGAGAGGTTGAAAAAGTCTAAGCAATTTAAAATCGATGAAAAAGTCGAAAAAATAAAGAAATTTCATCACAATATCTTGCACGGCTTACGAGACATGGTGGTATAGAGGTTAAAATTTAGGACCGTGCCACGCGAATCTTTGGAAACTTGAAACCTAGCCTAATCTTAATTTAGTTCAAATGTACACCTAATCACCAAGTTTCATCAAAATCGCTGCATTTTTTTTCAAAATGGGATTGGGCAAATATACATAGAGTATGGGCGGTAGGCGTGTCCATGAACCGATTACGTCCGTTTTGAATAGCAAGATGCCTGCAAGAAGGTCTGACCTGAGTGTGCTAATTTCATTCAATTAGCTTTCTTGGTTTTTCCGTAAACCTGATTTGAACAGACAGACAGACGGACATAGCTAAATCAACTCAGGTGGTGACGCTGATCAAGAATATATCTATATACTTTTTCATACCTTCCACCGCCCTCTTCTATGCGTTACAAACAAAATGACAAAGTGAATATACCCTCGGTGTAGGGTATAATAAAGAAAATAAACAACATACGCATGTATTTCCGGTACTTTTCGCAACATAATTGTGACTTTTAGGTAAATATGGTCACTTGGGTGTTACGTAACGTTTAGGGGTGGGGGGGGGGGGTAGAGGAAAACGTTACGGCGCGTTACATAGGGGGGAGGGGGGGTCAAAAATCTTCGCAAATTGCGTTACGTAATACTTGAACGGCCCCTTAGATATGAGTTTGATTTGAACTGGATTGGATTTAAATACAGATTAGATCATTAATTTTGAATGTGATTTTAAGTTGATCTAAGTTTTTTTTTTTTTTAATTTGTGTTGAGCTTGAATTGGCTTTGAATTTAATGTTAATTTTATTTGAATTTCGTTTAAGCATGATTTCATATTAGAGTACAAATCGGTTTGATTTTGATATTAGTTTGACTTTTTTCAAAATTCATTAAAATTATTTTGAAATTAATTCAATTCAAATTTGAACTTGTTTTGAGCTTGGTTAATTTGAATGTGATTTGAATTCATTTTTAATTTGATCTATATTTATATTGAATGGTTTTTTGGATGACCTTTCCTTCGTATGTACGTCAACCGTTTTAAATTCAAATAGAAAGCAGTCAGAGTTTAATTTAAGCTCTCTTCAAATTAATAAAAATAAAGAGTTAGGTGAAGCTTAATCAGGATTTGAATTTTAGAAGCATTGGACTCGGCAATCATGAAGCTTTTACTGGCACTGGCTTGGTGAATAGGCAGACTTTTAGTTTTATTTATATTGGTTTCACTAGCTTACACTAAAAAAGTACCATTGATAAGAGACTACTTTTCTTATGTACTTTTTCCCGTTGAATTCGAAAATAAAAACTACTTTGTTTTTTTTTTTTTTTTTTACAGGTTTTGATATATTGTGGCTTATTCATTTATTTCACTTTAAAATTCTTGAGCTAAATATGTTCAGTTTTATTGGTTTTAAATTAAATGTATTTAAATTACAAACAAAAGTATATGATTTGTTCTTTTATTGGATAAGCGGTTCAAAAAACCTCGATGACAACAGGTCAGATTCTTAAAAAAATCAAATTTACGATTTTATTAGGAGCAATTGAATGAAATCTTATGAAATCCAAATCCAACATTTTTTGATTTATTAATTACTTTGACCATTTGTTAAGTCAAGCAAAAGGACAAACTTTGCGGAAATCACCAACTGAAGTCTGCTGGCAAATATTCGAGTGGATACCTTAGGGTTGCAGAAAACGCAGCCGTCCTTAATCTTCGTGGAAACCTTCACTACAGCAGGAATTACGTGAATCGGGAAATTGTTAGAGAGAATTTGAGGAAAAGTTTTGTTGAGGATCTATGTTTTGTTAGGAGATAATGAACACATGAAGAAGAATATTATGTTTGCTTTAGCTAAACATAGTAAAGCTTATGCAATGATTATTGAGTATTGCTTTTTAAAAATTTTATTTTATATCAGTAGTCAACACTAGCTTGTTATAGTTTTTGTCGCTACCAGGGTTCATATTAAAATTTTTTGACAATATTCTTACGAGTTTTGTAGTGTCACGTATGTAGTTCTTAAAAGGCACATTACTGCTACTTAGTGACTTCTAGCTTGGATGATAAGCCGCCATTCCAACCTAATCTAGTCAGCTCCTTACAACTAAGATCATGAACTTTAAATCAGGCACAAGCATCAATAAAATTTGCGCTAGATTAGTACACAATGTTCAGAAGTGGATGCTAATTATCAAGTATCTGCAACTAATAAAAAATTTAAGTTGCCGTCTAATGGTACAACGAACTTGCACTTAATTGAAAAAAATTTATCGTATAAATTATTTTGCTGTTGAGTTTTTGGAATAATATGTATCATCGTCGGAAGTAGTCCGTTTTAGGTCAATCCAACGCATCAAAAAAATGTCATCGTTAGCGTCAAGCTCGGTAATAATTTATTCTACGACCTGTGAAAGACTTTAGTTTGTCTTATCTTGTTATTCAATCACTTATTTTTTTTTCGGTCTGCATCCAAATTAACTTCTAAACGCGCTGCCGAAATTGGAAATTCGACAAGTGTTGCGAACATTTTGTATGTACAGTAAGGTTTCAAATAAAGTTTTAACGTCTGGTAACTTTAAGATGAAAAAGTTGCCATTTTAAAATATTCCGCCGTAGACGATGATAACACTCGACAAAAAACTTTAAATTGAATTTCTGTTCACATCCGTTGCTCTTGAAGGGTGCGGTTCATTCACTTATCATGTGAGCGTCAAATGAAAGCCAATGCAAGCCGTGCTGTGCTGTGTAGATGCGTTGCCAATATCCTTTGGATATGTAGATACCAATTCGGATACAAAGCAGAACGAAAAAAAAATATAAATTGTAAAATCAACAAATTGTAGACTTAACAAAACGACGAGACGAGCAGCCCTAAGCATTGAAGTCACGAATTGTCGAAAAAAGCCAAGTTGACCTTTTCCAGCGTATATTACAGATACAAATTCACCAGATAAAAGATACGAGAAAAATTCCAAAAGATGCATATACATAGCAACGCAACTCTGGCGACTTTTGTTGGTTTGCAGCCGCTTTGTCGGCTTTCAATTAAATGCAAATTTTTAAGGGTGTAGGTAAAAAGAAGTCAAACAAAGGATGGAGATATATCCGTGAGTACGCATTCGGAGTAGGAGGCAGACTTTATGGAGTATGATTATTCCTGAATTTGCAACAATTCCCGCGCGCAATCTTCTGCTTCGCTGCGTGTTATTTTCCGCCAAGTGAATATTTTTTTCGGCTGATTGCCAACAGTAGTTCCCTAACATGTCCATACTCTACGGCAGTGAAGGGCACTTAGTGGCTCTATTTGCTTACATTGCTCTAACCGTTATTCAACGCACAAGCAAGCAAAAAAAAATTCGCAGAATTCAACGCTATCGAGGCACAAAATTCGCCGAATTTCAACGCTATCGAGGCACAGCGTTGACTTGAATTCAAATGAAAAACAAAACACAAAGGCATAAATGACGGCGCCGCATTGTGTCTTGACGAATTGTTTTTGTTTGTAGTGTAATTTGGTTTTTTTTGTGCTAATGGCAATTTTGGAAATGAAAGTATAAAAACTTTAAAATTTCGTTTGTTGTTGCTTGATGTTGTTGTTTTGCTCTTTTGTTAGATTTTTGTGCCCACCGCTGCTCTACGGCATAAGTTGTACACTTGAAAAAACTTTAAAAGCTCTATTGACTCCTTGTAAATGCTAAGCATTTATGATTGTTGAAAGGTGATTAAGGAAAATAACGAAATAGCGCCAGTTTATGCTGGAAAGAAAAGTTATCACTTTACAGGAAAGCTTATAGAAATCGTATGGAGTCTGAAAATCATCCGCCCGTGTACCAACCTACCGACTTACTAATATTATTTCATACCTTTTTATTCTTTTAAATTTTTATGATTTTTTTTTTTTTTTCAGTTGCTTATTGCTGTTGTAAAATGCGCATTTTGGCAGTCTCACGCTGACTTGGTCGACACAACAGCGGCTTTGGTTGTTCGCCGGTGGCTGCATTTCGTTGGTCTAGTTAAACACGGGCGTCAGTCAAACCACTAAGAGACGTAGAATATCCTTATGTAAAATTTTTGTGTGCGCAGAGTTGCCTCTGTACAAAGCGGACGAAATGCGAGCACGAAAAAAAAACTTTTTTTATGTTAAATAATGAAATGTTGAAATTTTCATTTAATTTGGTTTCAGTTACTGTGACGGAATAAAATGCAGAGCGCTCACAAACGCACTTACACGCAGACACAGCACATACATGCATGCATGCGTTGTCATTCAAACACGCACACACATGCAAGCACTCAACTGTAAACTTTTCAAATTTGCTGCGTGAGCTGAGCGCGCCAAATAATTAACATAATTAATAATGATTTTCCTCCTTTTACTTACATCTCAACTGCTTTTTGTGTCCTTGTATTCCCTCCAGTTGCTCTCCTTCTGCATTTCCGTTAACAAAACGCACTGTTTAAAGCCGTGCAGCTTCGTACACTGGAAAAATACTTCACAGAAATAAATTGCTCAAACGAAGGTGTTATAATATAGCCTAGCCCCTTCCTTAGGTAAAAATTAAGTTTTTTGGGAAAAAGTTGAGAACCTCTTCCTTTTCAGCAATGATTAAATTACTGTGTGTGGAAAAAACTTGATCTTTTTTTAAGTACATACAACAAAAAACCCTACAATTTCCGGATATTTTCAGATACTTATTTCGTATATCTTTTAAGGACTGTTAAATAGTTTACGTGGGCAGAAGTTGCGTCGCAAGTTGTAAGAACCTTGTAATGGAACTTTGCAATTAGCCCTCCCTCATAAAAAATATTTTTAGTACTTTAAAATAATTAAGATATCGAACAGGCAAAATTTTATTTACTCTAAGCAAATCTATGGAAAGATTGGTGTATTTTTTTTAAGGTTGCCACCTCCTCTACTTATTTCCAACATCAATTTTTAATGAAATATACCATAATAAATTATCTCTAGTTTTTCGTTAGAAACGTTCTTTCTAAGATGATAAAAACATCGAAGTGAAGAGATAAAATATGTTCTTAAACTAAAGATTTGCTCATTTCAACTAGGTTTATAGTTTATTATGACGTTCAAATACTTAAAGTATTTTACAATATAAAAACAATAAGGATCGCATGCGATATTGAAATTCAAAGAGTTGTACGATCATCGGTTAGCACAGGCATTGCTCAATAAAATGTGACGTTTCCAGTTTGCTGCATGCTATATTATGTATATCTTGGTCAGGAGACTCTTAGAGCTTTGGATAAAAAAAAAACATTATTTTTATTTTGTTACAGACGCCTTATTTATTCTCAGCAAATCAACAACCGCAATAGGGGGATATCATCATCTTTTGAATCAAAAGCATTTCCTACGTCATCGGCGAATGCTATCACTTTCCTTTAAATAGCTGAGAAATTCACTCCATGTCGTAACTCATTTTTAGCTTTGTTGTTTGTATTATTGCAACTTGCAACTGCGAGCACAGCGACTATTGTCCATCCACCTATGGTTTATTATAACGTGATCCCTTAAATATAATCACGTTCTTTATAAATTGTATTCTTGTGTTAACCCCTCCCTCGTTGCTGCATTAATGACCTTTTCTAAAGACATTGAAGAGTACTGCTTTTTCTTTAATTTGAGCTTTCAAAAAATTATATAAAAGTGTGCGCTAGTTGGTGTAATAACTGTGAATCTACTTATTGTAATATTTGACCTCATCTTCATATCCGAATGCAGACTGCTGATGAGTTGCCAATTTTGTGGACTATGGTGCTGCTGGTATAATAGGCTTAAAATATCTGTATAGCCAGCTACATTTATTTCTACGCTTAAGGGAATTTCGACTACTCTCATCTGTAAAGAGTTTCGGTTAGATTATTCGGAGTTCTAGCACTGTACTGTGTGAAAGACTTAAGCCGTTTGCCAACACACTGATTGGGCCTTATCAGTGCGGCTTTAGACCTGGTAAGTCCACCATAGACCAGATCTTCACACTACGTCAAATCCTGGAAAAAAACCCACGAAAAACAGATCGATACCCATCATCTCTTTATCGATTTTAAAGCAGCTTTCGATAGCTCGATACGGGATTGCCTGTATGCCACCATGTCTGAGTTCGGTATACCTGCGAAGCTGGTGCGGCTTTGCAGAATGACGTTGAGCAACACAGCCAGCTCCGTCAGAGTAGGAAGGGACCTCTCCGAACCATTTGATACCGAACGAGGTTTCAGACAGGGCGATCCATTATCCTGCAACCTCTTCAACTTTGTGATGGAAGGGGTGTTGCGAAGAGCCAGTGTACATCGTAATGGCACTATTTTCTACAAAAGTGTCCAGCTCCTTGCATATGCCGATGATATTGATATCATTGGACGTTGTAAGCGAGATGTTACTGCTGCGTTCTCTGCTATCGAAAAAGAGTCAGCGAAAGTGGGTTTGACGGTGAACGAGGGCAAAACAAAGTATATGCTGTCCACAAACAGGGAGACGCGGCGTATTGGATCCTTTGTTACTGCGAACAACTATACTTTCGAAGTTGTCAAGGAATTCACCTATCTTGGCACCGCCGCACAGTGTTATATTTTAAGAAAAAATGGACAAAATCAAATTCCCGTCGATAACAATGCCCAAAAAAAACGAGGTCGGTCTCATTCGAAAGGTGATTTCATGCTTTTTTTAGAAAAATTGTCCCGAATCGAGATCCCAGCTTTGGGCATTTCTCAGAAATGCCCAAAATATGGTCTTTTTCACTTTTAGACAGTTTTTCCCAATTTTAGTTTTTTTTTTTATAACGAATTAGTTTTAAAAGATATGTATATATATATATATATACTCTCGACTTTCAAAATAAATTATCATCGGATATGTATACGAGTCAGAATTGTACTAAAATTGGGAAAAACTGTCTAAAAGTGAAAAAGACCATATTTTGGGCATTTCTGAGAAATGCCCAAAGCTGGGATCTCGATTCGGGACAATTTTTCTAAAAAAAGCATGAAATCACCTTTCGAATGAGACCGACCTCGTTTTTTTTGGGCATTGTTATCGACGGGAATTTGATTTTGTCCATTTTTTCTCAAAATATAACACTGTGCGCCGTGAACACTCAAAACGATGTCAGCCTGGAGATAAAGCGAAGACTAACTCTTGCTAATAGGTGTTACTATGGTCTCAGTAAGCAATTGAGTAGTAGAGACCTCTCTGGCCCGACAAAACTGACACTCTACAAGACGCTCATCTTACCCGTGCTACTTTATGGCGCAGAAGCATGGGTTGTGTCGCAGACTGATGCAGCCACGCTTGGGGTGTTTGAGAGAAAAATTCTTCGCAAAATCTTCGGTCCTGTTCACGTCGGCGACGACTACCGTATTCGAATGAACCACGAACTGTACGAGCTCTACGCTGACATTGACATAGTCAAGCGCATCACTATTCAACGTCTGCGCTGGCTGGGACATGTTGTGCGTATGGACGAAGAAGCTCCGGCGAAAAAGGTGTTTGATGCGGAAGCCGCTGGGCGACGACGAAGAGGAAGACCATGCCTCCGATGGAAAGACCAAGCCGAGGAAACCCTATCCACGCTTGGTGTGAATGATTGGAGAAGGCGTGCGCAAAGCAGAGGCGCCTGGAGAGAGCTTTTGAGGTCGGCCGTAACCCGGTAACGGGTTGTTATGGCCACCCAAGTAAGTAAGTAAGTAGTAGCACAGAAAAATAATTCACTTACATTAGATATGCATGTATGAATATCCAAATAAATAAAGCTATAGCCGACAGTCGACTACGATAGCAACAGCTACTACTACTCGTCGTGAACTGTTGTTACGACTATTTTATTTTACGCAGCAGACTACAGTCAACGACTGTCAACTACAATAGCTCCTCGTGGACTATTGCAGCGACTATCGTATTTAACGCAGCGGACTACAATACACGACTGCCAACTACGACAGCTGAGTATATGCTACTGCTATAGCTATTTATTGCGTTTACTATTACTGCGCAGTCATAGCACAATTTTTGGTGCTGTTACTAATTATTGCACAGCAATTTAAACACTGATATGAGCAATCTTGACTAATTTCCAATAAGGTGTTCTAAATTCTACCTGTAATGTATTGAATCAACTCTGTTTTTCCAGCAAGGTGTGCTTAGTGGCCTTAAAGTTAAATTTGTACCCATGTGGCGTAAGAAAACTGCCCAACGCTGCGTCAAACCGATCAGAAAGTTATATATTACCCGCATCACCCCAAAAAAATATTTAGCAATTTTCGATAATTTGCACACGCTATTTACAACTAAGTTTAAGGTATGTGCATAACAAGGCACACTAAGCCTACAATCTTTCATATTCGACCTGCTTTCGTAGCACTGGCCACGCAAGTTTATAAGAAGAATTTTGTTTTTTTCTAACTAATTTAATATTGAGTCGGTAACTTCCGATTGAGGCCACATTGGAATTCAAGTTGTGTAACTATTTTGTTGCTGTCCCTTAAAATTTCTTAGCCGATTTCTCTGACGTGTGAAGGACAGAGCCGCGCAAACTTTTAATTCGTTAATACAGAGTTGCATTTAAATCGCAATAATAGTGAATGCATATTTTTAATTTAATAAATTTGGCTCTCCATGAGAGTGGTGTACTAGGCAGCTGCCCGCTTTGCCCGCCCCTTCCGCCGGCCCTGTCAACAACCCATAAAGGATTGTTGTAATGTGACTTAAGTAGATGGCCTGATTATGCCATCTGCTAACAAATATTATATTTCCTACTTACAAAGTCGGACACACCCTTAGGATAAGAATATAATTTCGAATAAACCGGGTCTTGGTCCGTTGTTCGAATTGTAGCTACAACATTTGTGTTAAATGGAAGCTTCCTTTTTGGGTCCACGATAGCTTTTGTTTGACCTTTAATCTTATTTATAAATTGTTCCCTTAATTGAAGACTGCCGTATTTTTCCACAAAATTTTGTTTACTCTTCACGAATTACATATGTTTGTTTGTATATGAATGTATACACTATTACATATATGTGTTCCTCTTCTGTAAATTTCAGCATATGATTATTTAAGGTCGCGAATGCTTTTAAGTCATCTACTATCTGCATTTTTTTCAGATGCTTTTAATTTGCATCATTAAATGCAACAGAAGCAGCAATAAAAACTACAAAAAAAGAAAACACGCAGTAATCATTTTCATCATTATTGATTACACAGGACCACAAAAAAAAAAGTCTTGTGGTTGGTATGTATTTTGGCGTCCTTAACACGAATCTGATGTCAGAATTTTTCCATCACCCTCAGATTTTGACATAGCCTCAAAATTAAACTTTAAAATACGTTAAAAAAAAGTCACTCAAAAAAAAAAGAATCAAAATCCAGAAGGATATGCATTAATTTTGAATTTTTATGAGAAATGAATTTTTAACCCTTTAGGGATAAATGGGGGTGCTGGGGGAAAATTTGGCAGCTAAAACTCACTTTTATTGTAAGACAATATTTTGGCACGACTAGATACGTAATATAAGTAAGGTCCACCTTCTGGACTTTGATTCTTTTTTTTTTTTTTTTTTTGAGGGACTTTCTTTTAACGTATTTTAAAGTGTAATTTTGAGGTCAAAATCTGAGGGTGATGGAAAAATTCTGACTTTGGATTCGTGTTTAGGTCGCCAAAATACATACCGTATGATACCTCATCTTCCAACTACAAGACCTTTTTTTTGTGGTCCTGTGTTATTGATCATTGTGTTTGTTGAACTCACTAAAATGAATTTTCCGAGCTTTGAAGTTTAATTTTTAAAGTGAAAATCAAAAATAATATAATTTCAGAAAATTGTTTCAAACGAGCTACAAAAAGGAGCGCTTCTGAAAAAAAAAACTGTAATTTGTGACCCTTGGTCTTAGCTGTGCCTTAGAAATGTCAACACCTTATTCTGTTTCTGCAATTTAAGCATTTTAAAAGCGGCAGGATGTTAAATTTAAAACTTTTTCTTTTATTCTCACACCGCGAATTATTCATTCATTCGTTCGCCCATTTATTCGCTTTTCTTTTTTACATTCGCTTCCGTTTATTTGTTAAATTCAAATTGCCTAATTAACCATGCGCGTTTCTGTCCTTTTGTCGTTAGTTTTTTAACATTATTGTTTTCTCTTTCACACCACATTTTATTACTCGTATTTTTACACTTTTTTCATCTTTTTTATCTCATCATATCTCTCTTTCTATTCGCAGGTCCTGAAGATGTACTGAAATTTCTCGGTAACGAAAGTGTCGTGGATCACTTTAAGTTGGTCACAAAGGACGGCAACAGTCTGCTCGTGGGTGCCAGGTGAGTGTCAAAAGCAAAGTAACAACAAGAAAATATGAAATAAAATACAAAAAGAAAACAACAAAGCAAGTGAAAAAACAATGAGAGTTGAAAATGTAAAGTTAAGAACAACAAAAAAAAAAATTGAAACGTACTTCAATTGTTCACTGTTGAGCACCCATTCTACTTTTCTATTGCTTTACGAAAGTTGTTAACAGAGATGTGCCATTTTTTTACATTTGTGTACATTAGACGTGTTCAAATACATCGAGAACACTCGATTTCCGAAAACTTATCCATATTCGAGTATATCCTCATTCAAAAAATAAAAACAAATTAGTCCTAGGGTTGCCTACCAGAACTGTAAAATTTTAATTTTTCTGAATTTGGCCAAAAAAATGAAGAAAATTTGAGTTTTTTCTTATTTATGATATTCTTTTTTTTAATTTTATTTTTTCGATTTTCCTTATGTACATAAACATAAGGAAGCATCTAAAAAAATGTACCGGTATTTTTTAAGCCTATATGTACACTCCTGATCAAAATAATAGATACACCAAAAAGATTTCCCTCAATCCCCAATAAATTCCATATTTGGAAGAATTGGCATTAGAATTCTTTGTAAAACAAGAGAGGACAATCTGGCAATGCCGTTAACTGAGAAATGAAAGAAAGTAGTTCCCTTATTTTTTCGCCAGTGAATTTAAATCGAAAAGGGCGCGAATTCGTTGATCAAAATAATAGATATACTTGTTTTGTTTTTCAATTTTATATCTAAAACTTAATTTTTTTTGTACTTTTTTTTTAAACAACGGTAATTGTATATTTATATATAAATTAATTGCAAGTAAATTATGAAAAATATACTATAAATATGGGCCGAAAAAGTTATTACACAGCAGAAGAGTGACGATTGGTTCTGAGCCTACGAAAAAGAGGAAAATTTTTGCGGGACATCGCTAGTTTGATGGATTAGTCTTTGTGTTTTGTGCAAAATGTTTTTATAAACAAAATAGGAAAAGAAACTAGAGGTAGACCAACGAAAACCTCGCTCTCTGTTCGCCAAATAGTTATTCTTTCAAAAACAGACTTTGAAGCCCTCCAAGGCGATTTCTGCGGAATTCAGAAATGTTGTAAGCGCTTCTACAATTCATCGTCGCTTGCAGAAGGCAAACCTTCCGCGAATAACCGCTGAAAAGGTTCCGCTGATGCGTACGAAAAATTTGATCATGAGGTTAAATTTCGCAAAGTTTCACACCAGCTGATCGGGCCTTGATGGTGAGGAAAAATGGTGAAATATACTTTTTTGTCAATCGCACATGGAATTTCTTATTTTTGGGGCGTCTCACATTTCTTCCGTAGTCATTTCCAAATAAATTTATTTTGGTTTCGTCACTCAATAAAATATTCCGCTCTTTATTCTCACCATCAAGGCTCAATCAGCTGGTGTAAGACTGTGTAAAATTTAACCTCATGATTAAATTTTTCGTACGCATCAGCGGAACCTTTTTAACGATTCTTCCCGAAAGGTTTGCTTTCTGCGAACGACGAAGAATTGTAGCAGCGCTTATAACATTTCCGATTTCCGCAGAAATTGCCTTGGAGAACTTGAAAGAGTCTTTTTTTGAAAGAATAACTATAAAATTTAAGTTTTAGATATAAAATTGAAAAACAAGTGTATCTATTATTTAGATCAACGAATTCGCCCCCGTTTTCGATTTATATTCACTGGCGAAAAAATAAGGGAACTACCTTCTTTCATTTCTCAGTTAATGGCATTGCCAGACTGTGCTCTCTTGTTTTACAAAGAATTCTAATGCCAATTCTTCCAAATATGGAATTAATTGGGGATTGAGTGAAAATCTCTTTGGTGTATTTATTATTTTGATCAGGGCTGTATAAAAGGAAAAATCAAGGTAGTCTCTCCGCGAGTAGAGCTTTGGTGTTTCTTGTGTAACAGCTCAAATCCTTTGTTGTTTTCACTGCAATTATCTTAGTACACTATAACTTGAAATTATCAATGCAATGACATGAAATTCCATGTATATATTTTTGAAAACTGACATTTAGTAACATAGCTCATAGCTCCACGAATTTCAAAACTACTTAACCCTAAGCGGCACCACTTCAATTTTGTAACAATCCGGCACATTGGGGTCTTTCACGACCCCACGTAAAAAAAAAATGAATAAAAAAGTGAATTTTCAATTCCTGGCTTCAGAGCTGTGAACGAGTGTTGAGATGACTCTACTTTATGAAATTCAATGATTATTAGGAATATTTTTCAAAAAATGTGTGTGCTACATGAGGTTAAACTTGAGTACTTATTAGTTCGAAAAATAATTTCAACATTTTCTTGAGGTCGTTCATGACCCCATGGTGCCGCTAAGAGTCAAACGTACTTTTGATAAAAAATATCGAATTTTTTTTTAAAAACGACATTTTTATTTTGAAGTTTCTAAAATAAATCGTTATTTTTAACAATGTTTGTACAAACTGTTTTCTTTAAAAATTTTTATAAATTTTTTTAAGCTCTAGTCTGATAATGTGCAAGCTTTGGGATCTTTTTTTTCGAATTTTCCATGCTCATTTTTTAGTTATCCTTGTTGAAAAATTTCGAATAATTTCTTTCTCTAAAAATGTTCACGTATTCCATATATCAACTTCAAAGTTCGAATGAAACACATTGAAAAATGAGTAATATCTTGACTACGCACGAAATTTTTCATTATTTGAAAACTTAAATTTTTTTTTTTAGGCCAAACAACTCTGTTCATTATTCTCATGCTGTTGCTAGTTGCCGCTAAAAATTTCATTTGTTACCGTGTTCTGTTTTTGTTGCTGACTGCTACCAAAACTGCTACTAGTCATCAGCGTCTTTCTGCAACGTCAACTTCTGTATTTGCTTAGGACAGCGTGAATATTTATGCTGTTTCCTTTCTTGTCGTTTCTCATTGCTGCTGTTGCTACTGCTGTGATATGCAAAAGCGAATAAAGTTTCGGAATTAGAAGCTGAGCTCAACTACAGCAAAGTCACAGTAGCTGACGCCAACGTTAACGAATTGCAAAAAAGGACTACGTCAAAAAGCGGCAGTCAGCAAAGTGTTGAATTTTCTTTCATGATTTCCCTTTTAATTGTCATTCTGCCCTTTTTTGGCTTTAAGCGGAGAAAAAACTTTCATTGCACACCAGGGCCGTGTCCAGGTGTGTACGGGCACCTAGGCTGATTTGGGGGCCCACACCGGGAGAGGTTCTTACCTAAATAATGCAAAGACGTCTTTGTGGTGCGGGTCTCTAGGCTGCAACCAAGTTGGTCATGTTGCACACAGTGTAAATACGCAGTTTCTGATCTTAAATTTGACCAGGAGTCATGTGAGTTACGATAATGTAATGATATGACTGCTCATATTCAATATGTAGTATGTAAGCACGTTACTATCGAATGTAAAAATGTCCCATTTTCTGAAAAGATTGAGTAATTGAAGCTTTGGGTGAAACAAGGGATTGATTAACATTGTCTTCAATTCGCGAAAACAGATTATATGTGAATAGAAAATGGGAACTGCTTAGAAAATGTATAGTATTTTTAATTTCTGAATTGTACTTCGACGACGCTTTCGATGGATGGAGCACCTTCGCCTAAGTTTTTAAAGTTAAAATTTCTTTTTTACTTAACCCCTTGTTGCACCAATGTCTTCAATTCTCTCTTTTTTTTTAATAAATAAACAAAATTAATTAAAGGAATATTTATTCAAACTTTAAAGTTTTGTAAATAAGCAAGTAGTTTTTTACCTTGATAGCGACCAGTGACGGCATTTTCGGTACATTTGTGCTTTTTTTTAGTACAATTACGTTGTGAAAAATATGCACAGTACATTCGACAAACTTTTAGCACATTCGGTACAATGGACGAATTTTCAGTAATTTAGTAAATTGTGGTGTCCATGACATAAAAGTACATTTCAAGTCTCGATTCAGTAAATTTCCACAAAACCCAAATGACATCACTAGTAGCGACATTGTTAAGATCTCAATGTTTCAGCTCTGCAGTACCTACTTGAGTTGCAATAATATAATTCTTCAGTGCACCAATAAGGCATAGTCTTAGGTGTTCAAATTTTAAGTATCTTTTTAAGTTTTAAATAAAAGACACAAATTGTGTCAAATCTTTATTCATTTCTGATTGGAAATTAAAGTACATTGATTCCGGCTATTAATGAGAAAGAATATCGTTCAAGTGACATCCTCTGCTAGCTTGGCAGCCTCAATCTTTTACCAAAATTTTTAATAACTTTTTTCGCATAATGATGGTTCAATTAATGATATTTGCTCGATGATGTTGTCTTTGAGGTGTTGAACAGTTTCAGGATTATCCGCAGAACTTCACTCTTCAAGAAATCTCATAAGAAGTGATGCATTGGTGTTAAATCGCGTAATCTTGGTGGCCAATTCACCTCTGATCTTCGAGAAAATGTTCGATTATCAAAGTTTTCTTTCAAAAAAGATCGATTGATTCCGTTGCTGTGTGGTATGTTGCACCGTCTTGTTGAAATCCATATATTCAATTTTTTCCAATTGACGCCACAATATGTTTCTAACCATCTCCATTCACAGTAATTGCTGTGAACGATGACGAATTCCTTGGCTCTACTGCAACACTTGTGCTAACAGCCGCAATATTTTCGCTTGAACGTCCACTACGATCATAAGTTTTGCTTACATATTGCAATGCTAGTGATTTTACCTACTAGCTAGTTTTGATTTTGCCTTGGTACCGATTGGCCCCAATTTTTTAAATAATTGGCATCAATTTTTTCATTATTACCAAAGCGCTGGTTTCAACGCTTTGAGACTTCAATATGCCAAGGTTCCTATGCTAATGTCGTTATTCTATGCTTATTATGTCGATTTTTGACTTCTTACACGTTTTAGGATACTATTCGACTTTAATTAACCTTTTCGATATTGTTGGTTTTATCAGACTTTTCGATGCAATTCCATTTTTCTCGAATTTCTCAATTTTATTTTATACTTTAGACTTTTTTGATGTTTTTTGGAATGTATACGATGCTTTCCGATATTCTGGGAAAAGATACGATTTTATATAATATACTATTTAAATGTTTTCTGATACTTTGGCTCTTATCTACTTTTTCGATGCTCTTCGATAGTTTTCGATTAGATTCGTATTTATCTAAGTTTTATAGTTTTTTCGATACGAATCGACGGTTTCGATGATATGTGATATTATTCAAAAATTTTCGTATATAATTTATTCGCTTTCTCGTACCGATTTCTGATTTTATTTCAGCTTGCGAGCATTTCAATTACACTATTTCTTTTTTCCTTTTATTAAAAAATCGTTGTTTATCAATTTATTTTGAATTTTGTTTTCATTAACCCCACAAACACATAGCACGACCTAAATGTATGCACTGAAAAGCGATTGGTAAAGGGGTAAACATTGATAGTTATTGCAGTCAACTGCGAATGAAATGACCGCGTAGATTGATGTTGCTGCAATCTGATGTTAATGTAGATTTTGCTGTACAACAGTTTTTGTTTTTGGTTTTATTGTCGCTTTTATTATTGCTTTAGAGTTGCCTTACGCTAGAAAATTCTTGGGAATATTGTTTTTAGTAAATTATAAAAGAACGAAGTTGGAAAAATGGAAAAATACTAACACATGGTCAGTCCTAATTCAGATGAAGCAATAGTTTCTGGCAATTTCGTCGACATTCCTTTTTGAACTTACTGTTTGTTTTCATATGATGCAATATTTGCCTCTCTGGCTTGTCCGATATATTTTTCGTATTGTGACGAAATTAATAATTTCTATTATTGTTTTTTTTTTTATCGCGAAAGTTAAAATCAAACAAATAAAGCTAAAAAGGATAGAAAAAAGAATTCAACTATGAAATTAATCAAAAAATGCTTAGAAAAGGAGTTATTCAGTGCACGATTCAAGCGATTTTCATACAGTGGCAATGAAAGTTTCAAATAATAGTGCATTTTGTGTTCGTGTGTTCATTGAAATTCGCGTGTTGAAAATGTGCGCATGTTGCTGACGATGATGATAATGACGCTATTTGTTAGTTTTGAAACAAATGGCCAAAAATTGTGGCAACGCTGTTTGCAACGCATAGCAAATGTGGTAGCGATAGCCGACGTTTTTAATGATATCTCGCCAAATGCTATTGCAGACTCTGGATAATTACACTACCGTCTGCCTGCCAGACCGTTGGCCGGCTAACAAAATTATTTTAATTGTTATTTTAGTTGTCCTGTGCTCTGCAGTTGTTGTGTTGTCTTTTCGCGATTATGCCTTTTGTTACCTTAATGCATTGCACTTTGCATTCTATTCTATTTTTTTTACCGGCTGCAGTTTGACACGGTAATAATTTTTTCATATTGGTTGGAACTGAAATAGGTAAAGGAGAGCGTGTTGCTACTGGGTAGACAAGTTCGACATAAGTATTTGACACATATGTATGTACATTAGGGTGATTCAAATTTTTTTTTTTGTTTTTTTTTTAAGGTGCTGTTGCTTAAAAAGTAAGTTTATGCTGTTCAACTTTCTTTTAATCCTATACATGGCCTCGAAAGTAGACAAAAAACATCATGTTTTAGGTACTTAGCCTCAAATATTTCAGGATTCCGACATGATGGGCCAATTCTGAGACCAGATTCGGATTCAGCGTTAAAAATTACGTCGAAAAACGACCCTTTTCAGCTCAACAACTCTAATCACCTATTGATTTAGACACCTTTTTTGTAAAAAATAATTTTTCCATACAATTTACATGTAAAACTTTCAGGCTCCGGCGCCACCTTATAAAATTGAGTTACAGAGCTGAATTTTCGTGAACTTTTTCTTCATATCATAAACTTACTTTTTAAGCAACAGCACCTTAAAAAAAAACAAAAAAAAAATTTGAATCACCCTAATGTACATATTTATGTATTCAACTTTTGCGGCCCCATATCCTATATACCTAAACAGTGTTCGAAAATGTACAGTAACGAAACCTTTATTTCACGATATAAAGATAGCGAGCCCGAAGCTCTAAACAAAGCAGTAAACAAAACAAAAACTTCTACATCTTAATGCAATTGACCTTGTAATCTCTTTGATATCACACATTTCTTGACGAGCGTTCGTGATTCTTAACAGATCAACGCAAGAAACATTACATAGTAGGCTTGTAGAACTACTATACTTCGGCTAACAAAGCTTACTGATGATATTACGTAGCGGTCATTGAAACTAGTATAAGCAGCTCGTTGCCCATTTTAATGCATTTTGCGCTTGTAATTTTTTTGTTGTTTTTTGCACTAAAAGTACTGAACAAGAAGCTCTGTACAAAAATATTGTTATTATTAAATTTTGTTCCAAAAACACAAATAAAAAACAATTACATTTTTATTTTCAAGCCGATGGCAGCACTGATGCAATTATCTGTTGAGTGAAATAAACGACACAATTGCGAATCGTACCGAGCCAAAACACGACACTCTATTTCTATTTATAAAGAAAACAACAAAATCAAACCCAAAAAATGCACAGTACAATTCTTATTTTGTACCTTACCGAGTACACATTTCTGTTTTGTGCTGATATTGTTTTGTGCATTGGATTGCACACTATAGAAAATAAATAATGTTTTGTGCTTTGGCTCGGTACAAAACCGGACACTCGGACACTGTACCTAACACTTAACGCCACTGAAACTTGTGTATATTCAAGATAACATAAAATTCAAGGCATGCGCGTATATAGGAGGTGAATATTGACGCTCATAATCTTACCGGAAAAAGTCTTCAGTCTTACCTTTTATTTCAAGAACTTACCTCGAAAATGTTTAAGCGCTACACCATCTTCGCTAGCCGCAGTGGTATTGCATACCTTCAGTAGTTTTTCTAAAATCTAGTTTAGCCGGCAATATATATGTACATCAAACAACAAAGTTATACCGAAAACTGATGTTGATTACTTTTACGGGGTGAATAGAGAAACATGTTTGTGGCGCTGATACACTCTCGAGGTTTGTTCTTGAATTAAGCGGATGAATCTTAAACTTTTTGTCGTGATATATATATTATAGTTTATGACCCTTTTTCAATGTTCCTGAATTCAGGCAAATCACATGACTTCACACAAAGTGAACAAAGAAAGAAATTCGTATTTCACGTTTCAACTTCTCATTGCATTTAAGGCTCTGCTTTTTCCATGGTATTCCGTTTAATTGCATCGCGTTAGTATTTTACTAAATTTATTTCTTCTAACGACGTGGCTCGTAAATTAAAATGAGCGTTTTAAGAGACAAAATGTTATCGTCTATGGGGAGATAAAGGCTACGCAAATTTGGTGGTGATAAAGTGCTGTACCTAAGTATTGCCTGCGATTTGTAAAACGTGATTTGTCTTCTTTTTGCTTCTGTATTTTATAGTTTACTTGATTTGTGTCCATTTCTTATTCCTTCACAAAATTAGTCCATTCTAATTTAGCACTAAACCTTGAAAAACTTGAGTACTCGAGTCGCATAGTGGTTGAAAAATGTGATGTTATGAAATTACTGCACATTTAACTTTTTTGACTTCATCTTAATAAATGCGTGGTAGCTTTTTTGAAGTTTTTTTTTTTATCTGAGAATTGCAATCAATCAATAAGGTGTGTAATTTACAAAATTTAGTGCGATTGTATCCCTTAAACAGGGCTTAGTATTGAAGTTGCTTAGAAGCAACTCTGGACGCGAAAGGGTTAAGTAAAGTACATAACCTTACGATAATTTGAAAAATTAATTCTGGATAAATTATAATCTAAATCAGAAAAATTAGACCTTGCTTGAAACATTTTTACAAGCTTTCTGTACTTTCACAGTAGATTTGCTTTGAAAAATGCCCGATAAAGGCTCAAAACATTGTTCACGACTTGTCAAATTTTAGCTGGACACACAATCCAACATGGTTCTGGAGTGGTCACCTCAAAGTTCTGTATTAAATTTTATAGAGAACTTTGTTCGGCGAAATCCTTCCATTTCAGGATTATATCGTAGTTACTTTGTTGCAACTTAAAACTTTAAAATTGTTGAGAGAGGTAACGAGACACTAAAGCGGAAGGACGGAAATGTCTGCAATATGCCATACGCTACGCATCTGAACTTTTCAAAATTTGGTAGTCTTTTGTTGGAAATGCTTTCAATGTCAGTCAGTACAAACGCAAAGTTTAAAAGTGCAAAGCATCATGTAACTGAATACTCTGACTAAGTAATGTAACCGACAATATGTATGTTATGTAGGAAACTTTTCATTTTTCTTATAATTTTGGTCATTCATTTTGTTCTTGCTACACTTTTCTTTGATGTTTTTTATTTCCTTACATTTTTTCTATGCAATTCCTTTCAAGCTGTTGTTCTTGACATCCACTGATGTATTGGTTGGTTCTTTGTGAATATCAAATACATCAATACTTATACCCAGCAGGAAATGAATTAGTAAATGGCTAAGTAAAATATGCAACGAAGGCAAGTAGAATCTTATCTAAAAGCGATTTTTTTCGATACTTCCTTATGTGCACACAAGGAAAATCAAAAAAAAGAAAAATTGTATCCAAGAAAATAATTGAATTTTCTAGTTTTTTTTACTATCCATTGGAGTATTTTTTTTTAAATGAGGATATACTCGAATATGATTAAATTTTCGGATATCGAGTGTTCTCGAAGAACTCTAGAATATGACATTTATTTGAACATGTCTAATATACATACACATATCATTTTTAGCAAGATAAGGCCAGGAGAAACTGCATCAATCAGACCTTTTTGAAATATCAAAAGTACTGGTTGAGAGCGAAGTAGTAACTTGATCTTTTCTACTTGGCATATGAAATAATATGTATATATGCAGTGTGTTAGTGTGCTGTAATTCAGTGTGTTGGTGACTTTGCAAAATGTTGGCATTGGAAATTATTGAAGCGTGCTACCAGGTTTTGACTTTAACGGCTCTAGTTGATGCTGATGATGTTGCTGCGAGTGTTGTAGATAAGGTTGCTACTGCTGGTATTGCTGCTATGTTACTGTATACAATTTCATTGATGCAGTCATGTCATGTTTGGGCTACTTTAACATATGTGGCTTCTCGAACTAACGATTTAAGTCTAAAATTTTAGGGAATAGGCGACTAAAAGCTCTAGATAGTTCCTCCTTCCATCAAAAAAATGTAAGTTCATAAAAATATCTATTTATGCATATTGTCTATTTAATGTTCTGTGCCTCCATGGCAAAAACATAATTAATTTTAGTATCAATTTCGTTTCTATTATTTTTCCACGATTATTATTGTCTACTTTTCGATGTTTCTTGATTTCGTTAGTGAAATATCATAATCGTTTCTATTAGCTGTTCATTGAAAAATATCTTGGACAATTGAATTTAAATGCCTTAGAATTCAGTGAAGATTTCTTTAAGAAAATCCAGCTGCGACGAGAACCCCTTTTTCTCTTTTAAAATTCAGTGCGTTGGGACAAAGATTCTTCAGAGGCCTCATGCTTTGTAAATTGATTGTCTATAAGTTAGATATGTATTCAAAAGTGAGGACGTTTTTGTTTTTGGTCATCAATTTGAAAATGTTGAGAAAACATGTTACAAGCTTATGTATTCAAAAAAAAAAACATTCTCCCTTGACGGAGGGTGGCATTTTTCTGAAAGCCTAAAGCAGTAAAACTTTAAACCTGCCACTGAAAGAGAGAGCAGGAAAGAGAAGGCTATCGAAATAACTAGAACAGGAAAAATGCAAATATGTAATTTCATGCTTGTGAAGAAGGCGAAAAAAAGTGCTCTTTAAGAGTTAGCAGAAACTGAAATTTTACCTAAACAGAAAAATTTGAATAAATACTTTTACTTGTGACGCATGCGGACAAATATAAATCAATTTGTAAAGTTTTCCATTTGTAAATTTTTTGCAATAATTTCGCTATACCTTTGCTGTAGCATTTTTTTTTTATTCTATACGCGCTTTATGTTTTGTCTCCAATTCGAAGGAAAAATCGTTCTTGTTTTCCTAACACAATCGCACGTATTTTCCCTTATTGCCTTCGATTTTTATTCTTCTATGTGATTGCCGTAAACTTTACAGTAGCAGGAATTGAATTTATCCTCTAATAGCTCTAGACTCTTTGGAAAGGGGTAAAGTAACTTTGTTCGCAGGCTTTCATCATTTCAAAGAAAACATAGAACGAGTAAAGAATATAAAGTCGCACACTTTTGAATAGCTACATCTTTTCTATAGGCAAAATTCGGAGACAAGATGTGACAGAAGACTTTATTATTTTAGTCCTTAAAAAACTTGTGTTAATTTCACTTGGTGGTGTGGTAATATTTTAAGGAAGCTATTTTTGAATTTTATATATTATTTACGGAGTTCTTGAAAGGAATAAGCAACGAAAATATTGCTGATTTCATTTTGCTGAGTCGCAAATAATAAGGATATTCCTCTTAACGCAAAAGCTCGAAACGCGAAAGCATGTAAAGCTCGAAAGTTCTCTAGCTTGCTACGGGAATGCCCCTATGCAAACGTGCAAGCGGACGAAGCAGTTTTGCCGCAGATATAAAGAATATGTATACCAGACCCGTGCGCAAGGAGGGAGGGGGATTTTGGGGTTCAAACACCCCCAATTGCTAACTTTCGCAAATAGGGTTTTATTGACATTTGAATGAAAACTCAAAAAGTTACAACAAATTTTTTTTTTTAAATGAAAGATAACTAAAATGCCAATAAATCGTCGGTCCCCGAGTTTTTCATTTTCGACTAGATTTGCGCTCTCTAGCTAATTGCACGTCGCTAAGGCTAAGTAACACGAGTAATTTTCAATGCGTGTTTAAGAATAGCTCCGGCATCAATAAAATCAGCGTGCGTTCTAACGCGCGTTGAAACATCGTAATATTTTATCGAATTTCGCCTGCCTCTTCCCTAACAAAATAAAAAACTTCAATGAAAATTCATACATAAATCTATTCGCGCCATATATTTCAATTTTACATGATAGTTCACGTGACATGTGGATAAATGAAGTTCAGCTTTGGCGTCAAGGCATTGCCGGGCAAGACATCAAAAATTCTCTCGGAGCACTGGATATTTGCAATGGAGACGCGTTTCCAAATGTCCATCAAATGCTTCGTATTATGGCAACTTTGCCTGTGACAACTGTAACAAATGAACGCTCCTATTCAGCGCTACGTCGTCTAAAGACCTACCTCAGATCAACTATATCCGAAGATCTTCTGAACGGCTTAGCCTTGCTAAATATAGTACATACATAACGACATCGAAATCAATGTGGAAATAGTTTTGGACGAGTTTTTTCAAGTACCTCGCAGAATTAGCTACTTACGTAAAGATTACTGAATATCGAATCATAGCATAAACACACATAATTATAATTAAATTATTAATAACCGGGCTCTACCCCGATTTGCGTCGTTAATTGGGACCGAATCACTTTTTTTCTGTTATTTTATTGACTTAACCACAGCACTTTTTATTGAGAACTTAATTCTTACTTCCTAATACGCGATTATGCTAAGAACAACTTAACTTACAGAATAAGATGGGAATTCACCTTTAACACGCAAATAGAAAAATTCTACACATGTGATTTTCAGTGAACAAATCCAATCGTATATTGCGAGCAAATCGGGGCTCTAGTGCAAATGTTCATATTAAAAGTAAATCGTTTTTTGACTTTTTTTATGCACATAATCTAACATGAAATGGCCGAGTTAAACCCCCCATGGATGATTCCTGCGCACGGGCCTGATGTATACACCAAAAATCAAAAAATGTATCGCAACAGGTAGAATTAAGTTAATAAATATCACAACACAAAAAGGAAAACAGACAAAAATTCTGATATTCTTAATACATTTAATAATCGTAATGATTTATTTACGTGCAAACTTTTCGGCAAACAGCATTTTCCGAATTTTCGAGGCTGCTTTCGCATCAAATTTGGCTCGAAAGTTTTCGAGACATGCGTAAACTTTGCTCTAAAATGTTCTCAGTTTACATAGTTTTCGAGGCTTCTTCGCGCTTAGAGGAATACCCTGAATATTTTATCTAGTGATATTACCGAAGTGCAGCAGGAAGCAGAAGGAGAAATGCAATTGTTGGATTTACTGTAGGAGTTCCAGGAGGCAAAGCTTACTTCCCTCACTCTAAATGAAAAATGAAAATATGCTCAAAAATCACGCGAAATTTTAAATATCACTTCTTGTGACCCGTTACCTTTTCGAAAATTGTTTCTCAAAACATCTTGGTACATTGGCAATATAGTAAGCTTTGTAGAACTAGTGTGAATGTCTGAGATTTTGTTTGTCATGGCTTAGTTGCATACCCAGTAGACAAGGGCAGCAGCTATCAAGAGCTAAGAAGCATCATTCCTTCACATATGATATATCCCCCTAAAACTAATACAGGCTTTCAAGACCGTTCGCCGTCGTAGGGCTCTCAGAAGTACATACTTGAAAAACATTAAATTTCAATGTTTCGTAAAAAGACAACAGAAAACAATCCTGGCAACATGCTCAGCGCAATACATGAAATAAAAAAAAAACTGTAAAGTTTTAAATAAATGTGGTCTTTCTTCTTTACCTTCTAATATCAGGCCTGATAGCACGTCTGCTGTGGGAAAGCATAATAGCCTTCCACGAGTACTTTTTATTCGCATGAAAATCTAGCTTTGAGAGGGGCGCATATAATCGCAGTAGTACTAACAGGCCTTCTCTGAGGCAGACCTTGCTCAATTGCCCGCTGGGTATTTTTACTTACTACACTAACACCAGTTTACACAAACTACAATTCAAATCTTTTTTTCTTGTGCATTTCTTTTACTTTTTCTAATATGCCACGTTCCTCTACTGGCGCTGTGGCACAGTAGGGCGTGTTTGGTTTTCATTTTTGCCCTCAAAGCTTGGCTTGCTACTTGTTAAAAATCCATTAATCACGTAAGTGGCGACTGACGGCGTGGTTCTGCACTGCTACGCATACAAATGCGCTCATATGAGCTTTCGTGTGTGTGTGTGCCTGGTTGGGCAAATTACCCCAAGCAATCCAGCCCATTGCCACCTACTTTCCATTACTATGCATTTTTATTATATTCCCTTTGTATGTGTAATTCGCATTTTTTATGCTACTCACTAACAACAGCAGAAAAATTGTAACAAGATGATATGGCGTTGTACAGTGGCGAGCAAGGATTGCGATCTAAAAGTAAAATTTAGCGTTATTTTTCTTGATAAAACTAAATTTCTTTTTTTATGTGCGGCAAATAATTTTTATTTATGCGATATTACTTTGAGTGACTTACCTAAATTTATATCTTTCAAAAAAATATTTTTCAAATATTCTACCACTTAATTACAAAATTGCCACAAAAGAACTGTAATTATTAAATGGTCGAGAAATAAAATATGAAAAATTATCTGTGCTCAATATTAATATATATAATATATATAACATTGCTTTTTCAATAGATTTTCAGTGCAATATTTGAATTTTGCAAAAATTATTTAAGTAAAATAGTATATAAAATTGAAAGGGAAAATGAAACTGAAAGAAAAATCATTCTAAAAATATTATCCAATAAGTATATCAGGCTATTTCTTTAGATAAAGTCGGAAAAAATGTATTGTTTTTCAATAGAAATTCTGTTTTCAACTATGTATGTACTTTAATTTTCGTTTAGTTTGTTTTTTAGGAAATAATCTTCGAAAAATCAAGAAAAATAGGTTACATATAAAATAACCCAAACTATTTTCAAAACTGTGAGTTTTGAGTTTTTTCTTTTAGTGATGACCAAAGAAAGCACTTTCTCGCATTTTATCCTCAAACTTTTTTTTTGATTTTTTCTTCCATTTTTAACGAAAATATCTCTTCGTTTTTGGATGATATTTGTCTTGGACAAGATTGGGACTAGCATTTTTTAGCTTTGCATTAAACTTTTTTTGAAAAATTATATTTTTTTGTTCACTACTGTACTTCTTATTGTATAACTACTTAGATGTAGGTGTATGAGCTCACGCGTTTGCTTAATATGCGTAATTTACGCCATATTCTGAATAATGATTTACTTGTTAATGGACGTTAAATTGCGCCCTCGTCGCTGTCGATCGAATCGAATTCTAAATAGTGGCGACATCAACAAACACATATACATACATACATGCATTAGATGAATTTACTTGTGTGTATGTGTATTCTTATCGCACATATGTGTGTGCCGATTTTGAGTGGTTCATGTGTGAGCGCATACATTTTGCTACCATTACTTAATTTAAATGAGTTTCCTTAACCGACCCCCTCCTTCTATGTACTCCTTTCGCTAATTTATGTTTGTTTCCCTTTTCGCATTTCAAGTATATGTACATTCCTCTTCCTCTGCTAACTAACACTGCCTCTTTGACTGCTGCAAGTTTTGGGGTCACCTCGTTAACGCTTGAGTTATTTTATGCGTGTGGTAGTAAAAAATAAAACAACAAAAACAATACCGTCCTTAGTACCTGATGTTCTATCCATCTGCCTGTAACTTTTAGTTTATTATTTTGCCATAAATTTTATGGTTTCGTTTATTTGTTAACAATGTTGTATTTGCCATTTGTAATACAATAGCTAGCATGTTGTTGTTGGTTTTAACCTTTATTTCTTAATAAAATGTTATTAAAAGGTTGTGGTATTTTAAAGACTTTTCGCATGCATTTGAAATTTTCAGTTTTCGAAAATAACTTTGTGGTTATCTTTCTGCTGTAGATGAAACTTACGTATAAGAATTCATAAAATAATTTTTTAATAATTCTTTGTTAACCCTGGTCAGATTGGTCAGAATTTCATACGAACCACAACAGACCACATCATAAATTAACATAAATTAAAGAGATATTTATTTGCTTTTGGCTCAGTTTTCTTAATGATTTGAGTTAACATATACATACATAGGTACATATCATCATTTAACTTCTTCTTGAAGGTGTAACACTAACGTTTTAAATAAATTGTAAAATTGTATAGAAAACTTTCATTCTAAGGTTGGGCCATTACCTGCAGTACCCATCCTTTGAGTACGTATTAGAGTCATATCAACTACAATACATTTTACTTAAAGTTTGACTGATTAAATACAGCCTGAGTTAGATTGATGCCAAACTGTCATGAAATAACAGGTTATAATGTCCATTGTTGTCTTTTTAAATCTTTATTTTATTTTTTTATCAATTTGAAATAACAAATATGAATTGAATTCAATAAAACTAAATAAATATATCCTCATGTAAATGTACCGAAGTGTAGACTTAAGGATATACAAGGAGTTGAACAGTCAATGTAAATAGTATATTTTTTTAACATAAATATACCTTTAAAATGAAAAACCAAAACATAAAAAATTGTTATTGAATTTTCATTTATGACATTAAGTAAATGTCAAATAATCACTACTCTATTTTATGAGTCATTCTGGAAGTTTTATTTTCAAACTTTAAGTCACTTATGCTAAAGTAAATTTCACCATAATTATGAGTTTCACCTTAAGTTGAGTTGAGTTGAGTTGCGTTGAGTCGAGTTGAGTTGAGATGAGATGAGTTGAAGTGATTAAGATTTGAAATAGTCAGCAAATATTTGAATTAAATGGCTGAGCCTTAGAGTGCCTCAAGAAAAACGACGTCTAAAAATAGATATGAAGTCGTTTACTTTATATAGTTTGATGAAAAGAAGTCGAAGAATAACTTACCTCTCTGACTTGAATAAATGAAATCGTTACCTCTATTACCAAAAATTTTAGGTTTCTGAAAATAGAATTCGTAGCATGACTCCAAAACTTTGAGAAATATGCTATATGCAAGCCATCCCAAAGTATATATGTATTTTGCATTCTGGTCTTAATACTTTTGCCTTAGTTCACTTTTATACTTTTTTGTCATTTGCGCTAGTGATTGCCAATGTGTTCCATTTCTATTAGCGTATGCCGCAGGAGCTGAGGTATCTCATATTCAAAAGTGGGCGCATTGGTAACTGTGAGCGTGGCACCTCCTATACCAGCAAAATATGTTAAATGTTATATTTAGTGTGCTATCGTAGTAATTTTTTTTAAATTTGGTGTACTGTTACTAGTGTTTCACCGAGGCTACGAGGCCGCCTCGTTTTTGACTACGAGAACGAGGCGAGACCGAGGCGAGAACGAGGCGAGACGGAAAAATAAATTTTCCTCGCTTGACCGAGGCGAGGCGAGATCACACGGCACCTCGCCTCGTACTCGCCTCGGCCTCGCCTCGTCCTAGCCTCGTTTTCGAAACCAAGAGCGAGGCGCGTTTTGACGAAATCTGAACTCGTAAGAATCATATGCAGATTCAAAATATGAATGTAATTTTTATAATAAAATCTATATTTAACTAATATTTTAGTATTTTATTTTGAGTAAGCTACTTTGTTTTATTTTTAATCCGCATGTGCTTCTTACGAGTTCAGATTTGGTCCAAGTGCTAATGCACAGAAGTGCTTGGATCGCATCAGCTTCTATGTGACTTCGCCTCGATTGATCAGTTAGGGAAGCATGTAAGGTTATAAGCAAAACTGCATGATTAACAATACTGCATTGAAATTGATTTATTCTAATAGTCTTTCTAAGAACCGGTAAGGTGAAGCGAAACGCACAGGGTAATGCTAGTATATAAATAAAAATCAATATATGTATGTTCGTTGCTAATGGACTCCTAACCGTTCAACCGACCGACGAAAGATTTGACATACATATATGTTTCTTATGATTTGGGATGCTCCGTAATATAGTTTACGATAAATGGGTGATGCCACCCCCACATAAGAGAAAAGCAGAATTCATCATATATTATCAACAACTTGATGCAGATTAATAAAACTTGGTATATTTATAAAAGGTAGAGGCATAACTAAGATTCAATTAATAAAATGGGCGGTACCATGCCTTCAATATAAGAAAAAAATTAACTTTATCATATCTCAATATCTATTTGACGTAGATAAATAAGATTTGTTACATATTTTGCTTATAGTTTGTAAAAGGTTCATAGCTTAGTTTGGCTTGGAAAAATAGGCAATGCGTCTCCTTCCTATATAAGAAAAGAATTAAATTCATCATATCTCATCAAATTCACCAAAAATAAAAACAGATATTTTATTTTATTTCTTGAGGCTTGATCAGCCTATCAGCCCTGATACATATATAATTTTTTATTTATTTTAATAAAAACCTCGCTTTTTTACCGAGGTGCCTCGGCCGAGAACGAGGCGAAGCGAGGCGAGGCGAGGCATGTGATGGCAAGATCTCGTCCGAGGCCGAGGCGAGGCGAGACTTAAATTTATAAAACGAGGCGAGACCGAGATCAACTAGAACCTCGCCTCGCCTCGGCCTCGGTGAAACACTAACTGTTACTATAAGCTTTGTAACTAAATTAATTTCTATGGGATTGAGTCACTGGGCGTGACACCTTCTATACCAGCAAAAATGTTTAATGTTATATTAAATGTACTATATGAGTGCTCTTAATAAAATATTGTGCAGTGATGTCGGCCACCATATGTTTTGAAATTAAATGATATTCGAAGTACATAATAATCCTAATAAAATTTGGAGTGGAGATGTTGGTTACTATAAGCTTTGATATGGAATGGAATTTGACGGGATTGGATCAGTAGGCGAGGCAACCCTCATGTTAACAAAAGGTTGTAAGCGTGGGATTTTCTCACTTTTTTTAATCTTTTTTGGTAAAATTTCAACTTTTTTCAACATTTTCCCTTTTAAATTCCGACTTTTTCAACTACTTTCAACTTCAATTGGATTTACCAAAATTTTTCAACGTTTTGACATGACTGGTTCTATCTGTTTAAACTTTTATCGACTTTTTCAACTTTTTCGAATATTTTCCGCATTTTATCAACGTTATCAGCTTTTTTCAACTGTTTCAACCACCATCAATTTCTTTAACATCTCAATTTTTTTGACGTTTCAACCTTATTCAGTTTTTTCTTCATTTTCCGTATCTTATCGATTTTTGTAGCCTTTTTAAATTGCTCAATCTGTTTCAATGATTTTTTTTAGCTTTTTTTTCAATTGTTTCAACCTGTTTCAACTTAAACATTTTCCATATTTTTCGACTTTATCAACATTTCCATATTTTCCATATAATTTCGACTTATTCAATCTCTTTCAACTTTTTCAATATTTTTTCGCCTTCACCTTTTTCAACCGTTCAACCTCATTGAATTATCTTAACATGTTTCGTATTTTTTCGACTTTTTCAACCTCATTCAATTCATTTCGACTTTTTCAACCTTATTCAACTTTTTTCGAGTTTTTCAACCTTTTTCAACTTTTTTCCACACTTTCCATAGCTTAGCCTTTTCCAACTGGTTCAATTTCTTGCAACTTTTTTCAACACCTTGCATATTTTTTTCAACTCTTTCAACCTCATTTTTTATACCCTACACCGAGGGTATATTCACTTTGTCCTTCCGTTTGTAACACATAGAAGGAGGCCTGGCAGTTATGGAAAATTATATATACAGTATGTCAAGTATGTCAAAAACACATTACTTTTTATTTTTCTAAATAATTTTTTTTTAACAGTTATGGTTATTTACAGTATTTACAAAGAATTCATCAAAAAAAGTTCATGATCAATGCAAAAGAAACGAAAAATACAACAAAAACAAATTCTACTCAATTTTTTAAATGTCAAGTAACTCTTTACACAAATTTATTTTGAATTCCTTTTTGCACCAATTCAATGATGAGCGGTACATTTACCGTTATCCATTTGCGTTACTGCGTTGCACTGATTCTTTTCTATGATTTTGTTAATTAGTTGTTGATAAAGTTTTGCTTTGACGACATTATAAGCTGAAAGATTTGGTTTTAAAAATGCCAGGGAAAAGGTTATCTTTTGACGTGGTTCAGCTGATATACTATAATTGCCAATTAGGTAAAAGTGTGCAGGAGCTCTCAGAAATGTTTTCTGTAACACGGAAGACAGTATACAATATTTTAAATCGAGCTGAGAATGAAGGTAGATTGGAGCCAAAGTCTGGGGGTGGCCCTAAGACTAGAATTACTGGACGTATAGAGCGCTTAATGATGAGGAAACTGTACGAAAAGCCACAAGTTTCAACCAGATCGCTTGCGAGGGAGCTTAAGGAAGAGTGTGATGTTGTCGTTTCCCATGAAACAGTTCGGCAGGCCATACTCCGAAACAAATACTCATCAAGAGTTGCTCGTAAAAAACCGCTTCTTTCTGTGCAAAATATTGTAAAGCGTTTATCCTTTGCTACGATGAACATTTCTCAACCTGCTGAATATTGGGACGAGGTCATATTCTGCGACGAGACGAAAATGATGTTGTATTACAACGATGGACCAGCTAGAGTGTGGCGCAAGCAATTAACATCTTTAGAAAACCGCAACATCATTCCAACAGTTAAATTTAGAAAAATGTCCGTTATGATTTGGGGGTGCATCTCAAGCAAAGGAGTAGGAGAATTGGCTTTTATAGAGTCAACCATGGATGCACAACAATATTTACGAATTTTGAAGAGCCATTTGAAAAGCAGTGCAAATAAATTTGGGTTTATCAGAAATAATAAGCCGCAATTCAAATTTTATCAAGATAACGACCCAAAGCATAAGGCGAGTATGGTGCGGTTGTGGCTTCTGTATAACTGCGGCAAAGTGATGGATACCCCAGCCCAAAGTCCCGACTTAAACCCTATTGAAAATTTGTGGGTCTATTTAAAGAAAAAAGTGGCTAAAAGGCAACCAAAAAACCGAACAGCACTTAAAACTGCTATATTGGAAGAGTGGCAAAAGATTCCGAGCAATTATGACCTACAAAAATTGGTTAGTTCAATGAAAAAACGGCTGCAATGCGTGATAGATGCTAAAGGTGCCCATACCAAATATTAAATATTTTATAATATTAGTTTAAGTTTAAAAGTTTAACATAAAGTACTTAAAACAAACATTTGTGAAAAGAGTTATTTGACACCTAAAAAATTGAATAGAATTTGTTTTTGTTGTATTTTTTATTTCTTTTGCGTTGAAGACGTACTTTTTTTTATGAATTCTTTGTAAATACTAAAAGTAACCATAACTGTTAAAAAAAAATGTATTTATAGAAATAAAAAGTAATATTTTTTGATAAGAAAGTTGAAAAATGTAATTTATTTTTAATGTGTAAACTCATTCTTGACATACTGTATATTCTTGATCAGCGTCACCACCTGAGTTGATTTAGCGATGTCCGTCTGTCTGTCTGTCTGTCCGTCTGACTGTCTGTCTGTCTGTCTGTCTGTCACATCTTCTTGCAGGCATCTTGCTATTGAAAATGGGCAAAATCGGTTCACGGACACGCCTACCGCCCATATATTTTGTATATATACCCAGGCCAATTTTGAAAAAAGTTGCACCGATTTTGATGAAACTTGGTGATTTGATGCACATGTGAACAAGATTAGGATTAGGCTAGGTTTCAAGTTTTCAAAGCTTCTTACAGGGACGTGGCACATAAGCCGTGCAAGATATTGATATGAAATTTAGTAAACTGGTACATTTCAAACATATCATGAATTCTGATAAAAGTGGGCGGAATCGTAAAAGTGGGCGTGGCTCTTTTCAACAGTTAAAAATTTTGATTCCATATATCTCAAAAGTGGCTTAAACGCTTTTCATAAAAACTTTAGAGATGATGCCACTGAAAGCATTCATCAACACAAGCTCTGCCACTTTACTGAAAAAACACGTTGAAGGGCGTGGCACAGCCCACAATACCTATTAACGTTATATTAAGAGAACTAACAACTTAATCGTTATGAAATTTAATAAGACAGATATACTTGCTAGAAGGTATGTTTTTGCAAAAATTTGGCGCAATGGAGCATGTGGGCGTGGCACCTCCCATACAAGCAAAAAACGTTTACTGTTATAGATAGTGTGCTATGAGAGTAATCTTCATAAAATTTGGCTTAGAGGTGCTATGGGCTTTGAAATTAAATGAGAATTGACGAGATTGCAGTAGTGGGCGTGGCACCTCCTATATTACCATAAAGTTACAATCGCTTTATTGATTGAACTATTGCAGTAATTGGTATGAAATTGAATTTAAGTGGTTTACTTGTTATGAGGTATTTCTGAATCAAAAGTGGGCGAAATAGCACGAGTGGGCGCGTTACTCCCCATACAAGTAAAATACCTTAAGTGGCATATATTTCGAAATATGTTATCAATCATACTAAAATTTGGTGAAAGAGTGTTGCTTATAAAAAGCTATTTCTGGATAAAAATCGGACCACATTACACCAGTGGGTGTGTTACCGCCCTAAATTTTAAGACTAATTACGGCATATATAGCGAATTGTACAACATTTTGGATTAAGATTTGGTATGTGGATGTCAATGAGGAATATGATTTAGTAACCCAAAAGTAGGCTGAATTGGAGAAGTGGGCGTGGCAGATTCAAATTTCTTAGTTTTTATTCGATTTTTTTCAATATTTTCTATATTCTTTTGACTTTGTCAACCTTTTAACTTTTTCCAATATATCCCATATGTATTCGTTTGACTTTTTCAACCTCTTTAATTTTTCTTCATTATTCTCTTTATTTTTAAGACTTTTTCAGTGATTTTGAACTCTTTCAACTTTTTTGAACGTTTTCATATTATTTCGACGTTTTTAAGCATTTTTCATATATTTTCGACATTTTGAATTTCTTTTAACTTTCTTCAATGGTTTCCATATTTTTTCGACCTTTTCAGTCTTTTACAACTGTTTCAACATTTTTCAACTTCTTTCGACGTTTTTTACATTTCAAATTCTTTTTTCGACTTATTCAACCTCTTCAACGTCTTTTAACATTTATTTAAAAGCGACTTTCAGTGCAGTGTAGGGTATGTGAGTTTCGGCCGGGCCGAAGATAACACCTTATCTTGTTTGTTTTTTAACCTCATTCAACTTTCTTCGAGTTTTTCAACCTATCGACTTTTTTCAACATTTTCCATGTTTTTTCGACTCTTTCAGCCTTTTTCACCTGTTTTGAAATTTTTCCAACCTTTTCCTTTTTTTTGTTCGACTTTTCCAAACTTTTTTGACTTTTTAACCTCTTTCGACGTTTTTCATCATTTTCCAATTTTTTTTTATTTTTCAGCCTAACTCACACTTTTCAACAATTTTCAGCTCTTCGATTTTTTCAATTTTTTTAAAACATACTCGTATTTGCAATATATTTTCAACATTTTCCAAATTTTTTCGATTTTTTCAATCTTTAAACGAAAACACGAACTCTGGTCGGTCTCCGGTCGTTATTAATAATAAAAGAAGGTGAATTTCAAGAAATTAATATTAAACGGTGTTTAAATCACTTAGTTAAACATAATAGCCAAACTTAAGGTGTCATGTATTTGAACTGTGTCAAGCATATTATGCTATTGTAAAACAAGTTCTTATGAACCATATTACAGGTTTTTGGGATTGAATATTATCAACAAATGCCAACTTAATATCATTCACAAATTATAGTTTTATATTTGCAATATTTTTTGCAGTGTTTAAATTGCTGAATCAATTTCTAATACTTTGCTTAATGCTGATCATTGCAGCAAAAAAGTTATGCTGTGAAATAGGTGCTGTGCTGCAAAATGCTAATTTTGTTATTGTGAACCAGTGATGGGCACATAGTGGCTCTATTTGCTCTCATTGCCTCCACCGTTATTCGACGCACAAGCAAGCGAAAAAAAATTCGCAGAATTTCAACGCTATCGAGGCACAGCGTTAACTCGAATTCAAATGAAAACAAAACCAAAACACAAACTCATAAGCGACGGTGCCACATTGTGTCTTGACGAATGTTGCCATTGTTTTTGTTTGTAGTGCAATTTGTTTTTTTTTTGTGCTGTTGGCAAATTTTTTTGTGCTGTTGGCGAATTTGGAAATTACCGCAAAAAGTCTTTAAAATTTTACCACATAACAGGTATTTCGCGGGTCCAGTTCCAAATAAATTGAATTTGGTCCCGTCACTACATAAATAATATATATAATAAATAAATATTTTTTTGCGAACTTGGAGCTGGACTTGCGAAATACCTGTTATAGAGCAAGACATGGTGGTGGAAGTGTGCTGCTGTGGGGGTGCATGGCAGCAAATGGGGTTGGAATTATGCAATGTATTAATGGGAAAATGAACTACTTGCACTACATCGACATTCCCCAAAATAATTAAGAGTCTTGCGGCAAAAAAAAATGGGTCTTTCAGGACGTTATTATTTTCAGCAAGATTACGATCCAAAACAAATTGCACATAATACGAAGCTATGGATCCTTACAACTCTCCAAATATTTTGCAAACTCCTCCCCAGTCCCCTGATATAAGCCCCATAGAGCATTTGTGGGCCGATTTGGAGAAATCTATACTTAAGCACCCGATATCATCAATAAATCAACTTAAAAAAGTCATCCAAGATGAGTGGGCTGCTGTGTCACCAGAACGGACAAAAAAAACTAGTTCAATCTATGCCAAACCGCTTGAATGAAGTAATTAGACTCAACGGATATGCTAAAAAATATTAATATTATTGAAATATTTAATACTATATAAAACATATTGAATTGAAATTAAATTTACGAATACTTTTTTGAGGTAAAATTTCATCATTTATTGTTCATTGCCTTGTGTAACGTTGTTGTTGTTTTTTCTTTTATTTATTCTTTTTGAAAAACGTTCAAGAGAGTTCCTCTAATTATTTTAAATAAGCTCTGTGAAAATAAATTACATGCAAAATATAAAAAAAAAAAACTGTTTCTTAAAAAAAAAAAAATTACGAATACTTTTTTGTATGACTGTATGTATGTAAGTTTTTAGTAGGCTATAACTGTTTCCCGTAGTTCGTATAATTTTTTTGGTGAGTAACAGTGTAACAGAATAAAAAGTTAAAATATGTGAAAAGAAAATCAATATTTATTTAAGGTTTTGGAACTTAAACTAACTAATGTGATGTGCGTCTAAGACAATGCGCATTTTTCTGGAATCTTACATCTGCGTTTTCCAAGGACTGACAGTAATTGAAATATATTGAAAAGCATTTTCAGCAAGCAAAATTAGCTCAGCATTTCTCTCAGCAAGCATTCAGCAGAATTTGATAGCGTAGCATTTCAGAAATTCAGCATCAGCAACAATTTCGCATGCCTTCACATTATTTTTGCTTTGCTGACTACAGTCAGCAAAAAACGGCATGTTTAATTTTTTGCTGACTTAGCTTTCAAACCCTGATTTTTTGCACGAAATTCTCATGTTTGAAGTATTAAGTTTTCAGACTGAATGACAAATATAACATTAAGGCGTGACAGGGAGAGGAGGGGTCGGTCTTATGTGATTGATAGTGATACAGTGGGAAAGGGGGTCAAAAATGTCGAAAGAAGCTCTACTTAATATAACAAACCTTTACTGGGCTTCCTGACGTTAATTGATCTCATTTCAGCTCATTTTCTTTCTAAAATACTGGGTTCTCTTAAAATGGAGAGACTGAAAAGCTCAAAAAAATGTGTAGCTTCGTAGAACCTTGCTGTGGTTTTGATAAGTCGCGTTTATTAAAAATAACTGGTAAGCCTGGTGAAATAAGAATTTTCAAATTACTTATTCCACTGCCAGAATGGTACGTCAATATGACAGCACAATATTTGACAGTTTACGTTTAGAAAAAAGGAATCCGGTATCCTAGTAGTAAATCGGTTCAAGCACACACAACACACATCTTCTCTTAAAGCACAGTATTTGGAGGGTTCATCTACCACCACTTTAAGTTACTTTACACTTTAAATTGAAAATTTCACATAAATTAAGCATTTATCTTCTTCAAATAAGAAAGGGGCACAATTAAATGAAGAACAAAAAGGCAAGCATTCAAATAACTATTTTGAAAAGACTTCCTCCGAAATTCATTTTATTAGACAAAGTCTATATTACAATTAAAGCTATATTTAAGTTAAGCATACAAATGTGTGCATTTCCAAATAATATTTTTGAAATTAAGTTATCTTAAGAATACCTAATGTATGTAGGTATAGATAAAAATATTAAATGTCATAACAACATACGAATATGTATGTGTTCATGCAATTTTTGATATTCGACATTTTAACTTTATTTTGAATTTATTTTGTATTATTGTTGCTCAAAATGCAAACGAAATATACAAATTTGATTACGTTGTCTAATGTTGTCTGTCTTATGTCTTTAGTTGCCGAGGGTGTTTTATTATAGTTATTTCCATGTAAGTCTTTTTTAATTTCATATTATTTTTTAACGAAGAAAATATTTGTACACATCCTCACAAGACAGTAACTTGAACAGAAATGTGGCCCTCATGATCAAACTTTTTTCGTTAATTGTCTGATGCGCAAAATCGATAAGGTTCGTTTTCCTGTCGTGTTGAAATTGATGAACAAAAACATAATGTTTTATTCATGCCGTTTGTAGTGATGAATAAAGAAATAAGTCTTCCAAGCAAACTGACTTCACCTCTCTCGAAAATATTTGTGTGTGAAGGCCAATTGTACTCAACAGCTCCGGTGGTAGTTATAGTCCTGCAAAACTAGTTCATCTTAGGCAAAGCCAGTTCTCCTTAAGCAAAACTAGCTTACTTGCCTAGAGGTATGCAATGAAAATGTTATGCCAGAGAGCTATGGCTTTGCAGACTGTGGTCTGTGTTAGACATACTTAGGAAAGAACTCTGCTTTTTTAAGGCTAATTTTTCTTAAATGGGTGGCAACTCAGGTTTGGGACAGGATTCGACTAGAAATTCAACTTAAGCTTTTCGAGCTCTATCATTTGGCATACATAACAAGCTGTAATCATATACCATGTACCTAACAATTTGGCCACCTCCTGTACATTACTACCCGAAGACGGACGAGCTTATCTTATAAAAAACCTAACAAAAAATATCAAACAATTTATTATCAACCTTAATCTTCTAATGCAAGAAATACAAAATAAACGAGCAAAAACACACATCTTTAAGTTATAAAATGTTTTGTGAAAAATAATTGAAAAGCATTAAGTTCTACTTTAAATGTAATTGTTTGCATTTAATTTTTCTCTAAAATATAGAAGGCTTTAGTTTCCGAGTAAAAAAAATATTTAACCCTTTCGTTGTTTTTGTACAATATATTGTACAAAAAAACTTATCACATTTCTATTCTTCTCCTTTTAAAACTTTCTCAAATTTTGAAAAAATACATTTAGTTTTTGAATCAAGCATGTCTTTTCTTTTTAAAATCCAAATTTGAGTAACAGAGGTAGCATAGTTAGTTTTTTATTTGAATTTGAAAAACAGTCTATGTTGCAACTGTGTGTTATAAGGCAATTCGCAAACAAATTTTAGGTTTTTTGAGAAGGTAGTGAACATTTTTATTTTAATTATATGAGCTTAAATCAAAGTTAAAGAACCAATCCTTAGAAGAACATCAATATTTTTTAAAAAAGATGTGGAGAAAAAATTTTTTTAATAGCTTAAAAAAAGTGTACAATATATTGTACAAATTCCAACAACGGTAATGTACAACATAAATAATTTGGTCAATATATTGTACAAAATACAAGAAAGGTTGTTATTTTTTTCAAATAAGCATACGAAATTAATGACATCTTGGACAAGATAGCCGTGGGATTAAATCAAGGAAAGAAAACTCCGATTAACTCAGAAAACTTGGTAAAGAACGGGTTCTCAACAGCAATAGCTTTGCAGTTGAGTAAAAAATTGACAAATTTTGGTCATATTCTGTACTTCGACAACTTTTTTGACTCTAACAACTTGCTTTTAAACCTTCCATAAATTTTCTGAATGTAAAATTTGAGTTTTTATGCTTTTCAGGCTACGCTACTAGACTTTTAAAGAATTGTAATATATATATTTTCGTTTTTCAATAAAAAAAAGTATTATAAATAAAAAAAGATTTTCTTAAATTTTACTCCATTGATGCACTTTGGTCAATATATTGTACAAATTTTCCTAAGGTCTATAGCCTTTCCCAAAAACTTTTTGCTATATTTTTTTGTGTTTTATTATTAATAAAACTTATATCTGTGATAATAAGACAAAAAAAAATTTTTCTGGCCCGATATAAGAAAGTTGATAAGAAAGGGTTAAGAAAAATGCAGGTGGTCGGTGACATGACATTGCAGGTCAAAAATATAAGTTTTATTTTAGTAAAAACATTGAAACCGACTCACTTAGACCAAATGTTGTTTTGTTGTGGTAACACACTGTAATTAACAATATCCTTTTATTGAACCAACCAGATTTTATAATGAAACTAAGTAGCTGACGTATACAAACATGTCAGGTCATCAAATAAAAACGGATGAAGTGTTTTGTGACGTCGATTTCTAACAAGCGCGAGATAGGAGCAAAGAAAATGTTTAATGTTTTTCTCCTATTCCACATCGTTACAACTTCTAGAGAAGTTAAAAGATCGAACACATAATCTCTCTGGATGTCTGACGATGAAGTAGTTATGCCAGAACAACTAACAAGAGACTGTGTCTTATACGTGATATCAGTTATAGACAGCACTTAGCAATTCATTGTGGCTAGATTTGTCTTGATACATTGCAAGTAAGCCCTTGGGTATATATTGCGTTAGTTTTTTTTAATATATCTTCTTTGAACAACAACTTACAAGTAGCAAATTGCATGCCAACACCTTTCTTTTCCTGAGGAATCTGTGTAGTAGTAATTTGCCTAGCAAGACATGTACCCAGATGAGGTAAATGTTAAAATATGCTGACCCATGTCATTAAAAGACGAACGACATTTTTAGGCCACTAGTGACTTTAGGAAGTAAATGAAATTACTGGAATAGTCGAAATTGAAGGATACAGAACTCAAACTACTACAGCTGTGTGAACCACCTCAGTTCCAGCGTAGGGTAATTATAGTTGCAATCAGGGCATCAAATCCGTTAAAAATTATATGTCTTATGACCGGAACACGAACTGATAAAAACCCTAACAATATTTTGCACACACGCTCAAAATGTTCTGCATTTAAATTTTTCTCATCGTTGAAAACTGTTTCTTTAGCAGTTTCAAGTATATTATAGGCAAAAAGACACAAACAAATAAAAATCAAATCAAAATGTAAAACTTCCAAAACTGTGAACCTAAAAAAATACGACCACGGAAGAACTTAAATGAAAATGAAGACGACACAGCAACGGAAAACTTATCAGAACATTTACGTGCTAACCACCCCATGACACGTTTTGCTGTTTCTATCTCTACACAGTTAACATGACTGCCAACAACGCCGCCATCTTTACCGCCAAATGTAAACATTTTCACATGTGTATGGCTGCAACTCAGCGGGTGGCAGCACAAAACAGGATGGAACGACGAACGCGCAATTGGCACACATAAACTGCTGCATACTTAAAGGCGAACAAACATTAAGACGCTGCAGCATGGCGTTGTCAACATATTTCCGTATATCCCGCATGGGGAATTTTGCATTTGCAAGAAGATGTTGATGTGGACTTTGTCTGAGGAAACTGAAATGCAGAGGTTGGCGAGGCGTGTGCTTAAGGCAAATGGGTACAGAGAGTTGAGAAAACTGCATTTGTGTGCAAGGTTTAGAGTTGGAAATAGTTTTAAAAATTCAATATTTACTCGACTTCTTCTGTCTGTCCACATTAGGGATTTTGTTGGTACATACGGACATTTGGGAAATGGGAAATGTAATTACCAATTCAATTCTCATTATTCGCTGTACTTGTACTCACACACAGACACGGACACGAACACGTGCAGTGCACGCGTTTGCATATGCATTTACGTGTTGGTTTTGAGTATATATCTGTGTGTATTTGAGGCAATATCCCTACTGTAAGGATCGTTTGTACATTTAGTATTCTAGCAATAAAAAAAGGTTTCTTTTCATACGTCAGTTTTGCGCCATTTATATTTAAGTGTTAAATTGTTTATGCTGCAATTATTAGTTTAGTTTTCATTACTACTTTTGTAACACAGCTAGATGCTGAGTAAGTGTTTGGGTTCTAGAATCTTACACTTCGAGTATTTCAAGTTAAAAACTTGTATCATAAAATGTACCAACTTTTGGTCTGACAGCATCTATGCGAAATTCAATAATACCAAATCACAATATTTTTTTATTCTGAAGAGAGTTATAATTATTTTTGTAATTTTAAAAGAAAAAAAAATACTAACTATATGGACATATTGGACACTCTAATTATAAGAAATCAATGCAGAAGTAATATGAATTAAATTTTACGAAATGGTTTTGAGTTGAGGTTGACCGACTCGGTTTTCCAAACGTTTTTGATTGGTGCGCTTGTATCAAGCAAGCAAAGAATATATTTCAGATATGTGTTGTTTATTTTACTTTTGAGTGACCGCTTGGAAAATACGCAGTTAAATAATTAAATATTTTCTGAAAAATAATGCAAAGTCGGTACATTTTTTTTATTTGTGCGTCGAATCAAAAATTTGCACCGTTGCTATGCTCTGCTTTCATCAACACTGTTTCCCATTCTCTCTATAAGTGAATCCAATTATCATCAATGGTAATGTATAAGTACTTTTTAGCTTTCACGCTTTAATTCCTACAAATATTTTTTACAGCTTTTTCACACAAACTTGTCTACTCTTTTTATGTCGCATTTTGACTTTTGAAGTAAAACTTTCCTATGAAGACATAAGAAGTGAAATGGATATTCTCACATGGATACAAGTGCATTTATATAAATTAGAAACTTAAAGTTCTTGAGCTACTGTACGGATTGAAGCTTAGAAGCTTGAAGTTTGGATTTTGTTAGAGCAAAGCAGATTTGTCCAGATTCGAAATAGTTATGCATATGATTATAGCAATTGATTAAAAAAATAATTGGCAAAAGTAAGACAATCATTTTTTAAAATTGATTATTCAATCAAAAAGTAATACATGCTATTGATAAGTCACCGTTATTGTGTCCTACCTGCCAGTGGCGTAGCAGCACTTGTCAAGGTCCACTGCAGCAACATATTACGAATCTCACTTTCTCATCAAATGCCTTCGGTCTAACATAGAAAGATTTTAGATCACGCCGAAAGTCCTTGCATTCGCCGGATTTTTTTTTTTTTTTTTTTCCTTACCAAAGAATGGTTTCATTGATCTGTTACTTAATTAACGACTTAGTTGTAGTAGTTTCCTCAAAAAATGTAAATTTTTACTACTTATTGACACGAAAATATGTTATTTATTTATTACTCTTTTTAGTTTTATCGGTAAAAAATCCCACTCTGTATTCTTACACTAGCTCCATAAAAGTACGATAGGGTTAAAATCGTATGATTTTGAAAACCAACTTTTGTTTACCAAAGCCGCATTGTCTTCTTCTATCTTTTTAGGAGCTTCCTACATAGTAGTGAAGTGAGCTTGCTATAGTGTCCTGTTGCATTATAAATTTGTTATCCAATTCCCAAAACCATAACGGAGACACCACTTTGTTTTGCATTTTTCTCCAGCGCTATGTCGGACTAAATCACCTTTTTAAACCAAAGAGCTCAAACTTCGATTCGTCGGTCCAAAGAACTCTTCTGAAATCTTATTCTGTTCAGGATTGATCTCTCTTAGCTTATTATAAACGTTTCTAATTACACTAGCCGACTTTTTTGACATTTTTTTTATTCCATGAGCTTTCTTATTTTTTAATGATGTAGTTAGGTCCCTTAAGTTCAAAAAAATTTTTTGATAGATTTTTCTCAATGTTGGTTTTTTTTTTAGTGTATTTTCAGTTTTTAGGCTATATCTCATCCAAATATAAGCCGATTTTCTTCAAATAAATTTCGAAAAAAGGTAATAAATTCCCCACATCTTTTGTAAAGACAGGTTTTGGTTCGAGTATACAGGTTACGAGATAAAAGCTGACACATTTGAAAAAGTTGATTTTTTTCAAATTTGTATCCAATTAATAATAACTTTAAAAACGTGGTTTTACAACAGTGGGTGGCGACCCCCATTCAACTAAAAAACCAAAACCCTATACCTTGGCACCTACAGTAGACTTTTTCTTCGTTTTTTTAAGTCGGTTTTTTTCGCTAAATTTCAACGGAATTGGACATAAACTCTGTCCGCGCAGTTTTCAGGTTTGAGCTAGGAAGCTCAAATGTTGGGACAATTATTTTTATTCCTCAAGCTATAATATAGGAAAAAATAAACAAAATCCCTGTCCTAAAGTTTGAAAAAAACACCCTAGTATACATTGTCCGATTTTGATCAAATATAGCAATAGTATAATGCATTATAAAATTTGTAGAGTTAAGAGAAGTCAAGCTTTTTATACACATTGGGTCATATAGGCGATTGAAGTAAGCGTGGTCAGATTGTTCTGAAATTTTGCTTTGTTCTTATATATGGCATTGTTAAATATCCAAATTAGAACTCTGTAACTACGTTTGTCTCATTTATGCTAAAATCTTGGCATTTCCGACCAGTGTGAACTGGAAAAAATCTTACAACTTGTAACAATAGTTCAGATAAAAAAACAAATAAGTACTCAAAAAAGCTTACGCTATGTGCATTAAAACATTTTGGCTGCATTTCATATCAAAAAACATATTGAGTTTAAAGTTGTAAAGAAGAAATAAAGCATGTCGATTTCCTTCCTTTCAATTTTGGTAAAAAAAAGTATTTTGCCAGAACAACAACTCAATGAAGCCTTACCCAGGTGTGGTAGCATTACGTTATTATAAACTTTTTGGTTTTATCAAGTGCCTGGACCATAAGTATCGAATTGAATATTTCAAATATATACATGCATGTCTCAATACAAATAATTGCCTAAATTACAGCAAACTCAAAAATTCCGATAACATTGAAGTGCGAAGCAAAATAACAAAAAAAACTCTTTGGATTTTAATAAAATTTTACAAGAAACTCTCATGTAAATTTATGCAAATCGTTTATGAAATCTTTGCTGCGTTACACAACAATAAGTTCATATGATATATGCACATTACACACATATATATTCACACTAACACATACAGAGAAATACATATAAATGTAAATGGGTACTCAATATTGATTATCAGCAGCTGCTGCAAGCCAAACAAAAACACACATTCATACATTTACTCAAACTTACACACATGCAAGCAATTTTATCAAAACTTCCGTGTTACCAAAAATATAACAAAGTTAATTTACTGAAAAAAAATCTAACCCAAAAGATTCATAATTGGGAAATAAATTCAGAGAAAATAAACGAGTAGTTTCATTTATGCGATAGGGTGCTTCTTAGAACAGAAAGTTTGAATTTATGTCGAGACAATCTTTCAAACAATTTCACTGTCTGAAAAATTAACGTGTGTAGTTTTCTTTTTAAATCAATCAATCTTAAACGTTTAGAGCAATAAAAAATTTCTAAAATATTATTAAAATCTGAAGAGGAAAAATTAAACTGTAAAATTTGTCTCTTGAGCTTACTAATAATATAATGTGTATGTCTGTCAACACACTTAACAAAGATCAATTAAATAGGAAAATGGGCTAAAGCTAATTTTTCTAGTTTCATCCCCTGCTAGGGGGACTAAGTAACTCTTAAGCCCTTAAGCATTTTCAATTTATCGGTAAAAAGTATTTCGACCAAACTGTGGAGAAATCAATTTTCTAAAATAAATGTTTTAGAAAATTTTTGTGAGATAAAATATCGAAAAATTAACAAAAGTATCAATGGAAGATCCAAATTTTATTTTTAAGTTTTATCAATCTTTACTAAAATGCTTGTCAAATCAAATAAGGTGCAAAAACATGAACGAAAGTTTAAAGGATGGTACTTCTATATGTTCTGAACATTTTGAGCCTAAAAAAGCTGAAATCGATTTTGGAGTATTTGAGAAATCGATGTTTTCCTGAAACGTAATTTTTTTTTTCTTTCAGTGTATATATAACGCTTAGGCGTTAATTTTTCCAGAATTGGATTTTTTTTGTCATTTACTAGTACACAGCTACCTAAAAATAATATGAAAGCTAACTTGAATTGTGTTTGTTTGTTAATATTCATCATTCAAGTTTTTGTGTTATTTACGAGCGGCTCTGAACAGAGTTAAGAAATAAATTTTTTTATCAAAACTATTGGTCGAAAAAGTTTGATATAATATTTTTATATATATTAGATAATGCCTTAATCACTCATAAAATTTTCAGCCAATTTAAAACACGTCAGAGTAAAAAAGCAAATTATAGATGGAACGACCCATTTATGATTTTTCAGCATCCCAGGTTTTGGTAGAGAGGACATTTTCCACCCTAAAATTTGTTCTCGGAGACCTGCGGGGAAATATTGACGAGCACTTATTAGAAGATATTTTTCTCATCAATCTCAACTGATTATTGTAAATCAAATTTTTTTTATTAAATTTGTACTAATTTTTTACTACGTAGAGTAACTTCGCGTATTGTGATATGATCGGGTAATGTGATATGCCATCATATTTCCTTAAATAAACAACTCTCGACAAAAATGTTTTTGTCAGCATATCAGTAACGAAGAAAGATACGTGCTGCAAGGATTTGTGCGTTCGCATTCACTGTTTTTGAACTCATTGTGGTGAAATTGATTTAGCCACAAGTCGAGATTTTATTTGTGTGCTTTTCATGTGTGAATTAAGCCCAAAATAAAGTAAGGATTCTAGCCGAAGTACTAAGACTTGTTCGTGGGTGAATATACTTTGTCAGAAATAATGTGAGTTCTTTATTTGCTGAAGTGTGTTTTAATATTGAGTGCATTATAACTGAAATTCGGGTAATGTGATATAGTCCAATTTGCTCCACCCAGTAAGGACGTTACCAGTGCTTTTTGCACCAAATTCTTCCAGAGAGATACATAGAATCAAACCTTTTATTTTGGGCTCACAATAATTGTCTTTAAATTTTTGTACGTGAGCCATCTATCTGACTTAATATGTTCACCTTTTCGCTTATTGATTCAGTTTAAATCTAGTTTAATTTCTTTATGGAAATTCTATTGAAAAATGTAATGTTATTGTATATTAAGTTCCTACTGTTTTATACTTGTTATACTTTTCAAATCGCATTATCCGAACACTATATATCAATTTCATTTAGAGGTGTCACTTGGCTTTTTTCCATTTTGTTGAAATAGCTTCAGATTGGCATATGCTATAGAGCTCCGAAGTCATAATACCCTGCACAATGCATCAACAAACCATAATACATAAAGAAGTAGAAGCTATGCCATAAAAGTTACGTGTAATTTAAAATACAAAAATAACCATATCACAATACCCGAAGTTACTATACTTATAGCGTATGACATAAATTATATGTTCATATAAATTTCTATATTCTTTTGGATTGTTACTGAATAAAAATAACACAAATTTGCATAGTTTTTTTTTTATTCCCGGACCGTTGAACCTAACCGAATTCCCGGTTCAAAGAAAACAAAAACCGTTTTGACGAACCAATCCAAAAGTGCAAAAACGTTTCGAACCGAACCGACCAAATGTAACAAATTTTTAATAAAATTAATTTATCTCTCTCCATAATACTTTATAAAATGTACCAACAGATTGAATCGATAAAAGTCGCCAAATCAATTTTTTTATAAACTTGTGGCTTGCGCGTATTTACATAAATATAAAAAGTTAAAAAAAGACTAGCGTTAAAAAGAAATCAAACAAAGTAGGTAGCCAAGCAATCCCATTATCGAACGTACTATATCCGTTTCCGGTGCACGCAGGCTGATGCAGTTTATCGAGAAGAAAATATTAAATGGAAAAGTAGCTGCACAACTTGCTCAAACATTACAAATTAGAAACTCACATGATATCAAGGAGCAGCACCGCCCTTCCGCAGAAGCTCGTTGACACCAATACACATACAAAGTACAAATATAGGGTGTTTTTTGAAACTTTAGTTTGTAAATTAGCAACTCTGTAGATAGTAATAGTCAATTTGACAGCTACCAAATGATTTATGGCCAATATGGCATTTAACTATCAAAATGTTGACTTTTCGCATGATTTGACACCACTGAATTATTTAATGTGGCAATGTTTATAGTCTCTGGCATGTGCTAATAAGCCGGAAATAATTGACGCTTTGAAGATCAAAATATATACATAGCTGGTACAAATTCAAATGCAAGGTTGAGTTACAACAAAAATTTGAAATTAATTGGGATGAAATTTAGAGCCGATATACATCAAAAGGAAAAAAATCCCTGTAGCTTTTTATAAATCTTTATTTACTGTTTTTTAATATGAAAAAAAATCTTAGTTTGCTCCAGTTTTGGCACGTCGAAGAACCTCCAAACATAGCACCACAGCCCAAATATCAGCTTCCTTTTATTTTCGCTACTTTTTCGAAAACACCCAAAACTAATGTCTCATATCTCTTGGCCTGGTCAACTATTTTTAGAGCGTGGTACTTTAATTAAAAGGGTATTAAAAGAAAAACAAAATTAAACCTAACTAACCTATTATGAACCTCACCTATTATAAATAAAATTTCGATTTGGGATACTATTTTCAAACTTGTCATACTTTAATTACTTCATTTAATCAGGTTCCAAAAAAATTGTCTTCAGATTTTTTTTTTGTGTTAAGTAGATAATACAATAAAAAAAGTGATATCCATAATTCTCTTGTGGGCTTTTAGAACTAAATGGACCAAAAACGGCTTTTTTTTCAGACCAAAATATGGCTCTTTCTTAGTAGTTTGTCTTTTTATGTACATCTCAAAATTTGAACGGGATCAGATGTTTTTTAAATTTCATACGTATGCTATACATATCGTCACCTCCTATCAGCAAAAACATGAAACTGAGAAAACAGCGTTTTAAAGTTATTCACTCTGCGATTTGTTATTTAAGGATTATTAATGTTTTTTATTATTATTTTGCCTCTCTGTAATTACCTATATGGTATTTGAAAAAAATTTATTGAAACTTACCTTTGATTTTTCTGTAATTAAATTATCCGGATTTGTATGAGTTAGGACATTTGCATTCTGAAACTCCACGTAAAAGACATATTACGTTTGATCTAAAACACACAAAAAGTCTTCTTTTTTTGATGGGGGGCATAGGAAAACGGATATGTAGAAAAATCTATTCTTAAGTGTTTTGGCTGAACCGTTACGTCACGCGTAGTGCTAACGTTCACGGCACGCTCATGCTAGTGTTATATTTTAGACCAAACAATCTAAACTGCTGAGCCGATTTTGACAAACGATGTATCGTTGTTTTCATATTATCAAGAAGAGTATAATAAAGCTATTAGTACTTCAAAAATCTGTTCACAGAGGGCGCTGTATGCAAAAAATAAAATATAATAATTTTATAAGTCACATAATTGAATAAGTCACAAGTCACGCTCCTAAGATACTAAGCCGATATTGACAAACGAAGATTTTATCTATTTGTTTTTCTAAGAGGGCTAAAATGAGGGTACTTATTTATTCAGGAAAGCTTGCTAGATTACGTTTCTTTTTTATGGATTTCGAACCTTCATTCGTGTCCATATGTATATTGCACCAATCGATGCGAAAAGGTTGAAATTAAGTTTTGGAAGGATGAAAAAAAATTGATAGATAACGTCGAAAATGGAAACAAAAATTATTTTGAGAGTTTTTATTTTAATCATATAGGGCCAACAAATTCCTTCCAAAATTTAGATTCGACCTCTTCGCATCAATTGGTGCAATAATTTTTTTTTTTTTTATCAAATGATGCCTAAACAGATATAAGAAAGTACCATTCGTACTTCAAAATCCATTTTTGGCTTTTTGCAACGATTGGTGCCAGAAATTTTTTGTCTTGAAACGAGGCCAAATTACCGCCGGGAATACCTTTTCCCCTCTCTTACTAAAGTCCATTCTCAGTTTTGACCTGAAAGCGATAGTTTACTATTTAATGTGACTTCAAAGGCAAAAAAAGCAGTTAGGACATTTGCACTCCGAGATTTTATTTTGAAAGCTGCAGTTAGGACATAACGCATATTGAGATCTTCGGAACGGGAAGAGGTATCTTAATTTTGATAACAACAAACGAAAGAGTGTATTTTCTTAAGTAAGTTGGCGTGTTAAAAAAATGTTGTCAAAAAGTGCGATAGGACACATACACTCTGAGGTGACGATATTGTCGCTCTTGGGTAGAAAGGCCCTAACTCATGTTTTTGCAATTTTAAAAGCTTCAAAATCTCATATTAGGGTCTTTTTTCAATTGAGTGTAAGTATGGTTTTGAAATAATACGTCAAAATTTTGAGTGGACGTGTGTTTGAGGGTTATCTTTTAGGATCGACAAAAAAGTAAATTTCGAGAGCGACGATATGTAATATCACTAAAAAAGCTCTGGGGATTTCTATTGTTTTTGCATATATCGACTCTTAATTATATCCCAAATAATCCCCAATTCAAATTATTGTTGTAACCCAAATTTTTATTTAAACTTAGTTTTTCGCAAAAAGGTACTAAATTGCTCGAATAAGTGATCGAAAGTTGAATATTCAGACTATGCTCAATATTGGTCAGTAGTCCAAAATCATATTCATATGCTAAATGAAATAAAATTATCTAGCTAATTGTGTCAAAAGACAGGTTATTTGAACAACTTTTTGTGTCTTATTTTAGTTCAAAACTACGAAAGACTAAAAAACACCTTATACTACTGCAGCAATGACTTCCAAATATACGTAAAGTGTCAATAATAAAAATTTTAAAATTCAAAACTAATATTTGCTAATCGCATTCAAATCAAATTGCGTGCGCTACAAATGATTTACACTGAATTTCATAATGCCCTCAAATTAATAACTGCACCTTTATTGAGTCATTGGTGATGGCACTTGAACATTTTCGAATGCATTCTGAATTTAGGATCAGAATGTGCTTTCTAGAAATAAAAAGTTTTTTTTTAATTTTTCCGAAAATAAGCAAAAAAAAATAAATTTCATTTCATTTCATTTGGTCAATATAAGCAAATTTTGGCAAACAAAATTTCACGCAAAAGTATATTAAAAATGTGCTTAAAACTACCGCAAAGTACTAAGAATTAGTCCATTGCATATTTCATGATTTTGAAAGCGTCAATGTACTGAAAATAGTACAATTGTACTGAAAATACCATCACTGATGCCCACGACTGTAATATAAAAAAGTGCATGGTGAAAATAAAAACTACTGAAATATTATGTCGATAAAATGCTGCCTAGAAAAAGTCAGCTGTTCTGAGTCGACATCATGTTTTAAAGCGATAGATCGACCTTGGAGTTAGGAAATATGTAGAATGAAAATCCTGTCGGCTGCTTATTACTACTGTCATTATTATATACTGAATGGTGGGTTTATTTTTATATTTTATATTAGTAAATATTTTGTTAAATGAAATTTATTGTTTCATTTAAAAAAAGTTTTAATGGTTTTTAGCCTTTTTACAAAATAAAGAATTTTAATTAGAACGATTTTATCACAAAATAAAAAATATTTTATTACGTTTACTACTGTTTACTATTTTCTTTCTAAAAATAGTTCTTAGCAATTAAATTCGACAGTGATTAATATTAAATTTGTGTTTTAATAACGATATAAGTTTTAAATACAAAATATATATGAAAAATTACCCAAGTGAATCATCATGGAAAGATATGTCACGTTCGCAATTGCATTATATTTTGTCAAAAAAAAATTAATAGGTACTATTGTTCAATCAAACGAAATCTAATAAAAAGTGATATTATTCCATAACATTTTAGAATTAGCCGCATTTAAAAATGTTGGCACGTTTTGCTGACTTCTGCTTTTCTCTACATGGCCATGAAAAACATTTCCATTTTTTTTTTTTTTTTTAGGTCCAGTGCGAATCGCTTTTTTATTGCCTTTACCTTGAAACCAGCATTAAGTCTGCCATCAACTTTATATCTATCACTGAAATTTTTTATTTTGTCATTCATGAAGCATATTTTTAAAACTTTATGAATGGTGTAGTTTGACATATACTAGCCTTGGCTATTAACCTCAGAGCTTAGAGTTCCAACTGAAAATCTTGTTTTTTTTCTAAGCACTTTAATCTTTTTGTGCAGGCGATCTTCACTTCGTGCGCAAGGCTTCATTTATTCCTATTAAGGATATAAGATCAGATGCATTTTAAGTCGTGGGTAGGATATTCTACCCTTTACTCCGGACACTGCCTGACATTTCTTTCAAAATCTAATTAACGGTATGTTACTCTTTACTCCTTCCAGCTAAGCCTGAAGGTTCTTGCATCACCGTCAACCGTATACTGCTTACTGAAGTATTCCACTTAATGGCTGATTTTACAAAGCTGGTGCTTTTTTCACGCAAAGTGTGGCCTGTCAACTTCAACCTTCAGGCCAAAGAAATTTTAAATATATTTAAAAAAACATCTATAAATTAGTGATACTGCATCAAAATAGATTGACATAGTAGTGGATTCAAGAATAACCTTATTGGGAACCAGAATTGATGCGAACGCGGATTCATTAAGCAGAAAACTGTATTGATGTTGAAAGGGTTCCACTTCAGATGGCAAACTGACAATTATGTTTCTTTAATAAGCACATTTGAGAAAACCGCTTGGCTTATCGGCTTCGAATGCAATTGCTTAGAAATCAGAGTGGATAATAAGTCTTCGTGGTGATTATAAGAAGTAAGCTCACCATATTATTACCGGTGCCCTGGAAAAATAAGTGTGCGAATCAGTGTTTATTACACTAAACCAGGAACAGTCAGTTTGTTCGTCCAGGAAAAGTCAATGTTAATCGTTTCTTCTTCTCGAAGGCGTGGCGCCTTATTATATGCATTAAAATCTACAAAAACAATAGGTAATAAGCAGATGGTTTCCATCAATAGTATATACACGGTTAGAAATCTTGGAATAAATATTAATACAAGTGAAATATGACAAAGATTTTTAATACAATTTTGATTAAATTTAATACTTTTGAATATATTACAAAATTTTGTAATATATTTTGTATTAAATTCTAATACATTTCAAACATTAAAACGATATTTTATAACATTTGGAATCAATTTGATGCTATCGCAAGTATTATATCTAGCCAACGTAAATATGATGCTGCGTTGGCTGATGTCGTTAAAATGTTCATGCAACCCTTCTATTGAAAGGGAACCAGGTTCGAATCCCAGTGGATACGTCATATTTTTTTTTTTTAAATTTTAATAAAAACGAGTATTAAATTTTAATACAAATTTGTATTAAAAATGAATTTCAATATCTAGACAGTATTGAATTTTAATACAATTCTGGTGTAGTCATATATGTAAGCCCAAAAGTACTAAGATTTATTCCAAAATTTCTAACCGTGTAGGCGTTATTGCTACATTCACAGTTTGGTGGAGTGTAATTTATGATCTTTAATTCCGTGCTGTCAGACTTGACTTTAAAGTCTTGCTGTCAAATGGAATTGTCTGTAGTTTCTTGGTTTAATATTCCATTCTATCACAAAATATTGTATTTCGTAGATCGATTACCTAAATTGTGCCTTACGAACGGTCTTTTTAGAAATGTAAATTTTTGTAGTAGCCAGGGTTGCCAAGTGGCCGCTTTTGACACGGTCAAGCCTGGAATGGCATGTCAAACCGGGGGTCTTGTAGGAATTGAAAATTTTCGAAGATATCCGTTAATTGGAGGCTGATTTTTTTAATAGGAATTAATGAGCAAAAAAATACATACATGTGACTAATATTGTTTAAAGAAAGATTTGGCAATAGTTAACAGAATAAAATCACAAACGGTCCAACTGTAGCGCTTATTCGACTTTTTTTTAAATTTCCATAATAATAACTTCAAAAGTGTGGACATACATACATGTAGTGGCGGATACAAGGGGGGAGCTATGGGGGCTGAAGCCCCCCCTGAGAGCCGCCAAAAAATATTTCGATTCAAGAACGTTTCAGAAAAATAATTAAGAACGGGTCACAGGAATTCGGAAGAAAAACAATATCAAGTTCTTTCAGATCGAGGAGTATTGCGACCATTACTTGCATTTCGTATAGATACCGGTGATCATGACTTAAAATTTCATACAGACACAGCGCCCAAAAATTGTGCTTTAATCAGTAAAACCATACAAAATGATATTATTGATGTTATTGGTTGTCGAATACGATCAAAGATTGTTTCAAAAATAAAAAATGCCAAATTTTGTACAATTTTATGCGATGGGATAACTGATGCCAGCAAAAAAGAATTACATACTAACTGTATGCATTTATTACGTGGACTTAGAAGAATGCATCCTATTAGAACAATTTTTGGGATTCACTCACATTAAACCGACTGAGGCATATACTATTAAATGAGCAATGATAAGTGAATTGACATCATTGGATTAGTCTGTTAAAAACTTGCGTGGTCAAGGCTATGATGGAGGATCGAACATGGCTAGAAAAATCAACGGAGTTGAGGCTTTGACATCTGAAGTTCAACCTTTAGCATTTTACACTTATCACGCAGAGAAGGAATCTGGTTGTGGCAACCATATTCGAATAGCATAATGTAATGGTAGGGGTATGGTAGAGGCAAACATAGTGCTTTATTATACCAACCATAGTATATACAGAGCATTTTTAACATATTATTGTCGCCTTTAGCAATTTAATGGTGATTGTAAAAATAATTATTTTTCACTTTTAACATAATGTGGTTAGAAAATAACCATGTAATGGTTATCGCTAACCATTTTTTGTCCCTCAAAAAATCATATTATGGTCTTAGGTAATCATACTGTGGTCCTGAAATAACCATATTATGGTTCAACTAATCATATTATGACTAAGGTAACCATTTTTGGTTCAAAGTAATCATAATATGGCCACAATTTACCATAGTATGATTCAAACGTAACCATACTATGGTCCAAAATAAACATAATATGGCCACAATTAACCATAATATGGTTACCAAATAACCATGTTATAGTCCGAAGTAATCATACTATGTAACCATGTTATGATACACTTTACCATAATATGGTTAACTATATGCATTGAAATTGCTGTGAATAAAATACATTATTTATTTTAAATAATTTTTTTATTTATTTGATTTTATGTATAAATTTTATCAGTTGAAAAACAATTTATTTTCTTCTGTTACATAAATATAACCTACATACTTAGTTAGATTTAAGGTACTTTATGTTTATCGAAAGAAAGATTTTCTCATATTCAATCAGAAACGCATGATAGTGTCCATCTTTGTTTTCTACAATAATAATGTTATTGGTTGTCACTGAATACACACAAAATGTAGCAAAAAATCAAAAATAACAATAAAATTGCAAAGAATTTCATTTAAGGAGAACACATTTAATAAGTAAATTATTAACTTAAAAAACCACTTTATTTTCACAATTTACTTAACACAACTTTCAATTTACGACTGCAACCGACTACACCGTTTGCCAAATAGTAACTAAATAAATAAGTATGAAAACTTTACAGCTTCTTACTAAGGAATAATGTTATTATTCCTTCTAATCATATTATATTTAATTTTGATCAAATGATGACAATTGTATGATTGAAAGTATAAATCTATCACATTATGATTTTAATCTATTTTTATCGTCCTATTGGACTTATAGAAGATTGTTTTGCTAGAACGAATGATGACTTACATAATATCTATGCCTGGTCTTGCAGAAATAAACTTTTTCTCAATCCCTCTAAATGTAGTGGCATAATTTGCTCTAAGCTTGCTATCAGCTCTAATGAGCACCCACAACTTTTCCTTAATGGTGTCTCTATCCCTTTTACTGATAAAATTAAATACCTTGGGTACCACATAAACTCGTTTTTGAGTTGTTGTGATGCTACTATCGCAACAATAAGGCATATATACTCTGGTCTTAAAAGCCTAAGTATATCTGCTTATCACCTAAATAATAATTTGAAAATGCAACTTGTTAAAAGCCTTCTATTACCTTACTTTATTTTCAATTGTTCTGTTTACCCATGCCCGGATTCGGTTTGCAAGCATAAGTTAAATGTTGCTTTCAATGACTGTCTAAGGTTTATTTATGGCATACCAAGGTATAGAAGTGTAGCCCACTTAAAAAAGACATTGATTGGGTTAGACCTAGAGCTATATTATAATTTTCGAAATATTTTGAAATTGCATAACATAATTTACAATAAATGCCCAGGTTACCTCTCTGAAATGCTCTACTTTGCACAGTCAAGAAGAGGATTGAAGTTAATTTTACCGCGATTCAATAGCCTGGTTTTGGAACGCTCCTACTTTGTTAGCGCAATTCGTTTGTGGAACAACCTTCCAAACGAATTGCAAACTATCAGAGCACAAGCACAATTTCAGAAGAAACTTTTTGAATATTTAGATAGACTGAATAACTAGATTTACTTTTTTGTTTCTCATTATCTTAACTTAAATTTAATTTAAGCTTTATTCATATTTTTAAAAACTTATTTTTTTTTTTTTTTCCTAAAGAAAATTGTTAGCAAAAAATGTATGCTTATTATAAGATTTAATTTCTATCTTGAAGCATTATGTAAAATTTGATAATAATAATAATAAATAATGAAATAATAATGATTACTTATAACTATATAAATGGTAAGAAACCATAAAATAATTTGCTGATGCAAAGAAATATTATAGCGACGATTATTAAATGGTTTCTCTGATAATGTTAGGAATTTCCAAAGTAACCATATTATAATTTTTTTATAGAACAATCACGTTATTATAAAATATTAATCAGGCTTTTATTATAGGGATAATGTTGTGGTAAAAACTAATAATCATTTGATTGTGGAAACATTTGTATGATTTTAGCAAATATTAAGTGATTGCTGTGACAATGCTCAATCATGTTTTTTCTCTGCGTGATTGTTTCATTCACTCTCTGAATTTGTGCTGAGGCAAATCATGAGATATTTCTAAAACATGCTAGGCACAGTTTCATCAGTGTCAAATTTGTTCTCGAAAAAGGTACAACTATTGAAGATAAAATTTCCAAACGGAGTCCACAAACAAAAACCATCGTCTAAAAACGTTGTGTGCGTCTAGATGGGTAGAATGGCATGAATGCGTTGATACTTTTAGCGAATTGTTGCTGTTTATCTCTGAAACATAACCAAATTTTAAGCAAAGCAAGGACACCGAAATTTCTTCAAAAGCGGTTCAACTTTCAGCTTCGATAGCATATTCTGAAAATTGTTAATGCTTCTATATTGTCGGAAAACTACAAGATCCGACACGAATAATTTCTTCAGCCTGTACTCATGTCGAGCAAATTATCAACATATTTTCACAAACGCGAAAAGATCTAACGTCATTTGTTGATATTTCTAATGAAGCATCTACAATCGCTGTTGAGTAAAACACTGAATTCCCCGCTCGTGTGGTCGCCAAAAACATCAAAAAAATCGTTTTTTTTTTCGGTAAGTAACATGCTAATTATACCCTACACGGAGGGAATAATTTCTAAAATAGAAGTAGAATCTACGTTGAATCAAGAAATCGTAGTACGATTCTCGTCCAAATAGATTATTATTCAATTCAAACATTTGCGTTATTTGATTCAAGAATCACTTAAAACAAATAAAATTACGAAATTAGAGCTTCTGAGAATTAATCAGAATTTTTTTCTAGAATCCAGAAACAATAATTAGACCTTTAAAAAATTAATAAGAAATTTTTGCTGGCGTCTAGAAATAGTTACTAGAACTTTCAAAAATAAATAACTTATTTCTTGAGTCGAGAAATCATTACTAGGGGTTATAAGATAGAACAAGAAATTATTTCTTGAATTGAGAAATAGTTAGTAGAGCTTTCAAAATAAGAACAATCACTTATTTCTTGAATCAGAAAAATAATGTTCGATAGCAGAAAATACAGCTCAATCCGAGAAAAAAATTAATAAATCATAGAAAATTGGTTAACATCAACCAAAATGTTTTCGTACATCAAGTTTTTTTTTTTCTGGTATCGTGAAAAGGTTATTTGGTTGTAATTTATATATATTATGTATGTACCTATGTATGTATGTAAGTATGTATATGTTTTGCATATGATAAGCATATATATATGTATTAAATACATTACATAGATATATACAGATATGTATTATAATTACACAAATATGTATTTTACACACAGCTTAACATACAATATTCAAGGAGCAAAGTACCTGAAATAAAAATATTTTTAAGTACAAAATAAAGAATAATGTTTGAAAATAATTTTTTTATTTTCATAGATAACATAGATCACAAATTATCAAAATGAATCACAATGTGCTGCTACGGTGGGATTTAACCAACTTTTAATAAAAGTGTGAGGCCTGTTAACTTATCTCTTTTCTTAATACCACTTTAATCGGAGATTTTATAAACTGCGATTATATCTCGAGTTAAATTTGGTAACTCATCTCTGAATTTATTGAGTATTAAGAAATCTTAGTTTAACAAAAAATGCAACACATAAAGTTAATTGTGAATAGTACATTTGACAGTTGACATAAATATTTAAAAACAAAATCGTTTCTTATTCAAATTAAAATTCAATTTCTGGTTTTTAAAGTTGTGATGGAACATGAGTAAGTTAATACATGACAATATTCCGAAAGCAATTTTATTTATTTATGAATGATTTTTAGTTCAAAGCGAAAACGGTCACAAAACTTTAATACTGGTGACTGTGAACTGCTGGCAAGTTTGGTGGAGGAAGTGAAGAATGTTGTGGAGAACAAAAAAACAGACACAATTTCAGCCAAAGAAAAAGAAAAGGCATGGCAAAATATTTGCATAAAGTTCAATGCCAACTCTTGCACTGAGCCCCGTTCAGTCAAAGTCTTGCGGGAAAAATTTAAAAACATGAAGCAGGCTTTTAAAAAGCGGCGTGGCGAAGAATCGCGCTATGCAAGAGGAACAGGAGGAGGACCTTTTATGGCGCAAGCAGAAACCTCAGCAACAGATGTTTCAATCGGAAACATCATGACGGATGCAGAAGTCGTTGGACTACCTGCGTCTTACGACTGTGACGTACAGCTTAGCCTAGAAAGTGACAATTTTGTCGAAGCTGTTATTGTCGAGGAAGTGTCCCCTGAAGTTGAAGTTGCTGAGGTCAATGCAGAAGATTTGGTTGAATCCAGCTGGGTGAGGTACAACCCAGAAAACCTCAAAACTAAAATATCAAAGCAATTATCAATTAAAAATAAGAAAAAAAAAAGTATTGATAGTCAAATAAAAGAAGCGCAACTGTTGCTTATAAAAAATCAAATAAAACTTTGCAAAAAGCAGATAAAGCTCTGTAAAAAAAAAGTTCAGCTAGCTGATATTAAATTAAAAAAAAAGTAGAAAAGAAAATAAATGAAATGAATTCATAAAACAATGTTTTATTTCGCATTTTTGTTCATATGACTTAACCATTAACTAAAAGTTTGAAAAATAACTTGCAATCAAATGTTGGCGGTAGTATTTCGCTTTGTCAGTTTCACTTTGCAAAATTCTTCCATGATTTTCTTCGAAATAGCTCGTTATATCAAATCCTCTGTTTGTTACTATATCGCTTTCAACTTCAGCTCTTATATCTGATGGTACCTCAGGTGTTGTTTCTTTTGTATCACAAGCAATATTGTGAAGAACTGCACAAGCAACAATTATACTTTGCACCGTATCTAATTTTAGGCTCATACCAATTGCTAAAATGGGAAATCGTCTCTTTATCACTCCGTACTGACGCTCAACAACATTTCTGGTTCTAATGATGCTTTCATTGAACAGGTTTTCATACTCTGTCGTTGGGTTGTTGAGAGGTGTTAAGCAATATGTCCTAAGAGCATAACCCTTGTCACCTACAATATGGTAGTTTTTAAATTCTTCACTTTCAAGAATTACTTTTATGGAAGAATTGTTGAAGACCGTGGAATCATGTGAGGATCCTGGCCATCTTGCAACAATGTCCAGGACCTTAAGATTATTGTCGCTGATCGTTTGCACATTGAGTGAAAAGTATCCTTTTCGGTTTCGATATATTTCCCCTAAGCCACCCACTGTAAAAAAGAAATAATATTCATTATGAGTTTTTGCAACGAATTGAATATTTCTGTACCTGGGCGACGAATTCTCACATGAGTACAATCAATTGCACCACAACAGCGTGGAAATTTTGCTGTTCGGAAGAAATCAGTGCAGATTTTGCTTTTGTCTTCTGAGGTTCTTGGAAACTTAATGAATTGTGGACGAAGATGAGCTATTGCAATTGAAACTTGCCTTACAACACGAGATGCACACATGGGAGAAACGCCAAGAAAATCCCCGGCGGCTTGCAAAATGCTTCCAGTTGCATAAAATCTCAACGTCATAAGCAGCTTATCCCGAGCTGTTAAGTCGTGAGCACTATAATTTATATAAAGGTCAATAAATACAAGAAAAAATGCGTTATTTAACTCCCCTTACCGTATTCTTTTTACTCTTGGTTTGATTTCCTGGTAAATGTTTCTTAAAACAAAGTTGACAGTGTGCTTTGCCAAGCGAAAGCGTTGGAAGAACTTCTTTTCAGTCCACTTTGTCCAATTATTGGATCGCGGAAAATATTCATTTCGCTTCCTTTCTCGATTCTGTATGATTTCAAATTCATAAAAGTTTCCACAAAGATCCATTTCAGAGAAAATATTTTTTGATTTCAAATTTGAATAAATAACAAACGTCAAACGTAGTTGAGTTAACTTCGTTAATCTGAGAAATTTCTCGTATTAACTTTAATCGACGATTTTCTCATTAATAGCCGATTACACGACATAAGTTATCGATGTTTGTGGCTAATCGGCGATTAAGACCAAATCGTAGTTTAAACTACGATTTAGTTGAGATAAGTTAACGGGCCTGAGTTACAACAAAAAATTTAATTGGGGATTATTTGGGATATAATTTAGAGTCGATATATGAAAAATATAAGAAATCCTTAGAGCTTTGTTTTTTAATTCCATATTTACTGTTTTTTAATGATATTACATATGCATAACATACGTATGAAATTTAAAAGTTATTCGATTTTCTTCAAAATTCGACACGTGAAAATACTTTAATAGATAGCACTACTTCAGCTTCCTAGGTGGTCGGCGTCTAGAGAAAGAACCATATTTAGACCTGAAAATAGTCGTGTTTAGCCCGGTTTAAAAATATTTGTTCTAAAAGCCCTCAAATCTAAATTTAAAGTTGTGGAACTCAATTTTTTTTTTTGTTATGTTATCTTTTATACATAAAAAATAATTTTAAGCCTCTAGATCTTAATACTTATTTTTGCGACCCGATTAAGTTAAATACGTCTTTGTAAAATATGACTGCTTTGAAAATGGTGTACTAAATCGTAGTCTTATTCATAATACTAAAGACATATCTTATTATGTTTATCTATTTATTCGCTTTTAAATGAGATATCATATAGTGAAAATGGTTGACCAGGACCAGAGATATCAAACATTGAATTTGGCTATTTTCGCAAAAATTTCGTTTTTTTTAAAATTTGACCTAACAGTACTCAAGACCACGAATATCTAGGAAGCTGAAATTTGGACTATGAGACTGTATTTTTAAGTTCTTTAACTTGTCAAAATTTGAACGTTATACACATGTTATACTAGATAATATTACTAAAAAACAGTAAATATGGAATTTTGATGCATTTCTTCTTTGATTAACATCCCAAATAATTCCACATTCAAGCTTTTGTTGTAACTCAACTTGTCATTTAAAGTTGGTTAAAGCAGTTTCACCAAAAAATACACTATCAAAATCATTATCGGGTATCAATTGAAATTGTGGTGTTCCTGCATTGATCAGAATCTTACAGGTATATACACATTTGCGTTGAGGATCTTCTGGATGTGCGTTAATCCGCGTTGCTACATATCCAACTGCATTAATCCAATTTTGACTATGGAAATTAGGATTTACGGAAACTATCTATCCTGACGTAAATTAATTGGGTAAATGGGTTTGCCAGCTGCATCAAGGGAGAATTTTTCACGTGGACGAGTGGTTCTCATTTGTTTTTCATGTTTTGTGATGGATGTAGATTTTGCTGGTGTAGTTGTTCCTGGCTGTACACGCTTTTTAGGCCCATGTTTTTTGGCACATGTTGCTGTACATTCTCAATTTCTGTTGCCATTGTTATTGACGCCTGTCCTTTATCTTGTTGCTGTTCTTGAATTGCCTCCAATCCCTCATGACGCATAAGTCTCCTGATCAAAAAACGGCGTTCCTCACGTGCAATAGTCAATTCAGCCTGTACTTGTGATACCTCATCGCAGAGTGCTGGATTTTCCTGTACAAAATTAAATCGCTTTTAGAAAATAGTTTACATCTCCTCACAAATTTTTTCCTTTCTTACAAAAACTACATTCTTGGAGAACTTTTTATTTTTTTACACTTTGATTTGTATTTCAGGTTCTTCACTCTTTTATATTGACTAATTTGATAAGGCATCGATTGCGGCTTTGACATCTTATAAATTAATTACTTTCTTTTAAAAGGCAAAAACTAAAATATAAGCGTAGTGTTGTTTTAAATAAAAATATTATTTTCATTCATTTCAAAATGACATAATAATATACATATGATAGTTTCGTATTTGTACAGTAGGTGACATAGGTTTTGTTTTACAAGAATAAAATATTTGAATCAAAGTCTTAGGTTTGTTTAGATCAAAATATAGTTCAACAAAAATTTAATTGAATCGAATCTCGTTGCTTTGAATAAATTTTGTAAAAATTGTAGAAAACGCAAGAAATTTTTACTTGTTTCAAGAACCTCACTACTGATTCAAACTCAAGCAGATAATACGTGTTATCAAATAAAAAGTACTGAATATTAGAAAATTCGAATATTTCGAGTATAAAAAGTAGCTAACAATATTTTTCTTAATATAAGAAATTATAGTTTGTATAGCTGCAAAGTGTAATTTATGTGTATCAAGAAAGCGTTTCTAAATCTGAGTAAAAATTAATCAATACGATTAAAACAAGATTAAATTAAAAACAATTTGTTTGTTTTTGGATTTTCTTAGTTTGATAAACAAAATGGATTGATTTAGAAAATATGATTTTCTCCGTGTACACAGAGAGTATACGCATACAGCATCTATGCGTAAGGAAAACATACGACTTTATGAAAAATTTTGGACTTCGTCCTTTATTTTTAGTTTAATTCAAAAAACTTAATTTCCGAAATGTATGCCCTCCGTTTTTTGTTTAAAAATTCTCAAAAAAAATTTGAATAATGTAAAAATTTTTGAGACCGGTTCGTTCGTTTTCTCGTTTTTTTTTTTTAATTAAAAAAAAATTTATTTTTCAAATTCCGTGTTCCGACGTGATTTGACCAACAAATATTATTAGACATATCTATTTAGTAATTATTGAAAGTATTGCAGAGATTTTTATAAGACCAGGTAATTTGATGCACATGTGAACAAAATTAGGATTTGGCTAGTTTCTTAAGTTTTCAAAGGCTCTCACAGGGACCTGAGACAGCCCACAATTTTTATAAACGTTATATTGATAGAACTAACAACGTAATCGTTATGAAATTTAATACAAATGTACTCGCTATGAGGTATCTTATTACAAAAATTTAGCTTCAGTGTGCGTAGCGACTCTCATACAAGTAAAATACATTAAGTGAGCAATCATTCAAAAATTTGGTGTAAAAGGTCTGATTATGGAAGGCTATTTCTGGATTTAAATCGGACTGGATTTTATCAGTGAGTGTGTCTTCGTCCTAAATGTTAATGCTAATTACGGCATATATCGCAGACTATACAAGCTATTGAGCTAAAATTTGGTATGTCGATTACGAATAAAATTTATTTAATAACCAAAAGTAGGCACAATTGAAGAGGTGGGCTTAGCATGCTTTGACTTTTTCATTTTTATTCGATTTTTTCAACATTTTCCATATTATTTTGACTTTAACAATCTTTTAACTTTTTCCAATATATCCCATAAGTATTTTTTCGTCTTTTTCAAAATCTTTCAACTTAATTCGTCATTTTCTTTATTTATTCGATTTTTTCATCGATTTTGAATTGTTTCAACCTCTTCAACTGTTTTTGAGTTTTTCAACATTTTCCATATATTTCAATTTTTTCAACTTTTTCAGCATTTTGCATATTTTTTGGATTTTTTCAATTTCTTTCAACTTTCTTCCATGGTGTCCATACACATTTTCAGTTTTTTGCAACTGTTTCAACACTTTTCAAACTATTTTAACTTCTTAACATTTTTTTTCGACTCGTTCAAGCTCTTCAACGAGTTTTTTTCACAGTTACTTAAAATGTACTTTCAATGCAGTGTAAGGTATGTAGTTTCGGCCTGGCCGAAGATAACATCTTAAATAGTCTTATTTTATTTTTAATTTCTTTCTCAAATGTTTTAGAGCCGCAATATACTATCCTTATTTGGATCATACGATCTTAGAATTAAAATCAAAAGTCCAGGGTAAAGTTTTGAACATTTTACACTTAGAAGGTTTAATACCGATTATCACTTGATGGGGCGCGTTGACAAAATCGTGGATGCTGTTTTTACTTATGAAAGTGAGTTAAATTGCAGTTAGGTTGAGCTTGAATCCGATATTAAATTGTAGCATCAGTACTCTTGTAAAACCGATTTCAAAGATCCTTTGAATGTAATGGAAGCTTTGACCATTATCAAAACCAAAAAAATGGAATCGTTCTTCCCAAGCATCACAATATTACTGGAAATAATTGCCACAATTCCAGTGACTTCGACAACAGCAAAACGAAGTTTTTCTGTGTTAAAACGATTGAAATCGGATTTAAGATCTACAATGACAGAAGATCGTTTTAATGGATTGGCTCTGGGAAATATTCATAAGGAAATCGATATCAGCTCAGCTAAAATTGCTGAATTATTTTGCCAGAAGAAACCTCGCTGTCTTGAAACCCTTGACTGGACTACTGATTAGATTGTTGTGATATGCCAAAAAATTTAAATATTGCTCGTTGAATAATTCAATCGATATGTATTTTCATTAAAAAACATGTTAGCCCTCCCCCTGAAGGAAATCCTAGATCCGCCACTGCATTCATGTATATTTTTATGTAGAGATACTGAAAGGTATTTATGGTATGTTGTTGTTGTTCAAAGTAAGCAAATAAAGCCAAAAACAGATACAATTGAGTTTCTTTGGCCTTGCCACAAATCAAGCACCCTACGCTGCATTAACAACTAATAAGTGAAAGTCCGAGTCCTTGCTAGTATATGTGTGACACATGGTTGTTTCAGCCAGACTAACTTTCTCAGTATAGGTTTTGAAATAACTTCTCCCATAGGAAGTGCCATGCTCTGTCGTGGGAAATAACCCACTTTAGTTTTCCAGAGCTTTTCCGACCCATTCCTTGTATTTGTGTCAAATTTAGTTTCATTATCTTAAAAAATGTTCTCAGTAAGCGTTTTGAAATTTGTGATTGCATGGAAGGTGCTACGGCCTCAAAATTTGGTCACTTCTAATTAGAGCCCAAAATACTTTTGGTATTTGTTGTACATACATACAGTTACATTACTTTGAAATAGAGATGGGAACAGGCTTAATTTTCGAGGCCTGATCCGGAATGAACACGAAAAATTCCGGTCTCGCACGAATGCTCCCGAAACTAACATTTGCCGGCCTGTCACGAAAATTGGTATGTTTTCATTTCGAAAACTGTTTGAAGCGATTTGTCTTCGAAGTCAAATACAAGTAGACTTTCAGTATATTTGATGTAGTTTACATATCAATGTATAATTGAGAACATTTTATATTGAATTAGCCAAAAAGGCAAATTAATAGCAACGGAATAAAGATGCCACTTTATTTGAAAAACTTTCATTCAATTGCCCAAATGCATAAAATTCAATTCAATGCATCTTCATGCAACATACATATTATTATTGAGCCATGTTTAAAATTTTAATTTTTAATCGATTTTCAACATATTTATACAAAAAACTGCGTTGATAATTAAAATGTTTGTTATTTTTAATTTCTTCTTTAGAATAAATCATTTAAGTCATTTAAAATCAGTGAAATCATTTAAAAAATACGACAGAAAAGTCTAATAAAAGTTCAACAACAGGCTCCGACTTCGTCATTTAAATGAAATTCGCAACAGGTCGAAGAGTATTAAATTTCTCATACATTTTTTCAATGATTTTATTACCTTACGATTAACACAACTTACACTTATTCAATGATTATGTGACAAATTTATATATAAGAACAGAATTTTTTTACAAGTTTTTCCTTCTCAATCTGTTTCTAGAATTCACATGATCAAACATTGATGTTGTCAAACCCTGTTGTACAACATGATGGACCATGTAAGCTGTGCTAATGATAGAATACAAGAATTCAAAACGAAAATTTAAACTTCTACAAAAAATACTTTCAATATCAATCAAATCCTAAAAAAACTAGCACACAAATCAGTTGAAATCACTGAGAAATCATCAAATTTACACTATGCACTCCCTTTTTTGGAGTCTTGATTGACAGCAAATGAACATATCGGTAAAATGGAAAATCTGTATTCTATCGTTCCCGAAAGATGAACCTAAATACGATATTTACATATTGCATTAAATTTATGTCTGTTAAAATGAGCATAAAAAATGTATTTTCTATTCTATTTTTCAGTGCCTCCTCGGGCTTTTGTGGTTAGAACTAGGACCGAACGAAACCCGCACAAAACTTTTTTTCGAGGCCCAAGCCCTTCACTAAAAAAGAAGGGCCCGCGGGCCACGAAAAAAAACCGGATCACGCTCATTTCTAGTTTGAACCACTATCGCAGTATATCATTTCAAATTATTCAATGCTGACCATAATTGAAGATGTTCTCAGTGTAGTAAATTACATTAAATTATCTAAATAAATTTTTCGGTAATCGTTATTATCAAATAAAGACAGACAGACAGGCAGACATTCAGACAGACAGGCAGACATTCAGACAGACAGGCAGACATTCAGACAGACAGGCAGACGGGCAGACGGGTAGACAGACAGACAGACAGATAGACCGACAATCAATACATACATGGCCATATCGTATCTAGCATAGATGCTCAAGAAAGGCAATGCGTTTTGCCTACCACGTCTCTTTTATGTGTTACAATTAAAATAACTACCTTGTGTGCAGGATACAAAAATAGCGTTAAGCATACAATCATTTAACTTTTTGCCTGCTTTCGAACGTCCTGCGAGTGGTTGTACAATGATTTCAAATAGAGGCCAACATACCCATCAAACAATTTTATTGACACTGAAATGCTGCAATACAGATTTCTTAAAGCTTTTAGTTGCAGCAGCTTCCCGTATAACATTTTTATGCTGAAAAAAGTACCTTGAACTGATTACGAAATTTTGAAAGCGACAATTTTTTTCTCAAATTGTTGCAGCGACATTATCGCTTTTCTCGTATGTTGCATCGTAGCGATAATTTATTGCTGGTATGCAGTGCGCTAAAAATCAAAGGAACATAGCAACAATAGCAAATGCCACAACACTAACAACTGTGGAGAAGTCAACAACTGCAATGAATTGCGTTTGAATGCACAAATACAAAATGCGGTAGGATATGCAAAGCGAAGTGTAATCATTGTTCCATTTTTTGTCCTGGCATATCCTGTATAATCGATGCAACATTTCATTGTACGTATGAATGTATACTTACATGCACACGAAAACTCTGCGCAGTGTTACTTCTGGGTCAGTGAATGACTGAAATTACGTAAGTCAACAACAGGGCTGCCAGTTATAAGAGACCTAAGCTGAAACTTTTTCCAGATTCCACTATAAAACTGCACTAGAGTCCCGGACGTGAACTGTAATTATTATTACTAATTTGTAACTAATTCTTAGCTCAATTATGATTTTCTGTATGTAAGTAAATCTTTATGAGGGCTCATCACATATTTGCTTGAACTGCATAGATTCAGAAAGTTTTTTGACCAAGACATCGTTGTTAAGGAGCTAGATGGCCTCGATGTTGATGTGCTGCTGCAGTTGTTGTTCAAAAACTTTTTAATGAAGCTATCGATTGTTTCTTCATCTAGGCCTTTATGTAGATCAGGGGTCGACAAGAATTTTATTTCAAGAGTGCAACAGCAATTATAACAAAAAACCAACAACAACAACAAATCGTTGGATACGATACCATAAGGATTTATAAACATAAAAAAACATAGAAGCAACAACGCGCATGCCGGCAGCGCACCTTTCAATACATCCACACAAGTGAATTTATATTTAAAAATAGCTGATGACGAAACACAACGCAAAATTACCAACAACAAACAAAGCATGGCAAGAATTGTGCGCAGTCGCAAGCGCTACATATTTACCAACAATGACAAGCAAAGCAACAACACGTAAGCGTTGAATTGTTTTGGTGCAGTTGCACCTGTCAATGTTACGGATGTAGCACGGATCATGCTTTAATATGCTTATGTTCAGTGGTGCCCACTACCACAAACAAATGCGCTTACAATAAGCATGTGTTGATGATTTGATCATCAATTCTGTATACGTGCACGCTTTTTACGCTCTTTAAGCGCCTGCTCGTTCTCATTTTTACGCTCTTTGAGAGCCTGCTCGTTCTCTGGGCAGCACCGATTATATTGCTCAAACTGATGCATTTCAAAATTTGTTTCTATTGATTCAGATGAATTATGCTTGATTCGCTACTTCTTCAACCCTGTTTTAGAGAACCTATGTCAGATATGTAGGGACCCAAATATAACACATCCAACACTTACACTTAACCCAAATACACCACATTCTCGAAATTAAAAAATTTGTATTCATTTAAGAAAAATTGTATTTTTGCTTCAAAATGAAAAAATAAATTTTTAATTCAATTTTCAAATTTCAAAAAGAAAAGTTCTAATTTTTAATAAAAAGTAAAATCATTCAACAAAATTATGGATTTATTACCGGACTCCACAGATATGTACATATGTCTGTCTACGATAGGCAAATATAGTAGTCTTAGATGTGCTGATAGGCAGTCATCCCTTTGACATAATTCTCAAATAGTTGAGAGAGTGCGCCGCATTATGCCAAGAAGAATTTTTTCCCCTTACAATAATAGACAAGTCACGCGACATGATCCCGCGTGACGGTTTTGGCCGTTTTTTTTTTTTTTTTCTTCAAAAATATATTTAACATTTAAAAAAATATAAGTGTCTTAATGCATTGCGGAATGGCAACTCTAGAAATTGACTAAGCGGCAAAAAAATTGTAACGTGAAAATGGTGTTTCTAATTTATGCACGACGCGTGAACATTGCGGTACAATGCAAAGCGAAATGAAATATGAAAGGCAAAAAAGAATTAGACGACAACTGAGGCCCAACGCCACTTAAAGCCACCATTCCTTCATCCTTAATTCTTCTTCCATACAACAACTTCTAGCTCCGCTCCAACAATTTGTGCATCTACGCGGCTTTGCATTTGTGTAGACAACGCACAATCACGCACAATCAAGCGCGAATCAACCCAGTAAACATATTTATTCACCGAAGCGAGATAATGATTTCTATAGCGAGCGAGGCCATATTCTGATGCCAAGCAATAGTTTGCTCAGCAGAAACTATCCAGGCGTAGGGTAGTGACTCGCTACAGCGATTTGCGTATGAATCATAAGCAGAAATTGAGATAAAAATTCTTAATTTGTTAAGTCATTTAGTGAACATTTTAACATTTTGCAATGATTTACAATTTAAAATTGCAAATGAAAAAAAATTTGTTTGCCTTTTCTTAAGATGCGACATTTGCACAGTTCGATTTATTTGAACAACACCTCGTATCTCAATTACAAGACGTATTAAAAAAATATTCTCAATAAAAAAAAAATTTGATGATTTAATTGGCGGTTACAATGCTTTTACCAGACAGCTGATACTTGATATCTTTTTTTGTTCAATTGCTAACCACACCATGTCCCCATACATGGGGTTAAGTGGGAAAGATGTTTGCCAATGTCTCCAATTGATATCAGTGTTGAAAAATGAGATTCGTTGCGTTATTCATAGACTTACATATGTCAAAAAAGTTTCAACAAGTAGGAAAGACACCTCTCAGAGGGAGACACTAGATGCCATACCCAGCGGCAAATATGTTATACATAACATCGATGACAATGAGTATAGCTACTCATTGTAGGCAGTAATGGTCACAACCCCAGCCACAACTATAAATGCTTTTTACAAAGGGATGGCCGTTTTGTAGGCAACTTGCCTACATCTCTATATACAATGTGTGTAACAAGAGAAAGGCAGATTGCCTTAAAACATCGCTTACTAAGTGCCTGTAAAGTTTACCGAGTTGCCTACATTTCCACATACAAAATATGCAGCCAACAGGCAAGACTCCTTACATTTCCATATACAAATCAGACAGCAAACAGAAAGACTACCTACAACTCCATATACAATGCAGGCAGCCAACAAACAGACTGCGTACAACTCTATATACAAAGCAGGCAGTCAGCAAGCGGACTGCCTACAGCTCCATATACAAAGCATGCAGCTAAAAACAGACTGAATAATTTTTGAAAACATGCAGCAAATTGCTCAACTGCATCTCCATATAACAATAACAGCAAGAATTAGATAATTCTGCAAATTATTTCCGTTTGACTTTTCTTTTCATTTGTGAAACATACAACACAAAGGGTGTACATACATGAAAAAGTACTTCATCGATTTGCCGCTGGGTAAGTACGAGACGATATGCTTGGCGCCACTACGAGCACGATACGATAATTTTTGACCAAATGCTCAACATAATACCATGTTATGACTGGAGTACCCTGGCAATTGTTAGGAAGAGATATATTTAGTCCTAATCTATTGGTTGTGGCTTGATTAAACTTTTTTAATGATATCGTTTGATTCATTTGAATCAATCCGTCCTGGCTTCATCTTCAATCACTTCTGCATTTTCATGTTTGCTATGAATTCGCGGCATTCGCAACAATTTGCTTTGCTGTGCTTTCTTTGATATTGCGCTCTGCTTTGTGTTGAAAGAATACAAATTAAATTGCCTGCATATCCTGCGTATTCCACTGCATCCTTTGTGCTGAAACTACGCGCATGAGATATTGTAATCGTAAAAATTTGCTTTAAGTTTTGCGACGCAATTAATAAAAAGAAATTATGAATGTGATACCAAAGTTATTATTTATGTTATGAAAATGAAGTTAGCAGGCACCATAGTTACATATGTATGGATTCCTAGTTACCCATACGACATTTTGTGTTTTGTAAATACAAGGTTTTTATGAGTATGGATTTAAAAAAATTCACAAAAGACGACAGTGCGGTTAGGAGCTCACATTCTTTTATATAGTCAGTTAGATATCCAAGTAAATTTTCTACTAAATGCTTTTTTTTCTGGCTGTTAATGTAGGTTGCAAGTATAGAGTAACTTCGGGTATTGTGATATGGGTATTTTTGTATTTTAAATTACACGTAACTTTTATAGTCAGATAGATGACTCACATACACAAATTGCTTGTCGTCTTGGAAGACAATCATTGTGAGCCCAAATTAAATCGCTATGCAGGCATTGAACACAGGTCTTAACCTTTGTATCCCTCTGGAAGGATTTGTTGCAAAATGGACAGGTAATGTCCTTGCTGGGTGGAGCAAATTGGACTATATCACATTACCCGATTTTCAGTTTTAATACACTCAGGTTATTTTATTAATTCACGCTTCAGCAAATAAAAAACTCACATTATTTATGACAAAGTAAGTATATTCACCCACTAACAAGTTTTAGTATTTCGGCTTTAATGCTTACTTTATTTTGGGCTTAGTTCACACATGAAATGCACACAAATAAAATCTCGACTTGTCGGGTAATGTGATACCCGACCATATCACAATACCCGAAGTTACTCTACTACTAACTTAAGTGAAATAAAACTTCTAAAACGATAATATATTGATTTATTTAACTATACAATTCACTAAAAATTAAGTAGTTACTGTAATTGAATGTACTTCAAGTTAAATCTACATAAACAGTGGGCATTTTGTTCTGTAAATCGCTTTCTTGAGCTTTTTTGTCACTAATTTCTTCAGGATTTATGTTTAACATGTTATTTTTGCAGGCCATTAGCAAGAATGGCCCTAAAATAATTGAGCAAAAAAGTGTTGCATAAAAGGCAAGGACATCAATTCGCCGTCGTTTATAGCAATAAATCTCAAACCAACAACTGTATTCAATGTTTTACACAAAGATTTTCAGGTAGAGGCCTACAAAATACAGCTAACTTTAGAAACAAAGCCAACTGACCAATTCAATAATTCAATAATTGAGCCATAGAAAAACAGGAAGAAAATTTTTTAGGCTTTGCGGTGGCCCTCGTCTGCGGTTCAGGCTATAGTATATACAACATTGGATTCACTAGTCACGGTAATTCTACATAAAAGTCAGGCAGACCCGGATTAAGAAATGTGCCGGCCCTAGGCAGTTGCTAAAACCCCCACCCCTCCTTCTTCATTTATTAGAAAAAATAAATTTTTTTTTTTTTAAAAAAAATAAAATTTTTTTTTTATTTATGTTAAATTTTAACATTGATTTTATCTACCATAAATGCTATTTTTTTACATTTGTTGTGTGTGAATAGCGTACACAGTGGAATAAGTTTGGTACGAAAAGTTTTTCAATCAATAAAATGCATCTTTCTGAAAGCAAATATTTTATTTTATTAATCATGAATTATGTATGTAATTGGTTTTTGTGGAAAAATTATTGTTTATTGGTCGAAATTTTTACGTCGTGACTTTCGGATGGCAAAGTCATTGATAATGTCATCACAATCTGAAGACATGAGCAAATCTGACTCTATAGTTAACAAAGCGAGTGCGTTTAATCGTTCTGCAACCAGTGTTGATCTCAAGTAGTTTTTCACTCGCCGCAGTACGGAAAATGATCGTTCAACGCTACAATTTGTACGGGTGTGCAAGCGAGCATTCGGTACGCTATATCAACATTCGGAAAAACTGTGTGGAGTTCATTGCTTCTAAGTAATTTAAGTAGATCCATAGGAGATTTTTTTTCATTTTGTTTTTGATGCAATAACTTTTAAATAAAATCATTTCATTTGATCCTAGAAATTAATCAATTGAGCAGATTTTTCACGAATTTCTTTTTCATTCAAACAATGCATGTCTGCAATGACTGAAAATTTCTGATTAAGAACTTTGTACGCTTTATTTCTGTTTTGTAATTACGATAAATAATGTGTTGAATATGAAATAATAAAAAATTACATAAGCTACAATAGGGTGATTCAAATTTTTTTTTTTTGGTTTTTTTTAAGGTGCTGTTGCTTAAAAAGTAAGTTTATGATATGAAGAAAAAGTTCACGAAATTTCAGCTCTGTAACTCAATTTTATAAGGTGGCGCCGGAACCTGTTAGTTTTACATGTAAATTGTATGGAAAAATTATTTTTTACAAAAAAGGTATCTAAATGAATAGGTGATTAGTGTTGTTGAGCTGAAAAGGGTCGTTTTTCGACGTAATTTTTTACGCTGAATCCGAATCTGGCCTCAGAATCGACCCATTATGTCGGAATCCTGAAATATTTGAGGTTAATTACCTGAAACATGATGTTTTTTGTCTACTTTCGAGGTCATGTATAGGATTCAAAGAAAATTGATCAGCTTATTTTTAACAAAAGCATCATTTCGTACCATCCTTGCCCTTTAAAATAAGCTTTCAGGCGGTGATCTGTGATGTTTCCTTGCAAAGTTATAGCCATTTTAAAGTGACATGAATTGGATCCCCTACAAAGGGTTGCAACCCAACAATATTAACCAACCGGTTTCAAATTCATGTCACCTTGAAATGGCTGCAACTTTGCAAGGAAGCATCACAGATCACCACTTGAAAGCTCATTTTAAAGGGCAAGGATGGTACTAAATGATACTTTTGTTAAAAATAAGCTGATCAACTTTCTTTGAATCCTATACATGACCTCGAAAGTAGACAAAAAACATCATGTTTCAGGTAATTAACCTCAAATATTTCAGGATTCCGACATGATGGGTCAGTTCTGAGGCCAGATTCGGATTCAGCGTAAAAAATTACGTCGAAAAACGACCCTTTTCAGCTCAACAACACTAATCACCTATTCATTTAGATACCTTTTTTGTAAAAAATAATTTTTCCATACAATTTACATGTAAAACTAACAGGCTCCGGCGCCACCTTATAAAATTAAGTTACAGAACTGAAATTTCGTGAACTTTTTCTTCATATCATAAACTTACTTTTTAAGCAACAGCACCTTAAAAAAAAACTAAAAAAAAAAAATTTGAATCACCCTAAGCTACATACAGAAGAGTTTATTGCGAGACAGAATAAAATTGGAAAAAAAATATTAAGACTTAAAATATTATTTCATTATAACAGAAAATGCTTTTCAACTTTAATTTGGAACAAGCAAAGTATAGAATTGCACAGTATGTATTGAATTTGATACAACAAATTTCAACATAATGAGGGTATTCCTGAAAACGCGAAAAAGCCTCGAAAACTTCGTAAACTGCGAAAACTGAGCACATTTTCGAGTCTCGAAAATAATTTGTATGAAGAAAAGTTTGCTCAACTTTCGAGGCTAATTAGTTGAGCAAGTGGCCTCGAAAAGTTGGAAAATAAATCAGTGTTGCCGTATGTCGAAATAATTTGCTGCCAGTTTGAAGTTCTTTAGAAATTGGCACATAAACTTAACAGAATGATTTTTAAATATATAAAAGCGCAATTCTCAGAATTTTTGTTTGTTTACCTATTTGTGTTTTGTTATTTATTAACTTAATTCTACATATTTTTTCGTTTTGGTGTGATACATTTTTTTCATGGCAGCGGTAACACTGATCAAACTGTCAAATTGCAATTGCTCAATCGTTTACGAGTTTGTATTGATAGGGGTGTTCCTGAAAGCAAGCTCGAAAACTTTCGAGTTTTCGCGCTTTTCGAGTTTTCGCGTTTAGAGGAATACCCTCAATGTTTGTACGCGTGCCAACGAAATAGGCGGAAAATTCAATTCCCACGAATAAAACAATTTTTCCACCAATATTTGCGACCTTTAAATCTTATCGCCCTAGGCACGTGCCTAGTCTGCCTGTAAGGTTAATCCGGGCCTGAAGTCAGGGCAAGTGGGCGGTCTTCAGCCGTCGTTCGGGCCTTATATCCTCCAACACTGGCATCGCGGTGACCTTTAGCCTTGCGGCTTAGCTTATGCCCAACACCAGCTCCACGGCAGTCATTGGCTACGGTTCAGGCTATAGTATATCCAACATCGCTTTGCTAGCCACAGTAATTCTACATAAAAGTAAGGATAACTGGCTCAGGGCTTACTTTTTTATTTTCATTATTGTTGGGGATTATTTCATTGGGAGTTATTTGATAAGGAAACAAAGCCCAAACATTTACTATGGTGGTTATTTCATATTGCTTGTGAATTATTTCAATGCTATACCTTGGGTCTAATTTCATATTTTTTGGCCATTACATCATTGGGGCTTATTTTGTTGGGGGCTATTTTGTGTACCGAACAAAAACAGTTTTTCACTAGAAAGCAGCTGACTTTTTTGTTTGAGTGCCACATGCCTGGCTTTACACCCTATAGTACGTTTTAAATATATGCAGGATCAGTGATGACGTTGCGACTGTCAGAAATTGTACTTTCTTGCAGAAAAACTATACTTTCTTTTAAGAAAAATTATTCTCAAATGAAAAACATTGCTCTTCTTTTAATATTAAAAAAGTTAAGTTTTCATCAAATTCTTGTCATACAGAGGTATAGACCAACATTTTTGAGCAAAATGCTAGATATATTCGGGTCTCCATTCATACTTTCGTTGACAGCAAAGGTATTGTTTTCAATAAGCACACATGTATAGAACTGTCATTTGCGTTTAGCGAACAGCTATACAAACACGTTGCTCAAGTTAGTAACGTCCTATGACAAAATTCAAATTAAAATCCACTGAAGGTACTTGAACAGTAGGGGTGGCAATCCCGCAGCTTTTTTGAGTTTCGGGATTTTCGGGATCGAAGTTTCCAATCCCGGGATCCCGGGATTGATAGTTCGTAGTAAATGCATACAGAACTACAAAAAAAACGAGAAGTTTATACTATTGTATACGAGTATATAAAATTAAAATTGCTTTATTTCACAGCGTAACAATGAAGAATAAGAACGCAAAATAATAGAAAAATAATAGCTTAAAAATAGAATTAGAACACTTCGAGTGTTAATACATCTAAATCACATTTACTAAGTTTGACTAGTAGAAGATAGTCACTATTAAAAGGAGATGATAGAGGATAATCAAGCATTTATGATCAAACTATCAATTTTATTATTCAATTTTGTTTTTACATTTAAAAATTCGTGTACCACACTTTGTACTTGATTAATACTTTATCACCTTCTTCAAATGTGACATTGATGGCATTTAGTGGCACCGAATGGCTCGCTCTCAGTAGACGCACCCATAAGTGTGCTTCATTTAAGTTGTCAAAATCTTTAGAAGCTGATTTCAGAAAAAAAGCTTCAGACAAAAGTTTAGTTATATCTTAGAACTTAAATTTTGGTAGGTCTAGGTTTGGGTCAAAATTTCAATGTCAAATCAAAGGCGGCTGTGGTTTTTTTTTTTTTTTTTGAAGAAAAACCTATATTTTGTGTTGCAGATTTGTATTCTATTATAAAAATAGATATGGTTTGCTTATGTTGTTTTTCTATTGCACTTTTTTTGTATTTCCGTTATTGATAAAAATAATTTTAGTCTAAATTTCACATTATATCATTTTTCTAGTGAACTATCAATTTTCAATACAAATCGCACTTAGTAAAAAATTCTTAAAATTAGTCAAACTATTAAAAAAGATATTTTTTTTGCTATTTAAAATTTTTTTTAAGAAAATCTTAAACAAAAAAATTGCTACAATAAAAAAAAATATTTTTACTCAATTTAAAGTTCAGACACAATTGAAGTGCAATTTGCAGGATGCAATAATAATTCATGCACATCAAATGTATTGAAAACAATTATTTTGCAGATTTTGTACTTAAATATGTCATATAAAAGAATATATAATATATAACTTTTTTTTAGTCCCGAAAATCCCGGGATTGCCTCTTTGTAATCCCGGGATTACTTTAGCCTATATTTAGAGCAAATCCCGGGATCCCGGGATCCCGGGATTGCCACCCCTATTCAACAGCTTAAAAATACAGTATACATACATATGTAAGTACATATAAAAATTATGTAAGAATCAGTATATTTGTTATTAAAATAATATATACAAGATAGTCAGCTATATACTCGTTCTAAACAGTTATTCCTAGAAAAACCATTGCCGTGACATAACTTTCCAATTTTCTATGTTAATTCCTATGTGTTGGCAGTTTTTCCAAAACGAAAAGGGCTAAATAATTCTTCCAATTATTTCACAATACTTCATTTGTCAAAACCTTGTTATTATACGGATATATCTATTCTATTTAAACATAATTGCTTTTATGGAAACTGTTTGTTACGCTTTGACGCAAAATATACCAAATCCATTTAAATAATTTCTTTTTTAAAACAACATATTTGTGCTAAAAAAGATTACTGTACTTTCTTAAAGTTAAATATCCTTTTTTTTAATTAAATTTTTGCAAAATCTCACACAAAAATTATCGATCAATTGTTGTTATTGTTGTTTCTTTTGTTCTTATTTATACCGTTTGTATTTGGCTTCGAAATTCAAAAAACAAACTGTCTTTCAATTGATTTTTTTTTGTTACTTTCGAAGAGAGAAGATAGAATGAGATGTTTAGAGAGAAATTTCATTATGAAAAAATTAACAGGACGTGCGCGTGCGAAGCCGTGGATTCTACTAGTGGTTTTATAACCCTTCTGAAATCAACTTTAAAAACATAATATATCACGCAGAGCGATACTTCCATTTTTTTCTGTACTTAAGCATTTAAAAATTTTTAATTTGTTTTAGTCGACTGAATGTTATTAATTAATTTTAAATTTTTAATCGAACTTTACAGTCAATTGCAGTAACCAATATTCTTGTGAAATTTCACAAATCGGTTAATGCTTTTATAAACAAACATGACAAAGACAACAAATGTAACAATTTAACCTGGTAATTGGTGACATATGTTTCGGCTATTACCACATATATACACATATTCATATGTATATACATAGCCTCATCAGACCAGTTTTTGGTTAATTTGTAATGTGATTCGAACCCCCGACCATTCCATGAATTATATGTGGACGGCCGCTCAAACACTTGAGCCACGGAGGTTGTGCTGAACGACATGTACAAAGTGCAAATTTTATATTATGCGATTGCGCCATTGACTGTAAAGTTCAATTAAAAATTTCAAATTACTTAAGCATTTAATAAATATTATTATTTTTATATGGTCGTACTTTTATTATAGGTATTATCATTACTGTAAAGGACACAGGTGTAAATTAAAAATTTGCGGTTGTGGTTAAAACTGAAAAGAAGCTCTAACGCATAGACGAAATGCGTTGAAATTAATTTTTGACTCAAGAAAGGAAAAACTAATTCACATTTACTGCTCCCATTTGCTTTACTTTGAGCAATGTACGAGTGATAAGGATAGCATAAATAAATTCCAAGGATACTGAACTTTAATTGTGAATAATCTAAAAGGCACAAAATGTTAACGAACGATGAAACTATGTATGAACGAAAGAACAGTACAATTTGAACCAATGAGCCAACATTGCGGTTGTCAGCAATTTGTATATCAACAAACCTTGCCAGTTAAACAAATTATCAAACATACATATGTACATACGCTGATACATGCGTATATATTAGGGAGTTCAATCCTTAGATTTTCAGGATCCATTTTTACTTTTGTCGTTTGATTTGAATGGAAATCGGATCTTTACGGCATATTGTGAGCAATTGGAAATGGTCATAGACCATAAAATTTTCAGAATTCGGCGAAGACAATTATTGTTGGTGAACATTTTTCTGTTCAGTTGACTAACTAGGTTTTACAGTCGAGCAAATGTATTTGCTTCATATTTGACTCAAAGACTTTGAGTTTCGTTGACAAAAACGAAGACTGCCAGATATCACGAAGATGAGCGAAGGTACCTTTCGCATTATTGGTTCTAGCATGGATGTCTTTTTAGCAATGACTTATCAAATTAAAGTACTCATCGAGCAGAGCGCCCAAAAATTAGCAGCTCCGAGATCGAATAAGCTTAAGTTGAGGCATAAGCGTGGAAAGATTTCCTATTTTTTAAATTTTTTCAAGCATTGCACTGATTAACTACCAAAGCCACGCTATAGCGAGGAGAAAAAAATCTACTACTCTCTCTCTCTCATTGTAGTCCCAATCGGCATGACTTTATACTGTCAGCTCTTCAGTTTCCCACTTGCCTCAAATTTACTTCCGATAATATACCTCATTCCACGTTGCATTCATCAAAACTGACTAATCTTATTACATTATATAGATTTAGTGCCACCCTATTTCAGATGTATACAATGCTGCTTTTTATGTACAAAGCCAACTAATATTGTTGCATACGTCGTGGATTATTATTTAAAATGCAAAATTACACAAAATGCCTTGAGGCGAAAATTGGATATCCAAGAGTTGCAGGCAGACATCCAGGCTGACAAGCAAAATTACAGCATTTGCTAATAATTGTCAAAAATCAGTTAGCACACATTCACATTCATATACATGCATAGGTGCAAATGTGTAGGTATGTGTCCCAGCAAGAATTTTCGAAGCATCATTGGAGAGTCATATTCAATCGCTCAGACAATGGTTTCGATTGCGAGCGAGTTCATATTCTGTTGCCAAACGACAGTTTGCTTGGTAGGGCTGTCTGGGAGTAACGATCCGGAATTATCACAGTGTGTTTTTGGTGACGATTTATAATTTATATAATATCCACACAAAACTATTTCACTTTAACATCAAAAATGTATTGACAATGGATAAAAAATATAAAGCGAATATCAAATAGTAATGAAATAAACTTAAAAAAAAAACAAAATTAAGTCCAATTTAACTATTCTGGAAGAATTACAAAATTATCGCATGGAAAATAGAAAATTTAAAAATCTTTCAAATGCTTACTAAGATGTTTGTAAATTAGCACTCTAGAAATATATAGGGTCCAGAGTATTAGCTCTGACATTCAAAATTAATTTTATGGTAACGATTACTGGAAGTGCCTAGATTTTGGAAGAAAAAGCTGAGTATTGCTAGTACTCGCAGCGCGATATGTCAACTGAATTGTGCTTTGTGATGTTTGTACAGAAAAGTAGAAGTATGTACAGGTATGTATTGAAAAAATAAAAAAGAGTCTTAAAAATTATTAAGAATCTTGCGAAATGTTAAAAAAATTTGAATGATATCGAATTTATCGCAGAGTAGAAAAATCTTTTACATGATATCGAAAAAGTCGATACATGTCGAATAGCATCGAAAAAGCCATGTGTTGAAAAATATCGAAAAGTATAAAACATTCGATTAGTATCGAAAAGCTCCAAGAAAATTTCAATGACTGTCGAATAGTGTTACATAATAACTTCCTATACTTTTAAATTTCATTCAATCACCCTTTTTATCGATTTGTTGACTTTTTTGATGTAATAAAAAACTTGCTTAGGGTTTTCGATTATAAATCATACTTTTTGATACTTTCTGTCACTATTCGATCATTTTAAGCCATTATAAAATTTAGCGATATTTTTTAACTTACGAGAATTTTTACAATTGCGATATGTTGAAATAGTTAATTTAGTGATCAACGTTAGCGACACTGAAGCATAATTACGTTCACACATCACGCCGCGAATTCTTACAATCTCTGCTTTTTCATTATGTTCCTTTTTTTTCCAGTGCACTTATGCATTGTTACATATACATACAAATGTTGGCACAGTTTGCAGTTGCTATTGGTGTGCGGCATCATAGTTGCATCGCTTGCAACCGCAATTGATGCTGTTGGGCGCCATTCATGCGTGTATGAGCATGTATATATGTATGTATACTTATAACTATATATATGTAACTGCTGTCTTAGTTGTTGTTGGTTATTTGGAAAATAAAGGATATTAAAATATAACTAAAAATTCAATAACAAAATTAATGCCAACATAAAGTCGTTATGTTTTTTGGCTTAGTTTAATTTTTGCACAATGATGCTGCTACTTGCGCCTGTATGTGTGACTGTGGAACAAATATTGTTGCACTATAGTGCGTATGAGCATCATTAATTTACAATTTAAATTAGAGTTTGCAAATGAGTTTTAGAAAATATTCCCTCTATTTTGCATATGTATTCTGTTAAGTGAGGAGAGTAGGTGCATTATTTATTTTAATATTTAATATTTTAAACTTTAATTTGTTTTGTTGATTATCATAAATATTTATATTTGTCAAAATGCAATAAAAATAAAACCGTTTAAGATACTTTTTGTAACATAAACAGATAATAAATTAAATTTGATAGACACAACATTGTATGCATGTTGCTGTAAGTGCTCTTCGATAAAAATATTTCAATTACTTATAACAAAAGCATCATAGACAATTGGAATTAATATTAATAAATGACTTACGGAACATCACTTCTTAAATTGTTGGCATTCACTATAATTAAAATTCCTAATTTATAGCTTTGAAAAGTTTGATAAATTAATTAACTTCTTTGTTTTATTTTTTTCTCTCTTGCAGAAATGTTGTATACAATTTAAGCATCCATGATCTCACAGAGCAGCAGCGTCTGGTCTGGCAGTCACCAGAGGACGACGTCAAAATGTGCGTCGTCAAGGGGAAGGATGAGGTAATTTTAATTGAATTAAGAAAATAAATTAAAAGAACAAGACCTTTATATGCAGCACAATTTAACACAATTTTATAGTCTGTCATAATTGCACAGGCACACAAACAAAATGTGTAGTTTGTGTAGTTTGCAATATATCAGACATAGTGACGAATCTTCCAATACGCAAATGGGACTGTAGGCCAGAAATGCCTCCAGTCAAATGCCCCTTCACTTTCAGAAAAAAAAAATCAAACTAAATTAGAAGTGTTAAAAAAGATGGAATTTTAACAACCTTTTTCTATAGAAAGTAATACTTTTGATATCTAGTGAGCGAAAAGAAATGTGTGAAATTACAGTCGACCTGCTGTAATCCGACATGTCAATTACATATCATAACCACATAGGCAAGCAAAGGTATAAACTAGATTTCTCTCAATGTACTGATTGACTGTTGGATTACAAGGCTCTCCTTCTTAAAAAGTTCAGGACTATATAGAATCGGTAGTAGTACTCTATAGTCCGACAAATTCGATAATCTGACATCATATTTTTCGGATTACCGCGAGTAACTTCAATTAAAAGCTTCAAAATACTTTCACATATTTTTATTGCCTAATTGTCACATGCTGTTACCCGCATAAAACACGGTTGTATAAAATAAATATCTGAATGTCACTTCGTTCATTTTTAATCAAAACCATCAGAGTTCAACCATAGTACGAATATGTTGCGATGGCTTCATGTTTCAAAATCATTTTTTTTGACTAAGCAGTACTGTCGTACTAAGCGAAAAAGACGTATCTCAAAAAAAAAAAAAATATCCGAGATTCTTATGGCATCGGATAGCTTAAGAAATTACGCGTCTAATGACATAATCTTAGTTCAATCATATAAAAAATCTACTAAGAAAATTGCATCTATCTCAATTTTACAGGTATTTCAACAAATTGACATAAACAAAACATCAATTATCTCGAAATAAATTTTTTTGAGATACGTCTTTTTCGCTTAGTACGGCAGAACAGTGCTTAGAAAAAATTCAAGGACATTAGGGAAAAAAATGTAAGTATTATTAACACAGAAGAACTGCAAAAAACAATAAAACTTGTACGCTAGAGGATTTATTTCACTAAACGAAATAAAACGTAAAAAAAATTCAGGCCATTTCATGTGTAAAGGATTTACAAATAAAATGAGGTCCTTAAATTTGTTCATATTACTTCTACAAGGTATAACACATAATTTTATTTTTTTGTATGAGGCTTTCTGTCAAGTTGGATTTCAAAGAATTGAAGTAATGTGCAGAACGGATTTTTCGGAAGCAGTTTTTTGAATTAAACATATGGGCATTTCCACGAAAACGGAAGTTTTTGTACCGTGCAACACCTTAGTTTTTTGCAATTATCTTGAATACGAAAAATTGCCCAAATTCAACCTTAGCACCAATTATCTATTATATTAAATTCATTTTTTGTCTGTCCGTCTGTCCGTCTGTCTGTCTGTCTGTCTGTCTGTCTGTCTGTCTGTCTGTCTGTCTGTCTGTCTGTCTGTCTGTTTGTTTGTCTGTCTGTCTGTCTGTCTGTCTGTCAGTCTGTCTGTCTGTCTGTCTCTTATGCACGCGGAAACTGTCGAGCCGATTTTGATGAAATTTCTACAGTATGTTATTATCGATCGGGCGGGTGTTATAGGCTATAAAACCTTAATTTAGGGTGCATATTTAGGGTGGCCCTCATACACAAATATTTTTAAAATAGCGATTTCTCAAAGACAGGCAAATCGATTCTCATGAAATTTACACAGTAAGACTTTTATAATAAGTGGCACAGATTGGATGGTAAAAATTTTATTTAGGGTGCGTACTTAGGGTGGTCCTCATACAAATATATTTTTAAATATAATTTTCGCGAAGACAAATAAATCGATTCACACCGAATTTACACTACGTATCTCTTATGTTAAGAAGAATAGCTTAGGGCACAAAACTTTTATTTAGGGTGGCCCTCATACACAAATATTTTAAAAATTGCATTTTCTCAAAGACTGCTTAATCGATTCTCTTGGAATTTATACCAATTGGATTTTATATTAAGAGGCAAGGACTAGATTGTAACAATTTTATTTAAAGTGAAAAATTAGGGTGGCTCTCATACAAAAATATTTTTAAATATCATTTTCACGAAGACAGGTTAATCGATTCACACCGAATTCACACCACGTAACTCTTATGTTAAGAGTCATATCTAAGGCTTCAACACTTTTATTTAGGGTGGCCCTTATACAACAATTTTTTTATACCATTTCCTCAAAGACCGCAAAATCGATTCTCATGAAATTTACACCATGTGGCTTTTATATTAAGAGGCACAGATAAGAGCGTAAAAATTGTATTTGAAGTTCAAACTTAGGGTGGCCCTCATACACAATTTTTTTAAATATCATTTTCATGATAACAGGTTAAACTATTCACACCGAATTTACACCACGTAGCTCTTTTATTAAGAGGCTTAGCTAAGGATACAAACATTTTATTTAGGGTGGCCCTCACACAAAAATATTTTTTAAATATCATTTTCTCGAAGACCGCTAAATCGATTCTCATGAAGCTTACACCATATGGCTTTTATGTGAAGAGACACAGATAAGATCGTAAACATTTTATATAGAGTGCAAACTTAGGGTGGTCCTCACACAAAAATATTTTTAAATATCATTTTCACAAAGCCAGGTAAGTTGATTTTCACCGAATTAACACACGTAGCTCTTATGTTAAGAGGCTAAGGATACAAAACTTTTATTTAGGGTGGCCCTCACACAAAAATATTTTTAAATAGCATTTGCTCGAAGACCGCCAAATCGATTCTCATGGAATTTACACCACATGGCTTCTGTATTAAGAGGCACATATAAGGTAAAAAAAATTTTATTCAGGGTGCATACTTAGGGTGACCCTCATACAAAATTATTTTTAAATATCATTTTCACAATGACAGGTTAGTCGATTCACTCCGAATTTACACCACGTAGCTCTTATGTTAAGAGGCATAGCTTAGGCTACAAAACTTTTATTTAGGGTTGCCCACAAACAAAAATATTTTTAAATATCATTTTCTGGAAGACCGCTTAATCGAGTCTCATGAAATTTACATCACGTGGTTTTTATATTAAAAGGCACTGCTTAGGTTGTAAAAATTTTATTTAGCGTGCATACTAAGGGTGGTCTTCATACAAAAGTATTTTTTTAATAAAATTTTCACGCAGACCGCACATCGAATCTACACCACGGTTGAGGTGAGGCGATGCGCACAGGGTAATGCTAGTTTACAATAAAAGTAATAATGTACTGGGGTGGGTTTGGGTGGTGATTAGGGGGTAGAAATAAATTCTTATCGATATTAACAGGTTTAGTGCACCAAAGTACATACATTAATTTTGAATTTTTATGAAAAATGAGTTTTTAAGCCTTTAGGGGTAAATGGGGGTGCTGGGGGAAAAGTGGGCAGCTTAAACTCATTTTTATTGTAAGATATTATTTTGGCATACCTAGATACGTAATATAAGTAAGGTCTACCTTTAAGCTATACTTTAAAATTAAAATAAAAAATTTAAATTGCTGAAACCATGATTTGAAATGTTTACTTACTATACAGTTTTCTACGAGAAAAAGAATTTAAATTTCAAATCTGATTTCATAATTGAAATAAAAGATACCTACTATATCTTTCAAAATAGTAGTAAATACATTTCTGAAAAATTTGAATTTTTTCAGTTTCTATACGCGATTATTCGTTGCTGAAATGTAAAAAGTATAAAAATAAAAAGTATTATAATATTTTACAATTCAATTCAACTATATACATTAGAGCGTTTCAAAAAAAAAACTTCTTGATTTTTTCATGATGTGTCAGCGGATTACAATAGCCTTATATGTCTGGAAAAGCCCCATTACTAGGATTAAGGCTTATATTGAAAACTGGATTAGCGCCCTCTGTTTTAAGTAAACAAACCATTTTCAAAAATTTTGATTTAAAAAATGCTGCAAGTTGTAGAGGTTATAAAATTTTCCAACAAAGTAGGTATGGTTTTCGGGAAACTATCGATCGGATAATTCAAATCCGTGATTGGTTTTTCTTCTTCTTCTTCGTTTCTTACAAAAAAATTGACAATTGACCGGACAAAAGTAAAAAAGTACCGATTTTCCACTTTCTAGCTCCAACACCTCAAATATTATGTTACCGCTGATCCCATGGAACATCATTTTTAATGAACTGATATTCCTTTAAATGAATGCCGAAACCGCTTATCATTATCTTATTTTAAAACAAAGATATCTTCATTTTTCTAAATTAACAGACCTGATTTTTTTCGAATCGTGGTCGACAAATTTGCATATTAAGGTGATTCAATTTTTTTTTTTTATTTCAAACTGTTATTATCAATCGGGGAATTTGAATCCATGATTAGTTTTTCTTTTTCTTCTTTTTTTCTTACAAAAAAATTGAAAATTGACCGCAAAAAATGAAAAAATTCCGATATTGTACGTTAAAGTTGCAAAATCACCCCATATTATTTTGCTGCCGATCCCGTGTTACATCATTTTTAATGTACTGTTATTTGCTTAACAGAATGCCATAAACCGCATATCATTTTCTTATTTCGAACCAGATATATCTGCATTTTTCTAAATTAACAGAACTGACATAATTTGAATTTTTGAATATTTTAGAAAAATCTATAGAACATTTCAAATTATGGCAGTTCTGTTAATTTGGAAAAATGCAGATATCTCGGGTTTGCAATAAGGAAATGATATGCAGTTTACGACATTCTCTTAAGCAAATAACAGTACATTAAAAATAATGTAACACGGGATCGGCAGCAAAATATTATGGGGTGATTTTGCAACTTTAACGTACAATATCGGAATTTTTTAATTTTTTTCCGGTCAATTTTGAATTTTTTTGTAAGAAAAAAAAAAGATGAAGAAAAACTAATCACGAATTCGAATTCCCCGATTGATGGTTACTGTTTTAAATAAAAAAAAATTAGAATCACCTCAAGATGCAAATTTGTCGACTCCGATTCGAAAAAAATCAGGTTTGTTAATTTAGAAAAATGCAGATATCTTTGCTTAAAAATAAGATAAAGATATGGGGTTTCGGCATTCATTTAAGGGAATATCAGTTCATTAAAAATGATGTACCATGGGATCGGCGGTAACATAATATTTGAGGTGATGGAGCTAGAAAGTGGAAAATCAGTACTTTTTTACTTTTGTCCGGTCAATTGTCAATTTTTTTGTAAGAAAGGAAGAAGAAGAAGAAAAACCAATCACGGATTTGAATTCCCCGATCGATTGTTTCCCGAAAACCATACCCACTTTGTTGGAAAATTTTATAACCTCTACAACTTGCAGCATTTTTGAAATCAAGATTTTTGAAAATGGGTTGTTTACTTAAAACAGAGGGCGCTAATCCAGTTTTCAATATTAACCTTAATCCTAGTAATGGGGCTTGTCCAGACATATAAGGCTATTGTAATCCGCTGACACATCGTGAAAAAATCAAAAAGTTTTTTTTTGAACCGCTCTAATATACATATATATTTTTAACCATAAGTTTTACAGTTTCGCGCTGTAGTAATTTCGTTATTATATAAATCGTAATAATTACAGTATAAATTACAACTTTTATGCTTTTGAATTCGAAGCGATAGCTTTTACCATAGAATCTGAAATATTTGTATTCTGGGCAGGCACAAGCAGGATGGGCTGGGGCGCATATTCATAGTTAACATAGGGCTGTCAGAAGTCTAAGTCAGGCTCTGCGCGGAATGGTCATTAATTGAGGTCCAGCGACCAGTAAATTTTTTTACCGAACGCTCTCAATTTAACAAATCATCTAACAGATTACGTTTGTAATATTTTGCAAACGAAATCCTACACCGCAAACTTAAAAAATATAAGATTTTTTAGTGTCATCTATCGCCTTACATATAAACAATGATCTGAGTCGTTTATAATTGAATGATCTACAGTAATAATGTCGAAAGTTATTCGCGTATCTTAATAATTAAGAAATAGTGTGGAAAAAAGTGTCTGTACAAAGATGAATGCTTTGTTGAGAGCAGTTTTTAATATTTTCCAAGAAAATCTCGGCTGCAGTACTTGGATTTCAGTTTGCATATTGGCCTTGAAATATTGGATCGTTACTGGCTTGTTGAGGTATCACAAAGGAAATAGTCCATGGTGGGCTTTAACCAACTTTAAATGAAAAGTTGCGTTACAACAAAAACTTGAATGTGGAATTATTTGGGATGTTAATCAAAGTAGAAATACTTCAAAAGGAAAAAAATCCTTAGTGATTTTTTTTTAATTCCATATTTACTGTTTTTTAGTAATATTATCTAGTATGTAATATGTGTATAACGTACGTATGAAATTTAAAAAACATTGTGCTCAAATTTTGACATGTTAAAGAACCTAAAAAGATAGTCTCACAGCCCAAATTGCAGCTTCCTAGGGATTCGGGGTCTTGAGTACTGTTAGGTCAAATTAAAAAAAAACTCAAATTTCGCGAAAATAGCCAAATTCAATGTTTGATATCTCTGGGCCTAGACAACCATTTTTACTGTATGGTATCTCATTTAAAAGCGAATAGATAGACAAACAAAATAAGATCAGTCTTTAGTATTATGAATAAAACTACGATTTAAGACACCATTTTCAAAACTGTAATTTTTTACAAAGACTTATTTCACTTAATCGTGTTGCAAAAATAGGTCTCAAGGTCAATGAGATTACTTTGTTTTTTGAAGCATATAAGATGACATAATAAAAAAAAACTTCATATCCACAACTATAAATTTGTATTTGTCGTCTTTTAGAACTAAATTTTTTAAAACGGGACAGAAACGGCTATTTTCAGGCCAAGATATGACTATTTCTCAGGATTTCGACCCCCTAGAGAACTGAAATTTGGGCTGTGGTGTTATCTATTAAGGTTCTTTGACGTATCAATTTGAACAAAATCGAATTTTTTTTAAATTTGGTACGTATGTTATATATATGTCATCGTCTCGGCTACCACGAAGACAATCGTTTTTGTGGTACTCGAAACCCCCATTCGGGTAGACTGGGACCTAGCTCGCCTCAGCTACCAAGCTAAGGCCGGGACCTCACTTGTCTCGGCTGGCAAAGAATATGGGGAGACGCGATCGTCAGCTGCGTCCATGCCTATGCTCCAACGAGTTATTCGCTCTTGTGCACTCGCTGCGCTTTGCCATACACAAGCTGCACTTACTACACAAGAAGTGTTAGTCCTTGCTAACTTTTGTTTCTGGAGACAAGTTCATTATTAAATTATATGTATATTCATTATTCACAATAATAATGTACAATAATGTTACTTAGCATAAGATTTTAAAACTTAACATATTGTTAGTCTCTTAAGAAAAGATTCAATAAAAGGAAATGAAGTTTTTAAAAAAAAAAAAAAAATTTAATTAAAAAACATAAAATATGAAATTTAAAAAAAACTCTATTACTAGAATTAAGGTTGCATCATTTTTAATCTATTGTTATTTGCTTTTATCTTTTATTGCATTTTCTTATTTCAAACCCGAGATATCTGCATTTTTCTAAATAAACAGAACTGGCATAGTTTGAACTATTCTATAGAATTTTCTAACATTTTCAAAATTTCAAATTATGCCAGTTCTGTTAATGTAGAAAAGTGCATCTTGCTATAAGATAATGATATACGGTTTCGGCATTCTTTTAAGCAAATAACAGTACATTAAAAATGATGTACCATGGGACCAGGCGGTAAAATAATATTTGAGGTGTTGCAACTAAAAAGTGGAAAATCGGTATTTTTTTACTTGTGTCCGGTCAATTTTAAACTTTTTATAAGAAAAAAAGAAGAAGAAGAAAAACTAATCATGTATTCGAATTTCCCGATGGATAATTGCCCGAAAACTATACCCACTTTGTTGGAACATTTTATAACCTCTGTAGCTGCACTATTTTTTAAATCAATATTTTTGAAAACGGCTTGTCTACTTAAAACAGAGGGCGCTAATCCAGTTTTCAATATTAATCTTAATCCTGGTAATGGGCTTTGTCCAGACGTATAAGGCTATTTTAATCCCCTGACACATCGTGAAAAAATCAAAAAGTTTTTTATTTTGAACCGCTCTAGCGTCACACATAAATGTTACAGAGTATTAAGTTTTCTACCACCTTTGGTATACAATTTATCTCGACTGCAAATAATGCGTAAGTTATTTACAAAAACTTAAACTCCACTAAATTGAAAGCACCGAACAATGGTAAATAAATAAATATTTACATGAATTTTCCCTGAATTTCCAAAATCATATCAGTTGATGAATTCACTTTAGATATAAAAAACGAACCTGCGAAACCACACATATTTTAGTTTAAACTAATATTTAATATTTAATTAACATACATTTTTTAATGAAAATATCAATTAAAGTGTTGCATGCAACAACTCAAGCAACTATAAACAAAATGCATGTAACATCATATGCAAAAACGGAAGCAACACTCACAAATTGCATAATTTTAGTCCTTGCGTCAAATACGCGCCATGGTTACCATTAGATGACGACGAGGCAAACGTAATCAAAAGACGTAAGCAAATATTTTTAGCATGGTCAAAATTAGCCAGAATAAAAAACAGCGAAATATGTAACTAAAGCAAAATAAAAACTGCAAAAATAATGGAATGTTGCATACGTCTAGGGAGCCTTATGTCCCAGCGAACACATTTCATTCGAATAAAAACTGATAGAGACTCGCTTAAGTCGAAATATATGTCACTATTTACCAGGCTAATTTTTGATCCATCTTGTTGTCATGTTTATTCAAGAAAAAGGATTGACCGATTTATATATTTACATGAATATCAGTGTTTGCAAAAAAAACTGCCAACTACACTTATAGTCCAGGAGGTAGTGTAGCATTTTTCAGTCATTTCCTTCCGCTTAATAAAGGAGACAAAAGATACGACAAGATTTGAACCCCCTTTCACGATTTTAAAGCTTACAATCAATACTGTAATTTTGACCAAAATAGTTATTTCGGGAGAAAAATGCCGCTTCAGATCTGAATGAGTAATGTTAATTTTAGACTTTCAATAATAACCATATTATATCGAAAACGGATATGGTCATTAGTAATTTTAAGATTATGAAACGTGAATCAAATCTTCTTATACGGGCATTAAACCTTCTACAACATTGGTCTCAATATATTTTTCTAAAAATGGTGTACTTTCCGAGGTATTGAGCGAACATTTTTCTCTCAGCCTCTCAAAACCAGGCCCACCACAGTTCTTGCGACTTACGTTTATTTCGATTATCAGCCATACTTAAACTATCAATTGAAAAAAAAAAAAAAACGGGAAGAAATGACTATGAAAAATGCAACGGTACCTCGCGGACTATTAACATAAAATTAAAACAGAGGACCACCCTGGCGACATTGATATCGTTTTTTTTATTTCTAACCAAATGCTTACATTTGATGTCGTATAATATGAAATCATAATGCATCGAATAACATGAAACTTCAGAAATGCCTAAAAGTATGCAAAATAAATATATTAATTTGAGTTTAACCCTTCTATGTAAAAGAGTTATAAGTTCATCGCCCGTATGAATCAAAAATTGTTCAATTGTTGGCTGGGGTCATTTACATTGAAAATTTGAATGTTCAGGTTTGAATGTTTGTATTTTTATAAATGCAATTAAGTTAGCGAAAAATGTTGAACAGACGCTTTAAATATAGCGCAGCCAGGTGCAAAAATAGTTAAAGCAACGGTTTTACTGCATACTTGCGAGAGCACGACCACCGTAGTGTACATTACGTGGCCTAAAGGGTTTTACAAAAGAGCGAAGTTTTTAATTTAGTTTTTTCTTTATCTAATTGTTGTGCGTCTTTCTCATTTCAATTGTTTATTGTTGACTTAAATTAAATTTTAATAAATACAAATAAGCTTGCATTCTTCAAAAATAAAGTTATTTGAATTTGTAAAGTGGACAGCAATTTTTTGAACTTTTTGTGTCTCACAGACACTTATGGGTATTCACGCAGCGCTTGCACCATCTCAGCCTAGCCAAAATTTGGGAAATTGTTAAATCTTCCTGAACAAGATATGAGTTGAAAATAAAATACGTATTTTCTTAGTTCAATGGCGTCAATGTTACCAGGTTCGATCCTGTCCTCATGTTAATTTAGGTAAACTGATGTTGTTTTTTTCACTTATAGATAAAAGCGTTATAAAAACAAACAACTTTAAAGTACCAGCTCAAGTTTTGGGGATAAATTTTAGCAAGTCGCTTCCCCTTGGACAATATCTGCCGAACTTATTGTCGCTTGACTTCAGAATATAAGCGAAATTATCTTTTCCGTACAGCTCTTTCACGATTAAGAATGTTTGCTGGGCAGATGAAGTTGAACTGAAATAAAATTTAATATGTAGCAACAAAATAAAACTAAAAATGAATCACTATTTGTTATGAAATTTCGAAAACTTAGGGTTAAATGGATTGCCGCATAGGACGAATGTTTGACTATTAAAAACGTTTTGACCTTATTTCATCATTACACTCTTCCTGTTGCTTTTGTATACAAACTCTTAGACTTAACAATAAACATTTTTAAATCGCCCAGCAGACAGGCTCGAATCAAAGAAAATACAATAAACTTCAACTATAAATTTATTTACAAAATAGTTTATAAGTTTATTCACAAAATAAATTTATTTATGAAATTTTCATATGGTTAATATTAATAAGCTATTAGATTACTTAACACTTGCAAAACTTAAAGCTGGACCCCAAAAAAACGTATGTCAAGTGTTGGCTTATTTTTTAATTTACCATTCAAAAATCAGGGAACAATTAGGTTGAAAGGTGGGCCATTAGATCACACAAAACTTTTCGGCAACGGTGTTTTTTTATAAAAATCTGCTATGAAATTGCTTAGAGTTTTAATTTTAAGATATTATACTGCTTGTTAAATAGTCTTCCAAATGATGGTCTTAATATAGGAATTGATATAGGGACTCTTAATTAATCAACTATCGGATAATTTAGAATAACGTCAAGAAATTGTAGGCTCGCGATCCCTCCAGCAAATACTCAAGCTTTGTGTAAAAGTATAAAAAAATGTATTATTATGTATTACAGTCTCCGAATTTAGTTATATAGACTAATTAAAATGGATCAATGTTTGCTGTGGGATTTTCATAAAAAAACATAGGTTCAATGACTCACGATGCCATTCGTAGTCTGAGCCTTACCACAAGGTATCTACTAACTACTGTTAAGCTAAAGCTAGTGGTTGAGAAACATATTCTGATATGGGTAAAGATTACAGAAGAATTCTTAACTTATCAAACATAAGCTGTGCTGACTTGTTTGTTGAAACACCGAACTATTTTGCTTCTTCATAATACATTATCACCAGTAAAAAGCCTGACCTTTAATTTCGCTAGAGCCTAAAAGACGTCACAATTGATAATGCCTACTTATAAAAATCTTGCCACCACTTATCAATTTTTCGTTTATTTTTTCATGTTGGGTCTTCTACCTAACACATTCTAACGCTATAAAGAGACATATTTTTCTATATTTTACGTTTAAATTTAATTCCAACCTTGCTAACCTTATGTTAATTTTACACTTATGCGAGTACGAGCGACCTTCAGTTTATCATATTGAAAATTTAACTTTTTTACTTAAAATTTGACGAACTTTCAGAAAAATAGAGTTTCCGGACAACTTAAAAATTTAATCCTCCTTGTTGTATATGCTTAAAAAGATTCATCTTGTGTTCAAAAATCTTTTTAAAAAATATATTAATGCAAACACTAAGGTGAAAATGTTGAAAAACTTCAAAAGATGCGTATATCGAAAAGTCAATAAAGTCCAAAACATAGCACCAGCGGGACCAGCAATGGCATTTTCGGTACATTTGTACTATTTTTCGGTACATTTGCGTCCTGAAAAATTGTCTTCAGTACATTCGACAAGTTTTCAGTGCATTTGGTACATTTGGGTCATTTCCAGTACATTTGGACAATTTATAATAATTACCTTTATTTTAGTAAGTTTTTCTAAACTATGCGATCAAAAGTCGTACGACCATTTTTTTTAGTCAATTGAATGAAACCTCAACATTGCAGTGGCTGGCAACACTTGGAACATTTCCGAATTAAATTTGAACATGTTGTTAATAATATATGTAGTAGATATTACGGATGAAGACTCATTATAAGAGTGAAGTTTCATTTTGATAATGAAGAGTTATTGTTCGATTGAATCAGAACATATTCATGTTACATATATGTATGTATGCAAATAAGCAAAAGATGAATAAAAAGAGTTGAATTAATGTAGAAGGTCCATCTTTTGTTTTTTTTTTTTTTTTTTTTTTTGTAATTAAGTTAAGGTATGAGGTACTGCTCATGTTTACATACCCAAAAGTAATTACCTTTGTTCCTTTAGTAAAATATAGAAATTACACAGTTAAGTATTCACTCAGAAGTAATGATCTTTTTTTTTAGTGAAATATCAAAATTTTTACACATACATATTATTAAAATTTGGCAAAAAAAGACAAAAAATTCCAAAAAAGTACATTCAGCCCTTAAAAGTACATTTGAAGTCTCGATTCAGTACATTTCCACAAAAACCATTAGGCATGAGACGTTAGGCTTTAAGCCAACTCACTGTTGTATATTTTGTCAATCAGACCCGCCAGTAAAGATGTTAACTCATCAAAAAAAAAATAATAATAATTATTATAAAATCCAAAGCATTTAATCAGTTTATTTGGTCGTCACCAACGCTATCAACTTTCAACGACTCTACAGTAGATTTATTTTTAATTGAATCATTTGTCGCCGTAATGTTTAATTAAAACTTTAAATGTTTTCGCATGTTTTTGTGTTTTTTCTCCCTCACATTTACTCACTTGTTTTTGTCCCATAATGCGAACGATAAAATTTAAGTAGAATTTACATCCTCCATCGTATTTAACGTATATTGAGGAAAAACGAGCGCTATTTTGTAATATAAAATGTGTATAAAATAATTAAATTAATGAAAAATATTTTTGAAAAATATATGAAACATTTTTGAAAATTATAATTATAAATGCCTGAGGAGGGAATTAGCAACATTCATTCATTCGGTTGGACGAAAAAAAAAATTAACTGTCGTTGATGGCTACCGATGAAATTTCACCAAAAATCGACAGATTGTTAGGTAGGGGTTAAAAATGAGGCAGGCATTGAAAGCAAATGTGTGTTTTACACCCAATCAGTTGTCATATTTGCGTAATTAATATTCTGTTATAAAAGTTGCAGAATGCGCTTGGAACTTTAAAAGTTAATAAATGGGTTTCTGTTTTTTTTTAAGTAATTTGGCTTCCTTGATGTAACATAATTCAACTGATTTAGTATTTCACCTGGAAATACTTTTTGGCATTTAAGAACTGATATAAAAAAGTGCTATTTTTTGTCACCATTCGATTGTGTGAAAGTTCGGCTAAGCTCAAATCAAAAAGGTATTTTTTAATGAAGTGCGCATAAAAGCAACAAAAAATACTTTTTAGTATTAAAAAACTGAACTACGAAGAGCTATTTCTGTCATCGCTCCCAAAAATTAAATACATGGTATCATGTTACTTTATCCCCACCCCTATCTCTTTCTCCTTCTTAGGGTACAATCTATCTCCATACTAAATTTCATCAAAATGGTTCATTAGTTTAGCTGTGAAAACATAGTTTCCTATTGGAAGCGTGGCAAAATTCACTTTAAATCAAATACCTTTTCTTAGGATTCAGTCTCGCTCCTTTTGTTAAGCAGTGAAAACGTTTTTTCCTGTTAGAAGCGGTGACACGCCAACTAAAAGAGCTTAGAGCTTTTAAAAATCTTTTTTAGGGTTCAATTATCTTCAAACTTATTTTAATAAAATCTGTCCATTAGTTTAGCCGTGGAGACGTCTTATCTTGTTAGGGGCGTGATACAACCCACTCTAAATAAATGACTTTACTCAAGATTCAATCTATCTTTACATAAAATTTCATCAAAACTGGAGAGGCGGTTCATCCGTGACAGTGTTTTTTCTCATTAGGAGCGATGCCACGCCCCTTAAAGAAAATAAAGCTTCTAATAACTTGTCTTAGAACTCAGTCTATCAGCCATGAAAACGTTTTTATTTTTAGGGACGTAGCACCGCCTCCTATTAAAAAACAAGTATACACTGCACTCCTTCTCTTCACAGCCTTTTCAAAAAAACAAAAAATAAACGTAGATGTAGATGTTGTGGACTTTTTTTTTAGTAACTGCAAATAGTCTTAGAGAATGGGTACGTGATTTTGTAATTCAATGTGAAATATATGTATGTCACGCAATATTTTCTGTTGGTAGGGGTGACAAATTCCTGTTTTCTCCGGGCGCTCAACGTGCACGGTACATCAGTGTATTGACTCTGTTATCTCTCCTGAACATTATAAAATCAAAATTCAGAAAGCAATCGTGCTGTTATTGAAAAACAAAATGTCGTAAAACCAGAAAAAAAGAATTTAGTATGAGAAAATGCAAACTTTAATTTTGACCTTAGTAATATGTACTTAATTTTTAAGGCCTTTTTTTATATAATAACTCTTAGTCAGCAACCAAGTACATACATCAATCAGCAGAGGTCCTGGGGGGGGGAATAGGTCAAAAATATTTTCCTTATCAATAATTGTAAGCAAATCTAAGTATGATTTTGACATCAACAATATTTCAAAGGTTTAATCAAGTCCTGTAGCTCTTGTGTATGCAAGAAGCCACGGACCCAAGCAAAACTAATTCCTTAGAGCAAGTTACAATATAAGCTAATATAAGATATACCAACCATATGCATCTCGTTGGAAAGATAATTCTTAGGCCTAAAACTCTTACGCTCAAGCAATTTTTTTCAGTCATAGAATCACTAATCAATAGATATATGCAAAATTTTCTTCAAAACTCTGTCATACATGACTTAGTAAGATTTAGAGACATCCTGAAATAGCCCAGTCAAAATAGACATTTAGGTCTGCAATAGTTCGCATAGAGCTGAAAATTGGTACAGGTGTTAAATATATCATTACAAATTAAATATCAAAAGTCCTCACCGATCCGACTTCTGCAAAAAATTTTATTCAAGGTCAAAAGTAAAAAATATCGGTTTCTTGCATTTTTCTCTCAAGCGGTAAAAGATATCGTAAAAATTGATAAGAAAGAGTTGTAGATCATGCAATTGTCTACAAAAATGGTTTATTACTTTTTTCCCTACGAATCACCATTATTGAGATATTGTGGTTTCAAAAGTTGGTAAAGTTGTATTTTGCATAACATGCACACATTTACACACCACCCATGAGGTAGTGTACTGGGCGCATTTTTTTTAATGTGGTTTCCCTAGTAGGTATACTCCACGCTCTATTACTATGAACGACCAGAAAATATTCTATTGGTTTTAAACTTGGAACTAAAGATAAAGATCAAAGTGGATCGGATTATTGTTGATTGTTATGATTGATAATCTTCCAATTCGACTTCAACAGTCGTGTCTTCATCTTCGCTTTCCTCTTCCTCTCCTTGATTGATTTCTGTGCAAAGGTCTGAGAAAAAAGATGCATCAGTTGTCTCCTCCAAAGCACAAAGTAAAGTCGTGCATATAGTATTGTAGTTACTCGCTGGTTGATGAATAAATGGCAAGAATAAAATTTGAGATTCAAAAAAAATCATAAGATTACTTGTTAAACGTTCAATATAACCATTCCAACCGGTGCAAAGATATTGTGCTCTAACTATAATAAGCAAAACTCTGCACAGTTATTTTACTATATCCGACACCATCTTTTTGATAGACTCGTATCGGCACATGAGCTTTAGCCGCAAAATCTTTTGCTGAAACGACTTTATTTATTCGTGATGTAGGCTTTTCTGTTATAACTGAATTTTTTTGAGTAATAATTTGAACAGTACCCATTATGTGGAGCGTATTATGACGGTCTAATGTATATACATTGATACCAGCATTGTCTGCAACATATTGAATAAATGCCCCAGATTCTGGCGGTAAGGTATGAGGTGAACGATGAAGAGCTACTGCTGTCTCATACATTATTGTATCATTATAAGATGTACACAAGCCAAAAGACGAAAAAATCTCTACAAGACGTTTTAATCCAAATCGTCGATGAAAAAAAAACTGAGGGACCCAATTGGATTTGAAAGACCTAGGTCGAACAGCAGCCATAATAGAGTGGCTGATAGTTGTACATATTAAGTTCAAATGTTCTAAAAAATAGCTTAAAGACTCGGGAATATCGCTGTTAATATTTTCAAACATTTGACTAGGCGGGGGGTAATTATTATTGTCAAGCACTGTAGATTGAGTATCCGCTCGAATGATTACTACAGCAGCTTTCAGTATTCTAAATCGTTCTTCTTTTTCATTTTGTTTTTTTTTTTTTTGTTATACCAAGCTTTGTTAAGAATATCGTGCTGACTATCAATAAAACTTATAAGTGTAAGGCCTCCCAGTTTCTCAGTTATAATAATTTTATTACCATATTTTAACTTTAATTTTGCTTTAATTGTTCTATTATCTATGTCCGGATTTTTGCAAATATCTTTTAATTCTTGCAATGAAAACTGACAATCATCATTATTTTCAATGTATGCAAAGATATCTTTCATCGCTAAAGTAACAAATTCATTTTCAGGACGACCGATTTTACCCCCGTAGTGGGCCTCAGAAAGGAATTATAACAGTTATTATGATATTTAGCCTCAGCAAGTTAGTACCTGACTTAGTAGTCATAGTCATACTCAATTCTTACAACAACAGCTTTTGCTACGTCATCTGAACGAGTCTGAGCTACCTAACAAATAGAATCCTTAAATGCAAGTGTAGCAACTTGATATACTTTACGCCGAACATTCTGCGCTTTTTTCTTTTCAGATTCATCATTTGCTTCAACGCCGCAAAATAAGCAATAATTTTGAAAACAAAAAACTGATTCACTTACTCGTGTTCTAATACGAGGTGGACTAGAATACTGGCATTTTCCATATCGCGCTGTCTTTTAGCTGCAGCAATACTAGTCTTCGGAGTGTACACTTTACGACACTGCACATGGATTGTCACAGATTGCTTGTCTTTCAAGAATTCACAAAACCCATCATTTATTTCAACACTTGAATCAATCAAAATCTTTATTCCTCGATCAACAACAGCAATTTACTTTCACTCAATGGTTTATTACAAATGAAACAAACTTGTGACATTTTTTTAAAAATTATTCAACGGCACAAATTGAAATCCAAAATATTAAAATTAATGTTTGTTCGCAGCAAATAAACTCTTAAAACTAACGAATACGAATTTTCCAACTTTTCAAATCTATATATCTCAGGAATGGTAGTTTTTAGAGAAAAAAACTTTGAGCCATTATAATGGACAATTGCATGATCTAAGTCTTTTTCTAACCAACTTTTACGGCACTTACTGTTTAAGAGAAATGTGCGAAAAACCGATATTTCTCAGTTTCGACCTTGAATAAAATTTTTTGCAGAGGTTGGATCAGTGGGGTTTTTTGATATTTCATTTGTAATGGTGGTGCAAACTCACGCCTATTTTTTCGTTTAATTTGACTGGGCTAAAATTAATTTAACCATAAGTATTAATTAAAAAATAGATTTTGAGGAATAAAAATACTATATATTATACGAAATGTAGCTGTTGGTATAAAAATTATGGATTTATAATTGGTTTTGACCCACAATGCCTTATATACCCATCGAAAAGGATTGAATTCTTGGGAAGATTTAAAGGTGGATGTGAATAAAACGGTCAAGTTCCTAATTTTTCTACTCACTCGTATAACCGAGTACTCGATGTTGATCTTCCAGGAAATACACAAAATGCAAACCTGTTGGGTAGGTTGACTAGGTTGGCGGATTAGGTTGGAGTGGAGTGAGCTATAGCCCCAGGATCAAGGAGGCTTCAAAGTAGTGGAATATTAAGCTCAAGACGAACTTTTTTTTGAACACTCCGTTCAGCATCAGAAAAAGAGCCGATTGGAGGTCACTTTTCATATTTTGAGCGTTGCTGTGGAAGAAGTTACGTCTTCCACTATTGTGTTGTCCCCTTTTTTTTGGATATGTATATTAGGGTGTGTATTTTGAAAATTTTGTTGATTTTTTTATTTGTCTATGTCTTAGTATGCGGTTTGAAAATAATTATGACAAAATTTGAACTTCTTAGCGCTTGTAAACGGCGCGGCAAGTTTGAGCTTAGATGCTCAAATTTTGTGATAACTATTTTTAAAAAACTTGCTAAAACATAGGCAAAATAAAAATAAATAAAATCTAAAAAATTTTGAAAATAAACACCATAGTGCAGTGGTTTCCAAACTATTTTGGTCGTGGAACCAAATTTGTTGCCGATGATCGCCGAACCCTGTTTTTTTTTTAAGCAACGACTTTTCAAAATTTAATATCTTATATTAAATGAAACAAGTACTATTTTTGTATTTAAAATTTAACTGAATTAGTTAAACAAAACCTGAAAGAAAAACAATTCATCAAAGAAATAATTAATAAAAATATAAGACATAAACTAAAATAAATGCAAAAACTTTAAAGTGAATAATGCATCTGCTTCTTTGATTCCATGATTCTCTTAAAACTAGGCGTTATGTTTGATAACTGGACTCGCATGTCCGGTGCAGCATCAAGTTGTTTACGATATTTTGCTTTTGTCGCAACGTATTCTGAAAACCCGGCTTCACACAAAGTGGTTACAAACGGCAATAGAATTAGAATAGCCTGTTTTGATAAATTTGGATATTCATCGAATACATCTGACTGGAATATTGTTATGAAACTGCTCTAAGTTTGGTTTGATTTTGTACCCAGTAATTATGTTAATTCTCTAGGTTTGGAAAGTAATCACTGAGTTATTGCTGTAAACTGGACAGATGTGTTTTTATACCATCACGGATTTCCATATCTACATCTACTTCAGATTCTTCGAGAAAATCACTAAGCGTCTGGTAACGCTCGAAGTATAAAAGTATTTTACTTATTTTGAAGTTCGATTTGCTATCGCAGCTTGTGTTTTCAGCCTTATTTAAAAATCTTGAATTTAATATGGTGGTCAATTGTAAGCTTTCCTAGGAAAATGTGAATATATAAAAACCATTCTTATTTTTTTAATGAAAAAAAATTTGTCACGTGGAACCCCTAAATTTGTTCGAGGTACCCCAGGGTTCCACGGAACACACTTTGGGAATCACTGCCATAGTGTATATGCATATCTGTACTTCACATCACTTTATTCAATAGTCAGAATTCGAAAGCTGACCACCTTTTATTCATCGTATCCAGTAGATTTAGTTATGCAAGCTTAAAAAAGGAATTCGCAGGATGTGTGCTTTTTCATCGAAGCATTCCAACGCATTCGCAACTGGGTTGATTGCAAATTTGAGTCCGAACAAAAGCACAGCAGGATGTGAGAGTGCATATTTTTATGAACGGCATCCCTATGAGAAATAAGGCATACACTGAGTATGTAGCTGTAAAAGAAACAAAATGTTGATATCTGCACATAATGCAGAGCCAAATGCCATACTAACTGTATTATCTACTATGAATTATCCAAGTAAATTGTTACTGCCAGAGGGCAGAGAGAAAAAAAAGATTTCAAGTAGAGCTCTAGGCAAGTTGTCGAAACCAAAAACTTAAGCGAAAAATCAGAATGTATTTATTTGTAATTAATAAATCTTATATTTGAAAAAGGCGATATATGTACATGTCGACCAAATCAAATATCTGAATCAAAAAAATAACGTTATGCCAAATAATAAATACTTCTAAGGTAGGGCATTTGCTTATACATACATACCTAAGGTGTTTTTTTTTTCAAACTTTTGGAGAGGGATTTTATTTATTTTTTTCTATATTATAGCTTGTGAAATAAAAATAATTGTCCCAACATTTGAGCTTCCTAGCTCAAACCAGTAAACGGCGCGAACAGAGCTTACGTCCATTTTCGTTGAAATTTAACGAAAAAACCGACTTCCTAAAACGTAGAAAAAGTTTGCCATAGGTGCCAAGATAAAGCGTTTTGGGTTTTTTAGTTGAATGGGGGACGCCACCCACTGTTGTCAAACCACGCCCACATTTTTCGTGTGCTTAAAAATGCGGAAAAATTACACCCGAAGGAGATATTTTTATTTATTTTTTTTAAAAATTTGCGGTCCTAGTTGCCTATATAATTGAATCGGGTTTGAAGAAAATTCTCCCAAACCTGCGAACGGCGCATCCACTTTGTTTCCTTGTACAATTCATATGATAAACGAAAAAGCAAAACAACGAAAAACAGAAAATTTACTAAAACGCTAAAAAAATCTGGAAATGAAAACAATATCTGCATAAAAGAAATAAAAATTGAAAAAAAACTATGTTCAAGTGACCATATTTCGGTCAGTTATTAACAAAGTTATAGGCAGTAAAGCAAAAAAAGTTAAGGAAAACAAAATTTTGGGTTTTTTCTTTTTTTGTTTCAACATTTTTGGCATAAAAAAAACTTCCAACATTTTTTTAAATAAGCCATTTCGATAGGAAATTTAATTCTCTACAAAAAGTTTTATATGAAATATGTCGAAATTTTGCTTCGCATGCGAGACATATTGAAAAAACTAAAAAGGGTAAATTTTCACCCATGTCTCCGATTTCCACTCTCTAATTTAATAGCACTCCGCGGTTTTTCCTTTCTTTATGTCATAATCAATAGCCTATAAATTCTCTTTCCATGTGTGTATTAGGGTGTTTACTATGAAAATTATTTAGATATTTTTATGTTTTTATTTTGTCTAAGTTAAGGCATGGGGCTTAATAATAGTTCTCACAAAATTTTAGGTTCCTATATTAAACCTGTGAACAGTGCAAAAAGTTTGTTTTCCTTGAAAAAAAAACTTATTTTCTAATTTTTTTTCGGTCTTACAAACTATTGTTTTATTATTGGACTTAATGAGAATTCTCTCAAAATTTCAGCATTCTAAATCAAACCTGTTAGCGGTGCAGACAGAATTCGTATCCCACATAGACAGGGATATATGGAAAAACTGTTTTTACATGTTGTCAATATGCGTATAAATAACGAAGGTTATGTTAGAAGAAAAATCTCGGAAATTTTCGTCGCTAAACAAATTAAAGAAACATTTGAAATAACTTTTATTCTTATTTCACAACCTGGCAATAGTAGGTGCAACATTTCGTGTGCAGTAGCGTCGTTACTTTAATTTTGCTAAGGACTTTTTAGAATAGCGCCCCGCATGACGACCTTGAAGTGGCACCCAAAATGAAGAAGACTTTTTTGCTTGAACACGTCGGGAATAAAACTTCAAACTCTTTTCTGAAATTTCCGCCCAGGGTGGTGCCCACCCTTGCTATTGTTCCTATGGCCTAAATTTTGCAATTGGTTTTTATAAAAAAAAAACCTTTGTGCCGTCAGTTATTTGACTATTTTTTGCTGTTGCTGCTTTTGCCCTTTTATCGTGCTGCACATATGTGACAGCGACTGTGAGTTTTTACAGTGTGCCAGCATATTTTTGATGCTACAGAATGTTACGATCAGAGTTGATCAGCGATGATTACTTTAAGCAATGATTATAAAAAGTAATCTGAAATCAGTGATTCCTGTGTAAAATATTTGAGTCCTCAATTTGAATTCTTTAAAAATTGTTTCGATGAAATTTGTTTGTCACGAATTGATGGAAAATTTAAAATTGGGTGTCCCTTTTAAATAAATGTTAAAAGAGGTTGAATAAGTCGAAAAAATGAGAAATGTAAAAAAGGTTGAAAGGGTTTGAAAAATGTTGAAACAATTGTAAGAGACTGAAAAAGTCGAAAAAATATGAAACCATTGAAGAAAGTTGAAAGAAATTCAAAATATCGAAAGAATATGAAAAATGTTGAAAAAATCCTAAAAAATGTCGAAATATGTAATATGAAAATGTTCAAAAAAGTTGAAAAAGGTTAAGAAATGAAAAAACAATAATGAAGAAAAATGTAAAAGGTTGAAAAAGTCTGGGATATATTGGAAAAAGTTAAAAGGTTGATAAGGTCAAAAGAATATGAAAAATATTGAAACCAATCAAATAAAAACTACGAAATTTAAATGATCCACGCCCACTTCTCCAATTCCGCCTACTTTTGGGTTACTAAATTATATTCGTCATTGACATCCACATTCCAAATATTAGCCCAGTAGGTTGTATAGTTTGCGATATATTCCGTAATTAGTCTTAAAATTTAGGGCGGTAACACACCCACTGGTGTAATATGGTCCGATTTTTATCCACAAATAGCTTTCCATAAGCAACACTCTTTCAAAAAATTTTAGTATGATTGATAACATATTTCGATATTTATTAGGTATTTTACTTGTATGTGGAGTGCCACGCTCACTGGTGCTATTTCGCCCACTTTAGATTCAGGCATACTTTATAGCAAGTAAGCCACCTAAATTAAATTTTATACCAATTGTTGCAATAGTTCAATTAACATAGCGATTACAATTTTATGGTAATATAGGAGGTCCCACGCCCACTACTGCAATCCCATCAATTTTCACTTAATTTCAACGCCCATTGCAGCTGACGCCTCCAAGCCAAATTTTTTGAAGATTACTCTCATAGCACACTATCTATAACATTAAACGTTTTTTGATTGTATGGAAGGTGCCACGTCTTCATGCTCCATTGCGGCAAATTTTTCCAAAAACATAACTTCTAGCAATAATATAAATATTTTCAGTAATAAAAATATTTTCAGTAAAGTGGCTGAGCTTGCATTGATGACTGCTTTCAGCGGCATCATCTCCAAAATCTTTCTGAAAATCGTTTGTGCCAATTTTCAGATATATGGAATCAAAATTTTTAACGATTGAAGAGTGCCACGCCCAATTTTACGATTCCGCCCACTTTTAGTATAATTCAAGATAATTTGAAATGTATCTGTTTACCAACTTTCATCACAATATCTTGCACGGCTTACGAGATATGTTGGTATAAAGGATAAATTTACGGTTGTGCCACGCCCCTATAGGAAGCTTTGAAAATTTGAAACCTAGCCTAATCTTATTCTTGTTCACATGTGCATGAAATCACCAAGTTTCATCAAAATCGCTGCAACTTTTTTCAAAATTGGTCTGGGTAAATATACATAAAGTATGGGCGGTAGTCGTGTCCTTGAACCGATTTCGCCCATTTTCAATTGCAAGATACCTGCAAGGAGGTGTGGCCTGAGTGTTTTGATTTCATTCAATTAGCTTTCTTAGTTTTCCCGTAAACCTGATTTCAACAGACAGACCAACAGACAGACGAATATCGCTAAATCAACTCAGGTGGTGACGCTGATCAAGAATATAAATATATACTCTTCCCTACCTTCTACGCCCCTTCTACAGTGAGTCAAACAAGTTTAGAAACAGCAAGATTTTTTTTTAATAACTAACAAAAAAAGTAGGGGAGAGTGGGGAGTTTTGAAGCATGGGGAGTTGCGAAGCACGACTATAGATGTCACTTAAAAGTGATTCCTAGTTTAAGTGCCTAGTTTAAAAATTTTCTTAGCCCTAATTCTCAATTTTTCCTAGCACTTGAACCGATAGCATACTTTGTACTATTTTCTCAGAGAGCGGGTTCGTAATCACGCTCGAAAAGTTTTATTGAGCAGTCGCGTGTGGTACATTATGACGAACATTTTTTGAGTGAATTAATAAGGTTAGTATGCAAAATAATCAGCAATTATAAGTCTTTTAATGTGCAAAAGGATTGATGCAAAAAATTTTTATGGGTCACTCACGCGGTCGGAATTAATAAAAAGTAACAAATGGGGAGTAATGAAGCACATTAAATGGGGAGATGTGAAGCACGGCGAATATGTCCCAATTGGATGAAGTTGCACTCTAAAGTGGAGTCTTATGATATTGTCACTATAGCTGAACAATGTCTTAATGCGACTGCAACACCCAAGAATATAAAAAAAGGATTCGAAGTGACAGGCATTTGCGAATACAATCCTGGTATTTTTTCTGCTAAAGATTTTGTTGCGGCTACACATGTGTCCATTGCAAATCGGAATAGTTCATATTTTTTTTCTTGAAATTTTTATTGTTCCCATTTTGTACAAATATTGTACCTAGTATATACAATAGTCATTTTTCGTCGTCCCAATAAAGAATTTCCCACAAATAATGCTATTTTCTGTATTCTTCACTCGTGCTTCACAACTCCCCACGATTTCAAAAAACGTGAAACAACAGTTTTCCAGGCCAACGAACAAAACTTGTAGAAAAAAAAATATTTTATGCGAATCCTTGAACAAGGAAGTATTTCTTTAAATGCTTGAAAGATTTAATTTGGCTGAATGTAAAAAAAAACTATATTTTGGTAGTTAGAGCCATCAGAAAAAGCGTGCTTCAAAACTCCCCACTCTCCCCTACTTTAAAAGTTAAAAAAAAACTTATTTTTTCTCTGTCATGATATTCTTTGTTACATACTATTTCTAAATCAACGACAAAACTTGAAAGAAAAAACTTTCCCGTTAGAGAAAAAAGGAAAGACGACTAAGAACATAGGAAATTGTAGCCAAAAAAGTTTAGAAACGCAGTACATTTAGTATGTTTTCGTTCGTACAAAAATGCATTGAAATCACGTTATTAACGTTCTATCTTAGTGGTGGTCCATAAAAATTCAGATGTATCAGCTCCAAAAATAACTACTAACATATAGCAATGTCGTACGAAGTTCTAAATTACCAAAATCTGCGAAATGTGTTTCCTAGAGGCTAGGTATAATGGAAAGGTGACACGTTAAAAACCCCACAATGATTAAGAAGTAACTTAGACATTGCCGCATCGCATTCGATTTCTCAAGACTTAAGCATACGCCGTTTTCGGAGGACCAGTTAGTGATTTTTGGAGGGCATTTAAATTTTTTCACGTTTGGAGCTATCGTAAAAATGTAAGTCGTCAGCGAACTTATGTAAATTACAACTAATTTGCTTAGTCACTAAAACATTGATGGGCTATTCGATATCGATAGCAAAAAAAAAATGCAACAATAAATTATAAGCCAATTTCAAGAATCAAACAAGAAATGAGTGTAGAAATGAAAGTACACTGATCAAACGAAACAAGAGAAGCTGTCTTCATTGTGCGCTTTATTGCTTTCATGCTCGCTGGCTTCGACTTTTTTTTTCTCAATGATGTAACAATAACAATAATGCGAGTCCTGTTCATAGCGCTTATAAAAAAAAAACACAGCATTGAAATTTTTTCTGCTCCAATCCTGTTCACATTTTGGTTATTTTTAGTTCCAGTAGAGATTGATTAAATTCAAGCAAGATTTTGCTGCAGCGTTATTAGCTTCGAAAATGCAGAGGTGTAAAGTTTTTAATTTACTTAATTTTTTCTACGAACGTCTTTTTTTGAAAATTCAATACTTAGATTTTATTTGTAAATTAGGAATTCCAATAGAATTTTTTCATTATCTTTACCAAAACAAGCAACAAAAAAAGTTTTGCAATTTAAAAATGTTTTTACATTTTTTGAGAAAACATATTTTTTAATATTTTTTTAATTAGTCTTATGTGAAAGCTTGGTTTATTAAGAATTTTAAATGAGATCGAAATGGGTTTTGCTAGTAAGTCATCCTCGCTCAGCCATATTATTATAGAAAAGTATTTGAATTTTTCACTATGTCATAGTTGAACCATTTGCCCGTAAATTTATATATTTTCGATACAATTTTCTCTTTCAAAATACGAAAAGTCATGAAATAGAAGTAGCTCAATTCCTCACAGGATTTCAGCAATAAGAACTCATAGCCATTAAGTATTTGTCAGTTTATTATAAGAATAAGCCTACTGTGCATTGAATGCTCAGTTGAATTTCATTGTTGGATCGTGACATGCAAACAGTAAATTTTTAATTTTTGCTCTATCTCATGTATTTAGTATTTGGTACTAATGTTTTAGTGTTTATTTATTTCAGTTTATGGCTTTGTACAACGTATCACCAATTCTGAAAATAAATAATCGCTTACAAAAACACAGCGCATGTCAAATTATTTGGGTTACTGGTGTCTTAAATTATTAATGAATATTCGGAACCAATCAGTTGAATTTAAAAGTAGACATTGAACTCGAGTTAAAAAAACTTTTTGCAAAAACCAAAACAAAATGGCAATAATCACAACAATTAGATTATACAAAGAACTCAGGTTGGACAGAAAAATTAGAACATTATTGTTTGAAATGTCACAAGTTAAAGCAAGGTAATACACAACATTCATCCTAGTTAATATTATAAATGCGAAAGTTTGTTTATCTGTCTGTTTGTTACTTATTCATGGACTAACCATTGAACCGATTCGAAGAAAATTTGCAAAGACTTGAAAGAAACCCGATAATTAACATAAAATACTTACTTCTTATTCCGAAAAAAATTTACATGTCACTACTCATACAAAAAAAAAATATTTTGGCACTTATAACAGTTATAGTTGTGAAATTCGGTACATCTTCGATACACCTCTATCATGTAATAAATTTCTCCCGAATCTTTTCGACTGTTTGCATTTCCTCGCCTGAAATTTTTCACTTTTCGGAAAATTTTCCTTTTTATGAAATTTATTTTATTATAATATAAAAGTTTTGAGTAGGCTCTATTTCGACTACCATTGGTAGTCATCTTCAGGGATTCTGTTCGAAAAATATTTTTACAACAATTAGAATAATATATATAAACAAAAAACAACACAAATAATAACTTACGTATGTCAGGTTTAAATAAATAATTACTTCAAAAATAAATAATTACCAATGGTAGTCGAAATATTGGAAATAAAATTTTACATGATTAACATCTAAAAGTTTTTCATTAAATTGGACCTTGAGCCTACTCAAAACTTTTATATTATAATAAAAAGAGGTCGCAAAAATAATCATTATTTAGTTGTCATTTTAAGTGAAAATATTCCCTTCAGTATTATTTGTTAAAAGTCCTAAAGTATTTGCTAAAACTAAAGATAATTTTAAAGAAAAAGAAGAAATTGGTTTAATACTTTAAAAAAGTGCAAAATTCGTTAATAAAGTGCAGTTAGACCTGCTGATAAATATAACACAACGCCAATCAGGCATTGCCAGAGAATATAACAATAGAAACAAGGAAGATGTGGCTTTATTTTGGAAAGATGTTGAGGCGGAACTTAATAGTGCAGGCCCTCCAATTAAACCTATATCTAGGTGGAAAAGGTTGAAAATTGTCTATGGTTGAACGCTATATTTGCAATTGCTTGTTGGGTCATTAGACTTTGTAAATGATTTTTAAACGAATAAAATTTACTACAATAGCATAGTGAAAAATTCTCTGAATGTACTTAATATCAGACACATTGAACTTTTTGCGTTTCTTGAAAGCGCAAATGTAATGAAAAAAGTTTAAGTGTACTGTCCAATGCTACATATCCACAAAAAATTCGTCAAATTTGAAGACTTCAAGGTATAACTTTTTTTTTAAGGTATAAATTTTTTTATGCGAACATTCCCTGAGGCATATTATGTTCATCAATTTATAACAACAGGAATTCTCTTTTAAAGCTTAATCCAAAAAAAAAAATCATTATTCACAATTGTTGTTTAGGTGATGTGTTTAATATTTTTTTAAAACTTACTCTTCAAATTCGTACTACATTTTATTTTTTCTATCTTCTTTTCCGCATTTTGCAGGAGGCGTGTCAAAATTACATACGCATTTTAGTAGTAACATCGCCAGGACGATTATTTGTCTGTGGCACCAACTCATTTCGTCCCATGTGCAACTCGTACATAATCAATATCAACAACTATACATTGGAGGCTACGAAAAATGGACAAGCTGTATGTCCTTATGATCCTCGACACAATTCGACGTCCGTTTTAGCGGGTAAGTAAACTTAGTGAAATTAATACTTTTTTCATTTATTTTACTTATGTGATCACCTTTCCGCTAAGAATGAAAGAATCCATCAACTTACTAAATGTTGAGGCAAACTCAAAAAAACCCGTTTTGAGAAACGGTCAAGAGCATAAAAAATGACCCACTGATTTATTGAAAATTGTCAAATTAAAACAATAATTAGACACCAATGATATGTTTCCCTTTTAAGTACCAAAGTTAATTTGCCAAATCGCCTCGATATGGCAAGGCTTTGGTATTTAATAAGTACATTGCTTGAAGAAGTTAAAAAATAGGAAATCTTTCCACCCTTATATATCAGCTTTTGGTTAACTGATCTCGAAGCTGATAGTTTTCGAGCACTCTGCTAGACAAGTTCTTTAATTTGAAATATTATTTTTGCTTAAGCTATTCTAGATCCCGTCAACATTCATCATTCTAACAAAACATTTTCGTCTCATTCTATCGCCGTTTAGTTTTCTAAAGGTTTCACTTCTACCACGTGTGAACTGCACACATGATTTTTTTTTCTGACAGCAAAATATCTTAAGTAATTTCCAGTCAGAGCTACCAAAATATTGCCAATTACTGCAATCAGTTAATAATGCAACGATGATTTTGCATGTTTGACATTGTACAAAATAACTCATTTTTCAGCGAATATTTTCTCACACTCAAACAGTCTTCTACAATTACCACTGGAATCAATTATTGAGGCATTTTTATTCATGATATAAGATAGGGTACAAGAAACGCCAGAAGAAACTGAATATCAAGTATCAAAGCAAGTGATGGCAAGGATAAAATGAAAAAAATACTCATAGTCCCGATAACGTAGGAATAAAAGAAAGTCCGAAGACTTAATAAAAAATTTTCAGACACGTTTCAAACGAAATCAAAACGCAAATTTTGACACATTTTAGAAAGATTTCTGAAATGCAACTGAAGCATTGTAAGATTTGTGAACGATTTCCGAAAGGTTTGCGAAACGTTACATCCTACACCCTCCGCTTACAGCCACTCCAGATTATCGTCAACTGCGCACAGCATAGCAGTTTTTTCAATACGTATTCTAAACGGTATGTCGACAAGGTGAAACAAATTGCTATCTGTTACTATAATTTATATTCTCTGAATTATAAAGTTGTCGCGAGGTTTTCATTGACCCGCTCCCCTTGGGGAGATTTGGTAAGACTTTTTCAGACCCGCTCCCCCATATTTTGACATGTGTATTTTATGGACGTCCCCATACATATAGTGTGACCTCGTTTAACTATTAAAAACCAAAATAAATTAAGAGTAGGATCTACATTAGCTTAGGAGATATATGAATCGAAGTACATCAGTGCCGCACTAAAAGCGGTACCTGGCTCTTGTTTAAGTACTTTAATTCAGCTATTTTCCAATTTAGAGTGGATCTCATTTTGAAGTTCTTAAGTATGTATATTATCAATATACTTTAAGCCCCATTTAAAAATTAAATCAAAAAATAAATAAAAATTGTCAAAATTTTTGAAATTCTTGTTTGAAAAGTTAACTTCTGGTTTTCTGCAAGAATATAAATTCAATTTTGAATCTGATTTCATAGTTGAAAAAGAACAGTAAGCTTCCTTTACAACCACTATGTTTGATTCGAAAAATTCATATTTCATTTACATACTTTATTTCTTTAGAAGTCCATAACTTGACAACTAAGGCCCGATTACACAGTCATAGTTTAAGTCATTGTTTAATTTAAATAATAGCTGTGCTTTAAGACAGATGTTACTTTTTCCAATTTCACAGTTGCTTAACTTAAGTCAGCTCTTTTATTTAAATCTTTGAAAATTATAAATTGATCGACAAATACAAGAATTTCAGAATGAAATGAAATGCCCATGTAGGCAAATTTTCATAATATATACGCGTATTTTGAATTACGAAAAAGAAAATGTTCGCGCCTCCTTTAATGTATATGTATGTGTATTCGGTTGTTTTATTTGTCTCCTTTTGCATTAACGCAATCCATGGAAAAAATAACATAAATAAAAAAAGCCATCCCATACATATATAAGTACATACACATACATGCATGTATGTGTGAATGTTATCCTAAAGAGGTTTTGGGATCTAGTAGGTAGGATTTTTTTTAGTTTCATGCGACAGCAATTTTAAGTTTTTCTTTGTTTTTTTTATAACAACAGTTATTTATTTATATTGGTTTTGCTATTTCTTTGCTCCTTTTTTCCATATGTTGTTGTAGTTTTCTGTATAAAAATGTAATTATTTTATTATTGTTGTTGTTATTTTGCAGTGGTAGCACGTTTATTTGTTGTGGCTGCTACCATGAATCTGATAAAAATTCTCATTCATCATGTTGCAAAAATTGTTAAATCATTTTTTATTTTTCATTCCTATTTTTTTTTTTTTTTTTTTTGTTTATTTTGTTTATGTTCGTGTTTATTTGTTAGCATTTGTGTTTTATCATATAGAACTTTTTTTTTGTCTTGAACTCTTTTTGTTTATGGAAAATAATTTGATAAATTTCCAGGCAACCGTGCAGCCGAGACTTTTAACGTTGAAAAGCAGCGTTTTTTGGCGTTTATCACATTAAAATTGTGGCCCACAAAAATGGTGGCGAAGTTTTACCATTATTTTTTATTTTTTTTGGCAGATGATAAGCGCCATGACTGTTAGAATGGCAATTTATAATGTAAAAAAGGATTTCTGTATTTAGCCGAAAAATTAGATATGATGTGAATACAAATGTGTGAGCTGTTTTCAAGTTTCTTATGCTGAAATTAATCGGATTTAAAATATTTACATCGCAATGAAAAACATAAATTTATTTGATAAATTTGCAGTAAATATGTACATATGTATATGTCAGCGTATAAGGGCGTTTCTTATATGTATGAAGAAAAAAAAACGTTGTTTTACGTCAAAGTGTTAATACTTTATGCTCCTTTGATTAATAAAAATTAAAAATCTTATCGAGTATTTGAAAAATTAAAACTAAAAAAACTTTTTATAAATTATTTACAGAGTATAAATTTTGAAAAATATATTTTCTGCATAACTTTGTACTGTTTAATTCTCTATATATGTAATTTTCAAGTATTTCTTATATCCAATAGTTCACAGAAACGGTGTGCTTAGAAGACGTCCATAAATAGCGTGAGTCAAAATTCGGGGAAGGGCGTCAATGAAAATCTTACGTCAGAAAATATAGTTTACATAACAAATAGCATTTTGTATCATAAAATCAATCCTTGCTGGCACGTTCGTTTCGCCTTTTCGGCATGCAGTTGACGGCAATCTGAAGTGGCTGCACGAGGAGGGTGTCGATGCATACAGTGGCGAGTATATGTGGGTACATTCTAAACCTTTCAGTAATTGTTCACGTGAAACCTTACAACGCTTCAGCTTCACTTCAGAAATCTTTCATTTCTATTTCAGAAATCTTTCAACAATATCTCAATGTGCCTTTTGATTTCATTTGAAACGTTTTTTAACATTTTTCAATACGTCTTCGGACTTGTTTTTACTCTGCGTAGACGCAAGTGATTTCGCTGTTATTTTATTACTTCATCGGAACTTTAAAGTATTTTTTCAAATTACCCTCGTCATCATTTGCATTGATACTTAATATGCAGTTATTATTTGTGACGTTTCTTATGCCCGCATTAAGAATAAACAATGCCTCGAAAATTTTCTCCAATTCCCTGATAAGTAGTCGTAGAAGACTTTTTGAGAATGAGAAAACATTCCGTAGAAAATAAGCTATCGGCAGTAATTTTTGAGGGAACATTTTTGATGTTCCTTGCATAAGAACATCTTTGTAACAAGGAATTTCAAGAGCATAAAGCATTAAAGCGTTAATTTTTTATTTTATGTAAAGATATTTTAATGTATTCAAAAATCTAACAACATTTGTAAAGAAAAATTACACTACAAGGAGTACCAAGCAATTTAATTTATTTTAAATTTTGTTTTATTAATGTAGATAAAATAACACAATTTTTAGCATTTATTCTATTTGAATTTATTCTTCTGCGCTTCAATTTATTTTGAATAATGTTAAATATGTAATATCACAGTTGCGTATTGACTAATTGAAAGTAATTGGATATATTTTAGTAGCACTGACTGGAAATTATGTTTCCCACTCCTCAATTAATTAAGATTGCAAAATATTATAAAATTTTCGTATTCAGTTATATCAATCATATTGTAAACGAATTGTTAAATTCTGCAGGCCAGTTGTACTGAAAATGTGAATTAAACTTTCATTGTTTCGAAAGCTTAGGTTACAAGGGGCACGGAATTATAAAACTTAGCGGAACTAAAACGTAATCTTAATTAATTTCAGATCTAATTCATTAAAATTTGTCCTTCTTTTTAACGTTGCGCGTCATTGGGGCGGAATATTCTTTTATTGCTAAGAGTACTCTTATATACACTTTTCAGAGACTAAAGTAAATTTCTATATGTATATGAAAAAAATTGCTGTAGGACTATAGATCTATTAATATATAGCATAACTATATGTTTTCGAATAAATTTTTGCATTTTAATAAGGACTAGTATCGCCTGTCGTCGAAATTTGACTGTTCACACCAGATTGTAATCGTGGAAGAAATCTGCCGACTTATGACGAACAGAATGTCTTTGTCATGTAATAATTTCACTTATCACCACACCTTATCTGCCTCTCCTTACATCGCCTCTTATCACATCATATCACCTCACTTCCTCTCAGCTCATCTTTGGAACTGCATTCAATGCACATTTATCCATTTCGATTGGTGCTACATTATTTCTGTTACGTGGTCTATTCATATTTTGATTTCGACGCCTCCCTATCTCTTTACCTTTCAATCTGATTCGTAAGCGTTAGTCTTTGCTACCGAACACAAATATATTTTCCATTATTTCCAAATAAAATCACCGCAGTTTAAGGCGAATTGAAATCTTTATTAATCAAAATGACTTTTTTTTAACAAAAATAATATGGCATTCCTGTGCCAAAAAGTAAATAATTCCAAAATGATTCTTTCTTTTGAAATTGTTAAAGGAATTTTGTTTATAAAATATCGCTAAGAGTATAAAACGTACCGCATCAGAAACAAAACCGACTATTTATTCGCTTAACCGTAGATTTTGCTTTTTTTCGTATAGGAAACTTTACGATTCCAAGCCCAATATCGTTTTTAATATCTTATTCTTTGATGCTGTTGAGCGATGCGAGGGAAGTAAACAAAGAACGCTATGTTTGTATACATTTTTTTTTAATATTCTCCCGTGCAGGGAAGCCCAGAGTTTTGTATACGTATGTTATTTAATTAATAACCGCCATTACAATAAGTACACAGTACGACTGCAAGTCTGTTGTATTTGGTAGATCTAATTACACTGCATGCAAAAATGAGACCTAAATTATGGAGCAACATCAACTGAAATCAACTATAGGTAAATCAGGATCACCATTTAATTGACACGGTTACAAACGCTCACATACGACATTTTTTATTTCATGTCTGAAAGGTTTGGTGTCAAAGTTATTTCGCATGAAAAGAATAAAATTATTTCCACTGATATTTCATCTTTCAATGGAGCATTTTAGTTAACTTCTCTGAAAAAAAAACCTTGAATACGGCACTAATGACTGTAATGTAATGTACTTATGTATACGTTTGAAATTATATGAAATATAAAAAGGAATTGAATATACGAGTATGAAGAAAAAAATTTTAAAATAACTTATTTTTAAATTTTACTGCCCAGAGTTGAGTTTTTGTTGATGAGATGAGGAGTTTCGTTGTTTGAGGACCACCCTAAACTATTTATGAGGAATATTTTTGCCTGAAACCGTATGAAAAAAATTCTGTTTTTTGCCCCGCATGTAAATTTTCTTATAAAATTTGACTAAAATGCTACATAGGGGGCTTAGGAGTAGAACTGAAAGGATAGTGAAAATGGAAAGAATTTATTTCTTTCCATGAGGATCAAATTTATTTCAAACTTTTACCCTCTCAGACTTGAAGCAAAAAACAGAAGTAGAAGAGCATTTGTAATCGTGTCAGTTACCATCTAATTTACCGATATCTCGATTTGCCTAAATATGATAACAGATTCAAGATCAGCGACCCCAAATTACCCTCCGTTGATATCAGTCGACATTCCTCGAATTTCACTGCACACAGTGTTGTTATTAAGAGCAACCCAAATTGATGTGTTTTACGCCGAAAGCTCAATTAAATTTATTAGCGTTGTTCAGACAAAGTTTTAATTTGTTTTTGAGTTCGTTAGCAACGCAAAAAACCTTTAAACTAGCCTATGCAGCCATGAAAATGATAAAAATATTTTCATGTGTGTTTGTTGCCTTTATTTTACCTTATTTACAATATTTTTTTTTTTGTGCACATCTATGAAACAGTACCTTTCCAATGATATATCCCTAAGGTTTATTCCGTTCTCTTTAAAATAAATACTAAAAAAATGCACGGAAAGTTTCGATGTTCACATTTTAATATAAAGATAAAAATTTAAAAAAATTGTTTTTATAGCCAAAAGGAATGAAGAACAACATTGTTAAGATTTATCCATTTATAGGACCCTGATAAGCACAGTAATAAAACTAATTATACAATAAATTTTGTTTTCCAAATTTGTTAATTGGAGATACATATATCTCTTCTTTAAACAAACGTGATAATTATCGATGAAAACATAAGAATTAAATTAAGCAATCAAGATTAATACTGAAATTAAACATTTTATTTGCGTATATGAAAAAATAACTTTGTGATTTTGATTATTTTTGACTACCGTTCTGCCCTCAGAAGCTACAAAAGCGTATACCTAAAAATTGAATTTCAAGGTAATTGATGTTTTGTTTATGTCAATTTATGGAAATACCTGTAAAATTGAGGTAGAGAAAACTTTCTGAAGAGATTTTTTATATGTTTGAACTAAGATTCTGGCGTTTGGAGTAGTTTATTAGACGCGCAATTTCTTAAGCTAAACGATACCATAAGAATCACGAATATAAATTTATGTTGAGTTACGCTCTTTTCGCTTTTGATTACAGCATTAGCTTTTAGTAAGAAAAAACACCCTTTACCAAACAGTTTTGCAGCCGTTTAGGATTCTTATTATTTTTATTTTGTAGAACTTTTATTTTAAATCAATTATTGAAATAATATTTGAGAAAGTCAATTTGCGGGTATACGAATAGTTAGCCAAATTCTGGCCCTCATAATTTTCACACTCAAGTCCATCCAGCGCATGCACTAACAGCAGCACTGAATACAGAAACAGAGACCAATGAACGGTTTTGGGGAGAAGCTGTTCGAGTTCTCTCAATTGCCTGCAGCTGTTGACGGACATTCTTTGAAAGCATGACGTTAGTTGCACACTGCGAACTGGCCAATTTTGTTGTTGCCATTTCGTTCAACAAGATGGCAGCACTCGTTGTTGTGTGAAATTCCTTTTTTTTTCGCTTGTGTTCAATGCTTCAACTGTTGTTTTCAAACTTCATTTTCAATATGGCGAATTTTATCGCCATTGTTTTTAAATTTGGGTCAACTTAGGATGAGTTGATCAAGGGTTTGGCTTTTTTCCTAGATTTTTTTGTATTCGATTTGTGGTTGCTCTTGCTCCTCGCTGTGCAGTGAGTGGTGCACTTTTTCGTTTTCGTTGCGCTTCATTTTATTGCGTTAACATGGAATTTACGATTATACAGACGTTGGCTGCCAAAACTTTTTTGCTTGTTGTTGTTGTTGTTGTAGTTGTTGTTACGTATCTCTTATAGAAATCGCACACGTTTTATGCGCCATTTTGTATTTTGTTTCTTTCGCTGCACTCGAAATGTGTTTTAATATTTTTTTTTTCCTTTTTTTTTGTGTTCTGCTACTTTTTATGTGAATAAAATTGTGTTTAGATTACAAATTGGCGATGGTGTAAAAAGCATCCTAAATCACAACAACAACAACAAAAGTTGTACGTTACATTTTGTTTTGTGCTCAGAAACTTTTAAAATGTTTTTCTTGAACAAGAAAAACACTTCCAATGCGAAAACATTTTCGTTGAAAGTCCTTGACACAATTCCCATATTTTAATATCATTTGTACCTGCTCTTAAAGCCAAGGTAAAAATTGTATTTTATGCACTAAAGCTTTTCTGTTGCAAGATATCTATCGGACGACGATGTTCGATTGAGCACATTTACCCTACGTAAGAAATTTAATTTTTTTTTTTTATTTATTTAGTAAATACAATTGTACATTTGAGATTAAATCTATAGTAAATAATTTAAATTGAAATATCGAATTTAATTTTTTAATAATAATAATAAGAAATATATTCAGGACAATTTTGAAATATTTTTTCAAATCACATCCAAGTACTTTCAGAGAAAACTCCGATATATGTACTTATGATCATTCATCAATGACGTATCTTGTTAGTTTATTTAAAACTAGTTGTAGCTTTCGTTTACAAACAGCTTCCCATATAATAGCGCACCAATATAACTTGGGGAATTATCAGAGAACGCACAAGTTTTAGCTTCGCATTTAGCGTTAAATAACTACATAGACGTATGCCAGAGTTTTCGTAGGACAGAATCTGCTATGATTAAGATGATCTACGCAGCTTAAGTTACCATTTATTTTATACCCTAGGACTTTGACATTTTTTTACAAATGAAACACTTAACCCTGCTTTAGATTTAGGTCGTAAATTCTCAACGTTGTAACGCTGACGCGGTATAACGAGAGTTCCTGGTTACCCATAGTTGCATTAAGTTGAAGTCTTCATTCAATCTACATATTATTAATTCAGACAATCCGATCGCTCTAGAGTATAGACCAGTGATGGGCACATAGTGGCTCTATTTGCTCTCATTGCTCTTACCGTTATTTGACGCACAAGCACCGCATTGTGTCTTGTGTCGCAAACGCTGTGTCTCGATAGCGTTGAAATTCTGCGAATTTTTTTTCGCTTGCTTGTGCGTCGAATAACGCTGAGAGCAATGAGAGCAAATAGAGTCACTATGTGCGCATCGCTGGTCTAGACTGATACATTGATCTGTGCACCATGTGAATCGAAGAATGCTGTTATTAAAAGACAATTGCTGTCATTGATGAACATATCGAAAAGAATGGGACTCAATATTGATCATTATGGCAACATGGAAAATGTCCTTTTTAGCTGACGACTCTCTGGAATATCTTGCTTAACTATTTTTCCACTAAGCTTAAAGAACAAGTGCTGAAGTCTAAATAATTCCCAAGGTTTTGAAGCGAAATACTATGATTGACAGTATCAAATGCTTTAGAAAAATCAAGTAATGTTAGAATGGTGAGCTCATCATTATCATATGCCGATCGAATAACATCAGTTATTTAAGCATAGCACTTGTATCCAGACTGATTTTCATGCAGTAAATTGTTAATATTCATTTGGTCGACAATTTCGTTTTGAAAGAATTTTTTCATATGATTTTGATAAAGTTGGCAGTACACTTATTGGTCGGAAGTCTGCAGGAATGCAATTCACTACGAATGACGTTGGCAATGTTTGATTGCACACGAATTTCAAATTTAAATCATCATTTCCAATAACTTTGGATTTAATCCACAGAATAGAATTTGCGACTTCTTCTTCAGTAATATTTTTTAAAATCAATTATTTCTTCATGGGGACATTTGATTCTGAAGTTTTTTGATTTCTGTATGTAACAGAGTCTGCAAAGAAATCATTCCTTTCACCATGGAATTGAACAAATTACCTTCAAATTTAATTCCCTGGAAATTGAATTGAAATTTGTTCATTCCAAATGTTGATTCCCATAATTGAACCGTTAAAGGAATCATTTTTTTCCCCACAGAATTGAAAAGCCACTTCACTACTACCCAGCTCTATATGAGATGCCCAATTGCTGCGAAAGCTTTGCATGGGCCATTAATTTCATCACGTGTCGTTGAAATTAATTGAAAAACTTTTTAGTAGGTTTTGGAGCAAGAGCCAACACATACAATAGTAGGTTATGTTTCAGTTTGGGTTCAGTAAAAATGCTAAGCACAATAGACTCAAAAAACACTTTTGATATTTACAAAGTTACTGCTTTATTTACTTTTTAAAGTAGTGCCTTTACAAAACCTTTCATTCATTTTAAACACTACTTTTCACTATTCGAAGTTCCTAATTACACGTGTACGATATGGATAATCTTCCAACAATCAGTGATGTCCTGCTCGTAAGTTCGTCAAAGTATAATAAACCATACAGTAAGTCTGTCTTAAGTTTAGTTTCAACCCTCCAACTGGGGATTTTCAATTGCAGAGGCAGACATGTGCTAAATCAGTATCCTAGACTAAACACTCTCGTAGAAAAGAAGCACTGAGTGTAACTAAAAAGAAATTTATGTTTAAAAAAGGCTGAGGATTGAAACCGTATGCACTGGGTAATTGAAATTTGTCTGGCGCATCGATGAGAATAAAAGTGGCCTGCAGCAAGTTTTATACTTGCTTTGTCTAGAACTCGAAAAATCTCTAGAAAATTAAGGAAACTAAAGAAAATTAGGAAATGTGGAAAGTGTATTAACGTGCTCGAACCGGGAATCGAATCCGGGGACCTCTGGGTTGTAAGTACAGTACACTACCGTAAGGCCGGAATATATGCGAGTATGTATGTAAATGCAAATTGAATTGCAAAACGCAACGAAATCGGATTCGAAATTTGGGTTTTTTTTTTCATGTAAAAACCGGAAGTAAATATTTCAAATCCGAATTTCAACAATTTTAAGTATATTATATTGTCTATAAGCCTTAAGCTATATTTTAAAACAAAAGTAAATAAAATTCGGCTGATTTGAAATGTTTACTTCCAGTTTTCAACAAGAAAATAAAATCACATTTATTTTATAGTCGTTTATCTTACTATCTATCCCCTGTTTTTAAGTTATAATGGACTTTTCGCTTATTATTAGCTTAAATAATTTGTTATCTCAATACGTGCTTAGTTGAAACTTAACTCCTGTCTTCTTATTTATGCGGGAATTTTATATGCCCGTGCATCTTCCAAAAGATACGCATAGTTTCGTGCCATTTTTTTTTTGGCAGAAAAATTTTCCTTCTAGCATATCAAAAGTTGTTTTTCTTAACCAAAAATCGACTTGACATCGAATACCGCAAAACTTTTGTTATTGAAGAATAATTCAAATTTTATTTAAAAAATAAATGTAATTTAATTTCATTAGTATGAACGAACAAGCTCCTATCACGAGACCCTATTCAGTTTAGGACTTATGAACATCCTTTAATTTCATTTCAAGTTACTGCACAAAGGCTCCGTAAAAACCCATTTGGAAATGAAGGTTAAAAAGAGCATTTAAGTAATTACCAACAGAAAAAATACAACAACAATAACAACAAAAATGAAGAATAATTGCGCAAGGATGCTCAATTCATGTCCCTACTCAAAAGGACTTAAAATAAAATATAGAACATTATCTAGGAGTCATCAACCCATAAACTCCTACCATCTCTACCCACTCACTGTTTCCATTCTCTTATCAAGTTGTCAGATTCATTTACAGTGCACATCAAGCGTAACAAAAACAACAATAGAGTTAATTTAACCCATTTTATACTGCAACAGCTTTTGAAAATAAAATATCTTCATATGCGATTTTTTGAATTAATTTTTATTTTTCAAATATCTCGCCAAAAACTTTGGAAAGCCGCATTTCCTGGCACTATGTCCGGTTCCATCCGAACGGGCAATCTCTTACGACAGCGCCAGCGGGATATTTTGAACTCTAATAAACCTAATTTGCTAGCAAGCGACATTTTTATTTTGTTCAGATGGAGTGGTTTTCCTCTTGTCCGGTTAAGTGGGAGATTGGATGTTCCCACTCAAAATTTGTGGCGCCCCCCATAGCTCATCTTGTTTAGAAACGTCCACGTAGTTTGAAATTTCCGGTAGCTGAGCACGTTTAAAACCAGAAAATTTAAAGAATTCTTTCGTGACTGTGTTTTGTCGCCCTTTAACCCTGACACCCTCGTTCACTGTGCGACTTGCGACGGTCCTACAGGGTAGAGTTTCACATTTCTAAAGTATGGCCTTCATTTATGAACGCCTAATCAAATTTTCTATTTAGTCTAAAATAGGTTAAGTAAAAAAAATCAAATTGAAACGAAATAAATGAGTGAATAAAAACGATACTTAAAATAAAACCAGAAAAAAGAACAGTAAACGCAGAGCATGGCGAAAGGTTTGGTTTTCGAAAGGACTTAAAAGGATTGCACTGCAACTTATGAACCCTTTTTTTGTTGTTGATTTTGTTTAACTGGCCCGCGTGTTGTGCTTATTGCCATTTTAATGTTTGTTGCTAAAAATGTTGTTGCTGCTGGAGTTGCTGTTTTTGCTACATCTACACAACAACAATTAGTTTAAAAAACCATCAGACGCAGTTTTACACACTGACACACCCACCCACCCATACTGCCCGCCCACATTGCAGCTACTGTTGCTTAAGTGCGCATCAGGGATAATGAATGAGTCAGTCGGCTGGTAGGGAGTTTTCGGGCTTTGATTCGCGCACAGGGTCGACCGACTGTTAGCTGCTGCTACTTCTAAAGCCAAATCATTTATTTTCAAATTTTGTTTGCTTACCGTAATTTCTGCGTGCTACGTTCGTCCTTTTTTATTCAGCTTTTGTGTGATATTGCTGCTGGAAATGTTTTGTTGTTTTCGTTGTTGTTACTGTTTTAATGTAAGTTATTTTCATTGAGTTAAGGCGACCAAATTAAATTATACTCTTCACCTGCATAAGATACACTTCATCCAACATCATAGCAACAGCAGCTACATACATTAAAACCTTCCATACTTAGTCGTCATTTCAATGCTTTCAACTTCAACTTCAATAGCAAAAATAACTGTAGTAGAACTGGATTATCCCATTAGGAAAGTTGGGTCTAACTAAAAAATCATTTTACCAACCATTGCACTCGTCACACGGAAACCTTCTAAATCAAAGTCAACAGGGTAAATCGAATTATATGCCCACGTTTGTGGCTACTTCTTAGTAGTATTGCCTCATCCGTATTGCCAGAGTGGTTGCTTGTCTTTGGTTTTTATGTCCATGGCATGAAACCGTACCGTAGCTTATTTTTTGTTTTTAAAATATTTATTTTCTTGCGACAGAAAGAATTCGGTAAACATTTTTGTATATATTCTTGAGATTATTCTTTAGAATTTATTTATCTTAGGAACTTTGATAGATTTACCTAGAGAATCGCAACAGACTCTGGGCTAACAATTTCTACCTTCAAAATGTAGCTTATACTGGGTGAGATGTTGCCATCAGTGTGTTCTAGAAATTTTTCGTCTCCCTAATTGTTACTGTGTTGAAATAAACATAAGCACATGCCTTTAATGCAGTGTTGGACCGAGGGGTGTTCAACCGAACAGGACACTCATTCATGAAAGACGCCTTAGTTTTTTTGTTAGAAAATACTCAACCAATTGTGAATCCTTGAATAACAACTCTTCTGAACAGAATGACCTAGAGGGTGCGAGAATTCCTGAAGCTAAATATTTCACTAAAAACAAATTAATACAAAACTTGATCGAAGATAATTGCAAAGATGACTCACAATTTGGCAAAAGAAAAGTCTATCAAGAAAAATCTACGAGTTTACAAAACACGGCATCATTCATTCTTAGTACAGACTCGAATCTAGAACCAAATATCAAAATCTTCCTGCAATTTCCAAAGCCTGATGAAGGAATATATAAATTTGTGAACAACAAAAACTAAGGTCTTGAGAAATCTGCAAATTACGTTTGATATCGCAGATCCTATTTCATGGCCTCAAATAAGCGACGTTAAAACAATTGATTATTTAGTTTCTCTTGGTTCTATGCAAATTAAATTGAAATTGTATCCCCATTAGAGAGATGGTGGTCAATTTTCAAATTCGCGTTTTCATCGCTCCCAATTGATAGTTTATTTTGCTTTTACTTAACTAGCAATGGATTGAATAATTGGTATGATCTGGAGGAAATGCTTAAATCATATGAGCAAGAGCCAAATCACATCAATTCTTATCAAACTTGAAGTATGTTCGAATTAACCGTTGGGGAACATAATCCACCGTGCAGAGCACGAACTTATGCAAAGGAATCACAACGCTGGAAAATGTATTGAAGAGACTAATGAACATTATTTTGTTTCTCGTCAAGAACAATATGGCATTCAAAAGGGTCTTCTGACAGATTGTACACCAAAAATAACGGAAAGTATTTGGGTCTTATACAGCGACCGAATCGTTTCTATTAGGTGTTCGTTTTTGTGATTTACGATGAAGCAAGAACATCTGAATTCCCTATCGATTCTTTTTGTCGAGAATGAAATGGCTCATGGTATTGATTTTTCAGAAGCTATAGAACATTTCGCTTGTCTTAAAGCAAGAAAAAATAAACTTTCTCCTAGTTTTATCCAGTTTAAATATACACTAATAGATTTCACAAACATCAGAAAAGATCGAATGGAATTAATACCGCAATTAGTATCACAAAAAATTCATTCAACTAATTCTATTGAATAAAATTGTTCAGAAGAAATCATAAATTTTGTTCCTGATATAAAATGCTCTCTTCTCTAAATAATTGATGCAAGTTTTAGGCTGTAAATGGCAGGTATGAAAAAGGGCGCCCAAAAATGTCTGAACTGGGCGCCCACTGCTTTCGGGCCGGCACTGCTCTCATGTAAGTCTTGTTCTCAGGCGTTCCTCGGAGATGTATTGACCTTCTATATCTGACTTATACTTGGAAATATATTTCAGCGTTTTTAAAACTTTATTTGAGTAGTTCATACATAAAGAATTCCCATGAATATTGAAAACAGATGGTTCGATGCGCCATTGCCTCTCCACATAATAAGAGCTTGGTCACTGAACTAGAAGAGCGCAAGCCTCAATGAGGTTTCGTCAGGCACTTCCAACTTTAATAATCCTATAAGTACCGAAGCGCAAAGTTCTTCTGATTAGGGGAGCATTACACGCAATGGCGTAAGACTTCCTTTTATTATGTTACACCTAAATTTGTACTTCAAAAGATAGGGTTGGATTCCATTTTTATTAACTTACCAGATTCAGATCCAGATTCTTCATTGCGTACTTACGGTCTTAGCAAAGGACGTGTCAATGGAATTACTGGGGCTGTTAAAGCAGTTACTTGAGCTAAGTATCAGAGTTTGTAAAGCCCTGAAAGTTACTTGGCCTGTGTTGATTTGATACTACTTCTCTTCATATGTTTAATATAAGAAAGAATGGAATAGCTTGACGAGACCCCAAAATAAACATAACAAGTTAAAGTGTTATCTTCGACCAGGCCAAAACTTACATACCCTACACAGCACTAAAAGTTCCTTTTAAATAAATGTAAAAAAAGACGTTGAAGAGGTTGAATAAGTCGAAAAAAATGTGAAATGTTAGAAAGGTTGACAGAGGTTGAAAAATGTTGAAAAAGTCGAAAATATATGCAAAATGTTGAAAAAAGTTGAGATCGGTTGAAAAAAAGTTGAAAGGGGTTGAAAAAGACGCACAAATACATATGGGATATATTGGAAAAGTTAAAGGGTTGAAAAGTCGAAAAAATATTTGAAATTTTGAAAAAAAATCGAATAGAAATTAAAAATTTTAAATATTCCCCCATTTCTCCAACACCGCCCACTTTTGGTTTAATAAATTTTATTCGTGATCGACATCCTCATACTATATTTTAGCACAATAGCTTGTATAGTTTGCAATGTATGCCGCAGCTAAATTAAAAATTTAGGGCGGTGGCACACCCACTGGTACAATATAGTCCGGTTTTGGTCCAAAAATAGCTTTCCATAAACAAACCTCTTACACCAAATTTTATTATGATTGCTCACATGTTTCGATAAATATGCCATTTACCGTATTTTATTTGTATAGGAGGTGCCACGCCCACTGGTGCTGTTTCAACCATTTTTGATTCAGATGTACTCCATAGGAACTGAACCACTTACATTAAATTTTATAGCAATTGCTGCAATAGTTCACTTAAAACAGTGCTTACAAATCTATGTTAGTATGGGAAGTGCCACGCCCACTGATGCAATCCCGTCCAAATTCATTTATTTTTAAAGCTTATAGTAACTGACATCTATACACCAAATCTTATGAAGATTACTCTCATAGCACACTATCTATAACAACAAACGTTTTTTGCTTATATCGGAAGTGCCACTTGCAACAGTTGAAAAGTGCTACGCCCACTTTTTCGATTCCGCCCACATTTATCACAATTCAAGACATATTTGATATGTATCCGTTTACCAAATTTCATCGCAATATCTTAAACGGCTTACAAGATATAGTAGTATAAATGATAAATTTAGGGCTGTACCACGCCCCTGTACTATCCTTTGGAAACTTGAAACCCAGCCTAATCCTAATTTGGTTCACATGTGCACCAAATCACCAAGTTTCATCAAAATCCCTGCAACTTTTTTCAACATTGACCTGGGTAAATATACAGAGAGTATGGGCGGTAGGCGTGTCCATAAACCGGACTATGTCTATTTTTAATAGCAAGATGCCTGCAAGAAGATGTGACTTGTATGTGAAAGTTTCATTCAATTAGCTTTCTTGGTTTTCTCGTAAACCTGATTTCAACAGAAGGACAGACAGACTGACAGACGGACATCGCTTAATCAACTCAGATGGTGACGTTGATCAAGAATATATATACTTTTCCATACCTGCCACGCCTCCTTCTATGTGTTACAAACGGAAGGACAAAGTGAATATACCCTCGGTGTAGGGTATAAAAACATAAACTATTCAAGAAGGTGGTGATGTAAAATAAGATTTTCTTTTTGTTCTTCATTTGGGCCAATATTTTGATATTGTCATGGCAACTCTCCTCATATGATCAGGCTTTATTTCCAGTTGGGTCAGCATAACTAAAAACCAAAAACAAAAATCATTAAAAAGCAACAACATTCAAGCATCAGCTCGCTCATTAAACACCCAACAAACAGGCTTAAAACCCCATAACTAACGACATTTAACCACCCATCATGAGACACACACACGCTTGCAGATCCTTGTCTTTATCCTGTAGATCCTTTAATGTCTACAGCGCGCGCCCACGTTTTTTTTTTTTTTTTTTGTTTAAATAATTTTCACTAATGTTACATGAAGTCTCCGAAAAAAAAACCAACAGTAAAATGATGGTTGTTTATTCAGTAACTTGCCATGCAATGATATAAGGGGTGTGAATTCAACATAATGTCACTGAAATGGGGGCGGGTGCGAGTATGGGAATATTATCCTTTTTAATTTTATTCCATTAAATCACCTTAGGGCACTCTGCCTACCGCGGGCAACTGCGGCAGAGCTCAAGCAGAGGCTGCGTGTATGACTCTCATGACTCGATTACGTTCGGCTGTTATTTTGTGTACACGGTAAGAATAAATTATTGATATTAAAGGAAATGTTGGCATGCATCTGTGCAGGATTGCCTTACACTGCTTTAAATGCACTGAAAAAGTTTTTTCACTGTAAACTTAATTGAATTAACTAAATTATTTTGAATTTCATTCTGTTCTACATTCAGAAAGAAATATGAGGCAGTGTTTAAAAATCAATAAATTGTAATAAAGGGCATCGCAAATTTGTTAATATTCTTTCTAAAATACGAGCAGCTTATCTTTGTTATCCTACAAAAATTCTGGTATTCTTATTTCTAGTTAAAATTCAACTTTTACAGTTGACATAAATTATCAAAAACTTTAAAACTAGTGAATATAGGATAGTTTTATATATAAAAACACATTTTTCTAAAAACGGACTAAGCAGAGGACGAAATCAATTTAAAACTGAGGGAATAATAAAAAGGGGCTGGTTAATTGAACCCAGAATGTAAATTTTTAAAAACTAAATCTAATTATTTTAACCTATCATCTGATAAAAAATTTCAGAAATAAATCCAGTAAATTCAACCCATTAATATTAAAGCTAAAAATAATAAAATTGCATAAAAAAATGTTTCATCATTTTGGAAATCGATCTGATTGCAAACAAACACTGCGTTCAACTTCATTTTAGTATGGAGTAGATTATGCAAACTGACCTAAAGTGTATACACTCACAAATTTGAATTATGGACAGTTCAAAAGATATAAAATTTCTGAGTTTCATTAAAAGCTACTACATTATATTCTCAATAATATGAAATGAATTTTGTTTTTGGAGGCATTTGCACGTCGAAAATAATAAAAATGACATTACGCTCCATACAAAAAGGACTACAACATTTAAAGTGATTTCTATCAATTGCCTTTAATTTATGTTTCAATACAAAGTTTTTCAAGAACTGTATTCTTTTTGTACCAAGTATATAAGTATGTTTTGGATAGGCTTGCCAGATCCAAATTGTGTTTCACCTGAACATTTAAAAAAAAAAAAAAAAAAATCTGGATTTTTCTGGACACTTCAAAAAAGAAATCTGGATTTTTCTGGACAGTAAATAAAACAAAACTTAGTTTCAGAAGAATATATATACATATATTATTTAAACAAAATAAACATAACAGAAACAAAAATTTAGTAAAACAACATTTTCTGTAAGCGGTGAATTTGTGTGAATGTCCAGAAAGTTTCAACAGATTCATGAATGGCTAACATGCTGAATGGCTGCAGTTCTCTGATACATACTTATGTACAGTAACCCTACTGTACTTTTTTTTAATTCATACAGAATTAATAGTTGCAAGTACATCAAAGAAAAATGCTGGTGCAACGAGAGTTTATAATATTATATCTGAATAACAGAATTTTTCCAACAGCGATAGCAGTTTTTCGTTTGTATCAACTGCGGTTATGTGTCATAGCTAACGTTTGTCCACAGCTATTTCAGCAAAAAACTATAAGACCCAAATTTGTGTCTTGAGCGGTTGGCCTGCCTGCCGCGCCTGATACTATTTTACCTTTTACTATAGCCACCCAAGCGCATGCACCAAGGAAAATGTCACTATGCCTTGGAATATGAAAATCTGTGTCTTCCAATTGCAGTAAACGTATTTTCGGCAAATGATTCGTTCACGGCATAGTTGGTACGGTTGTTCGAATTTCATCTGGACATATTTCTGATTGTCTGGACTCTGGACTTGAGACTAAAAATCTGGACAATCCAGGCGAATCCAGACCATCTGGCAACCCTAGTTTTGGATGATCTTTAAAAAAGTTGGATCGATGAGGAATTCTTTCATATTATTAAAAGCTCCAATACTAAAATTTGTGCGTAAGCTTGTTAGAAATGTTTTCAATGTTGAACGTATGGTTCGCCTGGACTTAATAAGAACGGTGATAATATGCAGAAAAATATTACATTAATATAGTCGTATATAGTTCCTTCGAGGAAAAAGCTGTACTGAGTAAAAGTACGGCTAAAAAAAATAGTGTCGTTTCAGTATAATGACCTAATTTCAAATTACAACCGTGCTAAAGCAGTTTCACTTAAAAAAAAAAACACGAATGAATCAAAAATCGCAGGCTAAGTAACTTTAGCTTACTCTACTGTTTTCTCCGTTTCGTGTTTTTGCTGTAAGGAAACTTACACTCTGAGCAGACGATATGTCATTAATTTCAAAATCGTGATGAAAAATCACAGAAGATTAGAGGTTTTACCGGTATCTGCTGATAGGAGCCCAAAATTTTTTATATATGGGACGTTCCATGTCAACCGGGACAGTGGTCTGCCCAAAATTGAGTGCAGCGGAGAATTGTTTTTAAGATGTCAAAATGTTCGTATGCTCAAGAGCTTTCATATGAGAACGGGTGTTTTCGAATTTATTTTTTTTAAGGAAATGGCGACCATAAAACGGCACCTACATATAGATATCAATGTGTAAATAGGCAGTTGGTAAACACCCATAATCATAATATCTTATTTTTTTTATTTTTTAGGAAGGCTGTGAAGAGAGGGAGGGTGTATACTTTTTTTTTCAATAGTAGATGGTGCCACGCCCCTGACGGAAAATACGTTGCCACGGCTAAGCTAAAACACCAGTTTTAATAAAATTTGGTTTAAAGATAGACTGAGCCATAAGAAAAGTAATTAGAAGCTCTTAGTTCTTGAATGGGTAAAAACGTGTTTTTCTTATTAGAGGCGTGGCATCGCTCACTCAAAAGAAATATCTTTACACAGGATTCAATGTGGCACCACACCAAATATTATCAAAATCGATGACGCTTGAATTCTTATAAAAATCGCGCAATTTTTTATTTAAGTTTTAATGTCCTCCATCTCATGCGATATCTGGAGAGAAAATGAACCTCTGGTCTCACCAATGAGGGCGACAAGAGACCCTTTGCCCTAAGTGTGGAAGTGCGTTCGTTCGGTTTTGAATTTACGGCTTAGCTTCTTTACAAAATCTGACTATTAAGTGTCCATAGACAGGACTTAAGGCTATTTAAGTTTCACCTATAAGCATTAATAGAGAATCAATAACTTTTCTTCTGCCATATATAATTTATACTTATTTCAAAATACTGTTAAATTACTACAGTAATGATTATAAGCAGAAGATTAATCTTCTGGAAAAATTTATGACAACAAATCCCACATAGTCAACCTTCATTAGTTGTATTCTCCATTCCCACTCAATGGCTTAAACAGAAATTTGAACAGATTTTTAAGAATCGATTTCGAAGAATGCAGAGCAACAAACGACAGAAAAATATAAATACATTACAAATACATACGATACAACAGAAAATAGAATAAAATAAAATTAATCCCACTTAAAATTCATTAAAGTCCTTCAGTCTCTCAGGCAAATGACTTGGGCTAAGGGTCCTTTAAATAACATGTTGACCTTTCCCTTGATTTGCATAAACGCGTGGTTCATTTAATTGCAATACCAAAGCAAACGAAACGAAACGAGAACATGGGGAATCGGCAATATATACGAAGGTATGAGTATCAGGCAGTGACGAAAGGAAAGGCACACGCACGCGAGTACATTGAAAGCAATTTACATATGCAATTAAGTGCCGTATAAGGAGAGGGGATCATAAAGAGACGTTGTACGCTACTTCCTTTTTTTCCAATTCCAAAAAGCGCAAGGGAAAAATGTGCAAAAGCTTGGAAAAGGGAATGAGTAACTCGATTAAAATTGTTCGCGAGTGGAGAGTGTGAGTAAGTGAATAAAATCGAATTACTCTGTGTGCCAAGTGTTGCCAACGCAATCTGTTCGTATTTTTCCCTATTATCTGAAGGTAAGCGTACTTTAAAAAAATTAACTTAAAATTGAAAATTTAAAATGAATACGAAAAAAAGCAATCAATGGAAAAGAAATAAAAATCGACCGTAAACAGATTATTTCAAGAAATTGCAAGAAAATCGCATTCGTTTCCAATTAATTGCATCGCAATCCATATTAATGAGCAGCAATAACAATAAAAATGCCGCCGACAAGTAAAGTAAGAGATATGGCGGTGTAATTTGTATTTGATACTTGCGTTTGTATCGGAATTACAGGTTTAATGCATTTTTGAAGTTTAATTGCTGCAAATTGCATTTTCTAAAAATCTGAAACGTAAATTGAATTTTTTAGCCGTCTTTCATCATTTATATTCTTACTTACTTACTTGGGAGGCTATAAAAACCCGTTACCGGGTTACGGTCAACCTCAAAAGCTCTCTCCAGGCACCTCTACTTCGCGCGCGCCTTCTCCAATCAGTCACACCAAGCGTGGATAGGGTTTCCTCGGCTTGGCCTTTCCATCGGAGGCATGGTCTTCCTCTTTGTCGTCGCCCAGCGGCTTGTGCATCAAACACCTCTTTCGCCGGAGCTTCTTCGTCCATGCGCACAACATGTCCCTGCTAGCGCAGACGTTGGATAGTGATGCGCTTGACTATGTCAGTGTCAGCGTAGAACTCGTACAGTTCGTGGTTCATTCGAATACGGTAGTCGTCACCGACACGAACAGGACCGAAGATTTTGCGAAGAATTTTTCTCTCAGACACCCCAAGCGTGGCTGCATTGGTCTGCGACACAACCCATGCTTCTGCGCCATAGAGTAGCACGGGTAAGATAAGAGTGTCAGTTTTGTCGGCCGAGAGAGGTCTCTACTACTCAATTGCTTACTGTAAACATAGTAACACCTATTAGCAAGAGTGAGTCTTCGCTTTATCTCCAGGCTGACATCGTTTTGAGTGTTCACGGCGGTGCCAAGATAGGTGAATTCCTTGACAACTTTGAAAGTATAGCTATTTGCAGTAACGTAGAATTCAATACGCCGCGACTCCCTGTTTGTGGACAGCATATACTTTGTTTTGCTTTCGTTCACCGTCAAACCCACCTTCACTGACTCTTTTTCGAAAGCAGAGAACGCAGCAGTAACATCTCGCTTACAACGTCCAATGATATAAATATCATCGTCATATGCAAGGAGCATATTCTACACTTTTGTAGAATATAGTGCCTTTACGATGTACACTGGCTTTTCGCAACACCCCTTCCATCACAAAGTTGAAGAGGTTGCAGGATAGTGGATCGCCTTGTCTGAAATCTCGTTCGGTATCAAATGGTTCGGAGAGCTCCTTTCCTACCCTGACGGAGCTGGATGTGTTGCTCAACGTCATTCTGCAAAGCCGCACTAGCTTCGCAGGTATACCGAACTCAGACATGGTGGCATACAGGCAATCTCGTACCGAGCTATCGAAAGCAGCTTTAAAATCTATCTGTTTTTCGTGGGTTTTTCCAGGATTTGAAGTAGTGTGAAGTTCTGGTCTATGGTGGACTTACCAGGTCTAAAGCCGCACTGATAAGACCCAATCAGTGTGTTGGCGATCGGCTTAAGTCTTTCACACAGTACAGTCGACAGGACCTTGTGTGAGATGGCAAGAAGACTAATTCCCCGGTAGTTAGCACAAATTGTCGGGTCACCTTTTTTTTCAGTACAGGACACTGAGATTCCAATCGTCGAGCATGCTTTCTGCTAGCCATATTTTGCAAATGAGTTGATGCATACACCCTATCAGCTCATCGCCGCCGGTCTTGAACAATTCAGCAGGGCAGGCCATCAACACCGGCCGCTTTGTTGTTCTTAAGTCGTTGGATCACAACTCGATCCGCGTCATAGCTAGGTAGATGCTCCGGGCTTGAAACCTTGGCTCAGACGCTTGAATTGTTGGTAAAATTTTCGAGCATCATTCCTGCCTCGTAACACTTCGAGTTTCTCACGCTCGCGCCTTTCCTGCTCTCTTTTTTTTTGCGTCTGAAAAGGCGCCTCTCTTCCTTTCTCTTTTCCCGGTGGTTTTCGCGCATGGCTCGCGTTGCGGCTGACTGCAGGGTTCTTTTGTATGCGGCGTTTTTCACTGCAGTAGAGAGTAGTTGCTTACCAGAGCGTACATCCTTTGCATTGCACAGCCGCATGCGTATCTTGGCTGCAACAAGATAATAATCGGAGTCTATATTCACTCCCCGGAACGTACGAACATCTAGCACGCTGGAAGCATGCCTTCTGTCTATCACAACATGATCCATATATCCATTTATATGCGCTTTCACATAAATGACGTACCACAAAATTGTTTGCTAACTTGTACAAAAAAAATGGACAAGCCCTTTCATTGCGTTTATTCTTATCGTAAAATAAAGAAAATTCTAATTTTCGAAGAAGCCTCATTTATTTTGCTAAAAACTTATGTAGTTACGATTTTTACGTTAATTACTTAACTTTTTTGAATACTTTTGAGGCTATGTATAGAACTTAAAAATGAATTCAGCTTATTTCTTATAACATATCATTTAGTGTCATCCTTCCCCTTCAAAATGAGCTTTGAAAACATTACCTATAATATTTTCCCGCAAATTTATAGCCGTTTTAAGATGATATAAGCTTGAAACTGTGATAAAATTTGCGCAAAAAGCAATATATGTAGTTTCGGTTAGGTAGGAGTGGCTGTTAGTTAGGGGTATTTAGTCAAGCCCACTCATCGAACCAAATTCCGTAATGAAACTGAATTAGCTTGGTAACATGGCTAAGGTCATCCAAGTCATCACATAAGAATGAACTGAGTAAATTTTATCGAGAGATCAAAGAAAATGTTAAATGTTTTCCTCCTACTCCAAAGTTTCTACAGGAGACACAAGAGCGAATATTTTCACATGCTACCATTAAGGCAGTGGCCAGTTATCACATTAACTACTGGCACTTCTTCTGCTGTGGGATAACATGCAATGGCACGCCAACACCCAAATGAGGTGAATGTTAAAGTTCTGAGCCAAAAAAGCAATTTGAGTCCAACCTTTACTTAAAAAAATTGACTTGAGTCAGGGAAGCGACAGAATAACAAAGCTGATCTATTCCGTTAGAGGCCGTCCATAAATTACGTGAGTCAAAATAGGGAGTGAGGGGTCCGGCAAAGTCTCACCAAGGGGAAGGGAGGGTCAGCGAAAATCTCAAGTCAACTTTTTAATGCAGAGAGTATACATTATTATAACAGATTACATCTAAAAATTATAAGGCAAGTCTCACGGAAGGGAGGAGAGATCCCGCCAGAACTCACCAAATCTCAACAAGGGGAAGGGGTGTGTTCCTATTTTCAAAAAAAAACACCTCACGTAATTTATGGTCGTCCCCTTAGATGATTATTTGCTCATGAATTAAAATTTAAATTAACAATACTGTGTTCGTTCACTTTAAAATAGACTGAGTCTCTTAAGACATCAAATGTGTGCTATCGATACTTTTCGCTCATTTCCAATTATCTGTTGGTTGTTACAGTATCATCATTTTTCGCTAAATCCGTTACAAATCAAAGAGTATCAAAAGAAACAATAGGGACTTGGGGACTGAAACCCAGCGAAACTATGAGGTGCTGTTGATATTGATAATAATACGCAGAGGTAAACAGTACTTAACGACAGCAAAAGCAACAACAACAAAAGCAACAACAACAAAAACAACAACAAGTTACAACAACAACAAACATTTGCAACAACGCCAATGAACTGTAAAGTGAAAACTTGGCTGAAAAATGAGGCAGAAAACAAAAATTATGAGAGGGAAAAATAAAAACAAATGAAGAAAAACAAAAAGTTGAAACAAAAAGCTGAAAATGGGGTAAAAAATGTGCTGCATTGAACTGAAAACTGTGCCAGTGCAAAATAATCATCAACATTTAACAAAAGGACGAAGGAAGGCTAGATGCAGGGGAGGAAGAAAAAATGCTATTACGAGCACAGGATGCAGCAGAAACAGCAGCACAACAACAGCAACATGTAGGGCACTGCATATACGAACACTTCATATCCTCCTGAATAACTCGAGTTTCACATATGAACACCGCCAAATGAATTTCAAGTAAAAATGAAAGCAAAAGAAGAAAAAAAATAACAAAATTCGAAGGAAGCAAACGAGGGCACCAAATTTAATGGAATTTTTAAATAATACAGCAAGAGAACGAATATTTATTTTATGAAGCATCCATTGTTGTATCGGGGAGTGGCAATATTGGCACTACGTTTTAAAAGTAACTTAGTTTCAATGTACGGATTAAACAGACCAAAACTCCTGCAATATCTAATGAAAATATTGAATTTGATCGTGCACTTACATATATCTGAATGGAAAAATCAGATCAGATGATCTAAAATTATTTACAAGGGATATATGATATCAACCCACGTTAGGAAAGATAACACTGATTGTTCTAGAACTAAGTCTATCTAAGCTGCCCAAAAAAAAAAGTAATTTGTGAAAGAAAGGAGTTAAAGTTTTCTTTGCCAAATATATAGTGCCTTCTTCTCAGCTTTTTTATTATACCCTACACCGAGGGTATATTCACTTTGTCCTTCCGTTTGTAACACACAGAAGGAGGCGTGGCAGGTATGGAAAACTATATATATTCTTGATCAGCATCACCACCTGAGTTGATTAAGCGATGTCCGTCTGTCTGTTTGTTTGTCTGTCTGTCGGTCTGTCTGTTGAAATCAGGCTGACGAGAAAACCAAGAAAGCTAATTGAATGAAACTCTCACACACAGGTCAGATCTTCTTGCAGGCATCTTGCTATTGAAAATGGGCAAAATCGGTTCACGGACACGCCTACCGTCCACACTCTATGTATATATACCCAGGCCAATTTTGAAAAAAAGTTGCAGCGATTTTGATGAAAATTAGTGACTTGGTGCACATGTGAACAAGATTAGGATTAGGCTAGTTTTCAATTTTTCAAAGCTTCCTACAGGGGCGTGCCACAGCCATAAACTTTAACCTTTATACCACCATATCTCGTAAACCGTGCAAGATATTGTGATGAAATTTGGTAAACGGGTACATTTCAAATATATCTTTAATTGTGATAAAAGTGGACGGAATCGTAAAAGTGGGCGTGGCTCTTTTCAACAGCTAAAAATTTTGATTCCATACGTCTCAAAAGTGGCACAAACGATTGTCATAAGAGTTTTAGAGATGATGCTGCTGAAAGCAGTCATCAATACAAGCTCAGACACTTGACTGAAAAAACTCATCGAAGGGCGTGGCACAGCCCACAATATTTATAAACGTTATCTTAGAGAACTAACAACGTAATCGCTATGAAATTTAATAAGGCAGATATACTTGCTAGAATGTATGTTTTTGGAGAAATTTGGTGCAATGGAGCATGTGAGCGTGGCACCTCCCATACAAGCAAAAAACGTTTACTGTTATAGATAGTGTGCTATGAGAGTAATCTTCATAAAATTTGGCGTAGAGGTGTCGGCTGCTATGGGCTTTGAAATTAAATGAGAATTGATGAGATTGCAACAGTGGGCGTGGCATCTCCTATATTACCATAAAGTTGCAATCGATATATTGATTAAAGTATTGCAACAATTGGTATGAAATTTAATTTAGGTGGTTTACTTACTATAAGGTATATGTACCTGAATCAAAAGTTGGTGAAATAGCACGAGTGGGCGTGGCCCTCCCCATACAAGTAAAATACGGTAAGTGGCATATCTTTCGAAATATGCAATCAATCATACTAAAATTTGGTGAAAGGGTGTTGCTTATAAAAAGCTATTTGTGGATAAAAATCGTACTATATTACACCAGTGTGTCGTACTATATTATCGCAAATTATACAACCTATTGGGCTAAAATTTGGTATGTGGATGTCAATGACGAATATAATTTAGTAACCCAAAAGTAGGCGGAATTGGAGAAATAGGCGTGGCACATTTAAATTTCTTAGTTTTTATTCGATTTTTTTCAATATTTTCCATATTCTTTTGACTTTATCAACCTTTTAACTTTATCCAATATATCCCATATGTGGGTATTTCTCATCAAATTTCGAAATTTTAATTTAAGTTTTGGAGAAGTGCTAAGTACAAAGTTTAAGAATAAATAGTAATAAGTATAAAGATAAAAACATTTGTTACCTCTATAGTAGTATATTTGTTATTTTTTTGGGTTTATATATGGGCATTTCTCAGAAACTTTTAACTTGTATGTCGCTTACATACTTTCATCAAATTAGATTATAATACAATACATACATAATACCAATAACAATGTTTTCAGCTATTAATACTATTGAGTAATTATTAATTTGCAATTATATGTCATTTAACCCATTTTCTAACATTGTTTCAAAAAAAAATTCAAAGATTGTTCCGACACTTGCCATTTTTCTACTTGTCGCTTAGCACTTTTCAAAATAAAAACCGTTTATATCTCATGAAGGGCAAGTTTGAACCAAAGTAGAAAAAATCAATTACTGTACTTTAAGTTACCCGAACGAGGTGGTTTTGTTTATATAAGTGTGTGTGTTCAACATTTGTCATAAAAAAAATTTGAAAGTTGTCATCAAGTTTTGATGTCAAATGACTAAGATGCATGGTATGTAATATTCATTCAAATAGTAATAACATTTTGTGAATATTGGCCTGCGCACAGATTGTTCAGACATTAACCAGTATGTGCATTAATTTTTTTTGTAGAAATATGTGAAATTCGCGCCGATTTTGAGCTGGACATGCCGCCATGCACAGATGTTACATTTGAATGTCAAAACTATAAGTTGTAATAACTCAATAGTATTGCGTTTATCTGACTCAAAATATAGTGATGGATTACTACTATCACTTAATTTATCATGTTTGACATTAAATTCATACCTAATGTTATTACAACAAGAATAATTAATTGAATTAAGTGAATGTCAAAAGCCTAAGATTGTCAAAAGTATAAGAATTTGAAAAAGTTTAGAATGAATCTCTATGGAATCGGGAGCATTGAAAACTTCAATGTTCAACATGAAAATATGTATTATGGAGCCAACATAAACATATAAATCATGAATATGTGGCTGTGCCACCGACTTGAGTTTTTGTTAATTGAAATATCGTAAGTAGAAGGTTCTAGAGAATTGCCAATATATTTATAAGTACAAAAGATTGTTTATGTTCTATAAGTACAAAGTTTTGAGTTGATTTTCTTTAGAATATGATATTTCATTGTTTGATATATATTAATGAAAAATATATAATTTCTTTCATTTGTACATGTTGTTTTTTACTATAATATAATAATAAATCATTCCCTCACTCCGTTAATCATTCCCTCATTTATTTATTTTTTAAAACCTCATTTTTTATGGGTTATATACAAAAATATGGAAGACCAATACCCCTGGACAGATCTTTAAAAGCAACTTTTCTGATCTTTGCAAAAAAATATCTAAGTTTATAAAAAAAAAAAAAAAATCAATAATATCTCAAATTTTGAGTTTTCATAAGAAACACCCATGTATTCGTTTGACTTTTTCAATCTCTTTCATTTTTCTTCATTATTTTTAAGACTTTTTCAGCGATTTTGAATTTTTTTATCATTTCTTAATCTTAATTTTTAAGCATTTTTCAACATTTTTCATATTTTGTCGACATTTTGAATTTATTTCAACTTTCTTCATTGGTTTCCATATTTTTTCGACTTTTTTACAACTGTTTCAACATTTTTAAACTTCTTTCAACCTATTTTACATTTCAAATTTTTTTCTCGACTTATTCAACCTCTTCAACGTCTTTTAACATTTATTTAAAAGCGACTTTCAGTGCAGTGTAGGGTATGTGAGTTTCGGCCTGGCCGAAGATAACATCTTAACTTGTTTAGTAACTCTACTAAAACAGGCTACCCGCAACCCCACTAAAAATATTTTTACCTTTGCCGCTTCTGCCCCCCAGCAGTCCTCTGCCAACTCTTTTACACCAGCTAATTCTTATGCAAATATTGTAAAATCAGGTACCCAAGTGCAACAGCAATCCCCCGGAACCAAGCAATAACCTGGAGCAAATGATTTCTAATTTTACTCAAAACCTGTCAAATTTCATGATAGCCATGCAAAAATTTTTAGATCGTATCGTTGATATGCAAGCCCAATTAATGACTGCTCTTCTAGCCAAGTTATAGATCTTATAAAGATTTGCGCATGGAACGCAAACGGCTAAGCCAACATAAGCTAGAGATTTTAAACTTCTTGTCCCGGAAATATGTAGATGTAATGCTTCTATCCGAAACCCACTTAAAAAATAAATATAATTTCACTATTCCTGGCTACATATTCCATAAAACCAATCACCCTGACGGCAAAGCACATGGCGGCACTGGTATACTAATTCGAAGAAGGCTTAAGCATTCTTATTTAGGGACATTTGTCCAGAACCATCTACAAGCCCCTTCAATTAGCTTGCAAAGTAATGACAAAGACTTTTCTTTATCGGCAGTTTACTGTCCTCCCCGATTTGTTGTCAGTTTTTGGACTATTTTCAAACTTTAGAAGATAAATTTGTAGCAGCCAGTGACTATAATGCGAAACACACCTTCTGGGGCTCTCGCATTAATAATCCTAAAGGTAATCAACTATATAAAGCCATTATTAACAAAAATAGCAATCTGGATGTTGCTTCTCCCGGAAAACCTACATACTGGCCAGCGGACCGCAACAAAGTTCCTGACCTTATCGATTTTGCCATCACTAAAGGTATTCGCAGAGATTTAATTTCGGTCAGTACAAGTTTCGATTTATCATCTGATCATTCCCCTGTTGTCATACAAATATTTGAAAAACCCAAGCATAGAGAGGTACCACATACCCTTACAACTCCTAATACAAACTGAATTAAATACAAAAAAATACATAAGCACACATATCCACACAAATTATACAATAGGATGTAAAGAGCATGTTGATGATGCTGTTGGGGTTATAAATTCCATTTTAATTACAGCAGCAAAAAACGCTACACCTAAAAATTCAACTAGTGGGAGAAATGATAGATTTTTAACGAATGGTGAAATTGAAAAATTAGTTTCTGATAAGAGAAGGCTTAGACGGGAATGGCAGAGGTATTGGTCTCCAGATCAAAAACTAAGCTTAAGAAAGTCGAAAAGAAGATAAGAGCTGCTTTGTCTAGAGAGCAAAATAATTACCATTATAGTTTTATTCAAAACCTTTCTCCAAACAAAACTAATAAATCGTCCCTTTGGAAGTCCATCCAATTGAGACCGAGCCTCCACTAAGGGATAGTAATGGCGATTGGGCACGAAGTGATGAGGAAAGAGCAAATGTTTTTGCACAACATCTAAGCCTAGTATTTCAACCGAATTGTGTTTCAAACATTATTGATCTTCCTCCGCAAATAAGAAACACCCAAAATATAAATATGCATATTTCTTCAAATAAGGTTGCCACCGTCATAAATATTAAACTTATTTGCAGAAAAGCTCCCGGCCATGACTCCATAAACCGCATAATGCTAAAAAATTAATTTTGGCCATTATCCTGGTGAGTGGAAAAAATCAATAATCAAAATGATCTCGAAGCCCGGCAAAGATTCCACTTTACCATCTTCATACAGACCTATTAGCTTGCTTCCCTGCATCTCAAAACTGTTTGAAAAGTATTCTTAGAAAAACTTAGGTCATACCTTCAAGATTATCAACTTATTCCTTCTCACCAGTTTGGCTTTAGGGAAAAACATGGAATCATTGAGCAAGTGAATAGAATAACAAACGAACTTAGAAATGCGTTTGAGCATAGAGAATACTGTTCCGCCATATTTCTAGATGTTAAGCAAGCTTTTGATAAAGTATGACATGAAGGTCTAATTTATAAAATCAGCCAGCTCCTACCTCAAAATGTTAATGCAGTCCTACAGTCATACTTGGCAAACAGGTGCTATAGGGTATAGGCAAAGTTTTAATACATCTGAATTTCCGATTGGCGCTGGAGTTCCTCAAGGTAGTGTTCTTGGTCCGTTTTTATATATTTTATTCACCTCTGATATTCCGACAAATGACCAGCTGGTCACCTCCACTTTTGCTGACGATACGGCAATTTTAAGTCGGTACAAAAATGCTGTGGTTGCCACCAACCAGCTTCAAAATCATCTAGTCCTTATTGAAAACTGGCTATCAAAATGGCGCATCAAGGTGAATGAGCAAAAATGCCGACATGTCATATTTACATTAAATAGAAATCTAACTTCAACCTTAACATTAAATGGTATTCGAGTTCCAGAAGCAAATGATGTAACTTATCTTGGCATTCACTTAGATAAATGCTTAACTTGGCGTAAGCATATCGAAGCCAAAAAGACGCAAATCAAACTCAAAGCTGCAAGCTTGCACTAATTAATTAATAGACACTCTCCTCTAAAATTGGAATATAAAGTTCTACTATATAATAGTGTCATCAAGCCTATTTTGACCTATGGTATACAGCTATATGATTTCACTAGTTCATCAAATATAGAAATTCTACAAAGAGCTCAAGCAACGATACTAAGGACAATAACAGGAGCACCTTGGTTCATTAGAAATGAGCATATCCATAGAGATCTCCATATACCTATGGTTAAGGCAGAATTTGAAAGAGTAAGAGGAAAATACCTCCAAAAACTGCAAAATCACATCAATCTATTAGCTACGTCACTTGCCAACACTTCAGCACATTCGCGCTTAAAAAGGTCTGACCGTCCAGCTATTATAAATATATCCTCCACGCTTATTGGCATCGATGGTGAAGCTTCCATTTGAGCATGTGCATACGCAACTATGAAGTATTAAAAATTATACGCAAAAAGGACTTTGTACCGGGACCTAGCTCGTCTCGGGCACTGTTCTCTAATAATAATAATAATAAAAAACAAAAATCGCCATACCTATGAGGGCACTGGACCGGGACCTAACCCGTCTCGGCTGCTGCCCGATGAGTGGAGAGTGCGGCAGCATGAGTGTTGGAGCAGTGTGCTTTTAGGATGCTTTTGGGTGCTAGACCGGGATCTAGCTCATCTCGGCTATCGCTTCAAAGTTATCCTCGTTGCACTAGCTCTCAACATGATAGACCGGGACCTAGCTCGTCTCGGCTACCATGTCATATTCATATCGAGGTACTAGTTATCTCTATGATGGTGGTCAGGGACCTAGCCCGTCTCTGCTACCACGCCAACGCAGACCGGGACCTCGCTCGTCTCGGCTGAAAATTAATCAGGGGATAGTCAACAGCAGCAACTATAGATGGGTTGCCGTAAGCATATCGCTGCGACACCGCTCCAATTGCAGAAATGAACAGAAGATGTGCTTAGTAATACTTATTTTCAGACCAGCTAAAGTCTTTGAGTCCCGCATAGCTTTGAATTACTTATTATAATACATATATTAATTTGTATAAAATTTTATTAATTGATAAAGTTTGCTGTAAGCTATGAATTTTCGTAAAAAAACACTTATTCTGGAAAAGTACGAAAATCGTGAATTTCATACCCGCGTATCTCAACAACAAATAATGCTAAAACAAATTCCTGAACGAGGTTCTATTGCTGAACATCGATATTACAATAATACCAAATTTCAGCCAAATAGGAGCCAAAAAAATTTTTCGCTGGCGTTTTCGCGTTTTTTCCACCTTATATGAATGTTATAAAATGGTGACCATACTTGGCTGGCGTACTCTAAGTGAGGACTTACAATTGTGTTACATAAAGTCATCCCTACTAAATGGCTATCAAAATTGTTTGCCCACCTCTTAGTAAAGCCAAGCAGAGATGAAGATTTTAAAGCCAAACTCAGGATATGTGGCGATTACAAAATTACTTTAAAAAAAAAAATTTTAGATTTTAAATATCTTTTGCCTATGATTGACGAAATTTTTGAGTCACTTTAAGGTGGTGAATTGCCTTCGAAACTAGATCTATCTAGTGGTGCTCTTAAGCGCCGACAAGTAAGACTGGGCATGTCTTTAATTCTTTCTAAAAATCTTTTTTCACTACAGTATTAACGCATGTATACATATATATGCAAGTGTGTGCTGATATTACATATAAACAATAAGAGCAACTAGATGAATAAACATATAAATTACTACCTACTCGTTCAACTCCACACTCATCAAATTAAACAAAACCCACAACCAATCTACAATTCCATACTTTTAACATCAACTGCACCAACCCTTTAGGATATTTCTAAGTAAAATTATAAACTGTGTTTAGACATCACCAATACCGGTACAGACACCAAAAGAAAAAAAAATGCTTAAAAAAGAATTAAATTTAACAAAAAATTAATGAAAGAGATATACAAAAATAAAAAAAGGAATCACACTAAAGAGCAATTATTGTAGTAAGTAAAAAATAAATTTTTTTACTATTTGTATTAAATATAAAATAATTCACTCTTGGAATAACCCGTCATTTTTTTTCTCTTGATGTGCTATGTATTCTTTTCCATTTTGGTTCTATTTTGTCCTCTATTCACCCTGTAAGTGCCTTTGCCTCTTTTAATCGATGCCAGAAACAAATGCGAAACATATGTAAAAGGATTCCCAACATTTCCTAATCCTTATCCTGATCGCTCAGCAAAGTAGACGACACTCGATTTCAGTCTCTTTTTTTTCGTTTTTTTTTTTTGCTTAACGAGTATACTTTTGTGGAGTTGCTGCCGCAACAGCGATTTTGTTTTACTTTCGGCTTTTTTCCGTTCACTTCGCTGTCGTTGCTACTTAACAGGCCATTTCGTCCTTTTTATGTCGTCGTCGTTACCATCGTCATCGTCTTCTGTTGTTTTAGTGTAATTTAAGGTTTTTGTGGCTAAAGAAAAACAAAACTTTTTCCCCAACTGATAAGGTTTTGTTTGCACAATTTTAGACCCAAACACCCACATGTACAGACAAGTCAGAAAAAGCCTCCACTCTATTTGTCTGTATTCGTACACGTCGGCTATGTGGCGTCTTTCTCCTGACAACTGCATCCCTTCTCTATTTTCGTTTGGTTTTAATTAATCTCGAATATGTTTCTCAATTAATTACAATAATTGCGAATAAGCCGGGTGAAAAATGGGTGGGTGTGTCATTCGCATTAGACACGGATAAAATTTTTGTATCGGTTTTTGTAAAATTTTTCAACAATATCGTCATGAGAGATAATTCGCTCTAATGAATGCTTTTTTTTATGTAAAAAAATGTTTTTCAATTTTTTTTTTTGCTATGTCATATCCTAATTTGTCTTGAATTTTGTAAATCTTGAATCAATGGTGGGCACTAACATGCATGCACATTTTGTTTCCATGTAGTGGTACAACAACCATATGAAGTTCTACTCCGCTGAAGTAGAATTGAATCGTTGTTGTGAGCTCAAATTTGTATACGTATACACAAATGCTCTCCCGTTACTCTCAATTACGCTCTCGTAAGAACTTGCAGAAGAACTTGTGCCCACCTATGATCTTGATAGCTGATTGAGCCTTAAGACCAGTTCTATATTACTAGCTTAGGCCATTGTTTTGTTTTTCTTTTTTTATTAAATCGAGAATTTAGCAAACGTCTGATAATATTTTTCGTAGAGAAATTCTGTGAAATTATGCGGTCTATAAATATATGAGTACAGTGGACGTCCAGTATAACGAGTGCCGATAAAACAAACGCTTTTTATAACTGCATTAGTCTTTGAAAATAGAGAACGCTATCAGCAAATTTGCTATCCGATATAACGAGCACATAAAATTTTCGTAAGAACTCTCAAATATTTAAATGTAATTGCAAAATTCTTTCATGACTAAGTGTCTTGTTGGCTTATTCTGTGTTTTTTATGGATGAGATTGATTCAAAGGATATAGAAGTGTATGTGTGATCGGCCAATGTGGCTAGCGAAGCCGGTCTTGGACATTCTACAGACAGTGGTGTACCGTCAATGTTTGGCGTCCGGAGTGAATAGTTGAGTTGAGAAAAAATTTTTAGTGACCAGTACTCATTTTTTGCATCTCCAAAAATGCTACCTTATGGTATCTAATTATTTAGATACATGTATTCCACATTGAATCACAAAATCATCATACATACCCTCCCCCCTTAGGTACGCTACTGTCTATAGGATGTAAGCCCTGAACCGCGGCCGAAGGCCACTAGCACACACTAACTTTTACACAGAGGTACTGTGGTTAGCAATGCAAGGCAATAAGGATTTATAAATTTCATTACATGCTCGGAAAGTGAGCAACCTTCGGTCAGGACTTCCTCCTTTAAGTTTGCCCAACTTCGTATTAGCTAACCATAGTAATTCTACATAAAAATGGGTGGCCTTCGGCCGCGGTACAGGACTTACATCCTCCAATATGTCCAACACCTGCTTCGCGGTGGTTATAAGCCGTGCTTCACCATACAGTAACATACAGCAAGTTATTTCCAAAACTGTCTTCGCTAGCCACTGTGCTTTTGCATTAAAATTTAATTTGCATACCTGTTGGCATATAAATCAACTAGTTTGGCCTAGGAAAAACTAGTTTATCCTAAAAACTAGTTTGGCCGGGTAACGTGGCACTGCAGTAGTAATGAGGATATTTGTGTTTTCATAACAGATATTAAGTCCTGCCACCCAATTTTTGTCAGTGACATGCATATGTCGTGTGCATAGTCCATATGTTATAATGTGTTACTCAAAATCAATTTAAGTCAACTTCAAGAAGAGGATTTACTGCCACATCAATTAAATCTCCTAACTATAGCTCACTGAAAAAGTACCGGATATACGAGTAGTATATCTAAAGTATTATTTACACCACTGTGAACTTCAAACGAATCAAATGATTTCCTTTTGAGTAAGATGCAAAGTTTAGCACCATTACATGCGGGCTTATTATTTTGATAATCTTCTCAGAAACGCTTCAACGTCTAAGGCTGACCCAGAAAATCTCCATGAACATTGCCGGAAAGCTTTTAGAAATCAATAGACATGAGATTCAAGTCAGCTCTAAATTTATTTGCATTGCGGTGATGCGATCTGTACATGAGGATTCCGTGCTGAGTTCCTGTTAGATTTATATAGTTTGTTGAAAACACTTGTCTGAAACGAATTGTTAATTCTAAATGTTTCATTGATTTATGTAGTTAATATTTGATTTGAAAATAATAATAATATTTGAAATTAAACTTTCAAACTGCCTGGTAATTATTAATTTCCTATAGTTCCATTTAGGCAGCTTTAAATAGAGTTGAACCTCTAAGCAATCTTGGATTTCTTTTGCTATAATTGTTGAAACAGAATGTATCGAACTAGCGTCCCGGATGTTGTTTTAATCCCGCAGATCGCTACCCCAGATACAATATGATAATGAGTGGATCTGGCAAATCGGTGGCTACATCCGGGTATGCTTTACAAATGCTACTTAACTCCTGTAGCCATATTACTAATGAACGATTTAATACAATATTTTAGCTCGCTCAAGCTAGATGAATCTGTTCTTAATCGATTTATGGTATGGTATTGAATTGCGCAAACTAAGCTTTTGCAAATGGAGGAGCATCACCTGACCAATTGGTCCTCATCTGAATGTAACAGCTGACCACTTGTGCGAGTATGCTATATTGACCATTCGACAATTTAGCTTATGGTTGCATACGGTGCTACTGTCGTCACAGCTATTTCTATGTCTTGAGCTAAAATATTCATGCAGTTTTGCTTGGCACTTTTCATACAATGTTTGCTATATTTCTGCTTCATCCAATACAGGAAAAAAAGTTCCTTGCAGTGCAGTGCAAAGGATGTGGTTTCAATTAAATGAACTTTAATCTTTAACCGTAGTGAACAGACGAAGTCTCTTTGGATTTCAGTTTGCTCCGCAGTATACTCGCCGCAATAAATACCTTCACCATTTTGTTGTTTCTTACGAAAATTCGCTCTTAGCTTATCGATAAAATATTTTCTCATTTTCATAGTTGCTTGGTTTTTTGATTCCAGGGGTTCAGAGACGAAGGTGGTCAGATGGTGAATTTGAGCAATATTGCGCCTCCATTATTTCTTATATCTCATTAATATCGATTATATGTTCTAGTCAGAGTCCACGGGAAACCCAAATGGTCATATATAGGTGTTTTACTAGTTCCCCCTACTGCAACTATTTCTGGTACCAATGCCATGTCTACCCATTGTATATCTAACTCCTTTCTATTGACTTCGAGTAATTTTCACTTGATATCAAGTAAAATGAAATTTCTATCTGTGTAGCTTTGCTTGCAAAGGTCATATTTATCATTTTGAGATTTTTCTGCTTGCCAACTACAATGGCTTGGCTTGGTTTGACTTTCACAGGCGTTAAGATTTTTTTTTTGGCTAGAATCTACAGCTTTTTTTTTAATTTTTATTGCTTCTCTTTTTCAGAATTTCATCATAGACCCACTTTAGCTTAACTCCACCACCCACTTTGCTTGCTTTGCGGTAGTTCACTGCGACCTAATTTTTATGGCTTAAATGAATTTGGCTCTAAATTTTACTTGGCTCTTTGCCGCTTACATTTTGCAGCTGTCTCGCTTTTAATGAGTTTAATCACACGGACACACTTCCACCCACCAATACATGCATGTTGGTTATGTACATGTACACACTTACACTGTCACTCATGAACATAGCCCAACGGGAAAATGCAGAAGCGATCCAAATTGGAGCTACAATGGAACACGTGGTTAATGTTAATACGACAGTTATTGAAATTAACAGACTATGTTCTAAGTTTTTTGTATTTACTTTAACTCAATTAATAAAACAGCTGCTCCTAAATGGAAACGTGCAACATTGTAGGCCCACGGGTAGAATCTTTTATTAACAATAAAAAAGATTTCAATCAACATTTTATATTAAGAATTTTTATTAAACTTTAAAGTAACTTCGTTTAAAGCAGTTGCTACAGAAAAGTTTGTCCATTTGAAACCATATGGTTGCACATTTTAAATTAATCCATCTATGTACATTGGACATATTCAAAAAACCTAATGTTCTAGAAGTCTTCGTGAACGCTTAAAACTCGAAAAATTCCTTTTCGAGTATATTCTCATTCAGAAAGAATAAAAAAATTAAAATAACTTACCGTCAAATGAACCTGAATCTTACATCTTTTAGTTTAACATGTGTTAGTGCGATAAGCGGTTGGAAACTTTGTTGGTCGGATATCATAATTACTTAGTTTATTTTTAAGGTGTATTTCGCTTAAAAATAATTTTTTTATAATACCTGTTGGCTGCAGCCGGATTTGTGTTCACATTCCCTCGCTATAAAAGCCACAGTCTTACGCACTGATCCATTGACTTAAAACTTTTCCTGCTGCCAAAATGTGAATATAAGCAAAAATAAAAACCATTGCTCCTTTCCAATGACGTGCTATGTAAAAATTTATGTGGAGATGGATTACCAATAAAGTGATCCTTTGGTTCGAAAGAAGCGATCTAGGTTAATCATACTATAAATCTTCCTGGTGGGAGCATACCATTTATTGGCAGCATGAGGTCATTGTTGTTATTTTTATTTTTTTACTTATCGGATTTCTTTTTTTTCTTTTTTGCTTCAGAAGCTCTTAAACTGTTTTTATCGTGTATTTGTGCAGGTCATGGTTGAACGATTTCTTAGAGACATACATACATATGTACATAGTTATATGTTGTTGGCAACATTTTTAATCTCCTTTTTTTACTGTTGATGCTAATTTTTGGGTCGATGATATGATTACAGAACTAATTTACATGATATAAATTAAAGTCTTCACTAGCCATAGTGCTTTTGCATTAAGATTTCATTGCATATCTGTAGGCTTAGCGGTAACTAGTTTGGCCTAAAACTAATTTGGCTGGTAACATATTGTCACCTCAGAGTGTAAGTGTCCTATCAGCAAAAACATGAAACTGAGAAAACATCGTTTTAAAGTTATTTACTCTGCGATTTGTTATTTATGCTGAAATCGCAATGCGGCGTTCGGTCGGTCGCACTCTGACAGCTGAAGTAGAAACAATGCATGCTTATGCTGTAATCTTAAATGCTACCTCAAGCGTTGCGTTCCGTTTTATCGTAAATACGATCAATGCCATACCCGAAGTTCAAGTAGAGCTACTTTCTACTAGAATGTGCATTTGACACTTCTCGTTGACCCAGCGTTTCATGCAGTGATAAAATAAGGTCCACTAAATTATCCATTTCGTTCAAATCCATTTATTTTGTGAAAATAACAATCAAAACTAAAAAACACAACAAAATTAAGCAAAAACTGACAAATAGAATTCCTTTCATTGATAATGTCGAAATGACAGACGCTCGCAACATTGTGATTTACAAAAAGTAAGGTCAGGCGTTTTGACAGTCAATATCGTACATTTTTGTAAAGTTTTTCAAACGCCGATCATAGTTGGCCAAAGTGCGACCGACCTAGCGCCGCATTGCGATTTCAGCATTAAGGATTATCAATGTTTTTTATTATTATTTTGCCTCTCTGTAATTACCTATACGGTATTCGGAAAAAATTTATTGAAACTTACTTACTTATTATTCTGTAATTAAAATTATCCGGATTTGTATGAGTTAGGACATTTGCATTCTGAAACTCAACGTAAAAGTTATTTACTCTGCGATTTATTATTTAAGGACTATCCCTCTGCAATTACATATACGGTATTTGAAAAAAATTTAATGAAAGTTACCTTTGATTTTTCTGTATTTAAAATTATTGGAATTTGTATGAGTTAGGATATTTGCATTCTGAAACTCCACTTTTGATCAAAAATTCTTCTTTTTTTATTCGTGAACATGTTTGATTGGGAGCATAGGAAAACGTGTATGTAGAAAAATATATTCTTAAGTCTTTTTGCTGAACCGTAACGTCTCGCGTAGTGCTAACGTTCACGGCACGTTCATGCTAGTGTTATATTTTAGGCCAAAACTTCTAAACTACTGAGCCGATTTTGACAAACGAAGTATCGTTTTCACATTATCAAGAAGAGTCTAATAAAGCTATTAATACTTCAAAAATCTGTGCACAGAGCGCACTGGATGCAAAAAATAAAATATAATAATTTTATAAGTCACATAATTGAATAAGTCAGAAGTCATCAATTGGTGCAATAATTTTTTTTTCATCAAATGAGGCCTAAACAGATATAAGAAAGTACCATTCGTACTTCAAAATCCATTTTCGGCCTTTTTGCAACGATTGGTGCCAGACATTATTTGTCTTAAAACGAGGCCAAATTACCGCCGGGGATAACTTTTCCCCCCTTTCACAAAGTTCATTCTCACTTTTGACCTGAGAGCGATTGTATACTATCTAATGTGACTTCAAAGGCAAAAAAAACAGTTAAGTAGGACATTTGCACGCTGAGATTTTGTTTTGAAAGCTGCAGTTAGGACATAACGCATACTGAGATCTTTGGAACGGGTAAAGGTAGCTAAATTTTGATAACACCAAACGGAAGAGTGTATTTTCTTAAGTAAGTTGGCTTGTTAAAAAAATTTTGTCAAAATGTGCGATAGGACACTTACACTCTGAGGTGACGATATGTATGTATATGTACATATTCATACTTCAGCCCAAAATAGAAGTATACTTTTTCTTTTTCAACTATTTGTTACGAAAAAGTTAGCTTTTTCTTAGATTTTTAATCAAAAGCGTTGATTAATTCAACTTTGTCAGCATTTTTTCATCATTCTGTACATTTTTCTTCTTTATTATTTTATAACAGAGCTATTTAATTCATTGCGAAAACATTATTATATACTTTGAAGTTGAAAAGATCAATCCAACCTGAAACTTTGTCAGCCCTTCGTACCACTCAAAGTTTTACTTACATATATACTTTGCCTTCAATCGAAAAGAGACAAAAATATCAGCTTTTTCTGAAAAAATGTGTGTCAACTTCAAAAGTTAATAAATTATAGTCTAACTGCATGATATATGTAAGTCATGAGTTTTATTGTGAGTATGCACAGCGATAAGAGAAAACTTGGAAACATCTTTAGCAGAGCTAAGTAGTATTCTGGCAGAACATACTCATTCTAAGTGAATTCCTTTAACTTGGTACAAAACTACTCCAAAACAATTTTCTCAAGCATTTCAAACAAATTTTGAGGAAAAAGTCCTTTCGCTGCATCAAATCACTTAGCCGAAAAGCCGTTTGTCTAGAAAGGCTACAGCTCATGCGATTTTTGAAGTGAAATTTCTTTAGCAAGGTTGTTATTTGAAATCAGGTGTGTATACTGAAACGACACTATTTTTTTAACCGTACTATCATTTAGTATAGTTTTTTCTTCGAAGGTAAGGCTTAGTTGATGGGATCTAAAACAGCTACAGCAATAATGATATATCAAATTAAAGTCATCGAGCAGAGTACGCTTTGAGATCGGTGGATCAAAAGCTGAGGTATAATCGTAGAAAGATTTCCTATTTTTCCGATTTGTTCAAGCATTGCACTGATCAACTACAAAAACCTTGTCATAGCGAGGCGAAAAAATCTACTCTCTCTCTCTCTCTCTGTCTCTAATTGTGATTGTTTCCCAATTAAACGTTGTTGTTATTAAAATATCAAAAGCAATAGCAAAAAATGAGAGTGTGTGTGCGTAATGTAAGTAACTAATTCCTTTCAGTGGAGCTTGATATTTGATGAGAAAGAGCAAAGGCAAAAAATTTCATGCTATGTTGTTGTAGTCTGGAATCTTTTTGTGATGCATATTTTTCAAAAGATGTGGCATTTTTATTTTATTTTTATTATTAAATAAAATATGTTCGTCTAATTCTATCACAGTTTAGTTTTATGAAGGTTTCACTTCTACCACGTGTGAACTGCACAGATGATTTTTTTTTTATTTGAATGAAAGCACTACAAAAAATCTCTTAAGCAGGGCCGGATCTAGAAAACTGAGGCCCTGGAGCCAATGTCATGTAAAGGCCCCAATAATTTTTCATGTTATTATAAATTCAAAATATAATAAAAAACATAAGACACTTTAATATAATATCTATATTTGCAATTATGTATACAATCAATCTTAAGCATGTTATAAGCTAGAAAAACTTTGCGACATTTTTTATTTGCAAAAGATGTAAAAATTATTATTATGTAAAAATCGTGAGAAGAACTAAATTAACTAATAGATCTTGGCACATAAGTACTTGTCCGCAATCTGTTTTTGAAGATGTTTATTTTAGAGAAAGATCTTTCTCCCCTGCAGATTGACATCATTGATAAATATTGCAGAAAGTGGACTGCAGGTTATTGTGCAAGATGATTCGATACAAGAATAATTCGATCGATTCATCCTCTGAGCATACAACAAGGTGTTCTTGTTTATTTTCCAAATTTTTATCTAAACCTGCAGGATAGCAATTTACCAGTTCCATAGCATTTTGTTGAATCTGGGAAGGCTTCATTCTCTTTAATTTAGTTAAGAAACCGAATCGTTGATACACGATTTCATACCCTGTGATACATTCATATAACGACATGATAAGCTGGTCAATTACAGGGAGAAAATATACGGTTTAAATTTGTCTCTTGGCGTCAATTGAACAGCAGGTGGTCTACCATAATCGACGGGCTCTTGCCGCACATTTATTGATCGACCACGAATATATTCTTACTCTTCTGTATCTGACAGTTCTTTTTTTGCAGCTTCATATGACTCGAATGCGTTTTTTTTTTTTGAACAAATTACTTCTAAGGTTTGATAGAATTTACAGCTGTTGACAAAACCATCGTTGAACTTTGTAAATACTTGCTCGTTGAGTTGAACCTTTCAAGAATATCGTGACAAAATTGAATGTAAATAGTTATTTTCAGTCAATACACATTTTGAAAAAGACCACGACCTTGAACTATCAGGAAACTTTGTTGTTCAACGTCTTTGCAAATTTCAATTAATGCATTCTGAACAGATTTATGTATGTTCGAGTATGTATATCCGTAAAAGAGAGTTGTTACAGCAACCCTGCTTAGCGTTTATTCTGAGAGAAGAACTTCATACTCCGTATACACAGAGGACATATATGTATGTATGTACTGTTTAAATAAGATTTCCTCGTTCACAAAAATCATTTAAAATATACATTCTTTGACGATAGTTATGGTAAATCGTTCCTTTCGCAGAACCTGAAACTTATGACACTATAATCAGATCTGGGCAAATGACTAGAAAAGCATATTATCATAGCTTTCCCACTGTGCTGTGGCGGCATCTTAACGAATATTGTAATTGGAAATCACCCAGAAACCAACAATATGGCAACTCCACAGAATTTTTCAAGCCGTTTTTTGAATGAAACAATTGTATAACCAAATAGTAAACATAGTGGTTTTTATAGCAAATTTAATGTTCTTTTCAATTCCTGTAGAAAACCGGAAGCAAACTTTTCAAGTCAGAATTCCAAAAATATCGGCTATACATATGTATGTTATGTACTTCAATTCATATATCTCACAAACTAATATATATCCCATTTGAAACTTTTAGTACATTATTTTTATACTTTAAGCTACATTTTAAAATTAAAATAACAACATGGACAGTAGGGTGGAGCGAAATTTTTTTTTCGATTTTCGAAATGAGACATATGCGAAAAGATGCTCCATAATATACTTAATACAAAATATTATTGGTACTTTTTGATATTTTAATGTTTTGTACTGCCGCAAAGACATTGAAGATTTGAAAAAAAAATTATAGTACGTAGCGTATGTTTGTATGGAAGAAAGTCAATAAAAGAGCTTAGACATGTCCAAATTGTGATTTTTGTTATAATATTAATGTAGAAGTATTAAACAAGCCCCATAAATTCTATAATTATAGTGTTGGAAACTATAAATATCCCACTCTAATATAATAAAATATTTACGCAAATTTGTACTCCTTTTTAGTATTAAAACAGTTATTATTTTTTGACATTCTAGCCTTATTTTGATGAAACCAACTCTTTTTTCTAAACCAAATACCACATACGCACCTTTCAGTTGCCTGAAATTGAATTTGCGGTAAAATCCTCCAAACTATCCGGATTTTCAATGCTTTCAGAAATAATCTCTGTCGATATATGTATGTTTCAATAGAGGCGGATCCGAGAAAGAAACAGCATCACAGTTGATCAATTCAGTGTAAGATCTAGCCTGAAAATTATATTTCGGCAAAAGAAATTGTTGAATAAGACCGGACGATGCGGTTTCTTTTTTCCTTAGTTCCAGTATCTTTTTCAAGGCTGAAATCCTAACAGATCTTGACTTGTCTGCAAGCATCGATTTTAAGATATTTTCAGGATGACCAAAAAAGCCATTCCTCTGAATAACAGGGTCAACTATTTTTTTCTTAATGAATCACTAACATAACGAGAAATCCAAATTGTTCGGTGCAAGTGTTTGGTACCATAAATGCAAATTGGTTGAGTTTTAATAGTAAACCACATAGGAGAATATATTTTTAAGATAAAGTTTGTAAGAATCTGTAGATTTTGATAGGATTTTGCTATGCTAACATACAATCTTAAAATTCTGTTGGCAGTAGTAAGCCATCTCGAATAAATTATTTTACCGGGATTTCTTTTCAGCTAGCTTTCCGAACAAGTGCTCATATTCATAGCTTGGCACATTTCTTACAGGTATAATTTATCAGTACTTAAATCATTAGAAAGCTTGGGACATAGTTGTGAGTACAATTTTCATAGTCGTTAATTGCGATTTCATATTTTCATTGTATGAAGAACGATTTAATGCAGTGGTGGGCATGGAAATCTAACAAAAGGGCTAACCAACAACATCAAGCAACAACAACAAAATATTAAAGTTTTTTTGCTGTCATTTTCAAGTTCGCCAACAGCACAAAAAAAAAAACCAAATTGCACTACAAACAAAAAAAATTGCTACATTCGTCAAGACCGGTGCTGCCCAGAGGACGAGCAGGCGCTCAAAGGCGCTAAAAATGAGATCGTTAAGACGCTTAAAGAGCGTAAAATAGCGTCAAAGAGCGTAAAAAACTGTGCACGTATACAGAATTATCAACACATGTTTATCGTTGCTTGTGGTAGTGGGCACCACTGGTCAAGACACAATGCGGCGCCGTCGCTTATGCCTTTGTGTTTTTGTTTTCATTTGAATTCATGTCAACGCTGTGCCTCGATAGCTTTGAAATTCTGCGAATTTTTTTGCACTTGCTTGTGCGTCGAATAACGGTGCGGGCAATGAGGGCGGATAGGGACACTACGTGCCCACCACTGATTTAATACTTTAATTAACCGTTCTCTTTGAGAATTTGTAGCTTCCTGAAGCTCTTTTTGGGACCTTTTTTAAGATGTTACCATCGGAAGTTGAAGCGAAGCTAGACCAGAGATGGCATTTGGGTTTTGTGAAAATGTACTGAATCAAGACTTCAAATATACTTTTTAGAGGCTGAACTTTTTTTGTCTTCAACACCGAAATAGGTACAAATGTACCGAAAATGCCAATACTGCGCTAGACTGGAGCGTAAAATCCTTTGTTTACATCTTTCTCATCGCTGGTCGGCCTCTGCTTTATTTTTTCTGTACAACGCGTAATGTTTGGTTGGCTTGCGGCAGTACTAAAACTCAAAATTTTTAAAAAATATTTATACACCTATAAAAGGTGATAGACGGAGCACCTTTTCCGCACTGGCCCATTTGGAATATGTAAGAATAAAAAATCTCCATAGAGCCGCGTTCCACCCTAATAGACAGTCCAAAATTGTTGAAATTCTGATTTGAAATGTTTGCTGCCGGTTTTCTACGAGAAAAAAAATTCAAATTTTGAATCTGATTTCATAACTGAAATGAACTGTAAATTTTCCATAGCAACCACTATGTTTAATATTTGATTTTAAATTGTTTGCTTCAAAAAATGCTTCCGAAAAATCCGTTCTTCAAATTACATATTGTAATTCTTAGAAGTTCATACGAGTAACTTGACAACTAAGCCTCATACAAAATAAAAATTGTTTTCATTCACACTTTCTAGAATTACAATTAGGATGTGAACGAATTTCAGAATGTCTCATTTTTATCTTGTCTGCTTCACATGAAATGCCCGAACATAAAATGTTCCCGTACTGCATTTCAAAATAACAACACCTGAACGATTACATTTTACAGTACTTTTGCACGCCATTATATCATTCGAAAGAAATGTTAAACGATTTTTACAACAGCGGAAAGAACATACACAAAAAAATTAAAGCACAAAATAAACTGTTAATAGACTTTCCTACGGAATACTGTTTTTTACAAAAAAAAAACAAAAAAATATGGCGTACCTTTAGGCGCATAAGCGCAAAGCCATAGAAAACTGAGCGGAAATGAATTTTTATAAATGACATTCCGCCATTTTGTTGTTAATTATCTTTGATTCATAAATTTTTGGAAATGTTAACAAGGGTGAAGAGTGTAGTTTAAGGGTGATTTGCGAGAGGGTAGAAGAAATGTTGTGTTTCAGTAACAGTCGTGGTTGCGCATTGTTATTGTTATTGTTGTTCTTTTTTTTTTTTTTTTGTTTTGCTAAACAAATTTTTGAGGTTCCCACGATCGACAGCCAACCACCATCACCACCCAGTAAATTCTGCGTTGGACAACCTCCTTATCATCTCCCTTCATGTATTTTCCATTTTTCGAAGGCTCTTAGCTAGTTATTTATAGCCAAACCCGCCTGTCATATGACATCGCAGTCTCCCTCGGTAAGAGAAACTTTGGCGCAGCGGAAGCTGCAGCGAGAGTAGAAATCACTGACAGCATAAGAGGGGCAGGAAATAGCAGCTAATTTATGTTGGCTCACTTGGCGAGTTGGCCGAACGCCTTAAATTATGCAGCACGTTTCGTGCAGCATAAGCCGTTGTACTTGTTATTATTATGAGCGCCTTGGGGGCACACGCTGCTGCTACGTGACAAGGGATATGGGGAGCTTGGTGGGAGCTACAGCTATATAGGGGTCAAATTAATTTGTTGCAGACGACAATTTCGTGACGACTTGGTAACAGGAGCTACTGACGACGACAAAGGCAGTGATGTAAATTAATGGGTGATTCTTTTTGCGTAATAGATCTTTAAAGACTTAGATTAAGTTTGAATACAATTTTTTTTATTTTCTATTAACGGGTTATTGTCACCACGACTAGCTGTAATAAATCGCATTCATGTTTATCCGTTTTTTTTTTTTTTTTTTTGAATCACTTAGACGCCGATATTTTCTTTTGTAAGTTCTTCGTCTAGTTTTGTTTGAAATTTATCAATAATTTATTATAGCTAGTTGTGGTGGACATTTACCAGAAACTATTTTTAACAATAAATGTCACATTAATAATCATTTACAGTGACTTACAAAAGTGTTCACAAAAAAACATATTTCTGGTTTTAAGGCTGTATTTTTTTTTTGTACAAATGGTTTTTAAAAAAAAGGTATGCAGAAAACTTGCAAATTCTTTATTCTAGCTAAAAAAATCAAAACTAAAATATTCCACGTTTTGTTTAACTTAGGTAGTTATTTTTATACTTAGTCTTTTGTGAACAGTTTTGTAACTTAAAGTAATAAAAACATTTTAAATCATTTTTTAATATTTTATGTGGCCGCTTTTGGCTTTAGTGGTAAAGTGTATTTTCTTAGGCATACTCGCTTTCAATTTGTCTAGTATTGGAGTACTGATCACGGACTATTTTCCATTGGCGACCTTCCATAGCTCGTCCAGATTTTGTGGGGTTATTTGGCTCGTGGGTATTTTTTTTAAAAAATATTCCACAAATTTTCAATGGGTATAATTTCCGGTGACTGTGCTGGCCAAGCCAAGCAGGTAATATTTTGGTTCGAAGCCTTTTCGTTGTAATTTTAGCCATATACTTAGGGTCATTATCCTGCAAAAGGATGATATCGTCTGGCTCGTAGTCTAACTATTCCAGACTAGGTGAGTGTAAGGCCACTCGAATGTTAAAATAATCTCTTGCTTTTATTATTCCATTGATTTTACGAAGAACTCCCTGCTTATAACGATTAAAACAGCCTTATATCATAAAGGAGCCACCGCAAAACTTTGAGGTTTGTTGTATAATGCGTGCATTAATGCTTTTTTATCATATCATCTGATCCCAAGTGATTTATTTTGGACGCATCTGACCAATGAATGCTAGTAACATTGATCAGATTAACGCGCATGGTGTTGATCTGATAAAAAAGTTGGCATTACTGCACGCATTACACAGGAGACCTTAAGACCATAAAGTTTGGCGGTGGCACCTTGCTGGCATAGGGCAGTTTCTTCGTAAAAGCAATGGAATAATAAAAGCAATCGACCCACCAATCAGGCTATTCAAGCGAGTGTGACCGAACTTCGCACCAGTTTCACTTTATTGGACATTAATCCCCCAACCCGTATGTGGAGAGTGCGTACCGAAGAGAATATTACTGCTGTATCGGCCAGTGTTAATAAAGATCGCGATATGTCAATTTGTTGCCGTTGTCAACAATTGGACTTGTGCTATTGACCACCTCCTACGTAAGGACCTCGGTATGAAACCATACAAGATACAGCTGGTGCAAGAACTAAAGCCGGGTGACCTACCACAACGTTGTTTGTTAAGTGAATGGGCCTTAGAAAAGTTGGATAAAGATTCAATTTTTTATTGAAAAACTTTCTGCAGCGACGAAACATCAACTCTCAATGGGTACGTCAACTATCAGAATTGTCGAATTTGGTCTGAAGAGCTGCCAATGCACCCTGAAAAATTTGTTTGTGTGCGGTCTGTGAGCCGACGGCATCATGATTACCGACTTTTTTTTTGCTCAAAATGGAAGAAATGGACTTGATTGACATGTGGTTTCAAAAATGCGGTGCCACACGGCACGCGATACCATGGACATATTGAGAGGCGAGTTTGGTGAGCAATTAATCTCACGTTTAGGAGCAGTCTATTGGTCGACAAGATCATGCGATTTGACCCCACTAGACTATTTTTTTGTGGAGCTACGTGAAGCTTCTCGTGTACAGAATTCACTGTTGTAAATTTAATGTTTTTTCTTTAAAAAATCACCCTTTATATTGATTGAGTAGTTTCATCGTCTTTTGCAGTAGATAATATTTCGCTTAGCGATCATTTTTTTTTCATAATGGCGGATATTGTATGAAATTTTTACCGTCATATATTATCACAAAGGCATCTATTTTTTTGTTTTTTTTTGCCCGCTTTTGCCACACTGTGCAACCTTTTAACTACTCACTAGCGCAGTTGCGTTGCGCTGCTCTCGTTTATCACGTAACTTAAATGATTTGCCGCGCTATGCTTTTATTGATTTGTGTCGTGGCGAGCCCTGATTTATGCAATGGTTTTTAGGCTTTAAATTAAATTTCTCGTAATGTACTTGAACCAAACACAGTTTTATAACAAGGCCATGATAAAGCTTGCATTTTAATGCATCTACATAACTAAGGACAGATTTTTTGTATTTTTTTAAATCGAGTTAAAAGAAGAAGACTTAATCAAATTCTTGTACAAAAAGAATTCCTTCAAAACTTACCATTGCAGCAAATAAATCATCAGATTGAACTTAATGTCATCCAAGGGTAGTAGCGTGAAAGGAGTGGAAGTGCGAGCAGACGAAAGTTAAGTAAAACCAAACAAAAACTTGAATGTTACCTACCATCTCTTAGCTGCCACAGCGTTTCCTTAAAGTTTTTTTCTCAATTGTTTTTCGTTTACAAATCCTTGCATAAAAATGTGTCTTAAAAAAGGAATTTCACTTCAACAGCTGCTTGTAAGGACATTCGCTCATTTTTTCTGCTTCATGTTCTTCTTTGCTCACTCCCTTCCCAGTCAGTTGCTGGTCTGCGTCATTGGAACACAGACAATGTCAGCAAAGATGAAGAACTGAATTTTACCATAGTTCATAGAACAGAGTTAAATTGAATGCCAAAGAAAGGAAATTTTTTTTCTTTCTCTTTAGTATTTTGCTTATCGTTGCATTTAAGAGTGAACCATATTGTAAAAATATTTGAATTACAAGGAAGAGACTCTGAGACGGTTCACTCACTTATGCATATGTGCATATGTAGATCAAGACTTAAAATCTAAATAACATCTCTGCACTTACGACTATATTTTTCAGTCCAGAATTTGCCTTCAATATTGTTGTGTAAGGTATAAAAGTTACATAAATTATTTGGATAACATTACAAACCATGTTTTTATAAAATCAAAATTTTGAAAAAATACTCTATAACTAAATTTCTCTCACTTTTGAAATCATCATTGTGTGCTATATTCATATTTCCAATATTTCGAATTCAATACAAAAAAATAAAATAGATCATAAGATCAGTATCTTATTTGGAAGATATTCCATTGTATCCACTTTAAACTAGATGTACCGATGTAGGTGATGAGGTTTCATAGCTATTTATATAAAAATGCTTTCTTAAGAAAATTCACTCTATTAAGATGTTCCCTTGTGTAATAATAACATACAGTAATCCCCCTTATAACACGGTAGATTCGTTCCGCGTAATAAGAAAACGAGCATTGTATGAGCATTCTCGTAGAACGCGCTCTTATGACCCCGTATAAATATCTTAACAGAATTGGGACGTACAGAATATGTTCTATTTCTCTGCGATAAATTTTGTAGTGTCAATTTTGAACTCACTACAAACGTATTGGAAAAATCTGGACGATATTGAAATAACATTCTAAAATGAAAATTAAGTGGTTTAATTTTATATTTTTTCAAAAAAAATTGAACCTGAACCCGAACCCAACCCGGACCCACTAAATTGAAATGCATTGAACCCGAACCCGTACCCGCACCCAAAATTTACAGGGTTCGAAAGCCTGGATTAAATGTTTACAACTGCGAACAAATATAATAAGCCCCACATCATAAGACTACTTATATTCGAATTTCATTTAACGTAGTACTTTTTTCGGGCGTTTGCTGTAATCTTAACGATTTAATTGAAAAATTAATAGAAAAGTAACGAACATTTATCCACTTCTGCACATAACTGATCGAGCTGGCGACGCCCTTATGTTTAGTTAGCAACTACCCTTGACTTGAGAATGGTAAGAACAACACTTCTTCTATTCTTCTAGCTACGCAGCATTAGGCCCAATGGGGTCTAAAATTACTACTCTGTGCGTTTTGAAAGGAAGAGTTGTTCTATTGGACCCCGTTAGTGATTTCAAAAAAAAAGTTCTATTTCAGTTGTATATAACCTTAAATATCTATATAATTGGGTAATATGAGAGTTGGCGTCTGGGTAAGTTTAACGGAAAAGGCGGGCCCTAAGGCCTTGGATTAATAAAGAAAGTTATGCTTGTTGGGGGATGACCCTTTAAACCAACAAGCTATGCTGCTTGGTCAATGGCACAGATTTAGGCCTAAAAAACGCTACAAGTCCCTGATTCTAAGAGAAACTTTTATGTTAAGCACTTCCGATGAAATATCCGTCCCTGTTCTAAATTTCATTTCTGATTTGTCGGCGTAAATTCCTACTTCATCTATATCTAAAACAGTTTTTAATACATAAGTTTTTGTTTAATTTTTTTCTTGTTTAATTACCCAATCATTCTTATATGATTTTTTCAATTATTTTGCAAAAAAAATTCAAATATTCAATACGTGCAGGTTTTTGTCCATCTTTTAAAGGACAGTTTCGAAATAAAAATCGTTTTTTGTTATAAACAAAATTACTGTAGTCATTCATACCAAAAAAAAAATGTTTTTTATTTTTGAAAAATGATCCATCCTAATGCACATGAATTGCTTGGATGACATTAAATTCAAAAAGTCGAAGTTTATTTGTTCGGCACAAAACTTTCAAAAATTCATCCTTACGATTTGTCCTTATGATACGATACGACACGACAGCTGCTATCTGCGTTTCTTCATCAGCACTATCACTGTCTTTCTTTCCCTCTGCTCTGTCTCTTGCAGTCACTATCAGAGTTATGTCTATCTCTTTTGCATTCTTCAATAACTTCGTCGTTTGTTGTTCGTCTGCATTCGTTGGCTTAATTAAATTTGCGAATTCGAACCCAAAATAAAGTCAGAGTCATCATAGTTTGTGAACTTGAATGAGAATTTGCTTGTCTTCTACAAAAACACCATCTCATTCCCATGAAGTCAAGGACTTTATTATGCTTCACACATATACGTATGTACATATGCACACAAGCACCAAATTCTGACACATACCTCTTGAATTTATTTGTGAAATTATCAGCATATTTGATCAAAATTTAGTTTCTTTTTCAATCCAAGGATAATAGCATCCTTATGGTATGGCATGCATGTATGGCATAAGGATATCTCAATTGAACTAAAAATGATAATGCAACATATTTCAAAAATACTTTCTCACACTTCTCGTATGTATGTATTTATATAAGGATTTTTTTTTTATAGTAGTTGAAGTTATTGTTGCTTTATTGCAATTTAAATTTTCAAATTTATTTAAAGTTGGTTAAACATAATAAATTTCCACTTCAAATGCTATTTGCAAACTTCCATCCAACTGACCAGTTTTATTTATTGGTAATTGTAAGCTCATTTAAAATCCAGTTGGGTTCTGAAGTTACCTGGTCTAAAAGGAATAATGCTTAGTACCTAAACTTTAGCAAATACTTATAAAACGCGGTCAGTTAGGTGCGAAGAAAAGGAAAAAGTAAATAGCAAAAGTATAATTGCATTCTTTATAAGCACAAGCCTACGCTATAAGGCAGGTGGAGGTCTCTTGCGATCTTCGTGTTCATATCTTTGTGAAAAAGTTAAAAGTTGCCTTTTTACGAAATTTACTTTCAGCAACTAATGACGCCTATGGTGCAGTGGATAAAGTTCTGCCCTCCCATCAAAGGAGCCATGAAATCGAGTCTCAGTACAGATAGTTCGAAATTTTTGTAATGTAATTTTGTAATTTAAAAAAATAATGCAAAAATCAGTATATTTGTTATTGTAAAACTAATTGTAATGCAAAAAAAAAACCCATCGTCAATACCTGGTTTTATATGTATTAAAAGGGTGTATCAAATTTCAAGAGAATCGGTCAAGTAGTTTTTGAGTAAAAGTGCCCACCGACTTTGAACATTTATATTCGAGAAAAACGCACTTAAAGTTTTAACACTGTTTTTTTTTTATATACTTACACAGAATCAGTAGGGAGACCAAGACACTGTATCTTCGTCAGTTTTGCTCAAACCGACCTCAAATTTTAACATAATACTCTTGAAGAGTTGTACTATCAAATAACAAAAATAAAAAAAAAAATTTTTCAAACCCTACCCCCACCTTAAGAAACATTAAATTTTAAACGTTATTGTTAAGTAAAAAAAAATACTATTTACTTCCCAAATATATAATCAGTAAATTTTAAATTTTTTAATATAAAAAAATTAATTACCAATTCAACCTTCTGCCAAAGAAGTAGATAGACTACTTATAGTCCGGGAGCTAGCGACATTTTTGAGTGACTCATTTTCTCGTCAATGAAATTTTCCTTTGTCTTTGAATGAATCATGGAGTTACTAAAAATCGACCACTTACAACCAGTTAGCGGGACAATGCTTATTGAGAGCGTTGACAACATGCAATAAAAAGTAGAAATTTGACTTATTTTCTCGTCGTTAATATTTTGAGGGGTTGTCAATTGACACCTGAAGATGCCAAAAAATTACCACTTACAAGTGCTCAGCGGGACAATGGACCGCTTACAAGCGCAACAATAAAAAGTAGAAATTTGACATATTTTTTCGTCGTTAATATTTTGAGGGGTTGTCAATTGACACCTGAAGATGCCTAAAAATGACCACTTACAAGTGCTCAGCGGGACAATGGGCCGCTTTCAAGCGCGCGAAAATGCAAAAAAATTTGAAAATTTGACTTATTTTCTCGTCATTGATATTTCAAGGGGTTGTCAATTGACACCTGGAGATGCCAAAAAATGACCACTTACAAGTGCTCAGCGGGACAATGGACCGCTTACAAGCGCGCGAAAGTGCAAAAAAATTTGAAAATTTGACTTCTTCGTGCGCTTGTAAGCGGTCCATTGTCCCGCTGAGCACTTGTAAGTGGTCATTTTTTGGCATCTTCAGGTGTCATTTGACAACCCCTTGAAATATCAATGACGAGAAAATAAGTCAAATTTCTACTTTTTATTGTTGCGCTTGTAAGCGGTCCATTGTCCCGCTGAGCACTTGTAAGTGGTCATTTTTTGGCATCTTCAGGTGTCAATTGACAACCCCTCAAAATATTAGCGACGCGAAAATAAGTCAAATTTGAACTTTTTATTGCATGTTGTCAACCCTGCAGACTGCGAAAGGTCTCGTGGTGCGCTGTAAGTGGTCGGTTTTCGTTATTAACATAATGAAATTGATACTTTCTATCAACTTTCATTCACGAGAAAATTGGCGCATTTCTGATGTCGCTAGCTCCCGGACTATTAGTAGATCTACAGTTACTCACAAAATTGAGTATACACCTTGATTTGAAAGAAATATTGGCAATTTTTAAGGAAATTAAAAATGTACAGTAAATAATTTTAATGCATGGGGATAGATACTAATCTGACGAACTAATAACGAACATAAATTTTAATATTTTTGAGACATAACACAAAAAGAATTCATAAAAACGTTCATTAAAATGAAGTATATTGTTCATTAAATTTTAATTAAAAAAGATATTCTTTGATTCCAATAATTGGTAGGACCACTTGCTGCATCTGTTACAGATTAAATTCGTCGTGGCATAGAATCCACCAGTTTTTGGGTGAAAGAGTGCGAAATTTCTTCCCAGATCTTGGATATCGCTCTCTTTAAGTTCTCCTTGCTCCACGAATGAAAATTTTTTAATTTTATTTTCACTTCTCCCCATAAATTCCAACGATTGTGGTTGTGTTTAAAGTTGGTTTGGAGAGTTTTATAGCAGCCAATCTTGCCATATGTGCGCCGTGTGCTGTGGATCATTATCCTATTGAGACTAAAACCCAGACGGAAGCTTAAGTTTTGGGGCATTCGGCAAAAATATCCAAGTAACTTTCTTTGGTCATAATTGAGTCATAAGTTCCATGGATCCGACTTCTTTGCTATAGCTTTAAATCATAGCCGATTATGGTTGAATCAAACATTGAATCGCTGATTTTTCCCAAGTAAATTTCAGCAGCAAATGCGCCAACATTTTTGGTTAAATAAAGTTTCTGTGTGTAAACGCTGAGTAAACAATAAATTTTTGCTATTTTGGTGAGAGAATCGTGTGGGGAAAAGAGAGTGTCAAAAACATAATTTGCAAACAATAAATTTTTGAGTTCACAGTTGTATGATTTGAGACATTGTAATTCTGTCATGCTACAATTTTACTATGAACTGTGATTTGCATAAATACAATTTCCGTCGAATAGTAGGCGGTACCTCGCCCCTAACAGGCAAATACGTTTTCATGGCTAATCTAATAAACCGAATTTAATGAAATTTGGTTTGGATATATACTGTACAATAAAAAGGGCTATTTGAGACTAAGTCATTTAAGTGGACGTGGTACCACCCCTAACGAGAAAAAACGCAGCCACGACTGAGTCGCTACATCAATTTTGATCAAATTTGGCATGGGGACAAACTGATTCCTGAGAAGAGAAATTTGTTTTTAGTGGGGCGGTGACACGACTCTCACAGGAAAACACGTTTTAACAGCAAAAAGAAAAGTCTCTATACTTTTAAGAAAAATAATTAGTAACTTTTCCTATTGTTTCCTATTTCATTTCTTAAAATTTATCTCACCAATTTAATTCGACACTGATTAACATTAAATTTTTTTTTACATTACTATATACACCTGTCCCTCGTTTTACACGGTAGATACGTTCCTGACAAATCCGTGTAATTCGAAAAATAATTTTTGTATGGAAAAACCGTGTAAAACGAAAACGACTATAAAAAAGCTTTTTTTTTGACATTTATTGAACACAAAATATAACTAATACAATACATACACTTAATAAAATATAAAAATATTATTTAAATCACAGAAAACATAAAAATAGTTAAATTTATTTGTAAAGTAAGAAAACATAAAAAATGGAAAAAAAATATTGTATATACTTCATATAAATAAAAAAAAATGTTGTGTAAGTTTATGACAGTAGATCATGTGTACATCTGAAGTGTTGCCAGGTTTATAATTAAGTAGAAATAAATTCGCGTGCAGTCAAAATTAATCATTTTCTACATATTTTTTTTTTTTTAATTTTGATTTTAAAAACCGTGTAAGATCGAAAACGTGCAAAACGAGTAGCGTGTAAAGCGAGGGATAAGTGTACAATATTTTCACACAAATTTTGTTTTTTTAAATGGAGGTCAATAAAATACCTTCTCAATAATTTTAAATTTTGTTACTATATATGCTATATTATAATTTTTGGGACAGATAGATATCAGAATAGGGTGCTAGGTAGAACCTTTTTAGTGCACATCTGTTCACACCTCTTTGCAGAAAACTTCTTCTTATGACCATTTTTATTGATTATTACATTGATATTAATCAAATTGTAGCAAATCTTTGTTTATAAAGCCGAACACTCGCATAGGCAAAGTATTTCACACAAAAAAACTCGCGCGCAATCATAACAGTAATGGAAAGTGTCACGTACGAATTTGTTCCTGATTTATATTTGGAAAAAAATTTAGAAAATGATAATTTATAACGATGACTTATATTAAAGGGTTATGTTTCCTCAATTGCAAAAAACTGCGTTAAGAATTCTTTATTCGTTTAGAAGATACAGATTTTTCTCCACCAAATTTCAAAAAGCCCGTTTTTCCTCCCACGAGGCACAGTCGGAGCAAAAAATCTAAAAAAAAACAGGTCATCAACTTTTTTCATTGCAACCTGCAACTATAATAAGTTAACACTAGCTCTAATTTTAATTTTTAATATTGATAACCAAAAAATTGTCATCAACAGTAATATCGATAAGAAAATAAATATAGTTAAATCACGTTTTTCCGGTTAATCGCAGATATGGGGCGGGAATAATGGGTTGCCGTAGGGACGTAAAAACGTAATGCGGCCTTGTACACAGACAAACTTGGCTAAATCCACCCAGGCGGTGACGCTGATCAAGAATATGTATTTGTACTTTTCTTACTGACACGTTCCCATCTATACAAACCGAGAAACCAAATCAATAAAAACCAGAAAATTATATATGATATGTAACAAATTTTAAATCACATTTTTTCTCTTAAGACCAGAAAAGTTTAATAAAAAATTTTAAGTAAAGAAAACAGCTACATAATCTGACCAAGAAAATAAATCCCGCTCAGTAAACAATTTGCATAGTATCAAACATAAAGTTTCAGATGTAAATTACCCTTGCACCATCATCACGAGACTTATTTTAAATAAATTAAAAATTTTATTTGATCGCGTAGCAGTCAGACTCGAACCGAGTTATTTTGGTTATGAGTCGTACGTCTAACGCACTCATCTACAAGATCTGTATAAAATATGCTTTTAAACATATATTTATATGAATTGGTATATAATCTGTACACAAACCAAAAGTGATATGTCTACTGTACGCAAATTAATTAAGTATATGCGTACTGTACAACAATAAGAGAAAACCTTAAGTACAGCATTTGCTCTGCACACATATTAATTTTGTTTGTCAAGCCTATAACTATGCTATAAATTAAATTTAAAATAAGATATTGATGGCAACATAAAACCATAATGTGCCATCAACATAAAACAAAAAGAATATATACATTATATATATATTTCGTTTCATTCCGTTTCTATTTTTGTTTTCTATGGCGCTCTGCAGTTTCGTGTTTCAAAACTGAAGAAAAACTGATTCTTAAATCCGTATTTATATGTATGTATATACATACTGATTCCAAAAAGAATATATACATGAAGAGAAATATTGTCAAAGGTTTCGGACTTATGTAGCTGGCTGTTAGGTCCAAAGTTAAGAATCAGTATGTATATATAAATACGGATTTAAGAATCAGTTTTTCTTCAGTTTTGAAACACGAAACTGCAGAGCGCCATATAAAACAAAAATAGAAACGGAATGAAACGAAATTTCTTATTGCTGTTTGTTTTCATTTTCGTTGCTCTTCAATTTCTGATTTTGTTTCTGATTTCTTATTTTGTTTTCATATGGCTGATTTCTTATTGCTATTTCACACATATGCGCTTGTTTCTTATTGCTATTTTTTCATGTGATTTCTTATTAGATGCAATATGCAAACAATTAATTTTATTTCATTATTGCTTATTATTATTTATGAAAAATATTTAAAAAAATATAAAAATGTAAATAAAATATAAAACATTAAAAAAATATAAAAATCAAAAAAAAATTTCTTTCATTTTTTTGGATAGTAGGTACTGGTAAAAAAAGAAGAATTTTCACATTAAGCATAAAAAAAGCAAACACCAACTCACACACATTTGTATGCATGCACTTGTTTTGGTTTTGTTTACCTTTTTTGTTTGCATGTGAAAGAAAATCATCCCTTATTTATTGGGATCGTAAGTAATATGATCAATAGCGAAATAATTTGATTTCGCAGCAACATTTACATTAAATTTATGACTCTAAATTAAATAGTTATTAAAGTTATAAAAAAAGCAAAAGTTCAAACTAAATAAACATTATATTTTGTACGACCACAGGCATTTGCAAAAAAACTTTGGACTTATTTGCTACAGATAGAAAGTGAGTTGGCAAGTCTTGAAATGCTTAATGTGAAAATTCTTCTTTTTTTACTGAGATTTTTAATGATTTTATATTTTTCATAGTTTAATTGTATCAATTAACATAAATAAAAACTACATAAGAAAACCAAACAAAATAAAAGGATATACATATGTATGTATGTATGTATATTAATGCAATCAAAAATTTCGTTTTAATGTTAGCTTAGGAAAACAAAGAGGTAAACAAAAAGGTAAACACAAGGAAGAAAGCGCAAATGTGCGAAATATCAATAAGAAATCTTTCATAAGTATGAAAAAAAATAGGTAAACAAGTCAGCCATATGAAAAATATAGCCGATAGCCGAAAAGACCGATGATCGATTCCCAGTACCTACTATCCAAAAAAATTAAAGAAATTTTTTTTTGATTTTTATATTTTTTTAATGTTTTATATTTTATTTACATTTTTATATTTTTTCAAATATTTTTCATAAATAATAATAAGAAATAAAATTAATTGTTTGCATATTGCATCTAATAAGAAATCACATGAAAAAATAGCAATAAGAAACAATCGCATATGTGTGAAATAGCAATAAGAAATCAGCCATATGAAAACAAAATCAGAAATTGAAGAGCAACGAAAATGAAAACAAACAGCAATAAGAAATTTCGTTTCATTCCGTTTCTATTTTTTGTTTCTATGGCGCTCTGCAGTTTCGTGTTTCAAAACTGAAGAAAAACTGATTCTTAAATAAAGTATATATACTTTTTGCATTGTGTGTGCGCAAAAAGTATATATACATGAAGAGAAAGATTGTCAAAGGTTTCGGACTTATGTAGCTGGCTGTTAGGTCCAAAGTTAAGAATCAGTATGTATATATAAATACGGATTTAAGAATCAGTTTTTCTTCAGTTTTGAAACACGAAACTGCAGAGCGCCATAGAAACAAAAAATAGAAACGGAATGAAACGAAATTTCTTATTGCTGTTTGTTTTCATTTTCGTTGCTCTTCAATTTCTGATTTTGTTTCTGATTTTGTTTTCATATGGCTGATTTCTTATTGCTATTTCACACATATGCGATTGTTTCTTATTGCTATTTTTTCATGTGATTTCTTATTAGATGCAATATGCAAACAATTAATTTTATTTCTTATTATTATTTATGAAAAATATTTGAAAAAATATAAAAATGTAAATAAAATATAAAACATTAAAAAAATATAAAAATCAAAAAAAAATTTCTTTAATTTTTTTGGATAGTAGGTACTGGGAATCGATCATCGGTCTTTTCGGCTATCGGCTATATTTTTCATATGGCTGACTTGTTTACCTATTTTTTTTCATACTTATGAAAGATTTCTTATTGATATTTCGCACATTTGCGCTTTCTTCCTTGTGTTTACCTTTTTGTTTACCTCTTTGTTTTCCTAAGCTAACATTAAAACGAAATTTTTGATTGCATTAATATACATACATACATACATATGTATATCCTTTTATTTTGTTTGGTTTTCTTATGTAGTTTTTATTTATGTTAATTGATACAATTAAACTATGAAAAATATAAAATCATTAAAAATCTCAGTAAAAAAAGAAGAATTTTCACATTAAGCATTTCAAGACTTGCCAACTCACTTTCTATCTGTAGCAAATAAGTCCAAAGTTTTTTTGCAAATGCCTGTGGTCGTACAAAATATAATGTTTATTTAGTTTGAACTTTTGCTTTTTTTATAACTTTAATAACTATTTAATTTAGAGTCATAAATTTAATGTAAATGTTGCTGCGAAATCAAATTATTTCGCTATTGATCATATTACTTACGATCCCAATAAATAAGGGATGATTTTCTTTCACATGCAAACAAAAAAGGTAAACAAAACCAAAACAAGTGCATGCATACAAATGTGTGTGAGTTGGTGTTTGCTTTTTTTATGCTTAATGTGAAAATTCTTCTTTTTTTACCAGTACCTACTATCCAAAAAAATGAAAGAAATTTTTTTTTGATTTTTATATTTTTTTAATGTTTTATATTTTATTTACATTTTTATATTTTTTTAAATATTTTTCATAAATAATAATAAGCAATAATGAAATAAAATTAATTGTTTGCATATTGCATCTAATAAGAAATCACATGAAAAAATAGCAATAAGAAACAAGCGCATATGTGTGAAATAGCAATAAGAAATCAGCCATATGAAAACAAAATAAGAAATCAGAAACAAAATCAGAAATTGAAGAGCAACGAAAATGAAAACAAACAGCAATAAGAAATTTCGTTTCATTCCGTTTCTATTTTTGTTTTATATGGCGCTCTGCAGTTTCGTGTTTCAAAACTGAAGAAAAACTGATTCTTAAATCCGTATTTATATATACATACTGATTCTTAACTTTGGACCTAACAGCCAGCTACATAAGTCCGAAACCTTTGACAATATTTCTCTTCATGTATATATTCTTTTTGCACAATGCGCTTGTTTTCTTTTGTTTACCTTTTTGTTTTGCGTATAAATAGAAAATCATCCCTTATTTTAAGATCGTGACAACTATGTAATGCATATAATTAAATGCTTAAAGCTTCGTTGCATTTGGGAAATCATTTTCTAAATTCGCCAAAACCTTAGCTTGAAATTATATATGTACACTAGAGTGACCAAAAAAAATCGAGTTTTCGATTTTGATGTTGCTAATACGAAAAGTAGTTAGTGTTATGTAAAAAAGTAAGGCATTTTAAATTTTATTAAAAAATATTGATATTTAGAGGTCGCTTATGTCCGATTTATGAATTAATTTCATTCAATTTATTTGCGTGTGATGATAACTCTTCCCAAAAAATTATTCCGCATGAGATACGGCCCGTTGGTATCGATTCCTATAGTTTCGGGTCTGCTGAGCACGATGGTGATAGTTGTTTTGTTATACAGTGGCTGAGTATCTTGGTAGCATCAAAAAACTCCATATGTCTTAAAGGCAATTTTTTCTCAGAATTTTGTTTGTTTCCATATGCTGAGTTTTATAGCGCTAGCCATTTTGGACTGGACGATTAATCTATTCAGTCAGTGAGGAGAAAGTTGTTTTTTTTTTTCTTTAAAAAAATGTTCTGAGAGATTGTGGAAAAACTCTGCCTTTTGGACTAGAATTCAAAAAAGTTTCTTTCACTCTGCACAAAATACTTTTTATTTAGCGATTTTAAGAACTTAGAACTTTTTCAAACATTTTTTCTTACTTTGCTTAGATTTGGCCATAAAAGGCAGAACTTAAGTAAGTTCTAATGTTGTAAAAACTGAACAAACGATGCGGTAGAATGACAGCTAAAAGTGTAATACATGGTTAATAAAAAATGAAAATAATTGAAACGTAATGTAATGTTTTATTATGAGGAATTTTTTCCAGTACGCGTACGCATCAATTTTGTATTAGTCCAATATAACGTATAACGATATAACGAATTTCCATTAATGAACGGTTTTTCAAATTGCACTTTTTTCCATTGGTGTCTCTAAATTAAGAACGCAAGAAATTTTCACTATTCTAAATATCGAACGCTGTTTAATTCATTTAGTGTTTTAATTTTTTCCTAGGAATAACTATTTTTTCAACGAAAGCGCCTTACGTTAAGGGGAGGGTAACGTTAATTCGTACAAAAACAGGCACATTTTTGTGATTTTTTTTCGACAACACAGCTAAAATCTATTTATTAAATTAATGGTAGATCAAAGATTAACATTTGAAGAATATTTTGAAAAATGTTCAGGTAGAAATATTGAAAACTACGGCAATGACAGCATTTTTTTGGAAGCGTCTCAGAAAAAAGTAGAATTGCGGTGTCCACGATAAGTCGGTGCTGGATCATCTCAAACAAAAAAAAAAAATGTTTTCGTTAGATAATCGATTTCCCCAGGTAACGCTGGAGGGTTTTTTTAAAATTTCAATTTTTCAATTTATGGGAACACTTTGAAGGGAAAAACGCGATTTTTGCAAAAAAAATCGGATAAATTGTTATTATAAAATAATAAATATTGACAAATTTGAAAGAAACTCTCCAGCGTTACCTCGTAAATTATGTACAGAAATAGTGTTCAAAATTTCAAAAGAATCGATGCAGTAGTTTTGAATATACGGTGGACACCGACTTTGAAAACGCGAGTTGTGGGAAAAACGCTTTAAAGTTTTAAACGTGCACTGAGTCATGTATGAGGCACGGTTGCTTAAACTGCTGTATCTTCGTTGTTTTTGCTCCGATCCGTCTCCAATTTTCACACAATATTCTTAAAAGGTTTTTCATTTAAATAAAAAAAAATAAAAAAAAGTGAAAAAAATACGTTAAATACGTTACCCTGCCCTTAAGTGAAAGAGTTAAAATAATTGAAGATGGTAAGAAAGGAATACAATTAAGAGTGATCGCAAATATATATGGCGTAAATAAAAGCCAGTTTCTTCAGCAAAAAATACTTCTATATAACGAATTTTTCTATTTTACGACTAACCCGTGCATTAATTAGTTCGATATATTGGACGTCTACTCAGGCCCGGATTAAGAAATTTGCCACCCCTAGGCTGTTGCAAAAATTGCCGCCCCCTCCTCGAAACTTTTTCATTTATTAGAAAAAATTATTTTTTTATATTTATATTTATGTTTATATTTTTTTATTTTTTCATTTATGCTTACATTTTTGATGAGCAAAAAAAAACAAGGTCATCAAACCAAAATTTGAAAAGTTTTTCAATCAATAAAATGTAACAATTTTTCCGCCAATATTTGCCGCCCTATAAATCTTGCCGCCCTAGGCACGTGCCTACTCTGCCTGTAAGGTTAATCCAGGCCTGCGTCTACTTTTTAAAATTTTTGATTTTGCTGACATGGACTCCGATATTTCTTATAATGCAACACTTGCTAATGGCACTTTTGCGCAGTGCAATTTGGCGTCATATACGACACAATAAAGCTGGTCAAATTTGATTTCAAATTGAATTTAAAGTAAAAAAATCCTGACGAAGCAATTATTGCTAGTACGTCTGTCTGCCAAATTGTAGGAGAAAGAGTGCAAAGAAATTTGACAGACTTGCTTGCAATTATTGCCTTGTCTGCATTGTATCAAACATTTGCGGGAAATATTAATGTTGCGCGCTAAAATCACTCGCCGTCAAAAAATAGTTTGGTTTTCTTTATCTCTTATTTTTTATTTGTTTTTTCCTTTTCTTTTTAATTTTCTTTAAGTTTTCGCGATAGGGTCCTATCAAAAATTTTCAAATAAATTACTTGCGCCAATCGTAAAAGCCTGCGTGCAAATCCAGTTGAACCTTGATTATCCGGATTGCTCGGGACCAGGCTCAAATCCAAAATCCCGCTTTTAATTGCAAAACATATCATTCCCATGTAATATACCTATAAAAAAAATTATTTCCCAATTATTTTGATGTATCAAAAGAAGCTTTAAACAAAAAAATAAATTAATCCATACAACTTACATGTAAAACCAACAGGCTTCTGTGCCAACTTTTAAAATTGAGGTACAGAACTGAATTTTCGTGAAATTGTTCTTCATAACATAACAGCATCTTAAAAAGAACAAAACAAATTTGAATCACCCTAATGTACATAATAGTCCAAGAGCCGGCTGTAGAAAAGTCGAGTGTATAAGATTACAGGATGGGATGCATGCCAAATGATAGAGCTCGACGAGCTTAAATAGAAATCTAGGGTTGCCTTGCCAAAGCCTGTCCCGATGGCCGAAAATGCCCGAATTTTAGCCAATTTTATTTTTCTAATTAAAACTGTATTACATAACAGCTCCAAATGAATGCCAAATGATAGAACTCGAAGAGGCCTAATTATAATACTTGGAATTGCATTGTTGAATCCTGTCCCAAACATGGGTTTTCACCGGTTTTTTAGGTCAATTTTCATTAATGAAGATAACAGCTTGAAATTTGTGCCAATTGATAGATATCGAAGAGCCTTAATAGAAAATATAGGGTTTTCTTGTAGAATCCTGTCCCAAACATGAGTTGCCACTCATTTAAGAAAAGTTGTCCCCAAAAACGGGTGTCAAATAATGTTTAGGACATGATTCAACAAGGCAACCCTATATATTTTATTTAGGCTCTTCGATATCTATCATTTGGCACGAATTTTAAGCTGCTATCTTCATTAATGAAAATTGACCCAAAAAACCGGTGAAAACCCATGTTTGGGACAGGATTTAACAATACAATCCCATGTACTATATTTAGGCCTCTTTGAGTTCTATCATTTGGCATACATTTCAAGCTGTTATGTACTACAGTTTTAATTAGAACAACAAAATTGGCTAAAATTCGGTTATTTTCGGCCATCGGGACAGGCTTTGGCAAGGCAACCCTAGATATTCTATTTAGGCTCATTGAGCTCTATCATTTGGCATACATCTCATCCTGTAATCTTATACACTCGACTTTTCTACAGCCGGCTCTCAGCCTATAATAAACCAAGATGAACAGTTTTCTAAACGAATTTTCTTAACTTGAATTTTAACAGTTTCCTAAATCTATTTGTGCGAACGTAATCCACCCTTCTTTATTGATAATCTTTTTTCTCTGCTTAAAATTTATCCTTTTCATTGAAATTTACTATGATTCTGTTTGTGTTTCGCAATAATAAAAGTTTCGACTTTGAATATCCATTACATCGATTTCCGTTTTAATTTATGTCTCCGTTTATTTTTATGTTACACAGCATATCCTTCACTTCCTACGCAGCTTTGGGCTTTTTACAGCCTCTAAGTATTTTTTTTATTTTCCTATTATCTAAAAAGTCTGTTTATTTTTATTTTTGGCCTTAGATTTGCAATCTTATCTGCTGTCTGTTAGCGTATTTCAATATTTGTCCCCATCTTTATACCTCATCCCCTTGTGATGTTCTTTTTCATCAATAGCAGTTACTCTAATTGTTGTTGTTGGCTGGTATCATTTCGCCATATCCGCCAATAATCTGTTCTTTTATTTGTGCTCTCATCGATAATTCTACTCGTATTTATTTTTTGTCATTGAGTATTTCGAGTGTATTTATTTTTTATTTTAGTATTGTGCGAGTCACTGTACCGTGTTCTCATCTTGTTCTTTTTTTTCCATCTATTTGCAGATAACGAATTATATTCGGGCACCGTGGCAGATTTCAGTGGCAGTGATCCAATTATCTATCGAGAGCCACTGCAGACGGAGCAGTACGACAGCTTAAGCTTAAATGGTAAGTTGCATGAATAATCAATAGGTTTATTTAAATGTGATGACTTATGAAGACATCTCAAACCTTTTATTTAACGTAAGCTCATAATGCATCATTGTCTGAGTTTTTAAATTTTTTTCCTCTTTCATAACTCAAAAAAAACTTTCAGACGTTACGTTTGAAAGCAGACATGCCCAGTGGCGTAATTAAGAGGACAGATATACATTGAAATTTTTCATTATTACATTTTCAATTCACTTGGACAGTACATTTCCATTATTTACCTTTTGTTTTTTAGTAAATTGTATAAACATGCACAAAGGTAAGAAAATCAATCCGAATGACCTATTTTATATAATAAATTTTTATTGTATAGTAAACTAAAGCTTTTTAATAAATAACAATTTATTTGCAAAACGTTGTTCAGAGGGAATTGACAAATTATTATTCGCCCCATAAGACTATGGATATCGGCAATTGATATATTTACATGCCATTTATTATCAATTCGATTTTACTATTCGAATATGTGGACTACTTCTTCACATTACCCACTTCAGCTAGCCAGTGGCGTACCGTGCATATTTGGCTCGCGGAACGAATAGTTCAGTTGCCGCCCTCTAGATACACATTTTTTTTTTATTATATGATGGATAAATTTTTATTTTGACTAAAAAAAAAGTCCTCACTAAACGCTAGCAAAATGAGATACATTTCACAATGACAAGGTCCGCACTTTTAGTTCAACAAAAACTCTAGCAAAATAATATATATACGAGGACGATTTTTCCGCCACCTAACTGCTGGCGCCTGGGGCTGCCGTCCCCTCAACCCCTCTAGGAACACTACTACAGCTGACCCACATTAACCGACTACATCACTTTTTGAAAATAATATTAAAATATGTATATTAGGGCGGGTTGATTTATATGGGTGGAAAAAAAAACCAAAAATAGTATAGCAAAATCGTAATCTACGGAAAATTCTAAGAAAATTTCCCTTAGAAACCATGGTCCTAAAATCAATCCCTGATCCACGCAAATCGACCTCAAAATTTGCTTATGACTTTTCCTTTAAAATCAATCTAGTGAAATAAATAGTTAACAAAGTAAGCTATATATTTCGAATTTTGACGGTAGATATAATCGCCTAGGATACCTGTATTATTTTTTAACGTTTCTTTAAAAACCAGTTAACTCCAATGAAAATACATTCGTATAAATACATAGTATTTTATTACTATGTTGACATTAAGATAAAGTCTAGTTTTTAAATTTTCTTTACACTCCATTCAAACCGTTCTTGTGCGACTCTCCAAAGTTACTGCAATCGCATCATCTCAATTTTTTGCTGTAACTCGCTGTGAAACACTAATCAAAAGCTGTACACATCGCTCTGTTCCTTAAATGTGCAGTGGAATTTTTGCGTCAAAAAATGGTGTATCATCGAACCCAACATACTCCAACAAGTGTTCGAAGGAAAAGTTTGCCGTGAAGGGAGCCTCAGATAAAATGTTGACATCATCCAAATCCACCATACTCATGTAATCCGAGGATTCAAAATTGATGGCAAACTTTTTGTAAGCTTGCCTGGGTTACATTGGTTTTCGCCATAATGCAAAATGGTGGATTTGGATGATGACAACATTTTATCTGAGCCTCCCTTCATGGCAAACTTTCCCTTGGAACACTTGTTGGAGTATGTTGGGTTCGATGATCCACCATTTTCTAACCCAAAAATTCCACTGCACATTTAAGGAACAGAGCGATGTGTACAGATGATGCGATTGCAGTAACTTTGGAGAGTCGCACAAGAACGGTTTGAATGGAGTGTAAAGAAGAGTAAAAACTTAGTTTTTATCTTAATTTCAACATAGTAATAAAATACTATGTATTTATACGAATGTATTTTCATTGGAGTTAACTGGTTTTTAAAGAAACGTCAAAAACTAATACAGGTATCCTAGGCGATTACATCTACCGTCAAAATTCGAAATATGTAGCTTACTTTGTTAACTATATATTTCACTAGATTGATTTTAAAGGAAAAGTCATAAGAACATTTTGAGGTCGATTTGCGCTGATCAGGGATTGATTTAAGGACCATGGTTTCCAAAGGAAATTTTCTTAAAACTTACCGTAGATTACGATTTTGCTATACCATTTTTGCGAAAATTAATCGACTTGCCCTAATGTATATAAATAAAACATTAAAACAAGCCAAAATCCACCACTCACCATAGAAAATAAACATTTAACAACAACCTTAATTTTATTATCGGCTCATTCCCACACTTTTAGGTAGAAAATATTTCTCTTAGCACACTAAGTCTTACAAAAAATGTTCGCCAATGTTCACATGACTCCTACAATTTGAGAAACTTACAAAATGACAATAATTGACATGAACTTTATCAAAGTCGGATCATTTAAATTTATAGAGTTCAATTGAAAAAAAGTTTTTGTACTTAAGTTAGTTTTCAATATACTTAGGCTTAAAATTTCGTTTTATTGACAAATGACCATGTGAATAAAGAGCTAAACAGAACTGGGACGAGCAATTTTTCTTCTGTTTTTCCTATACTTTTGTAGTGCGTACAAAATTGACACTAGAATATTTATCGCAGAGAAATAGAAAAAATTCTATTTTTTGGTGCGATTTGACACTGAAGATACATCGCACGTCTCAGTTCTGTTAAGCTCTTAAAGATAATATGTAATATTCGACCAAGAATGATAGAATAGAAGATGACACATTGCGCATTTCCGTTATTTTTGCTGTCATTTTTGAGCGTCATCTGGTGGACGGTTAGAGTTGCCGTGGTATAAGAAATCTATACTCAAGTTACTTTTTTGCTACTAATGTTCCCAAAAAAAAAATACTAATTACTATTACATAATATGATACTACTCTTTTATACTTCTATATTTTGTAATTGGAAAATTAATTCAAACTAAAAAGTAGATGTGAAGACAAATATCGCAAAATATCTTAAATAAGACTTAGATGAAAACGTTTATAAAAGGAAAAGAAAACTTAATAAGACAATGACTTGACTTAGAATGTGTTTTTCATTACTTATGTATGTGAGGAATAAAATAAATTATTTTTAAATAAGTTCTTATTTTATTGATTCACAATTTTTTTAATGAAAATATTTTTTAGAAAATTTTAGAATGAAATTGAAAATTGAAATTACAAAGTAAAAATCCTTAAATGTTTACCCAAACTTAGAACAAAATCTAGGTATTTTTACAACTTTTGTGAATAAATAATGGTAAAATAGTTAAATATAATAAAAATATAAATCAAACTAAATATTGAAGTTGAATTCAAAATAAATACTATATTTTCATATAAGCTTAAATGTAGTTGAGGAAAAAAGTACTCGGCAACCCTTATGTACTTGGTGCAAAAGTAGAAAAATGCAACCGTAATCGTCCACCAGATGACGAGATGCGCAGAAGATTTCTATTTTTCAACTCGGAATGCGTAATCTGGTATTCCATCATTCTTGACATTCGACTATTGGTTCTTGTGCATCTCGATATGCTCAACAAAACAGATTCCGTAAAAAAATTCAAAAGTTTTTGAGATATCTAGCATACAAAAGTTGTGTGAGTTTAGTAGAGATTGGCGTAAGTTTCCTTTAGCATTTAGTGTACAACAAGATCCTAAAACTGTGAGTCTGTTTTTTAGCATTTTAGATTTGGAAACATTATCTATTTTCCACTTATTATTGCATACGCGGAATTCAAAAATCGATTTTAGAATCTTTTTCTCCAAGCAAAATTTGGTTTCTCTGAACTAAGAGAAAAATATTTTAAGACAATATTTTAAATGAAGCTACATATATTTATGTTAAATAAATTTTCGATTTTTTTATTTTCTTATAGCTCCAAACTTTGTCAGCTCCTTCACTCAAGGAGACTTCGTGTATTTCTTTTTTCGAGAAACTGCAGTGGAGTTCATCAACTGTGGAAAGGTCAGTTAAAATTTTGTGATCTTAACTCTTTACTGCCATTTTCCATATCAAAACTTTAAGTTAACTAAAAATCATTTCGTAAGCATTATATATGTCATATACTCGTATGTACCTATATTTTAACAGGATTGTGATCGGTACAAATTTAATGAAATATATCAAAACGGTAAAAAGAATTGAATCGGAAAAAAATTAATGAAACACATATACATATGTATATACTATACGTAAAATGAATAAAAGGAGTTTAGTTGAGAAGCGAAATTTGATATTCATCGGATATTGTTGATTTTGCATATCAGATTTCTAAAGTTTATCTCAACTAAAAACTTAAGCAATTCCGTATGGCTCTTCATGCATTCAATAATTTATAATATCGATACACTGACTTTCATTTAAATTTTTATTAAAATTATACATTTTTCTCATGAAAAATACATGTTTTCTAATATCTATGTACGTTTACACTGACTCTGGTTTAATTTAAAATGCATGCTCTGCATGAAGTTTTACTGTGGAAATGTGTACATTTTTCGGCCAGTGTAGAGAACTTTTGTAGATTTGCAGGAATACTTCTATAGCTTGGAGCGATGATTTTCAAACTTTATGTGACCACCAGAGATCTGCAAAAATCACTTTTTTCTTGATTTCATTATACACTAAAATTTTTACTCACATTCAATCACTCAAACAAAACTCAGCATTGAATAAAATCAGCAAACGTTGAATAATCAATCATTAATCAATAAAAAATTTTCTTTATGTTACTTTCATGTTGAATACTTTTCTGTTTTTCTTTAGAGTTTTATGTAAAAAATTAAATATGGAAATAAATATTGTTTTGTTGTTATAAAACTATTTTGCTTTTTGGTTTCACTCTCTTTTGTCTTTTCTGTGAGTTAAAGCAAAAACTCATACGCATTCATTCTTGCTTTTTGTGCTTTATTCTTGATCAGAGCTGGGCACCACTACTCGCTGCTTTATATACGTATATGAAAAGTTATTCTCATTCTGCCGCAGTCCCGCGCGCGGTACATTTTGCCCAGCCACGTTCTTGATCAAAAGAATCGTTGCTGAGCCGAACGAAGAAAAACCCGAAACGTTTGGTATGCAAACAAATGATGATTAAACTCATAGAGACAACATGAATCACAGGATTGGATGGATTTAAAATCAACAGCAAACAATTGTATTCGAGCAAGTTTGATCGCTTGATAGAGATAGCATGTTTTTTTGGGTGTTGTTTACGTATGAACGTTTTTATAATCATCCGTTGCCGTTCTCTGGTGACCACACTCCCCTTAAAAAAGAAATCTAATCTTGGCGCCTCCTCTCCATAATTTCATAAGAAAAATATGAAATTCATATTTCGGATTTTGACTTTAAGAATTGATATATTTTCAAAACCATTAGAAATTTTTACAAATGAATTAAGTTTTCCAAAAAAGCAAATTTTAAAACTGAGTGGTCAATATCTCATTACCGATGTGTCTATGACAGTGGTCGGCATCAGAGATGATATTGGCATATTTTTAGGGCCAAATTTCGTACTAAAATAGGGCTTTCTTGACATAAATAGGGCTTCTATAAATCAAATCGTATTTATATTATAACCAATTTTTTTCTTTTCATAAAATTTATTTAGTTGTTTAAATTTAATTGTAAACATAAATTTTACATAGTAAAAAAGAAAACAAATTGAAAAATAATTTCAAGAACTAAATAGCAAGCTTATCACATAGGTTATTATTATAAATAAAACTAAATACCGAACCGTGTAAGTGGTAATTCAATATTGAAGATTTTCTATTATACATTCTATTATATACAGAACAGAACTTATTTTACTGAGACCCATTTCAAATCACTTTATAAAAATTTAAAATTTTTATATATAAAATTTTTATATAAATGAACATAAATAATGTTTTAAGTGTCAATTCACAGATGGCAATATGTTGCATTAACGATAAACGATTAACGACTTAAAATATTAATTTTTTATGATAGTTGCATTACTTTATGTAAAAGTAACACTCGCTGAAGCGATATATTTTTATTTGTGACTTACGACCCATCTAAACTAAAATGTTTGCTGTCAATGTTTGCTGTCAAATGTTTGCTGCATTTTAAGGTTAAATTAAAGAAAACGTAACGTTCTTCTAAGGAAAGCTCAAAAAAGAATTAAAAACAAAAAATTTCAAACAAAAATTTGAATCAAAGTGCAGGTGTACCTATTATTTTGAGCATAGGGCTACCAGATGCGATACTAAAGTAGCAAAAGTGCTACTTTTGCAAGGGCTTTGCTACCTTGTTTTTGGTTTTGCTACTTTCCATGTTTGCAGTGTAAAATAAAATATTTGAACTGAAGTGATGACCTTTTTTTTTTTTTTTTGCTCATCAAAGTTATTTAAATTATTGTTTTAATTAGTTAATTTGCTGGGGTTTTTTGTTAGGAAGTGATTACCTTTTTTTTTTTTTTTGCTCATCAAAGTTATTTGAAATTATTGTTTTAATTTGCTGGGGTTTTTTGTTACGAAGTGAGGACCTTTTTTTTTTTTTTTTTTTTTTTTGGTCATCAAAAATAAAAAAATTAAGGTTTTCATTTACAAAATTCCAAATTGATATGTGCTACTTTTGTACTAAGGATGTGCTACTTTTGTACTAAGGCCATCTGGTAGCCCTATTTGAGCAGGCAAATATTCTAACTATGCACAGTAAGTAGAAATGCTTGAAATTTAAGGGAATCACATGATTTGTTTTACTGAATATAGTGCTTCCAAATTATGTACTTCACGATACCACTAGGATTTTTCCTCTAAATTGCCCAAATATTTTTGTAGTAGAGCTTAAACTAAAAACTCAAAGGTGTACCTATTATTTTGAGCAGGTGTGTATGTATATCACATATATTTCTTTTATGAACAGACATATAGGCATTTAGGAGTTTCTTGTATATATCGCTAATTTTTTTCAATAACGTTGTAACCTAAAAAACGTAATAATTCAGTTTAAAGAAGAAAATGAGCGATATATTAAAGAACTAACTATGGTGAGATCGATTTTTAGAAACTTTTTAAAAAGGAAATGCAGAAGCAAACCATTTATATGCAGATTTAGAATATCAAATTTAAATATCAAATCAAATAAAAATTTTCATGTAAAAAAATTTCTGGTTTTTGATTTAAAATAATTTCAATTTGAAGTTTAAAAAGTCGAAAGCCATCGTATTACTTAAGGGTCCACTAAAATTTTTAGGAAAAAAAAAAAAACACTTAAATTGTTCTTTTGAAACTTGTGTTCAGTTAAGGGATATGTTTTTAAATATTATAATTATAGAACTCTTAGAGAACATTTTGTAAAATTTTGGATTCAAAACATTCATGAATAAAGCAGCAATCAGTCATTTCATGAAAAGTACCTTTTTTTAAACCAGTGAACAAGATTACAAGGAGATAAAAGGCCCACAGGGAAAACAGATTTAAAAAAAAAAATAGCACTTTTTATGATAAAATGATTTACTGGTACGAAATGTTGTTTTAAACATTCAGTACAAGGCCAAACCATTTTATCATAAAAAACATAGGTAAATTGTCATATATGCACAGTATGCATATTAACAATTAAAAAATACCTTTTCCATATATTCAATATAAATGATCAGCAGCCCCACACCAAAATAGGAAAAATGGCACAACAAAAAAAAAAATAAGAAAAATGGATCAATTTTTCTTGTTGTTGCATTCCATATCAAATTTGGGGAAATTTTTTCATTTTCCGTTTTAGGGCCATTTTGCGTAGAGCCACAAACTTGACTAAAGTAAACAAAAGAAATGAAACAAGTGTTGTTTCGTCAACCAAACTTTATTGGGCCCTTAAAGTAAATAACTTTAATTTTAGTCTAATAATCGACTTCTTCAGGACCATTAGAGGGTAAGCCACCTCTCTCCATCGATTGGTGCAAAAAAAATTACAAAAATGAGAGACGCTTTGAACATTTATTCAAAACAACGCTAATGGAAAAACAATTTCTTACGCATAATAGTTATGACTCAACGTAAAAAAGAATCCAATGAAAAATAATAGTTATCAACAATTAATACAATATTTCTTATCCATAATAATTATAAACCAATTTGTTTGACAAAAAACTTATAATAGTTATGTCCCTGGTTAGTGGCGTTATCAAAGTCAATTGTTTTCCTAAAATCTTCGCAGAATGTTATATAAAAACATAGCGCTTTCTTTTAAATTTAATAATATCACTTTCTGGTAAATTTTACATTAAAATATTATAAATACACTTGTAAAACACTACAGTCTACCCGACAAGTATTCCAAAAAACGTTTTACAAGGCGGTGTTGGATTATTGAATTTGTCGGACTATAGAGTGCTGCCACCGTCCCCTTGTAGTCCGGAATTTTTTAAAAAGCAGTATGTTGTAATCCGACAAATCATAAAAATGGTGAGATAAAATCGGTACTTACAATATGCAATTGGCATGTCGGATTACAAGGGGTGCCGGATAAGCCAGGGGCCGGATTATCGCGGGTTGACTGTAATGAAGAAGTCACAATTATTAGCATATTGAGCACTATTTAAACTACCGCATTTTTCAGTGCTACCACAACACAGACTATGAAGTGACATTAAACTGTGTGTTTTTGTTAGATATGTAACAAATTTTACTACAAAAAGGTTATATCTCTAATACAATACTGTGATTTCATGTCTTTTATTGTAGTAGCACTGATTGCGCAAGCTGCATTGAAATTAAAACGTAAAAAGAAAAAATTATATCCCAGTCGACTATCACTTATCCCAGTAAGCTTTCCTTTGAAAAATAAAAAGTTCTGATTGTTTTTCGGTAGAACTTTGAATAACAAAGGTCACGGGGCTTTTGAGAATTAAAAGGGCTCAAAAAAGCCCTAAAAGCCCCCAAATATCATCCCTGGTCGGCACCACATAGCACAATTGTGCGCTCAAATATTACACGCATTCTTATGCTCTTTCATTCAGTTGTCGAAAAACCATTGTCAAAGCAACATCATGCGCGGATGTAGCTATTATCGTCTGTTATGCACATGGAGAATTTTTTTTACAGCTATGACAAATGAACGAATTTACAACGAATAGTCATTATGACGCATTTTAAAGATCTTTTCGTCGCCAATTCGTTATATTTTTTTGACGACATATAGCAAAAAGTGCATTGCGCTCTAAATTTTAGAATCTGAATACCTTTTTTTTTTTTTTTTTTTTTATTTTTGTCATAAGTACAATAAGAAATTAATTCTTTTAACGTACAATAATTTCCTAATCTTTTTTTATTTTGCAATATCTGCCGCAACATTCATTTCAAAAACGATTTCTGCGAAAAATTTCTCACCAACACAATCACACTTTTAATTTTTGCCGACCCCTGGTCTATGAGTATATGAAGCACCATAAATTTGCTCTTAAATGCGCGACATCCCCGCTTATGTGGAATCGTAAATTTATTCCTTTTGAATTCATCACACACACACCCACATATTCATTCCGATATCGATATCGATTTTGATTTGTTTCCTTTTCTTTATTGACTTACTTTGTGGTTGTTTTCAATCAAAACGGAAACATTCGTCCTTATCTCACTCACTTTTTTTTCGGTACGTTTTTTTTTTGTTGAATGTTGCCTTACGGGTTGATTTGGAAAATGGAAAATTTATGTGTCGACATATCCTTGATAATAATTTATTTATTTACGTAACGTTATGTTTTTCTTTATATTTTTTTTTCTGTGCTTACGATGTGCTCGCTTAGGCGATTTACTCCCGTGTGGCCCGCGTGTGCAAGTGGGATAAAGGTGGACCGCATCGCTTTCGCAATCGCTGGACATCATTTCTGAAATCTAGGCTCAACTGTTCGATACCTGGCGATTATCCTTTTTACTTCAATGAAATACGTAAGTGAAATTAATTATATATGTACATACAATATACTGTCCCCATGCAACAGTAAAGCCTTAGCAATGTAGCTGTGGATCTCTGTTGCTATCCCAGCCAATGAATCTCATTTCAATGACTAAATATTTGCTTTTTGTATGAGATACGAAGTATATTTTGCACGTAAAAAAATATCTACTCGTACCTTAATACAACAATAATGGAGCTATTTAAAGAATGATATGTTTGGAATAGAAAAAGAAACAAATACTTTGAAAGTTGCATAAGTCTTATTTTTAAATCGACATTGTGGCACCATATTATTTTTAAATGATCTGTAGGCTTAGGTGTGTAGTTTTCTATTCCAACCATTTCAACATTTTTAAACTTAAGCAATTTTCAAAGTAAAAATAAATTTCTCGTTATATTGCAATTTTCGTTAGTTTAATCCTTATTTGTTACAATTTTTCAAAATTTGTAAGCTATGGGGTTTAAAAAGGATAGTGTATGATAATTTGGTTGCATTATAAATATATTGAATGAAATTCGAATAAATGTGGCTTCGATTTCGATTTATATGTGATGCATATCGGTCATACTTAACGTGACCAATTTTTTTCGGGAAAAAATAAGTACAAACTAAACCGAAAAGAAGTACAAAACAAGTTCAGAAAATATGCGACAGTTTACCAAAAAAAAAACTCTTCAGAACCAAAAATAATCCAAAAATTTAAAGTTTCACAAGAAAAATTTAGATGACAAAAAAGAGGTTATTACTCATACGAAAAATCTGAAATGTTCGTTGACATAACATATAAATGTTCTTCTACTAATTATTTCCGAACAATTTAAGAACAAACTTAATTAAAATGAATTGCAAGTATACACTCAAAAAAAGGATTGTTTAGAAAGCGTTTGTGGCAAATTATAGAATGCTTAATATAAGCACTTATTATTTCAAGCAAACACTTAACTTTTGTCTTAAACTATAAGTATTTGTAGACAATATAAGAAAAACCAATGTATTTGACCCAAGTAAATGTTAAGTTGTGGCAACTGATTCAATTACTTCTATGGAAAATTTAAAAAAACATTTCATAAAATGTTGCTTCTAAATGATATAATTATTTACGACAAACGTCAAAATATTTCCGTCAAACAATTCAATTTATGGAAGTGTTTCGACAAACACTTGTATTTTGTCCCAAACACTTGTCTTTTGTCCCAAACATTTATTCATATCAACGAACGATTTATCACTTATAAAACTAAAGTGATATTCTTGTCATGTTTTTGTATTTTGTATTTTGCAGTGCTATGATTCGATATAACATTTTTGTTACTTACATTGTACATATACGATATCAAATGTTTATAACTAAGTGTTTAGAAGCAAAGAATGATGACGATGTTGCCAGGCTGTAGTCCTATGATATGTTAAGTTTTAAAGAGTAGTTTTGTATAATATTTCTCAACACTCAAGTTGTAAGTAAAATCAAAAGTTTATGTGAGAAAAATTTTATTGTTTCACGCAAACACTTGAAGTAGTTCCATCTATATCATTTGTGGCAAACACTTTTTTTTTTTGAGTGTATATGCCTGTACTTCAAAACCGGCAAAATCCAAAAAAATCAAATTCTGAGATATTCTCAAATCTAGACCATCTTTCTATGTTTTTAGATTAAAACAAAATATTGATGCATAGATACCGGCCAAGTCCAGTACATTGATATCAAAACCGGTCATGTCCACTTTTTTTCAAACAAAATTTGTTAGTTACTATGTCAAAACCAGCCAAGTCATGTTCAATGCATCATAACACGCCAAGTCCAAAATTGTTTTCTCAAATGCATAGGCAGATGAAACTCGAAAACAGTGCCGACTCGAGGGTTGTTCGAGCCATTCAACCAAACAGGGCGCTATTTCGTGAGGAGCGCCTTTAATTTTTAGTTTTTAGGAAAATACTTGATCTCTTGTGAGTCTTTGAATGATAACTCTTCTGATCACAATTTCCTAGAGGATAAGAGAATTCCTGAAGCTTAATATTCCATTAAAAACAGTCTTATACAAAACATGAACGTAGATAATTACAAAGATTACTCATAATTTGATAAAGGGAAAGCTTTTCAAGAAGAATCTACGAGTTCACAATACACGGAATCATCTATCCTCTAGATTCAGGTTCCAAAACCTGATGATGGAATACATAGATAAATTTGGGAACCAGAAAAAATTAAGGTCTTGAGACCTTTTAAATTACGACTTTAACATCGAATATCTTGTTTCATGGTCTCAAATAAGCGACGTTAAAACAATCGATTATTTAGTTTAACTTGGTCTTATACATATTAAATTGGAAATGTATCCATATTACAAAGATGGTAGTCATTTTACATTTTTCTATATTGAGAAAAAACTGAACGCAAATAGTTTATCCACTCTGCGTCAATTGATAGCTTATTTTGCTTTTGCTTTGCTAGCACTGGAGGAAACGCTTAAGTCACATGAGCAAGAGCCAAATCACATCAAGTCTTATCAAACTTGAAGTAAGTTAGAATTAACCGTTGGGGAACATAATCGACCATGCAGAGCACGAACTTATCCAAAGAATTCACAACGTTTCTATTAGGTTTTTTGAACTATTTCAGCAAAAACAAGTTAGATTATCTTTATCTTAACGTTTGAATTTTACTAACATACCAGTTTCTGTGGCAAGCTCGTTCTAAAATCGTTTTTGTTATCAAGAACATCTGAATTCCCTAGCGATTCTTTCTGCCGAGAATAAAATGGCTCTAAGTATCGATTTTTCAGAAGCTATAGAACATTTCGCTTGTCCAAAAACAAGAAAAAAACACTCTCCTAGTTTCATCCATTTTCAGCATACACTATTTCATTTCACAAACATCAGAAAAGATCGAATGGAATTAATACCGCAATTGATCTCAGAAGAATTTCATTCAACTAATTCTCTTGAATAAAACAATTCAGAAGGAATTATTACCTCTGCTCCTGACTTAAAATTCTTTCTTCTCGAAATAATTGATGCAGATTATAGGCTGTTAAGGTAGGCATAGAAAAGAGCACCCAAAAATTTCTGAACAGGCCGTCGTCCATTACCCTTGACCCGGCACTGCTCGTGAAGTCTGATCTGACGTGTTTTGAGTAAGAAATTGTACAAGCTGAACATAGATGAAGACAAACGTTTTTCGTTGTTTTTTCCAAAAGTATGAAAAAGGGACTTGGCCCGTTTTGCAACTGGATGCCTCATATAAATTATATTTTTAATTTACAATTTGTTATGCGTCATTACGTTTCAACTGGTGCTGGTGCTAGAACTGGTATTGATGCAGGTACGGTTAGCGAAACTGGTTATTATAGTAGTTATGCCACTGGTATTGTTGCTTGTACTGAAACTGGTGCTGATGATGGTACTGATTAATACTGGTACTGATTGATACTGGCAATGATTATAGTAATAATACTTGTGCCGATATTGGAACTAATATTGATGATACAAATATGATAACATACTTGACACTGATTTCGTTGCTGGGACTGGTCATAATATGATACTTGAACTGAAACGAGCACCAATTACTGCAATTAACGAAAGTTTGATTACTAACACCAGCAGTCCTGGATTAACCTTACAGGCAGAGGGGCGACAAATTTCTTAATCCGGGCCTGAACACCAGTATTACTAATACTGTCACTTGTACTTGTTAAATTTGTTAATTGTAATCAATTTTATTTGAAAACTTTGGCTAAGTCTATCTATGATTTTCTTTATGTGCATTTTAAATTAAAATTTGGTGCTTATGCTCCGCTGATGAATTTTTGTATTATTTGTTTCTCATCTCCAATATTATGTATTTCTTTTATTTGTGTTCCTCTTTTCACACAGAATCTGCAAGCAATTTAGTCGAAGGACACTATGGTCACTCAAGCGCTAAATTGATTTATGGCGTTTTTAATACGCCGACAAATTCAATTCCGGGCTCCGCGGTCTGTGCGTTTTCCCTGCAGGTTGGTAACAATTTTCAATTACTTTCTGCTTTTTCCTTTTCGTTCTTTTCTTTTCCTGGGTTGTTCCGCAAAGACTTTTAAACTTTTATTTTATTATATTTTGTGAGATATTAAAATGTTGTTTATTGTACCGCAGGACATCGCAGACACATTTGAGGGTAACTTTAAGGAGCAGAGTAGCATCAATTCAAATTGGCTGCCCGTAAACGGTGCTAAGGTAAGTGATAACACAAAAGCATAAGTCCCTAAATGCTTCATAGTTTTATTATGTTGTTTTATTTTTACCTTCCAATTTAGTTTCACATTTTATTTTACTTTGATTGCAAGCTAAGTAAGAAAAATCATATTTTCCTTTTATTACTCGGAAATTGCTCATCGTTTCTCAAACCCAATATATACAATTGAAATCTTATGTGTCTTAGTCCAAATCTTACTTAGTCCAGATCTTTAAAATTTATTGAATTGGTTTTTGGTTTGAAAATTACATCTTATGATTTTTAATATTCATTTAATAAACACAGCATGGTAAAGTTCCTTGTTGACGAAGCGATATAATGTTCACTGATACTAGAGGATATATCTCAAAATTATACTTGCAGTTGAACCCTTATGCTGGGTCTTAAAATGTTAATTCGAAACTAACTTAAGTTTTGATGTTGTCTCAGAGGATATATCCCAAAATGATACTTGCAGTTGAATCCTTATGCTGGGTCTTAAAATGTTAATTCGAAACTAACTTAAGTTTTGATGTTTGTGGCAGAGGTCTGGGAGTTATATGAATTCTAACACCCAGCCAATTTGTAATGTAACCGAATTTCGGCAGCTTAAGGGGTTCACATCTATGTTCCCGAATTGATGACCTAATTTTGTGCACTCTTGTCTTCGAGAATTCTCGCAAATAAAATCACACCTTACCAAAATCTGGGGCTATAAGCATCCTGATCACAATTTTATTTAACACACCTTCTTAGTTATGTATTCGTCGAAATTAAATCATAAGCTATTTTACTTAAAGGCCCTTTTAAAAAAGTGTTGAAGAAGTCTGCATTTATAATACAATAGAATCATTGAATTATGGAAAGATCCATTTCCTAGAAAATATATCACAGCACGATTCAACTCCACAATAAGAAAAATAACTTGAGTAAAAGCAAATACACCTACAAAAGTTCCGGAACCTAAAAGAAACACGAGCTCAACAGCAAATTAGCGTCAACTATTGAACGGTGAAAAAACTAGGTGAATGGAGTATTTTATTCACTATTTTTCATAGTACGTATATGGTGAACAATAACTGACTGTAGGGATAGCTTTAGCCCCTAGATCTGCAACATAAGCAGGCTATAAGTCAAATTGGCAACAACAATATCGAACATGTTCGATGCTATCACGGGCGTGTCAAACTAAACGAAAATGTCGACCTTTTGGAAGAACTCTACAGTACCCGTAGTAGAAAGCGTGGTGCCCACCAAGACGGAAATTGTAACTATCGTATTAGCAAAACTTAACGAAGAAGCCAACTCGTCGCTTGCATAATGAGAAGCGTAGTTTCCGGTTTTGACCACTTTCTTCCTGAGGCTGAAGTTAAACTACGAGCTATGGCAGTACACAAAGGCTCTAGTTGGCTAAATAACAGTCTTTTAAATACGAAACCACTAGAAAAATGTTCGCTGAATTTATTAGAAGTAATGCGTAAAAATGACATCTGTCAGATTCCGACTCAAAAGATCATTTGATTTGACTGGCGATTGGCCTTGAATCCAATCGACAAGAGACTCAAAGTTAAAGTATAGCACCCGAACCCGCCAAATTAAAGCCACCTTATGCAACGCTATAGAGAACTCCATAGATATACCAATCACAATACACAACTGTAAAGGTGACATGAGAGAGGAAGCGGCTTGTAACCATAATACAAGTGACCTCTACAGCATTACAAAAAAGCCATCAAGAAAAGTTTCCACCAATTTACTGTCAATCAAAAGTAAGAGTGGCACGCCGCCAACATCCGAGCAATTACCCAGATCCTAAGACGCTTTCGATGAACTAGTTTGGCCTAAGAAAAACTAGTTTGTCTCGTTGGACCATTTATCATTTGGAATTTGATTATGCCATAAATAAAAAACGAATAATTTTTTTTTTTAATGTGTTTTTTTTTTATTTGGAAGTACATTCCTTCTGGTAAATTATGGAACACTATTTCATTTAAATAACTTCCTCGGATGGCTGTATGGAGCTGTATTTCATCGATGGCTGCACCTATCTTGAACGGCTTCTCACAAATGATAGCCTAACGGGTTCAAATCTCAGCTATACGGTAGCCAATGCACATCACCAAAAAGCCTAATAACACGATTTTCGATGGCTTGTGTGACTCGGCGCACAGTGGATGGGATTGTATGGAACGGCGGCCATAAATTGTAATAATAGTGCAAGACCCTTGAAATTCACAAAAACATGTGAATATGAAAAAAACGGACACGCCTACCTCCCATGCAAAGGATTTTAAATAATTTGGCAATGCTCATTTCGAAAATGTTAAAAATTGTGCAATATCTGTTATAGTTTTCAAGTTATTGGAGAAAACTGTATTGGTTGAATGTCTTACAATGGGCGAACTCTAGGTTTCTTAAATCATAAACACGTTTTATTTATCAGGATTGGTTGTATTTTTTTGATTTTACAGTATAAAAATACAAGATTTTCATGATCTAAATATGAATTTATAGCAAACTTAACACGAGACAAACATATAACATTGTGTAACCTCTTTTCAAGATAACAAGTAAAAAAAGTCATGTCTTCTCAGGGTAGGCCCTGACGGTTATACTACAAATTAAGAACACAAAGGTCCATAAACAAACGTAATTATAAGCTTAAAGATTAAACTTTGAGATACTTTTATTTCAAATTCATTAGTTTGCATTTGTATCCCATATGTTATTCCAAAACTTCAGAGCTATAGAATTCTTTAAATAAAAATCAATTATTTTTCGTATCCAAACAACATAGTTAAATTGATTTCAGTTTATTTTTTATCTTAAACTTTTAGTATTTGTTCTGTCTAATTTTATTTACTCTGATTTCCTTATGCAACAACTCTTTTATGTCGTTTTAAGCGCCCCTATGTATTACGTATTTATCCTCGCTTCGTTTTATGCGAACTTTATAATAAAATGCTTTTAAGATTTTTTTTGTTTTCTATATTGTATTTTTTGTCTGTTCTCAATTGCAGGTTCCCGATCCACGTCCCGGCTCTTGTCATAACGATTCACGAACACTTCCGGATCCGACATTAAATTTCATCAAAACACATTCACTAATGGACGAAAATGTTCCGGCATTTTTCGGTCAACCTATTTTGGTTAGAACGAGCACAATGTAAGTATTACTAGTCAACTAAGCAACCTCCCCCTTGCAACTTCTCCTTAAATGATCTCCCAAAATACCCTTCTCCATGATCGACCATTCATACATATAACATGACAACAACTGCTGCCTAGGGCGCGTCCAATGCGCCATTGCATCAACAACATGGGTTGACTGTGCGGTAAAAGTACTTTTGGTGAGCGCAAATATTATTACGAAACTGCACCAACAAGAAAAACTACAATCCACTACAGAAAAAAAAAGCCACCAAATATACACAAAAAACATTAAAAAGAAAACTGCACCAATTAACCAAAATTTCAGATGATAACGTTGCCAGATGAATAAGTTAGTCATCCAATGTTTTCCTGCTCTCAATTTTAATATGAAATTTTAGTCAATGGTTCTAATTTAGTCGGACTTCTGGAAATTTTAATATCATAAATGCACTCGTTAAAAAATGCAAATAACGTAAGAGTTCTACTGCGAAGGAATTTCTTAATCACCTTCCACCAATATATCATGTTGATTACTCGAAACGACACCTAAGATTTTCATAAAAATTTTTAAGATAATACCACTGAAATCGGTCATTATAGCAATCTAAGTCATTATACTGCCAAAACTCGTTGATGGGCGTGGTACACCCCACAGCATTTACAAACGTTGTAATAAGAGAACTAACAACGCATTTGTTAAGAAATTAGATAGATATTATTAGCTTATATTCTTGCTATAAGCTATCACAAAATCAAAAGTGGGCGCTTAACTACATGTGGGCGTGGCACCTACCATACATGTAAAAAATGTTATATTTAGTGCGTTATGTGTGAAGTTTTTTTTTAAATTTGGTGTAGAGTCGTCCTTACTATAAGTTTCGAAATTGAATGAAGCTTAACGGGAATACATCAGTAGGCGTGGCACCTCCTATGTAGGCAAAGAACGTTTAATATTATATTAAGAGTACCATTTGAGTGATCCTAATAGAATTTGGTATAGAGAAGTCAGTAACTATAAGCATTGAAGTTAAATGGATTTCGACGGGATTTCATCAGTGGACGTGACACTTTCCATAAAAATAAAAAGTATTAAAGTTATATGAAGTATACTATAAGAGTACTCCTAATCAAATTTGGCATAGAGATGTCAGTTACTACAAACTTTAATATTGAATGGATTTCGACGTGATTGCATCAGTGGGTGTGGCATCTACCATACAAGCAAGAAACGTCAGTTTTCAGATCAGTGGGTGTGGCACCTCTCATGTTATCAAAACGTTTTACGCGTGGCATTTTTTGATTTTTTTTAATATTTTCAACTGTTTCCACTTTTTTCAACATTTTCCCTTTTTCTTTTCGACTTTTTTAGCCTCTCTCAATTTCATTGCATTTAACAAAATTTTTCAACATTTCAACACGAATTTTTCAACCTGTTTCAACTTTTGTGGGTTTTTCAACTTTTCTAATATTTCCCATAATTGATCAACGTGTTCAGCCTTTTTCAATTTATTCGACTTTTCAAACTTATTCAACTTTTCTCTGTCATTTTTCATTTCTTTAGCCTTTTTAAACTGTTTCATAATTTTTCAATCTGTTTCAACATTTTCCATTCTTTTTCGTCTTATTCAATATTTTCAACCTTTTCAAAAATTTCTGACTTTTCCAATATTTTTTCACTTTTTCAATATTTTTCATATGTTTTCGTCATATTCAACCTCCTTCAACTTTTTTCAATATTTCTTATATTTAATCAGCATTTTTCAACAGTTTCAACTCAAATTTTTCAACCTTTTTCATCTTATTTAACATTTTTTATTTATTCGAATTTTTTAACATTTTTCAGTTATTCGAATTTTTTAACATTTTGCAACTACAGTTTTTCCTATAAAAAAAATCCAAAAATATTTGCAATTTTCGAAAATTTTTTTGTAGGCGATTTCTTAAATTTTTTTATTGGACGAGTTTTTGGGCGGTTTCGGTCACACATGATAGGGATGTCAAGTCTTGGACGATTTTTTTTAGTACACTTTTTAAAGAACCATTTACTTAAAAAAAATGCAACCTAAATTTAGTACCATCTGGCAACAATAATTTCCGGATCTCCACAAGGCAAGTCAACCAGTCTCGCAATTCGCATTTAGACAAACGCCAAAAGGATAGCGCGTCCTTGCAGTTGTTATTTTTGTTGCTAACAGCTTGCTTTTGTTGTTATTGCAGGCAACACTTGTTATCATTATTGTTGTTGTTGTAATTTTATGTGTTACGTAAATGGAGACACATTCTTTGCTTTTACTTTGAAGTTAAGAGTTTGTTTCATGGATTAGTTGCGAACGAATGAGCTAATTGTGTTCTGGTGTGTCCTCTGTCGTCCTTTGTCCAAATGCCCATAGATATTTGCAGCGTGGACAAAATGGTACCAATCTTGTGGGCCATGAAAAATTAAGGCTTCTTCGTAAGCATTACTGTTATTAGAACGTAGGGGTCCTTTTATAAATGCGGGTATTTCACATTCATGGGCTATTTGGCAGCGTGATAAGTGAACGCACAAAAAAAAATTGCAAATTATTTCGACAGAGACTGCGGTATATATCATTAATTTACGCTCATTTGGATTTTAAATTGTAAGCAGAAACATTTGGTCTCTTATAAGAAATTAGTTCAAAGCCAAAGCTGCCAAGGAAATTACATTTAAGTAATTAGAAACATTTTAGTTCATCGATGTAATTTATGTTTTTATGTCAATAAATTGACATATTTCCAATATATGCCATTAAAATTCAACTTACAAGTAAAGTACTGTTCTTTTTGTTGAGTATTTCAAAACAAGTGTTGCTCTTCGCCGTTTCAACTTTTAGTCCTAAAACTTTTCATTTGAGATTTTTCTTCTTTATTTTAATGGCATAAGCTGCTGCATCTGACTTCTGGTTCTGGAGGTCATCACTGGCTTCATTTTTAGCCGATTCAGAAGGTTGTGCCAAAGTTCGTTTACACTAGAAGTGGTCTTCGTACTTTACATTATGCATTTTTCCCTTTTTCTTTTCTTTCATTCTATGTGTTTGGTTATCTGGTGCTTGTATCTTGTCCATTTCTTGGAAAATTTGCCAACAAAAAGCGACGCCAGTTGTAAACTTTTTCATTTTATCGTTCTCGTCCTTTCAATTTCAAAAAGATAAATGAAAGAAAACTGAAACTTTTTCGCCGAACAAACACGTAAACACTCGCACGCACACTTACGTACACAGTAAAATATTCGCATTTAAAATTGAACACTGAGAGATTTTATGAAAAATAAAAATTACATAAAATCTTTCAAGTATGCCTTAAAGTTAAATTTTCGATTGGATTACATATATTTAATCCAAGGTGCATAGATTTTCACAAAATATTTTTGTGTGCATAATATGATCGCAATTGCAGTTATCTTCCATACCTTCCGTATTCTGAGATATACTTGCTTAAAAGTGGAAGAAACGCTGTTTTGAAGCACACCTTCAAATAACTCACTTGCTAACTTAAGCTGACCGTACATCCCGTTTTGAACGGAACTGTCCCGTTTTCAAGCTTTCTGTCCCTTTGTCCAGAACGAACACAGAACCGTCCCGTTTCCACAAAATGTTTCAATTAATTTCAAAACCTGGGCAATACTTCGAGCGTAAAACAAAGCGTCACTCGGTAGGGGCATTCGTAATCTGTGTTTGAAATCGGCACGGCTGAGTCGGCTCAGATAATTGTGGCTAACCGTCTCGTATTTAGATATTGAATACTCGTTCATGTCATCTAAAGTGCAATCACGGATTTTTACAATACATATTACGAATATTTGGACCATTGCACAGTTGATATGTTCAAAATAACCTCATTTTCTATAATTCTTTTCAAGTTTAGTATGAAAAATTTAGTTTATTTTTAAAGATAGCGTTTTTAATCAATCAATATAAATATATATTCGTAACTACAATATGATTTTTAATTTAGTTTTCCAGTATGTATTCAGTTTATGTATGTCAGAAATATAAAATGTGCCGTTTTGACGAAAAAATATATGTTTATTAGTTTATTGAACCTGAAAAAAAGTTCTTCAAATATTTTGTTCCCTGGTTCTTGTTTTATGCTGTGCCAATTCGTTTCAATTTTCTCGAAATCTTCTGATTTTTTCTGATCTTTCTATGAATATTCACTCTGAAGATACAACATTGCAATGCTTGACTGGCCTTTCTAACATCTTTTCACCATTTTTTATAGCATTGGTTCATATACTATAGACTGAATCCATTTCATATCTTGCGGTGCCCATTTCCTAAGGTTTTCGTAGAAACTTCAAACTAACGTTACATTGCTCTCTTTGTAAAAATCTGAAATGGAAATTAATTTTTTCGGTCATGTTTCAGCATTTATGTACATTAGACATGTTCAAAAATAAGTCATGTTCTAGAATACTTCAAGAGCACTCGATTTTCGAAAATTTATTCATATTCGAGTATTTCCTCATTTAAAAAAATAAAAAAAAATATTCCTATAGCTGCTACCATAGCTGCAAAATTTTCATTTTTTGGAATGTGGCCAAAAAATTGAAGAAAATTTAATTTTTTTCTTATTTATAATATTTTTTCATTATGTACACATAAGAAAGTATCGAAAAAAACTTCCCGCTATTTTTTAAGCCCATACATTAGGACAAAAAAACTGAGGTCTCTCCGCGAGTAGAGCTTTGGTGTTTCTTGTGTAACAGCTCAAATCCTTTGTTTTTTTTTACTGCATTCACCTTAATACACTATAACATGAAATTGTCAATGCAATTACTTGAAAAAATTAATGAGAGAAAACATTTTCTTCATTTTTGGTCCAAAAATGATCAAAATTAAATTGTTTTTAAAAATTTTTTTAACTAATCATGCAGTTAGTAATGCATGTTAGTAAGAGTAACTATTTATTGAAGCAAAATGTTGTACTTATTTGCTTATAATGTTTTGAAAATTTTTGGACCAAAAATCGAATTTTATTTTTTTTTTCTCGCTAATTTTTTTAATGGAAATTCATGCAGTGGCATTGACAATTTCAAGTTATAGTGTATTAAGGTGAATGCAGTAAAAACAACATATGATTTGAGCATACCCAGCTTCGCAGGTGTACCCGGCTTGAATATGACAAGGCACATTTATTAAAATGTTCAAAAACTCTCTCTTTGACCTTTGTTATTTTTGGATGCTGCTAACAACTGCTAAAATTTCCTTTTTAATAGATGCTCATGTGTGGTAGAGACCAAACCCATGCATGCCCGTTGTCGTTATGCCATGGCATTTTCTGCAGTCCCAAGTGCTGGACTTCTACTGAATATTAATTACTTAAACGTTTAAATTGGGAATAATATTTTTCCATTCTTTATATTAAAATGTCCTTCTACAAGCGTTGTGTACTCTCAACTCTCAACTCCCACTCACTTTTATTTCATTTTATCATCATTGCTCTTTAATTTCATTCTTTTCTATTTTCAGTTACCGCTTCACACAGATTGCTGTGGATGCACAGATTAAAACTCCCGGTGGAAAATCCTACGATGTGGTATTCGTCGGTACAGGTAAGTTTGGATGTAAAAAAAAAAATAAATCTTCTTATCTGTCTCAAACACTTAATTTACTGCTAATTTTAGATCTCTCTTAATTGCTGAGGGTTGGTACATAGCTAGTTTGGCTCTGGTTTTAAACTTTTAAAAGGAGACGTTAATTAATTTTTAGCATAAAAATGTCCTTTAGTGTATGCTTGACGTTAAATATCACTAGCAAAGGGTTATTTTCTTAGAGCGATAGAACTGTAAATTAAAGCAAAACACTTAAGTTTAACTTCAAATTTCTAACACTCTAAGCAAATCACCCTATAAATGGGGCATTTCACGCTAAATCGGACACCGATTGCTTTTGCATCTCTGATTTTATGAAGTCTTTTGCTCTCTTAGGACTGGTTGTGGGCATATGTTTTTTCTAATTTTTTTTTTATCAAACTATTTAAGAGATATAAATTTTTGGAAACTAAAGTTTGTAAACTTTTTGTTTTTAAATGCATAAAAAATATTTAATTTGTTTTAGTCGACTGAATATTATTAATAAATTGAACTTTAATCGAATTTACAGTCAATTGCAGTAACCGATATTCATGTGAAATTTCACAAATCGGCTTATGCTTTATAAACAAACATGACAAAGATTACAAATGGAACAACTTTACCTGGTAATTGGTGACATATGTTTCGGCTATTACCACATATATACATATTCATATGAATATACATAGCCTCATCAGGCCAGTTTTTGATTAATTTTTAATGAGATTCGAACCCCGACCATTCCATGAATTATATGTGGACAGCCGCTCTTAACACTTGAGCGATGGAGGTTCTGCCAATGACATATACAAAGTGCACTTATATATGCAATTTTTGCGTCATCTGTTGTCCACTTTGTCATTTCTTGTTTGCTGCATAGCTTTGTTAAACTGTCGATTCAAAGACTTGCTATGATGTAGCCTTATTATTTCGAATTTCGTGCTTCCGCCACTTATTTTTCGAATAATGGTTAGACGTATTCTTCCGGTTGTAGAAATTTTTAATTTGTTTTTAGTCGACTGAATATTATTAATTAATTGATCTGATGAGGCTTTGTATATACATATGAATATATATGTATATATGTGGTAATTGCCGAAACATATGTCAGCAATCACCAGGTTAAATTGTTCCACTTGTTATCTTTGCCATGTTTGTTTATAAAGCATAAGCCGATTTGTGAAATTTCAAATGAATATCGGTTACTGCAATTGACTGTAAATTCGATTAAAATTCAATTAATGCATAAAAAATATTCAAAAATTCTTGAATTGAATTCTTTCATAGTAATACCATTTTAAAAAGTTGTTCGATATTATTCATGAAAATTACGTTTAAAAACATTCGTCTATAAATTCCTTTCTAGTGTAGAATGACCAGTATTTTCAAATGTGTGATAAATGCCAACAGGCAGAAAAAGAGGATTCAACCATAATACATACTATGAAATCAATAAACTAAATAATGTGTTAAAATACTATCATATCTCCTTCTTTCTCATAGACCATGGAAAAATTATTAAGTCCGTTAATGCCGAATCAGCTGACTCTGACAAAAAAGTATCCTCAATAGTGATAGAAGAGATTGATGTGTTGCCTAAAAGTGAGCCAATTAGAAATTTGGAAATCATGAGAACAATGCAATATGGTAAGTCACCTTACAAAAAAGTAAGCCCTTTTTCTTAAAGCGTCCACTAAAACTTCCACAGATCAACCGAAAGAGGGCAGCTACGACGATGGAAAGTTAATTATTGTAACCGACAGTCAAGTGATCGCCATTAAATTGCATCGTTGTCACAATGATAAAATCACTAGCTGCAGGTATGAAAATTCATTCAAAAATAGCTAAACTATATAAGTACTACAAACATAAATATGCATGAATGTATGTACCTTAGACATGTCCAAAATATGCGTATGTTCTAGAATTCTTCGGGAACGCATAAAATCCGATAATTTACACATTTTCGAGTATATCCTCAATCAAAAAAAATATTGTAAGTTGCTACCAGAGCTGGAACAATTTCATTTTTCGAAATTAGAGTAAAAAAATTAAGAAAATTTAATTTTTTAATTTTTTTCATACTTAAAATTATATCATTAATTTTTTTTTAATTTTCCTGTTATACACATACGGAAGTACCAAAATAAATATTACCGCTATTTTTAAGCTTCTATATAAGGATAAAATAGTCTACTCAAGTATACCTCTTGTTTTTTTGCTTAATAAGTTTTTTTTATTGAGTATATACCCGAAAATGAGTAATAATCAGAGTAAAATCAGATCTTAAGCGTTCCAGAAGAGCTTTGAACATGTCTAATGTACTTATATAATAATCTACCCATTGTCACCCTGTCGGCCACATTCCAACGAATATTTTGATGATGCCAAATCAAATATTTTCTTAAAAAGAGAAAAAAATTAAAAATGTGGACGTGGTTTGGTAACAGTGGGTGGCATCTCCCATACAACCTAAATATTATGTTCTAGAGGCCTACAAGAGTGCACTCGAAACGACCATCAAGCCACTCGCCACGTTGCGAGTCCATTAAGCAATTGTGCACAAAAACAACGAATCAAATCAAAACAAATCGAACACCAAGCAGGGGAGGTAAATGCTGCACATGCAAATAAATAAATCGTAAGTAAAATGTTCTACAAGCTCACGCAGCACTCGAAGCTTTTTGTTTTTGGAAGTTTATATAATGATCGTTTCGAGTGCACTCATGCAGACCTCTAATGTGTGCCTGTTCGATATCGTAAGTCGCTAGAAATAAATAAAAAAAATCGATGAAGTTTATTATGCCCAACAATTTGAGGCATCTCAAAGGAAAAGCCTTATAACTTGTGAGCACGAGTTGAATGTATCAATTGCTGTTTATGAGCAAATTTAAAATGTGACCTAATTTATTTTGCTTTATTTTTTGCATTACAGTGAATGCGTTGCGCTGCAGGATCCCTATTGCGCGTGGGACAAAATTGCTGGCAAATGTCGTTCGCATGGCGCTCCACGCTGGTTGGAAGAGAACTACTTCTATCAGAATGTTGCAACTGGCCAACATGCAGCGTGCCCATCAGGTAAAAACAAAATTCAGGTCACGGAGAAAAAGTGTAAAAGTCATTTGAGTTAAAAAAAAAAGAAAAAATAAATCATTTTCGTGCTACGTGGTAAACTTCTGTATCTGTTGCATTACAAAAAAAAAATATACATAAAAGCCATATCCGTGAGCTGCCATTGAAGAGTAGTTTTTATATCCTCCCCAATTTTACTCCCTTTTCAGGTAAAATCAACTCAAAGGATGCAAATGTTGGCGAACAAAAAGGTTATCGCGATGAAATGGATTTATTGGATTCTCGCCGTCAGAGCAAAGATCAGGAAATCATCAATATCATGCAGGATAAGAACTTTGAAGGTAAAAAATATTGCGTCTACCACAACGAGGTGTCTATGTATGTGTTAGTTTATATGTATGTATGTGCGTTCGCTTATAAAATTCATTCACAACGTACATATGTTTGTTGTAGTGTATCTATGTATGTGTCTTCCTTTGGTTGCAATATTGCACTTTTACTATTACTTTCTCCACTTACTTTGTAAATTGAATGAATATTTTATTTTATGAACTTCTTTTTCGTTTTAAACAGTTACGTCATTCAATAAATTTATTACTTTTTTGAAATATCTTTTGTAAAGTTTAATTTCTAAATTAAATTTCCCGTATTTAAACATAAAAAAAAATCGTGCCCTAAAAAAAAAAACAGCAAACATTTAAAATAGTTAAAAATGTATTTCACGTTCCTACTGATATGCAATATGTAGTAGTTCATAAAATTATTATGAATTATAACGAGTGCACCCAGCATCAGAATATGTTCAGTAAAAATATTAATATTTTGACAATTCTCAACCGATTGGTGTCATCGAGCACGTTTTGGAAACGTCAATTCAGTGGAATTTTAGCCATGTGTCGATATACACCAAAAGTAGGAGCCGAAATAGTGGCGCCTTACATTGAAAGTAATCGCTCAGTTGTGCTAAGATAGTATGTATATCGTTGAAAATATCGTGGTCGTTCTGCGCCCAAAACCGGCATCGACAAAGAATACTGTCGCATTTGGGGCACCGGCAATGACCTTTTGCGTCAGAAGTTCCCAGGACTTGGGGTGTCGAAAAACGGCGATATTGACTGTCCACCAAAATTTTGGATTTGACTCCACCGGACATCATTTTAAGGGCATTTTTGAAGAGTAAAGTTTCTATCAGCAACTCAATGACCATAGAAGAGCTCAACGTTTAGTTTCGAGCCGAGATTGCAGTGATTCGGCTCGGGACGCCGAAAGAACTGGCTTTTAAACTGCGGCCTTTTAATACATATTGTTTTCTAAATCTAGTTAAGGTGAATTTTAAAGGGGTAAGAATAATAAAAAAAATACAGCTTTTTGAAATCTATTGAGACTTGACAAAATCACTCAATATTTCCATAGACCAAATTGAGAATGCGCACCCGTTATTACAAGGCTTGCAAAGAAAAATCATACCTAGTATATACACTAGATGGTTATTTGGAAAATATTGTTTTAACTTTTTTTCTGCCTATGTTTTAGTATGGGGCTTAAAAATACTTATCGCTAATTTGAGATTCCTAGCTCAAACAGTTTGTTTCCTATTACAATTCATATGGAAAAAACGACGTTTGTTCTAAAACATATAAAAAACTTAACATTCGTTTTTCTGCTTTTTCGTTTTTTCCATATGAATCGCAAAAGAAAACGAACCGTTCACAGCTTTGATCTAAGAAGCTAAAATTTTGGAAGAATTGTCTTCAAACCCGATTATATGATATAAGTCTATAGGACCGCAAAAGAAACCTTCCTTCGAGTGTATTTTGCCCGCATTTTCAGCCACACGAAAAATGTGGGCGTGGTTTTACAACAGCCGTTGGCTATATCTTGGCACTTAAGGCAGATTTTTACTACGTTTTATTAAGCCGGTTTTTTCTTAAAATTTCGACGAAAACGGACACAAACTCTGTCCGCGCCAGTTTCAGGTTTGAGCTAGGAGCTAAAACATGGGCAAAATAAAGAACAATAAAAACAATCTACAAAATGTTCAAAATAAATACCCTAATTTACACGTGGCTCAGGATCTAGATACAGCTGAACTTCGATTATCCATGATGGTCGGGACCGAGCTCATCCCGGATAATCGAAAATCCCAGATAGTAGAATCACTATTTTATATTATTCCTTATCAAATTTCAAAGTCATAAATACATCATATGTATTATCAAATATGTAGGCATATTATTTTATTGGTTACAGCACTGTTTTACAAAATTATTTAGTTATAGTATTCATTAAATGTTGTTTGTCAATTACGTTTAGTTTTTGTTCTTTCTCTTAGAAGATGGTCGTTAATCAAGTCAATTTTTTCTTTAATTGTAAGAACTTTTCTTTTTCTTGACGGTATTGTATAGAAAAAATGTGCAGCGAGGGTTAATAGACATTCACAAAATGGGATTCCCCGAATTTTATATCATTCTCCATTTTAAAAAACGAACAAAAGCACAGGGAATCAAGCAGTTGGACTTTTCTCACGGATAATAGATTCAATCACGGTTAATAGAAGCGAAATGAGCAACGTTCCCGGATAATAGAATTAAGGATAATCGAAGTTCAACTGTATGTCTCTCGAATAAGCCTGCATTGTTTTAATTAATGTTAGTATGAAATATATAAGGAAAGCTAGATTATTCATCTGTTCTATTAGGCTTAGGTCTACCTGTAAGTGACTTTGCTCAGAATATGTGCGACGTTACTGTTCTTTTGAAAAAAAAAACTTTTTCACTCGAAACGGTGACACTTATCCCGCCGTCTATATAAAATAGACCAGCCATTCTTGCGTCAATGCCCCAAATAGATGAAAATGTGTACTCTTTTCAACCACGCAAACTATTTCGTGTAGGGCTGTGGATATTACTTAGAGATACACATATTGTTCAATTGCAAGACCATAATTGATGGCTTTCTCTCGCTCGTGATAATCTACGAAATTTGGGATCCACTTTATCAATTCCATTGCAAAAGGAATGGATTCCTTCTCGATTCTATTACAAAAAAAAAGAAACCAAATTTTGAATTGAAAGTTTTAATTCAGTTCCTCGAAATTCGGATTAAGAAACGATTGCTTTAATCATGCACATCGCAAAAAAAATAAGATAAATTAATTTTTGGTTCCATTTAAATAGGCAAAATAAAAACAGTGATATTTTTTACTGTATTTCTTCCAAGTCCTTGAAATTTTTGGAAATTATATTGCCAAGGGAATGATTCCTATTCTGTACTGCTTACCGGTACCCTATCCTCGCGGTAGCTCTCGAAGCATAGCAGAATAAGAGCTATCAATCGCTGGTTATTTGGAAAGTCAGAACAACTTCATTGTCCATTCCCTGCAGGGAATTGATCTCACTATTAACTAACTTGTCATTGACTTATTTATAAGCACATCTAGCTCATTTCTGAATTGTTTTGCTGACTATTTTAACATGGGGATGTCCGCTAATGTAGTAAGTAGTCGATATGTCTGCATGTGTTTTCAACTAACTACTAGGTAGCTACTCACAAGTTAGGTAATAGTGAGCCAAAAAGTACTAACTTTATCCCAACTATTTTCCAACTAACTATTAGCTAACTACTTACAAGTTAGGTAATAGTGAGCCAAAAAGTTATACATATGTACATATATGGTTAAAAAATTTCAAATGACATATTCACTTTTTCTCGGGTAGCTCGGAATCCAAAGGTCAACATCATTTAATTGGCCGGTTCTATGACCATTCCTAGGACCCATCGATTGACACCACACGTTCGTCCAAATTGGACCATCTTTAGTTTTCCATATATAATTACATATAATTTTTCCAAGCCCTTTAGTTGTACTTGTGCACCACACACAGGCAACAGAGGGCCAGTCTGGCAACATTCACTGATCTTTACTATGTATATGTCACCGGCCAAACTAGTTTTTAGGACAAATTAGCTTATCCTAGGCCGAAGTAGTTAATTTGAAGGCCTAAAAGTATGCAATTTAATTTTAATGCAAAAGCATTGTGAATAGCTAAGCCCAGTGTTGCACATGTTATGGACTGAACCGTGACCGAAGGCCGCCTCGAAGCCGAAATTGAACATATTGGAGGATGTAAATCCTGAGCCGTGGCCGAAGGCCACCAATTAGCCCCGCTTACATTTTTCCAAGTATATACTGAAATTGACAAATTTTGTTTTCTTACTTTGCTACTGACATAGTCTTCACTAACTACAGTGCTTTTGCAATAAAATGTCATTGCACATCTTTTGGCTTAAGCTAACTAGTTTGGCCTAAAAACTGGCAGGTAACATTTATACAGTTGATGTCGTATATATACAATTCTGAAAGCAAAAAAGTGATAACGAATCGTAAAACAAACAAAAATATATGAAGTGCGAACTGCCACATACGATGTGACCCCAGCTATTGCAGCATGACTTTTTGACCGCACTTTTCGACAGCATGACTTTTACGTAGTGCGGCTTTTTGCATGGACACAGAATTATTCTGCAAAAGTTTCCCCAAAATGTGCAGTTCAAAGAGTTTTTTTTTATTAAATTCTACACGTAGTTAATAAATACATATATAAACCTTTCAATTTTATAAATAGAATATAAGCTACAATCTAAATCTTTATTCCTCTTATTTTGTTGAAACAGATTTTTAATTTTGTTATAATTTTGCAAGTAGGTACTTAAAAAATATCTTTAATTACTAGACTAATATGTGTTTGAATTTTGCAAGTATTTTTCTGTAGGTCAACAGTTTTTTTGTTTTTCTAAATTCGTATTTATGTTATATTTGTGATTCTCATATATTTTACTTACTTATATCGATACTTCACAGCAAAACCTCGTAGCCACCAAAAAAGTTTTTATTGAAATTTCAAAATATTTAAAGTTTATGTACATTAAAAACCGTTTCGTTCTTTACAATGGCATACCTCAGATTATCAAAATTTTAAACATCGTAATGTAAGCGAAATTTTAATAAAATTTGGCAACAACGTATTTACTGTAAAATATCGATGTATATCTGCTTATTAACCCAATATACTATATGTATGTACATATGAAAATAATCACTAATCAATTTTAGTTTTCGGTGTAACGTCGTAATATTGATGTGTATTCTTTCTTCTTTCTTTTCTTTTATCTTTTCCGTTCATCATTTTTGATATATGTACGTATTCTCTAACTGTATTTTGTGTCAAATCGTACGTACGTTTTATCGTGTTAATGGTTGTGCCCGCTCAACAAAAATAACCTCAAAATTTGCACCAATGGCCAATCAATCAATCAATCAACCACAAAATCCAACAACAAAAAAAATCCACCAAAATAAAACTTAAACAATCAAAAAAAAAAATACATTTATTTGAAAAACGAACTAAAGGTCCACAAATTTCAGCAGATATAATCAATGCACAATACACGGTCGAAACATTGGTCATGGCAGTCTTGGCGGGTTCGATTTTCTCCCTTTTAGTGGGATTTTTTACAGGCTACTTTTGCGGTCGTCGCTGTCACAAAGACGAAGACGACAATCTGCCATATCCTGACACCGAGTATGAGTACTTTGAACAGCGTCAAAATGTTAACAGGTACGAACAATGCCTCGATATATCCCATGGATGCTCAAATAAAAATATCTTATTTAAATTCAAGAATTCAAGCTGAGCCAAAACTACTGCCACAAGTCGAAGAGGTGACCTATGCAGAACCCGTCCTGCTACCACAGCCCCCAAGTCAAAACAAAATTCAACATTCGCCTAAGAATACGCTACGCAAGCCCATACATCATCATGGAGCAAACTCCGAAACGCTCTTCCAGTTTCAGCCCGATGGCTATAACACACGAGAAACATATCGTGGTCGCGATAATTTTGGCACATTGCGATCGCACCAAGTGATGGTATGTAATGGAGGAATCCTCATTCCAAAAAAAAAATATTAGGGATAGTTTCACGTAAGCGTTACTCCCGTTACATTCTCAAAAAATTCTTATGAAATGTTATCGAAATTGTATGCTTTTGCGTAGCGGTTGTGATACTACTAATTGAATCTCCTTCATTTTCTTGTGTTGAATTAATTCTATTTTTTATCTTCTAAACTTATTTTCGAACAGGGCGATAATTACCGCCGAGGAGATGGTTTTTCAACCACAAGAAGTGTCAAGAAGGTAAGTTGGCTTGTATTTCTTTAAATTTGTTGATTGTTGTTAAAACGAATTATAGTTGGCTTGTTGCTCATACTAAAACGTCGATTGGTGTATTATGCTTGTGAATTTCACTACATCCATTTCCCATAGATTCACTATCAGTATTTAGTGTATAGTAATCGCGAATGACTGCACTGAAAAATTTTTGTTTGTATTTTGGATTTTTGCTTTATTCTCTAGCTCAACATCAAAAGTTTCCCTTTTATTATTTTTGATACCAATTAGTAATCGGCAAAATGAAACCTACTTCATTTAGTTGCCTGAACTAAAATATTTTGTTGTTTAGCAACTTATTCACTATAATATTTATAAACTAACAAATCAAAATATCAAAGCTCATCCGCACATACAGAAACGTTTTAATATGTAATTTTTTAAAAAAAAAAGTTATTGATTTCCTTCATTTAAGTAAGTATTTTTCCTTTAAAATAAAGACAAGCTTCTTCAATGAACCAATTTTTCTTATTTGAGTAAAGTAATAATTTTATGAAACTTGCTCATTTTTAATGCTGACATTTTCAAAAATCTATGAAGTTTTTTCTTCGTTGTTAGTATTAAATATACTCCTGTCAATGAACTTTTTATTTATTTTATTTTATTTTGTAAGATAAATAAAAAATTACTTTAATACTATACTAAGACTATCGGCCAGATACACAGGTATAATAACAATTTGTCTATACTTTCTTTTTGACTGCTTTATTCTTTCACTGCGACCCAGGAGCGGATGTCCTGGGTGTGACAAAAATAATGTTTTCATATTTCAACCGGACGGTTTTCCGGGTCTTAAAAAGGGTAATTTTTTTGAGTTTTAGATCGATCTAAAGACACTTACAAGTCACATCGGGCGAGTTCCCGCTTTAATTGCAATAAAATACGAAAAGTTGATTTTATCGAAACAAACAAATAAGTAATTCATACATATGTATGTATTTTTTGAGATAAATTAATGAAATTTCATAGCAAACTGATCAATAGAATTTACTATCGAAAGCTTTATCAACATTTTAATAAGTTTTATTTTATCATTAACATTGAAGCGCAAATAATTGATGATTTTTAGAATTCAATAAAACAATGATATTTTTTAACATTAAATTTTTCCCCGAATTTTTTTATTAACGATTTTTTACCGAAAAAGAAAACAATGCGCAAAACTTAAGCAACCTGATCATATAACTAAAACTATTTGATTGCTATTAAGCTTTTTAATATCAATTATTACCTTTTTAAGATATCGCTCGAATGATACTCAAATACAAACAAGGATTTGTGGACAAAAACAAATTTCGATCACCTGTATCAATTTTAAAGAGATGTGTCATATGAAATATGATTTAATAAGCTATAATCTTATTTTGAAAAGACTAAAATCAACCGCAAGTTTTTTCTAAAATGTTTCCAGTTGTTTTTCTTTTCTGGAATTAACAATGATAAATTGCAGACAAATTGCATATAATAAGGTAATTTTGACACTAAAAAACAAGAAATATATGCGCTGCAATTTGAAATTGGTTAATCAACCTATGAAAATCATTTGATTTTGTAATGTTCACTTCTTGTGTATTATTAAAATAAATATGGAAAACGTTACAGCTTTTGTTCTTAAATCGGGTTTAAATTTGGTGGCTAAACGATTTGTAGATCCAGAAAGAGATATCAGAGTGTCCAGCTCCCAACCCCTCAATACCACAGAAAGCTCGCTGTAGAAAAGTCGAGTGTATAAGATTACAGGATAAGATGTACGGGAAAGATAGTTTCTTCGGTCATCGGGACGGGCTTTGGCAAAGCAACCCTGGTTGTTTCACCAAAAAGGCTTACTATCTTTCCCGTACATCTTATCCTGTAATCTTATACACTCGACTTTTCTACAACGAGCTCTTGGGCTATAACAATCGCGGCGTTATGAGCTTGTGATGAGAAATTCGAAAAACTATTTTATTTCGCTTACTCAAAATTTTTTTGGTTTCTTACTCTAACGATAAATTTTATTTTAATTGCACTATTAAGTCCAACTATTACTTTTGATCAGTTTAATTGAAATGAAAGTGAAGTGTTTTTCTGGGGAAGGTTTTCAAATTCAGTGTTACACAACATTAAATTTTACCACAATGCACAAACACAATTTAGCTTAAGTATACTTAAGCTCCCATTCGCGAATTTTTATTAAAACAAAATTTTCTTATGTGTTTTTTAATTCTTAGACTAAAGATGTAATCAAAAAGTGTCGATCATATCTAGTTTCGGAGATATAGCCATCGGAAGTTGCGGATAAAACTTTTGTAAAAATTAACTTAAGCTTAGAGCTCCAGGATTGATATAAAAAATATGTGTATCATAGGAAAGATAATATAATAATATGGAATAATGAGAAATGAATCTTCCAAATGTAACCTACTGTTTTGGTGATATGACGTTTTTTTTTGAATTATGATAAAGTTTTTTTTAAAACAAACCGTTTTGTACACTAAGCTCCTTTTTTTACCAGAAGCGAAGAAATTTATTCAATAAATTTTTTTGAAAACTGTACATACTATATGTGTGTACATGTCACCGGCCAAACTAGATTTTAGGACAAACTAGCTTATCCTAGGCCAAACTAGTTAATTTGAATGCCTAAAAGTATGCAATTTAATTTTAATGCAAAAGCACTGTGAATAGCGAAGTCAGTGTCGCACATATTATAGACTGAACCGCGGTCGAAGGTCGCCGTGAAGCCGAAATCGGACATATTGGAGGATTTAAATTCTTAGCCGCGGCCGAAGTCCGCCCAATTACCCCCACTTACAACTTGCCAAGTATATAATGAAATTGACAAATATTGTTTTCTTACTTTGCTACTGTAGTAGTCTTCACTAACCACAGTGCTTTTGCATTAAAATGTCATTGCACATCTTTAGGCGTAAGCTAACTAGTTTGGCCTAAAAACTAGTTTGGCCGGTAACATACATATTTATGGACAACACAACCACAACCTTACCTTAGCATGCTGCGCTAATTTTCATAAGAAATCTGAATTTATATGCACATATAAAAAAAATTGGCATAAAATTGAAAAAATGTTATTAAAAGTCGCAGCGCCATAAATATATGCTCGTATATGTGCACTAGCTATGGAATAGTGCAGGTTATTTCGATTTCGATACGCTGGGACCTTTTATTTTATGAGGTTTGATAAACAAATGCTGGAGCCAAAAAATTACGGAGATGGGATGAGGGTAAATGGCGTCTCATCAAGGTCAAAGTTAAAAAATTTGGGAGATTTTTAGATAAATCAGCCCATAGCTGCTCAGAAGTAGCCCATAGAGCTATAGGTTGTAGGACCGACTCTCAATAATTTTTTATGCCCAACATTTTTTTGAAACAAACTTACCTCCTATCTCCACCCCTTTGGGGGGTTCACATACAAAACTGATGTTTTTGTGAAATTTACTCAAAACGTTCCCAATGCTACCAGGGTGCCCCTAAGTGATTCTGGTCTATGCTCAACCCTTATTAATTTGTTCTTCCCAACGTTTCTTCAGAATATACCAACCCCCTATCTCCACCCCTTAAGGGGTTCCTCATACAAAATTGAAATTCTTACGGAATTTGGCTGAATACTCCTACCTTTCCACCGCTTCCAATGTGTCCTAAAAGGATTCTTTCGTATTACCGACCCACATTAATTTTTTTTGTTTAACATTTTATTCAAACACATTTACCCCCTATCACCACCCCTTTGGGGGGTTCCGATACAAAACTGATGTTTTTATGAAATTTACTCAAAACGCTCCCAATGCTACCAGGGTGCAACTAGATGATTCAAGTCTATACCCAACCCCTATTAATTTATTCTTCCCAACATTTCTTCACAATATACCAACCCCCTATCTCCACCCCTTAAGGGGTTCCCCATACAAATTGAGTTTTTTACGGAATTTTGCTCCTTCAATTATTTATACCTATAGTTTTTTTTATCAACTTACCCCCTTTCTGCTCCCCCTTATAGGTTTCCTAAACAAATAAACGTATAAAACCGCTTTGGAAAAAATTAACCTAATAAATACTTCTTCAAGAAATAGCCCTTTAAATAAATAAGCCATTTCGTCACGTCTGAGACATCAATCTTTTTTAAACGCTTCAAATTACCGACAGACTTCATTTCTACCGAAATAGAAACTTGGGTAGAGCGTGAAGACTACCGGCAAGCGCAAGAGACCGTGTCTAAATTACATGTAGTCAATGATGTTGCCGAAAGAGGCATAAAATTAATAGAGGAATACAACAACATCCTTTGTCGAAATTAAAAAGAATTTTTACTTCAGGTCATCAGCGCCAACCGCAAAAAATATCCTTCGCACAATAAAAAAGAATTAATATGATTCAACGAAACGAACAATAATAAAATCATGTCTTATTGAAGGTTAATACAAGCTTACATTTCTTTAAAAAATATTGGGGGCTATTTCTTGAAGAAGTATTTATTAGGTTAATTTGTTCCAAAGTGGTTTTTACGTTTATTTGTTTAGGAAACCTATAAGGGGGAGCAGAAAGGGGGTAAGTTGATAAAAAAATTTATAGGTATAAGTAATTAATGGGGATTGGTAATAGCATCCAACCATTTAGTTCCGCCTTGGAGGATTGGAAGGAGCCAAATTCCGTAAAAAACTCAATTTGTATGGGGAACCCCTTAAGGGGTGGAGATAGGGGGTTGGTATGTTCTGAAGAAATGTTGGGAAGAATAAATTAATAGGGGTTGGGTATAGACTTGAATCATCTAGGGGCACCCTGGTAGCATTGGGAGCGTTTTGAGTAAATTTCATAAAACATCAGTTTTGTATGGGAACCCCCCAAAGGGGTGGAGATAGGAGGTAAGTGTGTTTGAAAAAAATTTTAAACATGAAAAATTAATGTGGGTGGGTAATACAAAAGAATCCTCTTAGGACACACTGGAAGCGGTGGAAAGGTAGGAGCATTCAGCCAAATTCCGTAAGAATTTCAATTTTGTATGGGGAACATCTTAAGGGGTGGAGATAGGGGGTTGGTATATTCTGAAGAAATGTTGGGAAGAATAAAATAATAGGGGTTGGGAGTAGACTTGAATCATCAGGGGCACCCTGGTAGCATTGGGAACGTTTTGAGTAAATTTCATAAAAACATCAGTTTTGTATGGGAACCCCCCAAAGGGGTGGAGATAGGGGGTAAGTTTGTTTCAAAAAAATGTTGGGCATAAAAAATTATTGAGGGTCGGTCCTACAACCTATAGCTCTATGGGCTACTTCTGAGCAGCTATGGGCTGATTTATCTGAAAATCTCCCAAATTTTTCAACTTTGACCTTGATGAGACGCTATTTGCCCTCCTCCCATCTCCATAATTTTTTGGCTCCAGCATTTTTTTATCAAACCTCACAAAATAAACGGTTCCAGCGTATCGAAAAACAAATATTAATAATCTCCATATGTCACTATTCCATGGCTAATGTGCCCTAGACATGTTCAAATAATGTATATCGCACACATTTAGCTAAAGACGCACAACTCAAAATTTGTCATTTTCGAGTTTACTTGTTAAAACTGTTCATCATACACATATCTATCAGCACAAAAGAGATTAGTTCGTTTTTTGCTATACTTTGATGTCAAAAAACAGTTATGGCTTTCTTAATGTTGCAATAGAAATTAGGCTACAATATGCAAATGTATCCTATTTTTAGTGTCGGAGAATTCAAGCTGTTGTGATCGCGACGTAACTTCCAATCATATCCTGTTAGTACCTGCATCTAAATAATCCACTTTTATTTATGAAAAAAAAAAAACCAAGCTCAAAACAGTTTTATGCGTTTTCTGAAAATTCCAAAATTTTGAATTGTGCCTCTTTAGCTAAATGTGTGCGATATGTATTAGCTATGGAATAGTGACATATGGAGATTATTAATATTTGTTTTTCGATACGCTGGGACCGTTTATTTTGTGAGGTTTGATAAAAAAAATGCTGGAGACAAAAAATTATGGAGATGGGAGGGGGGTAAATGGCTTCTCATCAAGGTCAAAGTTGAAAAATTTGGGAGATTTTTATATAAATCAGCCCATAGCTGCTCAGGAGTACCCCTTGGACCGGTAGGTTGTAGGACCGACCCTGAATAATTTTTCATGCCCAACATTTTTTTCAAACAAACTTACCTCCTTTCTCCACCCCTTCGGGTGGTTCCTATACAAAACTGATGTTTTTATGAAATTTACTCTCAAAGTTCACAATTCTACCAGGGTGCCCCTAGATGATTCAAGTCTATGCCCAACCCCTATTAATTTATTCTACCCAACATTTCTTCAGAATATACCAACCCCCTATCTCCACCCCTTAAGGGGTTCCCCATACAAAATATAAATTTTACCTTTCCACCGCTTCCAGTGTGTCCTAAGAGGATTCTTTTGTATTACCGACCCACATTAATTTTTCATCCCCAACATTTTTTTCAAACACACTCACCTCCTCTCTCCATCCCTTTGGGGGGTTTCCATACAAAGGTGGTGTTTTTATGAAATTTACTCCCAATGTTCCCAATGCTATCGGGGTGCCCCTAGAAAATTCAATTTTATGCCCAACCCCTATTAATTTATTCTTCCCAACATTTCTTCAGAGCATACTCACCCCCTATCTCCATACCTTTAAAGGGTTCGCCATACAAAACTGAATTTCTTACGGAATTTGGCTGACTATTCCTACCTTTCCTTTGCTTCCAGTGTGTATTAAGAAGATTCATTTGTATTAAAAGAAGTGTTCGAAATCAAATTTAGTAAAACGTCTGGCCCAGGAGTGTTTATATTATCACGTTTCAAAGATAATTGGGACAATGTAAGAAACAAAATCTTCAGCCCTGGCATTGAGGACGATGTAGTCGCTGCCAAATCACTTGCTCATTTCCAACTTCAAGTAAAGTCACTTTGTTTGGCTCAACTGAATGAAAATCATCCCAGAGTATATTACAAGGAGTTCTTGAAAATCGTTCTCTTGTTCCTTGGCGAAAACATTCTCAATTACCGTGTCCACCAGGAGCCATCAGTCATGCTCGATGGATGGCAAATGCCAAATACTGCAAAAAAATATTTTTATTTCTAAAGCATTTTTGCTTGACTGAAAAAGAACTAAGTGATACTTTAAGTGGATGCTTAGTTTGGCAGCAGCAGAGCTATAGAATCAAGATTTTCAATTTTTGAATAAGCCTGCTGGGTATGCTTCAATTGAACAGATTAGATCACATAAATTTGAGGCGAAATTCTGTGGACATCTTTGGTATCTCAATGGCGAAGCTGTGGCTCTTGCTTTATTCGATCCAAGCGTTTCTTACGGCATCAAACGGAAAATGACTGAAGTTATTCGTCCGTTTGAAATGGGTAAAGAAGAAAGCACAGACATAGTTTCTGAGGAGGAGAGTGAGACATTATCTAATGAAAAGAGTGAGGATAACGGGCAAGACATTCATAAAAAACCTGAAAATTACTTACATCAAGGCGTTAAAAGAGTAATATTGAATTGGAAACAATTGAATAAGGAACTGAACTTAAAAGACTTAAGCAATTTCGTCACGTCTGAGACATCAAACTTTTTTAAACGCTTGAAATTGCCGACAGACTTCATTTCTACCGAAACAGAAGCTTGGGTAGAGCCTGAAGACTACCAGCAAGCGGAAGAGATCGTGTCTAAATTACATGTAGTCAATTATGTTGCCGAAAGAGGCATAGAATTAATAGAGGAATATAACAACGTCCTGTGTCGAAATAAAAAAGAAAAACAATTTTCAATGATTCAACGAAACGAACAATAATAAAGTCATTTCTTATTGAACGTTTCATTTCTTTAAAAAATAATGGTGGCTATTTTTTGAAGAAGTATTTAGTAGGTTAATTTGTTCCAAAGTGGTTTTTACGTTTTTTTTGTTTAGGAAACCTACAATGGGGAGCAGAAAAGGGGTAAGTTGCTAAAAAAATTATAGGTGTGAAAAATTAATGGGGATTGGTAATAGCATCCAACCATGGAAGGAGCTAAATTCCGTAAGAAATTCAATTTGTATGGGGAACCCCTTAGGGGGTTAGTATATTGTGAAGAAATCTTGGGAAGAATAAATTAATGGGGGTTGGGCATAAACTTGAATCATCTAGGGGCACTTTGGCAGCATTGTGAACGTTGGGAGTAAATTTCATAAAAACATCACTTTTGTATGGGAACTCGCCAAAGGGGTGAAGAAAGGGGGTAAGTTTGTTTGAAAAAAATGTTGGGATGAAAAATTAATGTGGGTCGGTAATACAAAAGAATCCTCTTAGGACACACTGGAAGCGGTGAAAAGGTAGGACTAATCAGCCAAATTCCATAAGAAATTCAATTTTGTATGGGGAACCCCTTAACGGGCGGAGATAGGGGGATAGTATGCTCTGCAGAAATGTTGGGAAGAATAAACTAATACGGGCCGGCCATAAACTTGAATCATCTAGGGGCACCCTGGCAGCATTGAGAACGTTTGGAGTAAATTTCATAAAAACATAATTTTTGTGTGGGAACCCCCTAAAGGGTTGGAGAGTGGGGGTAAGTTTGTTTGAAAATATGTTGGGCATAAAAAATTATTGAGGGTCGGTCTTACAACCTACCGCTCTATGGGCTACTTCTAAGCAGCTATGGGATGATTTGTCTGAAAGTCTCCCAATTTTTTAAACTTTGACCTTGATGAGACGCCATTTACCTTTCTCTGATCCCCTTGATTTTTTGGCTCCAGCATTTTTTTATCAATCCTTACAAAATAAATGGTCCCAGTGTATCGAAATCAAAAAATCCTCCACTATTCCATAGCTAATATGTATGTATAAGCAAGTTATACGCAAAACTTATATCCTTGATCGGGATCCTTAAAAATTTGTTTGTGCTTTCAGACTTCGAAAAATTATATTTTACTCGCACTTAAACATGTTTCCAGCCAGCCGTGCGCAGGAAATAGTTTCTAGGGCTCATTAAGCAGAATAAAACTTTCTTTCTCAAAGCAAAAGTTCTGAATTTTAAAATTATTTAGTTTTAATTTTGCATGTTTGTGAGCTAACAGCATGAAAAAAAAACGTACACTTGTGATGCACTTTAAATTTTTTCCTAACTTGTTTTCAAACAGGATAAAGTCTATACTCGAACGATTACACCAATCGACTACGCCAAATTTGGCTCTAATTGAAAACATTACTTGGTTTCTTTTTTATTAAGAAATTGTTTTTTTTCTTACTTTTTTTTCGATGCAATCGTTTTATCTAATTTTTGTTGTCTTTAACACACACAAAACTCTATCTTCTATAACTCTTATTCTTCTTCTTCCTTTTTATTAGGTATACCTTTGAGACGGGAGTGGGGCGGCTGAAACCAGTCAGGGACTAATTACCCAAAATATGGTAAATAATACTAAGAGCAATAAATACAAAAAGAAATTTATATTTCTTCTTCTATGTAAAAATTTAAGGTTAAATTAATTTACTCGTTTTTCGTTACTCGCTTCTGTTTACTCGTTCTGATTAACAAATTATTCAGTTCAAACTTTTAATTCAAAAATTTAATAATTAGTTTTTAATATACTTACATAGCTTTGACATACAATCAAATAATACTTTTCAAGTTTAGAATGATTAAAAAAGAGATATTTGACCGCGTTTCATATATCTGCGAGTGATATCGGTATTAATTCTGTGCCAAAAAAAAACCAAAGCTGTTTCTTTTTTCTTTTTGCCATGGAATTAATCCAAGTCAGCGCAATTTTGTTTCTTTGTTACAAATTCAGCAAACATTGATTTTTAAATATAGTATTTACAAACACTGCATTGCATCTTAATCACCCTGTATTTTGATTTCCTTGACAAACAAAATTTTTTGTTTTTTCCTTTTTTCAATGAGAAACATTTTCATTTGTTGTAATTATGTTGGATTTGTTTTCTTTTTTTAATTTAATTTTAAGCTTTCAGTAGGGCGTTGAGGATATAGGCGTGTCATAAGCCGCTTTCCTTACAGTCCCTGTCATCTATTGGCACAACTCTCAGCCTTCCCGCGCCCAGCTCTTCACCATTCAGCACAACTTTCGTTGAATGTTTCTGCATAGTGAAAACAAAAAAAAAAACATTTAATTTCGAAATAAGAAAACTTAAAAAACAGAAAAATCTGCTATTGAATCTCAAAATTATTCCATTTTATTTTGATTGCTATGTACTTGAAAATATTTGTTGTAATTAGCTGCAGTCCCTTGAATGCATTTCATCCTTGTCCTCATCCTTTTAGCGTAAAACTGAATTTTGTGTCGATTTAGTTCTAGTTTTCATTTAAAATTAGGTGATAAACAAGAAACAATTAAACGTTTGAATTTTTATTTAGATAAATCATTTCCAAAATACAGGGTGTTTGTTTTTATTTTCAATTTCAAAAATTGGCTGCGCGCAAAAAAAAATATAAATAGAAAACAAAATCTTCTTAATTCTGAAACATCCTGTATCCTGTAGATAAACTTATTGTTACAAAAAATACTGTAGCTTTGTATGAAGTAAATAAATATAAGGTCTCTTGGGTAGAAAATATTATGATTATGTGAAGAAAAGCATTTAATAAATCATGTAACTTAAAATGTAGTACATAAAGATCAAACCTACATATAATATATATTATTCTTTATTTATTGATTACTTTTATAATTAAAGAAAGAAATTGAAATTCGAAACATTCATATAAATAAAACCCGGTCACCTCAGACTATCCTCTTGACGTTAAAGGCTTCAGATAAAATGAATATTCTAACACAATAGCTACCCGCTTACTGTAAATATTTCGATAGCGATATTCGTCCATAGCATAGAAAAAAACCGGCTCCAATGATATTGAGTGAAAACTCAAGAAGTTATTGTTTTAAATAGGCGCGTCCTTGGTAGTAGAACGTGCGAAACTTAATCCCAAGGGTTAGGAAAAACAAAAATTTAAAACACAAGCGAATCAATTCCAATAACAAGCCATGAAGCTCATTATCACCCCAACGAGAAAATACATGAACTATCTGAAATAAAGCCCGAATCGAGCTGATTTTCCGGGAAAAAGAGATTTGTCGAAACGCATGACCAATTTAGTTATATTGACTATAATCCAGAAGTACAGTGATTAGGGATTGGTTGACATACTATACCTTACTATACATTATGCTCTGTCTTCCTATATCCCGGTTCAATTCTTCATAATTTTACAGCGTAAGTGACCTTGTATTCGCAATACAAGCGAAGGTTAAGTCTAACTTTGCACCTCAAACGTGGGTACAGTGAAATGAAGATTTACTTAACATCTTCTCCATACACCGACATCACATAGAGGGCCAAATATAAGTTTTTCTTCCACCTCTCAATTGGCAAAATTAATGTCGTATATAGTAATACTTTGTACAGAAGTTTCGAGCTCAAAATATCGATAGTCCAAAACTACAACAATTGTCATACCTTGCCTTTACCGCATTATTGTGAGGGAGGTACGTGTACTGCGATCATACGATTTATTATACCCTACCTAAATAATTGAATTATTCTTAGTTTTGAATTTCTGTGTCTTCCAGCAGTAGTCAGAAGTCTAAAATTAGTAAGGACATATGCTCTTTGCCTGACTGGGCCAATGTGTTCTCGATTATATCTGAACAATCTTGCAGCGATTTGGAAATAGAGCTTAACGTTCCTGTCTGAAAGACTAAGGAGCTCAGAGCTATAGATTTCTGGGATACCAGCCCGTTTAGGAAATCTGAGATAAGCTCCAGCGCTACAAAGCTTATCTCAGATTTCAATGGTGCTGATTTCCCAAAAGTATCATACTAATCAAGAATATGTTCGAATGATTCCACGTCCTCCGGACAATATTTGCAGGTGTTGTACTCAACTTCACATGTATTGTGCAGGTGAAATTTAGTTTTTAATGGCCTGTTAGTATGCCTACAATTATTGTTGAATTTTTTGGTGTTACAGTTGCTTAAAAGCTTCCGTTCCTTTGTTTTGGTAGCTTCTCCCAGTTTACATTTTTTTCTCGCAAGTTTAACAGTTATTTCGTTGCCATTCACACCTACGGATTCTGAAACTCTCGGTAGGTATACCTTATTATTCTTGTTGTGTTAATTACGAAACAGTCCTAGATCATTTCTGATTTAATTGCAAAAGCCGATAATACTTTTACGGCAACTCTGTTATTAAGAAGTATAGCAATGAAAGATAATTTGGTATTTCCTTAGGAATTTGTAGTATTTAATCCTGCGACTGTTGAAACTTTTCTGTTTGCTATTTACTAGAAATGTTTTGTCGGAGCTGTGCTATATTACCATATCATTGGAGAGTTCTTGGACAAGAATTTCATTGGTAAGTGATTGGAATTCTTTTCTTTGTATACAATTTCTGTTGTCCATACCTTAATAGCTCGTACTTCGAACTTAAAACATACGAAGTTTGTCGTTTCATATCGGCGCTACCACACCATTGAGTGCAACGTTTAGCTCAAGCCAAGTGAAAACTGTATGACACAGAACGACATTTTTACAGATCGCACGAAATTTCATTCCAACCGGTGATCAGATCTTTGTTTTCTTTTTTTTTTTTTCTAAGCAACAGGTACTTGTTTAGAGTCCCACTCGTTTTGCCAAGTATCAAAACTCAACAACTGGAAGACTTAATGTCGATATCATCTGCACACCCTAGCTGCTGGGTAAATTTGTAGGAGAAAGTGATTTCCATGTTTGTTCTTGCCCTGCGCGGTTCAAATGTCATGCTCCGTTTTTCAACCGTTCTTGAAAAATTTTGGTTAAAATCAAAATGTTATTGTTTTCTTAAAATATTCAGTCATTAAGTATAATTTTTCATCTTCTGTTTGGTTGAAATCAATAAATATTTACTGACTTTGGACAAGTTAATTTTTCGGCGCATTAGTTAATCTTTTCAGCTTTAGTCTTGGTATTATATTTATGCTTTTTTCGTAAGAACATTTTAGATACTTAAAATTTAACTCGATGACTAATTTTTGTTAAACCACAAGTATTAAACTTAACTGATGTGTTGAAAACGTTTCACTTCGAGCATTTAGTTGGATTATTTCTTTTCTCCACTTTATTTGGTAAAATGTCAAACCGAGATATAACTTTCATTTCTCTAATTTTTTTGAAATTTACACAACTATTTTATTTTATAGGAGAATTATGCATTTGTTATTTATATATGCCTGGATATTTATAAATATATAATATATGTTTTTCAACACGGATAACTTAAAAAATGTACATTGGCAACTCGGAAAAATATAGATTTCATCGTTCGTACATTATATGTACATTGTTAAAAATTACGATTTATTTTCGATGTTTGTTATGCAAAGTACGTTTGGAAACAAGAAAAAATTAATTTGACTGATTATTCGCGGAGTTATGATCGTTTCAAATTAAATAAAAAATCGTTAAAAAACGTCAGTTTTTAAAAACTTAAACATCTTGATAAAAAAATTAAAAAAATAATTATGGAGAAAAATTTCAAAAAACTCAGAGATGAAATGCCTCATGTATAGTTGAAAAATTTGAACTGGTTACGCACTAGATAATTTGTTGCCGTACTTCATAATACATCGCATACTTTCAAGCAAATTGAATTTTGTCGGGATACCACGCTTTGGCTCTATAAAATCTGTTCAGTTGCTCGACACTGTCATGTGCGAAAGTTAAAACCAAAAAAAATTTCTGGGTATCGATTTGAATCTCGTTGGTTTTTCCCAAGATTTTTCTTAGTGAAAATAATTGACTTGTGGTCGATCCATTAAGGTGGAAGCCACATTGATACATTCAGATTACTTTGGTGTAGAAAACCTTCGGACCCTCACTTTGAAAAGGATCGTGTATTCTATATATGCGGATATAGTATCGCATTTTTTATACATAGATGGCAAATGGATCTTATACCACTGTCGCAAGCAACCGCTTTTTGCGATTTGATTGATTATTTGATGGTCCACATCACCTAAAACTTAAAAGAGTTGCGAGGTCAGTCCATCACATTTGGCGATTGTGTTACTCTCTAATCTCTTAGCTGCTTAGTCTATTTCTTTTAAAGTTGGTGGCGTTAATTTGTTCATCGATGGTAGATGGCGCTGCTTGATGTTCAATCACTATACGCCTGCTTGTTGCTCGTTGGAACTGCTGCTTAAATACATCTACTCACCACCTATTTTTCTAGAATTAACTGATAAATTCTGTGTTTTTATGAATTAACTGTAGGTACTCTGTAGGTACGGTGAAAGTAGTTTAATTCTTATAATTTTACGTTTTGCAGGAAAATTATACATTTGCGTGGTTTCGACTTTTTATAATATTCGTACCAAACTAGAGTTTAGATTATTTTTTTCTGTCGGGCTGAAATATTGCTGTGGCTTGATTTTAATTTTTGTTATTGAATTTAATCCATATATAAACATACATATGTGTGCATCATAGTTAAAAATTATCATTCAAAAATGTTTTCCTTGTTTCGCTTCCACAAAAGCAAAGTAATATTTTTCGCCTTTGCATGGCAAGCTTATCCTTAGCATTTGTGAGTAATTTGATTACACTATTTACATCAAATAACTCTCTCAATATAGCGTTTTAAATGTTTTACTTGTTTGGGCGGTAGGCGTGGCGATGAAACGATTTCACCAATTTTTAATCCCTAGAGTTTGTTAGAAGTTTCTACCTGTGTGCCGAATTTCATTCAGTTATCTTCGTCTGTTTTTTCGTAATCGTGATTTCGACAGACAAAAGATGGTGACGCTGATTAAGAATATATATGCTTTTGTATACCTATGAAGTCTCTTTCTATACGTTACAAACGGAATAAATGTAAATATATCCCCTGTGTACCTAGGGTATTAAAAAACAATTAAATGAAAGTTTAAGAATATCGTAAAAGTCGGCAAAATTCGAACATTTTAGTTGGTTTCGAAAAAGTCGGAAGTTGGAGGTAATCGAAATCAACAAAAAGGTCGATAAATGACGAAAATAATCGAATTGTTTTGAAAAAAACTATAGAATACGAAGAGTATAGAATAACTCGAAAGCTACCAAAAAAGATTCGAAAGGCATCGAAAATGTCAATAAAACTCGATCGAATATATTGATGGGTACAACTAAAATATTGTTACATATACACAGTGTGGCAATTATATTTCGTAACTGAAGCTATTTAAATGAAACGCATCATTTAGTTTCAAATATATCTTTTTTTTTATTGAAAATCTCCTTCTGATTCAATTCACTTTCTACACCGACTCAATAGTGATTCAAATTCTTCGTGCTAATATTGTGGTATTGCATCCCATTTTCATTTTTATGAATATTTCGAAGTCATATGGTGCATGATATTATATTAATATGGTAAATGATTTAACACAAAGACTAGATTTCATGCCAAAAATGTATGCACAATCAAGACTGTGAAATACTATAGTGCATTATCGTGTAACAAACATCAGTCGTCAGGATCGTGACATGCTCGTGGAATTCGGTGAATTCTGGCCATGAAACGGTATAAAACTTCCGAAAAGAAAACACTAGTAACTGTTTGACCAGTTGGGAAAAACTTTCGGAGGATGATACCCTTGCTATCGAAAAAAAAACAATGAATATTGTTTAGTTTTTTGTTAGAACTTTTCGGGTTTTTTGGCTTGTGGTGATTCTTTCGACTTCCATTTAGCACTTTGACACTGTGTTTCCAGGTCATACTGAAAACAATTGTTGTAATTGTAGTTTGCCATTATTTGGACGTATATCAATACCTGAACAAATTAGACTGATGAACTTAATGTCATTAAGCTGAAAAGTCCAAGCTTTATAATGGTATATAGTTTTTATGGATGTCGCTTCTTACTTACTTACTTGGGTGGCCATAACAACCCGTTACCGGGTTACGGCCGAGCTCAAAAGCTCTCTCTAGGCGCCTCTGCTTCGCGCGCGCGCCTTCTCCAATCAGTCGCACCAAGCGCGGATAGGGTTTCCTCGGCTTGGTCTTTCCATCGGAGGCATGGTCTTCCTCTTCGAGGTCCTTACTACTTAATTGCTTACTGAGACCATAGTAACACCTATTAGCAAGAGTTAGTCTTCGCTTTATCTCCAGGCTGACATCGTTTTGAGTGTTCACGGCGTTGCCAAGATAGGTGAATTCCTTGACATCTTCGAAAATATAGCTGTTCGCAGTAACATAGGGTCCAATACGCCGCGTCTCCCTGTTTGTGGACAGCATATACTTTGTTTTGTTTTGCCCTCGTTCATCGTCAAACCCACCTTCACTGGCTCTTTTTCGATAGCAGAGAACGCAACAGTAACATCTCGCTTACAACGTACAATGATATCAATATCATCGGCATATGCAAGGAGCTGGACACTTTTGTAGAAAATAGTAGTTACGATGTACACTGGCTCTTCGCAACATCCCTTCCATCACAAAGTTGAAGAGGTTGCAGGATAGTGGATCGCCCTGTCTGAAACCTCGTTCGGTATCAAATGGTTCAGAGAGGTTCCTTCCTACTCTGTCGGAGCTGGCTGTGTTGCTCAACGTCATTCTGCAAAGCCGCACCAGCTTCGCAGGTATACCGAACTCAGACATGGTGGCATACAGGCAATCCCGTATCGGGCTATCGAAAGCAGCTTTAAAATCGATAAAGAGATGATGGGTATCGATCTGTTTTTCGTGGGTTTTTTCCAGGATTTGACGTAGTGTGAAGATCTGGTCTATGGTGAACTTACCAGGTCTAAAGCCGCACTGATAAGGCCCAATCAGTGTGTTGGCAAACGGCTTAAGTCTTTCACACAGTACAGTCGACAGGACCTTGTAAGAGATGGCAAGAAGACTGATTCCCCGGTAGTTAGCGCAGATTGTCGGGTCACCTTTCTTCAGTACAGGACAAAGGACACTGAGATTCCAATCGTCTGAGATTGACTCCCCGGAACGTACGAACATCTAGCACGCTGGAAGCATGCCTTCCGTCGATCACAACATGATCGATTTGGTTGCGTGTTTTCTGATCAGAGGACAGCCAGGTGGCCTTGTGGATATCGAGGTGTTGCAATCTGGTGCTACTTACTACCATGTTTCGCGCCGCGGTGAAGTCGATCAGCCGTAGACCGTTGTTTGAGGTGGTCTCGTGAAGGCTGAACTGACCGACAGTGGGGCCAAATATACCTTCTCTTCCGACCTTTCCGTTGAAATCCCCGAGTACAATTTTAACGTCGTCGGCCGGGCAGCGGTCCTATACTTCCTCGAGTCTCGCATAGAAGGCATCTTTGACAGCATAGTCCTTTTCCTCCGTCGGGGCGTGAGCGCAAATCAAGCTGATGCTAAAAAATCGAGCCTTGACGCGGATCGTAGCCAACCTTTCGCTCACAGGTGTGAACCTGGAGATATGGTGGCGAAGTCTCTTGCTTACTACGAGTCCGCATCCCAATTCGCGCCTCTCCACATGACAGCTGTAGTAGATATCGCAACCTTTTTTATTAGAGCAACTTTGTCCTATCCACCTTATTTCCTGGATGGCGGTGATGTCAGCCTTAATTTTTCCGAGGGCATCCGCCAATTCGATAGAGGCACCTTCCCTATTGATGTTCCGGATATTCCAGGTGCATATCCTTAAATCATAGTCCTTTTTTCGTTTGCAGTGGTCGTCAACGTTAAGGGGTTCTGTATCCGAGGCTTTTTTAGTCTTCATTGGAATGTTTTTTTTACGTGGCGGGTACCAAACCCTGCGTACAACTCAGTTTAGTTCCAGGGAGGACACGCTGCACACATTCGCTCACTATCTCAGCGGATGCGGAGATAGCTACCCAGATGGAGCCGTGGGGAGGCTGTGTGTCAACTTGCTAATGGTTGGCTCAGAGATCATCTGGCAATCCCCAGGTGGAAAGCAGTCAGAAACTTTACTCTGATCAACCAAAAGCCAATCCATCCTTGTCGCTTCTAGTTGCTGAAAAATAGCTTCAGTCTTGGAATATAATTTCCACACTGTGTATGCGTAAAAGATCATATATTGTATACTTGTCTAAATTCTATTAAGTGGAAGGGAAAGTTCTGGCTTTTTCTTTGTAAGGAAACATCAATTTGTGTTTTTACTATTTTGATTAAATTCATTCCTTAAATGTAGTTACTTGCCATCGTTCTTGTAGCTTATTTCCAACAAAGAAATTTTGCAAAGATCTTAAAAAGGGGATAGTCTGATGGTGAAACTTCAAATATGTAAGTACGGGGGTGTAAACGATACATTTTGTGTTGGCCAAAAATTACGCTTTCGTTGAATTTCTGTCTACAAAAGCTGAAGTTGGGAATGCTGACGACACAACTTGTAGAAACATGCAGATTGCGAATAAGCTCAGATTTAAAATTTGCTGAAACTTTTCATTCGCATTTTTTAATTTTACCGCACATTTAAAAACTATAGATTAAAGCAAAATTTAAGTCACAACTTCTTGGCTTGGATCGCAATATTCTAGCTGCCCCTAGTTCAGTAATTGATATTCCGATCTTGAAAATATAATTCTCCAGCTTGAGTCTAAACTTTTCCTTAAGTAAAATTCTTCATGTGGGTTAAAGAACTAAGGGTTATTATTTATTGAAAGCAAAACAAAGTGTTTTGAATTAACTCGAACTGAATGTGAATGATTTTAATTTTTTTTTCTTCTTCTTTTATTTTTTTTTTTGTTTTGTGATCGTTGCCAATTTTTTAACCCGAACGATACGTACGCATACTCTAAAAAAAAGGTTTAAACTAACATTGTTTTCTTTTCGATTTGGTATTGTTTACATATATGTATTTAGATTAAATTTAATACATCATACTTTTTTTTCGTAGTAGAAATGCATTTTTTAACACACCAAACAAATATTTTCCAATATTGAATTCTCACCCAGGCTGTTAACACAAACACACGAAACAGAAGCCTCGGTCGTTTAAGAAGGCAGCCGCCCCGTCATGGTATCGGTAAGTTTCGTACACGTAATTTTTTTTTTTTTTTAATTTTTCATTTTTTAATTTTTCCTTAGTTTCCCTGAAAGTGTTATCTTGTTCCTTATTTTGATAGCAATCGTTGTGCTCCTGTTCTTCTCTCTTCTTCTCTTCTTTAACTTTGTATTTGATTGGGAAAACTTTTAAGATCCTGTATAGTACTTACATACTAATTTATGTTAAACATTTGTACATCCTTCTTAATTTGAAATTGTTATCTATAATTTATTTCGACCCTTCATTCTTGACACTTTTACACAACTGCCAAGTTTTTTATTCGCCTTGAAGAAAAAACCAAAAATATTTTCACAGTTTCTATTTTTTATAATTAAAACTAAAACTATTTTTAAGAAATTATGCTTCTTAATTCAATATGAAAGTTTTCATTAAAAGTAAATCAAACATGTATGGAAAGAAAAAATATTTGTGCAATGTTTTTTGTGACTGCTCTTAAAGTGTTCTAATAAATTTTTTAAACATTCTTAAAATTCTTTGTTCCAATTACACTATCTTATAAAAAAAAGAAGATCTGGTATCACTCATATTTTTTTCTATGAATTTTAGGACGTAGATTCCAAAAATGCCAAACATTTTTTTTTTTTTTCTCTCAAGAATCGTTTTCGAGATATCCCCAAGAAACCTGTTTTTTCCTCCCTTTTTTATATATATATAACCATTTAGCTTTTTTTCGGCCTAAGTCAGTTGAACACCGTTCAAAAGATAATTTTGTCTTCTTTCTAACGGTTTGCTGTTAATGAGAATCGGATGAGATTGACATTGAAAAAAGTCTATGAGAAACTAGATCTCGAGATAAGGCCCAAATTTGTAAGCAAAGTGTTATTAGACAATAAGTTGCAATAGCTCAAAACGTCATTTGAATAATAGCTTTTATTACTTCTCGTATATTAATATATTAATTGCTCGATGGCGTAAGTCAGAAACGGTGTATCGGAGGCTCCAAACCAAAATACTTATTTAAAAGTACGGAAACATACAAACATATGCATATGTATATGCACAAAAATGTTCTTAATTTGTTAGTCTGGGAGTGGTTGCGAATTTTCTTAAAATTTACTTTGATAAGAGGAGAGGGCTTACTAATACCCCTATATAAGGTATAAGCAAATTTCTGAAGAAAATTGACCTAGTCGTTAAGCCAGTCAGCCACAGATTTAATTGTGGCTATAAGATTGGTATCTAAAATGTTCAAATGGATTATTAGTTTTTCGGACATAGCCAAATTTCACAAATTGTTATTAAAATTGTTGGCAGTTTTTCGTACTTAACTGTACTTTTCGTCTATTATCGACATTTGTTTGTGATATTAAGCGATACTTTGAAACTTTTAGCTGGTATTTTAATACTATATAATGCATTTAAGGGCTATTCATATATTGCGCAAAGCTGATTTTTGACCCCCTCTCACCCTGTGTCACAATCTGTCATATAAGCCCCATCTTCCCGTACTCTTCCTGTCGTGTTACAATGTAATATTTGGCTTTTAGCCTAAAAACTTAATATATCAAATATTTCGTGCAGACCTGGCAGAAGTTGTGCTGCCCTTACAGGCAGGGGGCACAAGTTCAATTTGGTTATAGTTTTTGTCTTTTATATGTGTGTTTTTTTAAGAGGTATAGAGCTTCGAATTGAAATAAAACACAAGAAAATCGTTTTAATGTCCATCAATTTGGCTTTATTGGAAAGATAATTTTATGCCATTAATGTTTAAATATGATTTCGGGCATGTGGCCGCCGCGGCTGGCTCGAATAAAGCCAATTCTACAGGTCCAATTTTGAACCACTTTTTCGAGCATATGGGGCCGTATGTCGGCAATAACGCCACGAATGTTGGCTTCCAAGTTCCTTAACGTTTCTGGTTTGTTGGCTAGACGAGCGACTTCACATATCCCCAAAGAAAATAATCCAATGGTGTCAAATCACACGATCTGTATGTATGTATGTTAGGGTGGTTCGAAGTGTACTTTTTTGCGAAAATCAAATGGGACGCCCTCTCAATTGGTTCGAAATAGGGTAAACAATTTAAAAAATTAATTTAAAATTTTTATCTTTAACCCCTACGGACCCTATTTCAAAAGTAAATTTGGCCTAAGCCGCCATTTTTTTAAACTATTTTTTCTTAAGTAGCTTTAAATTTTAAGAAAGAATATACTAAAAAAAAGTATCGTTCGGATCTAGCTTTCGAGATACAGTCATGTGAAGTTCCGGTTATGGCTTTTCTAAAAATCATTATTGATGTCATATGGAATTAAAGCCAATTCATTGGGCTATCATAATATGTTAATAAAATTACAGATTAATAATACAATTTTTAGAAAAAATAACAGTTATTTAAAAAACAAAAATTGTGACAATTTTTAAAAAACCTCCATACCTCAAAACATGTAGAGATTATTTTAAATTTTTATGAATCAACTTATGGACAGTAAAGTGTTCTTCCATATGACATCAATATATGTAAAATCTGTTCAAGAGCTTCCAACTTAAAATGATTTTTGTATGGCATTTACAATTTGCAATTTCCCATGACTATATCTCGAAAACTAGATCCAAATGATAGTTTTTTTTAATATATTAAAAGCCACTCAAGAAAAATTGTTTAAAAATATGGCGGCTTAGGTCAAATTTCACTTTGAGTTAGGGTCCTTAGGGGTTAAAGATAAAAATTTAAAATTAGTTTTTAAATTTTTTTCCAATTCCAAGTTTCCAATCCAATCCAATCCAAGTTTCCAATGGTTGCTGAGATATGTAAAAAAGAATTTTGGTTTTTCTCATATAGTAGGCGTGATACCGCCCATTTGTTCTTTGAACCTACTTTTTCCCGTACCTTTTATATGTGAAGAAAGTTTCATTCATCTGCGTCAAATTGTTGATGAGATATGTTGAATATGAGGTTTTTCTCATATGAGGGGGCGTGGCTGCACCTATTTTTCTAAGCTAACTATGCTTGGAACCAAGAAATGCGTTAACCTTCTCGAGCACCCAACCAACCCAATATGGCTACGATACCTTTTATGGATACGGAAATGCAAAAATTGCGTAAGATATCTATCTACCGGGTCCAAAAAATACATAAGCCTCCTTGAGCACCCAGCCAACTTATGGTAGAAATATGCCTTCCTCTTATGGTTACGGATGTAAGTTAATTTTTGTTTTCATTTTCAACCCTTTATCTTTAAAAGAACGCTAAAAATCGTTTGGAGTTGGCAAAAACCACGCTCATCTTATTCAAAAAGTATTATGTTTTGATTATATTGTATTGATTGATTTTGATAAATATTGGACTAACCCAAAATGTGTCTGGCTGATTGACGTGGTTTTTTGTGAACTTTGAACACTTTTTAGCTTTTCTTTTGACAATTAAGAGTTTCTAACGTGTCACTTCTACGTTATACCCAGCCTTTATGAAGCACATATCGTATATTTTGGGGATTTACAACTACTTACTTTACGACACTGTTCTAGGTTAGTTGTTATTTTTGGAGAATCATCTGAATTTTCTGTACCTCCACTAAGATAGAACGTTCCTGACATGATATTTATGTTTTTGAACTCTCTAAGCATATATATTGACTCACTTAAAGTGCAAAACTGCGAATTTTCTTCAAATTATGAAAATTATCATTTTAAAAAAGATAATTCTTCTTTTTTTTCTTATGGAGCTTAAAGACTACACAATAGTCTTCAATGCGCATGACCAATGACGTGGGTCTTCGATTTTTCTCAACATTTCCCAAATTCACGTATTTCTTGTTATAGTGATCGTTGCCACTATGACTTAGCATGGCTTTGTTTTCTACTACCCTGAGGGTTTCACTCAATTGCTTTCCGCCAGGCTTTAGTTGGTGATATCCGCAACGTGTGTATAACCAACCCATTGTCGCCGTTGGATTTGAACGGTAATTGGACTTTGTCGGCACCTGTACGCAATTCGATTGGTGATGCAAGATGGAAAATAGTAAATCGCGGGTCGAGAAAAGGAAAAAGTTGGAACATAAGCTGTCATGTCGGGACTTGAAAAAATTGTTAGTTTATTTTTTCAAATTATATCTATTTTCCAACTTTGCAAAATCAAAGTTATAAACACTAGGATAAGTGGATGACCATCGGCCACGTCTCAGGGCTTACATTCTTCAATATTTAACACTGTCTTCGCGGCAGACTTCAGCCGCGGTTTACCAAACTACATCCAACACGGGCATCGCTTACACACTGGTGTTGGATGTACACCCTCAGCAGCGGCCGAAAGCCTCCCACTTACCGTCACATACAGAAATTTAAAGAAAATCGGAAATGAGGCCGTTAAAACAATTACCCCAGTTCATCCTAAGCTAAACTGGTTCATCATTTTTCCTAAAAACTAGAAATTTTCGCATTTCGACAAAATTATAGCTTATCACCAAACCAATGATTTGGCAGTTATAACAACCATAAACATATTGACACTCAGATGACACTCTAGGGAGTCAAAGTATACTTTCCAATCCCATCCATTTTGCATACGGACCTTTGTACAAAGGAACATCGAAAAATACATGCATCGTATATATATTAAGGTGACCCTTATTTTCAAAAGTGTCGTTTTTTTAAATCGATCCCCCTAAAAATGTGTCCGAAGTGATTTAGAGGTCGCTCAAGCCGGTCAAAATATCGAAAATTTTTTTTTTCTATCTTTTTCCCTTTTTCCCACCCTAGAGGTTTATTAAACCAATCTTTAACAAAAAAGTAAATATGTATACATATTATGTAATCGATTACCTTTCCAACCAGCTAAAAATCATAAAAATCGGTTGACAAATAAAGAAGTTATGGCCATTTATATTATTTAAAAACCAAAGATTTTGATTTGTATAACATAACATACTATGTACATTTAAAGATAATAGCTAGCTATCAATATTTTTTTATTTTGAAAATTTTTTTTAACAATAAGAAAATTCAAAAGGAAAAATAATACAAAACTAATATTTAAGTCAAGTCTGATTTAGTATGTGTTTTGAAGTTTTTCCGATAGTCAGTAACCATTTTCAATAAATATTGCTATTGTTGTTCTATATTGGTTAAAATTTTATTGTATTCTTCAATTAATTTTACTCCACGTTCTGCTGCATCTTTTACCACATTTATATTATGAATTATATTATTTCCTTTTGTATAAGCTTCATTGACGTTCCACTTAGAAGGGTCTTCATTTAAAAATCATTATTGATCTTCCTTCGCAAATAAGTAACACCCAAAATATAAATATGCATATTACTCCAAATGAGGAAACCACTGTCATAAATGTTAAACTTATTTGCAGAAAGCTCCTGGCCATGACTCCATTACCACCATAATGCTGAAAAATTCACCCCAAACAGGGGTAACCAGGCTCTTTAACGCTATAATTAATTTTGGTCACTATCCTGATGATTGGAAAAAATCAATAACTAAAATGATTTCGAAGCCCGGCAAAGATTCTACTTTACCATCTTCACACAGACCTATTAGCTTGCTTTCCTGCCTCTCAAAGTTTTAATACATCTAAATTTTCGATTGGCACTGGAGTTCCTCAGGGTAGTGTTCTTGGTCCGTTTTTATATATTTTATTCTATTTTATTCTATTCTCTGATATTCCGACAAATGACCAGCTAGTCACCTCCACTTTTGCTGACGATACGGCAATTTTAAGTCGTCACAAAAATGCTGTGGTTGCCACCAACCAGCTTCAAAATCATCTAGTTGAAATGGCGTATCAAGTTGAATGAACAAAAATGCCGACATGTCATATTTACATTAAATAGAAATCCAACTTCAACCTTAACATTAAATGGTATTCGAGTTCCAGAAGTAAATGATGTAACATATCGAAGCCAAAAAGACGCAAATCAAACTCAAAGCTGCTAGCTTACACTGGTTAATTAACAGACACTCCTCTAAAATTGGAATATAAGGTTCTACTATACAATAGTGTCTTCCATTTGAGCATGTGCATACGCAGCGATAGAAGCATTCCAAAATCTTTGCAAAGTGGACTTTGTACCGGGACCTAGCTCATCTCGGGCACTGTTCCTTAATAATAATGATAAAAAAATGGCCATAACTTTCGAAATTTTGGTCGGCTTGAGCGACCTCCAAATCCTCTCGGATTGATCTGAAACTTAAAATTTATCGTTTTTCATCTATTGGCACACTTTAAGGGGGATCGATCAAAAATCACACTGAAACAAAATTTTCCCATACACTCGGGGGCCACCTTAATAATATATATATATATAATAATATATATATATTTACATATATATATATATACTTCCGTGGGACCTTTTGAACGTTAACGTGAAAAAGTTCTTATGTGTATCGCCACATTTATTCTAATAAAAGTTAAATATTTGTTAAAAATCGTAGGATACATGTTTGATTTAACTTAAGCATAGAATCAACACGTTGCTAAACTCCTAAAAATATCTCAATGCCAATGTATTTTAAATGTGAATTGCATATTAAACTTTTACTCAAATGTATTTTTTCTCGACCACTTTTCTTTCTTTTCTTTGTCCCACAGTAACTCAGCACCGTTCAAACAGTCCACAACACTCCAGCTCCGGCTCATCGCCAGTCATGTCAAATAGTAGCTCTAGTCCAGCGCCACCTTCCAGCAGTCCCAGTCCGCAGGAGAGCCCTAAGAATTGCAGCTACATTTATCGTGATTGATTGATATGTAACACCAAATCGATGCCACTAATCAAGCCGACAACAGTAACAACAACAACATCAACAAAAACTACAACAACATCATTTACAACAACAGCCAATAAGAAAACAATGGCAAAATCACAACCTGTCACACCAATTCAAGCCAAACCCAACAACATCAGTAACAGTAGCAGCAACATTCGCTCCATGCCAACAACAACAGCAGCAACAAGCGGCAACAACATATTTGCACAACATTCTATATCATACCCCAGTTTCATTCTGGACAGCACAGACAACGAAGAGGAGGAGGAAGATTCCTCATCTTTGGCCATGATAACGCCACCGCCTCCACTATCAGCAATACAACAACAACAACAGCATTCATTCTATGAAGCGTGCATGCAGCAACAGCAGCATCAACAACCACACGCAACAGCACATCCGTCGCGAAAGTTTCGCTTTCAAAATAAAGAAACTTTCAACATAAGCAGCAAGAGCAACTGCAACAACAATAACAATGCCAACAGCAACAGCAGCTTTGCAAGTGCCATAACGCCCACACGTTTGAGTGTTGCTGCAGCCGCTATGTTTTCGGCAACAGCACCGCAAATGGCGCAACTGAATCGCAAGTGGACGAATCTCAATCGACGGCGCAGACGGCGTAACAGCAGCTCAGGCGATTCAAAGGAGTTGGATAAACTGGTGCTGCAATCAGTTGATTGGGATGAGAACGACATCTACTGATGCTGATGGTCATTGTGGTAATAGTGGGGTAGTGGGGCGCTCAGTGAAAAACTTTTGCTTTCATTTTTCACTTTGATATAAAAATGATCAAACTTTATATTTCATGCCAAACTTTAAGCTGCTTTACAAAAGCTGCAAGTTCGTTATGAAGGGCTTTCAAGTGAAGTTTTGTTTATATTAATTAAAAAAATGTTTTTGATAAGACCGTTGATAATACCTAAATACGTACGATGTTGTATGTTGTTAAGCTTTAAGATTTAAATTTGATTTTAATTTTTAGTGGAGTGCCAATGGTCTTATGTATATGGCTTGCAGTTTAAAGCTCAAAAGCTAAGAAGGGTGATAATTGTAATAGCTTAACTCTTTCATCGTAAAAATCGCCAAACTATGAAACACAGGTGCGCATAATGACAGTAAAGAGTATTTTATCGATATTTTCGAATACATATGGGCTTCAAATAAGTCAATATTTCTATGAGTTTTGGATAATAAAGTAATAATGTCAAAATTATCAGAATTAAATTAAGAATGATTTTATTGAATTTTACAACTCTTAAATTTGACAACTACAGCCCCATCTTATTGCCGCGTATTTGAATTTATGCCATGGAACAAGACGGAAGATCATGTCAGCCAAATCCGTTCCGTCCAGAGTCCAGTCAAGTGCTTTTCGTCTTAAAATTTGTTAAGCTATCGATTTTATGTACTATGCCTGAGCGAAACATTTGTTCGAAATCTTCGCTAGCGGAAAAATTCGCTGGCATATTAATTTTCAATCCACTATTCCCTGAATTAAAATGGAGGACAACATCGAGCCATTTGTTTTCGAAGTCAAGTTCTTGGCGAATTCATCTTCAGAACCTGATAGAGATCCATTATATTCTTCAAAATTTCACAAAGACGAACAAGAAAAATTCTAATCGGATAAAATTTTTCATTTTCAGCGCTTAACTCTTCGAATTATGTTCTCTTTCTTTCCGTTTTTAAATGTGTACCAAAATTCGTATAGCCCATAGGCAGGCACCCACTTATGATCTGATTGAAATTAACTTATGTGTGACTCGAATTTGAACCAATATAATTATGATTTCAATTTGATTAAAATTTAAATCAAATTTAATTTGTAATTTATTAAAGTTTAAGGTAAAGTACTGCTGCTGATGCAGATATTATAAGCAAATTATTTACAAAACTTCAACAACAAATGCTATTAATATCAAATCTTTAAAAAAAGTCTCGATTTCGTGACATTCGCTGAGTAAAAAAAAACACAAAAAAAAACCTACAAAAAAATTTCCCTTAGATGCAACTTAAAAAATTTAAAAGTTAATAGCCTCGAGCCATGCGTTTTATAAAAATAATTAAAAAAAACTGTAGAAATGCTGTAATACATATTAATGAGACATTGAAAACTAGCTATAAAAAAAACCTATACTAAATTATTATAAGTAATGAACATAAATATAAATGATAAATCTTAGAAAGAGATAGCATTTAACTTTTACAAAACGCAAGTTAATGATAACAATTTAAATTAAAGCTTTTAATTATTTAATAATAGTCATAATTAAAAAGAAATTATTAAAAATGCAAAATTCGATTATGACATTATCCCCTAGGATAAACTCAATTCTAAAATTTATTATTATTTTTTGCAATGAAATTGAGTTCAAATTTTATCATTAAAATACTTTAAATAGTAATTAACAAAAAAATCAATTCTTATAATAAAAGAACCGTAGTGGAAAAGTATACATTTGCATGCAATTACATTTAGACGCATACTTAGATACGTAGGCAGGAACTGGCATACAGCTAATCGTTAGGGATTTTTGTAAATATTTACACAAATTGCATTAAAACGAGAAAAAAAAATATATGCATTTTACAACAACACAAAAAAATCAATTGAAAAAAAAAACTTAGCAAGTCTAAATTCTTATAAAGCGTAGTGAAAATGAAAATAAATTGTAAAAAAACTGCAATACGTAGCTTAACATTTTCAGCGTAAAATTCCACCAGTCAAAGGGTGTTAAAATGCAGTTAAAAAGTGATCAAAGAAATACTTTCGTAAGGTATAGTAATAATTAATAAAAACAAATTCTGTAAAAATTTCAACTTCAATATCACATACATATTCCTGCACAAATATACACACCAAACATGTTCAAAATAAACTCATGCTCCGGAATTTTGTCGGATACTTTTAATACGTATATTCGAAAACTTACTCCCTTTCGAGAATATTTTCATTCCAAAAAAAAACTTTTAGGGTTTCTACCAGAGCTGCGAAAATTTAATTTTTCGAAATTCGAGTAAAAATTAAGAAAATTGAACTTTTTTATTATGTATTTAACATTTTTTTTAAATTGTTTGCCCTTTTTCTAAGCTTATATATGCATGAGGAAAAACATGCATAAAGTTTTTTTTTATTTGTGAATGAGGATGTACTCAAAAACAATTAGTTTTTGAATTTCAAACGTTTCGCAAGAATTCAAGAACATGAAGTTATTTTTATTTAATTCACACCTATGTATGTATCAGAGATGTGCAATGAGTGGCTCGTTTTAATTTACCATTCGCTTATTCATTGCTATTGCGTGCTTTTATTCGACAACATATGAAACGAGTGCTGCAGTGCATTGCCTTTTAATTTCATTGCCATTGCTTGCCTCTGCTTTCTTTGAAAATACTTGAAAGACAAGCACTATTCACTCAAAGCTCATTCATTCATTTCTATTTTTATGCAACGAATGCGATGGTTATGCAACGAATGCTATGGCTATGCAACGAATGCTATTGCACAGCATCGAATACCTCATACGATTTGAGCTCATGTTATTGTAGAGTAGTACTTTGCTTGCCATTATTTGTGATTGTTGAGTTTCTTCTAAAAGACAAAATAATTTCTAATTTTAAAGCATGGAAAATACACAAATCAAGGAAAATATAATAAGAAAAGTTAATGCTGCGTAATGACATTCGTTGCATAGCCGTAGCATTCGTTGCATAGCCATAGAATTCGTTGAATAAAAATAAAAACGAATGAATGAGCTTTGAGTGAATAGTGCATGTCTATTGTAGTGTGTTCGTTGCCTTCAAAGGAAACAAAGGCAAGCAACGGCAATGCGATAAAGAAGTACTGCACGTCATCATTCGCTTTGAGTGAGCAGTGTTTTCATTCGTTTCACACGTTTGATGCATAGTGTTGTTTCACAATTCGTTTTTAGTGAATGTTTCACAACTGCTTATGAATGCATTCGTGCACATCTCTGGTACACATGTGTGTATAAGGGTATTGACACGGTCGAGCCCTAGACTTAAAGCTTATAAACTTTATTTTCAATTTTTATTAATTCCTGGAAAATGTTTTTGGTGTAAGTCAGGTTGTTTTTGAAATAACTGATTTGATAGTTTTATTAAAAAATTCTTGACGCACCAATAATATTTATTAATTTTTGTCAACTGTTTTATCAGTCTCCCGCAATTTTTTACAATTCGTTAAAGAAAAGTCTTCATTAAAAATATATTTGAGTAATAATAAAATAAATAAATTTTAATCAAATATTCTGGCATTTTTGTTAAACAGAGTGGCGCAAAATCATCTTTATGCCTTGAATTTGTTTTACAGTTTTTTTATTTTAGAGTAAATTACAATTTTTTTTAAGTATACCAAAAGAATCTTATAATAAAATCGACATTAGGACCAAAGATAATTTGTTTCTTATTCAAAAAGTGTTATAAATAATTATGCAATTCACAGTTCATAGTAAAATTGTAACGTGAAAAAATTACAATATGTCAAATCATATTGTGAGCTCAAAAATTTATTGTTTGCAAGTTATGTTTTTATCACTCTCTTTTCCCTATAAGATTCTCTCACCAACATTGAAAACGAATACAACTTTCAAAACACATAACATACTTAAGCACATGTTCAAATTTGTCGAATAGTGTATATTTTCATTTATATGGGAAACAATAACAACATAAAATAAAATATTGTGATATTACAACATGAAATTTTACCAGTAAACTGTGAATTGCATAATTATTTGCAAATTATGTTATTTTCACCTTTTTTTCCCTATATGATTTTCTCACCAAAATAGAAAACGAATACAACTTTCAAAACACATGCTTAAGGACATGCTCAAATTTATCGACTAGTGGTAACTTGTAATTATATGGGAAACAATAACAACAGAAGTTACCACCTTCTAAGATTACAACATTGTAATTTTACCATCCCAATTTACAATGAACTGTGAATCGGATAAATATGTAAATCCTATGAAATTTCCTTGCAAATTAGGGGGATCGAAAAAAAGTTTGTAATCGCAAGTTATGGCATGAGCCTTTAATCTAGAGGGTGAAAACGTGGAAAATCCAATTCGCGAAATAACGGGTAGTCTAATGTATATGTACATGAGTCAAATGTAGCTGGGACAATGGGCTCACATAGTTACATAACCTAACATAGATAAGTATCTATAACTTCCAATCTACTCTTTTTTATTTGTTCGAAAATAAAATCGGTCATATCAGACATCAATAATGGCACCCTGCGCAAGCGTTCCTCTGGGCATGATCCAATACACACCCACAAACATACAGAGAAACACAAAAAACCGAAATGCTAAATTCCAGTAGCGCAAACAAAAATTACTTTATAAAATCATGTAAACTATGTACTAAAGATAAAATGCTTAACTTATACAAAATACGATTAAAGGTAACTTTACCATTAAGTATGTAATATAAGAAAAATTTGATAGTTTTGTAGCGCGTTTTTTAAACATTTAATTTCAACTCATTGCAAAAAATATATAGACAAACATACGTACATACATATATTGTTAAATGCATATAGGTTACAACAAACACACTATCGATCTTTATACTTACATGCATTTAAATTAAGACAATTAATGTATTTACATATATATAATTAAAATGAAATGAAAAAAAAAAACAAAATAGAGTTCATTTGTTAAACGAGTTGATAAAAAAAAATACCATGCATCTATTGAAAAGCATACTACATATTTTAAATAAAAATTCGTAGAATATCTTAAAACTTAAAACTATTTATGTGCCATATTTACATTGACGATTTAATTTTTTTTTTTGTCTTTCTTCTCTAGCATTTGTTATGAACAAATTTAGTTTTTTCTGTTCTCATAAACTTGGCGGAATATTTTTACTGTCGTATACACAACGCAACTTTCAAGTTTCTTACAGGATATTCGGTAGAAAATATAGTTTGCGGGTATTTTCCTCATTAATGTCTTCAATATGCGTCGTATGCAAAGATACATTGTGATATATAAAATGTTGTAATTGAGGGAGACATACACTTTTACTATTAGACTTAACATATGTACGCTACAGTCGGTCATATTGACAGCTACTAATTTTTTTTTTTTTTTTCATATTATGGCCCCCTCTTCTACTAAATCACTGAAATCTGCGTTAACAATTAATTTCTCTTTGTTTTATTGCTAAAACATATGAAGAGTGACACTTTTTTTAAAGAAATAAAAATTAAATTTTTTTAATTAGTGTACTTTTAGGGTAAAAAAAAGATTGAACCGGGAGAATATCATAAATTTTCGTTATAAAGCGCAAACGGCGCTTTAAAAAAATGAATTTCAGTTGATACAAGTGACTGAAAAGATAGCAAAAACATTTTTGTATGTCTATTTAACCTAGTCTTGTTTTTAGTTTATAATAAATTTTGAGGTAATAATAATGCTCAATTCAATCTCATGGCGAGACTTTAGTTTGCGAGACGCCAGGCTATAACAACTGAGCCTGGATAAGTTCAAATGATAAATTTAAATAAGACATTTCGATATCTTGCTTAGCTAGCGAGATTTTTTCTGTTAAACTTTTCAAGCTCATGTAAGTTTGGGGTTTATTTTAGTTTTCTGTGGATTAAGTTTTGATTCTGTATCTGATTTAATTCCTAAGGAACTCCTAGTAGAGTTACACATCATGTTTCTCGAGCAACAAACCATTTTTGTTTTTAAAAAAAAGTATGTTTTTTAAAAAAGTATTTATCGTATGTTCCATTAAACTTTACAAGAATGAAGATTCAAACCTTTACGAATCGGAAACATAAGTCTTTTAATCTTATTTATTCTACTAGTTCAGTAGCTGTTTAGGCGCTTAAAGGCAGATAAAGTATTAAAAAGAAATGTATGGGGTGTACATGTAATCGTATGGATATGGTCTGCAATTCCTTAAAACTTTTATTTAATTGTTTTTCAAATAAGTATTTTATTCTTTTTTTTTAGTTTTGAGAGTCCATACATTTAAAAGTTTCCGCCAATTTGTTTAACATTTTGCTTGTTAAACTTTTGTTATATTATGAGAAAAAATTTTTGTATTTTCAAGCAAAAATCAAATGTGATTTGGTACAAATTTATTGAATGAAAAAATAAAAAACTACAAAAAATTAAATTTACGCAATTAAAGTTATTTTCATTAGTGGCAGTGCTTCTCAAACGCTCGTTCATAGCTTTGAATTCTTTCTTAGAAAAAATATACGCATTAAAACTTAAACTAAAAAAAAAATCAACAAATTATTTAGAACTTGGTTATATGTAAATACAATAGCATTTAATATAAACCTTAAAAAAATTAAACCAAATATCTAGTTTTCTGCAAAAAAAAACGAAAGAGAAAATAAAACAAAAATTGTAGAAAGAAAATACTCAGTTGCTGTGAAGTGGCAACATCATAGCACGCACGAACTTTTTATTATTCCAAAACTTTGTATAGAAACATTTACTAAAAATATTAACACAACAACAACCAAACAATTGCTAAACATCAAGAAATATAAAAAAAAACATAAAGCGTAGAAAAAATCTAAAATTTTTTAAAACAAAAACAAATCTAATAAACTAGTATAAAAATTTAAAAAAAAATTATTTACAGTAATTTTTTTCTGACATAAACGCATTCAAAGTAAAAACTAAATAATATCTACTGTAAAACAACACATGAACATACATATACTATATAAAGAAAAACAAATTAGTGAAAAAAATGCTGCCAAAGAAAAATAAAAAGATTTCAATTTAATATCTTAATTATTTTTCATTTATTTTATTTTATTATGCCTACAATTTGACTGATGTATTTCCTGTTAAATACTTCGCTTATATGTATTATAATTATTTTTAAAAATTTTTCTTAAGTTAGAATTTTTAGTAAATTTTTTGGTGTTTTGTAAAAATATTAGGTTTGCTTTCAATTTTATTATTTCAAGCAAAAATTTATCAATTGAAAAAGTTAGTTGATTTATTTCTAAATTTTGTTACGTTACCATTACTTTATTTTAAAGACAAAAAACAATCATTAATAAATTCATTAATAAAAAAAAAATTTTGCGTTTCTTTTAATTTAATTGTTTTTATTATTTATTTATTTTTAATGAAGAAAAATATATATATTTCTATACACAAATTCTTAAACGTAGCCTTATTTTTTCATTTTAAGTCTAAACGATGGTCAAGAATGAATGAAGTAAAGTTTTATAAGCAATAAATAACATAAAAAAATCATCAAAAATAAACAAAGAAATTTATACTCATATAAAAATAGGATTTAATACGAAAACACTGCAGTTACAGCAAAAATAATGGAACGAGTAAACTTAAATGAAAATCTTAACTTTTGTACACTTTTTAGAAATTAAGGGATATCATTATAGAAAATGATACTTTTACGCTAAAATCTTATATGAGAGTCGTTAATATGACATGCCAAGGTCTTGTTATTTGAGTTTTTTCATTGTTTTTTTTTTTTGTAATTTTTTTTTTAGCAAAATTAACTTATTTATTATTGAAAAAAATTAACATAAAAAACTTACATTTTATATATTTTCAAATAGATAAAGTTATTAATGTATATTTTTTTTTTTTTTTTTTTTGACTGGCCTGGTACACTGCCAACATGATACACATTCTGTTATGCTTCACATTAAAAACTGTTTCTCTTGGTCAGAACGATTATTGTTATCAGCCAAAAGAGTGCGACTCACCATAATAACTGACGCTTAGTGATGTTTATATGATGTTTATATTTATTTTTATAATATAACTTTGATTGTTTTTCAGTGCTAAATTTACTGAAAAGATTCTTAAATCTTTTCTAAATAGAACACGTTTTTCATAGTTCTTATATTAGATTTCAAAGTTAGTGAATATATGTAGGACTGATATTAAAAACAAATGTTGAGTGAAAACTTTTTTAACTTTGGAAACCTTCTGTTTGAGAAACGACATACTTAGGACTTTACTATTTATGTGATAAAGTCTCTAAATTTTAATAGACTTTGATGATTCTTTTTTGTCAACGTTTTCTTTAAAATTTTCTAAAAAACTATAGGGTGACATTGTTAAAAATATTTTTGACATTTATTAAAAAATGCTGAAAAATCGCTAAATTCCTTATATGCTGGACATAATGGTTTTTAAAACTTTCTTAACAGGCTCTCCACTCTGCTACTTTCCTCAAGTCCTGTGCATTTCAAGGTGTCTTGTCCGTGTGCTCATTTATTTCCACGAGTTTTGATCTTTTTTACGAAACCTTTCAGTTCGGCCCAATTATGAATGAAATCAGTTGAAATGAAATCATGTATGGAATCAAATTCTTTTTCGTAATACACGAATAGCATATAAATGCATGCAGCGGTGATTGCATTTCAGCCGCTTGCTCGAAAACAATTCTCAAGAGGTTGATTTATCAACAGAAAACAATTCTCAAGGGGTTAATTTATCAACAGAGCAACGCCGAGTTATAAATACAGCCTGTTCCGGCCACATACGCTTATCAATGTGAACCAAGCGCGATTCTCACTAATAACTTTACAACGACACGAAGAAAGTCTCTGCCGATCCACACATAATATGCATTTAATTTTTTACAATTAAAGTATTCTCTTATGGGATTTATTTTAGCAGTGATAGTATTTATAATAGCAATAGCTGTTGAGCCAGCGGAGAGATTAAGCTTTAAATTCGTATGTATGCGTTAGTACATTCGACATATTTTGAGTACAAATTTTCAGTACATTTGGCACATTTTCAGTATATTTTCGATACATTTGTAAGTTTTAGAAATTTTTTGTGAAATATATAATAAAATTGAATGACCTTTTATTTTTTTTAGTAAACGTTGGTGAAATATGCATACAAAAACAAGTACACTCGCCTTCTATAAAGTACATTCCAAATCTCGATTCAATACATTTCCACAAAACCCAAATGCCATTTCTTATTCACGCGTTGTGAGTCTCAATGAAGAGAGTTAATAAAAAATATTTTCGAGATTTCAACAAAATTTTCGGCTTATTAAAGTAGCTTTTATGTACGTCCTTAGTAGCACAAATACCACAAGTATATCAAATTGTCTTGAACTTATGCATGCCTTTTTACCAGCGAATTGTCTGAAAATACTTAAGTTATGTAATCAAAACCATAAAATACTATAATTTCCATAAAAATTTTCATTTCAATATTAAATCTCTCCAGTGCGTGAGCCAAATTGTTGTCAAATGAAATTTGCGAAAATCGAACGGTTTTGGCATTTGTTTTCGCATTGCCATTACCATTTTCCATTAGTTGGATACTTTTTTTGAATTTTGAAATAATCAGATCTTTTGTTTTTAATATTCCTTGGTTTTTCGACCTTCTATTGACATACACATATATGTATGTACATATGAGTACGTATGTGTATAAATTGGAATAAATAGTTTCTAACTACATTTGATAGTAGAACAGACAGAACAAACGAGCAAAAAATTTCTATTCTGTCATTTTGGTGGTAATAATTATTACTCGAAAATCTTTTAAGTGAATCCGAAATAATTGTATGAAATTGTTCATTTATTATCTGACAAAATATGTCATAACTCAAAATTAAATTGTCCCGACAGTTTTTTGTTCTTCTAAACCTTGATATTTGGTCATTGTCATCTAATATATTTTATCTACTTAAGTACTTGGTGTTTTATATGTCAGTAATTTAGCTTCATTATTTGCGACAGAGTTAAGTTATTTATCCTGTGACATAAAAATGGATCAAGTGAGTAGGCTCAATAACCTGAATGTTACTCCTTCCTAGCCTCAAGAATATTTTTGATTCTATATTTGGTGCATCTTTTGAAAACGTTTGTCAAAATATTTGCGAAGCTCCTTTAAAACTAAAATGTATTGAATTTAATTAAACCTATGAAATTCCATGAACGTTTTCCTGATGATATTTTTAATTTTATTTATAAGTTTCTTTTTTGTTTAGTTTTTTAAACTTATATTTATATACAAATTAATGGTATTATTTTCTTATAAATCTCATGATATTTGTGGAATTTAGTTTTACCTCTAGAAAAGCACTAGGCGAACAACTCTCATGAAACTCTCCAAATAACGCGCTCCAGAAAATCTAACTTTCTATGATAAAAAAAAAATCAACAACAAATCTTAATCTATCACAAAAAAACTTATACATAAAATTAACATAAATTATTTTATAATGAAAATTAACAGTTAGAAATTAAATACTAAGAAAAAAGTTATAAAAAAAAACTAATTACACGATAAAAAAACATCAACTTCTTTTTCATTACAAAATATATATTCAAGTGCTTCTTACATAAATTAAAAATAAAGTATAGTATATATACAATTATATAATAACATACATACATACATACATATAAATATATAAAACTATTTAATTAAGAATTATGAAATTATTATTAATACAACTGATTAATTAAGAAATTTAACCGCTTTAGAATTTTAAAAAATTTGATTATTTAACTAACAAATAAATAAAAGAAAAATACAAACTAAGCAAACAAAAAATTTGTTTTATTAATATTCAATTGATTTTTATACAAAAATTTGTTAAACATTCTGCAAAACAATTTTTAATTGCAGGTTCCAATGACACGTTATCATGCAAAGTGAAAATTTTGAAAAATCGTTTCAAAAAGCAAATGTATATATACTATATATTAGAAAAAACACTCACACATTATATTTTTAGCTTAAGATTTCAGTTTCTTAACTTTATTTTGTTAAAGAAAAAATACGTAAACATCATTCGTGAATAAAACTTCCAGATCAGCTGATATTCTGTATAAAGAAGTAAGCAAATATTGTATTAAATTTATTACAAGTAAGACAAAATATAAGACAACTTATTTCAAATTGAAAAACAAAAAAAAAATCAAAAAACAAAACGTTATGAAATAGTAGTGATAATTTAGCAGTTATACATAGTCATAAAAAATTAAAAAGTTTACATTTATTATGAAAACTTAAAAGGAAAAATTGCATACCATATAGATTAGAATTCTTGCACAGATTTCAAAAAAGTTAAAAAACAACATAAAATATAATTGCGAGTTTTTAAAAGCCTATACAAAATCATATTAAATTATTTCAACTACACAGCAAAGTCAATTTCGGCTAATGTATTATTTGCGTCAAAAATACGCAATTTTTCATTCATTATAAATTATTTCGCCATTATTTATAAATTTGATTTGCCCGAGATATCGCCTGATTCTGTTTTGATATCCTCTTGATGGACGATTTTAATTACGGACGATATAAATTAATTAAGAGTTTTCATTCATTATCAGGGGTAAAAACCTGACATGCTGATTCAAATGCCTATATATCTGAAGTTTTTGAAAAATAAACTCTGTTTTTATGTACAAATAAAACTCGAATAAAAGTACAGCGCAACTAGAAAATACATATGTAGTATGTCTGGTCTTCAAATTCTAAACATTTGATTTCTGAAAAGTTAGACAGAAATATATCACCAAAAAGTTTTCAACATACCTGGCTACTTACCTGTGGACTGATATATGAGAAGCCCTCACTTGTATCGTGTAAGGAAAACTTTTTATGAGACCGAAAAATCACAAAAATCACTCATTTTCACAGCACCGCATTTGGTCCCAAATCGAGTTTTTTAGTTAAAAAATTTCTGGAAAGCGCACTGTCCAAGGTCTACTAAGGATACCACATTCAAAAAAACAGCCCAGTACCAGAAGGTACATATCGGTCATTCTTTTAAAAACTGCACACTTTTTTTTTTTTTTGACCTTTTTGAACATTTTTGAAACGAAATATCTCAAAAACTATGGTAGATAGTATAAAAAATCAATGATATTTGTTAAGAAAGACTATTACTTTATAAAAAAAGTTAAAAAATTTAAATAATTTTGTTAAAACACTAATTTTTTTAATTAAAAAAATTTTTTCTCAAAATATTTTCAACATAACATATTTTTTTGTTTTGATTTTCTTATATGTAATTCCTCAATCAATCCTAAGAATGCATGTGCTTTTATATCGAAATTTCTTAGGATTGATTGAAAATAACATTACGAAAAATAAATTAAAAAAAAAATTATGTCGAATTTTATGTTGAAAAAACATGGTGCGCGTCCAGTAAAAAATTCGTAGTTTCCAAAGTTATGTCGAGAATTTTGATATGAAAGCACATGCATTGATTAAAGAATAACAAATAATAAAATCAAAACAAAAAAAATATTTCGAATTGAAAATATGTTGAGAAAAATTTTTTGAATCAAAAAAATTAGTGTTTTAACAAAAATATTTAAATTTTTTTATATATAGTCTTTCTTAACAAATACGATAAATGATTTTTTATCCTATCTACTATAGTTATTGGGATATTTCGTTTCAAAAAATGTTCAAAAAAAAACAAAGTGTGCAGTTATTAAAAGAATGACCGATATGTATATTCTTGGTCAGCGTCCCCACCTAATTCGATTAAGACATGTCCGTCTGTCCATTAAAATCACGTTAATGGGAAAATCAAGCAAGTGAATTGAATTGGAGTTTTGTACACAGGTCACACCTTCTAACAAGCAAAATCTTAAAAATGGGTGAACTCGGTTCACGCACACGCTTACCGCCCATACTTTATGTATATTTGTCCAAACCTATTTCGAAAAAAGTTGCAGCGCTTTTGATGAAACTTGGTGATTTGGTTCACATGTGAACAAAATTAGGATTGGGCGAGGTTTCAAATTTTCAAATGCTTTTAAAGGGGCCCTAAAATTAAATGTTTTTAACGCCATATCTAATAAACCATAGAATATATTGTGATGAAATTCGGTAAACGGATACATATCATGCATATATATCTTGAACTATGCAAAAAGTGGGTGAAAGTGGAAAATTGGGCGTGGCACTTTTTAACAATCAAAAATTTTGTTTCCCTATAACTCGAAATTGGCACATACAATTTTCATAAAAATTTTAAGGATGGTAGCACTGAAAGCGGTTATCAATACAAGCTAAGTCAGTATACTGATAAGACTCGTTAAAGGACGTAGCACTGTCCTCAATATTTACAAGCTAACTAACTACGCAATCGTTATGAAATCCAAAATGGCGGATATACTTGCTTTATGGTATCTGATAGCAAAAAAAGTTTTATGTTAAAGATAGTGTGCTATGAGAGTAATCTTCATAAAATTTGATGTAGAAGTGTCGGCTACGATAAGCTTTGAAGTTTTGGTGTAAGAGTGTTGCTTATGGAAAGCTATTTCTGGATCATTGCCATAAATTTTAATACTAATTACGACATATATCGCAATCTATCTATACAAGCTATTGTGCTAAAATTTTGTATGTGGATGTCGGTCATGAATATCATTTATTAAGCCAAAAGAAGACGGAATTGGATAGGTGGGTGTGACATCTTTCAACTTTTTCATTTCTTCTCGATTTTTTTCAACATTTTACAGATACTTTAGACTTTTTCAACATTTTGACTTTTTCTAATCTATTCCTTAAGTATTGGTTCAACTTTCTTTTTTATTTTTTTTTTTAAATGTTTTCTGTGATAGCAAAACTTTAATATTGAATTCAACTATATTGCTAGATTGCGGGCAGAAAACATTCACCCTCATAGCTAACCATTATTTTTTCGATCGAAAACTCTGATTTTGTTACAAGTTGTCTGTGTTCAGTTTCATATACATATGTTAATATGAGACCCAATTGCAAAGGTTACGTTAATTTACAATTCTAATTCTAATTGTTGGTAGCGACAATACTATAAAATATACTTACATACATCTGCAAATTCCGCTTTGTCCCATAATTATGAAATTTATTAGTTGAACAATTGAAACAAAACGGCCAAGTTAACCTGTTTTGCTTTCACCTGCAGACTAGCTGCATTGGATATAACTTTCATTCAAACGAAATTGCCAATGTACGTTTATGTTCGATGTGTAATGCGTGATTATTTTCAAATTTGGTATAACTTTATACCTCTTTCTGATCTGCCAGACTCCATTCAAAAAATGCACATTTTTGTTTGTCCTTAGAGATAATTGCACATTATTCTATCGAACTTCACATTCATTAGCAAACACCGATATTCATGTCAAATCGGTCAATGCTTTTTATTAAACAAACATGACAAAGAAGAAATACATATTCATCATACAAATTTTTTTTTTGTAAGCAAATACATTTTTTTTTAATAACAACAAAAAAATTCTTAATACATATATGTAAGAGTTAATTTTATAATTTATTTTAGAAATAATAGACAAAAAAATCGTTATTAAAAGACTGAGCTGAAAACTTAAATGAAATTCCTTCAGCAAATACAAAATAAATAATGGAAGAACATTTTTTTTTTGTTTTGAAAACTAAAAGTGTAGTATTTCATTTTTGTCATTGTTCATTACATTTACAAAAATGTAAGACTTTTTTTTTGATTCGTTTTATTTAAAATTACGTTGCATTTTTTTTTTTTTTTTTTAAATTACTGCATTTAAAAAATTAAAGTGAAAAACTAAAATGAAGCTTACTTGCACACTTACCTAAACTTGAAATACAGCCATGAATTCATAGTTACATATTTGTACTACACACATAATATGTGTTCTTAAATTTTATTCTGTTTAAAATAAATAAGATTAAATACATTTTGTTGTAAAAATGCAATTATGAGTTAGACGTACATACGTACAAAAATGAAGGCAACACCACCCACAAGGAACTTCGGCAGTAAACTATTTGCTATTCACTTTTTTATGTCGGCTAAACCTTATCAGAACAACCACTACGGTGCACAGTAGGCTACGCCCATACAAAAGTTGGTCAAAAATAAAAGGAGTACTCCTATGATCATAACTTGGTCTTCTTGTTTAATTTAAGCTAATAAAGAAAAATTTCAAAAATAGTTGAAATCGGTCATCTATATCTTCGACCTACATATATATAATTATTATTATATATATAAATAATTATATATATAGTATATTAATTTTTTACATGCTTTTGTATGGGAGGTACATACTAAAGTAGACCGATCTTAACGAAACTCGGTCAGAATGCTAGAAAGTAGAGCAATAGATGTGTATAGAATATGGTTGATATCGGTTAGACCCTAGGGGTACCTCCCTTGGACCTATATTAATTTTTTACATGAATTTGTATTTTAAAAATTGATAACTTTGGTCAGCGGTAGGTAAAAGTCGGTAATTTTTTTCACGTATATTGAAAGGAATGACTCTTACACATTGTAATAGGTCCATGGGAGGTACCCCTAGGGTCTAACCGATATCTTCCTTTTTACCTGAGATATATTTATTATATTAAATTTTTTAAAAGATAACACTTTTTTATGTTTCTCCTTCATCCATGGCTTAAAATGTTGTGCACAGAACTGGGCATATAGTACCATATAGCAAATTTTTCAAAATGAGATTTCACAAAGGATCGGTTCAATTCGGTGAATTTTTTGACAGATACTGCAAGACAATAAAACGTTCTTACGATATTTGTTAATATGAATGTGAGACTCATTGGAAATTTTTTTTTGTTTGACTGATTCAATTGGATAATTTTTTTCTTTTTTCAATTCAATTTAATTTTGTACTTTCACTGTTTTTAATTTTTATAAAAACACAAAAATAAAATTTTTTTGATATTTTTAAAAATGTTTCACCAAAAATTGTCCAAAAGTACTTATTTCAAAGGGTTATAGAAACCATAAATATTATTTTTTGGGCTAATATTTAGGATTTACTTTTTTCAAAGTATTTACTTTACAATGATACCCATTTTGTTAGGCTTTGAGACAAAAACATTTTTGATTTTTGACCACTAGACGATCGATCTACTGTGCGGTGGTTCGGCTGGAAAGGAAATAAACGATGTAAGCGACATATCTGGGGAAGCGCTTCCGAAACGGGTACTTTGGTGCCAAATGGGCACTTACGGAACTTTTTGGCACTTAAAAAAATTAATTTTGACACCAATTTTTTTCAAATTTTAAAGCAAGGAACACTTCAGCACTACTTTCTTCTCAGTAAACTTTATGCTAATTCGGATTTGGTGATTAATATTTTCGAAAACTCAAATTTGACCAATAAAGTATTTTTTCACTTCTTATCATACATACTGAGATTGACAAATAATATGAACAAAGAATTTCAGAGTGAAATCCCAAAATTGATAAACTGCTGCTTGCCGTCAAAAGCTACTTACTAAATACTGTGGTCACAAGGAATAACAGCTAAAGTCGATCTATGATCACAAGGCAAAGCAACATTAAGCAAGTTTTTTTTTTGTGCTGAATTTTATTTTTAAAAAATAACAAACGCTGAAGAGATAATACTTTTTATTCTAAATGTTAAATACCTAATAATAACACTGTTTGCAGTTTTAAAACCTAAAATTTGGAGGAAAATCGACTGTTGCCAATTAAGGGCAATTTGGGGTCGCTGAGCTCGAATCTACCATCGGATTTTGGCCTGCCGGTCAACCTTTCGAGATAATGGTCAATTAGCCGGTAAGGAACACTGTTACAAACTTTCTACAACTGTGAAAAAAACTAAACACATACATTGTTTTATTTGGTTTAGACATACGTATAAATAAAATAAATATAAATATTGCTTCATACTCAAAAGAGTTTTCTCATTAGGAATTTCCCTTAAGCGCATTTTGTGCCCGTTTGCGGGCACAACCACAGTTCACAGTGCTCTAGTTTGGCCTAGAAACTAGTTAGGTCAAACTATTTTTCAGGATAAATTAGTTTTTCCTATGCCAAACTAGTTAATTTTAATGCCTACAAGTATTTAATTTAATTTTAATACAAAAGCACTGTGGATAGCGAAGCTGGTGTTGCACATGTTGTAGACTGAACCTGAATCAATTATGTGTTGTAAAAATTGTAATGAATTTTGTTGAATATTCATGTAAAAAATTATTGATCAAAAACACTTTTGAAAAAAAAACATCAAAAATTTTAAATGTTTTTCGTCCGCCCGGTACCACTATAATATTTATACCGTCAAAACTAAGTGAGGCTCCACGATTTTTTAACGAATTCTAATTTGGATGGGTTCAATGCATCGCTGTTATTTTTTTCAGATTTTTTCGAGGCAGAACATATCATTAAAATTCAATTGTTGATAAAAAAAATTGCTAATTAACAACAAAAATGCAAAATTTTTGCAGCTCTTCAACTTATTGTCTACAGAAATTTAAAAATTTCGTCACCATCAGTCAAGCTGTTCAAAACAGCTTTTTTCATTTTGAAAAAAAAGTTAATGAAAACTTTGATTGGCAATACTGCCGTATCCGAGATTCTTATGGCATCGGATAGCTTAAGAAATTACGCGTCTATTATAAATGTTGGCATTTTAGTTCAATCATATAAAAAATCTACTAAGAAAATTTCCTCTGTCTCAATTTTACAGGTATTTCAACAAATTGACATAAACAAACCATCAATTATCTCGAAATTAATTTTTTTAAGATACGTCTTTTTCGCTTAGTACGGCAGAATAATTATTGCAAAAACAATTTTTTTTAAAAAAATTTTTCCGTACACTAATTTCTACATCTTGCAGCTACTGACTTATGTATATAAAAAAACTTTGAAAAACATTTCAGACATGTCGGTTTCACGTATTCTGACCCACCTTGCCATATGTAACAAAAACATTTTTCTATGTTTGAAAACCAGTAGCGTTAAAAAGCAAAAAGTTGGCTTTTACAAATCATAGGGCCTCTTGTGAACGATTTATGGCCTTAGTCTGTAAACAAAAATTGTTTTACACAGAAATGCCTTTTATATACGGGATACATATCATTAGGGCTTATAGACATTTTTTTTTTCTTCTTTCGAAGAAAGACTTTCGAGGTATCTTATTTTATTTCAAAGAAACCGTTTGATGAGTTATAGTTTATTCCAAAGTATTACAAAACAAATTTATAAAGAGCCCAAATTAGAAAACTAAATTTATTTGTTTTTATCTAGTGCTCGTTTTACCTAATCACATCAGCTTTTTAAATTTTTCAAATTTAAGTTTAGGTGCTAAAAATACTAAAATTGCGGAAACAGTTTTGAGCCACCTTTAAATGTTACGCAAGTCTGTGTGTTAACATAAGCTTTCTTTTTAGGAGATGGTAGCTACATAAACAAATCTAATTCGTAGAACCACCTTAATGTGTAGATGTATCAGGTAGAGAACGTTTTCACTCATTCGTTGTAAAGTACTTTTAATCAAGTTTATTGTTAAATAAAGTCCTATTCCGATTTCATTTCATTTTTTCTCTTTAATGTGTCGTTGATATGAATTGTCGAATATAGAAAAATCTATCAAATCAATATTTACGAAATATTTTTAGAGTTCAGATAATTTCGAACTTAATAAAAAAAAACAATGAAATAAACAAAACAAATTAAGTAACGCACAATTTATAATTACAAGAGAAGGGCATTCTCATGTTCAATGCATAAATAAATTGAAAATTGTTTTTTGACTTAAATTTTTAAATTAAAAATTTATATTTATTTAAATTTAATAACATTAAAGAATATGGTTACGTAAAATTAATTAAAAAATCAAATGCGACGCTTTTTGCTTCAAAAACAAAGATTTAAATGAATTAAATATAAATTTGAACAATAAAACAAACCAAAAATATTTATTGAATTCATTACTGAAATAAAATAAAACAAAAATGGATAAAATTTCAAAAAGTAAAACAGATAGAATACAGATAAACAGTTGAAACGATGGATGATAACTTATTTCAAAATGATGAAATGTAATTTAAAATTTAAATAAAGAAAACATTTTACATCAACGCATAAAAACCAAAAGCAAAATAACTATATACATATAATACTTAAAACAAATATTATATTAATTATTGAAACCCATAAATTATTATATTGTATTATTATTAATTATTAATTGAAATATTTAGATGAAATGAAAATTCTTGAAAAAAATAGAAACTTACAACAAAAAATAAATTAAAAACGGCAAACAAAAAAATAAGAAAAATATAGAGAATATTATATCAAAAATAAAAACTTGTGACTTTTGAATTAATTATTGTTTCTTTTTTTAATTTTATAAAGTAAGATTAGTAATTCCCAAACAGGTTTTCCAGGTTTTCAAGACATTGCAAAAGTCGTAACCTGGGAATTATAATCAAAGCCATCTAAGCGAAAGTGCAATGAAAGCCATATAATTTCTCGCTCAAGACCCATAGCCCTAAGAACCAAGACCTCTTTTTTCTCTTTTCCTCTTTAAATTGTGTCTCACCTATAGACGATCAGTGTGGCTTCTTTTACTTATTGATATTTTCATTAACCCAGACATAACACCAAGTTTCAAGAGGATGTTTTTTTTTTGAAGAGTCCGAATTTAAATTCAAATAAAACAACAACCAATTAAGATATCTCGAAACTCTTTAATTCATATGAAAAGATATTCAATGACATTAATGTTTGAAAACAATTTCGATCATATTTCAAAGCGCATGATTTCAGTTCAATTTTCGACCACTTTTTCAAGCTATTAGGGTCCAATGTCCGTAATTATCCGAGTTATGTTGGCTTTTAAAGAGTCAAACGTTGCTGAATTATCAACACAAGCCAGAAACTACACACGTTGCTACAAGAAACAATCCAGTAGTATCAAACCAACCGATCTTGGCGGCCAATTTAGTTCAAAATTGCAAAAAATCATGTAAACTTCGAGTGAATTCAAATCTGAAATTTCAGTAAGTTTAGTAAACTGCCACAATTGACGGTCTGAACATTGTAAATGATCAAGCTATAGAAGTTCGCGAATCTAATAATTCATCAGTTTAGATATTTGGCAACTTTCTGAGGAAGTTTGTATAAATGGTACAATATTTGTAAATCCAAGGTCAATCGCAAAACTTCGACTTCGAGCTCCTTCAACACAATTTGTTAATTTTACAGAGCATTTGAACATTTTGAGCTTACCTTACCTGCATAAGTTTAATCAGGAAAATCTTGGACATATCCAAGACATAAATCAAATTATCCGAACGAGATCAACTCAGGGAATATCGGATTTATAATTGGCTATACAGTGTGTAACCGCGGTCAGACACGGATTAACCTTACGGGCAGAGTATGCACGTGCCTAGGGCGGAAAGATTTAAGGGGCGGCAAATATTGAAAGAAAATTTGAAAAATTGTTTTATGCGTGGGAATTGAATTTCCCGCCTATTTCGTTGGCACGCGTACCAACCTTATGTTGAAATTTGTTGTATCAAATTCAATACTGTACAATTTTACACTTTGCTTATTCCAAATTAAAGTTAGCAAGCATTTCTGTTCTAATGAAATAATAAAATAATATTTTAAGTTTTCATTTTTTTTTCGTACCAAACTTATTCCACCATTTACGCTATTCACACACAACATATGTATAAAAAAATAGCATTTCGCTAAAATCAATGCTAAAATTTAACATATCGGGCATTTCACACGAAGCGGGCAATGAAAATAAAGTGAGGTTGTGAAATTTGTTTATATTCCGGTAAGTTATATATCTAGTAGACATAAATCTGTACACATATTTTTTTTCGTATGAGGCTTAATTGCCGAGTTCTGGGCTTCTAAAGAATTGGCGAAGTTTAAGGACCGTCATTTTTGAACGCTGTTATTAGAATCAAGGAATTTATGATAAAATATAAAAAGTATTGATTTAACTAGTAAAAAGGATGCTCTCTTTAATTTTTTAGTTAAATTCGAATTTCAAATTTTTTTAAGTATGGAAAACTGGAAGTAAAAATTTTAAATCAAATTTTCAGTAACTTCGACACAATATTTTTTAAATATTTTATTTTAAAAAAAAACCCTAAGAAAATAAATGTTTCACAAAAAAAATTTTAACGTGATCGTTATTAGTTAAGGGGATATATAAATTAAAATACTTAAGAAAGTGCCACGTCCCATACAAAGTGCGGCACGTATACACTTCAATTCATAAATATATCTCGTATACTAATGTAGATCACGTTAAAAAATTTTTAGCATATTACCGGTATATTTTACGCTTTATTTTAAAGTTAAAATAAAAAAAATAAAATATGTCGAAATTATTTCAATTCTGAGATGAAATGTTCACTTTCGGTTTCCCACAAGAAAAAAAAAATCAAATTTTCAATATGATTTCATAATTGAAAAGAGCAGTAAATTTCCTATTGAAACTACAATGCTTCATATTTTATTGAAATTTTGTTAAGTTCGAAAAACGGCTTCCGAAAAATCCATTTTTCATATTTCGTCAATTTTTGGAAGTCCACAACTTGTAAACTAAGCCTTATATAAAAAAAAATTAAGTGTTTACACCTTCTAGAAGTGCAATTAAGCCGAATATGGACAAATTTCTAAATCTCATTTATTTTGCATTATCCCCTTCGCCTGAAATGCCCCATATGTGAAAAAAAAAATGTTATTTGTTGTAAAAAAAGTTTTGAGAAGGGGGGGGGTGGCAATTTTTGCAACTGCCCAGGGGCGGGAAATTTCTTAATCCGGGCCTGACCGCGGTAATGCTGTTACTTAGGAGATGGAGAGCAGTTGAGGGAAGAAACACTAAATTAAATGAATATAAGAACATTGCTGAAATCGTCAAAGCGGCTGAGGACGGGTTTGACTTAGAGGGGGGCAGTTAACGCCGCATAGCTAATCAAGTGGTTAACTTCCCATACTTAAACCATACCTACTATCCGCATAACTTGATCGTATTCACTTCATACTTACCTACCTACGTTGAGTTTCGGTTGTATATCAAATTAAACATCACGTACTCCACATGCCTGAAATTACGTACAATACGTACTTCAGATACTTACGTACATTACGTATTTAGAACTTGATCCTTCAGACGCTACCTTTGCAGAACGTGCTTAAGCCAAGATCAACACCTACGTGGTAAATTGCAGTGAGCTATCGTGAGATGTGCTTGTGTTGTGGTATGCTGACGTTGGACTGTGTAAAGAGCAGGGATTAGAGTAAACTCTTACATAGGTTTCTTCTAATTATATGGTTCACTAAAATTCAATTCTCTTTTGGACTTAAATAAAGTAAATGCATTAGTGCCACAATATTAAATCAGCTTGGAACTTAATTTACTAAAATCAATAAAATAACTTTATTCACAACTTTTTTTTTAACTTTCCTTTGAAACTTAAATTTATTGCTTTTATTATTTCTTGTTAGACAAAAAAGAAGTTACTTTCTGATAAGACTTAATTTATTAAATCTTCGCCTCCAGGAAAAAACTATGCATATTTTCTATCTAATATCGACTGTAACTCAGTTCATAGTAAAAACATTGGAGATTTTTAATGTTTATTCAAACCGTAGAACATTCTCGCTATAAATGCAAACTATCGAGTCTATGATACAAAGTTATAACGAGAGGCTTTTAGAGTTTTTCAAAAGTAAAGCTAATTTTATTGACCTTTATAAACATCCGTTAAATTGCGATTCATAGTGCTTTGTGTAGTGGAAATAAATCAGAAACGTTTTGGTCTCCGAATTTATTTGACAGGTAATATACCTATTAAGGTAAATCCATAATTAAAACTTACGAATGTAGGCACGGCATCATGTCAAAATTGACTAATTTTTCAGGAATTTCTAAGTTCGTATTCAAGTGAGTATCACATAGCTGCGTTGAACTTGAATGATCCAAATTGCTAATTTAAATTCCTTCAGGAAATTATTATTCCGTAAAGCTTCCATTGCCACCGAAATGTCAATCTAACATCAAATCATCGTTATTTTCGTAATTTTTGTGACGAATTTGATAATTGTGCATTAGGATTTTCATTGACATAAGCCTAGCTGATAGACTTTCTTCGTCTTTCACTGAAGAATTTATACTCCTACTCTCAAAATGGAGAAATAGTTTTCGAGAGAGTCCTGGCTTAGTCTGCCCAACATAAAAAATTATATGTTCTTGTTTTCGAACATATCATTTACAAGGCAAACCATTGAATCCAGGGTAAATACAGGTCCATTGATGCAAACATTTTTGTTCATTTTCTCTTTTGGGAGGGTAAGTTTTCTCAAATACTCTTGCAATTTCCTCATTTTGGCAATCTTGCTGCAGGTTCTGGTGACAGGGCGCTTATTAACATTTTTGTCGTATAGATTTTTGGTATCGCAATCCATCGTTGAGATTTTGTGTGAAGGTGTCGCTAGCTTCTTCATTTACCTTATTTTCACTATTAGAAAAAAAGTTATTGTTCAAATAAAAGTGAACACAAACAGCAAATGCAGTACTAGATATCCTCAATTAAACTCTCATTTTGTCAGACTATCAGTCACCTTGGGAAGCGTCCTCAGTGACATAAACTTGTTAATGTTATATGCCTCTAAAACATAACTTTCCAACTCACTGTCTGGTTGCTTATGCCAATATCGCCACCTCACAAAGTAATCCGCATACTTTTATACAAGTGGTAATAGTCAAACACTACTAATTTTTTTTATTCTAACGTTTTTATGCAACTGCGAGAGGCATGAAATGAATTTAAATGACAATGGTTCATAATTATGCAAAGGTAGAGCTGAATTAAATAAATAACCTACATATACAATGTATTTAGTTCAAAAAAAAATTGATGGAAATATGGCCAAATATGTAAATGAAAAAAGTGCAAAAAACGGGTTTTCGGGAAATAACTCGAAAACGACTCTCAAGAAAAAAAAAATGGTTGGCATTTTTGGAACTTACGACTCAAAATACATAAAAAAGGTATGTGAGAAACCAGATCTTTTTTTGTTTAAACTAGTGATGTAGATGATTCAATCATAAAAAACATATTAAATTTTCAAAATTCGAAAAAAAATAGAAAAAATTGTCAGCACATCTTGACTACGGCTTAAAAGTTGCGTAGTATAGAGTAGAGTTTTGAGAAAATTTTTAAGAAAAATCGAAGGGGTCTCACTTTTGAAAATGTCGATTTTATTCTTCAAACGTTAATAACTAATTGATTATTACTTCGAATATTTTTTTACTATTTTTACTAGTCTATCGTTAATTGAAAATTTTTTGCCTTGAAACTTAAACAAGTTAAGGTGATACCTTCGGCCAGGCCGAAACTCACATACCCTACACAGCACTGAAAGTACCTTTTCAATAAATGTTAAAAAGACGTTGAGAGGTTGAGTCAGTCAAATAAAATGTGAAATGTTAGAAAGGTTGACAGAGGTTGGAAAATGTTGAAAAAGTCGTAGATATGTATATGCAAAATGTTGAAAAAAGTTGAGAGAGGTTGAAAAACTCTAAAAAAGTTAAAAGGGGTTGAAAAAAATTGAAACTATTCAAAATTAACGAAAAAACGAAAAAATTAAACACTTATGAAGAAAGTTGAAAGAGGTTGAAAAAGTCGAACAAATACATATAGGATATATTGGAAAAAGTTAAAGGGTTGAAAAAGTCGAAAGAATATGGAAAATGTCGAAAAAATCGAATAGAAATGAAAAATTTTAAATATGCCACGCCCACTTCTCCAATTCTGCCCACTTTTGGTTCAATAAATTATATCTATTATAGACATCCTCATATTAAATTTTATTACAATAGCTTGTATAGTTTGCGATATATGCCGCAGTTAGCCTCAAAATTTGGGGCGGTGATACACCCACTGGTACAATCCAGCCCGGTTTTGATCCAGAAATAGCTTTTCATAAGCAAACCCCTAACACCAAATTTTAGTATGATTGCTCACATATTTCGATAAATATGCCACTTACCGTATTTTATTTGTATGCACTCAAAAAAAAAAAGTGTTTGCCACAAATGATATAGATGGAACTACTTCAAGTGTTTGCGTGAAATAATAAAATTTTTGTCACAAAAACTTTTGATTTTACTTACAAAATAATAAAATTTTTGTCACAAAAACTTTTGATTTTACTTACAAATTAATAATTGAGAATTATTAAACAAAACTACTCTTTAAAACTTAACATATCATAGGACTACAGCCTGGCAACATCGTCATCGTTCTTTGCTTCTAAACAATTACAAACATTTGATATCGTATATGTACAATGTGTGTAACAAAAAAGTTATATCGAATCATAGCACTGCAAAATACAAAATACAAAACACATGACAAGAATATCAATTTAGTTTTATAAGTGATAAATCGTTTGTTGAAATGAATAAGTGTTTGGGACAAAATACAAGTGTTTGTCGAAACACTTCCATAAATTGAATTGTTTGACTGAAATATTTTGACGTTTGTCGTAAATAATTAAATTATTTAGAAGCAACATTTTATGAAATGTTTTTTTAAATTTTCCATAGAAGTAATTGAATCACTTGCCACAACTTAATTTTTAATTGGGTCAAATACATTGGTTTTTCTTATATTGTCTACAAATACTTATAGTTTAAGACAAAAGTTAAGTGTTTGCTTGAAATAACAAGTGCTTATATTAAGCATTTGATAATTTGCCACAAACGCTTTATAAACAATCCTTTTTTTGAGTGTGGGAGGTGCCACGTCCACTTGTACTATTTCAGACACTTTTGATTCATATATACTCTATAGCAACTGAACCACTTACATTAAATTTCATAGCAATTGCTGCAATAGTTCACTTAAATCAGCGCTTACAAATTTATGTTAATATGGAAGGTGCCACGCCCACTGGTACAATCCTGTCAAAAGTCTATGAAGAATACTCTCATAGCTCACTACCTATAACAATAAAAGTTTTTTGCTTATATGGGAGGTGCCACGCCCACAGGTACTATTGGACCAAATTTTTGTAATAAGAGACCTTATAGCAAGGATATCTACCTCATTAAATGCCACGCCCTTCAACGAGTTTTTTGAGTAAAGTGTCTGAACTTGTGTTGATGACTACTTTCAGCGGCATCATCTCCAAAATTTTTATGGAAATCATTTGTGCCAATTTCGAGACATATGGAATCAAAATTTTTAACAGTTGAAAAGTGCCACGCCCACTTTTTCGATTCCACCCACTTTTATCTTAACTCAAGATATATTTGATATGTATCCGTTTACCAAATTTCATCGCAATATCTTGAACGGCTTACAAGGATATGGTAGTATAAATGATAGGGCTATGCCACGCCACTGTAAGATCCTTTGGAAACTCGAAACCCAGCCTAATCCTAATTTGGTTTACATGTTCACCAAATCACCAAGTTTCATCAAAATCGCTGCAACTTTTTTCAAAATTGGCCTTGGTAAGTATACATAGAGTGTGGGCGGTAGGCGTCTCCGTGAACCGATTTCGCCCATTTTCAATAGCAACATGCCTGCAAGAAGGTGTGACCTGTGTGTGAAAGTTTCATTCAATTAGCTTTCTTGGTTTTCCCGTAAACCTGATTTCATCAGAGAGACAGACAGACGGACATCGCTAAATCGACTCAGGTGGTGACACTGATCAAGAATATATCTACTTTCCCATACCAGCCACGCCCCCTTCGATGTGTTACAAACGGAAAAACAAAGTGAATATACCCTCGGTGTAGGGTATAAAAACCGATTACGCAATAACGGTTTCGAATACAAGACTGGAAATTGGTGCGCTTGTTGCTTTTAATACTCACTAAAACATATCAAAAAATTAGCGAAATCGAAGAGGGTCGGACCAAAACCTCGGTGATTTGGCATGGAATGACCCACATACATGCACACCTGCTCAAAATAATAGCAAATATAATTAGTTGCAGTGGCTCACAGCTTATTGTATGCAGCGCATACTTTTGACTTCAGCGCTCTACAATTATGAAACTAAATGGAATATGAAAAAAATTTTGATGTCATTTGAAAAAGAAAAAATTTTAGTTTGAAAAATAAATATTTTTATTGCTTAAAAATATTATCTGAAATTTTAAACATAGAAAATCAGAGCATACTACTTACTTAATTTCAAGTCACAGCTTATTATATATGTATGTATGTTAAACTGTAAAATCTTTTTAAAAAATAATGATTTTGTAATTTTTTATATTTAGTGTGGTAGCCTATTCGACCAACTAAACAAAAGTTGTTTAGCATTGAGCAGCAAGTTTTTTTAGTGGTAGGGGCAGAATGGGTACATTGATACACGGGGCACATAGATACGGTGGCCGTTAAATCAAAACCTGACGCGGTCAGATATCATTTAAACGTACATAAGTAGGCGCCGACAGAACATATCATATATTTGAATTTCAACTGCTTACAGGTATCGCTTCGCGTATGATAAGTATAAGCCTGTTTTGTACGCTCATAAGTAAAATAGTTGCGCCCTTTTCGGGTGTGCATTTATTTGGAAAGTTTTGTGTTGACAATTGCATATTACGATATACGGTTAGTACATATCCTTGATAATTTTTAGATAGCTGTAATTTTTATAATTACTTAAAGCTTAAACATAAAGTTATTATTTAAAACAAAAAAGTCACTGGGGGCTAGGCTTGCCAGATCCAAATTGTGTTTGACCTGGACATTTAAAAAAGAAAACAATAAAATCTGGATTTTTCTGGACACTTTAAAAAAAAAATTTTGATTTTTCTGGACAATAAATAAAACTTAGTTTTAGAAGAACATACATATATATTTTATTTAAGCAAAATAAACATAACAGAAACATAACAATGCAGTAGAACAACATTTTCTGTGAGCGGTGAATTTGTGTGAATATCCAGAAAGTTTCAACAGATCCAGTAGGGTGATTCAAAAAAAGTTTTTGTTTTGTTTCAAACAGGATTAATAGTTGCAGGTACATCAAAGAAAAATGCTGAAGCAAGGAGAGCTCATAATATTTATAACTGAATAACAGAATTTTTCCAACAGCGACAACAGTTTTTCGTTTGTATCAACTGCGATTATGTTGCATAGCAAACGTTTCTCCACAGCTATTTCAGCAAAACCTACAAAACCCAAATTTATGTTTTGAGCGGTTGGACTGCCTGCCGCGCCTGATACTATTTGCCATTTATAATAAATAGCCACCCAAGCGCCTGCACTAATCAAAATGTCACTATGCTTTGGATCAGGGATGGTCAGGTTGAACAAAATTGAATTATTCCTGCTCATTCCCAAATATGATGAGCTCTCATATAAACTTGATGAAAAATGTCATTTGTAGATCCGAAAAAAGGTAAAAATACTAAATACAGGCAAACAACAATAAAAATTAAATATTGTTACATTTACCGTTACTTGTGTTTTTTTGTCAACATTTCTTGTCACTATTCAGTTGTTCATCATCAGTTCAATAGTTTTTCTATACGTTTTTGTTTTTGTAATTTTTATTTTTCCAAATAAAAAGCAATAACAACAATACGGAAAAATACGAACTAGTGCCGCGGCACAACGCTCGCAACGAAAAATGTGGCAACACATTTGACTTCATACCCTTGTATCAAAATGAAATGTATGTACGTAATTGTTGTTGCGATCGCTCCCCTCGCATTTCAATTCTTGGAATTAGATTTTGCAAACTATGCATTTGATCACTTATTCAAGTGATTAGTGATTTTCTCCCAAAATCAACTCTTCTGGTCATTCCTGCCTTGGAATATGAAAATCTATGTCTGCCAATTGTAGTGAACGCATTTTCGGCAAATGATTCGTTAACAGCATGGTTGGTACGGTTGTTCGGATTTCGTCTGGACAAATTTCTGATTGTCTGGACTCTGGACTTGGGACTAAAAATCTGGACAATCCAGTCGAATCCGGATCATCTGGCAACCCTACTTGGGGCCCATTGATACAATCATCTACGGGGCACATTGATATGTATGAATTTGTCCCGTCTGGTAAATAGATTGTGACTTATTCGTTTTGTTTCTTAACAGAAAGGAATATGGTGCAAACGTAAAAACGAGAAATTGATAGAGGTAACATCGATGATAGCGCTATGGCTTCTGCAATCTTTGATGTACTGGAATGCAAAGTATCAATAAGATATGCGGTCTATAAGCACAATTTAAAAATAACGCAATTGATACTGATTCACCTATGTCAAAAGACGTTAAGGGAGGGTATTTTATTTAATATAGGGGTGTTTTAAACTATGAATTAAAGTACTACAAGCGTGTATCAATGTACCCCGTGTGTGGGGCAGTTTGATACGAAATTCTATTTTTAAAAAACACTACATAACATTTATTCCAAATAAATCTGAGTTGAAATTTGTTTGAAATAAGTTAGTTAGATAAACACTGAAAACATTCAGATACTTTTTTTTTAAATTATTTTTGTCAATATGCCTCTTTTTTTTCGTTTGTAAAGAAATCGTATCAATGTGCCCCAACTCCGCCTACCAGCAGCTGACATGCAATTCGGTTATTTCTTTCTCATATTACTACAAATTCGGATTCTGACAGAGAATAAGAAGTTCTCTTAGAATCAAAAGGCAAAAATTACTGATTTTTATTTGGATGGAAATGCCCTTTTTTTGAAAAAATTTTCAGCGGTTTTTCAATTTTTGACACCAAAACATAAAATGCGCATAGCTTCGTAAAAATATTTTTCAATCAAATCGGGGGATACGTGTCCCGCTATATCCTCCGAAAAACAACATATTCAATCGGCAACCAATTTCACAATTTAAAGTCAGTCCGACTGCATGGTTTGAAATGGATTTAGTCTATAAATTTTTGCAGTTTACGCATATCACAATTATTATTAATATTTGAAACATCTACAAAGGCTTTTATATATGTAGGATGTTGAATTTTTCAAAATTTTATAAGGCATTTGTTGACTCGTCTGTAGAATGCCGGCTAAAAATTACATTCTGTGAAAACATGGAAACCTGCTAACGATGAGCACAAGTCTATTCCGAGAATTTCGTACAATATATTCATGGCTATGTATCGTTTAACATTTCCAGTTCCAAATAGAATGATAATTTGTGAATTTTTTCGAATATGATGCATATTGCTCAGCAATATAATCAAAACACCTGTGTCCGAGCATCTTATAGTCACATGCGCATCAAAATCTATGTGACAAACATGGACGATTATTTAAGTATCAGCTTCTTCGTGAGCTTTGCAGAGTAAATCTGGGACTGTCCTTTTTATTATTTTCTCATTTTGTATTTGATATTTATAATTGGATTCATAGTTTACGCAAACTGAAGGGAGCCATATAGTCATTTCCCCAGTCCTTACAGAAAAACTCAACTAGTGCATCCTTGAAGTTGGCCAGATGGCCAGACTTGATCCATTTTTATGTTAAAATGTTCACTTGAAACCAGAGTTCGGAAATATTCATTTATGACCACTCAAAATGTCGTATTCATTTTATTCATGTATGAATTTTCTTAAAATTTTTTCATTCGTCCATAGGCATAAATAAAAGATTGAAACTCGTTCTTTATTGAACCGCAATCGTATGTGAGTATCTGTTTTTTTTTTTTCAACAACGAGTAGCATTCCTAAAAGATAAAATGCAAGCCAACAGTTTTTCAATCTATCATAAATGATAAAGCTCGAAAATGGCTATTTTCGACATTTCGATTGGAACAAAAAAAATTTTATTTTGATCCACCCTAAATTTTTTTTTTGCTCCAATCTATTATAAAAGGTCGAAAATGACTTTTGGATGTCACTAAGACTGACTCCGGAATTTTAAAAGGACCGAAATGGTCGAAAACGGTCCTTTACAGGGTCCGGAGCCACCCTAAATGATTCCCAATATCCAGTTTTGACCTTTCCCCCTTAGTTACAAGATAAAAAAATATCCGAAAATGGGTTAAAAATTATACTTTCCAGAGTCCGGAGCCACCCTGAGTGATGTCCAAAATCCATTTTCGACCTATCCCGAGAATTACTCAAAAAAAGGTCCCTTCCTGGGTCCCGAGTCACCCTAAGTGATGTCTCAAATTCATTTTCGACCTTTCCCCATAATTACAGAAATGGGTCAAAAACGGTCTTTTTCACTGTCCGGACCCACCCTTAGTGATGTCCAAAATCTATTTTCGAGCTTTTCCTATCGATTTGATCAAAAAAATTTACCATAAAATGGGTCAAAAACGGTCCTTCCACGCCCCGGAGCCACCCTAAATGAATTTTTCAATCATCTCGCATTATACACGTCTATTTAAGAACGAAGGCTACCATCGCAGAGTTCATGTATGATCGACAGAAAAAATGTTGCTTCTACTCGTTCATGAATATAGGCTAGTGAAAAGAAACGGATACATACGTACGTTCGAATCAGTGATGGCTTTTGGATTTTGTGAAAATGTACTGAATCGAAACTTCAAATGTACTTTTTAGTGGCCGAATGTACTTTTTTGGTATTTTGTATTTTTTTCGCAAATTTTAATAAAAAAATAGTCATCTCTCCTGCGTGATACTAAAATGTCTAATTTCTAAATTTTACAAAAAAAAAAAAACATGAGCAAGACCTCATTTCTTACCTTAATTAAAATAAACACACGTTCTACATTAATTCCACTCTTATTTATTCATTCTTTGCTTATTTACATATAATGTATATATAATATAATGCGGGCGTGCTTTGACAACAGTGGGTGGCGTCCCCCATTCAACTAAAAATCCCAAAACGCTATATCTTGGCACTTAAGGCAGACTTTGTCTACGTTTTAGTAAGTCGGTTTTTTCGTTAAATTTCAACGAAATCGGACATAAACTCTGCCCGCGCCGTTTACAGGTTTGAGTTAAGAAGCTCAAATGTTGGGACAATTATTTTTATTCCTCAAGCTATAATATAGGAAAAAATAAATAAAATCCCTCTCCAAAAGATTTAAAATAAACACCCTAATACATATGTATGCTCTGATTCAATCTAACAACAGCTCGCGTGTGGGCAAAACGTACCGCGCGCGGTACTGCGGCAGAATGAGAATAACTTTTCATATACGTATATAAAGCAGAGAGCGTAAAATTTAATTCAGTTTGCTTTAAAAAGCGAACAAAGCACAACTACACATGCATTGAAGAACATTGAAGCGAAATACGCGTGTAGTGGTGCCCAGCTCTGTTCATTGTCACAACATTTACACTTAGGCTTTAAAAAATCTCTTGCTTGTATCAAAGAAGATACTGTGCTAACTTGTAAGCGATTCCTTATTTTAGTTTCAATTAAATTTTGCACTGAAATTATTTAAAAGTGAAGCCAGCTACTGCAATGTTTAAGTGTTATTCAATTTACTAAAAAAAAAGTCGTACCTTATCGGACCTTACGACTTACTTAAAAAAATGGTAATTATTACAAACTGTTCAAATGTACTGAAAATTATCCAAATGTACTGAAAATGAGCCAAAGGTACCGAATGTACTGAAAACTTGTCGAATGTACTGAAGACGATTTTTCAGGACGCAAATGTACCGAAAAAAGTACAAATGTACCGAAAATGCCATCACTGGTTCGAATACGATAGATCAGCGTTTCTTAAACTGTGGTCCGCGGACCCCTGGGGGTTGGGTTAAAAGTATTTTATCCAACCTTAATTTTGTATTATATATTGTTACGAAATTCCTGTCTCTTAGACGATAATTTCGATCTCTTACACTTTTCTGAGTTCGATCACTGGATTGTGTAGGAATCAAAAACACACACACTTATTTAATTATAAAATGGTTTATTTAAATCACAAAAGTTAGTTTTTACACAGTACAATTGTTTATTTCATTAACATTCAAACTCTAATATTAATCTGGCACTGTATAGACAACTGTTTTACTTTATTACTTAAAATCCACTGTGTTAAAATCAAATGTCTTACTTCTTAAAATCAACTGTGTCACTTTATTGCTTAAATTCAACTGCTTTTGACAACTCAGATGACAACCTTTTATACTACAGTCAACACTTTCTCGAATAATCCAGTACCTTCTAGATGGCGTATCGGCGTGGAATCCACAATTATCCAGAATGTTACCAATACCTTTTAGATGACGCATCGGCGTGGAATCCACAACTATCCAGAATGATACCAATACCTTTTAGATGGCGTATCGGCGGCGATAATTTCTCTCGGTTGTCGACTTTTATAGTGTAGTGCAGCGCCTTTTCGGTTTATCATTTTTAGTACAAAAACTAAATTTGGCCGATAGATGGTGTACAGTATTTTTATACAGCCAGTGATGCTAGCTAGTATCGTTTAGTTTTCTTTTGTTGGTTTTTTATTTCGCGAATTTTCTGGCATAAACCAAATTTCGCTACATTATTTTAAAAACGCTATTTGTCATTTATAGTTTTGTAGTCATACGTTAGTTCAGAATTTGAGCCTTAAAATGTATCGTTGGCTAAAAACTGGAGCTATACTCAAACAAGATATTGGTGAAAGCGATTCTGATGAGGGACCATCAACCTCCATCGAGAAACGTAAAACTAGAAATTACTGCGATAGTATTTATCATTTGGATTTACTTCTGTAAGCAAAGATTTAGAAAGGCCTTTATGTGTGTTATGTCGCCAAAGCTTATCAAATGAATGCATGAAACCCGCCAAACTCCGACGTCATTTGGAAACAAAGCATAGCGAGCACATTAGTAAGTCTATCGATTTCTTTAAAATCAAAAAAGAAGAACTTGTTTCAAGTCAAAATCTTATGCAAAATACCGCAACTGGTAGTATCAGCAAGAAAGCAGTAAAAGCATCATATGAAGTATCCCTACTAGTAGCAAAAGCTGGAAAACCCCACAATATAGCAGAACAACTAATTCTTCCTGCTGCAAAAGCAATAGCAAATACAATGTTGGGGCTAATGCAACAAAAGATTTAAATTTGATTTCCTTATCGAACGATACGGTCAAGAGCAGAATTGAAGATATGTCATGCAATATAAAAGAGCAATTGATTTCAAGAGTGCTTAAAAGTCAATATTACTCACTGCAATTAGATGAGAGTACCGATGTCTCTAATGATGCTAATTTGTTAGCATTTATTAGATATGAATTTGAATTTAAAATTCAAGAGGATTTGTTATTTTGTGAGTCCCTACCATCGTGTACTACAGCTAAGGCCATATTTAACACTTTGAACCATTTTATAACCGAAAATGGAATCCAGTAGTCAAAATGTGTTAGAATTTGCACTGACGGTGCTCGTGCAATGTCAGGTAGAAGAACTGAATTGATTGCTTTTATTGAAGATGTAGCACCTCAGGTCGTTTGGAACCATTGCTGCATACACAGGGAATCATTAGCTTATAAAAATATGTCAACAGATTTGAAAAAAATATTGGATGAAGTCGTTAAAGTTGTGACTTTCATTAAGGCTCGCCCAGTTGATTCCCGTGTTTTCAAAGTTTTGTGGGAGGAGATGGGGAGTCAACACAAACAACTATTATTACACACAGAAGTACGTTGGTTGTCACGAGGGAAGTACTCAATCGCCTTTTTGAACTTCGTGACGAAAAAGATTATTTTTAATGGAAACGCAATTTGAACTGAAAAAATGTTTTAATGATTTTCTCTGGTCAGCTAAGGTTGCTGCTGATATTTTTTGTTATTTGAATGAGCTAAATTTGAGCCTACAAGGTGCAGCTTCAAATAAATTTAAAGTTGAAGATAAAATAGAACCGATTATAAAAAAAATCGGATTATGGTCAATACGCATTCAAAATTGTGTATATGAGTCTTTTCCAACACTCAGAGTTTTTATAGAATTTTCTAATAAAAAGGTCGATAATGAAACGCGGCTGCTTTTTGTCGACCATTTAATGGCTCTAAAAAGCAGCTTCAGGAAGTATTTTCCCTGTCCTGATTCTGGCAACGACTGGATCAGGGGCCCATTCAATACAGATGTTAGTAATGCTAAGCAATTATCGACATTAGAGCAAGATATGCTTGTGGATATCTCTTGCGATACGTCTTTGAAACTAAAGTTCAATAAAATTTAACTAACTTTTGGTTACTGCTAAAATCCGATTACCCTGCACTTGCAAATAAGGCTCTCCAAAACTTGATTCCGTTTTGTACAACGTATTTGTGTGAACAGGCTTTTTCGGTACTATTATATATAAAATCAAAGTATAGAAACAAGCTTAATGTAGAAGCAGACCTGAGGATAAAAATTTAGAGCCGAACATAGCGGATTTGGTTTCAAGAAAACAACATCATCCATCTAATTCAATGAAAACTTCTATAAAAGAAAATATAACAAATTTAGTTTATAAAATAACCAATATTCACCAAAAAAATAATTTTCATTATAAGCTTTATTATTATATTATTTATTAAAAAAAATAGGAAAAAACAATCTATTTTCTAAGCTCTATTTTGGCCAAGAAATATTTGTCTGAGTTTAATGTATGTAGGGGAGAGTGGGGAGTTTTGAAGCATGGGGAGTTGCGAAGCACGACTATAGATGTCATTTAAAAGTGATTCCTAGTTTAAATGCCTAGTTTAAAAATTTTCTTAACCCTAATTCTCAATTTTTCCTAGCACTTGAACCGATAGCATACTTTGTACTATTTTCTCAGAGAGCGGGTTCGTAATCACGCTCGAAAAGTTTTATTGAGCAGTCGCGTGTGGTACATTATGACGAACATTTTTTGAGTGAATTAATTATTAGTATGCAAAATGATCAGCAATTATAAGTCTTTTAATGTGCAAAAGGATTGATGCAAAAATTTTTTATGGGTCACTCACGCGGTCGGAATTAATAAAAAGTAACAAATGGGGAGTAATGAAGCACATTAAATGGGGAGATGTGAAGCACGGCGAATATGTCCCAATTGGATGAAGTTGCACTCTAAAGTGGAGTTTTATGATATTGTCACTATAGCTGAACAATGTCTTAATGCGACTGCAACACCCAAGAATATTAAAAAAGGATTCGAAGTGACAGGCATTTGCGAATACAATCCTGGTATTTTTTCTGCTAAAGATTTTGTTGCGGCTACACATGTGTCCATTGCAAATCGGAATAGTTCATATTTTTTTTCTTGAAATTTTTATTGTTCCCATTTTGTACATATATTGTACCTAGTGTATACAATAGTCATTTTTCGTCGTCCCAATAAAGAATTTCCCACAAATAATACTATTTTCTGTATTCTTCACTCGTGCTTCACAACTCCCCACGATTTCAAAAATCGTGAAACAACAGTTTTCCAGGCCAACGAACAAAACTTGTAGAAAAAAAAATATTTTATGCGAATCCTTGAACAAGGAAGTATTTCTTTAAATGCTTGAAAGATTTAATTCGGCTGAATGTAAAAAAAAACTATATTTTGGTAGTTAGAGCCATCAGAAAAAGCGTGCTTCAAAACTCCCCACTCTCCCCTACATATTTTGACTTGTAAGTACTTTAATTCTTTAAGATTTCCACAATTTATATTCATCCAAAATGTCGAAAATATATGTAAAATGTTGAAAAATGTTGAAGAAGTCGAAAATATGTATATGCAAAATGTTGAAAAAAAATGAGAGGTTGAAAAACTCAAAAAAAAAAGTTGAAAGAGGTTGGAAAATGTTGAAACAATTCAAGATCGATGAAAAAGTTGAAAACAAAGAAAATAATGAAGAAAGTTGAAAGTAAAATTTTGAAAAATTTTGTTTCGTCAGACCAAATTATTTGTTTCCAGTTTTCCATATCCCAATGTTATTGCTCCTTGCAGCATTTTAGTCGCGATAGGACATTTTTTTCTGATAGTGCTAGTTTTTTTTTTTTTTTTTTTTTTTTTTTGGTAGCTGATTTTAACCCAATCCTACGCTTTTATTTATCATAACTGCAGCTTCCTTAGGTGTTTTTAAGTGATTGCATCTTAACATGCGCTCCATACGGTGGGCATGGCGGTCTGTTAGCTTTTTAAGTCGGCTACTCTTGTTGACTGCATGCTAAATATTGCGCCGTTTTTGGACACGAAGAACTGTTCTATGACTAGTTTTCAAAGATTTTGCTATAGTTCTTGACGACTGACCATTTTGAGTCATAATAACTACATTATCTTCGGTCCAACAGGCATTTTTTTTTTTCATATTGATTAAATTATTCTTTTTTTCTTAAATAAGGACCACTGAAATATTAACTTGCAGCAGTTCTCATCACTTTCAACCGAAAACTAATACAAAAGAACCTAGCCACAAAATTTTTTAATAAAACGATATAAAAACGGGAAGTTTACAGCTATAAAACAAAAAACAATACAGACGTGCAAAACTGGATACATGCGTTTCTTAGCGTTTTTGAAAAAAAAATTAACTATTGAATACATTTTAAATTTATTTATTAATTTTATATTAAAGTAGAAGGAACAAGGATTTCAAAATCAAAAACTTTTTTCAAATCAGTTTATTGTTAATACTTTTATGATCATGTTGGAATAAAACTGCCTCACATTGTCTCAGTTTTGCTCGCTACTGTATCCGAAGCCACATCCGAGCGACTTTTTTGATTAGATATTTGTGCTTAGAATAAAAAAAAAACACATAAGAAAAGTTTGGTTGAGTTACCATTGGAGAATGGGAGCTAAAGTAAACCGCTACAAATTTGATTCGCAATATTTTTCGATAACCAGTCCGGTTCACTTGATTAGACAGTAATTTTTTTAAAATATAAATGAGATAGCACACACTGTCATTGAGTTATTGAAATTGTTATTTTCTCAAAACTGACGGTACTTCGTGGAGCGGCTTTTTTTTTGGCGATTTTGCGATTAGAAAACCCTTCAAAGCGCAAAATGCCAATTCGACCTCTTTCTCGTTTCTTTAATGATTTTCGTTTTCCCATTTTAATTGAATTTTGTAATTTACAGTTAATCGCAACGAATTCTTAGTAAAAAACACCCAAATGCACTTCTTCATTACACAAATAAATGAAAAAACGCTGAGTGAAGTCAAGTGAACCACAAAAAAAAAGCTTATTAAAGCTGCAAAAGTTATACTTGCACGAAGTACCGTTAGATTTGAGAAAATTTCAATAATTTTGTTTTTGTATATTAGATACATCTTGCTCTTAAATTTTTTAAGAACAATTATTTGCTAACTCAATTACAGTAGATGCTATCTCATTTTTATTTAAAAAAATTACTGTCTCTAATTAAGTGAACCGGACTGTATGTAAGTGACCGTGAACGAGATTTTCATGAGCCATTTTGCTTAGAGCTACAAAAACAAGATTAATACGAAAATCCGGCTTCCCCCTAATTTTTCCGAACCTAAATGCTGAACTAAGTTTAAAAGTTATTGAAACTTAGGTTTTTATAGGCGATGAGCGAGTCCGTCCAACGGCCAACGCTTTTCATGTACATATAGGTAAACTGTGCACCAAATTTTATTCGTCCGTATCGCTTAAGTGAATTCATCCGAAGTTTTTGTTTAAAAATTTAGAAACAAAAGTCCATGTAGTACATGTACCATATCTGCGCCTTATGAGGAAATCAAGTATTCAGGCATCTTCACGTAAAATATCGCGATTTCTAATTGCAATCACGGCATTTTCAGAACTAAGAAAAAGATTCAGAATCCCTGGATTGCAATCCCTAAAGTTGGGTACAAAGATAGAATGCGAAAAAAGTTGAGCTCCAATTTTCAACGAAAATCGTTCTGCACTAAAAATAAAACAAAATCTGAAGTAACAACACGCATATCTTATTGCACCATTTGTATGCAAAAAACTTTCGACACACTCACTCCCAATAAAAAAAATCAAATTTTTAAACAGAAAACACTAATTCCGCATTAAGTTTTAGTAAACAAATATTGTATTATGAAAAATAATTATTTCACTTCTTTGCTTTCTTAACATCCTTTGCAGTTTCATCTGGATTATCTGCATTCTCCTTAGCGCGTTTAGCGCGGATACCCACAAGACGTGCATCAGTTCTTGCCTAGAAAAATAGAAGTTTTTAAGATTTGACTTTACAAAGTACTTAAGAATCAGTATTTCTACCTTGCGAAGAGTGGCGAACGCCTTGAATTTCTTCTCTTCCTTAGTAATTTCACGGAATTCAACAACAGGTTCTTCCTTCTTGAGTGGCATAACTTCACCCTTGAGTTGAGTGGCCAACTTGCAATCTTCAAGTGTGGATTCACCTTTACGGATTTTCTTTTCATTAATAGGGAATAGAATCAATTTGCTCTTGTATTCCTTCAGACGTTGCACATTGCGTTGGCGGGATTCGAGAGACTTGTTCTTACGCCTCTTATCGACTGAAATGCCAATGGTTTTGGCAAATCCGTAAGTAAGCCCAGCTCCCTATAAATTAAATAATAAATTTAATTAATGTCTTAGGAAATTATTTTTTGATCGAAAGACTTATTTTTTTTTAAATTTAGTTATATAAAAAATTACTAGTTTATGTGTAAGTGTTAAGTATGTAATATTGGATTCTTCTGATTTCAAATATTTCTAACACAAAAATGTTTACTCTTGTACTGAGACCTTTTGAAGCTTACAAGGAAATTAGTAAACAAAAACTTAATTCAGTGCAAAATAACACTCACCTTCAATTCTTCAATAGTGAAGCCACGACCAGCACGCAATTTGGTCTGATAGCGAATGGTTGGACATCTGACCACAGGGCGCAGAGGACCAGCTGCTGGGCGTGGAAACACAGCTTTCGCTTTCTTTATGCGGTTCTGTCGCCTGCGGAATTTCCTAGCGGGTTGATTAAACCAGGTCTTTACATGCCGCTGCCACCACTTGTGAAAGTGAGCATTCGGAATCATATTATTTCCCTTACCCATTGTGCTTGTTGTTTAATCTAAAATTACATACATTGAAAATTATAATTTCTAGGTTTCCATTTAGTAGGGTACTTCGACCAAGCATAACCAAAAACGATAGCCATTTTAACACGTGGTAATATTTCGTTTCGCAATTTAACCCAGTATTAACACAAATTCTACCATTTTGTAAGTTTCTAGAAGTACAGTGTAACATTACAAAGCTCTCGCGTCATTTTTGTGCAAAGAAAAATCACACAAACGTAAAATTTCAATAAATTCGATAGAAATAAAAATTGACAAACCTTTACTTCCCAACAACGAATTAAAAAGAAAAGTGCAGCCAACTTAGCGATGGTAAAATGCGAAACTTCGAAATTCACAATTAGCAGTCGAACTCGAATAAGATAAAAGAGCAGTTCACATTATCCTCATGTTGTCCGACATGGGTTGACATATGACTGACATTATTGCCTTTCGTTCACATGATACAGCTTGATATCAAACATCAATTGCAGAAAAATGTGTAAATGTCTTATATAAATGAATAATTGTCAATTAACAGTCAATGCTCCCACAGGCTGTATGGTTGGACAAGCCAGCTAAAAAATAAATAAATTTGACATCCGTACAACATGAGTGTCACGCGGCAGTTTAATGAGCTCATATGTTCGAGCATTGATGCTGTCAAGCCATGTTGGACAGCATTAGGGATCACGTGAACTGCTCTATAGGGACAGTTAAAAAGAAAGTAACAAATTGTCCAAATTTGCAAATGTCAAGAGCTAAACAGAACTGGGACGTGCAATTTACCATTAGTGTCAAATCGCACCAAAAACAGAAGAAAATTCGATCGTCCCAGTTCTGTTGAGCTCTTCATACTAGAAAAGCTTCATTGAAAGTTGCCAAAATCATAACCACAACAAAACAAAAATTTTGCTATTAAAATCATATTTTCAAATAGAAAAAATCAAGAAAAGTTCCTTCGAGGTAACCACGCAAAATAATTCCGAACAATTCGTCTTTTTAAAATAGTTTTCTTCTTAACTAATTTGTCACATTTTGTTTTGTTCGATTTTGACATTTCAATACGAAGGAAATAATAAAGAAAGAGGCAACAGTTCGTCGCGTTGCAACCATGTTATTTGAATCAAGAAGGGACAGTTGGCGTATACGCTATTTAAACACATCAAACCAAGCACCGAACTTCTTACAAGCCCTAACAGAATAAGATCATGATATGGAAGATTTTATCATAGGGTCTATCCCAATCGATATCTTTTTACCAAGACATAAAAATAATTTTTTGCTTGTGAATAAAATGATGACTGAAATTTCCAATTTTGCTGTCTAAATATATAAAATTTTGACACCACAAAGTTTTGAAATTTCATCTTGAAAGTGAAAGTACAAAAAAATTTCACGAAATAGAAACAAAAAAAATTATTCAATGAATTCTTATGAAAAGTATGTACACATGGGCAAGAACAAAGACATCAACAACAATTATTATAACACTATTCTCATTTCAAAACTTAAAAATAGTTCATCTGAAGCATGTTGGGAAGATCCAGTTTTTTTTCGTTGCGAGAAAAGCTAATGGAGCACTTTTGATTCTTCTGAATGTCCTTTTTGGCTAAAACGTGTTTTTTTTCTCTTAATTTTTATTCCTTCACAGAATGGCTACTCGAATTAGTCGATAAATAAAGATTGCGTTCTTGCAAAAAATTTTACGTTAAAAAATTTATTTTTTTTTTTCTATTATATATAATATTCAGTCCTAAAATTTAATTTTTTCACATTTTTTATCTGACTTTTTAACGTCAAATTTTTTGCAAGAACGCAATCTTTATTTTTCAAGCAAATTCAGGTTCCATTCTGTGAAGAAATAAAAGTTACGAGCAAAAAACCATTGCTTTTTCTCGGAACGAAAAAAAAAATGATGCAGATATCGTTTATCCTTCTAACAAAGCATGCAAGCATAACTTAAGGCACTTAGAGAATGCGAGAGTGAATAGGCATATATGTGCTGTTTTTATAGCATTCGATTTCCTTTGTGGTTTCAGGAGATCAAGAAAGTTCAAAAAGTTGAACATTTTCTATCAAAGTTGATTACATGCTATAAATTTGGCAGAATTTCTTCTTCTTCTTCTTCTTCTTACAATACGTCAATCATTACGAAAGACGTATATAGGTGGGGAAAGGACTACCATAAACTCGAGGTTTTTCTTGTAGTCCTTAGCGTTAAAAAAGTTTATAAAAAACCTTAATCAAGGCTAACGTAGAATAATTTACGTTAAATGTCGAAGACCTGCATACAATACATGTATGGATTAAACAGTAATGCATATGGGCATTTCTCTCATGTTGAACGGGATGGAAGTTTTTTTTAAAGTGGAATAAAAGTCAAAGTAAAACACTTTTATTCTTTTCTGTTACTTTAAGGAATAGCTCTTTGATAGCTCTATATTGAGTGGTAAAATTGATGCCAGACGTAGTACTGGTTCCAAGATAAAGGCAACTAAAAAGCCATTCGAACGGGACAAAAAAACGGAAGTGTTTTTCATTGCCATCTATAGAAAAGAAAAAGTTAGCGAAAACTAGCAACATTTTTTAATGCAACTAATTTTAAAATGTTATGTAATAATGTAACTTTTTAATAGATTTCGTTTGATTGAAAAATCTTAAATTAAATTAAATTAAATTTCATCAAAATCGGTGTAGTGGCACAGCCGTGATACCGTTTTTCCCCATTTGGAGCAATGTCACGCCCGCTTTAAGGAATCATAGTTTCTAATAATCTTTCTTAGGTTTCAATCTATCTTTAAGAAAAATTTCATCTAAATCGGTCCATTAGCTTAGCCGTGGAAACGTTTTTTTCCGTTAGGGGCGTGACACCGCCTACTATTGAAAAAAAATATACATGTCCCTCCTTCTCTTCACAACCTTTCCAACAAAAACAAAATTATGCTATTATGTTGTGCTATGGCTGTGAAAAAGTGGGTTAACCGTTTTGAACTGCCTATTTATTACACTTATGTTTTCGAACTTGAACAACTTCAAATAGCTCCAAAAATTTAAAATTTTACATTTTTTGCACTCGTTTTTTTTTAACTATGTACATGAAACTCTTTTCGTGCAAAAATTTTGACACACTTGCTAATGTTATCAAATTCGAAATGAGAACAAATGAGGTTTTTCTATTTTATTTGTGACTTTAGAACTTGAACTTAAGCAAATTAAAATTTTACATGATGTTTGATGTTTTTGCATTGTTTTTAGCTAATTGACGTTGGAAGAGAGATTTTTCGGAAAGACTATCATCATGTATCACTTCTCTTACACACTTAAATACTTAAGGCAAAATACTATTCAATATTACAAAAAAAGAGAAACTGCATTTATGCAAGTTTGCAGGTGGTTTGCTCAATGTGATAAATGAATTCTGGTGTAAATTGTTTAAATTAACAAAATTTGAATATTTTCTTTAGATAATATCAGATAATAACGCTTTTATAATAACTTTTAATTTTTCTGACACGCTTGGTTTTTTGGCGGTAATGCCCATATACATAACTATATGCGTAAGTATGTACATACTCTTTTTATTTAATTTCGTTAGGCTCATACATAACTTCAAATCAAATGTTCCGTATTTATGTAAAACCGCCATATTGGTTGCGCATAGTAACAAAACTATATTTTAAATTATCTCCCCTGCAAGAACGTAATAACCGATTCTTTAACACATTTACAAAAAAATTCTTATCGGTACCAACACTAATACAAAGTATTGACATAGTTACATATGGCTAAAAAAGACAAAAAACAAACAATAAATTTAATTCCGATTTTTTTGTCAAAGTGAAATTATTTGTGCCTGCAAATCAAACGTTTTTGACAACTTTTGTTAAAAATTTTAAATTAAAGGAAAAATAATTTCAAAATATGAACGTTGAGAAATGCTTTAAATAAAGAAATGAGAAATTTTGGTTAAAGTAATAGAAAGTATAGGAAAATTGATTAGTTTGCTTAAGTCGAAGACAAGGAGTTATTTATGAGACATTACTAACCTATATAGCTTGCCAAAATCATAAGGTATCTAATTGATTATACACTAGTTATTAATGACAAATGCGAAAGAAATCATCATAGTAACTCACTGTAATAATAACACATGTGACAGAAAGGGATACAAACTCACACGTATAGGAAAGTATGAGTTAGATTTGTCCTAACGCTCTATACAAAATAATTTAATGTTTTTAGATTTATAACCAATACTTTCAGCAGCAATAACACACAAATAATTAATTACATAATTGAAACGTTCTTGCAGGGGAATATTCCAAACTTTAAGTAGAAACTAACACATAGTATTAGAATTTCTTGTTTTTTCTTTTTTAAGAGTTATAATTTTAAATTTTAAGTTTTTTCTTATAAACATTTTTTATGCACTTCTCGAATGTTCCATAATTTAGGTACACTAATAACATGTTCTTATTGAATTATTAAATTTAAGGTTATTTTCTCTTTTTATGGATATGATTTTGGTTTTTTCTTTTTTTATTTTATAAATTTTATTATTGTTGATTTGCTCCACGACGCACTCAAATCAAATTTACTCAATATATTTAAATCCATTTTTCGCATTTATGTCCCAAATTTAAATCAATTTTTCACATTTATAATACATATAATAATATGTTCATTATACGCATTCTTTTTTAAAAAATTTTACTCCTAACATCTCACGGCTATAAAAAGCACGTGAAATGGGTCCTAAGCTAAGACACACGCGAACGAATACAGTCGCGTAAGCACGTCTGTACTCGTTGACTGACAAAACGAAAGACCGGCAGTAATTTTTATAGTTGCACTATAATTTTATGTGGTGTCAAGCCTGACAGTTTTCAAAAAAAAAATAAAAAACAATGAAACAAAAAGGGATAAAAAGATTTATTTTTATTGTTGAGTTTCACAAAATTTAGTTTGAATTAGAAAAAATCTGAGGATACAGCAAAAGTATCTATTGCTAAAATTAGAGTTTTACGAGACAAGAGAAACAAGTTAAATAAGTAAACAGTATGAAGAATGCTATTTTAACAGCTGACATTTTAAGAGGAACAAAGCGACATGCAGGCTGAGTTTCGGTTTTTATAAAACTCCCGTACCCATGAACGCCACTTTCGTTTTGGAGGCGATGGTTCATCATCTAAGGAGCTTGTACAAATAATTTTCAAAGCTGCAATGGTTTCAAATTCGTTCATTTCGGTGGAAGTCTTTGTTTTGAAAAATAAATTGTGATTTGTTTACAAATACACATGCCAAAATGTAAACTTTAAAGCAAGAAGGACATATATCCATCTCGCTTATTGTGGCAAAAAATTTGTTAAATTTGATAAGATAAGATCAAGAAAGCTAACATGAAAACGCCACTTAAGGCACCGACATTTACAGAACGCCTTGTCAGATTTTTTGTCTTCTTTTGTTTTGTATGTTCTTGACATATGCGATAGACAATTTCACGGTTGCATTATTTCAGTTTGACAAAATAGTTCTACCAAGTATAAATGTCTAAGCAGAATTGCGACGTGCGATTTTTCTTCTGTTTTTCCTATAGTCAGCGCTTACACGATTAAACTTTTTCCGTAAAGTTTCCTTGTTTGTTGGCAAGAGGGGAAAAACCAAAGGGACGAGGTAAAAAATTTGTCATTTGTCGCAAACGCAAAACGAAAATCACAAAAGGGAATAGACAAGAATTTGTTTCACAGACTTTCCTAGTGTAAACGATGACATACGTTTGTAGTGAGTAAAAAATGACACTAGAGAATTTATCGCAGAGAAATAGAAAAAATTCTATTTTTTTGTGCGATTTGACACTGAAGATAAATCGCACGTCCCGATTCTGCTTAGACATTAATTGTACCATGGTGTCAATTTATTAATTTAAGTGCGTAGTGTCAGTTTTAAATCTATGAAAATTTTTTCTAATAAAAATGAAAATATAAATGAATGAATTTCAACGAATTACTAACAGAAGTTTATTCTCGTAAAAATTTCACTTTCCACAATCAAAAATATAAATATATTACTTATAAACAAAAAATGACCGCTAAATTTTCCGTCGTCCGTCGCGATAATTTTTATTCCCATTTCATTCTATTGAGAATTCAATTTATTTTTCAACTGTATGTAATTTTAGACGTTTATTTATTGTTTGTGTTTAGAAAATTAAATTTTTTCTTCCCCCTACATTGAAAAATTTTTTCCAGAACTAAAAATATTTCTTTTTTTGTTTATGTTTCTTACACTATTTCTCATTTTTGTGATCATTCGATTTCCTCAGAGAAATATCAAGTTTTTTTACAAAGTTTAAAGAAACAAACTTTTAAATTGTGAATTGAGCTATGGCTTAACCCTTATATTTTGATTTGTCTGTTGTCAAACTGTAACGCTATTATTACACGCACTAAACGTACCCACAGCGTTTGCTGTTTTGATTTTCTAAAATATAATAAATTTATAATTGGAGTGCAATATTTGATTTATTGAAAAATGTCGGATCCTTTGAATACCCTGATAGCAAACGAAACGACAATGAAATTCGCTAAGGTACATAGTCCTAAAATGAAGAGTGTCTACTGGAAGCATTTTGGATTTCCTACAAACGAAAACGATCATATTATAACAAAGCAAAGCGTGGTATGCGTCCTCTGTCATAAGGTCCTGACAAATCATGGAAACACAACCAATTTACGTGCGCACTTGCAACATCGACACAAAGATGTATTTTATAGAATATGCAGAGAAAATAATATACAGATTCCCGCAAGAAGGTTACCACCAAAGCCAGTAAAGCAGTCGCTGCCGAAATTGAGCCTTGCAGTACCAAAAATAAAACTGGAATACGAGCATCCGAGTCCCACTAACGATGATTCCAATAACCAGGATGATCACTCAATGTTGTACGAAACTGTTGTACCAATGACTTATGATGATGATGCGGAATCGTTTACCAAAAATGAGATCGCTTTCTCGGTATCGACTTCACAAAAAGCTACAGGCTCAGTTAATATAGAAGGCTTTCCGCTCTTGGATGAACACAGTGGGCAGCAAGATACGAAAAATGCAAACTTCCGTTTGGATGTTATTGAAATGGATCCCTATCAGATGCAAGATGTGTTAGTGAATTTAATTGTCAAAGATCTACGCAATGTCTCAACCCTTTACGATGAGGGTATGTCACAATTTTTGCGTGCATTTAGTGGCAGCTCTCAAATTCCATCAAAAAAAAAGGTAAATATGTTTTTTATTTGCGCAATCGTATTGAATGTTATATGTCTCGAAGAAATCCTAAGAATGGATCTATGTTTTTGTTGCCGTCACTTCAAGTTTAACCATTTCAGATACGCCGCAATAACATAGATTAATAAGCATTTTTTGCTTTAACATGGCGTTGTTCGTTTTGATACATAGGAATGGAATATTGTTTGTCGAAGTAATCTAAACTAATGTTATCTGTTTCCGAAGTAAGCGAAAATTTTTTACCAGTCTTGATATACTTCATAATGGAGTCTTGTTGAGTGAGGTAGATTGTATTAAATTTCTTGGTGTCAATATTGATTGCTTCTTAAGCTGGCACGATCATATTAACTTAGTTGAAAACAAATTAGCCATGTTCAATGGCTTACTTTATAAGATCAGAAATAAGTTGGCCTTGCGCACTGTCACATTACTTATGCAACTGGTATTTGGGCTTCTTTCTCTAATGTTAATAAGATTCAAGTGATGCAAAACCGGATGCTTAAGAATGTATTTAATCTCCATAACCGTTATCACTCTGTTGATATATATTTGAATTTTCGAATTTTACCCGTTAAGATTATCTACAGGTTCCAATTATTGTGCTATATCCACAAAATTGCTAAGAATTTAACACCCAATACCATTCAAATTTCCAGTTTCCATCACTCGTATGACACTAGGCATAGAGATAATTTTGTTGTTCCGAGATCTATTAATAACATTTCGTCTCAAAATATTTCACACAGAGGTGTTGTGTATTATAATGATCTGGATAGATCCTTAAAAGAGTTAAATAACTTGGTTTTATTTAAAAAAAGGCTAAGAGAATATTTATTAGACAGAAATAGGCTTATATCTTTATGGTAATAAATTAAATTATATTTTTGTACATACTATGTAATATAATAACTCAATTTTGTTAATTAGGTTGTAAAATTTTTATTTAGTTCGTAAGACTTTTGTGTTGAACTCCGTATTAATCTACTAATTGAATTATTGTTATGAATTGACTTTTATAAAAAAAAAAAAAAAAAAATCATCCTGATTCAAAGCCTAGACAAATGGGTCCGACTGGGCTTTTGCTGCATCTCAACAGGTGTTCTTAAGTCATTGGACATAGTGTAGCAGTATCGGTATGCTGTTAAATGCTGCCATCGTAAGAAAAATACTGCTAAAAGTTTCACTGTAATCGTAGACTTACCTACTTTTCATGCTTCTATGGGCCCTTGATTCATATGAACAAATTCAAATTCTACTTTGATGTACTGTTAAAAAAAAGCAAGACCATCTAAATCGCTTTACATTGACCCTTCAGAAAAAGATATTGCGATCTCTGGAGCTCTCAACTCCGTCTTGTACGCTGATAGTTCACAGTTCGTACACTTCTTAAATAAATCACTAAATTCTAAACTTACTATCTCTCGAACATGTGTGAAGTTTACATGTCAGTGAACAGTTTATAGAAACGTTAAGGAAATTTCCCTAACGAAATCAACAAACAATAAGTAAAATTTTTTCAATAAACAAACGAAATTCAGTGAAAAAATAGATACGAAATATATTTGTAACATTTTATATTCTTACATAATTTACCCCAGTTTCACTGATAATGACGTCTTCACAACAATCTTTTAATTAAGGACTTGCTCCAACTTTTATGTTTACTTGAACTTAAATAACATTTATTTATTTTAGTTATCGAAATTGTCGCTTCAGGTTATATGGGTTCGATATCTGAATTGTGTTGGAATTAAAAATACATTTTGTTTGTTTCAAAATTAATGTTTTTTTTTTAATCTCAAAAGTTATTTAAACGTACCACGAAGTCACAATCAAAATTGAGATGCTCAGGTGCATTTGATGTAGTATTGAGCCATGTCCCACCGTGTGTGGTCTAAGCATATACATATGCAATAGTAAGCCTTAACGCTGCCTTTGCGGACCAGTTTGGTATGAAAATGTCTAACGGTGGCGTTTCGAAACCAGCTCGAGGATGACCCCAATTTTTTCCGCTTATAAACATTCTGAGCATTCATCCTTTTCCACAAGTTTTTTTTTTCAGGAAAGTTTACAGTTCAAGTATTTGGCTTCATTTCAAAGTGTAATTCCCGTTCCGTCAAATTTGGGAATGAAAAAACTGTGGATTTTGTATCTACGTGTGAACAGAACAAGCTCCATTTATTTGAATTGACATCCACACATTTCTTAGTTACCTACTTTTGCAGTTGAATTCATGGTTCACTGATCGCACAACTTTGACTTTTTTTCAAAGCAAGATGTGACCTATGACCAAATACCACGGTAAAGAAATATGACTCCTCTGGTCAGGAGTATCCTGACGCGGTTCAGCCTGTAGTATGTCCAACACCGGCTTCGCTAGCCACAGTGCTTTTGCGTTAAAACTAAATTGTATTCCTTCAGGCATACAAATCAACTAGTTTAGCCTAAAAAAAACTAGTTTATAGTTATGTTACCGGCGTTGTAGGATGAACCAGTTTAGCCTATGTTGATTTTAGTATGTTAGAGTAAGGTGGTGGCCTTCAGCCGTTGCTCAAAGTTTACATGTTCCAATATGTCCAACACCGGCTTCGCAGAGGCCTCTGTTCATTATATTGTGTCCACCACCAGTATGTTGGCGAAGCCCGTGTTGAATGATGTAAACTCTGAGCCGCGGCCTAACATACTTAACATACTAACATTTTAAGAAAATCGTAGAAAACTGATCTAACACAATCTTAATCTAAATATCGATAATTTCAATAGCGAATCTTTAAAATCTTCTCTCCCCTCATCTAAATTAACGGAAATTAAATTAAATGCATCCTAAGTGGCTGTTTTTTGGATCAAAACCATCGCAATACCTGACTATAACTTTTATAGAAATGATTGTCTAATTTTGAGAGGCGGCGCACAGTGGCTCCTTTTTCAAAAAGTGATTGCTAAAATCAAATTTTCGATTTCTGATTTTCGAAACTTTTTTTTTTATTTGACAGATAATTGACCAAATGTTCTAAAATCGAAAACTTTTTTAATTTATGACAAGTATTTTGGTTTTTATGGGTGCTCAAAGTTGGATAACTTTTTATCGTTCATTAAAATAGCTTTTTTTACATTTTTCGCAATATTAAAAATGGAAAATTTCAAAAGTTTGAAAAAACATGGGAATTTGAAGTATGCTCTCTGAATTTATGGTATTTTGAAATAAATAATTTCCACAAGAAGTAGAAAAAAAATTTTAGTTATTAATTTTCATGAACTTTTTAAAAAAGGTCGTTTTTAGCATAGTTTTTCAAATTTACCTTGGCCTATAATCCACAAATCAATGTCAATCAAGGATTGGTGAATGGGAAATTATAGTTGACATATCTGCGAACAAAAATCATATAGGTCTTACCTGCATATATTTGCCTATTTATAAGTTATAGCTACTTATGTTACATGATATGCATAAAACTGAATTTGTTGTCTATGATATTTTGACTTGGAAATTGTTAATCTGAATTTGATAGAATGTTTTTAGCGAATATAGACACCACTCAAAATAAACTAAAAATTGTAAATATAGACGTTACCACGCCCCTTTCTTTATTTATTCTTCCAAAACTATTTGACGCAAATAGATGCATATGTAAAGAGTACCTAGAAAACTTCTGTCCATATAATATGGACTTTGCCCCACCTCCAAAACGCTTGATTTGTCACTTTTTCCAAATCATTTCACTCTTTTTAAGAAAATTCGCTTTTGTATAGCGAAATAGTAATACTTGCCTCAGATATTTATATCTAAGTTTTTAATGCAATTTAAAAATATCTAGTAACTCAGTCTTTTCTGACTCTTTGAAGTGTGAACTACGAAGTTTCCAAGGAAAATGAGTATATCTTATGCAAATTTGTTTGAAATTTTTGCAAACAGCGAAAATGGAGATTCATTTGTGGTTGCGGTAAAAAACAAATACCCGAAACATATTAAGGATGAGCATACACAAAAGTTAAAAAACTTTTACTGCAACACAAAGAGATATTGGGTGTCAATTAATAGAACCAAAGCGAATTTTTATATAAAGTATGCAGACTTTCTAAAAAAGGACTTTGAGCTATCACTTTTTCATTCATTTCATTCATTCATTTCATTCATTCATTTTTTATTCATTATTCTCAATCTTATAATTAGATAAACATAATTTAACATGGTACATATTTAACTTTCAATTTCTTTTATAGATATAGAGAATATTTAGTGACATTTTATATTTTATTTAACAAAAATAGTGTTAAATGCCACTTTAAAGCTTAAAAATACATATATATTATAAGTTAATTATGTGTGGGGTGAACATATAAAAAAACTAATTTAAAACTAATTTAAGAACGCCCAGCAATGATATGGTATTTCATAAGAACTAAGAGGGATTAAAGCATTTCATATAAAACAAAATTAAAATCAAAATAGAGCTCGGTGTAAGAATGCATACTAAAGAAATTATCAATCATATTTTTTAAACTACGTAGCGCGCTAAAACTTCAACCTGGTTGGAATCAAAACTAAGAAGCCAAAGCTTAAGCTTTTTTAAAAATGCAGATAGAGGTCTAATCATTCGTAAGGCCACTGGTATACAGTTAAACAGTTTACAAGAAACTACTGTGTAGAAGTTCCTGAACAGAGTCGTGCGAAAAAACGGAAGTGGTACATTCGAGTGAGAGTTGCTTCGCAGGGTGTGTGTGTCACGTACAGGACTTTGCAAATAACCACCTCTCTTAAAGTATATTTTTAATACTTTAAAATAAAACAGTTGCCTAACAGGTAGGATTTTCAAATTCCTAAACAGTTCACTAGAGTGGGCTAGACGTTGGGAGTTACAAATCTTTCTAATAGCACATTTTTGTAATACAATTAGTTGTTGTATTTTATTGAGATAAGAACCACCCCAACAGCTTATACCATACTCTAGTTTGCTGTGAAATATTCCATAATATATAGTTTTCAGTGTATTATTTGAAACGAATTTCCTAATCCGATAAAATCTGCGAATTGACATCATCAAATATTTCTTCAGGCTAGAGATATGCTCATTCCAATTTAAACAACGGTCAATCGTTATACCTAAATATCTGAAGTGATCCACTGTATCAATTTTGAAACAGTTAGGCTCACAGGAAATATTAGAATTAAAAAACATATCAAAGCATTGGTTAGCACAGTTATTGCTGTAAAGAATGTGGCGCTTGCAGTTTGATGCATGGAAAGTAATGTCAAGATCTGTAGACTCATGAAGTTTCGGATAGTAAAACATTAATTTCGTCTTGTTGCTAACGACTAGTTTATGTTCCGCAAACCAGGTGCGAAGTACATGGACATCATGGTTTATATCTGCAACCAAGGATAAGGGATCTGTCGAACTATATGAAATTCCTAAGTCATCAGCAAAAGCTTTGACTTTTCCTCTAAATGGTTGATCAAATAAGGAATTTATATAAATTAAAAATAGAATAGGACCAAGGACTGATCCTTGAGGTACTCCTATATTAATGACTCTGGAATCACTCAGGCTATCGCCCACTTTCACCTTCTGTGACCGATTTTTTAAGTAAGACACAAACCAGTCATAAAAGAAACCACGGATACCTAAACTATATAACTTGTTTAAAAGGCATTGATGATCAACCATGTCAAAGGCTTTGGTTATGTCAACAAAAAGCCCGGCACAAATTTTTCTACCATCTAATCCTTTGTGTAGCTCAGCACAAAAGTCAAGCAGAGCATCTTCAGTGGAGCATTTTTCTCTAAATCCAAACTGCAGCGCACTAAAAAATTTTAATTTTTCCAGATATCCTACTAGTCGCTTTTTGACTACCTTTTCAAAAATTTTTTCAATGGCGGACAAGAGCGAGATTGGTCTAAAATTAGACTTATCTTTTTTGTTACCTTTTTTAAAAATAGGAATTACGATAGCACATTTAAGATCGTGTGGAAATTCGCCAGTAATTATACTTCGGTTGAAGATATGTGCTAATGTATCAACAATGTTAAAAGCAATTTTTTTTATCAAGATATTGGAAATACCATCATTACCATATGAATATGAATTTTTTAGAGATTTAATTGCTCTAAGAATTTCCAACCCCGTAATAGGCTCAAAAAAAAAGCTATTTCTATTAATTGGAATGTCGTTAAGTCCAAAATCATTGCAGCAATTACAGGGCACGGTTGCAGCAGTTGGAAACGTAGACAGTCCAACTGCAGTGAAGTAGTTATTGAATATGTTGGCTATTTCTGTAGGGTCAGATACACTCGAAAGACCATTTTGTAATTCAATGCTACTGTTTTGGGCACTCAACTTTCTCCCCACAATGCTATTAACAACTTTCCACTCTTCTTTAAGGTTTCCTTGAGCATTTCTAACTTTGTTGAAAAAAAAGTTATCACGACACTTACGAATTTCATAATTTATTTGATTACAAAAGTTGCGAAAACGGGTCTTAATACTCGTGTTGTTTGGGTGTTTATAGCATTTTTTCTTTAATTTGTTTTTCAACCTAATTTTTTTTAGAATTGATCTACTAATCCAAGGTTTCAACCTGACTTCAGTCGGTTTTTCAAGGTAGTAATATTTAGAAATGCATATATTTTCTTTCAGGCATATAATAAATTTTTGGTAAGCCACAGACACATTTTCTTCAGCATAAATATTCTCCCAATGAAATAATCGCAACTTCAGGTTTAATTGATCATAGTCGATTTTTTCTACTATGCGCTGTGAAGTAACTCTAACCTGTTTTACAGTATTTAGACTTGTTAGTAAGATACCAGTCATACAATGGTCTGTTACACCAAGATCAAGTACAATACCAGCACAAAGAGAAAGTGGTATGCTTGAAAATCGGCAGAAAAGGTGATCAAGGCAGGTCCCAGCGGCAGGTCTTGTAACTTCATTAATGACAGAATGCATCCCTTGCTCCGAGAAAAGTGCACTATAACAGTTAAGTAAAGGACTAGAAGACAAAAGATCTAAATTGAAGTCACCTAAAATAATCAGATTAGCTGCTCGCTCACTGCGCATTAGGTTAGAAATTTCTTCGAGAAACAGTTGTGCTGGCTGCGAATGCAGCCTATACAAACATAAAAATACAAAATTCACTTTGTGGATGCAGCAAGATACCTTTAATACATCAGCACTCATGAAGCTGCAAAGTTCGATTCCATTGCATTCAATTAAATCACGAACAAAGACACCTACACCACCAGCTGGATAGGAATCATTCGTATTTGCGTAGAATTTATAGTTAGGCAAGAAAAAATTATCTAATTCATAAGAATAAACCCAGATTTCCGACACAAATATTAGGTCGGGAAGGTTTACAAGAGCTTCGAGATTTGATACCAACAGATCAAAGTTGCGACGCAGACTACGTATATTTTGATGCACAACGTAAAAATTTTTGTTATTATTTGAGATTGAACTGAGAAAACTATCAGAAGTACTTCTAATGGTTGACAAAGGGAGATCTTCAGTTATAAAATCGAAACTATTATTATTAATTATATTAGACATATGTAACTATTTCAGATAAAGAACTAAATGTTTTTCAAATCTTCAAACGATCTTATAACTGAAACCTCACCATTGTCAACTTTTCTCAGTAGTATCTTTGAATTTGCAAACCATAGGTACTTAAACCTTTTTTCCATTTTGACTTTTTTAGCAGACATAAACAGAGCGCTGTTATATTTTGTTAGACGATCATTAACAAAAATACTTTTTTTTATATCGCCACCGAAAAGAGATGCATTTAGTTTCCCTTTAGCATATTTTTTGCTAGACATAATTTTTTTCTTTGTGTCATGCGAAGAGACTTTAGCATAAACAATATTAACACTAGAAGAGTTAGGTTTTTTTATAGTTTTAACATAACATTTTTCTATGTCATTATCAGAAACCGATACATTTAAGGCCTCTCGCAAAACCTTTTGCAAGCACTCTTTGGCGTTCTCATTGTTTACGTTTGCTATGCCAGTAATTTGGAATTCGCTTTCTAAGGCTTTTTGCTCTCTCCAGTTGAGCTTACTCGCAAGACTATTAACTTGCAATTTTAATTTTTTATTCTCCTCTTTTACCGCTTCCATGGAGATCAGAATTTCGCTGTTTTGCTTTTTTATATTAAGAAGTTCTTCATAAAGCCGCTGCAAAGTAATCTCTTCAGAAGAAGAAGTCGAGTAAGAATTTATTGAGGATGGTGTTGTTGCTAGCTGAATAGAATTGTTCTCTGCTGTGTTTTGAGTTTCTAAGGTTGACTGTGTACTTTGTGTTTCTATTGTTGATTGGAGTGTTGCTGTAATGACATGTGATGCTGAAGCTTGTTGTTTTGTTGTTTCATCATTTTGGGGGTTTACTTCTTTTTGCTGTTTCATACTCACTGGAACTGAGAGAGATTCAAATGTAGTCTGTTGTTGTTTATTTGTGTTTACGGATTTTAGTGCTGGCGATGGTGTTTTTTGAGATTCTGTTGTTGATTGTTTTGCTGTTTTTTGATGTTTTGCTGCAGTTTGCTGTTTTGCTGTTTCAGTATTTTGGCGGTTTTTTTCTTTTTGTTGCTGTCCACTAGTCGTTGGAACTGAGAGTGGTGGCGATTTAAGAAATGAACCACGGCGAAGAGCGCTGCACTTGGTGCATCTCCATTTCATTTTATTTGTGATTAAAAAATCATATTCAGTCTGATTAAGATTAACACACGCGCAGTGAAAATATTTCGCACATTCTCCGCAATCAATCTTAATTGAACCACTTCTTTCCACCTTCTGACAACAAACCGAGCAATTCATATTCAGTTTTTATTAGATTTTATTAGAATTTATTTTAGAGCCGAAAAAAAAGACGTGCACACCCCACGACACTTTCTTATGTAATTCCTAGCACATCACAGGCCTCCAGAGGAAGACCAGCAAAACAAATTGAAAGCTGTGGGGATTTTACAAAAAAAAGGGAAAAATAGCAGTCGCCACTGGAAAAATTTCAAAATAAAACTTAGGAGATGCGCTCAGCATGAAGTACAACAAAAATCATGAAATGAAAAAGGCAGAAATAACGAGAAGAGTTTTATTGGCAAGCCCAACAAGAGTCCATCGAATCAAAAAAAGTATTCCTTTTCCACAATGTGATCCCATAAAATATGACGGATCCAGTGCTTTTCCTTTTAAAGGAAAAATATAACAACTTGAGAAATTCATTAAGAAGCCACAACGTAGATGTATTTCCCAGCTCCAAAGTTGTGTCAGAAGACAAAAAGGAAGCGGTTCCTGGTAACTGTACGGTGACAGAAACATCAGCTGAAGGTAGACTCCAAGATTTACTAGATCATACCGCTAAGCGAATTTTGAGCAGTAAAAGCAACCATGAAATACAATCGTTCCCAGATAATATTTCTTTGTTAACAAAGTGGGGCTGTGATGGATCATCTGGACAAAGTGCATATAAACAAAAAATTTCTACAGAAGATGGACAAAATATTTCAGATGCCAACATGTTTATGGCTTCAATAGCCCCACTTCGAATAAGGAGTGAAAATGCTGAACATAGGAAAAACCCTCGACCATCATCAGTTCTTTATTGTCGACCTATAATGTTTAAGTACGCAAAAGAATCTTAAGATCAAATAAGGACTATCAGCAATATAAAACAACAAATAAATGAACTTCAACCCACCATATTTGAAGGAAATGATGACAAAAAAATTATAATTAGACACGAATTATTTTTAACAACGATTGACGGCAAAGTACTTAATGAGGTAACTGGCACCAAATCTACTAGATCTTGTGCTATATGTAAGCGTTCACAAAAAGATTTCCCAAGTAATGATGACTCCAACGATGAACACAATTATGAGTACGGCATTTCGCAATTACATGCAAGGATAAGATCCATGGAATTTATTCTGAAACTAGCCTACAGCATTGGAAATGATGATAATCCAAACAACCAAAAGTTAAGAAAAAAAATAATACAAGATCAATTTCAAGAAAAACTGGGTATTATAGTAGATACTCCTAAGCAAGGATTTGGTAACACAAATGACGGAAACACAGCAAGGCGATTTTTTGAGAAACCAGAAACAACTTCAGAAATAACGGGAGTCGATGAGGACGTGATAAAAAGATTACAAGTTATTTAAAACGTACTATCCTGTAGAGAACCCGTTAAAGTAGAAAAATTTGAAAAGTATACCAAGGAAACTGCAGACATATTAGAACATAAATACAGCCAAAAATTACTGACACCCTCTGTCCATAAGATCTTAGCTCATAGTGGACAAATTATCAAGTCTTACCAATAGGAGAATTATCAGAAGAAGCACAAGAGTCTAAAAACAAAGATTATAAGAAGTACAGATATAGCAATACATGTAAAATTTCACGTATTCGACAGAATGAGGACTTGTTCAATATACTTTCAGCATCTTCAGATCCTTTGATTTCATCACTTAGGCACGTTAGGTCACGAAAAGAACTGACTGATAAATTCTGTAGTACTGTTTTAAGTTTCTTATATATCCAAAATAATGATATTTTTTTTTTTTATAGAATTATAGATTGTTGTTGATTTCTTAAAGAAATTACCTAATTTATTACTATAACCCTTTTTTTAAAACTTTTCCAGACTTTGAGAAAGACTGTTTATAAATTATGTTAAGAGATAAAAAAAATAAAGATTTAAGAATATGCACCTGGAATATCCGGACCCTCAATAGGGAAGGTGCCTCTATCGAATTGGCGGATGCCCTCGGAAAAATTAAGGCTGACATCACCGCCATCCAGGAAATAAGATGGATTGGGCAAGGTTGCTCTAAGCAAGTAAGTTGCGATATCTACTACAGCTGCCATGCGGAGAGGCGCGAATCGGGATGCGGATTCGTAGTAAGCAAGAGACTTCGCCACCATATCTCCAGGTTCACACCTGTGAGCGAAAGGTTGGCTACGATCCGCGTCAAGGCTCAGAAAACACGTAACCAAATCGATCATGTTGTGATCGACGGAAGGCATGCTTCCAGCGTGCTAGATGTTCGTACGTTCCGGGGAGTCAATATTGACTCCGATCATTATCTTTTTGCAGCCAAGATACGCATGCGGCTGTGCAATGCAAAAGATGTACGCTCTGGTACGCAACGAAAGCTGGACGTCACTAAGCTGCAATCACATCGGACGGCCGAAGCCTATTCCGCTCGCCTCTCAGAACTGCTCCTTCAACCTGACTCTCTACCCGATGATGCCGGTGGGCTTTGGGCGCATATATCCCGCTCCATGCGCTCTGCCGCTGAGGAAGTCATTGGTTTCCGACGCCCACTTCCGCGAAATCAATGGTATGACCAGGAGTGTCGCGAAGCCACTGCAGTGAAAAACGCCGCCTATAAAAGGACCCTGCAGTCAGCAGCAACGCGAGCCGTGCACGAAAACTACCGGGAAAAGAGAAAGGATGAGAGTCGCCTTTTCAGACGCAAGAAACGAGAGCAGGAAAGGCACGAGCGTGAGAAACTCGAAGTGTTACGGGGCAGGAATGATGCTCGAAAATTTTACCAACAAGTCAAGCGTCTGACCCAAGGTTTCAAGCCCGGAGCATCAACCTGTAAAGATGAACATGGAAATCTGGTTACGGATACGCAGGGTACACTGAGATTATGGAGGGAACACTTTTCCAAGCTGCTTGCTGGCGATGACTCCACCAATCCCGCCTTTGGAGAAATTAACCTGATGCCACCAATCAACGACGATGGTGTGGACGTACCACCACCTAGCCATGACGCGGTACGAGTTGTGATCCAACGACTTAAGAACAACAAAGCGGCTGGTGCCGATGGCCTGCCTGCTGAATTGTTCAAGACCGGCGGCGTTGAGCTGATAGGGTGTATGCATCAACTCATCTGCAAAATATGGCTAGTTGAAAGCATGCCCGACGATTGGAATCTCAGTGTCCTTTGTCCTGTACTGAAGAAAGGTGACCCGACAATCTGCGCTAACTACCGGGGAATCAGTCTTCTTGCCATCTCTTACAAGGTCCTGTCGACTGTACTGTGTGAAAGACTTAAGCCGTTTGCCAACACACTGATTGGGCCTTATCAGTGCGGCTTTAGACCTGGTAAGTCCACCATAGACCAGATCTTCACACTACGTGAAATCCTGGAAAAAACCCACGAAAAACAGATTGATACCCATCATCTCTTTATCGATTTTAAAGCAGCTTTCGATAGCCCGATACGGGATTGCCTGTATGCCACCATGTCTGAGTTCGGTATACCTGTGAAGCTGGTGCGGCTTTGCAGAATGACGTTGAGCAACACAGCCAGCTCTGTCAGAGTAGGAAGGGACCTCTCCGAACCATTTGATACTGAACGAGGTTTCAGACAGGGCGATCCACTATCCTGCAACCTCTTCAACTTTGTGATGAAAGGGGTGTTGCGAAGAGCCAGTGTACATCGTAATGGCACTATTTTCTACAAAAGTGTCCAGCTCCTTGCATATGCCGATGATATTGATATCATTGGACGTTGTAAGCGAGATGTTACTGCTGCGTTCTCTGCTATCGAAAAAGAGTCAGCGAAAGTAGGTTTGACGGTGAACGAGGGCAAAACAAAGTATATGCTGTCCACAAACAGGGAGACGCGGCGTATTGGATCCTTTGTTAATGCGAACAACTATACTTTCGAAGTTGTCAAGGAATTCACCTATCTTGGCACCGCCGTGAACACTCAAAACGATGTCAGCCTGGAGATAAAGCGAAGACTAACTCTTGCTAATAGGTGCTACTATGGTCTCAGTAAGCAATTGAGTAGTAGAGACCTCTCTCGCCCGACAAAACTGACACTCTACAAGACGCTCATCTTACCCGTGCTACTTTACGGCGCAGAAGCATGGGTTGTGTCGCAGACTGATGCAGCCACGCTTGGGGTGTTTGAGAGAAAAATTCTTCGCAAAATCTTCGGTCCTGTTCACGTCGGCGACGACTACCGTATTCGAATGAACCACGAACTGTACGAGCTCTACGTTGACATTGACATAGTCAAGCGCATCACTATACAACGTCTGCGCTGGCTGGGACATGTTGTGCGTATGGACGAAGAAGCTCCGGCGAAAAAGGTGTTTGATGCGGAAGCCGCTGGGCGACGACGAAGAGGAAGACCATGCCTCCGATGGAAAGACCAAGCCGAGGAAACCCTATCCACGCTTGGTGTGAATGATTGGAGAAGGCGCGCGCAAAGCAGAGGCGCCTGGAGAGAGCTTTTGAGGTCGGCCGTAACCCGGTAACGGGTTGTTATGGCCACCCAAGTAAGTAAGTAAGTAAGATAAAAAAATAAATGCATATGAATGAATTAGTAAAAAATAAAAAAAATTTTTTTTTAAAAAAGTATTTAATAAATTTTTAAATTATTAAAAGGTCATTAATTGAATAAAGCGCACTAAAAATTATAAAAAAAAAATTTTTTTATGAATTCATATCACTAAAAACCAAAAATTTCGAAATTTGAACTTTCACCTCTTTTTAAAAGTATTTATAGCTAAGCCTCAAACCTGAATCTTATATATGTCATATCTACAGAAATTACCAACCAAAATCAAAAAACTTTACTCAAATATCTTTACCCGTTCAAAAATTATGATTTTAGCAACGCGAAATCGCAAAAGGCGCCACTGTGCGGCGGTGTAGGTTTATGTTTCTTAACAAATAAAATATAATATTTTTAAGTGTTCGGAATATGGCACTTGTGAATCAATTTGTGTTGAAGTTTCACACCACTTAAACAAAATTCTAATTTGCGTTGTGAACTCTTGTTAATTTTTTTTTATGTCTTTGACATACATATGTACAGTGTACACACATTTACTTTTATATGTATGCTTAGAAGATATTTGTGTATATTTTCGAGTTAATTCAGAGCAGATGTCTTCAAGTGTCTTCAGTGACTTCAAATGATTGCAGCGACTTCAAGTGATTGCAGCGACTTCAAGTGATTGCAGCGACTTCAAGTGATTGCAGCGACTTCAAGTGATTACAGCGACTTCAAGTGATTGCAGCGACTTCAAGTGATTGCAGCGACTTCAAGTGATTACAAAGAATTAAAAATGATTTGAGGTGACTTCAATGCAATCAAAATTCTTCCAATCATGATTCCAATCAAAAACATGACGTTACCAAAATAATTTCATTCTTTTGTGATAGAAACGGCTGCAAGATTATGGCATTGAAGTCTACAGGTGACTTCATTTTTAAATAGCTGCACTCTGAATGCTGTATTTTGGCAGTGACTTCAATGGATTTCAATTGCAAATGAATGCACTCTTTCACAGCTCTGTCATTCGGTAACTTTTCCCTATCGTATCTTTGCTTTATTTTTGTGTCCCAACCTTATTCTACTCCAATGTATGTTAGCAACGTAAAACTTGAAAAAAATTGGTGAAAGCTCGCATCCTTGCGGTACACCCTGCTTCAAGTTTCTGTAGCGTTATTTTAAAATCCTGAACTCGACGTACATATAACTGAATTCAAGTTTGGTATTGGTTGATCTTGTCAGGCGATGATCTTGTCAGACACTTTGAGCAAGTCGAGTGCTACTAAACCGTTCTTTAGCAGAGTCGTTTAGTAGATCTGTACCTACATTGTGCTGCAATGTGGGGTGTATGGTCAGAAAGAGATTGCACGGTAGGATTTCTCTTTATCGGCCTCCTTGGATGACCTTATCGTGTGATTATTATGATTGCGCCGTTCGCAGGTTTGATCTAAGAAGCTAAAATTTTGGGCAAATTTTCTTCAAACCCAATTTTATAATATAGGCATATAGGACCGTAAATTTAATAAAAAAAACCCTTCGTGTGTATTTTGTCCGCATTTTCCGTGGTTCCATGGTTTGTCAACAGTGGGTGGCACCTCCCATACAACTAAAATACCTAAAACGCTATATCTTGGCTTCTAAGGCAGACTTATTTTATGTTTTAGTAAGTCGGGTTTTTCGTAAAATTTTATTTTTTAAATTTTATTTTAAATGTAAAAATGTTATTTTTAAACCTCAAGGCAAAAAAAAAAATTTAATTATCTACAAAATTTTCAAAATAAACACATTAATGGGTATGTCTGTATTTATTCTCATAGCGTTTTCGCTTGACACGCTCTGATCCACTCTTGGAATCTCTCTATCTACATTTTTATGCAATAGAAGAAAACAGAAACGTTCTGAGAGTGCTTCAGAGCGTTTCACTTGAAAACGCTTTTAGTTTTTCATGTTGAATCATATATTGAAACTGGAGCCCCCCCCCTTCTCTAGACTACCGTGGCCACTCGAGTTTTATCTGTTTTGCCGACCCTGGTCGATCACAAACTATGTTGCTCTTAAAGCATATTTTTTGCTTGTCTTTCTTCGTAGAAACAGCTCCAGCTCAAAATTTTCGAGCCCTCTTTCTCTAATTAGCTTTTATAACTCATTTGTAAGGTCTACTGTCTTTATTTGGAGTTCAATGTATACGAGTCATTCTTCTAGATTAGAAAAAATCCAAAAATCTTTTTGAGGTTTGCAATTCGCTCACTGAGGTGCTTTCTTTTAGGCTTAAAATCTCTTGAGTCACGAAGAAAGATTCAATCCCTCTCGTTTATTCATGATCTGGATTCAAATAAGATTGACTGTCCTCAGTTTTTCCTGTAAGGATTTTGCGACTTTTTGCTTCGTGCCATTTTAACTTCATAGAGCTAAATGAACCTAGTTCTCGAGCCTTATATTTATATGAGCATTTTATTTTGAAAGTGGTGCAAGTTCTCTCTTCATTGAGAAAAAAAAAAAATTAAATAAATCTTATACAGTTCACTTTAAGTTAATTAATTTTCATATAATGAACTTTTGACTATTAATAACTAGCTATCTTTTAAGAAATTATTGAATAATTTATATATAGTTAGGTTCTTGGATTCTATTATATTTTTGGCTAGTCTGTAAGGAATTGTAATCCAAAGACTAAATGCGATGGACGCAAGTTTTTGAGCATAATCATAGGTATGCTGCCAGGCTTCATGGTTTTGTAATAATTGTGTATAATGTTGAAAATGGGCGATATCAGTTCACAGACAAGCCTACTGCCCATACAAGTAAAACATTTTAAAAGCTATATTGAGAGAGTTATTTGATGTAGTGCAACCAAATTTATTTGCCCATATCTCCATCAATTTTTTTTACTTAAGCCAGTTGCAAACTGTTCACAAGGTAATTTTGTTTTCTTTCCAAAAATATGCTGTTTATGTGAATCGGATAAGATTTGATGGAGTTACAAGCGATCAAAGTAAGAAAAGTGTTTATTTGGTCTTTTTTAAAAGTCACTAAATTTCAATTGGTCCTCAATTGCTTATTTTTGTTTTTAGGTCAAATCGGACAAAAATTGTGGATATTATTCGAAAATCAATGAAAATGGGTAATTTCTATATGTTCATGCATTACCGATTGCCTGCCGCTTGCCAGTCATGTTATAGGAAAAGCCACCCACGGTGGGCCTTACCCACTTTTAATAAAAGTGTGAGTTACAACAAAAACTTTAATTGGGGATTATTTGGGACATAATTCAGTGTCGATATATGATAAAACAGAAGAAATCCTTAGATCCTTTTTTTTTAATTTCATATTTACTGTTTTTTTAATGATATTACTTTTCTATATCATACGTATGAAACTCAAAAACGATCCGATCTTGTTCAAATTTTGACACATCGAATTTCTTTAATAGAGCTTCCTAGATGATCAGAGTCCTGAGTTAGAGCTAAATATTTTGGCTTGAAAATATCCGTTTTTAGTCCACAAATATAAATTTAAAGTTATGTATATCACTTTTTTTGTTATCTCATGTACTATACGCAAAAAATAATGTTAAGCCTCAAGCCTTAGTAAAATATGACAACTTTTAAAATTGTGCCCCAAATCGAGGTTTTATTCACAATACTTGAATTATGCTTTAAAATGAGATATCACGCAGTGAAAATGTTGACCAGGTTCAGAGATATTAGACATCGAACTGGGCTGTTTTCGCAAAAATAACGTTTTTTGCAAACTTTGACCTAACAGTACTCAGTACCCCCGCTTATCTAGGGTCTGAAATTAAAGTTGCGGTACTATTCTTTACGGTTCTTTGATGTGTCAAAATTTCAGCAAAATCGAATGTTTTTTAAATTTTACTCGTAGGTATGCAATAAGTATGCATGTGTTATAGAGCTGGGAAAAATCGATAAAAAAACTTCGATGTTGTTGATGTTTTTGGTAACAAAATCGATTATCATCGATAACATCGAAATTCCCCCTGCATTATTGATTATCTTATAAATAATATTTTATTTGATATGTTAGGGGGTTGCAACGCGCGCATGGCTTGGGCAGTTTAGTAATTAAGAAATTAATTTAACATTTGTATATGTTTCACATTTTGACGTAAAAAAAAACAGTTTTTCAGCCATATCGAGGCAGAGTGAAGCTCTCTTTTCGGATATGATATTGCCCGCTGTTGAATTGACCCTTTCCGATTGAGTAGATGAAGCCGGAATAAACAGATAACGCAAGGCTCACTCTTCTTAATGTATCACAATTTGTGTAGTTATTCCAGTATTGAATTATGTCCGTTTCCTCACTTTACAATGGCTCTTCGAAATAGGTATTGAAATGGACTATTGCTTGCGCACATCCAGGGATCGTCTTATGAATCAGGGACATCGGAAGCAACTCCTTCCCTTAGGCGCTCTCTCAAATTAGTTGTATTTCCATTGGTTGCAACGTTTTACTTACAACCTGTGATTTGACAAATTGCACTACGTTTGTCTTAAGATTTTGGGATTATTTGAAATATGTCCAAACGGTCGATAGTTTGGCCCGAGCTCGATATCTGTTACAAAATTAATATATTTGTTAATTCGTGAACAACAATTATTATATTATTCATTGATATACTTTACTTACAATCCTGGAGAAGAAATCTAGCCTGATGCACAATCACAAATTTCCATGGCAGTAGCAGCAGCAGAACATATTCAATGTACAACTGAAAAAAAGTGAAATAGATTAATAGATTTCGATTTTAATCTTTAGGGCTCAAAACTATCGATAGTAAACGAAATTTTAATTTGTTTTTAGTCGACTGAGTATTATTAATTAATGGAATTTTAATCGAATTTACAGTCAATTGCAGTAATATTCATGTGAAATTTCACAAATCGGTTTATGCTTTATAAACATTGTTATCTTTGTCATGTTTGCTTATAAAGCATAAACCGATTTGTGAAATTTCACTTGAATATCGGTTACTGCAATTGACTGTAAATTCGATTAAAAATCAATTAATTGATTTACTTGTTGAAAAACATCGATTAACCAAAAGAAACAGTAAATATGCAACTAAAAAAAAAAGCTTTGGCTATTTTTAAAACCAAAGAAGTTTTACCGATGGAGTTGTTAGAACCATGTCATAAGATTATTGTTGTAGTATGTACGGGTATAAACAGGATATTGTTAGAAAGTAAACAAGATTACCTGGTGAAAAGTGTACAAGTGTAAGTGTGCTTAAGTAAAAAAAAATTTAAAAAAGTGCAAAAAATTGGTTTTTTTTTGGGGATGTCACGAAAACAATTCTTAAGAAAAAAAAAGTTCGTGATATTTTTGAAATCTACGCCTTAAAATGCATATAAAAAGTCTATGAGAGACCAGATCTCGAGATGAGGCCCAAATTTGTAAACTAGTGTAATTAGTAGTTAAATGATATTTTTAATGATGTAGGAACATTGTTAAGTAAATTCCTTCCTAGGAGTTTCCTAGGTGAAGTCGTTATTGAAAATAAATAAAATGGAAATTAATTACTTTACTGAGCTTAATGTTTTTTTGGTATTGACACACACAGTACTGACTAAAACTGTAACTTAAACGTTTTTTGATGATAATGACCTAGGACATATTAATGTAAAATTAAATAGTTAATACATTTTTTATACACTATTTTGATCTATATGTGTGTTCTTAGCCTTACATGATGTTAAACTAAAATTTTAAGGAAAAAATTCTGAATTTTTTTTTTAAACCGCTCAAGGAAAGCAAAATTGTTCCCGTTGTACTGTTAAATATAGAATTTAATTAAAAAATGTATAAACCATTTAATTTTACATTTATATGTACTAGGTCATTATCACCAAAAAACATTTATTTTACAGTTGTAGTTTCATAAAAAACTCCTTTTTTTAAGTTAATTTTCAGACTTTGAATCAAAATCGACAGGCCAATTTTCAATAGAAACATAAAATTTTCTTGCAGATCTTATTTTTTACACCCATTCTTTTAAAAAATGCGTGTGGAGCGAAATAAATAACACTTTTGTACATATGGGTGCTCTAATATACATATGTATGTATTAGGGTGTTTTTTTTCAAACTTTAGGACAGGGATTTTGTTTATTTTTTCCTATATTATAGCTTGAGGAATAAAAATACTAAAACGTGGAAAAAGTCTGCTTTAGGTGCCAAGATATAGCGTTTTGGGTTTTTTAGTTGAATGGGGGTCGCCACCCACTGTTGTAAAACCACGCCCACATTTTTCGTGTGACTAAAAATGCGGAAAAAATACACCCGAATGAGGTATTTTTTTTTTTTTTTAATTTGCTGTGCTGTGTGCCTATATAATGGAATCGGGTTTGAAGAAAATTCTCCCAAAATTTCAGCTTCCTAGATCAAACCTGCGAACCGCGCAATCACTTTGTTTTTTAGTACAATTCGTATGAAAAACGAAAATACAAAACAACGAAAAGCAGATTTTTTTTTGCGTTTTAGTAAATTTTCTTATATTCGTTGTTTTGCTTTTTCGTTTTTCTAAAATAAAAATCTGTTTTGAATTATTTCCTCTAAAATTCTCCTGGCCTAGGCAAATAAAATCAAAACGCTAACTTTAAACTTATTTGCAGATAACAGCTATAATTCAGGAGCTTCATAGCGACAAATTAACAACACTTGCTGACCAAATAAAAGTTCACTCGCAGATGAAAACGTATTCTTTAGGATTTGAGTTATGGATGAATGTAGAGGGAAAGTATTTCCTGTCCATGTTTTACAATTATACAACAGATATTCCAGAGTTCAATCTTCATAATCAAATGTACAGAACAATTGAGTACAACAAATTTACTTCAATTGACGTTATCTTTGAAGAGTTCAATTTGGAAAATTGCAGTGCCGCAATTGTTAATTATGACGATGAAGACTATCTCAAGGAATTTTTAAAAACCAAAAGTGGGTACTTATGTTACAACCATTCACAAAATTTAAGAATTAAAATGTTTTTCTTTTTCGTATTTTGTACAGATATTCCTGTTATTGTTTCATATTCGGTTATTATTGACAAATGTTTACAAGGAGTTTTTGCAATTGATTCTGTAAATTCGGTAATTGAGGAAGTTAAAGAAGTCGTTACTCGTTATGCTTCAGAAATATGCTCAAAAGTAATTCAAATACTTTATACATTGTGTTAGTATTTAAAAAATACATATTTTACTTTGCTTAGGATATAGAAATCCCAATAACGAATTCAGAATTCCCTTGGACTTTTTATGAACTTCTTAAGTTTTTTTCCGAGTCTGTTTCGTGGCCTGAAGATATAGATGCTTTGGTATGCTCAGCCAAAATAATAGCAGATACTATAGCTCCATTAGCTGTGAGTAGGAATAACATAATTATAAAACTAATTTTCTATTTTCAATGTATTTTTTTACCGTTAAAACACAAAGATAACGTTGGATACTTTAAAAGGAGAAGATATTCCCCATAGCAGTATGGTAACACCAATTACTACCAAAATACTTAATAAAAAAATTAATATAACAGAGACAGATGACGCATTTGTAAATAGTATAAAATCAACATTGACAGAGCTTTTGCGCAAATTGTAAGTTTTGTCTAAACAGAAAAAGTTAATTGTATTTTAACCTGTACACCTTTTTATAGTGTTGTATCGGATGATCATTTGACAATATCTGCACTGATGGATCCAAGGTTTCATCGACTGATTGATGTAGATGATATCAGCAGATATGCTGATATTATAAGCGAAATACATAATAATACAATAAAATATAGTGGAATCAGCACTAAAAAAGAGAAAAAAGATAAATCGATTACCACATCGAATAAGAAATCAAGTGAGTGGAGAATTAAGAGTTTAGCGACAATCGCCCGATTTTTTTTTTAGGAAAAAAAATTTTAATTTCAATAATACAAGAAAATAACAGTTAAAAAAACCGTTAAAATTCTAAAATAATATCGGCATATCTTGAAGACCGCACTGCAGATTTCAAACTTGTACACCAATAATTGCTTATAAAATTATCTTTCACATGCTGCTTTTAATAAAGCTATATCCGTAACTTTCGATGGCTATATCTGCGAAACTAGATCCGAGCGACACTTTTTGAAAAAAGGTTTTTTTTTTTAAATTAAAAACCACATGAGAAAATGTAGGTTTAAAAAAAAAAATCGGCTGTCACTAAACTTGAATTAACCCAAAAGTTATATATAACAAAAAAAAAAAAAATAACAATTTATTTTTAGATCTAGAAATATTCTTCGATATACAGGATACCACAACTAGTATGTCTATAACAAATGATAGCACAGTTGAGGCAGACCTAGAACGTTATCGCAATGAAGTATATGTCAGTTTGGATGAATCGCCATCGTTATGGTGGGCAAAAGTCGGGGCTGTCTACGGTTCTTTAAAGCAAGTGGCATTAACTTACCAGTGTGTACCATGTGTGGTAAATATGAATTTTAAAAAATCATTGAAACAACAAATATCTGAGCATCTTAAACGCTTTATGTTAACTGGAAATTTAATTGATGCCATTTTGTTTCTCCACTATCATTTAAAATAATATTAATGTTGCATAATTTATATTTAAGAACAATAAATTCATTGTTAATAGACGCCTGCTATACACAAAGAAAAAAAAAGTGTTTTTAATTTAAGTAAAATACATATTGTCTTAAATGGTAGGCATTATTTTTTATTATTGAAAATGTCCTGTTTCATTATAACCAGAGCTGATGACAAATCCTTTAGGAATCAAACTCTTCAGAAATTTAGAATCGTATTTTCCAATTCCTTGGCAAAATAAATTGGTTCATTGATCGATTAAAAAAAAAATTTCTGTAGAGGGCCAGCCACGAGAAGGTCTGCTTAAAACTCCGACCGACGAGAGAAATGTGACCCTGGTAAAGGCTGAAGTTGAACATCCTCGATTGACACAAGAAATCTCCTCGATTGGTTCCACGAATTTTGAATGAGGTCCAAAAAGAAGCTCGAGTTAGTTTTGCCTGATTTTTCCTAAACAAATTCGAAAACGAACAACCTAGTAATTTAAATATAATTATAAGGTTTTATAAGTACGACCCGGAAACCAAAAAACAGCCCATGATATGGTGCCCGGAAGGACCGAACCCTCCTGTTAAAGCCAGAAAACAAAAGTGATGATGTTTTTGTTTTACTTCACTAGTGCAAAAATTGTACCTGTTATTCTCTTGTATTTGTTGAAAAACCAAAAAAAAGAGAAACTGCGTCGCTATCTTTTACATCACGATAATGCGCCACTTTTGAAATAACAAGTAACTTTATTGCGGTCTCTGCCATCAAAAAAATTTGTCCAACACCATGCTCTCGGATCTGGCGCCTTGTTATTTCTGGTTATTTCCAAAAACTACAAAAAAATGGAGAGAAAAGCCTTCAGTTGCAACACCGAGATAATTGATGCAGTTAATGCAAAAATTGAGAAACTACAAAAGCACGATTTTCATAACTGTTTTTGCAATCCACTGAAATAAATATTGATTATGTAGATAAAAAAATTAAATTTAAAAATATAAAAGAAAAATATTTTTCCTGTTTTTTTTTTTTGCTAACCAACTAAGTTTAGTCCCTTCGTACATACATGTATGTGTATTCTGACTCGATAATTAAGGTGCTTTTCAAAATTATAACGCACTTCTGTAACTTATCTTCAACCTTTGCTAAAGCTACGTTGTTTATGTTGTTGCAAAAACTAAAAATTGCGAATAAATGTAAAAAGAATAAGCTTTAAAAAAATATATACATTTCATATATTTTAAGCACAGCATTAGAAAAAGAAACATTACTTTTAAGTAGAATGCACACATTTTTGTTTACTGGTAACCATATCAAAATCATAATTTTACGGTTAAAACAAAAAAACAAGTAATGAAATGTAAATATTCTTTAAATTAATGAAAGTTATTAGCCAATATAGCCTCTTTGGTTTTTTCCAACATCAAAAATTTGTTTTTTCATCGAACTTATTAAGTTGATGAACAAGTTTGGTTCAAATTTGTTCCATTCACTTAAAATTACTCTTTTAAGATCGGAAACAATATTAGCATATGCTAGCTGTGCCAAGACTCTCCAATAATTTTCTATGGGGCTTAAGACCGGCGCGCATGCAGGCCAGTCCATGATATCAACGGAACGGACTTGTACAAAGGCCATTGTACGGCGACTTGTATGAATTCCTGCATTATCCTGCAGGCTACTTTCCAGCACATTGATGTACATTTCATTATTCATTCATGAGCTGGCGAATTGTAACTCGAGCGCACCACTTTTGTTTTGACCAAAACGCGTGTAGAAGTACACTTTGCGGCGCTCGAACGCCAAAACTTGATTTTACGGAAAAAAATGTTACATAAATCAATTTCCGCTAGTTTCATTTCATTTATAATGGTTTTTATCGTTTTGTTTTCAGGTTGAAAAAGTCGAAAAAATATTGAATATGGGGCTTAACCCGAATCAACCTGGCGTTGCCATATGGTTACGCAAAGTCTTCACTTTCAAACGATCACAAAATGGAAACAAATTCAAGAACTGATATTTTCCAGTTAATTTTGAACTCGCAATTGTTCGTTTCTTAGAAAAAAATCATTACGGGGTCAGTGAGTTATTGTTTGTTGAAGCTGGAGTGTCACAAAGTGAGAAAAGCAAGAATTTACTCAGGTTGATTCGGGTTAAGTTTACTTTAGGGACAACTCTCAGATTTTATTTATTTTTTTAGGGGAAGTAGCGTGCTATGAATAAACAATAAATCATGTCACGATACTTACATAGTTTGGATTTTGAAAAAGCTTTTGATCGAATTGGCCCACATATTGTTTTGCGACAGCTTAAAAAATGGAACGTTGGCCCAAAAATATATAATTTCATAAAAAATTTTCTAAGTAACAGAAGATTTAGAGTTAAAGTTAATAACACTTTCTCAAATAGTGTACCTTTATACAACGGTATCCCACAAGGGTCGCCGATATCTGTTATCATTTTTATTATTGCCTTTGATGAGCTGAGTATTTTACTATCAAGACATTCTGTCGAACATTGCTTATACGCCGACGATGTAATTATTTTTTCAAAAAACAGTAGTCTGCAAGCAGTAAAAAGAATGTATACAGATATCCTCGACGAAATATCTGAATGGTCGCTCCACTCAGGAGCTAACATAGCATATCAAAAATGTCATACTTTGCATATTTGTAAGAAGATAAAATGTTCTGGTTTTAACTTATCATATAATAATTGTAATATGGAAGACGTAGCATATCTAAAGATTTTAGGTATTATATTTGATAAGAGATATACTTTTAATGAACATTGTAATATTCTAAAAAAAAAACTTGTAAATAGATTAAGTATCATAAAATACCTCTCAGCAACATATTGTAATATTCATACGTCTACATTAATAAACATTACAAAAGCATTAATATTATCAGTCATTGATTATGGGCTTCAAATTTACGGAAAGTGTGCAAAAACTACGATAAAAAAACTGAACGCGCCATACCATGCAGCTGTACGGAAGAGTCTTCGCGCTTTCCCCACCACCCCAGTGAATAACATGCTTGCAGAATCAGGTTTAATAAAAATATGTGATCGTATACAACAATCAATTTACCGTCTTATTCCGAAGCTTTACATATCCAATAATTCAATTTCACAAAAGGATGTCAAAAATGCCATTGCGCGGAAAAGAGACACAAAACGCCAGTCAACTATTCATAGAGTAGTGAAAGCTGTAGATACATTACCTTTCCCTCTACGTCCAACGCTCTACAAAATCTATCAATCCCCTCCTTGGAAATCTGTCACTTCATCTTTTATTACCAGCTTGCTCCACCATCCGAAGCATACTACAGATCCATCTGTATACCAAAAACTATACCTCGAAGAAAGAAGTGAATGGGTTAAGAAAGGATGGGAGTTTATCTTCACTGATGGCTCCAAAGACTACAATTTTACTTCATTTGCTGTCGTTTCCGACGGCGGAGATCTGATAAAAAAGGGACTTTTATTCCCCCACTGCTCTATTTTTACAGCTGAACTTTTCGCTATCGACGCAGCCACTACGTTTACTTCTTCTAAAAAAGGAAAATTCATAATCTGTTCCGACAGTAAGTCGTCAGTTACCGCATTACAAAATTTAAATAACAACGAACCGCTTGTTGCTAAAATCAGAAATAAGTTATCTCAGAATTGTAATAAAACTAAAATAATGTGGATCCCTGGGCACTGTGGTATCTCCGGAAATGAAAATGCTGATACAGAGGCAAAAGAAACTTGCAAATCTCCAACTTTTCTCTTCGAAGTCAATGAAAGGTCGGATATACTTCGCTTTGCTAAAAACTACCTTGAAGAACTTAGATTACAAGAATGGAAAAGATACCAACATCCATACACCAACATTAACCATGATCTTGAAACACCTGCGCTTCCAACGAATTTTTCAACTCATGAATTGAAATTATTTACACGGCTTCGGTTGGGTCATACTAAGATCACCCACGAACACCTACTTCTTGGCCACCCTGCCACCGATTGCACATTTTGTGGATTTCACACACTCTCCGTAACGCACATTCTGAACGATTGTCCAAAATTTTTGAATGCCAGGCGTAACATTTTTGCTAATCAAAATCCTTCAGACCTACTGAAAAACATATCTGCTGAAAAAATATCAATGTTTGTTAAGTTCATTCTCCAATGTAATTTGCTATATAAAATTTAAATTAGTATAATATATCATTTTAATTTTTTTTTTTCTTCATTTATCCTATATATACTAAAATCTTTTAATTATTTTAGTATAAACATTCTTTAAATTATTTAACTGACCGATAGCCTATGTTGCTCGAGTTAGGTATCATAGTAATATTGTTATTTATAATTATATTTCTAATAAATAAATAAATAAATCTGCAAAAAAAATTATCGCTCGGATCTGGCTAAGGAGATCCCAAGTAGAAATTTGTGACTTTTAAGGTCACAAAATTCGCGTGCGAGTCACAGTGTGGTTATTGTGACAAAATTTTGTGTAAATGAAGTAACTTTGACTGTATGGAGTCACATTAACCGATTATTAACTGAAGAAATGCCTAAAAGGTCAGTTTGACTTTATGGTAATATTTCAGTAATTTTTGTGTACCCAATTGATCCTATTTGGGTCAAATTTTAGTAACAATAACTACACAGTTCCTTTTAAAAGTTACCTAAAGGTAACCACGATATTTTAGGCACAAATCGGTAAAAGTGACTCAAAATGTGACCATTTCGCACACAAATTTAGTTAGAGACACATTTCCTAAAAATGTTTTTTTTTACGATGTGTCAGCGGATATTTATAGCGTTACATATCTTGAAAATGCTCCTTATAGGATTCTAATCATATTGAATACTGGATTTGAGCCGCCTGTTTGAAGTTGTCAGCTTTTGAAGAAATAGATTGATTTTAAAAGTTGCTTAAACTATAATGGTTATCGAATTTTCGAGCAAGATAGGGGTTGAATTAACAAATTCAAACAGGCGGCGCTAATTCAGTATTCAATATTGATGGAAATCTCTTGAGGAGCGTTGTCAAAATGTGTAATGCTATCCGCTTACACATAAAAAAGCACAATTTTTTTTTTGAATAACTCTAATTAATAATGAGTTACGTTGAAATTTTTAAGATTAAACAGCTTCGCGCTTAAAGGTACACACGAACTACACAGTGTAGTTACTGTGTAGGTATGAGCACAATTGTGTAGATTAAGTCATGTTAACCACACTGTGTAGATAACAGAACATAAGTTTTGTCACAACATATGATGCAGTCACAAATATGCCTGACGTCATTTTTCATAAGACATCCATTTTGATTTATAATTGTAAATAATTTCTAAAAAAGTTATTACGCAAATTTAAGGCTCAAATTATCTCAATTAGACTATAATCATACATTTAAAACACCTAGTAAGCGTTTTAAGATCATTCCAGCATTTTAAAAAGCATTTGATTACTAAAATTTTTTTTATATTTTTAATATATTATTAAATATTCGATATTTACTAAGCGCATAAGTTTTTCTTTCAACAGAATATTAATATTTACCATAAAAATGAGCTTCGTTTGAATTTCTACGCATAATATGCAGAATTTAGTTCATATAAAAAGTAAATATTATAAGTCATAATAATACGCATACATATTAATGCTTCTTACCATTGTATTCATTTATGTATGTATACTACAATGATAAAAGTAACTTAAGTTACTTTTAATTAAAAGTAAAATATTTTCTACACAAAAACGTCTGCGTGTGGGTCGCTATAACTACAAATTGTGGTCACAAATCAGTCACAAATTCAGTAACAATAACTACACATATCCCTTTGAATTCCATATCCCCACTTGGTAACGGTTACGTAACGATTACGTAACGATTACGTAACATAGCGGGGTTTGAGTAGTTATCTACACAAATACTTAAACAAACCGAATGTGTGGTCACAGTGACGGAACGCTGACCGAAATTTCTACTTGGGATATAGCCATCGGAAGTTGCGGATATAGCTTTTATAAAAAACGCTATAAGTTGGGAACCCCTTAATGGATTTCCAAAATATGGATATGATATGAAAGGTAATTTAATGAGGTCTAAAATTGTACTAATTTAAATCCGTTGGATAGTTTTCGAGATATGAGGTTTTTTGAAAAATGTTGACCTCTTGTTTTGAAAAAAACCGTTATTTTTTTCCAAAAAATGTATTATTAACCTATAGTGATACTTATATATTTATAGAGTATAATTCATTAGCTTTAAAATTATGTGCTATTTGTACTATATATTTTTTATATCAATCATTTTTTTTACCGAAAAACAAAAAAAAATATTCTTTGTTTTGAAAACAGTTATATGTTATAAACTGTAGCCAATTTTATGCCTCATTAAATTTCCTTTCTTATGATATCCATATTTTGGAAATCCATTCATTGGTACTCAACTTATAGCGTTTTTTATAACAGCTAAATCCGCAACTTCCGATGGCTATATCTCCTAAGCCAGATCCGAGCGATAATTTTTTTTGCAGATTTATTGTTTATTCATATACCGCTAATTCCCCTGAAAAAATAAATAAAATCTGAGAGTTGTCCCTAAAGTAAACCTGTTCCGAATATGGTTGAAAAGCCGAAAACAAGTTAAAAAAACTTGAAAGAATATTTCAAAAATATTGAAAAACGTTGAGAGAGGTTGAAGCAGGTGAAAAAGTTTGATAAACTCGATAGTACATTAAAGTGTTGAAAAAGTTGAAAGAGATTGAAAAGCTCGAAAAAAGTTGAAAGTCTCGGAAAAAGTTGAATGAGGTTGAAAATCCGAAAAAAGTTGATTAAGTTTGGAAAATTCGAAAAATATGAAAAGTGTTGAAAAAAGGTTGAAAAATGTTGAAAAAGTTGAAAGAGTTTGAATAATTCGGAAAAGTTGAATAAGGTTGAAAAATTCGAAAATATATGGAAAATGTTTAAAAAAGTTGAAAGAGGTTGAAAAATGTTGAATCAGTTGAAAGAGGTTGAAAAACTCGAAAAAATATGGAAAATGTTGAGAAAAGTTGAAAGAGTTTCAAAAAGTCAGACAAATTTGGGAAATGTTGAAAGAGGTTGAAAAATGTTGAAACAGTTGAAAGAAGTTGAACTCGAACAAAATTGAATGAGGTTGAAAAAGTCGAACAAATATTGAAAGTGTTGAAAATATTTGAAAAATGTAGAAAATCGTTGAGAAAAGTTGAAAGAGGTTGAAAAATAATGAAGCAGTTGAAAGACGTTGAAAAACTCGTTGAATGAAGCTGAATATATTGAGACCAAATATTATAAGGATCACTCCTTTAGTTTGCTAAATATGGTATCAACGTTATAAGTTTGTATGGGAGGCTCCACGCCCACTAAAGAAATCCCTTCAAAATTCATATAGTTTCAAAGCTTATAGTAACCGACACCTCTACACCAAATTTCAAAAATATTACACCAATAGCACACTAAATATAACATTTAACGTTTTTTGCTAATATGGGAAGTGTTACAGACACCTTTACACCAAATTTTAATAAAATTACTCCCACAGCACACTAAATATAACTATGAACGTTTTTTGCATGTATGGGAGGTGCCACGCCCACTGATGTAATCCGATCGAAATCCATTTAATTGAAAAGGTAATAGTAGCCGACATCTCTGTACGAAATTTTATTACGATCACTCATGTAGTGTTTAACATTATCCGGTTTCAACTTGTATGTGTGGTACTACGCCCACTTATTTAATCTCATCGAAGCACATTTAATTTCAAAGCTCATGGTAACCGTCACCATTGCACCAAATTATAAAAAATTACTCCCATAGCACACTAAATATAACACTTACCATTTTTTGGATGTATGGGAGGTGCCACGCCCACTGACGCAATCCCATTGAAATCTATTTAGTTTTAAGGCTTGTAGTAAGCGACATCTCTATGCCAAATTTAAAAAATATTGCTCCCATAGCACACTAAATATAACATTTAACAATTTTTGCTTATATGGAAGGTGCCCACAGATGCCATTGCGCCCACTTTTGGTTATAAGATACCTTGTAGCTAGGGCTACCAGATGGCATACTTTAGTAGCAAAAGTGCTACTTTTGCAAGGCTTTGCTACTTTTCACTTGTACTACTTTTGGATGGTTTTGCTACTTTCGATTTTTGCATTGTTAAATAAAAGTTATATCAAATATTCTTTTAATTTGCTGGGGTTTTGTCGTACATGTGAGGAAAAATATTTGTATGGAATTAAAAAGATTTTTGGTTTTCATGACAAAATTGGAATTTTTTGATATGTGCTACTTTTGTAGGCAGGCCATCTGGTAGCCCTACTTGTAGCCAGTATATCTACCATATTAAATATCATAACGATTCCGTTGTTCGATCTCTTATTATAACATTTATAAAAATTGTGGGCTGTGCCACGCCCTTCAACGAGTTTTGCCAGTATAGTGGCATAGCTTGTTATGATGACTGCTTTAAGCAGTATTGTTGTCAAAATTTTTATGAAAATCGTAAGCGCCGTTTTTGAGTAATATTGAATCAAAATTTTCAATTGATGAAAGATGCCACGCCCTGTGCTCCCATTTCGCCCACTTTTGGTTTTATTGAAGATTTTTATTATTTGCATCAGTCTACCAAATTTCGTCAAAATTTCTTAAGTAGTTTCCGAGTTATCACGTTATAAAAGTTAAAGTTTATGTTAATAATTTTTGTATTGAACTTTTTAGTCATTTATACAACCAACATGACAAAGATAACAAGTGGATCAATTTAACCTGGTAATTGGTGACATATGTTTCGGCTATTACCACGTATATACATATTTATATGCATATACATAGCCTCATCAGACCAGTTTTGGTTAAGTTGTACTGAGAATCGAACACCCGACCGTATGCAATTTTGAATTGAAGTTTATGGCTGTGCCACGCCACTGTTAGAGTCCTTAAGAACTTAAAACCTAGCCCAATCTTCATTTTGTTTTCATGTGCACCAAATCCGTAAGTTTCATCAAAATCACTGCAGCCGTTTTTGAAATAAAGTTCAGTCGTATACATAATTATTTATATATTACCAGGAGACCGACCATCGTTCGGTTTTTCATTTTCAGGTTGAAAAAGTTATGCAAAGTCAATAGAATGCAATTGAATGAGCAGTCGGAAATATTTAAAAAATATTAAATAGGGTTGAAAACCCGAAAACAAATTAAAAAAAATTTTAAAGAAGTTACATATGAAAAATGTTGAAAAACATTGAGAGAGGTTGAAGCAGGTGAAAAAGTTTGATAAACTCTATAGTATATTAAAGTGTTGAAAAAGTTGAAGGAGGTTGAAAAGATCGAAAAAGTTGAAAGTCTCGGAAAAAGTTGAATGAGTTGAAAAGCCGAAAAAAGTTGAATGTGGTTGAAAAAGTCCAAAAAATATGGAACGTGTTGAAAAAAGTTGTAAAGGTTGAAAAATATTGAAAAAGTTGAAAGAGTTTGAATAACTCAAAAAAATTGAATAAGGTTGGAAAATTCGAAAAAAAACATGAAAAGTGTTGAAAAAAGGTTGAAAAATGTTGAAAGAGGTTGAATAATTCGGAAAAAGTTGAATAAGGTTGAAAAATTCAAAAAAAAAGGAAAATGTTGAAAAAAGTTGAAAGAGGTTGAAAAATGTTGAAACTGTTGAAAGAGGTTAAATAACTCGAAAAAAGTTGAACAAGGTTGAAAAATTCTGAAAAATGTAGAAAATCGTTGAGAAAACTTGAAAGAGGTTGGAAAATAATGAAGCAGCTTAAAGAGGTTGAAAAACTCGAACTTAGTTGAATAAGACTAAATATATTGAAACCAAATTTTATAAGGATCACTCCTATAGGACGATAAATATGGCATTTTACGCTATAAGTTTGTATGGGAGGTGCCACTCCCACTAATTAAATCCCATCAAAATTCATATAAGTTATTTCAAACCTTATAGTAACCGACACCTCTACACCAAATTTAAAGAATATTACTCCAATAGCACACTAAATATAACATTTAAAGTTTTTTGCTTACATGGGAGGTGCCACACCCACTGATGCAATCTCGTCGATTTTCGCTTAATTTCAAAGCTTATGGTAACCAACACCTTTACACCAAATTTTAATGAAATTACTCCTACAGCACGCTAAATATAACTTTTAAAGTTTTTGCATGCATGGGAGGTGCCACACCCACTGATGTAATCCCATCGATATTCATTTAGTTTAAATGGTTATAGTAGCCGATATATCTCTACCAAGTTTTATTAAGATCACTCCTATAGTACGCTAAATATGGCATTTAGCGTTATAAGTTTGTATGGGAGGTGCCACACCCACTAATGAAATCTTGTCAAAGCTCATATAATTTTAAGGCTTATAGTAATCGACACCTCTATATCGAATTTCAAAAATTTGACTCCAAGAGCACACTAAATATAACCTTAAACATTTGTTGCTTGTATGAGAGGTGCCACGCCCACTAATGCAATCCCGTCGAAATCCATTTAGTTTCAAAGCTTATGGTAACCGACATCTCTACACCAAATTTTAAAAAAAATACTCCCATAGCACACTAAATATAACACTTAACATTTTTTTGCATGTAGAGGAGGTGCCACGCCCACTCATGCAATCCCATCGAAATCCATTTAGTTTCAAAGCTTATAGTAACCGACATCTCTTTACCAAATTTAAAAAATATTACACTCACAGAACAATAAGTGTAGCATTTAACTGTTTTCGCTTGTATGTAAGGAGCCACGCCCACAGGTGTCGTTGCCACCACTTTTGGATACAAGATACCCAATAGCCAGTATATTTAACATGTTAAGTTTCACAACTATTGCGTTGTTAGTTCTCTTATTATAACGTTTATAAATATTGTGGGCACGCCCACTATTCCGATTCCGCCCACTTTTGATAGCATTTAAGATATTTATAATCCACATCCGTCTACCAAACTTCGTTGCAATACCTTAAATCGTTTGTGAGTTATCACGTTATAAAAATTTAAGTTTAGGGCTGTGCCACGCCCCTTTTAGAGTCTATAAAAACTTAAAACCTAGCCCAATCTTTATTTTGTTCACTTATGCACCAAATCCCTAAGTTTTATCAAAATCGCTGCAGCCTTTTTCGAAATAAAGTTCAGCCATATATAAATATATAAACATACAATTTTAGCTCGTTTAATAATAGTAGATTAATAACAAAATTTTGGAGCTCAGAATAATTACTCATGAATTCCAACTGATATTTTGAAATTTAAACATTCTGTTTTGTCAATAATAAACAAAACAAACTAATTTTGACAGAAATGGCTGGCTAAGAATAAAGAATAAGAACTGTCACTTAGAATTGCTGCTACCATGATTATAGTACCATGATTTTGAAAACAATTACTTGACTAATGTACTTAATACACTGATTCCTTAAAGTCTATGCTCATACGTTAAAACAGTAGTAAATGTTTATTACATCCATATAGGCGTAAGACCAACATAAGATAAACCAATAAAATTTAAACGGACGGCCGAAGCCTATTCCGCTCGCCTCTCAGAACTCCTCCTTCAACCTGGCTCTCTACCCAATGATGCCGGTGGACTTTGGGCGCATATCTCCCGCTCCATGCGCTCTGCCGCTGAGGAAGTCATTGGTTTCCGACGCCCACTTCCGCGAAATCAATGGTATGACCAGGAGTGTCGCGAAGCTACTGCAGTGAAAAACGCCGCCTACAAAAGAACCCTGCAGTCAGCAGCAACGCGAGCCGTGCACGAAAACTACCGGGAAAAGAGAAAAGATGAGAGGCGCCTTTTCAGACGCAAGAAACGAGAGCAGGAAAGGCACAAGCGTGAGAAACTCGAAGTGTTACGGGGCAGGAATGATGCTCGAAAATTTTACCAACAAGTCAAGCGTCTGACCCAAGGTTTCAAGCCCGGAGCATCTACCTGTAAATATGAACATGGAAATCTGGTTACGGATACGCAGGGTGCACTGAGATTATGGAGGGAACACTTTTCCAAGCTGCTTGCTGGCGATGACTCCACCAATCCCGCCTTTGGAGAAATTAACCCGATGCCACCAATCAACGACGATGGTGTGGACGTACCACCACCTAGCCATGACGCGGTACGAGTTGTGATCCAACGACTTAAGAACAACAAAGCGGCTGGTGCCGATGGCCTGCCGGCTGAATTGTTCAAGACCGGCGGCGATGAGCTGATAGGGTGTATGCATCAACTCATCTGCAAAATATGGCTAGTTGAAAGCATGCCCGACGATTAGAATCTCAGTGTCCTTTGTCCTGTACTGAAGAAAGGTGACCCGACAATCTGCGCTAACTACCGGGGAATCAGTCTTCTTGCCATCTCTTACAAGGTCCTGTCGACTGTACTGTGTGAAAGACTTAAGCCGTTTGCCAACACACTGATTGGGCTTTATCAGTGCGGCTTTAGACCTGGTAAGTCCACCATAGACCAGATCTTCACACTACGTCAATTCCTGGAAAAAACCCACGAAAAACAGATCGATACCCATCATCTCTTTATCGATTTTAAAGCTGCTTTCGATAGCCCGATACGGGATTGCCTGTATGCCACCATGTCTGAGTTCGGTATACCTGCGAAGCAAGTGCGGCTTTGCAGAATGACGTTGAGCAACACAGCCAGCTCCGTCAGAGTAGGAAGGGACCTCTCCGAACCATTTGATACCGAACGAGGTTTCAGACGGCGATCCACTAACCTGCAACCTCTTCAACTTTGTGATGGAAGGGGTGTTGCGAAGAGCCAGTGTACATCGTAATGGCACTATTTTCTACAAAAGTGTCCAGCTCCTTGCATATGCCGATGATATTGATATCATTGGACGTTGTAAGAGAAATGTTACTGCTGCGTTCTCTGCTATTAAAAAAGAGTCAGTGAAGGTGGGTTTGACGGTGAACGAGTGCAAAACAAAGTATATGCTGTCCACAAACTGGGAGACGCGGCGTATTGGATCCTTTGTTACTGCGAACAACTATACTTTCGAAGTTGTCAAGGAATTCACCTATCTTGGCACCACCGTGAACACTCAAAACGATGTCAGCCTGGAGATAAAGCGAAGACTAACTCTTGCTAATAGGTGTTACTATGGTCTCAGTAAGCAATTGAGTAGTAGAGACCTCTCTCGCCCGAAAAAACTGATACTCTACAAGACGCTCATCTTACCCGTGCTACTTTACGGCGCAGAAGCATGGGTTGTGTCGCAGACTGATGCAGCCACGCTTGGGGTGTTTGAGAGAAAAATTCTTCGCAAAATCTTCGGTCCTGTTCACGTCGGCGACGACTACCGTGTTTGAATGAACCACGAACTGTACGAGCTCTACGTTGACATTGACATAGTCAAGCGCATCACTATACAACGTCTGCGCTGGCTGGGACATGTTGTGCGTATGGACGAAGAAGCTCCGGCGAAAAAGGTGTTTGATGCGGAAGCCGCTGGGCGACGACGAAGAGGAAGACCATGCCTCCGATGGAAAGACCAAGCCGAGGAAACCCTATCCACGCTTGGTGTGAATGATTGGAGAAGGCGCGCGCAAAGCAGAGGCGCCTGGAGAGAGCTTTTAAGGTCGGCCGTAACCCGGTAACGGGTTGTTATGGCCACCCAAGTAAGTAAGTAAGTTAGTAAGTAATAAAATTTAAAAAAAACCGGCGGGTTGCACTCCGGGAGTGCCGACAGAAGTGAAAACTTCAAATAATATTTTGGATTTATTTTTTTCATGATGTTTTGTAATGTTTATTATACTATTGTATGATACGACACAATGAACTATTTTTTAATTAGATATAGTCACTAATAATTTTGTTTTCTTTACTGTTCATTTGATATTTATCACGATATTCCTCTTAAATATCAAAATATTAAAGTTTTAAAATTAATTTTACACGTAGAAAGAAGCATGTAAGCATAACAAATCGTTTAATGGCAAGTTAGTGTGTTAGTTGGTATGTGTGCGTTTTCTTTTTAGATGGCAATGTAATGGAAGACAAAAACGGAATAGGTATTCAAATTTTACTCTCGCTCTCATTCTCAATTTGTCAACGCAACAACGCGGAATTTGAAAGAAACAAACATGTAAGCATAACAATCGTTGAATGAGAATGGAATGTGTCTGCTTTGATTTTTGTCTTCACTTGGAATATTTATTTAAGAGAAACAATAGAACTGTTGACTTCGTCTCTTTGTCAGTGTCGGTAGTGTTCTTAAGTGTATTGTGATTTTGTTATTAATATTTTCTAATATTTGCTAGTTAATAATTAATAAATTTTGTGTTTAATTCAGTGTCGTTTCTTAAAAAATTGCATGATTATATTAATAATTTTGCTTTAATTTTGTGTTTTGTTTATTTTGCGTAACACACAAACATACATTTATGTTAATATTAACTTACTTTCTGCAAGCAAAATAAATCAGTGTAAGCAGTGCAACAGTTTTGTTTTTGATTCGCTTTTGTGCTTTGTTCGTATACAAAGCTTGACTTTAAATTCTGTTGTGTTTGTTGTTGCTGCTTAGCGGGTGAATTTTTTGCTTGATTTTTAACCCTTTTTGCACTGCTTTAAAAATATTTTAAATTGCTTTCTCTTTTTTTTTTTTTTTTTTTTTAAGATTTCAAGATGGATTATTTTTCCTCTGAAAATTTGTTAGCTTGCTCTCTAAGAGATCAGTGCAAAAGCCAAAATATATTGAATTCTATGTTTTCCTGTTCAGGTCCCTGTGAACAGGTGTTTCATGCCTCTTGTGTAAACTTAGCAAAATCTATTACTGATTTATTATGCTCTGTCCATTCGGGCCTGCAATGGTACTGTCCATCTTGCAGACCCCTTTCCCCGTCGGTCTTTTACGAAAAAATTAAGCAATTTGGGGAAAATCTTAACAATCTGAATAATAATTTCAGAGATATTCTTAACTATTATCCCCAAATTGAAAAAAGCCTTAATGAGGCTACTTCACCGGATGTTAGTTTGCAAAATAAAACTATTACCGAGGCTATTATGGTTTTTGCTTCCACTCCTTCGATCTCCACTTTACCTAAGCAAGCTATTTCCTTAAAAAAGAAAAGAAAGTCTAATAAGAAATTAAATAAGAAATTAAATAAAAATCTGGGTAATGTGGGGAGGGTGGGCGGTGCGGCCGTCAGTCGTGACAAAACTCCCGTGGATTGCTCTCTAAATACCTCTTCACCCACTCCCAATTTTCCCGCTATAATCTCTAGTAGCAATCTTCCATCTCCTTCCTCCACTATAAATAATCCTCTGTCAATTTTGGCTAATCCGCGGGTGGATGTTGCGATTGATAGCTCTGTGCCATCGGTTTCCCTGCAGGCATTACCAAGGTTAAAATCGATTTTTATTTCACGACTTCATTCCAACACTACCTCTGACAGCGTAAAAAATTTTATCAGACAAAATCAAATTATTCCTGCCGACGCCTTCGTTTCTTGCAGGAAACTCGGTAATAAGCCAACTCATGCGTCTTTTAAAATAACAGTGGCATCAGTTTCTGCCATTCTTAAATCTAAAGCATGGGTGGATAATATCTATATTTCAGAATTTAAATCGAAAAAAAATGATAAAACTGCACGTTCCAATTCAAAAAACTGAAACGGCTATCCCTTTACTATCAAAATGTAAGGGGTTTGCGTTCCAAGACGCAAGATATCTTTTTATCAACTCAGAATTTCTCTGAGGATATTATCGTGTTTACCGAAACTTGGTTAAACAACAGCTTTCTCAATATGGAACTTTTTGATAATAGTTTCCATGTTTTTAGAAGAGACAGACACTTGGAGGATCTTTCTTCTGTTGGTGGAGGCGTCTTAATAGCTATAAAAAATCATTTAACCAGTTCATTAGTTGAAATTTCCTGTGCATCTAATATTGAACTGTTATGTGTTAAGGTTACACAATGTAACTCTAATTTATACATTCTTAACACTTATGTTCCTCCAAATAGTAGCGCAGATGTCTACGAATGTCTTTCGATGGCCGTAGAATATATTATTAATGAACTAGACACTAATGACGACATTTTGTTGTTAGGTGACTTTAATTTGCCTGACCTAAAATGGACTCCTTCGGACGATGTAACATATTTTTATGCATCTTGTCCAAAAACTCGACAACAACAAATTTTTGTTGACGAAATACTTTCAAATTTACAACAAGTAAGTTGTATAACTAACTGCCATGGACGACAACTTGACTTAGTCTTGGCTACAAATAGTAGCAATGTTGTTGTAAGAAATGCTATCCATGCTCTGTCTACGGTAGATTCCTATCATCCACCTTTGAGTATTGTGTACCAATCTGACAATGAAAATTTGACTAATGCATGTTCATCCATTAATATTTACGAATTCAACTTTAAGAAAGCTGACTTTTTAAAATTGAATGAAAATTTAAGAAATAAATTAGACGACTTACTCATTTTTTTTAATAACAATACATTTGATGATTGCATTAAATTTTTCTATGGTGAACTTTTTTCTGCCATAGCATTGTCGGTTCCATATACAAGGAGGTACGTTAATAATTCCTCGTACCCCTGGTATACAAAAGATTTGAAAAAAGTTCGCAATGGCCGTAATAGGGCATGGAATAAATACGTTTGTAGCCAGGACCGTAATGACCTTGTTGCTTATCAGCGACTGTTTCTTGAATTTAAAGATATGTCAGCTTTGGTTTATTCTGAATATTTGAATAAAATTAGGCTGAATATTCTTCATGACCCCAAGAATTTTTGGGGTTTTATTAATTCTAAAAAAAAATCTGACGGGTTTCCATCTGAGTTTAAAACAGTTGATGGGCTCACTAGCGACCCACAAGTTATAGCCGGGTTGTTTGCTAATTTGTTTAATGAATCGTTTTCTACGGATTTATTTAGCCCTGAAATCAACTATTTTGAATATATGGATAATGACCCTTTAGTTTCGGTTAATGAGATATCTTTCTCTCCTGACCTCATAGAGAAATATATTTCATCTGTTGATGATGACTTCAACTCCGGGCCGGATGGTATTCCTGCGACAGTTTTAGTAAACTGTAGCTCTGTGCTGAGTCAGCCCCTCAGTATTTTATTTAATAGATCAATTCAAGAAAGCTATTTTCCTAAATTTTGGAAAAATGCATACATTAGCCCCATTTTCAAGAAAGGGTGTAATAATGATGTTTCAAACTACAGGCCCGTGGCTAAGTTATCATCAATACCGAAAATTTTTGAACATATTATATACGATCAGGTTAAGGTGTGCTGTGGTGAAGTCATAACAACTCGTCAGCATGGTTTTGTTAATGGCAGATCTACAGTTTCTAACCTCCTTGATTTCACTTCTTTTGCATTAAGCTCTTTCGACTCTGGTGGGCAAGTTGACTGCATCTACACTGACTTCAGTAAAGCATTTGACAAATTACCACATAATTTGATTTTGTTTAAGTTAAAGAAACTTGGATTTCCCTTAAGTTTTATCAGCTGGATTGAATCTTATTTATCTGATCGCTCATATCAAATAAAATTTAGAAGAGTGTTTTCCTCCCCATTTAGCGCGACATCAGGTGTTCCACAAGGAAGCCACCTGGGGCCGCTCCTGTTCATTTTAGCAATTAATGACGTTACACATGTTATTAAAAACTCCCATCTGTTAGTATATGCAGATGACATGAAAATTTACAGGAACGTAAAGGGGGTTGGTGACACTATTCCACTTCAGTCTGACTTGAAATCCTTTGAAGTTTGGTGTTCTAAGAATAACTTACATCTTAATCCTGATAAATGCCAAGCTATGATTTTTACCAGGAAGAAAACTATTGTGGAATTTGATTATAAATTAAAAGATAAAAATATTTGTCGTGTCGATGTAGTCAAAGACCTAGGTATACATTTTGATACTAAGTTGACTTTTAATAAGCATATTAATCAAATTTGTAAAAAATCCTCATCTCTGCTTGGCTTTATTAAGAGGTGGGCAAAAGAATTTAATAGCCCTTTAGTAACGGTGACTTTATATAATACAATAGTGCGCCCTCACTTAGAGTACGCTAGCCAAGTATGGTCACCATTTTATAATATTGATATAAATAGAATTGAAAGAATTCAAAAAAATTTTATTCGTTTTGCTCTCAATGGCTTAAATTGAATTGACCCTTTAAGCCTTCCTCCTTATGAGGATCGTTTAAAGTTATTACATATGCAGTCTTTGAGCTCGCGTAGAAATATTGCGGATATACTTTATCTGCATCAACTTGTAACTGGGTCTCTTGCTGCACCAGAGCTTCTTAACTATATACATTTTAATAGTAATCGGAGGAGTACTCGTAACTCTTATCAGTTATTTTATCAACCGGTTAGTAGAACTAATTATATGGCTACAGCTCCTTTTAATCGCATGACAACTCTTATTAATAATTGCGAAGTTTATAACATTAGCTTGTCAAAAGGTCAACTCAAGCTTAGACTGAAAACTAACTGTAGCTAAATTTGTAGCTTAATGGTGGTGTGAATTTTTTTTGTTTGTGTTGTCCGAGCCCCACAGCATGCTGGGTAAATTTTTTCTAACATTTATGCCTTGGACCACGTAAATTTATACATATAATTATTTTAATATCTATATGTCTATTTTTACATGGTGTGAGTGGGTATGTTGAGAAAGTGCGATAAAGCTAAGAAAAAATTATAAAATAAATAACAAATTAATCTGCATGATAATTTTTTCTATTCCATTTTTTATTGAATAAGCTTTTTACTTGGTATAAAGCTTCAATGCTAAATAGCTAAGAAGGCTATAATAGCTGTAGTAGCTAAACTCTATTATTATTATTATTATTATACAAATTTTACTATCGCTCTCATTCACGACGGGGAATCCCGATGACGGTCCGTGTTCCGAATTTATACTTTTTTCCTCAGCCGCGAATGCTTTCTTACGGAGGTGCACCACGTGCCATAAGAAGTTTTCACTTCAAAAACGTAAAAGCGTATGGAAAACTTGTCTTAATCCCAAATTTTGCGACTAGCTTTTTTAGGGGATGTATGACAAAATTCATATTAGATAACTCAAAACTAGAAAGTAATATTTTCAAATAGGATAAAATGTATATAAAGAGCATACTCGGAAACATAGATTTGCGTCCCCAGTTTAAAAAAAGAAGAATATGTTTTGTTGCTTACAACAAAATACTACTCAGCTCAATATGGTACTGAATTGTATTTTGCTATTAGAACATGTATTGCAAAACGTCAAAACTGCAAATGACGTCTTGTCGTACGAACGGTAGTATAATGTATGGAATGTTTTAGTTAGCGTTGCTTACGTTCGGTCCAACTCATTCAATAAATTTAGAAAATATTAATATTTAACAGTAAAATCTGTGTTATCTGTAAATTTAAGTATTTTTACACGTTTAAAATTTGTGAAGATTGTGTAAAATAATTTTTTTTCCAGCCTATCTGATTGGCAATAAAATTGTAGTTAGATGGAGGAAGAACCGTAGCCGTTTTAGTGCCAACCAAAGAATAATCAATCTTTGGTGCCAACTCAAATTACAATTCTTTCAACAGAACAAAGGCGATTACAACTTTGCAATTGCAAATTTTGTAAAAATGTGTAGATTCAATTTTAGACGATTTTGTGAAGAATGGCGGATATGGATTCGGCCCTTGCTAATTGTGACCTATGCAATTTTCGCTATTATTGTGTTGCCGCTACTCATTGTAAACTCTGTAAAGGATGGGTTTTCTCGTAAGGATCAACTGATCCTTATTGGTGGTTTATTTGTGTTATCGGCAGTGCCTGTTTCAATATGGCATATTATCCAACACGTCATTCATTTCACCAAACCCATTCTGCAGAAGCACATCATCCGGATATTATGGATGGTACCAATTTATGCGTTAAATGCTGTTAGTAACACACTCCAATATGTATTGTATGTATTGAGTTGTCTTTTTTTCTTACAGTGGATCGGACTGTTCTTTCCAAAACATTCAATATATGTAGATTCACTTCGTGAATGTTACGAGGCGTATGTTATCTATAACTTCATGGTGTATTTGTTGAACTATCTAAATCTTGGTATGGATTTGGAAGCCACCATGGAATACAAACCGCAAGTGTATCACTTCTTTCCGCTGTGTTGCATGCGTCCTTGGGCAATGGGACGCGAATTTATTCATAACTGCAAACATGGCATTTTGCAGTATACGGTTGTTCGGCCTATCACAACTTTTATATCTGTGTGAGTAAAAACTGTTTAAAACTTAATATTAACCCCAGTATTATGTATTACAAATAAAATTAGTGCCTGGTTTCATCTGCCTTTATCTTTAAAGCGTAAACCTGAATTGAAACATTTAAAAATTACATATGTATGTTACTTAAGTTCAAATGAACATAAAAGTTAACTTGCTTAAAAGTTTCTTAAAATTTTAGTATGTTGTAGAGTTCAGCATGCTGATCAATAATATATACCACGGTGGGCTTTAACCAACTTTAAATGACAAGTTGAGTTACAACAAAAACTTGAATGAGGAATTATTTAAAATAAAAAAATCTTTAGAGCTTTTTTTTCAATTTTACTATATGGTATCTCATTTAAAAGCGAATAGATAGACAAACATAATAAGACCGGTCTTTAGTATTACGAATAAAACTAGGATTTAGGGCACCATTTTCAAAACTGTAATTTTTTTACAAAGACTTATTTCACTTAATCGAGTCGCAAGAAAAGGTCTTAAGGTCTAGAAGCTTAGATATTTTTTAAAAGCATAAAAGATGACATAAAAAAAAATTCATATCCAAAACTTTAAATTTGGATTTGTCGGCTTTTAGAACTAAAATTTTTAAACGGGCTAAAAACGGCTATTTTCAGGCTAAAATATGAATATTTGTCAGTACTCCGACCCCCTAGGGAACTGAAATTTGGGCTGTGGTGCCATATATTTAGGTTTTTTGACGTATCAAAATTGTACACATATGGTCAAAATAATAAGTACACGCTCACATAATTAGTTCAATGGCTTGTAGGCAAAAATTTATTTAAGTTAATAGAAAAACAAATTTATAGTTAACTTCTTACAACATATTAAATAAAATAAAAAGGTATAACATTAATAAAAAACAAAAATATCTTTCAGTCTTATCAAAAAAGTAAAAAATGGATTAAAATGACTGGACAAAATAATAAGTACATTCAGTCCATTTTAATAAAAAAAAAAGTTAACTCGATTTTATCGGCTCTATTTGTTGATATTTAAAGTTCATCATTAGTAGCCGGTATATCAACCATTATTTTGAATAATTTTGTGAATTATTTTTGGCATACTGGAGATAAGCTTACGGCAAGTCTCTACTGGTTTTTCATACCAAGTTTTTTGGACAAAACTCCATAATTGCTTCTTATTTTGGAATACTTCCTTTCCTATTCTCTGCTTCAACTCTCGCCAAAGGTTTTCCAAAGGTACTTCCACTGCGTTATCATCGATTGGTGGTATCGTACTGCATTCTCTCTGGGCGGAATTGGTGGGATCATCGCCCGTAAGCAAGTTGGAGAAATGCTGCCTCCATAACCTCAGTACACTCTGTGTATCTGTAACCAGATTTCCATTTTCGTCTCTACAAGTGGATGCTCCGGGCTTGAAACCTTGAGTTAGACGCTTAACTTGTTGATAGAATTTTCGTGCATCCTTCTTGCCCTGGTACACCTCAAGTTCCTCACGCTCACGCTTTTCCTGCTCCCTTTTTTTACTTCTAAAAATGCGCCTCTCTTCCTTCCTTTTTTCGCGGTAGTTTTCTCGCACGGCTCGCGTTGCGGCTGACTGCTTCTTGTATGCGGCGTTTTTTTCAGCAGTCGCATCGCGACACTCCTGGTCATACCATTGGTTTCGAGGTTGTGGGCGTCGAAAACCAATGACTTCCTCGGCAGCAGCACGCATGGAGTGGGAGATGTGTGTCCAAAGTCCACCGGCGTCGTCGGTTCCAGAGGTTGGTTGGTTGAGCTTAACCGAGAGTTGAGCGGAGTACGCCTCGGCAGTCCGTTGTGATTGCAGCTTGGCGACGTCCAGCTTTCGTTGCATGCCCGTGCGTACATTCTTCGCATTGCATAGCCGCATGCGGATCTTAGCTGCAACAAGATAGTGGTCGGAGTCAATGTTGACCCCCCGAAATGTACGCACATCTAGAATGCTTGAAGCGTGCCTTCCGTCGATCACAACATGATCAATTTGGTTTTTCGTTTTTTGATCCGGGGATAGCCAGGTGGCCTTGTGAATGTCGAGGTGTTGAAATCTGGTATTATATGATTAAAAAAGGCTGGTTATAGCGACCGAAAAAATAAAAATGAAAAAACTGTTTTAAAAAACTTTTTTTAGAGTTTTTAAAAATAATTTTCTTTTTTATTAGCCGACGTTTCGCAGTTTTTTTGACTGCTTCATCAGGGCGTCTTCCTTAAAACTAACATTTAATTTTCATAAATAGTATGTTGACACCAATATACAAAATTTCTTTAAACAATACTAATAAACATTAAACATAAGAGATAATACCAACAAACATTAAACACAGGAGATAAAATACGATAACAAACATGTAGAACATTGGAAACTGAGAACCACAACAAAAACTATGTTAACAAAATGTTATAAATTGAGCTTATGTTGTCGACATCTTCCTTCTTGTTCATCGTTCTCTTTATGTTTTTTTGTATGTGTAAGCTCTCTAAAGTTATTCTAATGTTTTGGTTGTTCTCTCTGTCTATGATTTTGGCGCTTTGAAAATCAGCTGTGTGACCAGTGTATTTGATGTGCTGTGCCAGCGCTGTTGTCTCTTTTTTTGTTTTTACATCGGATTCGTGTTCTTTAGTTCGTGTTCCTAATGACCTTTCTGTTGTTCCTATGTATATTTTATTGCATGGGTTGTCGTTTCCTTTGCAGCTAATTTGGTAGACAATGTTTGATTGTTGTTCTTTATTAATTGGTGTTTTTGTTTTTGTAAAAATTGTGTTCAGTGTGGAGACTGATCTATGCGCAAATATTATTTGGTCATTGGAAATTATTTCTTTTATGTGTTTGTTTTCTGTGAGGTTCTTTATGTATGGTATTCTCATATATCTTCGTAGATTTGTTTCTTTGTTTTGGTTAATGTTTTTGTTTTGATTTTCAACTGTACTGTCTTTGATTTTGTGTTTCGCATTTTTTATTAATTTATTTATTAGTTTTATTGGATAGTTGTTATTTGTTAGTATATCCCGTATTTTTTTGAAATTGTTTTCTAAGAAAGTTTTTTCACTTATCGTTATTATTTTATGGATTAAGTTTTTGGCTGTATTAATTTTATGATGGTTGGGCTGATCCGAGAAATAATTCAGTATTCTTCCTGATGAAGTGGGCTTTGTGTACCAGTCAAAATGCAGCTTATTGTTTTTCCTTATTATCTTCATATCAAGATGAGTCAGAGTGTTGTTTATTTCTTCTTCTACAGTGAACTGTAATTTTTGGTGGTACGAATTTAGTTCAGTTAATATAGTGTTGCAGTCGTTTTTATTAACAACTGCTAAAACTGCTGTGGATGACATACTTAAATATTTTGGTTATGGTTATGTTTTTTTGTTTTAAATTGTGTATTGTTTCGTCTAGTAGATCGTCCAAGACTATGTCTGCTATGTACGGGGAGAGTGGGTTTCCCATGGGCATTCCAAATACTTGGTTGTACACCGTTTTGTCCAAGATGAAGTAGTTGTTGTCCTTCAAACAAAAGTTTAATAGTTTGAGAAAATTGTTTTTCTTAATGTCGGTATGTTGACTTATTGCTGACCATTTTTTCATAATAATTTTTATGGCTTGATAAATAGGTATATTAGTAAACAATGATACCGCGTCGAATGAGAATAACCTCTCGTCCTCTTTTATCTTCAAAACTTTAAGCTCTTCTTTAACTTGGGTTGCGTTTTTGACATTGTATTCCTCTGATATTATATTCTTCAAAATTTCTCCTATATGCTTTGATAGCTTGTAGCATGGAACGTGAATTGATGATGAAATTGGCCTAAGTGGGGTGTCCTTCTTGTGGATTTTTGGTAGTCCGTAAAGCCTAGGTGCTGCTGCGGAATTGCAATTTAACTTTAGTTTAAGTTTTTGGCATATTTGATTATCATTGTATAATTCGTTCGTTATTTTATTATTCTCTCTTTGTAGTTTATTCGTGGGATCCTTTCTAATTGTCTTGTAGGTGCTTTTATCCCCTATAATTTCTTGCATTATTATTATAATTATTTTTTAAAAAATAGTTTTTTGTTTGACATCTAATAACATAAAAGTTTTCAATTAAACAAAAAACAAAATCATGGGGAATTTTTATGAACACATTAAATACAAATATAATAACAAAACATCTTCAATCTGCAACACTATATTAACTGAACTAAATTCGTACCACCAAAAATTACAGTTCACTGTAGAAGAAGAAATAAACAACACTCTGACTTATCTTGATATGAAGATAATAAGGAAAAACAATAAGCTGCATTTTGACTGGTACACAAAGCCCACTTCATCAGGAAGAATACTGAATTATTTCTCGGATCAGCCCAACCATCATAAAATTAATACAGCCAAAAACTTAATCCATAAAATAATAACGATAAGTGAAAAAACTTTCTTAGAAAACAATTTCAAAAAAATACGGGATATACTAACAAATAACAACTATCCAATAAAACTAATAAATAAATTAATAAAAAATGCGAAACACAAAATCAAAGACAGTACAGTTGAAAATCAAAACAAAAACATTAACCAAAACAAAGAAACAAATCTACGAAGATATATGAGAATACCATACATAAAGAACCTCACAGAAAACAAACACATAAAAGAAATAATTTCCAATGACCAAATAATATTTGCGCATAGATCAGTCTCCACACTGAACACAATTTTTACAAAAACAAAAACACCAATTAATAAAGAACAACAATCAAACATTGTCTACCAAATTAGGTGCAAAGGAAACGACAACCCATGCAATAAAATATACATAGGAACAACAAAAAGGTCATTAGGAACACGAACTAAAGAACACGAATCCGATGTAAAAACAAAAAAAGAGACAACAGCGCTGGCACAGCACATCAAATACACTGGTCACACAGCTGATTTTCAAAGCGCCAAAATCATAGAGAGAGAGAACAACCAAAACATTAGAATAACTTTAGAGAGCTTACACATACAAAAAAACATAAAGAGAACGATGAACAAGAAGGAAGATGTCGACAACATAAGCTCAATTTATAACATTTTGTTAACATAGTTTTTGTTGTGGTTCTCAGTTTTCAATGTTCTACATGTTTGTTATCGTATTTTATCTCCTGTGTTTAATGTTTGTTGGTATTATCTCTTATGTTTAATGTTTATTAGTATTGTTTAAAGAAATTTTGTATATTGGTGTCAACATACTATTTATGAAAATTAAATGTTAGTTTTAAGGAAGACGCCCTGATGAAGCAGTCAAAAAAACTGCGAAACGTCGGCTAATAAAAAAGAAAATTATTTTTAAAAACTCTAAAAAAAGTTTTTTAAAACAGTTTTTTCATTTTTATTTTTTCGGTCGCTATAACCAGCCTTTTTTAATCATATAAATTTTTAAAAAGTGACCTTTATTAAATTTACATATAGAAATCTGGTACTACTAACTACCATGTTTCGTGCCGCGGCGAAGTCGATCAGTCTCAGACCGTTGTTTGAAGTGGTCTCGTGGAGACTGAACTGACCGACTGTAGCGCCAAAGATGCCTTCTCTTCCGACCTTCGCGTTAAAATCGCCGAGGACTATTTTTACATCGTGGGTCAGACAACGGTCATACACGTCCTCTAGGCTCGCGTAGAAATCATCCTTGGTGGCATCGTCCTTTTCCTCCGTCGGGGCGTGCGCGCAAATTAGGCTTATGTTGAAGAATTTTGCCTTGATACGGATCGTAGCCAGCCTTTCGTTTATTGGCGTGAACCGGGAAACTAGGTGGCGTAATTTTCGACTTACAACGAATCCGCAACCAAATTCGCGCCTCTCCGCATGGCCGCTGTAGTAGATATCACAGTTCGTCCGTTTAGAGCAGCCTTGTCCTTTCCATCGCATCTCCTGGATGGCGGTGATGTCAGCCTTTATTTTTACGAGGGCTTCCGCCAGTTGGATAGTTGCACCTTCCCTATGGAGGGTCCGGACATTCCAGGTGCATATCCGTAAATCATTGTCCGTTTTTCGTTTGCAGTGGTCGTCATCGTAGTGGGGGCTATTATCCGAGGCTGATTTGGTTTTCATTGGAAATGATGATAATGTGTGGTGGGACCCAAACCCTACGCACACATTCCAAGTTTTAAGTCTAGGAGAGACCCGCCTTCTCACAACTAGCTCACCCCCGGACGGGTGTCCAAGGGATCTCCAGAGGATACTTGGCCAAAGAAGGCCGGAAGTTTGTGAGCTGCTTGAACTGCTTGCAAAAGAATCATCTCTGGCCACTCCCAAGTGAGTGGCGATCAGGACTTTCCCCACTTACGTGAACTTCTACAAGCAGCCCCATCCTCCTATGCATGCATATCAATAAAAAAATGATCATATATAACTCTTCTGGTAGAATGGTAAAACTTAAATTAATTTAATATAGAAAAATCACATTTTTACTAATTTTACTAAAAAAATATGATAGCAAAACCAATTATTAATTCTCATGTGAAAAGCACAAGCAAATAGGAAAATAACTAAAATATGCATTTATTCATACTACTATGTATAACAAAACAAAAGAAAACTTATAAGCAACTTTACTAGTAACACTAAGTAATGCGACTGTTTTTCACTGCGAAGTTAAATTAATTCAATTTTCACTAAGTAAATTACTATCTTATTTTAAATATGAATTCAAAAACAATATATTATTAACCGTATGTGGTCCCAAACGATTTCTTTTTTCAGTAATTATATTACCTGCAGTAGATTTGTTATCTACAATTACACCCCAATACTTTATATTGCATACTTTTTCGATTTTTTTGTTGTTTATTTCTAAACTGACATCACTATTCGCATTTATTTCCATAAATTTCATTTTAGACTCATTTAATTTAAGCTTGTTCATTTTAAGCTATTTATTTATTTCAACTAGGTCACTTTTTAGCTTATGCGCAAAAACATCTATAGACATTCCTTCCATATACATATATCCATATCCTTCCATATATATATAAGTGTATCATCAGCATACATAACTATTTTCCAATTTTTTACTATATTGGGCATATCATTAATGTAAATAATAAATAATAAAGCACCCAAAATTGATCCTTCCGGTACTCCATATTCAATAAACCTTGCACGGATTCTTGAGGAAGCCTATGTATGTAGTTTTATAGGAGCTTAAATTGTTAAGTATGTTTACCCTTTTCATTCCATCAGACAAATTGAGTTAACCATTTATAAATAGAGCCTCTTAATATCTTTTTTTTGGGTTAACAGTTTCAAAAATCTTTGTTATATCAATGAAGAGTTCCCAATATTTTTATATTCTTCAGAACGTACACACCTTTTAGCAAAACTGAAAAAAATCTTTTCAATCAAGACTCCTCTAAATCCAAATTGGCAGTCATTCAAAAACTTTTGTCTATTGAAGAAACTTATTAATCTCTTTTTCATAGCTTTTTAATATATTTTTGAAAAGGCTGGCAGTTCATATGTTTTTTATCAGTCTTTTTAAGCTGCACTCAAAAAATGGTCACTTCAATATTTTTATTTATAAGATAACAGAGGACACCAAAAATATTAGCATGATTTTTTACTAAAATATTTGAAAAAGCTATCTACTGTTCTAGTGCATGAATGTTTATGTGTCATTACAATATTATAGAGCCCAAGATATCACTGACTCGTAGAAAAAGCTTGAATTTTAAGATTCCTCTTGAGCTAAACAATTGCAATATTTGAAACAGTATTTTTTCCTGCATAAGCAAAAAAAAAAAAAAACTATTAAAAGCACAAACAAAGGGTACCATTTATGCTTAAGGGGAGGCTAACGTTAATTCGTACAAAAACGGCATATTTTTGTGAGTTTTTTTCGACAACACCGTTAAAATATATTTATTGCCACCAATGGTAGATCAAAGTTTAACATTTGAAGAATATTTTGAAAAATTTACAGGTAGAAATATTGAAAACTACGGCAATGGCAGCATTTTTTTGGAAGCGTCTCAGAAAAAAGTAGAATTGCGCTGTTCACGATATGTCGGTGCTGGATCATCTCAAATAAAAAAAAAAAATTTTCGTTAGATAATCGATTTCCCCAGGTAACGCTGGAGGGTTTTTTTGAAATGTCAATTTTTGGGAACACTTTGAAGTGGAAAACGCGATTTTTGCAAAAAAAAATCGGATAATTTGTTATTATAAAATAAAAAATATTGACAAATTTGAAAAAAAAACTCTCCAGCGTTACCTCGTAAATTATGTACAGAAATAGTGTTTAAAATTTCAAAAGAATCGATGCAGTAGATTTGAAAATACGGATAAAATATTGCAATTACATAACTTGCTATAAGGCTTTGTTTATACATATATGAGACAACACGTCAAACGAAAAAAAAAATTGAGTATCTGAAACTTTGTATTCACACTGGTGTCAAAAAAAAAACGGAAGATGTTATATTGAAAATATTTTGAGAAAAAAATTTTTTAATTAAAAAAATTAGTGTTCTAACAAATTTATTTACATTTTTTTATAAAGTAGTTAAAACTATGCAAATTGCTTATAGCGCCATCGGGTGATAGCTTTCAGAACTTCAAAGTTTTTCATTCTGCGACTGTTGCAAATGGCGAACGAAGTTTTTCTAAACTAAAATTGCTAAAAACTTATTTGCGGTCTACAATGTCTCAAACAAGATTAACTAGTTTGGCCGCGTTTTCTATTAAAAATCAAGAAACAGGTTTACTTTAGGGACAACTATCCGATTTTATTTATTTTTTTAAGGAAAGTAGCGTGCTATGAATAAACAATAAATCCCCGAAAAACAATTATCGCTCGGATCTGGCTTAGGAGATATAGCCATCGGAAGTTGCGGATATAGCTTTTATAAAAAACGCTATAAGTTGAGAACTCCTGAATGGATTTCCAAAATGTAGATACCATATGAAAGGTAATTTAATGAGGTATAAAATCATGCCGTGAAAATTTTAAACCCGTTTGATAGTTTTCGAGATATGAAGTTTTTTTGAAAAATGTTGAGCTCTTTTTTTTTAAAAAAAAAACCGGTAATTTTTCCAAAAAATGTATTATTAACCTATAGTCATACTTATATATTTAGAAAGAATAATTAATTAGCTTTAAAATAATGTGCTATTTGTATATATATTAATCAATTTTTTTTTTTACCGGAAAACAAAAAAAAAATATTTTTTTTTTTGAAAACAATAAAATATATATAAGCAACAACCATATGTTATGGACTGAACCGCTGGTCCTAGAAATTCTACATAAAAGTTATTGTAATTGGGTGGCCTTCGGCCGCGGCGCAGGGCTTAAAACTCCCAAAAATCCGACACCAGCTTCGAGACAGCCTTCGGCCGCGGTTCAGTCTATAAAGCAGCCAACACTGGCTTCGGTGGCCACAATAATGCTACATAAAAGTTAGGATAAGTGAGCGGCCTTCGGCCGCAGCTCAGGATTTAAAATTCCGATACTGGCTTCGCGGTGGCCTTCGGCCGCGGTTCAGTCTATAACGTATCCAACACTGGCTTCGGTGGCCACAGTATGATACATAAAATTTAGGAAAAGTGAGCGGCCTTCGGCTCAGAACTTAAAACTCCCAAAAATTTAAAACCGACTTCGCGGAGGCATTCGACTTTTTTTTTGTCGGTAAAAAATTGATTAGCATAAAAAATATATAGTACAAATAATACATCATTTTAAAGCTAAGGTTTATACTTTCTAAATATATAAGTATCACTATAGGTTAATTATATATTTTTTGGAAAAATAACGGTTTTTTTTTTCAAAAAAAAGAGGTCAAAGTTCATCTCAAAAACTATCTAACGGATTTAAATTTTTTATAGTACAATTTATACACATTAAACTACCCATATGATATTCATATTTTGGAAATCCGTTCAGACGTTCCCAACTTATGCGTTTTTTATAAAAGCTATATACGCAACTTCCGATCCGATCCAGATCCGAGCGATATTTTTTTTTTGCAGATTTATTGCTTATTCATAGCACGCTACTTCCCCTAAAAAAATAAATAAAATCTGAGAGTTGTCCTTATGCGTTTTTTATAAAAGCTATATACGCAACTTCCGATGGCTATATCTCCTAAGCCAGATCCGAGCGATAATTTTTTTTTGCAGATTTATTGCTTATTCATAGCACGCTACTTCCCCTAAAAAAATAAATAAAATCTGAGAGTTGTCCTTAAGGAGAGGGGGTAGTGTTTTGACGCTACATTTTAGGCATAAGTTCAAAAATGTTTTTTAGCGATACGGTAAAAGTAAATTTATTTATTTAAAAAGCATATAAAAGTACAATATTTAAAGAGTATTCTGTAAAAATTTAATTAAAAAATATTGGAAAATAAGCCATTGGCAGCAAATTTCTGCGGACGCCTAAAAAAAAGGTGGTTTGCGGTGGACAAGATATCTCATCACGTTATCATCTGAAATCAAAAAAAAAAAAAATTTCTTTAGCTTATAAGCTTTTTAAGGTATTGACGAAGGGTTTTTTTTCTTTGACGATTTTTAAAATTTTTAAGTCAAAAAACGAATTTTTTTGGAAAAAAAAGGCAAAAATCAGCACGTTTATTATTGCAGAACTGGTTGTAATAAAAAAAAAAGCCCTCGTCATTACCTGGTTTTATATGTATTAAAGAAGTGTGTCAAATTTCAAGAAAATCGGTCTCGTAGTTTTCGAGAAAAAGTGTCCACCGACTTTGAAAAGTTAGTTTCGAGAAAATCACGTTTAAAGTTTTAGCACTGTCTTTTTTTTCATATACTTACACAGAACCATCGAGACTCAAGACACTGTATCTTCGTCAGTTTTACTCCAATCGACCTCAAATTTCAACAGGATACTTTTGAAGAGTTATACTATTAAATAAAACAACCAAAAAAAAATTGGAAAAAACAAAATTTGGCAAAACCCTACCCCCCCCCCCCCCCCCCCTTAAAGTAAACTTAAGCCAAAATCAAGTTGCAGAAAATCTAGATTTTGCCAATCTTATCAGAGAATTTGCTGACAAAAAATCTAGAAAAATAAGATTTTAATTTTTTTTAATGGTTCGTGACACGTGACATTGATTAGAGAATTAATGGTTAAAATATGTAGTTATTAATAATAATGAATACATGTGATGCTTGTAGTTTTCTATTAATTCAATTAAATATATGGCACAAATTTAAAACAAGTTTTTATTTAATCGTAATGAAATAAGTATACCTAAAAGGGCGCCAAAGGCATGACTCGCCCCCTAACATGAAATTTCCGAGTTAAAAACCCCTCCATGGATGATTCCTGCGTACGGGCCTGTACTGAATGCATAGGGGCTGGCGTGACCTAAAATCGGTTCTACAAATTCAAGCAAAGTTGCCATATACATACATATGTACATATATTTGATTATATTAGGTTTGTGTCTACAGCACTTGCAATGAGCGACTTTTTTTTCAAATTTAGCAAAGACAAAAAAAAAATTCAATCAATTGAACTAGAAATTGCTAGTTCACGCAATTGTATGAAATTTTGGTTTAACCAGAACGAATAAAACACGGCTGAACCTCTTTAAATTGCAATGACTAACAATAAGTCATAAGCTCTGGTTCCTAATTAAAGCTGTTACAAATTATATATTGTATACAAATTGGTATATGGTCTAAAAACTTTAGCTAGTGTGAAAATAGACTTTACCGGACACCACTTCTTTTCATTACTGCAATTGCGGTAGGTGAGATAGGGATAACTCGTTAGAGCAGTGGCGCGGTGACATGTTCATGACAACTCATCTAAAGCTGCAGTTGTTGTCTATTGCGTCTCCCCTGATTAATTTTCAGCCAAAACGAGCGAGGTCCCAGTCTGTGTTGGCGTGGCAGCAGAGACGGGCTAGGTCCCTGTCTACCACCATGGAGGTAACAAGTACCTCGATAACTATTGTGGCACGGTAGCCGAGACGAGCTAGGCCCCAGTCTTTAAAGTTGGGGAGGACTAGTGCAACGAGGAATGGCATCGAATGTTCTTTTACAAGAATAAAGAATTTCATTGATATCCCAAACCGTTTTTGTTTTATTTAAAAAACCTTTTTAGCGCTCTTATTGAAAAACCCTTTATTTAATTAATCCTCCTCTTTCCAACTTATACTGCATTTTAGAAAGGCTATATCTGTAACTTCCGAGGGTTTTGTCTTCGAATTAAAACCCACTTAAGAAAAGGTAGGTTTTAAGAAAAAAAAATTGATTGTCACTAAACTTAACTTGAGTCACAATTCATGGAGATTTTAATGATTTTGTTTGTATGACTTCGTTCTTTTTGAAAAAACTGATTCACTTACACCCTAAAACATTTTTTTTTATGAAGTAAGGGGACGTCCATAAACTACGTGAGTCAAAATAGGTGGGGAGGGGGTACGGAAAAATATCACCAGATCTCACAAAGAGGAGAAGAGGTCAACAAAAATCTCACGTCAACTTTTTAATGCAGAGACTATACATTATTATAGCAGATTACATTTAAAAATTATAAGGCAAGTCTCACGGAAAGGAGGAGGGCGGATCCCGTAAGAGCTCACCAAATCTCACCAAGGGGAGGGGGGAGTCGAAATTTTCAAAAAACACCTCACGTAATTAATGGACGGCCCCTTAAATATCCAACCCGGCTCAAGTTCGTTTTTGCGAAAAAAACTATCGTTAACGAATATGAAACTGACACCAAAATTAGCGAATGAATGAATGACGAATATGCAAAAATGCTCCATTTATTAAATTTTAATATTAAAACTTTGATAAAAAAGATCCAGTGACAATATTTTCTAAAAGTAATTTCTCTAAAAGCAATCGTCCAAGATTTTTAAATCTAATTTTATATTTGTAATATAAAATTTTTTATTCGGTGGAAATATATCTCTCAATAAATGTACATTTGTGGTTTGAAGAAGGGGAACCTGTCTGACCTTCTATTCAACTGACAGTTGAAAATCCCTAAATTAAATTTGAAAGTTACGCTTTCGTAAAAATCAGTGTGAGATCTAGGGATAAAACCCCTTCATGGTCATCCTTTTTACATGTTATAAATAAATGCCTGACATTTTTATAAATTCTTTTTATCTTCAAAATCCTCAAGCATATCTTATTTTACATTGCGTTTTGTGCTTCTACAACATGCTTAAGAGAACTATAAACTTACACGACTTAATATTCTCAAAAATTCAGACCCCGTTTCCGTTCGTCAATTCACATGCATTTTTTGAATGAGACCTGATGTTACTGCGGAATGAACACTTTTATTGAGATTGCAAAGTCTGATTAGTTATAAATAGTTGCTAAATGTGCTCACAACTTTTAAAAAAAGGCATGTGATTGGACGGAACCAGAGGCGATAAATTTACTAAGCCTTTCAATGAAATAAGAAGAGAACTAGAGCCGAAATAAAACCAACGATTCTATTAATCAATAAAAATGTCGAATAATTTTCAATTAATTTTCGCCGAATCAATTTTCCAGTCGATTAAGATAACAGTCTGAAATTGTTCGACAGACTCTGATTATGGGCCTTATTAATGATTTCTCACGGAGAAGAAATATTTATCGAATTATTAATTTCAATCATTGATTCCGCAACAAAAAATTGACACAAATTTAATTCAAAAACTTAATGCTGTAATACGCTTATCCACAGTTTCGAAAAACGAGTGAATAAAGGAGTTTTCAATGAATTCAAAGTTTTTTCCTCAAGGAAAATAGTTAATACGTTAACCATACCTTGTATTATTTGACCGTCTCTGCTTTAAGTTTTTTAGTTGTTGCTTTTAAAACATTTCTCTCAGTAAGTATATTTTAAACTTCTTTTCACAGGATTTGTGAGCTCTGTGGAGTTTACGGAGAAGGAACATTTGCTGCCAATGTCGCTTTTCCCTACATCGTTGTTGTTAACAATATTTCGCAATTTGTTGCTATGTATTGTTTGGTGTTATTTTACAGAGCAAATAAAGTAATTTGATATAATGTGTTTTAGCTGAAATATAACTATGAAATATAATAATTAATTTCTCATTAACAGGATGATTTGAAACCAATGAAACCTATTCCAAAGTTTCTGTGCATTAAAGCAGTTGTCTTCTTTTCGTTTTTGTAAGGCATAACAATTATTAACCCTGGTAGTATTTAAAGCTTTTTGATTAATTTCAGCCAAGGCGTGTTATTAAACATTTTGGTTTATTATGGTATAATTAAAGACATTTTCAATTCAACGGATACTGTGGGCGGTAACACTAATCTTGCCTCAATGCTTCAGGTAAATATGTTCATATATAAATACATTGCATATTTGGTAAAATAATTATAGGCGCAAGTGAAAAAAAAACGTTTGCTACTTCCAAAAATTAAAACAATTTAAATACTTATTTTATGATGCTCTTGAATTCATTCGAATATTTTCTAATTTAATACTTGCTCCTTCTAATTTCGTTTTCAAACTTGTTTCGTTTAATTTTCAAGAACTTTTTAATATGCATTGAGATGTTTGTGGCAGCTGTAGCACATATTTATAGTTTCCCACATCATCCATTTCATATTAACTCGCCACAATACTGGAACAATCCGAACCATAATTGGTTTCGTGCCGTCTTGTCCATGATAGATATTTCTGATATGCAAGAAGATGTTAGCGAACATTTTGGTGTTGTAAGCAGCTCGATTAGTCGTCATTTTCAGGGGCGCACAAACTATCAGCCATTATCACGTGGGCGCCGTGCAAGCAGCGAGTCTGAATACTTAATCAACAAAGTCGGTACTTCTCCGCCGCATCAAATGTCGTCATCAACATCAGCCGATATAGACACAGGTAATAAACAATTCAATTCGAATAACGCTAATTCGGTAACAAATACCAATCGGTATGGAGCTACAGATAATCTCGTACTACCTGTTTGCGATACTATTACAACCGATTCTCAATCTCAATTAGCAGCTACATCGTCCAAAGCCTCTGCTGTCTCCTCTAATTTCGGCATTAATATACAAAAACGTGAGCCACACTCGAAAGATTATCCATCGCAATATGGAGCACCTGTTGCTGCCGGAAGCAATAATTTCCTACAGGCTCGCAATGTAGGTGGTGGCAGTCCGATTCCAGAACCGAACGATGATTTTGCATCGTTTATAGGTTCTACAAGATGACATATTAATGCCAATATAAATCACTCAACAAATTCAACTCAAAGTGAATCAGTTTCTGTAGGTTTTACGAACAGTCTAAAGATGTCAGAGAGCAGCAGTTCCGATTGGTTAAGTTCATCTCTTGAGGAAGAGCTGGTAGAAGTTAGTCTGGGTCAGAAAAACAATGCATCACTTAATTTTTGAGTTAAATTTAATTTTTCCATATGCTTAAGTTGTTCCATTTTTTGTACTCGTTAAAAAGTAAAGTTTATTTTTTATACTTTTGAAATTTTCTTGTATTATATTTTAATTTAAAAGTTAAATTCAATATTTTATACATGTGTATTTGAATTAAATAGTGAAATTACAATTGTGATGTTTTATCGAATTCAATTTATACTTACAAATAAATCCTTGTTCTGTGCTATCGAAATATTAATCGTTATGAAAATATATCAGAATACTGTTCCTTTTTATGTTTGAATTTAAAAAATTCGTGCCTATACATATACTACTTATAAGCAATTAAAAAACTTTATAGAATTTATTCAATGTTTAATGTTGGGTTAATTTTTTGAAACTAATGCATAATTAAAATACGAGATAATTCAACCCGGTCAATTTCATCAAAAAATTAATCAATATTGATATTTAATTTTTGTATCTCGGCAGATTTTCGTCTGCTCAGTTATATTTTAAAAGTGTGAACATTAATTTGCATTTTCTTTACAATTTGCAACCAAAGTTTAAATAAGCGTAAAAGTCGAAATAAGTTCTAAATTAACAGCTCTGAACGGATCGTCTATGCATATACATTAATGTAAATATATTTTAAAACTTTGTAAGCATTAAGTTATAATACTTACATTTACCCATATATCAAAAAATTTTTACTCCTTATTTTATAAAATTAAAATAAATTAAAAAGTTAAAAAAAAAATTACCCATTTTTTAACTTAATTAAGATGTAACAGTTAAAAGTTTTATAAAAAACCGCGCGATTTCAATTAATCTTTCACATGTGGCGCAATTTTTCTCAATTTTTCTTTTGAGTTAAATACATAGGTCCAACAATTTAAACTGTAAATTTTAGTAAAACATCGCGCAATTTTCCTAAAATTAAAAAAAAATTATTAGTTTTTATGAAGAGCTCAACGCCTCTTCTGAAGTCAAATCAACATTCACATTTTCTTGAGAATCTTACATAACCCAAGGCTATCAGTAAATATTGCTAGCTTTTTAACCCCATCTTCAATAGCAATATCTATTGCTTTTTTAATGGCAGTCTATTCCCCAAAAAGTGAGAAAACTTTTCTTTTAATAACGAAGTAAAATTTTTTATTTTGTGTAGTATTATACACCCCACCTCATCCCAGCCTGTACCATCCATACCAACAGACGTGTCTGTTGAAAAATTTGTAAAATCTTTTGAATTATAGTCATTTATTAGAGCCAAATATTCCGCTTTAAGTTTCTCCTTAGAAATATTACTCTTTTTTTCAGTGGAGGTCTTCAAGTGAAAATGCACTTTTTGATGAGAATCATTTGTTTACTGTTTTACTTTATCAAGAATATCCTTATGAGCTTCATAAACTACACTATTACTTGAGTTTACTGAGCCCGCACAAGCAACTTCAGAGAAAAACTGATTGTTTACAAACTTTAGCCTTATCAATTGCTTTGCCATCAAAAACACAATTCTTTCATTAGGAGGCAATTCTCCAGCCAAAGTATAAATATTATGTACTTTTGTAGAAGAGGTGGATTGCAAGCATCTACGTAAACTAGCATTCTGAAATGATCTTATTTTTAAATTGATTGATACAGGAGGATGTGCTGCCGTTATTCTGGCGAACTCATTTTTTGATCTAACAAAGGATCTATAGAAATCATTGATGAGATTAGTGCTAGACAAAGAGAGTTTTATCGTACTATTATAATTTTCTTTAACCGAAAGACTTGCAGTTATGATTCTACCAATAACTTTTAAACTTTTTACTTGTTGTAGCTCATAATAATCTATCTTAAGCCCAATCTTCTTCTGGGAGCCCTTAGCAAAATAAAGAGTTTTAGTTTTTTCTTTATTGAAAGTTTAATCATAAGACTTGGAATAATTTATAAATTTGTTGACTTTATATTCAAGATTTTGCCTTGCAAGTTCAAAATCCTTGTTACAAGAGACAAACAAGAAAGCATCGGCAAATTTTTAAATTTTTGTTGAAAAATCTTCCAACAGATGCAAAAAAGTCGTGTTAATATTAAATAACACATACGATAAACAACTTCCCTGTGGAAGTCCATCCTTGACTTCAACAGCCGAGTTCCCCATTTTTAATTTTCTGGCCGTTAAAAAATGTTCAATGTTCATATTGGGAGGATATTATTGATGATCTTGAAAAAACGCCGTAAGCCTGCTTTTCAACATAAAATTGATCAATTTAATCACCACTGATATCAATTGGCAATTGGCCTAAAGTTATGAAAACCGTCCAAATGTCTATCTCTTTTGGGAGTCGGGACAATTTTGATAACTCTCCAGCTGCTTCTGATATGCTTCAAAGACACATCAAAACTTGAATTTATCAAAGGACTATCTCTCGCAGAAAAAGATAAAGTTTTTATCATTTCTTTCATACATTATTTTATCACCTACACCTGCCGGAGATAAAAAAAATTTAAATAAGGTAGATTATTTTTAAAATTCCATCGACTGTTGAATTGAACAGACTTAGAACCCTTTAAATTCCTTACTTTCCAAGCCACCCCTTCTTTTTTGCAAGAAATTTTTAAGGTTTCGGCTTCACTGAAAGAAAGTCAACAACTGGAAAGTGATGACTTCGAGCAGTAAAGACCAGAATTGGTAAAAGTGATGTCAAGCATAATAACCTCAGAAGAATCGTTCCTTTTGAAATTAAAAGCGCCACTGTTGATGCACGTAAAACCAGAGATATAAACAAGATCAACCAATCTTCCCCTGCAAGAATCAGAGTTATCCCCAAAAGCTCCCTCACGGGCATTGAAATCCCCGGTTATTACAACATTTAATATAATTTATTAATGAAAAAAGTTTTACAGATAAGATTTCTCTTTAGACATAGAATCCAAAAAATCAAAAAGTTCTTCCACCTCCAGGATAAAAACACCAACCGGTATAATTGACTCGAAGTAGACTGAACAAATTATGAAAATCCAAAGCTAATTGCAACTACCCATCCAACCGTATTTTTTTTAACAAATTAAAGTTTATAGTTTTACGACTTTGCTCCACAAGATCATGTGAAATGATTTCACTAAGGCACAAAATATCAACATAATTTTTATTCACTAAAAATTCAACATACAGGGTGTTCCTCCGGTATGAGTATGTTGAATATCTTTTGAAAGAAACAATAGATTGCGAAGAACGGTGTTTTTTTATTTAGTTCAACCCCTTACAATTTATGTGGACTACTTTTTAAAAACAACATTAATCAAATTAATACTTATATTGGACACCGCAAACTGTGTTCTTTTTCGGGAATTTTCCATAACTTTTTCGAGCATCTCGGTCGGTATGGCAGCTATTTCGGCACAATAGTCTTGAGCTCGTCAATGGTCTTCGGCTTGCTGGCGTAAACTTTACACTTCAAATAACCCCATCAAAAGAGTTCTGGGGGAGGGGTTAAATGAGGGATCTTGGTGGCCAGTCAATATCACCTCTTTTCGATATCATACGTTTAGTGAATTTTTTTGCAAAAACCGTATTTCTTAGGCTGTTGTGTGGCATGGCGCCTCGTCTTGTTGAAACCAGAAGTAAGTCAGACCTTTTTCACGCATTTTCGGACTCACAAACTGTGCCAAAATCCGACGATATCGATTACCATCGACTGTTTCGCCTTTGGCCCAATGATGGTTTTTGCACACACGCCAACCCAAACAGTCACTTTTCGATCCACTTGGGCGTGGATAATTGTAGGTTTGCTTACCCACATTACCCACGCCCGAATTGTTTGTCGGTAGGCTTTTTTTTTTTGATTTGATTTCGCGATATTTTGCATGATATGCACGTTGAGTTAGCACAATTGAACGACTATTTTTTGTTAGATTATGTACTTTAATATAAAACACTGTAACTCTTTCAATCTAGTTAGTTTCGAATTATGTACATTTTTTATAAACTGAGTTTTGTATTCATTCACTTGACTAAATTCATCTAATACACATTGTTTTTTCTTTTTAATCAATAAAATATTTTTTCTGTAAAATAAATTTATTAATTTGCGATCCTGAAATTTGTCAGGTTATGGGCCCAGGAACTGGTGGAGCAATTTAATTTACAATTATTTCACAGAATTGATTTGCTGTAACAATAATTATAGCTGACTTTCAGACAACAAGATGGTGGACAATACAACAGTTGTTAAGATTCAACAGTTCGATGGAACCAATTTTTCAAATTGGAAATTTCGTGTTGGAGCTCTTCTAGATGAAAGAGGATTACGGAAGTATATTGAAGGACATTTGGATAGTATTTTGTTAGAAGCAAAAGATACTGAAAAGGATAAAATTAAACTTGAGGAAAAGAAATGTATTTCAATTTTGATGCAAACAGTTAGTGATGGGCAATTGGAATACATAAAAGAAAGAAAAACGGCAAGAGAAATGTTCGACACGCTATGTGGTATTTTCGAGCGGAAAAGTATCGCAGGGCAGTTGTTACTGCGAAAACAATTGTTAATGATGAAATATCATGAGAGCGATAGCATGATTCAGCATTTTCTGGAGTTCGATAAGAAAATACGCGAGTTGAAGTCAATGGGTGCAAAGATGGAAGATTTGGACATAGTTGTTCATTTATTGCTCACTTTGCCAAAAAGCTATGAAAATCTAGTTACGGCTTTGGAAACGATGAATCAAGATGGTTTAACGTTAGAGTTTGTGAAAACTCGATTGATGGATGAACACAGTAAACGAACTGGAATGATATCGTCAAGCAGATCAAGTGAATCAGGTGCAATGAACGCAAGAGGCAAAAAGAAGCAGCTTACTTGTTATGGATGTGGTAAGGTTGGCCACATCAAAGCTAAATGTAGAGTTCAAAAAAATCAGAAGAAAGATTTCAATGATTTTTCAAACAGAGCTGTTGATAGAAAACAAGCAACGATGTGTGCTGTTGTGAATAAACATGAAAAATCATCTAAATTGGAGTCAACAGTGAATAAAGTGCATATAACGCAACAAAGTGATGACACAGTACAAATTAAGTTTGTTTTAGATTCTGGAGCTTCGCAGCATATGGTGAATGACAAACGATATTTTAATCATTTGGAAAATGTCGATGAAATTGAAATTTCAATAGCGAAGAAAAATCAATGCATTTCTGCAAAACAACAAGGGAAAATTCCTGTGAAAACATTTTATAAAGGTGACTGTTCAAGAAAAATTATTGAAAACGTGCTATTAGTCAAGGATTTAAGTTGCAATTTGATGTCAATTCGAAGTTTGACCAAGAAGGGATATAGCGTTGTATTTGAAGGTGATTATGTATATGCGTCTATCAATGGACAAACACAATTTGTGGCACATGCTAATGGTAGATTGTACGAAGTCATCATGCATATCGATCGTGATGTTTTTGCTGGTATATCAGGTGAGAACAATGTAAATCAAATTTCGCAGAGTTTATGGCATTCTAGAATGGGACATTTAAATTCAAAAGACATGGCAAAGTTGGTGAATCGCAAAATGGCGTTTGGATTAGAGCAAGTAAATGTTAACGCTGAATTAAAGTTTTGTGAATCATGTGTGTATGGTAAACAAACACGGATACCATTTCCACAAAATAAAATTGGACGCTCAAAACGCATTTTGGAGATGGTTCATAGTGATGTATGGGGACTAATGACAGATGAAGCATATGATGGGTCAAAATATTTTGTTTCATTCACTGATGATTTTTCGAGAGCTTCAATGGTTTACTGCATTCAACGTAGAACTGAGGTGCTGGATAAATTCAAAGAATTTATTGCGATGGCTGAAGCTTTACATGGCGAGAAAGTTGCGAAATTTAGAGCTGATAACGCTGGTGAATATTTATCACATGAAATGGAACAATTCTGCAAATCAAAAGGAATTCAGCGTATATACAGTGTTGCGTATAATCCAGAAATGAATTCAGTGGCTGAGCGGTTGAACCGTACACTAGAAGAAAAAGCAACAGCCATGCTCTTAGCAAGTAGGCTAGATAAAAAATTTTGGACTGAAGCTATTCTTACTGCAAACTATATCAAAAATCGATCACCAACTAGTGCATTTGGTGAACAGTTTAAAAATATGACACCAGCTGAAATTTGGTTTAAGCAGAAACCAGATTTGACACATTTACGTATATTTGGTGCAGAATGTTACAATCACATTCCAGCATGTAACCGGTCAAAATTGGAAGCGAAGGCGACAAAATGTTTGATGTTTGGTTATACTTCTTCAATGGGCTCGTATCGATTGTGGGACACTGAAAGAAGCAAACTAGTTTTTGGTCGTCATGTGACATTTAACGAGGCATCCGTGCTAAAACGAGTAAAATTGATAGAAATACTAGATTCAGAGGTGGCAACGAAACAAGTTGATGATAACATGGTTCTGGATGAAAAATATGATGAATTGAATCTGCGCAGTGATGAATCGGATGTGTACAATAGCTGTTCTGATGAAGCAGATGCATGCGATGATGTCAGTGACAATGAAAGAACAATGATTCGAAGAAGCGAGCGAAATCGTCGAGCACCTGAGTGGTATGGTGACAGAAAGACTGAAAGTGCACATTTTGCATTTTCGGCTGAACATTTTGTGAATAACGATCCGAATTCGATTGCTGAAGCTAAAGTAAGAGATGATTGGCTTGAATGGGAACGAGCTATTGATAACGAATATCAGTCATTAATTAAAAATGAAACTTGGACTGAGTGTGACTTACCTAAAAATCGTAAAGCAGTAACAAATAAATGGGTGTTTAAGTTAAAACGTAAAGCAAATGGTCAGATCGACAAATACAAGGCTCGACTTGTGGCACGTGGCTTTACTCAAAAATTTGGATATGATTACAATGAAACATATGCTCCAGTAGCAAAATTAGTCACATTGAGAATTTTGCTAGTTATTGCGAATCAATGCGATATGCACATTCATCAAATGGACGTCAAGTGTGCATTTTTGAATGGTGATCTAACTGAAGAAATTTATATGGAGCTGCCAGAAGGATTCAAAAATGGAAATAAAGTATGCAAACTTAATAAAGCACTTTATGGTTTGAAGCAGGCATCGCGTGCATGGAATGAGAAGTTTAATGAATTTATGGTTCAGATTGGATTCAAGCGCTGTGAATCAGATCGTTGTGTATACGTGAAATCGCAAAATGGTGCCATCTGTTATGTTTTGCTGTACGTCGATGATACATTGATTTTCTGTAGCGACATCAAAGTTATTAACACAGTAAAGCAAATGCTGATGAAGAACTTTGAAATGACTGATGTTGGTGAGGTAAATTTTTTTTTGGGTATACAAATCAAACAAGACATCAAGAATGGGACGATTACCATGAATCAAACCCAATATTTAGAGAAAGTCTTACAAAAGTTTGGAATGAAGGATTGTAAATCGCGTTCAACTCCAATAGAAAATGGTTTGCATATTGAAAAAGGCGATAAAGACAACCTTTCGAATCATCCATATCGTGAACTTATTGGTTGTTTGACGTATGCAACGGTAACCACGAGACCTGATATATGTTCAGCAACTAGTTATTTTAGTCGATTTCAAACCTGTTTCGATGATCGTCACTTTAAGCATGCAAAACATATATTGCAGTACATTCGAGGAACGATCGACTTAAAAATGGTTTATACAAAGCAAGAAGATGCAGAAATATTAGCTGGGTATAGTGATTCAGATTGGGGTGGTGATAAAAACGATGGAAAATCAACGTCAGGCTATGTTTTCAAATTGTTTGGAAATGCTGTTAGCTGGGCATCACGAAAACAAAAGACTGTAAGTTTGTCTTCAACTGAAGCTGAATATGTTGCACTGACCGAAGCGATTTGTGAGCTCAAGTGGATTCGAAAAATCCTGAATGAATTAAACATTCAATGCAATGGCCCAGTAGTAACTTTCGAAGACAATCAGTCATGCATCAGTATTGCAACTGATTCAAAGGAGAGCAAGCGAATGAAGCACTTGGACATAAAATACAATTTCATTCGTGATGTTATTGCAAAAGGTGAAGTTTGTATCGAATACAAACCAACGGGCGAGCAAATAGCAGACATTCTGACAAAAGGACTTAAAAGAATTCTTTTTGTAAAGCATCGGAAAAATTTGAATTTAATTTAATTGGTTTTAACTAATTAGTATTTAATTAAGACGTTTAATTTTGTAAAGCAGTGTTTCTATTAAATTAAGAGGCGGTGTTAGATTATGTACTTTAATATAAAACACTGTAACTCTTTCAATCTAGTTAGTTTCGAATTATGTTTTTACATTTTTTATAAACTGAGTTTTGTATTCATTCACTTGACTAAATTCATCTAATACACATTGTTTTTTCTTTTTAATCAATAAAATATTTTTTCTGTAAAATCAATTTATTAATTTGCGATCCTGAAATTTGTCATTTTTAATGTACATGGTACTATTTCGGCGCGTTCTTTCGGTGTGAAGCGGTCCATGGTTGAAATTGTACTGGTTTGACGTTTCCAAAACGTGTCTAAGAAAGTAAATCGGTTGACAAATGGCGAAGCTATTCAATTTTTAAATACCGGAGAAAAAGATGTAATATTTTCATTTCTGGACTCAGAATCAAGAGACTGACATATTATGTCACAGAAATAATTTATCAATTTTAGATTTGAAATGGTTAATTGCATTTGTGCAGTTGTAATTACCTTTTTTTTAGAAATAATTCATGACAAACTTGGTAAGCTCCGCCACCGTTTTTCTAATAAAGAAACCTTGTTATAATTTGGTCTAGAAATAGCACATGGAGTATCAGCTTCTGTAACTTTTCGTCTCGACCATTTTTTAATAGTGATGATATTAGTGTTTCACCGAGGCCGAGGCGAGGTTCTAGTTGATCTCGGTCTCGCCTCGTTTTATAAATTTAAGTCTCGCCTCGCCTCGGCCTCGGACGAGATCTTGCCATCACATGCCTCGCCTCGCCTCGCCTCGCCTCGCCTCGCTTCGCCTCGTTCTCGGCCGAGGCACCTCGGTAAAAAAGCGAGGTTTTTATTAAAATAAATAAAAAATTATACATGTATCAGGGCTGATAGGCTGATCAAGCCTCAAGAAATAAAATAAAATATATGTTTTTATTTTTGGTGAATTGGATGAGATATGATAAATTTAATTCTTTTCTTATATGGGAAGGAGAGGCATTGCCTATTTTTCCAAACCAAACTAAGCTATGAACCTTTTACAAACTATAAGAAAGATATGTACCAAATCTTATTTATTTACGTCAAATAGATATTGAGATATGATAAAGTTAATTTTTTTCTTATATTGAAGGCATGGTACCGCCCATTTTATTAATTGAATCTTAGTTATGCCTCTACCTTTTATAAATATACCAAGTTTTATTAATCTGCATCAAGTAGTTGATAGTAAAGGGTTTTTCAATAAGAGCGCTACAAAAACGATTTGGGATATCAATGAAATTCTTTATTCTTGTAAAAGAACATTCGATGCCATTATCATCAATAATCGTTAATTTGATCTTGTAAGGATGTAGGCCAAGGTCTATTCGCAAAATTCGCCACAACGACGTCACAGAGATGCCCAACGCTTGAGAACGACGTGTGAGAGACTGATTTGGGTCTTCCTCTATTGATGCGCTAGCGACAGCAATATTCTCAACACTACGGGCACTTCTTTGTCTCACTGGCACGGGAACAATTTGTACTGTGCCTGTGGATTCAAGTTTTTCTTTTAGACGCTCAATTGTTGATCTGACAGGACGATTATGACGACCATAAATTGGACGTAGCGCTCTTAAAGTTGAGGCCACTGACTCCGAATTTCGGTAGTAAATTTTAATAATTTCGACTCATTGTTGGATCGTATATCTTTCCATGATGAGATGGCAAACCTTATTGAAGAGAAATGTCAAAAGAGCGGGAAAAAATATGGCGTCGTTTGCTGTCCCTATTGGTCTACTTTTGCAGCGTCCCTATTGAAAAACCCTTTATATGATGAATTCTGATTTTCTCTTATGTGGGGGTGGAATTTAGCATAAAAGCTGATGCGATCCAAGCACCAAATCTGAACTCGTAAGAAGCACATGCGGGTTAAAAATAAAACAAAGTAGTTTACTCAAAATAAAATATTAGTTAAATATAGATTTTAATATAAAAATTACATTCATATTTTGAATCTGCATATGGGTCTTACGAGTTCAGATTTGGTCAAAACGCGCCTCGCTCTTGGTTTCGAGGTGCCGTGTGATCTCGCCTCGCCTCGGTCAAGCGAGGAAAATTTATTTTTCCATCTCGCCTCGTTCTCGCCTCGGTCTCGCCTCGTTCTTGTAGTCAAAAACGAGGCTGCCTCGTAGCCTCGGTGAAACACTAGATGATATTCTTAATTTTACTTTTGTTCACACATCACAGTGATATACAGATATTTTCCTTGCCACATTTAAGGCATCTTGTTTTTCCCCTACACCCTCTTTGGGTGTGTCCTAACCTCCTACAGTTTCGACATTGCCTCACCGGTGGAAAGTAGTGACTGACCGCCAGTTTGGTGTAGTTAAGGCTGACCTCCTGTGGAATGTCATTTCCAAAGAAGCAAACCTTGGCCGCATATGTTTAAACGAACCTTGAAGGATCGTTAACATCCCTTTTAGTAAGTCTCATCACAGATCTCATTGGATAAAAAAAAGGTAACATCCCTAATCACACCAAAGGATTCAACAAAAGTTTTCGGAATAAAAGCCTTGATACTCTTATCCTTTAGCTTCTCACTGGTGACAAACGCTTTGGTTAAACTTACTTCGCAAATATTTATTTTATAGAATGAGATCCCAATAGCTCTGATTGTGTTTATTTCCCTAGGACTTAAGTCTCTAATCTTTTTCCACAAATATAGATCATTTTTAATTTCTAACAGCTCCAGAACGCCAAGCACTCCTTCGAAGTTGTCACACGATTGCGTTTGTGGTAGATTGTGAGCAAACGCGGCACCTATCTTGCGGCTAGCTTTTTCATACCCAAGTGATCATTTAAAATCGAAACCACTGAGCCATGTGATATGCCTATGGCTTCCACAATCTCCGATCGGCCATATCGTTTCCAATTGTTTCGGGTGTAGCGAATTCAACTGGGCGTCCAGAACCTTCGGCATCTCTCGTGCTTGTACGGCCGCAACGAAATTCAGTAAACCACTTTTTTACCATTGAAATTGATGGTGCAGAGTCCCCATAGTATTTATCAAGCTTAGCCTAGGTTTGAGTGATGGTTTTTTCCCACAAAAAAAAATGCTTGATGACCACACTAATTGATACTTTTGGTATTAGTTCATGAGATATCGAATGATAATCTGGCGAAGATTACAGAACTTTTGCATTTTTCGATTGGAGCTTTTCTTCTAGTAGCCTATGTAATGCAAATTTTTATTCCTAAACTTTATTAAGGTAATTTAACGGTGAACTTTGAGCTGTTTTATAACCAGCTTATGCCAAAGTAGACCATTGTTTTTCTTATTAAAAACTGATTAGTAAGAATGTTACCAAAAGTAAAATGTGTTGAGATTTTCTTGTATCAATTCAAACTTTTTGCATTAGAATAAAATATGTATAACCGGACACATTTCAGCGACACTCACTTTTCATTAACTTTTTTTTCCATACAAAATTAATTCCGATAGACGGACGCTTCAATAACCGGAAGCGGACACTATATTCTATATCATTTTGATCAAAATATCTCTGTTAAACGGACATAACTAAATAAGAATTGTATTAAATGTGTACTACTTCCCCTTTTTACAAATTTTAATTCGATCTTCTTTTGTAAGAAACCCTTAATCAGACTTGGGTATTTTTGGATTACATTTTTTTCAATTACAATTACAAGTAATATTTCAATTGTAATTGAAAAAAGAAATTAAAAGTAATTGTAATTGAAGTTTTTTCAATTACATTAATTTCAATTACATGTAATTTAAGATTACAATTACATGCAATTTTAATTACTTTTGTAATTGGACTAGTAATCCATGAAATTGTAATCCATTACTTTTGCCTAGTAATTTGAAACGAAAATGTAATTAATTACTCATTTTTCTGCAATTACTTACATTTATTAAAATTTTTTTTTTTTTTTATAATTTTTTATTTGCAATCTGTTAACATAAACAATAAGCAAATTTAATAATAATACATTTAACATATTTTATTGTGCCAGATATGCACAGAAACATTACGCAAAAAATAATACTAAATCTTTAAATTACATACATATTTACAATTATAAGTTAATATTACATTAAATTATTATATAAATGGCAAATCTAGAATATGCAATCTTTTTAACCTTCTTTCTACCTCACTTTCATCCAATAGGCAAATAGCTAAAAGGTTAGGATGGTAACTAAGCCTTTCAAGATACCTAGTGCTAAACAATTTAATTTCTTCTTGGACAGTTGGCATATTAAGGTCTCTATGTAATGCATTATTGGTAACAAACCAAGGAGCATTAGTAATAAGTCGTAGTGTTTTAGATTGGAATCGCTGTAGGATTTCTATATTAGAATTTTTCGCAGTACCCCATAATTGTATTCCATACGTCCATACAGGCTTAAGAATTGTCTTATAAAGCAGCAATTTGTTGTTCAAGCTCAATTCAGATTTTGGGCCAAGAAGCCAGTACACTTTTTTTGTTTTCTTGTTCAAGTGTTCGCGTTTTGCTTTAATATGATCTTTCCATGTTAATCTTCTGTCAAAATGCAAACCAAGATATTTTACTTTACTGCATTTTGGAATTTGGGTGCCATTTATGAATACATCTGAACATTCTCCTCTTCTCATCGAAAATGTAATATGTGCTGATTTTTCAGTATTTACATGTATTTTCCATTTCTGTAACAAATTTTGTAGTTTGTCAAGCTCTATTTGTATGTGATAAGAAGCATCAGTTGGTGTGTCCATAGAAGCTAATAAGGCCGTATCATCGGCATATGTGGCAACTGTAACATTTTCTGTTACTGGCATATCAGAAGTATAAACGGTATACAACGTAGGACCAAGAACACTTCCCTGAGGTACTCCAGCCTGTATATGATGAATTCTAGACCATTCTTGGCTTACGTTTACATAGAAGCTTCTGTTACTTAAGTACGATTTTAAAACAAAGTTAAATGGACCCGGAAGCAAAGACTTCAATTTAAATAATAAGCCGGGGTGCCAGACCCTGTCAAATGCCTGTTTTATATCTAAAAACACTGCTAAACAATATTTCTTTTTTTCCAAAGTATCTGTTACAACCTTAATGATGCGATGACATTGTTCTGGTGTACCATGTTGATTTCGAAACCCAAATTGATACTCAGGAATAATGTTATACATTTCCAGCACTGGTTTCATTCGTCCTAAAAATATCCTCTCGAATAATTTTGAGAATGTGGCTAGCAAACTTATTGGTCGATAAGATGTTAAGTCACCTTCGGGTTTATTTGGCTTAAGGATCACAATAACTTCTGCACATTTCCATTGAGTTGGAAAATGATAAAGTCTGAATATGCAATTAAATATACGCGTTAGAAACATAATACTTTTTTCCGGCAAATTTTTGGCTATATTAGCGTCAATTTTATCATAACCTGGAGATTTTTCTTTCCCAAGATTCAATATTTCATTTTTGACTTCAAGTGGCACAATGTCTTTTATTGGTAAATCCATTTGACAGGGAACGTCAAGAAAATCAATTATATTTGAATCACTTCTGGAATTATTTGTAGAAAAAGGTCGAAATTGTGTTTCTAAGTAGGACGAAAATGCATCAGCTTTGCTTTTTGATGATCTGCACCAAGTGTTATTTGTGTCTTTGATTGGAATATTTCGCTTCACTGGTCGTTTGAGGTATTTTGTGGCATTCCAAAGGCAATGTTCATCATTTTTTGTTACGTCTAAGTCCCTCAAATACTTGGCAGTTTCTTCATTTTTTAACTCATATAAGCGTTTTTTGAGTTGGCTAGTTGCTTGATTGAAGATACGTTTGTCAAAAGGACTTCTGCTTAATTTCCATATGCGCCTGAGCCTGCGTTTATTACGTATTAGATGTCTTATTTCAGCAGATATAAAAACTCTATTATGCACTCTAGAACTCTGAAAATTATTTGTGATTGGAGTAGATAGAATCGCAGCTTCATGAATCAAGTTTGTGAACATTTCTACAGCATCATCAAGTTCTTGGCCATTTTTTATTGAATAGTTTAAATTTAGGTTTTTGTCCATCCAATATCTGAAGGACTGAAGATCAGTTTTTCTTGTAAAAATATTCAAACGCTTAGCAGCATTGCTAAATTGAGTGCAATAGTTAACTATTAAAGCTGAATGATCAGAACTTAGATCATCGTTATCAGTAATGTCAAGATAACTGCTATGAATGCCAGAATACACTATAAAATCCAGTAAATCGGGAATTTTGGAAGGATCAGTGGGGCAATACGTCGGCCGACCAGTAGATAAAATTTGATACTTCTTTTTTAAAATACACTTATACAGCTCTCGACCCTTAGGGTTTATGAGTCCAACACCAAGGGTGTTTGGCGTTAAAATCGCCTCCAACTATAAAACGACCACCAAGGGAATTAAAAAAATTTTCATAGTCCGGACACAGAACGTTATGCCTTGGAGGAAAGTAAACTGCATAAATTGACACTTCACCTTGATTGGTTTTAACTTTTATTCCAGCAGCTTGTAGATACGGATATCTAAATTCTTCAATAGCATCATATTCAATTGTAGATTTAACTAAAATCGCAGAACCAGCATGCGCTCTGTTATCTGGATGGTTAGCAGATATTAAGTCATAACCTTTTATTCTAAAGTATGATCTTGATGTAAAGTGTGTTTCGGATATAAGAAGTATGTCAATAAAATTCGTTTTTAAAAATATTTCGGTCTCGTCGGTATGATTGGAAAGCCCCTTGGCATTCCAGAGAGCAATTCTTGTATCTAGTTGCATAATTTGCTGACTATAAGAGACATCATATTTAATAAATTGTTTGTTAACTCTATTTGTTTGTTCAGCATTTTTTCTATTCTTTCGAACATACTTTGTTCATTTTCATTTGAATTATTGCCTTTAACTGCATTTGCGTATGAGCTATACAAGTTTGTTGAGCTTATATTAATCGGTTGGTCATTTGTCGAAAATATTGGATTCTTCTGCTGCACAGGCTTTGTGTTGTTTATTCTCTTATTAATCAATTCCTGGTATATTTTGCATCCTTTATAATTAGCAGTGTGGTTTTGTAAACAATGAACGCATCGAGGGAGCGAGTTTGTATTCATAACACACTCAGCAGTTGGGTGATCTAGAGCACACTTAACACATCTGAAAGCTTTTTTACAGTATGCTTGCGTATGGCCAAATTCTTGGCAACGATAGCATTGAACTATATCGTTTGTTTTCCTTGGAGGTTCAACTGTAATTATAGCATTATTTACATGGCGAATTTCAAAAATATTTTTATTGTTGGGATTTGGCTCGAGGTCAACAAAAAACATTGCTAGAGGTTCCTTAGTATGGCTACTTTTAACGTTCCATATATTTCGTGCATTGTGACCTTTGGTCAAAAGCTCAGATTTTATGTCTGCCACAGGAGTCGAATGATGAATACCTTTTATTACTACTCTATATGCACGCTCTTGCCTAATTTGGTAAGTATGGAAACTTGTTTTGCGACATTTTAAGTACTTAACAATTTTTCTATAAGAGTATGTTATTTACCATTAACTTAACTTCCCCATTTCTTAATGACTTATAACTAAAATCTTTTATAGAAATAATAGTACTTATGTTATTAATCATACTTTTAACATCATTTACATTGGGGATAAATATTGGTGGTGGTTTAACAACTTCAGTTGGATTAGCTTTGTTTTCTGTCGTTTGTTCGGTTTCATTATCGAGCAATGAAAATCTGTTTTCATTGGAAGTAGTTGCAGTCACATCAGAAATGAATCGACGTTTTGGTGTCACTTTAGCAGGTGAAAGTAAAGTTCTCTTTTTCGCTTTAAATACTTGCCAATTACAGCCGTGGGAATCATCGTTTTCTTCATTGTCAGCATCAACATCTGCATCAGACATACTGCTTATGGTTGTTATTGCCGTTTAAAAATTTTTTACGTAGAACTTAAAGCCGTCTTTATTGTTTATATGGACTATTAATTAATCCTTTTTTTATTTTTTTTCCGCAAAAATTTATTTAATTTATTTTCAATTATATTTTTTTTTTTTTTTGGAAAAAAAAACACCCGCACGCTACGAGAAATTATGATGAAGTATGAAATTTGAAACAATATTTTTTTGAAGCGATAAAATTTTATAAAATTCAGAAAAAATATTTATGTCATTGCATATGATTTATATGGGAATGTAAAAAACAAGAACTTTCGCGTGACTGTCTCATTGAGTCAATGACTTCGACCTCAGATTACTCAATCTATCGAAAAGAAGATTTGGTTTGTGGGCTCATCTTATAACGCAGAGGTCCTTACAAACAATAATATGTATTTATATGAATGTACCTAATTATCAGAAAAGATAATTCCGCAAGATTCTTATATTTTCGGGTCTGCTGAACACGATGGTGATATGTAGTTGTTTTGTTATACAGTGGCTGAGTATCTTGGTAGCATAAAAAACATGCCGGAAAACATCGAAAAAAACAGCGCTAATTTGGGTTTAAGTGAAGTAAACTTGAGGAATAATTTGTTTTTCTTATTCTAATGTTCTTCAGCATTGTAGTCCGAAAACAGATGAAGATCTTTTGACTAGTCCCGATGTTCCAGTATTTTTTATCAGAAGACCAGAGTGATAGAAAAATGAGAAACCCTCACAAAAAGGCTAAAACTCTAGCTCAACTCAAGCTTAAGTGAGATATATTCGGGTAATTCATTTTTTAAAGATGGTTTTCCGAAGTTTTTTTTTGCGATGAATCCGAATTTGGCCTCAAAATTGACCCATCACATCAGAGTTCTGAAATATTTGAGGTTAAGTGCCTAAAAATTAGGTTTTTCGTCTAAGTACTTTTGAGGACATGTATGGGATTCAAAATAATTTGTTCAGCTTAATTTTAATAAAACCATCATCTCATACCGTTCTTCTTCTTTAAAATAAGCTTTTAAGTGGTTATCTGCGATATTTCCTGGTAAAGTTACAGCCATTTGAAAGTGATGAAATAAATTTGTAGCCGGTTGGTTAATATTGTTTGGTCGTAGGGGATCAAGTTCATGTCACTTTCAAATGGTTGAACCTTTGCGAGGAAATATCGCAGATAACCACGCTTATAATCACTTGCAAATAAAATGAATGAAATTAATTCCTAAATCGGAGATTAGCGACCTCTTAATATCAATATTTTTTAATAAAATTTTAAATGACTTATTTTTTACATAACACTAACTACTTTTCATATAAGCAACATCAAAATCGAAAACTCGATTTTTTTTGATCACTCTAATGTACACATTTATGTATGTATGTCAAAAATGTTGAGTAGAGTTGTTCTTGTTCATTTATTCTGTGAATAAGTTTGGTGCAGTTTGGTTGCTTAGTTCGTGTTACTCGTTCTTTTTAACATATCAGAGGCATAAAATGGCTCTAAAAAATAATGTACTATCCTTCGCGCATTACCTGATACGACTTTTGCTCTTAAAGGGACATGACACCTTCAAAAAATTTTGTCTTATGTGTTTTAAAATGCGTATAACTTTTATAAAAAAACAAGATATCATTTTGAAACTTTACACACATATTTTGGCATAAAACAATATTTAAAAAAAGAAATTTTTTTATTTTCTTATGAAATTTATGACCACTAGAATTTAAAAAAAACACCAAAAAATCACGGCGGGCATGATTGCAGCTCACTAGAACATCAGAAAGAGAAAAAAAATTAGGTTTTAATCAACATCAAAGCCGCCAGGGAATGAAATACAGGCAATAATTTTGGTCCAAAAATAACAAAATGGCGTCGTTTTTCGAAAATTCTAAATTTTTCTGGCCAAAATCGTGCTAGAAATCGAAAACTATAATACCGATCTTTCTGTCAGTAGTTCATTCCCTGCATTACTATGTGCACAGCAACATATTAAAATTTTAGAAAGATCGGTCAAGTAGTTTTTTTGTTATCATGCCCGCCAACTCGAAAAACGTGGTTTCGAGAAAAACGCGTTTAAAGTTTTTCAACTATAGCTTTTCAAGTACTATAACTTTGATACGATATTACTTATATGCTCGCTTTATATTTTGTAAGCCGAGTATGAGGTTTATTTTATTAAAAACTTATTTTTCAATATTTTTTAAACAAGACACAGTCAAAAAAAAATGTTGGCTTCGTGAAAATTTGAAGGTGTCATGTCCCTTTAAATTCGAAAAATGCATCGGTGGTAAATCCTCTAAGGAACGCTCACAGTTTTGTTGAAATACCTGATTTTGGTCGTGGGTAAAGCAGCTCGCCTTGAGCATTTAAAGATCTTCCTATTAATGTACTACCGGTTGGTTTGAAATCTAATAAAAAAGCATGGATGACTCATGAAATCATGTCGAAATGGCTGCAACGGTTGAATCGGAAAATGATATCTTAAAAACGAAACATTCTTTTGTTCTTGGAGAACGCAGCATCTCGTCCAAGGAAATTAAACTTAACAAATTTAATCTTTTTTTTTGCCTCCAAATTCAACCGCAGTTTGTCAACCCATAATACAAAATTTTAAGGTGCTCTCTATAAAAACTCTTACTACCAAAAATTGACACAGCAACTTCAAAATCGATTAATGTTCTTGAAGCTTTGTACTTCATCAAAGCCCCTTGGGATAAAGTTGAAGCAACAAACATAAACTGATTCCGTAAGGTCGATTCTTTGAAACTAATATTTATCATGCCGATTTTGATGACGAGGATTAATTATCCCCGGCAACCTTTACGAAATTTCAAAAAGGATACGCTGGTTTTGACAAATTTTCGAAAATCGATGAAAGTTTATTAACTGAAGACAACAATACTGAAGTTCAATTTGAAAATCAAAGTGCCACTCCAGATATAAGCGAGTCTGAAGACGAAGCTTATAAAAAAAATTGATGACCCCATAACTTCATATGATGAGGCATTGAAGCAAGTTGCCCGTTTGAAGCATTTTGCCAGTGATGGTTTTCTAGAATCTCATTACATCAAGAATGTAGAAACGAATTTTTAAACCAAATATTTTATGTTGAACCAATTGAAGTTGAAACAATCTACTCTCACTAGATTTTTTAACCAAATTAGTATGTAATCTTGTGTAAAATGCCAGTGGTGTGTAAATTCGTTCAGCTAACTCAGTAAATGGCAGTTTTAAGCCAAAAATTCTTGTTCCTCCCCCATAAGCGGACATCTCCCATAACCGGACAAAAATACTGTGACGGTGGGTGTCTGGTTATGGGGAATTTCACTGTAATTTATTATAGACTAGCTGTTCCAACGACTTTGTATATACACTCAAAAAAAAAAGTGTTTGCCACAAATGATATAGATGGAACTACTTCAAGTGTTTGCGTGAAATAATAAAATGTTTGTCACAAAAACTTTTGATTTTACTTACAAAATAATAAAAATTTTTTTTGTCACAATAACTTTTGATTTTATTTACAAATTGATAGTTGAAAATTATTATACAAAACTACTCTTTAAAATTTAACATAACATAGAACACAGCCTGGCAACATCGTCATCGTTCTTTGCTCCCATACACTTATAAACATTTGATATCGTATATGTACAATGCAAGTAACAAAAAAGTTATTTCGAATCAAAGCACTACAAAATATGAACATGAAAAATTTATAAGTGATAAATCGTTTGTTGAAATGAATAAGTGTTTGGGACAAAAGACAAGTGTTTGTCGAAACACTTCCATAAATTGAATTGTTTGACTGAAATATTTTGACTATTTGTCGTAAATAATTATATCATTTAGAAGCAACATTTTATGAAATGTTTTGTTAGAAGTAATTGAATCACTTGCCACAACTTAACATTTACTTGTGTCAAATACATTGGTTTTTCTTATATTGTCTACAAATACTTATAGTTTAAGACAAAAGTTAAGTGTTTGCTTGAAATAATAAGTGCTTATATTAAGCATTCGGTAATTTGCTACAAACGCTTTCTAAACAATCCTTTTTTTGAGTGTAAAATCCTATTTATTTGAGTTTCGTTTTGAACATCAATTTACTTTCGCGACTTTAAAATGGCTTTAATTTAAGCACTCATAACCCTAGTAACAAAAAAAAATGTATACCCTCTTTTATACAGTCCTTTTAAGGACAAGAAAAATTACAACATATTATACAGACATATTTATATATTCTTTATAAGGGCTTATAAAAGCCATTTGGCTGGGGTTAAAATAAGAAAAAATCCTTACTGCAGAAAAAAATGTTTTATTGACAATTTTTTAACACCTTTTTTGTAAGAGTGTGATTGATAAATATTAAAATTAAATAACAGATATCACGGCAAAAACGATTCAATTTAGAAGATCTAATTTAAGCGTTAATATTAACTAACAGATATTATTATGGCAAATACTGAGTTTAAATCAAATAGGCTATTGACTATGTCATAAATAACAGGGGCAAAGGAACTAATTCGTTAAAGGTATTTTATTGTCTTATATGTTCAATTATACCCTGAAGATGATATAGCGATGATATAGTGCGATTAAATTTGGGCTTGGACTTTTGAGAACGGTGAAAATTTTCCCCTTTTTATATTTTTAATAATAACTCAAAAACTATATATTTTTATCATGTACACATTCTGAGACTTATTGTAGAGAATAAAATTTCCTATCGAAATGAAAAATTATAAAGTCACAGAACTTATTTTTTCATCAAAATAAGTTAAAAAAATATTTTAAAAAAACCGAAAAATTTCAATATTTTGAATTTTTTTTTTCATTTTTGGATAACATTTTTTTTAGAGAAGATTTAGGGATTTTTGGTCCACATAAAAGAAAAATGATGTAGTTTCCGTCAAAATTGTGACCCATAAAAGTATTTTTAATGAAGATTGACTGAGGTACAGTCGTTCAAAGTTACCTACTTTTGTATGATTTTGCTAATTTTTACCTTTAAGCCATTAGGCTATTGACTATGTATGTACATATTTGAATAAAAAACTAATTCGTTGAAGGTATTTTATTGCCTCAGATGTTCAATTGTAACCTGAAAATGATAAATCCAAAAGTACGATTAAATTTATGCTTAGATTTTTAAGAACGGTGCAAATTTGTCTAATATAATATTTTTTTACTATAACTTAAAAACTATGTAGTTTTATTATATACACAGTATCAGACTTACTGTAGAAAGTAAAATTTCCTATCGAAATGACATTTTTAAAAGTCAAAAAACTTATTTCTTCATCAAAAAAAAATTAAAAAAACTACTTAAAAAACCGAAAAATTTTAATTTTTTCTAATTTTTAGATATAATTTGTTTCTGAGTGGATTCGGGGATTTTTTTAGCTAACAAAAAAGAAAGGTGATATAGTTTCCGTTAAAATGATGAACCATAAAAGTATTTTTAATGAAGATTGGCTGAGATACAGTCGTTCAAAGATGCCTACTTTTGTATGATTTCACCAACTTTTACCTATTTACCATGTTAGTTTTAATTTTACACACAAAAGTAATGTTAAAATTCTAGTAATATGTCATTAATAAACTAAAAATTACTTCATTATTGAATTAACATTACTTTGGTGTGCAAAAAATATGTAGTTTTTGAGTTATGATTAAAAATATAAAAAGTGGGGAAAATTTACACCGTTCTCAAAAGTCCAAGCCTAAATTTAATCGCACTTTTGGTTATTAGTCCAGTAGAATTAGTCGAGAAAAAAAAATAATTCGTTACAGCAATCTGACAGCGGAATATTGTTGAACAAGCTCTTTTAAAAGAGGACAAAAAAATCGAACCCACAGCAGCTATCCGGGGTGGAATGGGGTGCATTTTTAGAGGTCGAACACAGTTTTTCACGATTTGTGGCTAAACTGTGCATCATATCAAAAAAAGTTTAGCGCAAAAGTTGTAGGAAATAAGAAAATCTACAACTTTTGTACCGATCATTTTCACCTTAACCTCAAAATTTTTTCGAAAAGATGGCTGAAAACCAGTTTTTTGGTTTTTAATTTTTTTTTTTTGGACAAAAAAGTTTCTATGGAGCTGAAACTTGGGCAAAAGATACTTTTTAGTGTTACACAAAGGCAGTAATTTTTTAAGACAGAAATATTCAGAGGTTGTTGTTCAATTTAATTTTTCAACTAAAAAAAACCGAAATTTTTAACTGAGATTCCTTTTAAAACTACACCTCCTAAGAAGTTCTGTTTTATCTCACTTACTCGTTGTTTTGTCTTCTTTAGATAAATGGTAAAAAAAGTTATACTGCAATGGAAAATGACCGAAAAATTGAAAGTATGTGGTCTCTCCGCGAGTAGAGTTTTGGTGTTTCGTGTGTAACAGCTCAGATCCCTTGTTGTTTTCACTGTATTTACCTTAATACACTATAATTTGAAATTGTCAATGACACCACATAGATTTCCATTAAACAAATAAATGAGAAAAAAAATTTTAATTTTTGGTCCAAGAATTATCAAAATTTAAACTATTGCCTATTCCCAGGTAACGAATTAATGCTTCTAGTGACTTTCTTCAAATTTCTTCTGGTGTATTTGATAGGTCATGATATTGCATGTTTGCAAACTCAATTTAAAATACTTTCCATGCGATGTATGGATTTTAGTAATATCAGCAGAGCTGTCGAGTTTCAAAAATGTTTCAATGGTGTTCAACAAGTTAATATCAGGAATTTGTAGACGAGTTGTTAAAAAAACATAAAGAATCGATAACATCCTTCCGAATATCGTCCACTGATTACCTTGGGCTTCGGGTCGTTGTTGATTTTCGCGACAATTCAATGTTTTTTTAAAAAATGTTTGTCATCCTCAACATTCACTTGATCCAGTTGCGGATGATTAAACAAAATGACGGTAGCGTGAGCAAGTCAGATTGCATTTGGTTTTGAAATCGTTGGAATATAAACAACAAATCAGCACAAAATTAAATCAAATGCAAATTTTCAATATCCAATCCATTTGATTGTGCATCAGGATTTTCATCGCAATACAGCGTAATCGCATGCCAATTGTTGAGAACAGCTTTCAGAAGTTGATATGTTTATTCCGTCCATCGATTTTCAAATAATTTGGGCATAACCAAATGCTTCAAATTATGTTTGGATGCAATTTCTTTCAAAGTAGTCGTTCGAATTCTTGATGTATGAAAATAGCTTGAAATTGATGACAAAACTCGGAACACTTTTTGAAGTTTTTCATTATTGTCACACAAGTCACTAAATGCCAAATTTGACCAATGTGCGACGCTCCAAAATTTCGTTACGGGAATGTTTGAGTTTGTTTCAGCAATTTTTTTTTTATATAAAACCAAAGGCCACCCTTTTGAAGTAAGTGACGTTGGCAATGCTCTTCAACTAAAGCTTTATTGCTCATCTTGGTCTTACATATAGAGAAACCTAGCATTACCCTGTGCGTATCGCTTCACCTCAACCGTGGTGTATATTCGATGTGCGTGAAAATTCTATTTAAAAATTTATTTTGTATGAGGACCACCCTTAGTATGCACCCAAATTAAAATTTTTACAACCTAAGCAGTGCCTCTTAATATAAAAACCACGTGGTGTAAATTCCATGAGAATCGATTACGCGGTCTTCGAGAAAATTATATTTAAAAAAATGTTGGGGTGAGGACCACCCTAAATAAAAGTTTTGTAGCCTAAGCTATGCCTATGAACATAAGAGCTACGTGGTGTAAGTTCGGTGTGAATCGACTAACCTGTCTTCGTGAAAATGATATTTGAAAATATTTTTGTACGAGGGTCACCCTAAGTATACACCTTAAATACAATTTCTACGACCTTATCTGTGCCTCTTAATATACAAGCCATGTGGCGTAAGTTCAATGAGAATCGATATAACGGTCTTCGAGAAAATGATATTTAAAAATATTTTTGTGTGAGGGCCACCCTACATATGCACCCTAAATAAAAGTTTTGTAGCCTAAGCTATGCTTTTTAATATAAGAAATATAGAGGTGCAAGTTCGGATTGAATCGACTAACCTGTCTTCTTGAAAATGATACTTAAAAATATTTTTGTATGAGGGTCACCCTAAGTATGCACCATAAATAAAATTTTCTTAAGCTTATCTGTGCCTCTTAAAATAAAAACCATGTGGTGTAAGTTCCAAGAGAATCGATTAAGTAGTCTTTGAGAAAATGATATTTAAAAAATGTTTTTGTCTGAGGGCCACCCTAAATAAAAGTTTTGTATCCCTAACTATGCCTCTTAACATAAGAGCTACGTGGTGTAAATTCGGTGTGAACCGGCTAACCAGTCCTTGTGAAAATGATATTTAAAAATATTTTTGTATGAGGGCACCCTAAGTATGCACCCTAAATAAAACTTTTACAATCTTATCTGTGTCTTATCCCATAAAAGCCATGTGGTGTAAATTCCATGAGAATCGATTAAGCGGTCTTCGAGAAAATGATATTTAAAAATATTTTTGTGTGAGCACCACCCTAAATAAAAGTTTTGTAGCTAAGCTATGCTTATCAACATAAGAGCTACGTGGTGTAAATTCGGTGTGAATCGACTAAGGGAGCGTTCAAGTATTACGTAACGCAATTTGTAAAACGATGCGATGCGGTACTGGGGCGGGAGGAGGTGTCGAACAACGGGTGATTTGAAATTAAGTCTGCATAATAAAACGATTTCTAGACAAGCTACAGCAATAAATATTATATTTATTATATAAATAAATAACAGCGCATTACTTTCAAAGATCTTTAAAAATTGCGTTACGTAATACTTGAACGCCCCCTAACCTGTCTTCGCGAAAATGATATTTAAAAATATATTTGTATGAGGACCACCCTAAGTATGCACCCTAAATAAAATTTTTGTAGCCAAAGCTATGCTTCTTAATATAAGAGATACGTGGTGAAGTTCGGAGTGAATCGACTAACCTGTCTTCTTGAAAATTATACTTAAAAATATTTTTGTATGAGGGTCACCCTAAGTATGCACCCTAAATAAAATTTTCTTAAGCTTATTTGTGCCTCTTAAAATAAAAGCCATGTGGTGTAAGTTCCAAGAGAATCGATTAAGTAGTCTTTGAGAAAATGATATTTAAAAAATGTTTTTGCCTGAGGGCCACCCTAAATAAAAGTTTTGTATCCTTAACTATGCCTCTTAACATAAGAGCTACGTGGTGTAAATTCGGTGTGAACCGACTTACCAGTCCTTGTGAAAATGATATTTAAAAATATTTTTGTATGAGGGCCACCCTAAGTATGCACCCTTAATAAAACTTTCACAATCTTATCTGTGTCTTATCTCATAAAAGCCATGTGGTGTAAACTCCATGAGAATCGATTAAGCGCTCTTCGAGAAAATGATATTTAAAAATATTTTTGTGTGAGGACCACCCTAAATAAAAGTTTTGTAGCTAAGCTATGCTTATCAACATAAGAGCTACGTGGTGTAAATTCGGTGTGAATCGACGAACCTGTCTTCGCGAAAATGATATTTAAAAATATATTTGTATGAGGACCACCCTAAGTATGCAAAATTTTTACCACCCAATCTGTACCCCTTAACATAAAAGCTATACGGTGTAAATTTCATGAGAATCCATTTGCCTGTCTTTGAGAAATCGCTATTTTCAAAATATTTGTGTATGAGGGCCACCCTAAATATGCACCCTAAATAAAAATTTTATATCCTATGACACCCGCCTGATCGATACTAACATACTGTAAAAATTTCATCAAAATCGGCTGGATAGTTTCCGCGTGCATAAGAGACAGACAGATAGACAGACAAAAAATGAATTTTATATAATAGATAATGCTTTCTAGTTGCTTTTTCTCACACGTTGCGTCGGAGACTTGATAGAATACAAAATTAATGAAACCTGATTTTATTTTACTGCGAAATGTAAAAAGAGTTGCCGAATACTCTTTATAGTTGCTACATTTTAGCCCAGATTGGTGGGACTAGACAACTTAATGTGTATTTTGTTTCAAAGATTAACGCATAACAAAGTAAGTATTATGAATTTGGCTGAAAATCATTACTACGATTTTTTACAAAATTCTGAAATCATTACTGAAAATTTAAAGTCATTACTGCAGAAATATGGCATTACTGCATCTTATTACAATGCTTGGTATGAAATATGGACGTACTCTCCCCTCTTTGTTATCTTTTGTGAGACTCGGTAAAGTGTATAAAAGACACCTTACAAACACTTAAAAAAGAGTTACGTATCTTGCTTAAAGACTTTAAGTATGTTCAAATACTTAATTTGCAAATTATGTATAGAACTTTATTACACTTATTTTTATTTTGTTATCAAATTTCACTTTTACTTACGATTTGTACGCCGGTCTTAATAATCCATAGTCCCGCACGCTACCCAATATGCAATCTATGATATACATATATGTATGTATATATACGTTAAATAGTTGTTTTGGCAGATCACCTTAAAACGATAAAAAATAGACAACAATGTGCCCTCGTGATTTCGTATGAAGACACATTTGAGACATGAGGTGGCATGTCTCGTGTGTCTTTCTACTGTACATAATAATATGGTGATGAAAACATGAGACGGCATGTCTTTCAAGTGACTTATATTTCTACAGTATTAAGACACACGCGATCTCAAATCTTCATAATGATTTTATTATGTACCGTATAAAAACACATACGAGACATAAGGTTTTCATAAGCATTTTATATAAACGTCTAATGTCTTTTAATCAGCCTATTATAAGTTTTACAAATGCATATTAAAGACATTTTTCCGTCTCTCTATATCATGATTTTATATCTTGCTCTAGCAAGATAGGTTAAAACCAAATTTCGCTACAAAGTATCTTATTAACTACGATACTAAGCTATTCTAAAGACATCACTGCTGTGTAAGATAGATTTTTGTCTTCATAACTTCCCCTAGGGGGCTGTTCCTAAAAACTTCACCTTGTGTAATTACATGGAAAAAACAAAACGCACAAACAGATTAACTTGCCATTCAACCGTTTATGTTTGCATGCTTGTTTCTACTTTCGCAATTAATTTTTTTCAAGCAATTGATTTGGTGGGCTTTAACCAAATTTAATTGCCAAAATGGGAATGACGAGCATTGAAAAAAATAGATAACCCATTTGCTGTAAGTCCATCAGTTTTCGAATGAAAAAAATATTTAAAACAAGAGTTTAATTTTAATTAAATGAAATCTTACACTCTTATTCCGTCACTCTTTCCTATTACTTTCCCAACTATACTGTCGAAAATTATTTAACTATGCATAAAGTAAATTTTCCTCGTACAGAATGAGTATTTGTTTGTCTGAAAAAAAATTTACATGTATCTCGTACAATTCTGCTTTAAAAATTAACTTAACTTATTTATTTGTAGTTCCGACATTAGCAATTAAACAAAAACAAATTAGACACTTAACATGTATAAGAAATTAATTTTTATTAAATTTTGAAAACCTTAAATAAATGTGTGTAAGTATACAATTCCTTAAATTTCTGCAACGACTTAAATAAATGTTTCAGTTATAAATACTGTACAATCACATCTATTGCTGTCTATTTAAAATTGATTTGAATAAAATGTACTTGACTGACATTGTACTAAACGCTAATAAAACCAAAACATATTAATGTAGTTTATAACAAAAAATGATATTTACATATTATAAATTATTAATAATAAAATAATATTTAAATATTCCGACTGCAGGTCAAATGCAAAAAAACCATTTAAAATTTTGAATGCAGCTTTTTATTTTTTCGATTTTTTTCCTTTTATTTAATTTTATAACTATTGCAACACAATTAGGTGTTGTTGGTAAAACCAAGGTGCATTTATGTACATATTTAATAGTGACTTTATATAGAATCAATTAAGTACATCAGCTAGAATATTTTACAATCTTACAATAAAAATTTATAAACTTGTTGCCGAAAATAAAGAGCATTACCAATAAGTACGAAATACCGAATGTTGTTAATATTAGCTAGAACGACTTTAATAACTGGAGCGTGTTTTACATGTTGAAAGCAGAAATTTATAAAAAAGGCACCTTTGATTAAATAATCAATATTTAGTTGTTGTAATTTTGACGACCTCCAAGCTCTAGCAAATATCTGTCCGGATGATCCATCCAATCGGCTGCCGTAAGTTTAACAGTTCGTTGTCGTTCGGCTTCTTTTATTTGCCACTTTTTTATATCTAGCTGGACTTCACGTGACGATTTATCGCCACATCCCCAAACCTAAAGGAGAAATCATTATTTTAAATACATACATATGTGGCAGTGCGCATGAAAAGGGCTCATATGTCAATTCACAGTATTCGATAAATTTCAGGTTTTATATATTATGGTCAAAATTTCCCTTAATAAACACCATAATAATTTCTTAATTTTGGTTTTAAGCTATAAAAAATAATCAAATTTAAAACGAAACATGATAAAGGTAAGCTTCAAGTTCAATTTGTTCAAAATATAAATTTAGTACATTCTGTGTAAAAAGTATTTGGAATCTATACAAATAAAATGATAGCCGTTGTCGATGTTCGCGCATCATGCAAAAATTACTGGATTAATTTTCATAAAATGTATTTAGTTTTATTCCTTACACGCGTCGTCTCAATCTCCAATTAAAATTATCACGATATTCCAATTAAATATCAAAATATTGAAGATTTAAAATTGCTTAAAAAATTAGTTTCACACAAAGAAACAAGCATGCAAGCATAACAAATCGTTTATTGGGAAGTAAATGTGATTGTGTGTTTTGTTGTCTTTCCCATGGCAATACAATGAAATATTTATGGAAAAGAAACAACGGAATATTCAAATTTTACTCTCGCCCTCATTCTCAATTTACATTACAAACAAAAACGTGGGATTTGTGAAGAATGATCGAAAATTAACAGCAAGGTCTACTAAAAAAAATTGAATTGCTTATCTTCGCAGAAAAAACTAAAAACTGGCTAAAGTCGCGGGCATCAGCTAGTTGTTAATAAAACAAAATCAAATTATTTATCAAAATTTATTTTGTCGCCTTCAAAATAGGACCCACCGTTTGCAGTACAACTACGCCAGCATTTTGTCCAGTCCTTAATAAATTTTTCGTAGGCTGATAAAGGAATAGCCCCCAGCTCATTTAATGAATTTGTTTAAATGGCTTTAACCGACTCAAAACTCTTTCCTTGAAGTGGTAGTTTCAGCTTCGGGAACAGGAAGCGAAACCATATCAGGTGAATACGGTGCTTGATCGATGACATTCTTTGAACTTTTGAGAAAAAACTCTAGCACAATTATGGCTGTATACGGTGGTGAATTATCGTGGTGCCAAATCCATGAGTTGTCATTCCACAAATCTGGCCGCTTTCGGCGGACATTCTCACGTAAGCGCTTCACACACACACAACTTCAAGCACACCTAAGTAATATAATTTATTTTCCGCTTGAATGTGACAAAATAAATTTTGAAGAACAAATAGTTTCGTTCCGTTTTATTTAACTATTCCGTACAATACTTTTTATACAGTATACCTTTGAAAAGTATAAAATAATTAATTTAAAATCCTGTACATAACTCCATTCCTGACATAAGAGACCCTTCTCAATGACTCTGCCACAAGCTTAATATTTAATTTATGTTAAAGGAATGCTTAGTGTTTCTGCTAAAAGAATTGTTAAATAAATGTTTTTTTAAGCAAAGTGTTGCTTTATGATTCTTTTCTTCAAGCAAGTGTTAAGTTATATTTACCTCAATAGAAAGTAAAACAGCGGATAAGCCTTTGCAGTCGACTTTTTCAAATTGTTCATCAATCGAAATTATAGGTTTTCTTGGATCTGCACCAGCTCTTAAACCTTTTGGATAGCCGCGTATACTTGTATTGAGATACAATATATCTCTCTTTTTTTCTAACATAACAAATCTGGAAAAAACGTTGCTGTATTATTTATAACATATAAAATATTTATTAAATTTCGTGAATTTTATATCTTTTCAAGAAGGCCAAAATATTTAAATGAAAGAAATTGAATGCTTTAAATAAAAAACGAAGTCTAAGCTTATAATTACGGATGGGCAAACTGTACTGCTACTAATCGAAAAAGTTGAAAATTTGAAAAGTGTGAGAAAGGTAAAACAAAGAAAAAATATGAAAAACGCTGGAAAACATCGAAAGAGGTTAAAAAGTCGATAAAGTATGGAAAATGTTGAAATGGATTGAAAAAGCCGAAAAATGTTAGAAAAGTCGAAAAAAAAACATTCTTTCGAATTATTTTTCATTTTGTACTATAAAAAAAATCACAACACTTACGAAATTTCGTACTTATACTAAAAACAAAATTTTAATTTCATATTACGAGGACCATTTTGCCGCCCCCCTAGCGGTTGCGCCCTGGGCGGCCACGCCGTCGGCCACTCTAGATACGCTGTGTGCCACGCTCCCGTTCGAGTCTTGAAAAACTTAAGGCGTAGCCCAATCTTAATTTTGTTCACAAATGTTCTAAGTCCCCAAGTTTCATCAAAATCGCTGCAGCCGTTTTCGAAATCAAGTTCAGCCATATAAAAATACATATATTTATTTATGTACATACAATTTTAGCTCGTTTAATAATAGTTGATATTTGAAGTACTGTAGCCATTAAAATTAAGTAAAACATTAACGAAAGAATAAAAATGGAAGTTTTTTTTTTTAAAAACTATTCGAAATTTTAACGGAAAAATTACAGGCCACAAATTGAGGCACAAATTAAATGAAATCACAAGTAATTTGCTTTTAAGGTTTACTGCACATTTACAAAATCTTTCTTTACTTTATCTTAAAAAAAACTAAAAGAAAAATTAATTAAATTTTTTTTTGTTTGTTTATTATAGTCCGGGAGGTAGCGTTGCATTTTTCATAGTCATATCCTGCCGCTTATTTTTTTTTTTTACTGAAAATCAACATTAACGTTAATAAAACAAAAATAATGCCTATCCGCCCAACCAGTGACATCAATAGCTTCATGATAGGACATCATAAAGTGAAAGGTACCTTCACTCATCTGGCATTACCTTCGTAATATATGGCAGTCTTCGTTTTTATCAACGACAACGAAGCTCAAAATCTTTGAGTCAAACGTGAAAACACTTCTTTTGCACGGTTGTGAAACCTGGTTTACAAACAACACCCTGCTACACAGTTTATAAGTGTTCACCAACAACTTCTTAGTCAAATTTTGAAAATATGATCATTTCAAATGTCGTATTGCCAGATTCCGTCAAGATTAAATTTTCATTTAAATCCACGACGAATAAAGTCCAAAAAAAGTGATTTTTTTTGCTAATTTTTAAAGTCATTAAATTTCAATTGCTTTGTTTAAGTCCGAAAATCTTTCTTTTTCATGTTTTTAAGACAAACCGTTAGTAAGAAAACAAAAAACCATTTGAACGGCGTGCAACTGATTTAGTTGGAAAAAAAAATTAATGGAAATAAGACCAAATAAATGAAAAAAGTGCAAAAAACGGGTTTTTGGAGAATAACTCAAAAACGATTCTTAAAAGAAAAAAATGGTTAGCATTTTTGGAATTTACGACCCAAAATACATAAAAGAGTATGTGAGAAACCAGATCTTTTTTTGTGTAAACTAGTGATATAGATAATTTAAGTAATCATAAAAAACGCATATAATATTTCGAAAATTCGAAAAAAATAGAAAAAATTGTCAGAGCATCTTGAACTACGGCTTAAAAGTTGCGTAATATAGAGTAGAATTTTGAAAAAATTTTTAAGAAAAATCGAAGTGATCACACTTTTCGAAAACATCGATTTTAATCTTTAAACGTCAGTAACTAACTGATTATTACTTCGAATATTTTTTTTTTCAGAAACAACATTCAAATACGAAAAAATGATACCCCATTTTTTATTGATATTGATATTTATTACTAGTCTACCGTTAATTAAAAATTTTTTGCCTTAAAATTTAAAAAACTGATTACTCAATAACGGTTCCGAATACAAGACTGGAAATTGGTGTGCTGGTTACTTTTAATATGCGAAATCGAAGAGGATTGGGCTAAAACATCGGTGATTTGGCATGGAATGCCCCATATACAGTATTGGGCAAAACTTAAGCACCCCCTTAGTAGATTTTTTTCAAATCATAAATTTTTTATGAAAACGATATTTTTGCATGTCGCACACATTTAGCTAAAGAGGCACAACTCAAAATTTTCCATTTTCGAGTTTACTTGTTAAAACTGTTCATAATACACATATCTATCAGCACTTTGGTGTCAAAAAACAGTTATGTCTCTCTTCATGTTGCAATAGAAATTAGGCTACGATATGCAATTGTCCTATTTTTAGTGTCGGAGGGTTTAAGCCGTTGTTATCGCGACGTGGCTTCCAACCATATTCTGTGAGTACCTTCATCTAAATAATCCACACTTTATTTATGAAAAGTAATTCAAATTCCAAAATTTTGAGTTGTGCCCCTTTAGCTAAATAAGTGCGATGTGTAGTTATCTTATATATTTATGCCCTTATTACTGACAAACGAAAATTTAAAAAATTCAGGGTCTCATAAATAAAAAGTTAATATCAAAGGAACATTTTAAGCCCGAAAACAACGGACAAAACTAAAGCGCCCCCTTTTATATGGTAAGTAAAAAACTTTAAGATTAGTACTTAGTTGCGAACCCTTTATTCTATACGACACAAGCACATCAGTTAGGCATAGAGGACACTGAATTATTAATGATATCCTGCGATATTTTTTCCCAGACTATTTTTAAGGATTGAAACAGATCTGACGTGGTTTTACAATTTTCTCTATTGATTTGCATGTTACCAACCTCTTTATTCTCGTGGTATAAGGTACGATGAAATGTCTCAAGATCGTAATACAGTAGAAAAATTATAGGAACAGGTTTTTCAGTTTCAAAAAATAAGATTGTGGAAAGGTCCACAGGGCAAACATTTCAAGCTTTTATCTTTATTGACAAAAATTGACCCAACACCTGGTTGCAACCATGTTTGGGACAAGATTCAACAATGCAACCTTACATATTCTATTTAGGTTCTCCGAGTGCTTTTAATTAAAATAACAAAATTGACCAAAATTCGGGCTTCGGGACGGACTTTGGCAAGCCAACTCTGGTTGGTTAATTTCACCAAAATGCATCTCTATCTCTCCCATATATCCCATCCTGTAATCTTATACACTCGACTTTTCTACAGCGGGCTCTTGGGTTATATGCTTGAATATTATATTAATTTGTCTTAATAAATATTTATACTTAATTTTCTGCTGTTAAGAGTTTAAAAAATTGATTGTAGATCAAAAATCTCTAAATCGGAATAATTCGGATAGGACTTGGTACCCAACCTCTCTGCTTCGGCAGTAATAACATACTTCATAAGCTTCTTGTAATGAATTGAAAAATACTACATAATGGTTCCATCTATACATACATACATATTTAAAATGGAAGAATCTGTGATAAGCTTGCCGCGTGTTACCAGTACACAGTATTACTAAACTTACTTTGGCAACAATTGTACCACACAACTGCCTTCTCCTCCTGTATACAAATGAGTTTCCTTCCACTCACTGGGAGATGCAATACAATAAGTTTGACCATCCTGAGTATGCAGCAAGATTAGAGTCGGCCCACGATACCCAAGTACATGATGTAGAAAACGATTGGCACCAACACCATGTTCATTTGAATCGTACAACAATGTCCAATGCGATGGCATCATTGATAGTTTGTCCTTGAAGATTTGTGCGGCAGATGCTTTATTAGCACTGGGCGATGAAACAGCTTGTGGCTTAGAGTAGAGCGGCGGTAATGCACCTGCTAGCAGCCAAGCTTGTGATAATGGCATTAGAGGGAGTGAACTCTCTTCCAAGGATTCAGGAAAAGGATTACGTTGTTCTAATACTGGGGTTTGTAATTCAATGCCGCTTGATTGTTGCATGCTTTGTTCTAAGCCGCGATACGCTGTTGACAATGTGTGAACGCAATACTTGTGCACAAGTAGTACTAAGCGAATAAGGTTCTGTTCAAACCAACGACACACGTAACCAATGCTGAGACTGTCATGACTGAAAAATATCGATTTTGTCACTGAAGTAAAGGTGCGGTTGATCTGAAATTTTTACAATTTATTGAAAGTTTATACAAGACTTTGATAAGGCAAAACCAAAGAATTAGATACTAATGGACGAGATTCTCAGTTTTGAACGAGTAGAACCACATTTTTGTTGTGCGCTAAGACCAACGAATCAGGAGAATTCTTAAAAGCTGCATTTGAGAAAATTGATTTTTATTGTTACCAGGCAACCAGCAAATCCAATAGCATGATCTATTATTTCAATTTCGCCCAAATTAAGAAATTTGCAACAGATCCCGCGTTTTTCATTGTTGTTGGTGTTTTTCTTCAGAAAAATTCAACTGAAAAAATCCGTGAATTTATTGTTTCTTTTTTATAGTTCACAAGCGATGCCGTTATAGTCCTTGGGCCCAGGACTAAAAAAAATTATTCATGACCAAACTGCTTAATTTTTTTTTATGTGATATTCACGTCGAGTCGGACAAATTTTGAACATGGCCAAGATGTTGGGACGTTTGCCATCACAAAGTCATGAATTTTACGTGATAAAAAAATGTATGACCTATATGTTAGTTTTTATTTTAATCAAGAGTTTTTTACGCCTAAAAAGCGTAAAACATTCTCTCGGACAAAAATGTTGGGTCGACTGGCGCGTCGACTGCGCCAACTTTATAAAATTAAAAAATATATTACCTAAAAGCCAGTTTTGGCAGAACCCGTTGTAAAAAGTATTTAAAATCAAGTGGTAAACCTTGTCGGACCATTTTCAGGGGGGGGGGGGGGAACAATTATTCTCGGACGCACTGAATTCAAGGGTTTCGTGCAGCCCTTACATTTATTACATTTTTTCCGACAAAAAAAGGAGAATATAAAAAATTATATTCTGTCATAAAAAATGCAATTGCCGGACAAAAATATTGGGGTAGTTTAAAAGACGAACAAAAAATTTAATTTTGATGGGTAATTGGCATTCCCAAACATAAAGATATATTGATATTTTTAATATTGTACGTATAATGAAAGAAAAAATTATTATGATATTTATTATTAATATTAATGAACTATCATTATTTATAACCCAATAGTTATTATAATTAGTTTAGTTATGTTTTTGTAGTCTGGAATTTTTTATTTTATAATGCATATTTCTCAAAAGATTCGCCATTTCTATATTATTTTTATCATTTTAATAAAACATTTTCATCTTATCTAATATTAAAAATTGAACAATACCGCGATCTCTAAATTCAATTAAAATAAAACGCAACACCTTTAAATTCATATCCCAAATTTAAAAAACAAAACTTTTATTTTCATCTCATTCTAATGCAGATTAGTTTTCTAAAGGTTTCACTTTTACCATGTGTGAACTGAACACATAATATTTTTTTTTTACTAAAACAATTTTAGCATAATTTAGTTTAAAGGAAAATTTGAACTTAAGGTATAAACTCATATATACAGTGTTGGCCAAAACTTAAGCACCCCCTTGGTACAAATTTTTTCAAATCATAGTTTTTTATGAAAACGTCGTTTTTAAAACATATTTCGTGTTTATTTTATTTATTTATACCTTTATTATTGATAAACGCAAATAAAAAAAATTCTTCGTCTCATAAATGAAAAGTTAACATCAAAGGAACATTTTAAACCCGAATACTGAACGGACAAAACTAAAGCACCATTTTTATGCTAAATAAAAACTATTAAAATTAGTACTTATTTGCGAACCCATAATTCTGAACGACTCGCGCACCTTTTTAAGGCATAGAGGATATTAAATTATTAATGATGTCCTGTGACATCCCTCCCCAGGATATTTTTAAGGATTGAATAGATCTTCCGTGGTTTTGCAATTTTTTATGTTGATATTCACGTTAACACTATCTGATAGGATCTCAAAAGGATTCAGGTTAGGGCAGGTCAACCAAAAAATCCTATACTATTGCTCTGGACCCAGGCCTTACAAGCTTTAGAGGTATATTTTGGACCGTTGTCCTGCTGCAACTCCACTTAAGTGGCATCTCTACATCAGCATATGGCAGCATCACATCTTTTAGTATGTCAACGTACGTGAAGCGATCCATAGTTTCTTAAATTATATCAATTGGCCCAATACCTTGACCAGAGAAGCAACCGCAGACCATTACACTGACTCCTCCGTACATTGCAGTGGCTTTGAAATACTTAGAATTCAATATTCCTCCTTTTGGTCTGCGCACACGCCTTATTTCATCCGAGTCTTTGAGGTTGTACATGGATTTGTCAGAAAACAACATAGTCTTCAACTTTTGGACACTTCAGTTGAGGTGGGCGTGGAGTAAGGCGTGTACGCTGACCAAAAGGAGGAATATTGAATTCTAAGTATTGCAAAGCTACTGCAATGCACGGAGAAGTCAGTGTAATGGTCTGCGGTTGCTTCTCTGGTCAAGGTATTGGGCCAATTGATATAATTTAAGAGAATTTGGATCGCTTCACGTATGTTGACATACTAAAAGATGTGATGCTGCCATATGCTGATGTAGAGATGCCACTTAAGTGGAGTTGCAGCAGGACAACGGTCCAAAATATACCTCTAAAGCTTGTAAGGCCTGGGTCCAGAGCAATAGGATAGAATTTTTTGGTTGGCCTGCCCTAACCTGAATCTTTTTGAGATCCCATCAGATATTGTTAACGTGAATATCAACATAAAAAATTGCAAAACCACGGAAGATCTATTCAATCCTTAAAAATATCCTAGGGTGGGATGTCACAGGACATCATTAATAATTTAATATCCTCTATGCCTTAAAAAGGTGCGCGAGTCGTCCAGAATTAAGGGTTCGCAAATAAGTACTAATTTTAAAAGTTTTTATTTACCATAAAAATGGGGGTGCTTTAGTTTTGTCCGTTCAGTATTCGGGTTTAAAATGTTCCTTTGATGTTCACTTTTCATTTATGTGACGAAGATTTTTTTTATTTGCGTTTATCAATAATAAAAGTATAAATAAATAAAATAAATACGAAATATGTTTTAAAAACGACGTTTTCATAAAAAATTATGATTTGAAAAAATTTCAACTAAGTGGGTGCTTAAGTTTTGGCCAATACTGTCATTCTTTTAATAACTGCACACTTTGTTTTTTTTGACGTTTTTGAACATTTTTTGAAACGAAATATCTCAAAAACTATAGTAGATAGGATAAAAAATCATTTAATCATGTTTGTTAAGAAAGACTATAACTTTATAAAAAAGTAAAAAAAAATTTAAATAATTTTGTTAAAACACTAATAATAACTAAGTAATAATTTGTTTCAAGTGAAACAAGAAAATTTAAAAACATAATATTCCCAAAAAAAAAAATCTTAGTTGCAACAAATAGCATAATGTGAATCACATACAAGCAAATAGCATGAATATAATTTTTGTTATTTTTCAACTGAAATTTTATTGCCGAAAAAAACTTTTCTTAAGAAAAACAATAACAAAAATGCAAATACCATGAAATCTATTGTAAATTTATTAATTTGGGAGAAGTTCAAATAAAAAATCATTCTATTGGATTTGCTGGTTGCCTGGTAGCAATAAAAAATAGTTTATTCAAATGCAGCTTTAAGGAATTCGCCTAATTCGTTAGTTCGTTGGTTTTACTCTGAGCACAGCAAAAATATGATTCTACTCGTTCAAAATTGGGAATTTGGTTTTTTAAAATCTAATTCTTTGACAAAACGAAATAATAGAAAATTTAAAAATATTGTATATCTAGTATATATTTTATGTCGTATTTGCTTGTGGTGAAAGGATTATAGTATCAGATTTCTGCAATCTGTTTTGCGTTATATGATTTTAAGGGCCATAAAATTATCAGAAATAATATTTTTTTTTTTCATGTGGTTAAATTATACTTTATTTATGAAAAACCAAATCCATTTCAAACCATGCAGTCGGACTGACTTCAAATTGCGGAATTGGTTGCCGATTGAAAATGTTGTTTTCAGAGGATATAGGACACGTATTCTCCCAATTTGATGGAAAAACATTTTTTACGAAGTTATGCGTCAATTTTTATTTATTTAAATTTTGGTGTCAAAAATTGAAAAATCGGTAAAAAATTTTTCAAAAAAGGGCATTTCCATCCAAATAAAAATAATTAATTTTTGTCTTTTGGTTCTAAGAGGTTCTCTGTCAAAATCTTTGAGAAATTTTTAACATGGTTGAAAATTGGCGGATTTATAGCGCTTTTTATGAAAAAAAAAACAAAGCTAATGAATTTTCTCAAAAACCAAATCTTTTTTTTCGCTTAAAGTTTTACTGTGAATTTGTAGTAATACGAGTATGAGAAAGAAATGACAAGAGTTTAATGTGGACTTAAAGACATTTCAGGTCAGGAGAATTTTTTTCTCAAAATCAAAATTTTTGTTTCAACATTTCCAAGCCAAATGTGGTACACTATTTTCAGCTTATTTTTAATAATAGCATCATTTAGTACCGTACTTTTCCTTTAAAATGTTCTTTCAAGTGGTAATCTGTGAGTTTCCTCGCAAAGTTGCAGCCAATTTAAGATGAAATAAATTTGTAACCGGTTGGTTAATATTTTTGGGTCGTAGGGGATCAAATTCATGTCACTTTCAAATGGCTATAACTTTGAAAGGAAACATCATATACTATATTATACATCATACATATTTTTATTAAAATGCATTTTCAACTACAAACTCGGTCATTTTCCAATAAAATTGGAATATATCCTAGTGAATTCGTATGGGATTGTACCAAAATAATGGATCCGTTATCCGGTTTTTCGATATACGGCGAGGCATAGGGTCTAAATAATAGTGTACCAAAAATTTATTTTATAAGCGAAATAACTTAAATTAGATTTTTTCGTTAAAACATGGCTTACGATAACTTCAAATGATATATTATTGCTAAAATAATATTCAATTTCAATTTCAATTTCAATTTTTATTTATAAATTAGTGCTATAAGACTTAGTCTTTTGATGCACAATTAACATGATTACATGTAAAATCAGATAATAATTTGAAGTATACATATGTATTTCCTTAAACTAAAACTAATACTTATACTAATAACATAAAAATTGCATAAGAGTTATAAGAATTATGAATTGCTCTTAAAATGGTTTAGTATCTCATTCCTAAATTTGCTCTGATTATTTGTTTGTCTAAGTTGTGCTGGTAAATTGTTCCATACTCTAATGGTATTGATGAAAAAGAACCTTGTTGAATTTAAAAAGTTGAATTTTGGGCTAATAAAATTTATATACCTATTTGATTTGCTAAATTGCAGTTTGTTGTACAAGTATGCGGGTGTACGATTTAAAACCAGATTGTGTAGAAACATACAATTTCTGGCGTATAAATAATTAACCAACTCACAGCCAAGAATTTCACAGCGTTTCTCAGAAATGTGATCAAATTTCTTGAGGGAAAAAGCATAGCGGGCAGCAAAGTTAAAAGCAACCAGAAGCTTATGTAGTGAAATTGAGTCGAGCTTGCAATATATATTTTCTGCATAAGTTATGATTGGAAGTATTAATTGTTTGACAAGCTTTATTTTAGTCTCCTGGGGAGTAAAAACAGAGGACTGACGGAGATTTCGTAGAACAAAATATATTTTGCTCACCACACTATTAATATGATCAACGGCATTAAAACATGAGTTAATGTAAAAGCCTAAGCTTTTTACTTTTCGCACAAGTTCGAGTTTATTTTTACCAATATATATAGGTTGAATATCAGAATTATTTACTGAAAATTTTGAAATAGGCAATACTTTAGATTTGGTAGGATTAAGCTGTAGATGATTTGCCTTTGCCCAAGTGTTTATAAATTCTAAATCTTCATTTAAACAGCAGCATAAATCTTCCATGAGACCACTTCTTCGTGAGATGTACAGCTGTATATCATCAGCATATGCATGCACTTCTGAATGTTTGCAGACTAAAAACAAATCATTTATGAACATAGCAAAGAGTAGAGGTCCAAGTACAGAACCTTGCGGTACCCCAGATGTCACCAAACTAAAACTTGAAAAATGTTTACCTACTTTCACTCTTTGCAGCCTACCACCCAAGTAGCTTTTAATAAGATTGATGTCAGAGATTCCAAATCCAAACGATTTTAGTTTTCTACATAAAATACTGTGACTAATACTGTCAAATGCCTTTGTAAAGTCTAATAGGCACAGAAGAGTTATCTTATTTTGATCAAAGCTGATGCGAACATCGTCTAAAACTTTCATCATTGCCGTTGTGCAACTATGTGCTTTGCGAAAACCAGATTGCAGAGGGTGTAAAAGATTTTTATCATTGAGATGCTGAGTAATTTGATCAGCAATTAAGCTTTCACAAACTTTTGACAGGGCAGAGAGTACACTAATAGGCCTAAAATCCTGAGGAGTAGACGCATTTTTGTTTTTGATATTTATTTATTTGATATTTATTTTTTTATTTCGGTCTACTGAATATAATTCTTACAGACTAGTTAACAGTTTCTTAAGCAATAAAATATCAATTAAAAATTTTAAATAAATTTATACGAAAGCTAGATAAAGAACAATTAAATTCCAATATTGAACAATAATTATTACAAAGACTAATACATCTTGAAATAGGTTCATTAGCAGCATAATTTGTTCTATGAAATGTCTCTACCAACATACGATTACAACGTAAGTCCCTTGGTGCTTGATATAAAACGAAAAGAGCAGACAAATCACTGCACTGTATATTTGAATTTAAGACATTATAAACAAAAATGAGGTCATATGTGATTCTTCTGATTTTTAATGGCTGAATTCCAAGCAACTTGCATCGCACTTCATATGTTGGAAGATCACCAGGCCAACGAAGTTTTTTAATAGCATATCTTGTAAAGTTTTTTTGGACTCTTTCGATGCGAATAGAATGTTCGTTATAGTATGGGTTCCATATCACTGAACAATAATCCAAGATACTGCGAACAAAAGAAATAAAGAGCGATTTAATAGTCAAAGGATCACGAAAGCTTTGAGAATTTCTCTTAATAAATCCCAGCATGGAATTCGCTTTTGAAATAACATAGTCATAATGAAGTTTAAAACTTAGAGTTGAGTCAAAAATAACTCCTAAATCTTTCGTATCATTTCTACGTACTATAAGAGAATTGTTTAACAAATAATCAAAGAAAACAGCATTTGTGCACTTGGCGTATGACGTTATAGAGCATTTTTTAATATTTAAATTTAAATTATTCAGCAAACACCACTCGTGGAATCTTACTAGATCAGATTGAAGTTGTAAGCAATCTGACGAGTTTGAAATTTTTAAAAATAATTTCACATCATCTGCAAACATTAAACACTGAGCATATTTGAATGTTTGAGGCAAATCATTTATAAATATTAAAAAAAGTAGTGGGCCACAATGTGTGCCTTGTGGGATTCCAGAAATTGCATTTATTGGTGATTCAGAATAAGTGCAACCAATTTTAACAAATAATTTTCTGTTATTCAAATAACTATATAGAAATTTTAACAGTGAGTTCGATAATCCAAAATTTCTGAGCTTATACAGCAGAATACTATGGTCAACTTTATCGAAGGCTTTGGAAAAATCTGTATAGATCACATCCAATTGACTTCCACTTTCCATGGCGTTTACTATGTGATAAGTAATCAAAGCTAAATTTGTACAAGTAGACCTGCCTGGCAAGAAACCATGTTGACAGTCAACGATACTATTTTTTACTTTATGAAAAAGCTTGTTTTTAATGACGAAATCAAATAATTTAGCAAATGCACATTGTTTAACAATAGCTCTATAATTATTGATATCATTTCTTATGCCTGATTTAAAAATCGGTTCAATCGAACAATTTTTCCAACAGTCAAGAAAAATACCATTATTTAAGCAGTTGTTAAATAAAATAGCTATTGGATTTAATAATTGCTCCGCACAATTTTTAAAGAATATGGGAGGAAAACTTCCAACTTCATATTTGAAACTAGGCTTTAAGTTTAAAATAGCATAATGAATGTCTTCTTCTGAAACCACAAAGTTTTCCATAGCATCTGGATGGGATATATCATGAAAAAGGCTATTGATTTCAACAGAATTTGGATAATTCTCATAAACATTTTGGAAAAATTTGGCAAAGAGATTGCACGATTCTAATGTACTATTAGATTTTTCTCCGTCGAATTCCATACTAGAAGGAAACCCATTTGTTTTCCTTTTACTATTTAAGTAATTCCAAAAGCATTTCGGGTTTGATTTTAGACTATTTTCAATTTTAAATATATACTGATTGTATAAAAATTTATGTAGTGAGTCGAAATCGTTTCGCAATTGAACAAAACGCAAACGATCTAACTCACTGTTTGTCTCTTTCAATTTTTTGTAAGCTTTATTTTTGGCATTTTTTAATTTGGATAATCTTGAATTAAACCACTGTGGCTTATTTCTTAAATATAAAGGTTTAAATGGTACAAACTCAGAAACTGCATGTGCAAATTTAGAAGAAATAAATTCATAAATTTCAATCGGGCTATTAAGTGAATTTAAAACAGACCAATTTATAGAACCTAAATATGAACTAATTTCATTAAAATTCGCTTTTGAGAAGTCAAGTTGCATTGACTGTTCACTTCTATCATCATACTTGTAAAATTCAAGTGTAACAGTGATAGCTTTGTGATGCATGCTATTACTTGTAATTGGTGCCAAATTTTCAACACAAACTGATTTTAGATCATTCGTTACAAATATTAAATCTAGAATTCTATTTAAGTTATTTTTGATAAAATTAATCTGACAAAAGTCGTTTGAAAGAAAATAATCAGTTATTAGTGATTCAATATCAGACTTAATATTAAAAGGAAGAATAATTTTATTATCTAAAATCCATTGAATGCTGCCCAAATTAAAATCACCCATAACTATTATGCCATTACTAGTACATTTCGATTCAACGATAGTTGAAATGTTATTAATGTGTTTCAAATACACATCGAAAGAGCTACTTGGTGGAATGTACGAAGCAAAAAGAAAAATAGAATTCTCCTTGGTACAACTAATTTCAACACAAATTTGTTCTATTATACTCTCTGAACAAGATAAATTCACTAGTTTACTACTTATATCAGCTCTAACAGCTATTAAAACACCTCCGCCTCTTTCATAGCCAGTTGAAGTAGGGCAACGATCAAGACGATAAGTTATATAAAAGTCATCAAAATATTCTGAAGAAAAAATTTCTTTATGCAGCCACGTCTCTGTTAGCGCCAAAATATCGTAATCATGCATTGATGTAGCACGCTGAAATTGCGACGTTTTTGTCCGAATACCACCAACATTTTGATAATAAATGGAATATGTTGATAATGCAAGAAAATTTGCGCTGTAATCATCTGATGTTTGTTTTTGCATGGGTGAGAGCGACATGTGCGATTGAGTAGCTTCAATTTGCGCATTTAAAGAAGAGTATAGAAGAGAACGCATCGGTGAAAGAATCAAAGATGAGACAGAATGCGTTTGTAGCGTAGTTGTTGTTACAATTACTTTGCTTTGTTCCGAAGAGAACGTTTCGATATTATCTCTTGTTGTTGAAATTCTATTTCTTGCTGTGGCGGTTGCAATTCTATTTCTTGCTGTGGCGTTTGAATTAAGGTGTTTTGTATTTGTAGCGGAGTGCGGAGTGTTGTTAACTCGTTGGAGTTTTTTGGTTTTTGTAAAAAACGGCTCAATTTTACAGAAAGCGGCCATAGTGCACTATTAAATGCTTTATTAAATAGAGGTGCAGGTACACCAAGTTTAAAATTTACAAAGCGTAGCTTAGAAATGTCTGCATTTTTTTTAACAAGCTTAAAACAGGTCAATATTTCAGCATTAATATTAAGTTTATTAGCAATAAAATTTTTTATCGAATCTGGCTCCGTTTTAACATCAAATTTTGAAATATGTATATATTTCATTGTATGCACAACATTGAAATCATCACATGATTCGCCTGCACCAACTAAACCTTTGTTTTTATTGTTATTACGATTATTGCTCGTATTTTTCTTTTTCTTTCCTTGAACTGTGGTCCAATTATTTTCGTTCGAATCATCACCTACTGCGTCTACGAATTGTTCGTTAGCCGAGAGAGTTGGAGAAGTAATTTGAGTTAAAGCAGAAGTTTCAATAGAACTTGCGACTGATGTACTCTTATTTGTCACTTTTCGTTGCTTATTTATGTTATTAATGTTTTCAACGTTGTTATTAGAGTTTATTGAACTATTGTTGCTTGTGAAGAGCGTGTCATTGAACTCTTTAAACTTATTCTGTAAGTCTCTTAATTGATTTGAAAAATTTTTGAACTTTGAAACTACCGATGAATCATACGAAGTGGCACAGGAATCGCACTGATATAATAAATTAGGAGAATCTAATAAAGTTTTTAATAAATTTTCCTCTAGTCCAGAACAATTTAAATGAAAGGCGCGACCACACAATGATGCACACCGAATGAAATTAGGCTTATTAAGGGTAGCCGCGAATTGGATATTACATTTACCACAAACGTTTTTATTGTCCATTGTGCGCTTAGACTAAAAAAAACACGTCCGAATTGTAGCACGGTACAGTGGCAACTGGGCACAGGTGTTACGGTGGCAAGTTTCCAAAGGTTGGGAAAAGACGATGTGGTGAAACAATGGTTAATTATATGTGTAAGGGGTCTAACTATGTATGGTAAAATAATTTTTATAAATTTTATTGGTATCCCATCTTCACCCACTGCATCAGATCTAATTTGACAAACCTTGAGATACACGTCCATTTCAGTAACTGGTGAGAAATGGAACTGGCACGAATCATGTAGACTGCATGATGAAGGATCATCATCTGCGGAATGTGTGATCATACTTGTTTGGTTGAAATAACTGTTTAGAGCATTGGGATCGATATTGCAAATCTGGTTCTTATCACAATAAACATTAAGTTTTTTTAAATTATGCCATAACCGCTTTGGAGGTAAAGATACATCTAATTGTTTAAGACAAAAATACTTTTTAGATTCACGTGTTATTTTAATAGCATCATTCCTAGCTCGTTTATATTTTGCAAAATTTTCTTCAGATTGGTTACGTTTCCATGCAGTATAACATTTTGATCGGTATTTTAGAGCTTGTTTTACGCGAGGGGTATACCAAGGACAGGCAGGGTTTTCTACTTGATAGGTTCTAACAGGTAAATGCTTATCCATTAATTTTTTGATAAAATCCGTAAATACATTTAATTTTTCATTCACACAGCAGCAAAAGAGACATTCATCCCAAGGAATTAATAAGGCATCATTATATAATGCTGAATAGTTTATATTTCTATAATCATAAAATGAACGCATTTCCGGAGACGGACAGTCATGCTGTATATCCAAAGTACAGAAAATTAAATCATGGTCGGATATAAAACCAAGTTGATCAAAAATTAAAACATTGGAAAGATCAGATACTATAAAATAGTCCAATAAACTAGGATTAGCGTTTTTTCCAAACCGGGTAGGCATAACGCTATTAACAATTGAAAGACCAGAAGTATCTACAAGGTTCTGCATATCAATGGTAGCCTTTTCAGTACTTAAAATGTTAACATTCAAATCACCACAAATAATTAGGTTGTCAAAGTTTACAATGTAATTAGCAATGTCATCGAAAAAAGGTTGCAAGTTAAGGAACGACATTCCGTTGACATCATACGCAAAACATAATTAAAATTTATTGCAAACAAGAATAAGGTTGCACTTGGTAATAAGAATCAAGTTACCGAAAATTCAGTGTAATTACTTTCAACGTACGTGACAATATCGAAGAAACATACTTTCGGATCAATTAAATTTAAAGAGAATTAAATATGAAGACTTTTAGACTTTAACCCAAACTACAGACGTAAATATGTGACAAATACATAATAGTACATAATTAGTAAATAAGGATTGATTTGTATAAAAGATCAAGTAACCAAACCAAAGCATGTCAGTTTTGTCAGTTTTGTCAGAATGTCAGAACTCAGAAGCCAGAAGGCAGTTAAGTTTGTGAAGTGAAAAGTAAAAGTTAAGCATTATAATTAGTTTAAAATTATTTTGTAAGAAACAAAAGAAATGAAAAAATAAATATATTTTTTTAACCAACGTAACTACGAAATAATTAATTGGCGATCCTGCCAGGAGATGTTAAAACTCTGCACCATAAAATATCCAATTTTTTAAAGTAACATAAAAGTATCCTTGGTGAAAAATTAAATCAACCAAAAATAAGGAGAAAAAGTACTTACAAATTTAAACGGAGAAATTATCAAGTTGAGAAAACCACAAGTATCAACAAAGCAGAAGAAACATCAACTGGGACCAACAAAAGTGGACAGACGTAATCAACAACGAGACATCTGTAAAAGTGATCAAGTTTGAAACACCCAAGAACTAAGGGAAACTATATCAACCACTACAAGCAACAAGTATCTTAATAAAGTAAGAGAAAAGATTTTATTTTTATTTTTTTATATATATATTAAGGAAAGTAAAGTGAATTATTTTTTAAAAAAATTTTTTAAAATATTAATTTGAAACTGGAAGATCTAATAGAAAGTTTTGCAAAGATGAATACTCATACAAATGTGAATGTAGATTGTGACGTAATAACTAGATTAATTAAACACGAAACTGATTTATTAAAAACGGAAATAAATAAGCTAACGAGTCAATTATCTCAATTAACTTCGGTAGACACTGTTACTGAGTACCAACCAGAAGAACCTAATAATTCAATAGCATGTGATGAACCGTTAACAACAATACAGTCATTACCAGAGTTTTCAGGTAAATCATACGTAAGCTGGCGCGAAGCAGCAAATAACTCACTAAAATTATATGTAAAAGGAAGCAGACGCTATTTTGCTGCATTAACGATTTTGAGGAACAAAATAACAGGGGAAGCAAATGACCAATTGACTAACCATGGAACAGTACTTAACATGGATGCTATAATAAGCAGATTAGACTTTACATATTCAGACAAACGTCCAATTCACACAATCGAACAGGAATTAAGTATCCTTCGACAAGGATCACTATCAGTGGTAGACTACTACAATTTAGTAAACGAAAAATTGACACTACTAGTTAACAAGACAATAATGACCCACGGTAATGGTGAACATTTAACTAATGAACTAAATCATAAAAATAGACAGAACGCATTAAGAGTCTTCATAACGGGATTAAATCATCCTTTGAATAATATATTATTTTCAATGTCACCTTCTGATTTGCCAAATGCTTTAGCGAAAGCACAAGAACTAGAAGCAAATAACGTAAGGACTAATTTTGCGATCCAATTTGGCAAAACCCAAAATAATCAAAACCAACAATCGACAGTAGGAATAAGATTTCCAAAAAATTACAATGACAAATGGCATAGGGAAAATAAAACTGGTCCGTACGATCCAAGAAATAATATCATAACAAACAATGGGAGAACATGGTCACCATGGCACGCACAAAACTGCACTATGGACCAAAGAAACTGGAATGATACATTTAAATTAAGGCCAAGAGAATCAAGACCTGAACCAATGGATGTAGATAGATCAGACCAAAGACGTATTAGCAACCAATTCAACAGACCTTTTATTAGACCAACATACAGACAACAACCATTTAAGCCACAATTTAGAGGGACTCCAAATTTACCCTTAGCCCCACAAAAAAGATCAACGTACGACAGTAATCAAATAAATGTACCAAAAGTACAAAGAATAAATAATATTAACGAAGATCATTTTTTAGACGAAACAACGTCTTGCCCTACATCATCGGGACAAGCGACCAACAGAAGAAAGAATTAAAAATTTTGATTGATACAGGTGCTACGAGTTGTTACTGTAGACCTAACACATTAATTAATAAATTTGAGTTAGATATAAAGAAACGAGTTAAGACGATAAATGGGTATACGATTATTACTCATTACTCTGAATTGACGCTTTTTAACGTCAAGCAGAGATTTTACATAATAGATAGCTTAGAAGCTGATCTATTGATAGGATTAAACTTTATTAGAAAGACAGAAATGAAATTGGATTTTAAAAATTCAATTATGACACATAATGGATTAAATTATGATATAAAATATTTGAATAATGAGGAGAATAGATATGTGGAACAAAAAAAGGTTACCACATCGGTCATTAATAAAAAGATTAATAACATTTTGAGACAAAAAGATCTTGAAATACCAGCTGAAGATAATACCAGCTTAAAAGTAATAAATAATATGAATAATCTTGAACAAAAGGATTCAAGAAAACAAAGAGTAAAGAATAATTCTACAGAAACTTCAGATATGATTGAAGATTTAAGAAAAAGTGTCATTAAACAAATTAATGAATCTCATAATAATATAAATACAAATTTACCTTTTCGGACCGATATTAAAGCTGAAATAAGAACCACAATTGATACAGCGATATGGAGTAAGCAGTACCCATATCCTTTATCAACAAATAGCTTTGTTAATAAGGAAATAGATAAGATGTTGAAAAACAATATCATAAGGCCTAGTAAAAGCCCATACAATTCACCGATTTGGGTTGTACCAAAAAAAGGGTTAAACGAAGACGGTACACCAAAATTAAGAATGGTGATAGATTATAAGAAGATTAATGAAAAAACAGTATCAGATCGATATCCGATACCCGACACAAATGTTATATTGTCAAATTTAGGTAAAGCAAGAATATTTTCTAGCATAGATTTAGAGTCAGGATTTCACCAAATCCTAATGAAAGATTCCGACATAGAAAAGACAGCTTTCTCAGTCAATAATGGGAAATACGAATACTTACGGATGCCCTTTGGATTAAAAAATGCTCCAAGTATTTTCCAAAGAGCTATGGACAATATATTGAGAGAATTCGTAGGAAAATTCTGTCATATTTACATTGATGACATAATAATTTTCTCGAATTCAATTAAAGAACACAATGAACATTTAAATATAATTATTGAGACATTAAAGAAAGCGCATATGAAAATATCACTAGAAAAATCAGTGTTTTATAAAGAAGAAATAGAATTTCTGGGATATAAAGTTGCTCATCAGATAATTAAAACTGATCCAAAAAAGATTGAAACAATAGATAACTTTCCAATTCCAAATACGCTTAGACAGTTAAGAAGTTTTTTAGGATTAACAGGATATTATCGAAAGTTTATAAAAGATTATGCTACAATCGCTAAACCTTTAACTGAACACCTTTCAGGAGAAAATGGAAAAGTTTCTCAATACAAATCAAAGAAAACAGAAATTAAACTGAATGAGAAAGGAATAAATGCCTGTAAAAATTTGAAAGACGCATTAAAAAATCAAATTGAATTATACCAACCTGACTATAATAAAAAATTTATCTTGACAACTGACGCTTCAAATATTGCTATAGGAGCAGTATTATCACAGGATAAAAATCCGATAACCTTTATTTCGAAAACCCTTAACCCAACAGAACAAAGATACGCTACAAACGAGAAAGAACTTTACGCGATAGTCTGGGCATTAAAAAATCTAAGAAACTACTTATACGGAGTTAGAGATTTAGAGATCCATACGGATCACCAACCACTTACTTTTGCGGTTTCAACAAGAAACCCTAATGCAAAAATGAAAAGATGGCATGCTTTTATAGAAGAGTTTGCACCAAAAATTATATATAAACCAGGAGCGACTAACGTTGTAGCTGATGCATTGTCACGACAAATGTTAAATCAAATATCAGATAGTTCTTCATTACACTCAACACAACACTCAGCAGAAAGTAGTGATAACACAAGTATAGATGAAACTAATAAACCACTAAACCAGTTTAAACAACAAATTTTAATTAATAAAAACCCAGGACGAATAGATGTTATACATGAAAGAATAAATTCATTTGGAAATATAAGACATATAATAGAATATAATACAGTAGAAGGATTAATACCAATATTAAAAAAGTTTCTAAACCCAAAACTTGTAACTGCAATACATTGTACAATAGAAAATTTGTACGAAATAAAAAACGCTCTTTTAAGTACGTTTAATATGAAATTTGTATATACGAAAAAATTCCCAATAGACATACCTAATAGAGATGATCAAAGTACCATCATTGAGCAAACACATACAAGAGCTCACAGAAATTACAAAGAAAATTTGAAACAAATTGATGACAAATATTATTGGCCAGAAATGAGACAAAAATTCAAAGAATATGTGAAAAATTGTGAAATTTGTAATAGCAACAAATATGACCGTCACCCAAAAAAGATACCAATTGGTGAGGCACCAATTTCAAACAACGAAGGGGAACAACTACACGTTGACATTTTTTACGCAGAAAAATTAACCTTTATGACTTGCATTGATTCATACTCAAAATATTTGGTAGTTAGAAAGATAAATAATAAAAATAATTTAGAAGAAAAAGTTTTGGAGATTATACAATCATTCCCAGATACAAAAAGTATCATTATAGATAATGAACCAGGATTTACCACTCCGCAATTTAAGTCACAAATGGAAAGATTAAATATTCAAATTTACTATTGCGACCCAAGACATAGTTCAAGTAATGGTCAAGTTGAAAGAGTTCATTCAACGTTAATAGAAATGGCTAGATGTATAAAAATAGAACATAACCTTGTTAGTGGATTAGAATCTATAATCAGAGCTGCTCAACAATACAACAAAACGATACATTCTGTTATTGACGAAAAACCATTTGAAATATTATTTAATAAAAAAGAACATACACAAATACCAAATAAACTAAAGGAAGATTTAGGAAAGAAAATCAGGATAAAAAATAGGAATCGCATAATACATAAAGATAACATTAAATCATGAGAAATAATTTATTTTCAGCAAAATGAACTCAGGACAAAAACCAAAATCGTTCGCCAAGAATCCTATTGTAGGATATGCAAATGATGCAGTATTAGAAATTGAAAAAGAACCAACTAAAGAAGAAAAAATTAAATGTATGAAAAGAATACATGATTATATAGGTATTGAAGTAGAAAACCTAGTAGAAGCTTTCGACGATGAAAACAATATAGCACTTGAAACAATGACAATGATTAGGAAAACAGAATTGCTTGAACAGATAAAAATAAATGAATTCATTAAAGCAAATAAAATTTTACAGAGATGCGACCACCACACAACATGAATTCAATAAAGGATAAAGAGGAAGATATCATAGATATCGAAGTAAAAGAGTATAAGGAAGAGGATATAACTACAATTTTAAGAATTAAATATAGATGTTTAAGAACACATAGAATAGTAAACAAAATTGTCGCGGAAGTAAAAAGAATAAATTAAAAATAGGAAAGAATAATTATTGATTAATTTGGGCGCATCAATTTGAACATAAATCAGCTTTGAAAAGAAGAAATCAATTTATTATAAACGAGCTACATAACGTCATACATACCATCACACTAGCAAAAGCAGGAATACTTAGTCCTATGATTTTACACTTAGAAGAAATAAAAGAAGTAATAAAACATGAACACGAAAAAGTGACAATAATAGATCTGTTAGATGTTTCAATTTTTAAAATTATTCAAAATAAAGATTTGATAGTAATATATATTAAGTATCCAATTATTGAACAGACATGTAAATTTTTTGAAATTAGAGCACTAAGCCAAGATAAGTATAAATTAGTAATACCACAAGAAATTGTAAAATGTCGAAATAAATATCTGAATGTAGAAATTTGTAAAAAAGAATTAAGTAATACATTTTGTAAATTAGATAAAGAAGAAACATGTCTATCAAAAATCTTAAATAACAAAAAAGGAAAATGTAATAAAATTAAAGGAGAAAATAAAAAATTAGAAATAATAAAAGATGGAGCCATATTGTTAAGCGGCATTCATACAGTTGATAATGTTAAAATAGATGGAATCTATTTAGTTACTTTCAAAGAAGAAATAACAATTGATAATGATACATACTATAATCAAAATGAAATAATTGTAAATTATATTAAGAATACAAATTTAAATAATTACGAGATACAAAAACTAATCGAAGTAGAAAGTCTTACTACAGATTTCAATAATATAGATTTACTAGAAATTAAGCAAAATTATGTTAAGACACATACTATATGGACTTTGTCAACAATAATAACATTAATGATAATTATATACGCAGCACTAAAAATGACGAAACTAATTAAAAAATTCAAACCAAAACAAACACCAAAACAATCAGAAGAAATACCAATAAGCTTTGAAGAACTCCAAAATAAATTAGAAAGATTAAATAACGAATTGGGACAATCCGTTTAAAAGAAGGGAGGGAGTTAAGGAACGACATTCCGTTGACATCATACGCAAAACATAATTAAAATTTATTGCAAACAAGAATAAGGTTGCACTTGGTAATAAGAATCAAGTTACCGAAAATTCAGTGTAATTACTTTCAACGTACGTGACAATATCGAAGAAACCTACTTTCGGATCAATTAAATTTAAAGAGAATTAAACATGATGACTTTTAGACTTTAACCCAAACTACAGACGTAAATATGTGACAAATACATAATAGTACATAATTAGTAAATAAGGATTGATTTGTATAAAAGACCAAGTAACCAAACCAAAGCATGTTATTTGATTGTCAGATCAGAGTGTCAGAACTCAGAAGCCAGAAGGCAGTTAAGTTTGTGAAGTGAAAAGTAAAAGTTAGGCATTATAATTAGTTTAAAATTATTTTGTAAGAAACAAAAGAAATGAAAAAATAAATATATTTTTTTAACCAACGTAACTACGAAATAATTAATTTGCAGGCTGGACTCTCTACTAGGATTGTAGACACAAGATATAAAAGTTTTAGTTAGCTTACATTTTATTTCAACATTTAGAAATTCTACTTGACTATTTTCAGACTTATTTAAAACATTAACAGTTAAAAACTTTTTATAATATATTGCTACACCTCCACCTTTTTTGTCTACTCTGTCATTTCTTAGCAAGTTGTATTCATTTAAATTAAAAATGGAGTCGCACAAATCACTGTGCAGCCAAGTTTCAGTTACACAAATTAAATCAACTGATGATTTGTCAAACACATATTTAATGTAATCTAGTTTTGCTAAATTCAAGCTCCTAGCATTAAAATGAACCACTGTTAGTCCACTATATTGCTTACAAAGAATATTCAAAAGGATCTTAGTTTTGTCATCAACACCATCATCCATACTTTCATCCAACACCATACAAACAACAATTCAATATCAGAGCAATTTTAGAAGTAACAGTCTTATAATACGACTTATTATATAAATAAAAATAATACAAGTATATAATTGTAGAGCTAAGTTTGAAATGCAAGAGAGGGGAAAGAAAACTATATTTAAAAATAATAATAAATACTATAAATATATATGTTAAAATAATAAAAATTGTTTGGTATTGGCAACCCTTAAACATGCTATGCATTTACGTTAGCTTCAATCGCAACTATATCATTAAGCTCAGTAGAATTTTCAATCTCGTATGTGTCACCGTTTTCAAATTTCTTTACAAAAATAGACCCTTTCCTCGCATATGCTGCAAATAGCTGCTGTCTGCGCTTCAGTTTTATTGCATTTTGTAGCAATTGCCTATTGCGCTTAGTTAAACTTTCATTAAGATAGCAGCTATCATTAGAGCTCAACCCAACATCACTTAGTGAGAGTTCTTTTTTATTTACCTTTCGATACAAAGCTGCAGACCGAAGAAGAGTATCACGCCCGTATGCACTTGTGAATTTCAGAATTATCGCTGATTTTGAATCTCTTGCTCTTAAACCATTTCTCTTCGCTCGAAAAATGCTGATAAGTTGAGGAGGTTTGCAGTCGATAGAGAAACAGAGTTTATTAAACATAACGGACAGATTTTCGTCGTTGCACTCAGGTACACCGAACAGCACAGCATCAGAAGCAACTTCTTTTCTTTCCAGCACTCCAATTTGTTTTTGTATTTCAGAGACTTCTTCTTTCAGCGCTGCAATGTCAGTTGTTTCATTTTCAATTTTTTCTATGCGTTCAACAGCACTAGCTATGGCAACGTTAGCTTCATTGAATTTGATAACCCAATTTCTCTCAACCTCTTCAATTTTCAAATATAACTCTTCACGAAACTTACTCATTTCTTTTTTTATGCAGTTCATGAGCATTTCACTTTGCTTTTCGAGGCGATCATCCAATTCCTGCACAGTGAGAGAATTTTTTATGATGTTTTTGTTGGCCGGTGAGTCATTTTGCGTCGGGGTCATTGTCGTAAGTTTATTTTTTGCACTAAAAGTTTTAGCTCTAGTTGTTGACATATTGCACTCGATGAGTATAATAAAAATCGCGAGAACAAGTGTATTTATATGTAAGTTAAGGAACGACATTCCGTTGACATCATACGCAAAACATAATTAAAATTTATTGCAAACAAGAATAAGGTTGCACTTGGTAATAAGAATCAAGTTACCGAAAATTCAGTGTAATTACTTTCAACGTACGTGACAATATCGAAGAAACATACTTTCGGATCAATTAAATTTAAAGAGAATTAAATATGAAGACTTTTAGACTTTAACCCAAACTACAGACGTAAATATGTGACAAATACATAATAGTACATAATTAGTAAATAAGGATTGATTTGTATAAAAGATCAAGTAACCAAACCAAAGCATGTCAGTTTTGTCAGTTTTGTCAGAATGTCAGAACTCAGAAGCCAGAAGGCAGTTAAGTTTGTGAAGTGAAAAGTAAAAGTTAAGCATTATAATTAGTTTAAAATTATTTTGTAAGAAACAAAAGAAATGAAAAAATAAATATATTTTTTTAACCAACGTAACTACGAAATAATTAATTGGCGATCCTGCCAGGAGATGTTAAAACTCTGCACCATAAAATATCCAATTTTTTAAAGTAACATAAAAGTATCCTTGGTGAAAAATTAAATCAACCAAAAATAAGGAGAAAAAGTACTTACAAATTTAAACGGAGAAATTATCAAGTTGAGAAAACCACAAGTATCAACAAAGCAGAAGAAACATCAACTGGGACCAACAAAAGTGGACAGACGTAATCAACAACGAGACATCTGTAAAAGTGATCAAGTTTGAAACACCCAAGAACTAAGGGAAACTATATCAACCACTACAAGCAACAAGTATCTTAATAAAGTAAGAGAAAAGATTTTATTTTTATTTTTTTATATATATATTAAGGAAAGTAAAGTGAATTATTTTTTAAAAAAATTTTTTAAAATATTAATTTGAAACTGGAAGATCTAATAGAAAGTTTTGCAAAGATGAATACTCATACAAATGTGAATGTAGATTGTGACGTAATAACTAGATTAATTAAACACGAAACTGATTTATTAAAAACGGAAATAAATAAGCTAACGAGTCAATTATCTCAATTAACTTCGGTAGACACTGTTACTGAGTACCAACCAGAAGAACCTAATAATTCAATAGCATGTGATGAACCGTTAACAACAATACAGTCATTACCAGAGTTTTCAGGTAAATCATACGTAAGCTGGCGCGAAGCAGCAAATAACTCACTAAAATTATATGTAAAAGGAAGCAGACGCTATTTTGCTGCATTAACGATTTTGAGGAACAAAATAACAGGGGAAGCAAATGACCAATTGACTAACCATGGAACAGTACTTAACATGGATGCTATAATAAGCAGATTAGACTTTACATATTCAGACAAACGTCCAATTCACACAATCGAACAGGAATTAAGTATCCTTCGACAAGGATCACTATCAGTGGTAGACTACTACAATTTAGTAAACGAAAAATTGACACTACTAGTTAACAAGACAATAATGACCCACGGTAATGGTGAACATTTAACTAATGAACTAAATCATAAAAATAGACAGAACGCATTAAGAGTCTTCATAACGGGATTAAATCATCCTTTGAATAATATATTATTTTCAATGTCACCTTCTGATTTGCCAAATGCTTTAGCGAAAGCACAAGAACTAGAGGCAAATAACGTAAGGACTAATTTTGCGATCCAATTTGGCAAAACCCAAAATAATCAAAACCAACAATCGACAGTAGGAATAAGATTTCCAAAAAATTACAATGACAAATGGCATAGGGAAAATAAAACTGGTCCGTACGATCCAAGAAATAATATCATAACAAACAATGGGAGAACATGGTCACCATGGCACGCACAAAACTGCACTATGGACCAAAGAAACTGGAATGATACATTTAAATTAAGGCCAAGAGAATCAAGACCTGAACCAATGGATGTAGATAGATCAGACCAAAGACGTATTAGCAACCAATTCAACAGACCTTTTATTAGACCAACATACAGACAACAACCATTTAAGCCACAATTTAGAGGGACTCCAAATTTACCCTTACCCCCACAAAAAAGATCAACGTACGACAGTAATCAAATAAATGTACCAAAAGTACAAAGAATAAACAATATTAACGAAGATCATTTTTTAGACGAAACAACGTCTTGCCCTACATCATCGGGACAAGCGACCAACAGAAGAAGGAATTAAAAATTTTGATTGATACAGGTGCTACGAGTTGTTACTGTAGACCTAACACATTAATTAATAAATTTGAGTTAGATATAAAGAAACGAGTTAAGACGATAAATGGGTATACGATTATTACTCATTACTCTGAATTGACGCTTTTTAACGTCAAGCAGAGATTTTACATAATAGATAGCTTAGAAGCTGATCTATTGATAGGATTAAACTTTATTAGAAAGACAGAAATGAAATTGGATTTTAAAAATTCAATTATGATACATAATGGATTAAATTATGATATAAAATATTTGAATAATGAGGAGAATAGATATGTGGAACAAAAAAAGGTTACCACATCGGTCATTAATAAAAAGATTAATAACATTTTGAGACAAAAAGATCTTGAAATACCAGCTGAAGATAATACCAGCTTAAAAGTAATAAATAATATGAATAATTTTGAACAAAAGGATTCAAGAAAACAAAGAGTAAAGAATAACTCTACAGAAACTTCAGATATGATTGAAGATTTAAGAAAAAGAGTCATTAAACAAATTAATGAATCTCATAATAATATAAATACAAATTTACCTTTTCGGACCGATATTAAAGCTGAAATCAGAACCACAATTGATACAGCGATATGGAGTAAGCAGTACCCATATCCTTTATCAACAAATAGCTTTGTTAATAAGGAAATAGATAAGATGTTGAAAAACAATATCATAAGGCCTAGTAAAAGCCCATACAATTCACCGATTTGGGTTGTACCAAAAAAAGGGTTAAACGAAGACGGTACACCAAAATTAAGAATGGTGATAGATTATAAGAAGATTAATGAAAAAACAGTATCAGATCGATATCCGATACCCGACACAAATGTTATATTGTCAAATTTAGGTAAAGCAAGAATATTTTCTAGCATAGATTTAGAGTCAGGATTTCACCAAATCCTAATGAAAGATTCCGACATAGAAAAGACAGCTTTCTCAGTCAATAATGGGAAATACGAATACTTACGGATGCCCTTTGGATTAAAAAATGCTCCAAGTATTTTCCAAAGAGCTATGGACAATATATTGAGAGAATTCGTAGGAAAATTCTGTCATATTTACATTGATGACATAATAATTTTCTCGAATTCAATTAAAGAACACAATGAACATTTAAATATAATTATTGAGACATTAAAGAAAGCGCATATGAAAATATCACTAGAAAAATCAGTGTTTTATAAAGAAGAAATAGAATTTCTGGGATATAAAGTTGCTCATCAGATAATTAAAACTGATCCAAAAAAGATTGAAACAATAGATAACTTTCCAATTCCAAATACGCTTAGACAGTTAAGAAGTTTTTTAGGATTAACAGGATATTATCGAAAGTTTATTAAAGATTATGCTACAATCGCTAAACCTTTAACTGAACACCTTTCAGGAGAAAATGGAAAAGTTTCTCAATACAAATCAAAGAAAACAGAAATTAAACTGAATGAGAAAGGAATAAATGCCTGTAAAAATTTGAAAGACGCATTAAAAAATCAAATTGAATTATACCAACCTGACTATAATAAAAAATTTATCTTGACAACTGACGCTTCAAATATTGCTATAGGAGCAGTATTATCACAGGATAAAAATCCGATAACCTTTATTTCGAAAACCCTTAACCCAACAGAACAAAGATACGCTACAAACGAGAAAGAACTTTACGCGATAGTCTGGGCATTAAAAAATCTAAGAAACTACTTATACGGAGTTAGAGATTTAGAGATCCATACGGATCACCAACCACTTACTTTTGCGGTTTCAACAAGAAACCCTAATGCAAAAATGAAAAGATGGCATGCTTTTATAGAAGAGTTTGCACCAAAAATTATATATAAACCAGGAGCGACTAACGTTGTAGCTGATGCATTGTCACGACAAATGTTAAATCAAATATCAGATAGTTCTTCATTACACTCAACACAACACTCAGCAGAAAGTAGTGATAACACAAGTATAGATGAAACTAATAAACCACTAAACCAGTTTAAACAACAAATTTTAATTAATAAAAACCCAGGACGAATAGATGTTATACATGAAAGAATAAATTCATTTGGAAATATAAGACATATAATAGAATATAATACAGTAGAAGGATTAATACCAATATTAAAAGAGTTTCTAAACCCAAAACTTGTAACTGCAATACATTGTACAATAGAAAATTTGTACGAAATAAAAAACGCTCTTTTAAGTACGTTTAATATGAAATTTGTATATACGAAAAAATTCCCAATAGACATACCTAATAGAGATGATCAAAGTACCATCATTGAGCAAACACATACAAGAGCTCACAGAAATTACAAAGAAAATTTGAAACAAATTGATGACAAATATTATTGGCCAGAAATGAGACAAAAATTCAAAGAATATGTGAAAAATTGTGAAATTTGTAATAGCAACAAATATGACCGTCACCCAAAAAAGATACCAATTGGTGAGGCACCAATTTCAAACAACGAAGGGGAACAACTACACGTTGACATTTTTTACGCAGAAAAATTAACCTTTATGACTTGCATTGATTCATACTCAAAATATTTGGTAGTTAGAAAGATAAATAATAAAAATAATTTAGAAGAAAAAGTTTTGGAGATTATACAATCATTCCCAAATATAAAAAGTATCATTATAGATAATGAACCAGGATTTACCACTCCGCAATTTAAATCACAAATGGAAAGATTAAATATTCAAATTTACTATTGCGACCCAAGACATAGTTCAAGTAATGGTCAAGTTGAAAGAGTTCATTCAACGTTAATAGAAATGGCTAGATGTATAAAAATAGAACATAATCTTGTTAGTGGATTAGAATCTATAATCAGAGCTGCTCAACAATACAACAAAACGATACATTCTGTTATTGACGAAAAACCATTTGAAATATTATTTAATAAAAAAGAACATACACAAATACCAAATAAACTAAAGGAAGATTTAGGAAAGAAAATCAGGATAAAAAATAGGAATCGCATAATACATAAAGATAACATTAAATCATGAGAAATAATTTATTTTCAGCAAAATGAACTCAGGACAAAAACCAAAATCGTTCGCCAAGAATCCTATTGTAGGATATGCAAATGATGCAGTATTAGAAATTGAAAAAGAACCAACTAAAGAAGAAAAAATTAAATGTATGAAAAGAATACATGATTATATAGGTATTGAAGTAGAAAACCTAGTAGAAGCTTTCGACGATGAAAACAATATAGCACTTGAAACAATGACAATGATTAGGAAAACAGAATTGCTTGAACAGATAAAAATAAATGAATTCATTAAAGCAAATAAAATTTTACAGAGATGCGACCACCACACAACATGAATTCAATAAAGGATAAAGAGGAAGATATCATAGATATCGAAGTAAAAGAGTATAAGGAAGAGGATATAACTACAATTTTAAGAATTAAATATAGATGTTTAAGAACACATAGAATAGTAAACAAAATTGTCGCGGAAGTAAAAAGAATAAATTAAAAATAGGAAAGAATAATTATTGATTAATTTGGGCGCATCAATTTGAACATAAATCAGCTTTGAAAAGAAGAAATCAATTTATTATAAACGAGCTACATAACGTCATACATACCATCACACTAGCAAAAGCAGGAATACTTAGTCCTATGATTTTACACTTAGAAGAAATAAAAGAAATAATAAAACGTGAACACGAAAAAGTGACAATAATAGATCTGTTAGATGTTTCAATTTTTAAAATTATTCAAAATAAAGATTTGATAGTAATATATATTAAGTATCCAATTATTGAACAGACATGTAAATTTTTTGAAATTAGAGCACTAAGCCAAGATAAGTATAAATTAGTAATACCACAAGAAATTGTAAAATGTCGAAATAAATATCTGAATGTAGAAATTTGTAAAAAAGAATTAAGTAATACATTTTGTAAATTAGATAAAGAAGAAACATGTCTATCAAAAATCTAAAATAACAAAAAAGGAAAATGTAATAAAATTAAAGGAGAAAATAAAAAATTAGAAATAATAAAAGATGGAGCCATATTGTTAAGCGGCATTCATACAGTTGATAATGTTAAAATAGATGGAATCTATTTAGTTACTTTCAAAGAAGAAATAACAATTGATAATGATACATACTATAATCAAAATGAAATAATTGTAAATTATATTAAGAATACAAATTTAAATAATTACGAGATACAAAAACTAATCGAAGTAGAAAGTCTTACTACAGATTTCAATAATATAGATTTACTAGAAATTAAGCAAAATTATGTTAAGACACATACTATATGGACTTTGTCAACAATAATAACATTAATGATAATTATATACGCAGCACTAAAAATGACGAAACTAATTAAAAAATTCAAACCAAAACAAACACCAAAACAATCAGAAGAAATACCAATAAGCTTTGAAGAACTCCAAAATAAATTAGAAAGATTAAATAACGAATTGGGACAATCCGTTTAAAAGAAGGGAGGGAGTTAAGGAACGACATTCCGTTGACATCATACGCAAAACATAATTAAAATTTATTGCAAACAAGAATAAGGTTGCACTTGGTAATAAGAATCAAGTTACCGAAAATTCAGTGTAATTACTTTCAACGTACGTGACAATATCGAAGAAACATACTTTCGGATCAATTAAATTTAAAGAGAATTAAATATGAAGACTTTTAGACTTTAACCCAAACTACAGACGTAAATATGTGACAAATACATAATAGTACATAATTAGTAAATAAGGATTGATTTGTATAAAAGATCAAGTAACCAAACCAAAGCATGTCAGTTTTGTCAGTTTTGTCAGAATGTCAGAACTCAGAAGCCAGAAGGCAGTTAAGTTTGTGAAGTGAAAAGTAAAAGTTAAGCATTATAATTAGTTTAAAATTATTTTGTAAGAAACAAAAGAAATGAAAAAATAAATATATTTTTTTAACCAACGTAACTACGAAATAATTAATTTGTATGTAAATTTTAAATGTCAGTAACAATGCAAAGTGCAATTTAATTTAGTTTCTGAAGTGTTGACAACAACTTTATAAAACTTTTTTAGAGTTAATATCTTGAAAACATGCACCACAAACGATTCTTAGCGTTGGATAAATTATTTAGTGTATTTAAAACATTATAAAATCAAATATAGTTGCACGATAAAAAAACACGTCTATTCGCTGAAGTACATGACTGAATTAAGCACATATTTTGACAAGTTTGTCACCCAGTTTCAGAATATGCCACAGTTACAGTGATTTATGATTTTGAAAAAAATTTGTTTTTCGTGGCAATCTTAAACTATATTTCATTATTTTTGCACTCAATATGTGATTGAGTATGTCAAGAGTTTGCATTTTTTAAGCATATCACAATGTTACATCCGACACAGTGGAACGGCTCATAAACAAATTGTACATGAATTGATCAAAAAAAAAAAATCTGATAAGCAATTCTCTTATATAAGCAACTACTAGTTATTGAATTGAAGTAATTATCATTTTTAAGTAAAATACATATAATAAATATAAGTGGAAAACATTAGCGGAAAATATGTCAATGTTCGTGCAATTCATTGCGAAACAAAATATTTAACGAATTTTCGAATTGCATTAAAACCCAAAATTAATATATTTAAAAATTTTTAACAGCAAAACTCGAACGAGTTGTTTTGGGGATTTTAATTTTGACTTATTTGATACTCAAAATCTAAAATTTATATGTTCATAATTGTATTCTTACTCAGTACGATATCCATCACAATTCAATTTCGGTTTAAGATGAATTTCTAATTTGTAATCTAAGCATTCTAAGGCACAAAGGATAAAATGCAATGCCCCTGAATTTCCCATCTCGCATTTCTATTTTATTTCTCTTGAATTTCCAATTTCATGTTGAGGAGGTAATTGAATTTTGTGACTACAAAAAAAATAAATTTAGAAACACTAAATAGCAATTTCTTCTTAATTTTTCCTCTTTATTTAAACAATGACGCTGATATGCAACTTTTTACTCTATGTAATTGGATGAATTTTACTCATTGGTTTCAATTTATAAACATAAAGTCAGCGACAGTGATAATTGGATCTCTTCTAAATATATTACTTTGGCTATTTCATTGCGTGATCCTGCCTTTAAATCTTATCTGGAAGACAAAACATAGATGAATTGGAAGATATTTAGCAAATCGTCCCAAGTCAACCATTAGTCAGGCAAATTTTTGGTGGAAAAGCTTTTGAGGGTTTAAACAGTAAACACATGTGAAATATCTTAAAAACAATGGTTACTCTAGTTCGCAATTTTTCCAGTGTTATCTAAGGATCTGTCTTAAATCCTCTTTTATTCATGCTTTACCTTAATGACTTTATTGATTGTATTGATTAAATTTATGTACACAATTTATTTTTACTGATGAAATTCATTTGGTGTTTTTTGGTGAAAAGCGATTTGATGATGTTTTGAAAAATGTAAATAACTATTCTTCTCTAGCCGTGTTTTTTTTGACGCGGTTACCCGCTAAAAATATTTTTTGTATGAGAAATTAGTCGGCAATATAATCGCCGCTTAAATATTAGTCGCGAAAATAAGCGTTGGAGTATTCACAACTGGGCTGGTAAATATGCGATTTGGCAGCACAGTTTCACAAAGTTTCCAATTTTTAATCGAAAATATTTCATCTCTAGACGTCAAATAGGAAAAAGTAAATATTTATATTTAAACAATATTTTGAAAAGACACAGACTAAATATGAAATATTTATTTGTTATCGAATTTTGCCGTTTAAAAAGGTAGTTTATTTAAAATTTTGATTTACTCTAGTTAAATTTTTATTTATTGTGCAGATACGCGCTGTTAGCTGGTGCGTCAATTGAAAACAACTATGAAAGACAAAGTTGTCCGGCAAACGGAAGTTAATGCCCTGCTCGGTCGAAGAAAAATTAACTGAAGCATAAAAGACTGCCAGCATAACTACTAAAGCCAGGGGTAGTAGATCTGCAAAATGGCAGTTGTCAGTTTTTGTTTGACAGTTGCTCTACGGTGCTGCCAAGTTTGACTTACGAAAAAATTAAGCGGCGATAGCCGTTTTTTTTTTGCCACTGAGATAACTATCTTATACCCGCTTCAAAAAAAACACGGCTTCTGTTTCTTCTTGAATGTAAGCAAATTCATTGAACACAAATGTAAACAAACAAAAGTTATGCAATTCGCCCAGCTAGAACTTAGCTTCCTTAGCATTAATTTGCACAATGAGCAAGTAAAATTATATGTTTGGGTATTTATTTGGACTGTAAATAATGTTTCGACCATCATATAAATATATTGAGCAAAACTGTAGCTGTTCTAAAAAAATATATTAACATAAAGTATAAATTTACTCATGCTCTGCTAAAGGACATACCTTATGGTACAGAAATCTATTCTTGTACGGTGACGTACAACACCAAACAAATGCAAATTATTTTTAACAAAATAATTAGACATACCGTTTCTCAAATGCACCTTCAGAATTTTATAATAATTCGCTTACTGCATAACTATTTTAAAATAATGAAAAGACAAATACATACCTCAATATCTTATTAAACTATTTGTTTTTTCGCACTCTACCAGAAAACATTAATTGATAATTCAACGAATTAATCCATTTCGAACGTTAATTTCTCGTTAGAGTGGCTACGCTCTGGAATAAGCTACCACTTGACTTAATGAAATTTTTAAATGCGGACCATATATTGCTAAGCAACCTCACAGAATATGCAAGACATAATGTTTTATATACTGAACTTTTTTATAGTTTTTTTGACCGCGCAAAGGTTAACATTTTGCGTAAAAGAATTTGCCAAATGACTTTATCTTAGTCTTAAGATATTTTAAATCTCATTTCATTTTACCTTGTTATACATTATAATTGGCCAATCAGGCTTCTTATTACATATTATAAATTTATAAATAAATAAAAATGTAAAATTCTTGTTATTTTCTTAATTATAGTTTAGTATTTTTAACAATAAAAATAATTTTTTTTTTTTTGCTACTTTAAACTTACCGCTGGACAAAGAACTGCATTTCCAGAATGCTGCATGGCAATTGTATAGCATGTTAACAGTAATCTGGTTACGCCATCCCTATCGATTAAATCAGGATTATCATCTTGGGCATACATTTTGATGTAACACTCAAGAATTTTCGCATCATCCATAATGCCAAGAAAACGTTCACACTGTTGTCGAAAAGCTACAGTGCCTAAGTGTTTTGTCGATGCCTTAGAGTAGATGTGCATAAGGCGAAAGACACGATTTCCCAGATCGTTATAAAGTGGGAATAGCTGTGACTAAAGTTAAAACAAAATAGCATTAAAATAGCGTTAGTCGCATTAGATGCCTCAAAGATTTACCACGAAAACTTCAGCAACGATTCCATTAACACCAAATTTCGACGATTTTTCCTTCAAAATCTATTCCGATTTGAGCACAAGTTAAATGAAATGTTTTTGGGAATACCAATTTATATTACCTCAGATAATTTTTCGATCGGAACCAACTGTGTAAGGAATTTTTCTGTGATTTCTGCACCAGAGGGCGATCTGCTCATAGTGCTTTCGTTTGTCAAAGCAGCCGCTGCAGATTTTAACTGGGCGTCGGGTAGATCCATGTTGGTTTCATTTCTTGAACTAGCGTTACCCATTGAGCACCCACCTTTTTGTATCTTTATCGAAAAAGATGTGATCGGATCAAAATACTTGTAGGAAAATGCGCAATTTACTTCATGAAAATTTATAATTACAATAAAAAACTAAAAATTACTTATCAGTTGAATCACTTGGTACGTTTCAGAAGGTAAAACAATTTTACAATTGTTCGGTTAATTTTGACATTCCACCCAACTAAAAAGAGTGAGTTTAACCATGATTCAATTAACATAGTAGAAGCGATGGGAAGTGTTGTCTTTTTCTCCATAATTTGTTGCATTGTGTGCTGTCAAATTCAAGCAAACAGCTCTACATACTATACGGATCAATATGCAAGACCTCTGGGCACAAATATTTCGCATTTGTAAATTTGCCCAACCTTCAATTCTATCGTATTTAATTATATAAACATTTTTGACATTCAAGCGCCAACGTACAAGTCCCCATTCACACGACAGCGCAGAAATACCGAACAACTACGCCGAAATATTTCGAACTCTCACAACTAAAAACTACTCCGAACTCATACGCCGGCGCCCAAGTTTGGTGTATAAGAATAGCGCATTTGATGAGGCTTTAAACTTTAACGGTATTCAATTTCGATGAGTAAGGCGATGCACAACTTCTCTGTCGCACTAATAGAAACTTGTGCATCAAAGTTCAAAGGTGAAATATGCTTATATTAAAATTAAAAATAAATATGTGTTCAAAATAGCATTTAGCTAAAATTAATTTTAAAGCGGTAAAGCGGCGACGAATATACGCTGTCAAAAATTATAACATACTTGATCATGTAAAATTGAACAGAGTTGCGGCGTACGACTGGTGAGCTGCCGACGGTTTTTGAAATAAAAAAAATATTGATAAAAATTACAAAATGAATAACAGCAGAATTTTCCATCGTTCGTCGTACGTCGCAATTGTGTTTATTCAAATGAGTTTTCGTCTCGTTTTTTTTTTTGACAGCGTTTATTCGTCGCCGCTTTACCGCCACCGCTCTAATTGTGTCAAAGCATAACAGCGAATTTGTAAGTCGGCGTTACAAGTGAACACTGTGTGTCGCAACATATTTGATACCATTCACACACCGAATTTGAGCGAAGGCGTATGAAGCCTAAAGCCCAATTTCCATGTGATCTTATTTTATCCCATATCAGGGATATCAAATCAAATTTTTGTAAGAAAGAAAAAGCATGCGAACAGAACCTAATGCGCTTGGAGAATGCGAGAGTGAATAGCATACATTCCTCCCTGATATTTGATAAAATAAGATAACATAAGATCACATGGAAATTGGACTTAATTTCCATGCTATCTTTGTTGATCCCATATCAGGGATATCAAATCAAATTTTTGTTAGAAATAAAAAGCATGCGAACAGAACCTAATGCGCTTGGAGAATGCGCGAGTGAATAGCATACATTTTCTATCTGTATAGCATGTGATGTCCTCCCTGATATTTGATAAAATAAGTTCAAGAAAGATCACATGGAAATTAGGCTTGAATTCGGAGTCGTTTTTTTCATTGTGTGCTGCTTTTATTGCACCTGTCACTGGTTATCACACTTAACATAGGATGTCATCTTTGGAGCATATGAAATTCGCTTCCTTGAATGCTAAGCACAATTACTTCTTTGGAATCATATAATACTTGAATATTGAGTATAGGGCTACCAGATGGCATACTAAAGTAGCAAAAGTGCTACTTTTCCAAGGCTTTGCTACTTTTCACTTGAAATGTACTACTTTTGGTTGAAATGCGCTACTTTTTACTACTTTCGAAGTTACGACCTCTTTTTTTTTTTTTTTTGGTCGATAAACAACTGTTTACAAAAAATGTTTTACGGAAACAATGTAAATAAATAAAAAAACATGCAATAATGATGATTTTTATTAGTGTTACGGGAAAGTAGAAATGGGGACCTTTTTTTGTTTTTTTGCTAATTACTATACTTTTTTTGTAAAAATTACGAAATTTGTTTGTGTTTTTTGAAAATTCTTAAATTTTACAAATGTGCTACTTTTGCAAGCGGTAGCCCTAATTGAGTAGAAGCACATTTTTGGAAGTAATTAAATGAAACTTAATGTGACAGCATGGATTGCCCAGGTTCAAAACCCAGTGGATCTAGAATAATTTTTTTTTTTTAATTTAAATAAAAGTTTGAATTGAATACATCCAAGGAAGCATATTTGACGTGCTCACTTTGATTCCAGATTTCCTGTTGGGAAGTTTTTTGTCGTGTAAATAGAGACTTGCACGTCGGCGTTCAAATGACAAAAATGCTTATATTAAAATTTAAGTGAAATATGTACATATCGTTGATTTACAAGCAAAATTGACTATCTGCATAAAAATATTTAGTGAGTAAGGCCTAATTTCCATGTTATCTTAATCCCATATCAGGGATATCAAATCAAATTTTTCTGAGAAAGAAAAAGCATGCGAACAGAACCTAATGCGCTTGGAGAATGCGAGAGAGAAATGCATACATTTGCTATCTTTATAGCATGTGATGTCCTCCCTGATATTTGATAAAATAAGATCAGATAAGATCACATGGAAATTGGGCTTAACGCTAATTATTATTTCAATAATGCTTACATCCTCTTAACTTTGTGATATATTATTTTCGGTTATTAAAAACAAATGTATACAGTACCTGATTGGGTGTGTTGTGAGAGTACATTTCACATTAAAAATTGAAATTTGTACATTAAATCAAAAACGCAAAATTTAATTTTTTGTAGATATTCAATTCTGATAGTAAAGCCCAATTTCCATGTGATCTTATCTTATCAAATATCAGGGAGGACATCACATGCTATTAAGATAGCAAATGTATTATATTCACTCTCGCATTCTCCAAGCGCATTAGGTTCTGTTCGCATGTTTTTTCTTTCTTACAAAAATTTGATTTGAAATCCTTGATATGGGATGAGATAAGATAAGATAAGATAAGATAAGATAAGATAAGATAAGATAAGATAAGATAAGATAAGATAAGATAAGATAAGATAAGATAAGATAAGATAAGATAAGATAAGATAAGATAAGATAAGATAAGATAAGATAAGATAAGATAAGATAAGATAAGATAAGATAAGATAAGATAAGATAAGATAAGATAAGATAAGATAAGATAAGATAAGATAAGATAAGATAAGATAAGATAAGATAAGATAAGATAAGATAAGATAAGATAAGATAAGATAAGATAAGATAAGATAAGATAAGATAAGATAAGATAAGATAAGATAAGATAAGATAAGATAAGATAAGATAAGATAAGATAAGATAAGATAAGATAAGATAAGATAAGATAAGATAAGATAAGATAAGATAAGATAAGATAAGATAAGATAAGATAAGATAAGATAAGATAAGATAAGATAAGATAAGATAAGATAAGATAAGATAAGATAAGATAAGATAAGATAAGATAAGATAAGATAAGATAAGATAAGATAAGATAAGATAAGATAAGATAAGATAAGATAAGATAAGATAAGATAAGATAAGATAAGATAAGATAAGATAAGATAAGATAAGATAAGATAAGATAAGATAAGATAAGATAAGATAAGATAAGATAAGATAAGATAAGATAAGATAAGATAAGATAAGATAAGATAAGATAAGATAAGATAAGATAAGATAAGATAAGATAAGATAAGATAAGATAAGATAAGATAAGATAAGATAAGATAAGATAAGATAAGATAAGATAAGATAAGATAAGATAAGATAAGATAAGATAAGATAAGATAAGATAAGATAAGATTAGATAAGATAAGATAAGATAAGATAAGATAAGATAAGATAAGATAAGATAAGATAAGATAAGATAAGATAAGATAAGATAAGATAAGATAAGATAAGATAAGATAAGATCACATGGAAATTGGGCTTAAGCCGACGATATTACAAATAGCATTTAGCCAAATTTTTTTTTTTAAATTTAACATAAATAAATTTTAAGAAATTATTTTTGTTTTCTTTTGATAACTATGATTGATATTTGAACGTCGACGTATCTGCGTGCATGTGCCAGAATAACAGCGAACTTTTGAGTCGGCGTTCAAGTCGACGCTGCGTGTGAGCAACATATTAGAACTTCAATTTCTCTCTGCGATTTGATTGCAAATGTTCTGGATAGAAGTCAAAGAGGATACTCTTTGATTGAAGTCAAATCCATAGATAGTGTGTTGGTCATATCATTTAAGAAGAAATATTTCAGATAGCAATAATGAGTATACTTTCCAGAAGAAGTCTTACCTTGACATCTTGGAGTAAGCTTATAGTTACGCAGACAAAAGCACGTGCCACCTGTAAAATAGCGGTGGATGTAGACAGTAGTTTACTTTCGCAATTAGAAAACAACGAAATTAAACACAGATCCCACCCAGGAATTGTAAATGTGAAAAACGTAGAACTTCCAGATAGTATAAGTAATGCATTGCAACGAGCTATTGGGGACTATCCAGTCAAGGCGCTATTCACGGATGCTAAAAAACTAAATCAGTATATAACATCCAGGCATCCCCCTCCTGAGAAGGAGCAAGTTTACCAGAAAATAAATGAAATTACAGAAGAAATCGATAAAAAACTGCAACCACAAAATCCAGAAAAGTTGACACAGGAAAAGGCTGACAGATTGCATAAAAAGCGAGAAATAATAATTCGTAAAACCATAAACCAGCGTACATATTCTTGGAAGCCAATCACATATGGAGTCTATGAATCGCTTGTGTACGCCATTGGAAGAAGCGCTCACGAATACAGTGTTCTAATGAAAATTTTAAAAGAGGTAGTGCAGCGTGATCCAAATTTTAAACCTAGAAGCTATTTCGATTTCGGTTCCGGTGTTGGTACTGGTATGTGGGCTGCGAGTACTCTGTGGAAAGAATCAATATTTGAGTATTATAATGTAGATTCTTCAAGAGAAATGCATAATTTATCGGACCTAATTATTCGGGATGGAAATGAAAATCAGCAGCCCACTTTGCAAAATGTGTATTACAGGCAGTTTTTGCCTGGTGCTGAGGTGAGTACGAAGTGTTGGCGTTATCATTTAATTTTTAATTACATATAATTTTTTTCATTTTAGACGAAATATGATTTAGTCTTATCGTCTTTTTCATTTTTTGAACTTCCCTGTTCGCAAACCCGCAAAGATGTAGCTCTTAACCTTTGGAGTAAATGTGACGGTTACTTTGTTATAGTTGAAGAAGGTTCTCGCAAAGGAAGTGAAATCGTTAACGAAATTCGTGATTATTTGTTAGATCAGGCTGATGAAAACCTCAAAGGATTTGTGTTCTCACCCGTGAGTTGAAAAATCAAAAGAAAATGCTAGTTTTGCATGAGATTGAATATTTAAATAAGGGTATGCATGATTCGCATCGAGGCACAATATTGTGTACATTTGAGTTAATACAACTTGTTCAAAATAGCCATTCGATCGCGTACTCAATGTGAACTTTATTCAGTCTCTAAATTGCACAATAAGTCTGCATTAAAATAGTTTTTTCTAAGCCGAAGCGTGTTAGGATGAACCAGCTTAGCCTGGGATGAAGTGGGGTATTTAATTACTTTAATGACCTCACTCCCTCCATTTTTTGGCATTTTACTATTAAAGGCTGAGTGGGGGCCTACGGCTGCGGCTCAGGGCTTACACTTTCCAGTATGTCCAACACGGGTTTCGTTAACGCACTGGTGTTGGACATATTGGAGGATGTAAACCTGGAGCCGCGTCCAGAGGGCTTAAACTTACCCTAACATACTAAAATAACCCAAGGTTTGATTGCAAAACAATATATAATTGATTTATTTAATCCCAGAAATCATTTAACATTTATATCAAATAGATGACAATCTGATATCAAGGTTATTACGCATTGTCTACAATAATAAATTTGAAATCAATAGCTTTATCAATAAAATCGGCACGTTTGCCAACAATCTCATACATTTTTGCAAACAGTTATCAAATTCCCAACAAATTGAAATTCTTTTTAAAGTTCATATATCAAATTGACAACAAACTCAAATTTTATATTGCAGCAAGCTAACAAACATAAGCTGAAATATCATATATTATTTGAAAAGGATTCAACCTTTTATTATATAATTGGCTTTATTTCGGCTCGAGGTCTGATATCTTTTATTTATAAGTTCAATTAATTCTTTCTAATGAAGTTGGGCCCGTTCGTGTAAGATTTTTCTTTCACGAGATAAAGACGAAACTGTCTAATAAAGCATTTTTTCCCATAAAAATCGTATGGAAAACTAAGAAGCTTGATGAGCCACCAGTGAATATTAATATTATGAGCTATAACGGCATAATAATTTTTCTTTCGTGTACCTGCAACTATTAAACCTATTTGAAGCAAAAAAAAAAATAATAAAATTTGAATCACCCTAATGAAAAAAATTGGGGACGCCCACTAAATCGATTCGAAGTAGGATAAAGATAATTTTAAGTTCTTATCTTTAACCCCTATGAAACCTATTTCAAAGTGAAATTTGACCTTTTTTATTTGGTTTTTTTACAAAAATCAAATGGGACACCCCCTGAACCGGTTCGAAATAGGGTAAAAAAAATTTTAAAATTAATCTAAAATTTTTATCTTTAACCCCTACGGACCCTATTTCAATGTGAAATTTAACCTAAGCCGCCATTTTTTGTAACTATTTTTTCTTGAGAGGCTTTTAATTTTAAGAAAGAATATGTTAAAAAAATATAATTTGGATCTAGTTTATAAGGTATAGCCATGGCAAGTTGCGGATATATCCGTTCTTAAAATCATTTTAAGTTGGAAACTCCTGAACAGATTTTACATATACTGATGTCATATGGAAGGTAATTTTACTGTTTATAAGATTGGTGCATAAAAATTTGAAATAATTTCCACGTGTTTTGAGGCATGGAGGTTTCTTAAAAATGGTCACTATTTTTTTTTAAATAACTGTTATTATTTCTAAAAATTGTATCATTAATCCGTAATTTTATTAACATATGATATCCCAATTAATTGACTTTAATTCCATGACATCAATATAAGCACTGTTCCAGAAAAAACCTGCGGTTTTATTTTGTTTGATTATACTTACCTGATAATCTTAAAGGTATAAAAAGATACAATATATGTTCTATATAAAGTGACATTTAATATGATGTATAACACTTGGTGATAGCACTTTTAACGACAAAGATGTCGAGCAATCAACAAAAAGTCCGCGAACTCATTTTGTACATATACCTGCAGAATCCAGTATTAAAATATTCAGCTATAGCAAAAATAGTTGATGCATAAGGAAGAACTGTTTTGACGGTTATTTCTAATTATAAGAAGCGTCTACCTGTTTCACGAAAAAAGTTTCTGGTAGAAAACTATAGTTGATGCATCAGGAAGAACTGTTTTGACGGTTATTTCTAATTATAAGAAGCGTCTACCTGTTTCACGAAAAAAGGTTCTAGTAGAACACCAGAATTTTCTAACTCAAGGGTAGTGGTGAAGGTGAAAGGTCTTTTTAAGCAGAACCCCGCACCTCAGTACGAGAGGAAAAGATCATTCCGTACTGTCGATGAAACACCTGTACAAAATTTAATAAAGGGCTATAAGAAAAAAGTAAGAAATTTTTATAAAAAAAAATTGTTAATTTGAAATAAGTGTTATATTTTTTAAAAACTTTTTATTTAAACAGCAATCAGATCCAATGTCCTCTGCTTGCAAAAAATCGAATGAATAGTTTTTCCGTTAAAATATTTCAAAAAACCAACTACGCAAAGAAAGAGAGACAATATAACAAAAAAAACAAAAGGAAATGAAAATGACATTAGCGTTGCAGCTTAGGACTGTATTATAGATACTCACAACTTAAGGCTGTGTTATATACTTATATCATATAGCAATTAATAGTAATTATTACAATTCGGCCATTCTGACAATACAATCGACCTCGATTGTTACTAATAAAATTTTTTTTTTACTTTTTTTTACCTTCTTAATCCAAGTGTGTTGAAATTTCACTTAAATCCAACCAGGTTACCGTCGGGATGCAATTCATAACGAACGGAATCACTGCTTGAATGGCAAGAAGTGGGGAGTATATGGAAATCTGACCACCTCCGCAAACCTACTAGAATCCAAAATTCCATGATAGGGCATTTGTGTAATCTGAAAACCCTCGATATCCTCAACAACGTATTTATCATGGTTTAATTTATCTTTGATTTCATATGGGCCGCGAAATTTCGGTATTAATTTTTTATTCGTTCCAACTGAAGTATAGACATTTTTTATAACGACAAAGTCTCCAACTTCAAACTTTTTTGCCGGCTTATTATGTTTATTGAAATAGTCAAGATTATATGATTGAGATTTTACGATTGCATCAGCAGCCACGGACCTAAGTTTAACAAAATCAACCCTCTGCTAACCTGCGTAATTTGAGTCGACATATTCGGTTATCTCGTCAATTACCTTGCCCCTTTGTTCAATACCGAATAAAAGTCTACTTGGTGCAACTTTCGTCGTCGTATGGTTTGTGTTATTCATTGCATATTCTGCCTGTACCAATTTTTGCTTCCAGTCAGCATGTGTGGCTGATTCTGTCAATTTTGCCAACATTGCTTTTAAGTCCCTATTCATGCGTTCGACTTGTCCATTCGACTGAGGTGATGCAGTTGCCACCTTAACGTGTTCTATATTTTTGTCTGTCACAAAGTTCAAAAAGTCCGTAGAAGTAAAAGATGTACCGCGGTCACTAACTATTCGACGTGGTCGGCTATAATATTCAAAATACTTTTCTAACGCTTGACAAGCCTCCTTAGTGCCTGGTGTATTTGCTGGGTACAACTTTACAAATTTCGTAAAAGAATCGATGACTGCAAATACATATTTGTGTCTAGAATTTACTGAAGGCAAAGGATATTTTTTTAATTTCCTACTCAAGCAACTGACACCCTACGGCCGGAAGTTAAGACTTTTGAAGAATTACGCTTTGTTAAACGAAACTAAAATATCACAGTTCTGTCAACGGATTCTTGAAGCTAGTCAAAAATAAGTAAACACGTGTGTCAGCATTTTGAAAATTGGTATCTAAAAACTTTTAAAAAAGAGTTTAAAGTGGGTATACTTTAGCGAAATCTATATAATAAAATAATAACTACGTTTTCAATGTTACCACATCAATCTAAAACTACTGGATGGATTTCGATAAAAATTTATTTTTTAATTCCTAAGATGCTTGATCACTTCTCCAATAAAAATATATGCATAAAAATGAATGTATGTCTGATTGTTATATATAGTCTTGGAAACTACTGAGCCGACTGAGCTCAAATTTATAGGCTATATTTGCTTTGACATCGAAAAGGTTTAGAGCATAGTCTAAAATTTTTTCGACAACGAAGGGTCGCGCTTTCTATACAAAAAAAAAAAAAAAAGCACTTTGAGCGCTATACCTTCGCACCTGTGGTAGTCCAACAAGTACTAAATGAAATAATAAGAAAAAAAAAAACTTTATCCTAGCGTGCAGTGGAGAAATACCATATTTGAGCTCGCTTCTGTGACTGAAGTCAGAAACAGCATCCATATTGTTTAAGTTGTTAAGCTCTTTAGGGACGCACCGGCACACGTGACAACGCTAAATAACAAAAATCGCTATTCGCGTATTAAAAACATTTAAGTTTTATTTCTTACCGTTGTTGCTTTATTATCTTCCAACACATTTAAAGTCTTACCATCGATCATAGTCATAAAAAATTGATGGTGAACTTTCAATAGCTCGCCATTTAAAGTATCAATAGAACTGATAAATTATTAATTTCACCTTGTACGCGTTTGTATTCCTTTAAGATATTATCTTGGCTTTCCTTTTCAAAATCAATACAGTACCTTTAAAATAAATGTTCAATCCAGACCGTTTCAATAACGTGAACATAAAAAAAATTGTTAAAAGCTTGCCGTGCCGACGAACAATGATCATGATAGCAAGTAAGCATCAAAGGTTATTACCGAGAGGTAAGTTAAAAGGTGCAAATGAGTTGGTCCCATAGTTATTACAAAAGCTAGATAAGCTTCTAATTGATTGAAAAAAAAAAATTGATATTCAAAAAATTTTTTTTTGAATTTTTTCATAAATATACTTACTTGAGGTGACATCTTAAAATTGGTACATCTTCAATTCCTGCAAACACCTGCAGCTGACTTTGACACCATCATTTAGGTAAATGATTCTACTAATCAGTACTGAGAAAATTTAGTGGATCCATGTGGAACCTAAAAAGTTCTAGTCCATAAGAAACATTTTATTTGTTAAAAATTTCAAAAAATGACACCTAACTTCATTTATCTATGTCTACGTAAATAAGTACAACTGAAACAAAATTTTAACAACAAATCAATTATGGGAACATTTTTTTCTACATATAAGAAATGGTAGGATTCCATTTAAAAATTTCGATTCTACTGACATCTTCATAAAGCATTGATAATGATACATTTTATTGAAAAAAATAACTTTATTAAGTAGAAGCTTAACTTTAGATGGCTGTTCTGCAAAGGCTCTTCGGTCAAATGAGTTGCAAAATTGTTTTCGACATGCTGGATGTGTTTAAATTACAAAAAGTGAAAAAATAAATTTATCCCTGTAACTTTTGAAATACCTCCAATGCGCGTGTTTTGACTATGTTTTTCCCAATGTGTGGCGTTGGATAATATATACATTTTAAGCAATTTCTTATGAACAAATTAAGTTTCTCTTGCATATTCTTAAACCATTAGTGCTTCTGTATTTGATTCATACACTTATTTACCCACAAGTGACCACATTTTTCGTGTACAACCCTCATTATATTTTCTTCTAACTCCCTGGGCACATACAGCTGACGTTGTTTTTGGGATCCAATTCGAAAAACTAAACTATTTTCTAAGACATAGCCAGGTACATCACCGGTTTCTAATCCACTTCTTATTTTCTGTATGCTCGTATCTCGAGCCTGTGAAATCTGAATATTCGCATCTAATTCTGAATTTTCCGTTTCTATGGCACCTACCATTTCGATGCGACTTAACGCGTCTACATGCGACATACAGTTCCCTCTACGATGCTCTACTTTATAATTATAGCACTCTAATGCTAAAGCCCACCTAGCGATACGTTTATTCACATCTTTTTTCTTTAGTGTTTGTGACAATCCCTCACAATCAGTCACTACCGTGAATGGTAATCAGTCAACAAATGTATGGAACCGCTCTAGAGCGTACACAATGGCTAAAGTTTCTAACTCAAAACTTATTATGTAGTTTAGATTCGTCGGGCCTCGTTTTTCTGTAATAATAAGCAACTGGATGGAATTTGCCATCACTTTGTTTTTGCATAAGTGCTGCGCCAAAGCCATAGGAGCTGGCATCGCAATGTAGCTCTGTTTCTTTCTGCGGGTCATAAATGAACAAAACTGGCGATGAAGTCAAACTATCTTTTAAAAATTCAAAAGCTTTAGAGCATTCTTCCGTCCAATATAACTTGGTTTCCTTTCTCAAAAGGTTGGTAAGTACATGCACATCCGAATTTCACCATTTTTCTTTTTGACTAACACAACAGCCGAAGCATAAGGTGAATCACTTGATCTATTATTTTTTGGACTTCTATTTTTTCGAAATACGATAAAGGCCTTGGCGCGCAATACATTGGTACGTCATAAGTCAATTTTATTTGCATTGCATAATTCGTAGGTTTAGACTGCACGTTAGAATCTAAATAATATTTTGAAATAGTAGCACTTAGCTTTTCTTTTTCACTTGTAATCAAATTCTCATCTAAAATAATTACATCATTCTTATTCTCGGTGGTGATTGCGCACGTCAACAATCCCAAATCAACAAAATCAATCATATCCTCTTCATTAGTTAAACTAATTAATTCTTATTCAGATATATCCAACAAATGCCGAATGTCTTCAGTTGATGCTTTACAACACCCACTTGCCTTTTCCATTTCTTTTAGTTTGCAAATGTTAGGAATTTCTTCCCTAAAACTTTCTACAGTTACCTTGGTTGGCTCAATCGATTCTATTCTACTTGGATTTTTTAATAAATTCAAAGACACAAGTGCACTGTTTGCTTTTTCTGGCAAAACAAAATTATATTTAATTTTTTTTCGAATTTCAATCAAATAATTTTTTTTTATATTTTATATCAAATTGACATAAATGAATATTAAGTTTCAATAAAACATCTCTCCTATTAATATTGGCACCAGTGACTCGTCATCCGAAAGAATAATGAAATCATGAATTATTGTTTTATGTCGTAAGGTTATTTGACACTTTATTTTTCCGAACGTACTTAATTTTGAATTTCCCATTCCACGAAACAGTGTTGGTAGCTTCTAATTACATGAAAAGGGCACCAGTGACTTCGTTAGAAAACTACTACTACTTCCCGAGTCAAGAAGAGAAAAACACGTTTTAGCTTCAGTGCACTTATTTCTATTAAAGAAGGCAACACTTACCTGTTGGTTAAACTATTGGTGACTTCAGGATCTCCATAAGTTCCCTCAGTAGACATTACAGGTGGTGGTTTATTCAGGCAGTCCTGGTGGAAATGTCCCACTGTATGGCACTTGAAGCACGCATTTGGTGGGCGCTTCGGCTTAGTGCACTTGCTCTGGAAATGCCCAAACTGTGAGCAATTGAAACAGCGAACGGTAGACAAATCAGCAGCATAATTTTTTTGTCTGGTCACAAATGCAGCGACACCAACAGAAGTTCTCGGTGAAATATTCGTTTGAGCCCTTTTCTTTTCGTATCGGCTTAGAAGAGATTTTAGGTCCTGAAGTGAACGTGCACCATTTAAAATTGATATGTTTGATGATCTATCATTTAAACCATCCAAAATGTGTTCAAGTAATTCGCCTTCGGGAACCGCGGCATTAGATGCAATTACCTGCATCTCGATGACATAGCGCTTCACTGACTCACCGGGCTTCAAGCTGTGTGCCTTAAGTTGTTCAAGTACATCACTAAGCTTGTGCACACTACCAAATTCAGCAGTGAGTAGTTGTCTCAAACCTTGGTAGGTGTTTGCCGCGTTTGCACGTAGGAAAATCTTGGCTGTGCCACAAAGTAAAGGTCGCACGGCGATGAATTTGTCATGTTCGCTGCAACGAACGGTGTCTTCGACATCTTGGAACCGCTTATTCACATCATACGCATCGTCACCACTAAATGGGTGCACCATAGCCTTAAATGCTTGGAAATCAAATTTGCGGTGATTATTCGCCTGTACTTCACTCACTCTTAACTCCTCCATCAGTTTTTGCAATTCTCGTTTCTTCCTGGCCAGCAACAACTCACGATTAATTTGGCACATCGCTTTTCCAACAGCGTCATCACCGGCAGCATCATCAATAGCGGAATTATTCACAGCGGTCTCATCATTAGTGGCGTCATTATCACCGGCATCGTCTTCGCCAGTACCTTCATCTTGGCCAAGGCTTCCTCCTTGCATCAGTTCTTCATACATCGGTCGTAAAGTCGCAACGGTGGCACTCTCCTCCACTGCAACACCTGCAGCAATCAAGGCATCGAACATATCTTTTTTTAACACTTTACTCATTTTAATGATAATCCCACTTCTGAATTGAAATAAGTGTTATATTTTTTAAAAACTTTTTATTTAAACAGCAATCAGATCCAATGTCTCCTCTGCTTGCAAAAAATCGAATGAATAGTTTTTCCGTTAAAATATTTCAAAAAACCAACTACGCAAAGAAAGAGAGACAATATAACAAAAAAAAACAAACGCAAATGAAAATGAAAATGAAAATGACATTAGCGTTGCAGCTTAGGGCTGTATTATAAATACTTACAACTTAAGGCTGTGTTACATACCTACTTATATCATATAGCAATTAATAGTAATTATTACAAATTAGATTTTAGTTATTTATATTTTGAGCACTAGCGATTATTAATAAAAAAAGAAAAAATATCAAAAAGTCTATTGAGTATTTTTTATAACTAAAAAACAAACCATAAGTTTTTTCTGGGACAGTCCTTATTTAAAATCCGTTCAGGAGTTTCCAACTTATAATAATTTTTAGAAAAGCCATATCCGGAACTTCACATGACTATATCTCGAAAACTAGATCCGAACGATACTATTTTTAATATATTCTTTCTTAAAATTAAAAGATACTTAAGAAAAAATAGTTTAAAAAAATGCTGGCTTGTGTCAAATTTCATTTTGAAATAGGGTTCGTAGAGGTTGAAGGTAAAAATCTTAATTTAGTTTTTTAAATTTTTTTTACCCTATTTCGAACCAATTTAAGGGATGTTTCATTTGATTTTCGCAAAAAAGTGCACTTAGGTTCATATCAAAAACTTTTTGATTTTTTCTTGATGTGTCAGCGGATTTCAATAGGCTTATATTTCTGGACAAAGCCCATTACTAGGATTAAGGTTACTATTGAAAACTGGACTAGCGCCCTCTGTTTTAAGTAGACAACCTATTTTCAAAAATATTGATTTAAAAAATGGTGCACGTTACAGAGGTTATCCAATTTACTAACATAGTGGGCATGGATCTATGTATCGGGAAATTCGAATCCAAGATTAGCTTTTCTTCTTCTTCTTTCTTTCTTATAAAATAAATTTAAAATGGGCCGGACAAAAGTTAAAAAGTACCGATTTTCCACTTTCTAGTTGCAACACCTCAAATATTATTTTACTGTGAACTGTTATTTGCTTAAAAGAATACCGAAACCGTATATCATTATCTTATTTCAAAACCAAGATATCTGCATTTTTCTAAACTAACAGTCCTGATTTTTTTCGAATCGGAGTCGACAAATTTACATATTAAGGTGATTCCATTTTTTTTTGTTTCAAACCGTTATTATTGATAGAGGAATTCGAATCCGTGACTATTTTTTCTTCTTCTTCTTTTTCTTATAAAAAAATTGAAAACTGACCGGAAAAAAATGAAAAATTCCGATTTTCTACTTTAAAGTTGCAAAATCACTCCATATTATTTTGCCGCCGAACCGGTGTTACATAATTTTTGATGTATTATTATTTTCTTTAAAGAATGCCGTGAGTTGCATATCATTTGTTTATTTCAAGCTCGAGATATCTGCATTTTTCTAAATTAACAGACCTGGCATAATTTGATTTTTCTACCATTTTCAAAATTTAAAGTTATGCCAGTTCTGTTAATGTAGAAAAATGCAGATTTCTCGGGTTTGAAATAAGAAAATGATATGGGCTCATTTAAAAAAGTAAAAAAAAAAATACTCCAATAGTTGCTACCACAGCTGCAATATTTTAATTTTTCTGAATTTGGCCAAAAAAATTAAGAAAATTGATTTTTTCTTATCTTTATTTTTTTTCGATTTTCAATGCCATTACATGAATTTCCACTAAAAAAAATTAATGAGAAACAAAAATAAAATCTGATTTTTGGTTAAAAAATTTTCAAAGTATTTTATAAGCAAGTAATTACAATATTTTGCTTCAATAATTGTTCTCTCTAACAGTGCATGTATTACTTAAAAAAAAAAATAAAAAAAAAATTTAATTTTGATAATATTTGGACCAAAAATTAATTTTTTTTCCTATTGTATTTTTTTAAGGGCCTCCGGGAGTTTTTCGAAAAATTAAAAGACACTTTTTGAAAAATTTTTCTGAAGCTACATTTTATCTTAGACCGAAATTTTTTTTACATTATTAATGTATAACCAGACTTGAGCGTAATCAATTACATTTGGTTATTAATTACACATGCAATTACAATTACTTGTAATTTTGTAATTGAAATGTTTCAATTACAATTACATGTACGTATTACATGTGTACTAGAGCACCCATATGTGCAAAAGTGTGATTTGTTTCGCTCCACACGCTTTTTCTAATAGAATGGGGTTAAAAAAGAAGATCTGCAAAAAAATTTAGTGTTTCTATTGGAAACAGGCCAGTTGCTTTTGACCCAAAGGCTGAAAAGTGAGCTTAAAATGAGTTTTTTTATTTATCGATCTACAACTCTAAAACAAAAGATTTTTGGTGATAACGACTCAGGACATGTCCATGTAAAACTAAATGGCTAATATATCTTTCATACACTATTTGGATCTATATGTGTGCGTTCGTGGTCTTAAATTATGTTAAACACAAATTTTATGAACAATTTTTCCACTTTTTTTTTAACGGTCCCCATTAAATATTCGAAGAAGATAAATTTGTTCCCGTTATCTTATTTAATAGAGTATCTCATGTAGTTTAAGAAAAAATTTTGTTTTTTTTAAAAATATTTATTTTTGATGCTAAGAAAAAAGCTATTAAAATTCATTTTAAAATGTTTTTTTGACTTATCTACATTAGGGTGACCAAAAAAATATCGATTTTTCGATTTATGCGTTGCTTTTATGAAAAATAGTTAGTGTTATGTAAAAAAATGAAGCCCTGAAAAAATCTCATTGAAAAATATTGATATTTAGAGGTCGCAAGTGTCCGATTATTTATAACTCTTCCCAAAAGACAATTCTGCTTCAGATACGGGCTGTTGGCATTGATTCCTATATTTTCGGGTCTGCTGAACACGATGGTGATAGTTGTTTTGCTATACAGTGGCTGGTTTATTTTTTTATAATTTATAAATTTATTGTTGTCGCGTATATAAAACATGTTAAATGATGTTAAGTATAATATGTTAAGATTCGTTTTTATAATAGTTTTAAATAAGGTTTCATGTTAAATAAATTTCATGTCAGTCTTAAAAATTAGCCCTGAGGAAGCAGTCAAATAAACTGCGAAACGTCGGCATAATAAAATTTAAACTCAAAACAAAAAAAAAAATGTTATTCTCTTTTTTTTAATTTTTATTACAAAAAATTTTTGTCACTAATAAGCCTTTTTCAAAAATAATACTTTTAATAAATGTAATTGCAGAAACATGAGTAATCAATTACATTTTCGTTTCAAATTACTTGGCAAAAGTAATGGATAACAATTCTCTAAACGATTACATTTTCATGGATTACTAGTCCAATTACAAAATTAATTAGAATTGCATGTAATTGTAATCTTAAATTACATGTAATTGAAATTAATGTAATTGAAAAAATTTCAATTACAATTACTTTTAATTTTTTTTTCAATTTCAAGTGAATGATTACTTGTAATTGTAATTGAAAAAAAAGTAATCCAAAAGTACCCAAGTCTGCATATAACTATTCAGGATTTATCACTGAAAATTTGGTCCAAAAATATTCGTCGATAAGGTAGAAAAGTGCGATGCCATGAACGACCTCAAAATTTGCGGTGAGCAAGATATCTGGAGACTGGTTCATCCGAAAAAAAAAATTAAATTTTTTTCGGTTAAGCAAATAGTTAGGGGGCGTTTGATCGTTGATTTTTGAAAAAATTAATTTTTGACAAAATGGCGGGCGTACAAAGAAAATTTTCATTTTATGTGCACAAACTTGAGGTCGTTTTAGATTATAAGTCAAAAAATACAAATCAAAAAAAAAAAAAAATCGAACGACCTTAACTATTTGCTTAACCGAAAAAAATTTAATTTTTTTTTTATAATTATTATTTTAATAATGTAAAAAAATGTTGGTCTAAGATAAAATGCAGCTTCAAAAAAAAGTTTTAAAAAAATATCTTTTTATTTTTCGAAAAACTCCCGGAGGCCCTTAAGGGAAATTCATTTGATGAGATGATAAATGGGATCTACATACCATGTTCAGTGCGGCATGTATGCACTAACATTTTCAAATTTTTACCATATTATCTATATATGTACATATGTATGTAGGTACTTAAAGCTATATTTTAAAATTAAAATAAAAAAGTCCGGAATTGTTGAAATTCTGATTTGAAAAAAAAAAAAAATTAAAATTTCGAATCTGATTTCATAATTTGATATAAAAGTAAATTTTTTTGTTGTAAATATATTTAATTCGTAAAACTGCTTCCGAAAAATCCGTATTTCCTTTACTTCGATCCTTTAGACCAGAGATTCACACAAAAATCTACTTCGAGAGCTGGTTACAACAGCCTCAGCTTGCTTCTGCCGTAGTTGCCCGCGGGCGACATAGTGCGCGACATTTTCGACACGGCTTGCACATTATAGAAGTACAATTAGGCCGAACATGAACACAATTCAGAATCTCATTTTTTGTGTTATCCGCTTCACAGAAATTGCCCTTTATATAATTATTCGTTATCATAAAATTTCAACGATATACATATGTACATAATTATGTTCAAATTTCTAACTTAATTCGGCATTTTTTTTTGTTGTCGAAAAGATGCTTTTAATAAATACGAATCATTATAAAACTAGAAAGTAAGAAATTGGATTTTATTTATTAAACATAATCTAAAAACATTAAAACAATCTCAATCAAAAAAATATTCAATTTTTTGTAAAGAAAAACTTACAACATATAAAAAATGCATCAATGTGCCTTTGAAATTTATTAAATATTTAACAGTGCCCTCACGACAGCAAGTGTCCACGTTTAGCACTGAGTGAAGACAAAACACCTTGTAACTTTGAAATTTCATATGCCCCACTGGAGGTAGAAGGGGTTTCACATCGAAAGACAGCACGTTACAGTTTTGTTGTCTTAAAAAAGGGTTCAGTAAAAGATAGCACCCGCCAATGGCCACGCTTAGTTCGTCCAACGCTTGTACGATCGAAGCACGTTATCTGTAAATTATGTACATCACAGGGTAATCTGCAAGAAATCATCTTTACACAATCAAAACACGGAAGGTATGAAATTGTTTTATATATGAATAGTGTATTTTATTATGGTTATTTTGTATGATTGCAGACAAGCCTATAGATGTGCAAAAGCAAGTCGTTGGGGCGACCGATTACCGATTGAAGTTGGAAAAAAATTTTCAGAACTAAATGACACAAAAAGTGAGGAGGAATAAAACATTTATAGTGAATTAAAAATAATTCTGAGCGATATTCGAGTATGGGTAATCACTTACTCCCATATAAACTTGTAAAATTACGTAAATGGGATGCATGAAATGTACTTACGCACTACATGATTGGGTCAATGAATTGCAAAAGTTTATTTTTTGTCAAATATATAAAAATTTATTTCAGAAATAGCATACATAAGTCATCTAAGACTGCCTTGAATTTATTCAAGATTAGCCTGTGCTTCAATAGGGATCGGAATGCAGAAATCAACTTCATCATTCTGTCTCTGAACGCTTCTGTTAATGTCTGTGGTTCCAATTTTAACATTGTAGATGAAAATTTAACATTAAATACAACAAGTTGTGTGTGAGATATCAACGAATTCTTTGTTTATTTTTAAGGCCCATTAATGACATTCGTTCAAGTGGCCGCCGCGGCTTTGATGGGTGGCGCGCATCCGCGCTTCCAGGGATGAAAATTCGTGGAAATGATTACTCAGTGCTAGAAAGTAAAATCCGAGATGTTACCTCTGTATCTGTAAAGGATTTTATATGATTGTCGCTTAAAGTTATAAAATAATTCTCATGCCTTTAGCTAAGTAACGCTGTTTTGAAATAGAAATTGCATTTTCAGTTTTTGTGAATTTTCTCGACAAAATTTGGTCAAACCTCTGGTTCTGAAACCCGAATATACTTTTCCGAAAAATTTTGGCGCACTAAATTCGAATCCGAGGACAGGATTTCTCTGATAGTTCCGGTTCTCGAGGTATTCTAACCTATAAGTGCGAAAATCAAGGTTTTTTCGTAATATCACCCTTATAATCGTAGTCGTTTTTCATTTTCGACGACTGTCGATTTTTTTGTAGTCTCGTTTTTTTATTTCTATCACCGCATGTTTTGGACACGATGTAATTTGTACGACTGGTGACCATTACAATTTCAATGACAACTTTACAATTTGATGCTGACAGATGTTGGCAGCTAGCCATCGGACTTAAACTCGTTAAATTATATCGTGTCTGTAGCGTAGTAGGTAAGCCACTGGACTTTAAAACGAAAAATTAGTAGTTCCATACTGACATTATAATTTTTTTTATATTGAATTTTAATTTAGTTTAAAGGTTTTTGCATAATGCCGCTGTATTAGATAAGCTGTTGAAGTTTCGAAATATTTTGTTTTAAATTTAAAAAAAAAGTACTTCCAGGTAAAGTAATAAACAAGTCAAACTTACATTTACTTTGGGTCAAAAGTTACATTTATTTTTTCTGATCTTAATACATTCTATGTATGTATTTTTCTAGTGAATTCGCAACAAATGATTTCGCGGAGGGTAACTTTAGTGAATTGTGACGTGAATCGACTTTTTTTTATTTTTCAGTATTCACAAAAAACGGGTGATGAACTTTCTAATATGATGACCCTACGATCTGACCTACTCGAAACATATACTAATGTTCTTTTCATGAGAAACAACTTTGTCTCAGACAACAATCTTTTCAAGTTTCAAATTCGTAACCGTATTAAAATCAATTTAATTTACCGTTATCTTGAAGCGCTAACGAGTATGACAAAATCTGATGGTTGGTTCGAACTTAGCGACGCCAAATTACCCTAGATTGTCATAAGTTGACGTTCCTTTAATTTCACATCGGTAAATAAGGTAATAAGTTTGCAAAAAAGTTGCATTTATAATTAAAAATTAACAACATTCAGACTGATCGTCAAATAACAAGATCTCGGTTTCAAAATGTACCATAGATAGTTGCAACTTAAAGGAAATAAAAGATTGCTCAAGAGAATGGAAAAACACATTGCATATAGTATATATTGGATTAAGGTTCTAGTAGGTTATTGTAAGCAGTTATTTTCCTCACCACAATATAATTGTGATTTTGAATCCATTGTTGGAAAAATCCAAGATATGCCATCTCCAGCCATTATATCAGGAAATAGAAAACTATGAAAGCTGTGACAGTACTTGGCTCACCACTTTTACAAAATGTTTGTCAAAATGCTTGATGCCATGGATGGTTTTGTCGGCAATGGTTGCCAACAATGTCACTTGCCTGGAAAACAAGGTCGCAAAAGCTCTACATTGGATACAGCAGTCATAACAATGAAGCTGCATAGTTATTACAGCTCTTTGAACCTGTGAATGGCAGCATTCCACATAGGGCTACCAGATGGCATACTAAAGTAGCAAAAGTGTTACTTTTGCAAGGCTGTGCTACTTTTCACCCTAAATGTGCTACTTTTGGATGGTTGCATTTTGATGTTTGCATTGAAAAAAAAAGTCATATTCTTTTAATTTGCTGGGGTTTTCTCGTACAAAGTGAGGACCTTTTTTTTTGTGTTCATAATAATAGGAGCGATAACACACAAAACCAAATAAAAGGATTTTTGTTAGATTTTAGTTATGACAAAAAAAATTTATTCCCGGAAACTTAGTTCTTGGTATCAGCAGCACTTTTACAAAAAAAAAAAAACTTTAATACGATACATATTTTTAAAAAAAATAAACTCTACTTCAACTTCATATACTGGATGTGTTCAAAATAATAGGAGTGTTTGCTAAATCCATGAATATATGCTAATAAAAAATTAAAATTTTGAAACTATTTATTAATAAGAACAAAAACTAAGCTTAATATTTAGTCGAAAAGCTTTTTTTTAAAAAACTGCTTCACAGGGACGTTGCATTGAGCCCAAAAAATTTTGATAGCGTGTGGGAGATATATTTGTCCAGGCTTCTTGGAAGATACTCCAAAGCTGCTTTTCATTTGTTGGCTATGCATTGCTTACTTAGTTTTTGATGTTGCACCACAAGTTTCCGATTGGATTTAGGCCTGGTTACTGAGCAGGCCACTGCATAACCTCAACACCTTTCACCCGAAACCAATCCTTTGCCTGTTTACTGGTGTGCATCGGGTCATTGTCTTGCTGGAAGATCCAACGAAGTGGCATTTCATCTTCGGCTAAAGAGAGCATAACGTCTTGTAAGACGTTGACATACACAACTTGGTCCATAATGTTTTTAATTTTTTGTTTTTTTGTAAAAGTGCTGCTGAATACTAAGAACTATGTTTCCTGAAATAAACTTTTTTTGTAATAACTAAAATCTAACAAAAAATCCTTTTATTTGCTTTGTGTGTTATCACTCCTTTTATTATGAACACAGCTGTATATGTTATCTAAATTACTCGAATTTTTCTGAGCCATAATCTAAAATCAGGGAACATATTGTAGCAAAATTTAGTTTACGCCAGAAAATTCTCGAAATAAAAACCAACAAAAGAAAATTAAACGATACTAGCTAGCATCACTGGATGTATAAATACTTTTACACCATCTAGCGGCAAATAATAAACCGAACAGACGCTGCAGTACACTATAATAGTCGATAACCGAGAGAAATTATCACCGTCGTACAACGCCATCTAGAGTATAAAAGCAACATTCTGGACAATTGTGAACTCAACGTCGATACGCCATTTACTGGTAAATTATGTATAATGGTAGTGGATTATTCGAGAAAGTGATGCCTGTAGTATAAAAGGGTGTCATCTGAGTTTTCGGACACAGTTGAATTAAAACAGTGAAGCAGAACAGTTGAAATAAAAAAGTGAAGCAGAACAGTTGAATTCAAACAGTGAAACAGAACAGTTTATTTTGAAAGTAATACAGTGTGTTCCGTAATAAAGTAAAACAGTTGTCTATAAAGTGTTAGATTAATATTTGAATGTTAATGAGATAAACAATTGTACCGTGTAAAAACTAAATATTGTGATTTAAATAAACCATTTTATAACTAAATAAGTTTGTGTGTTTTTAATTGTTACACAATCCAGTGATCGAACTCAGAAAAGTGAAAGAGATCGAAATTATCGTCAAAGAGACAGGAATTTCGTAACAATTGGTGTCAGAAGTGGGATTGTGTAAAAATAATTAACAATCAATTAAAAAAAAAAATAAAATAAAAATGGTTAAGTTTGACGATGCAAAAGTTACTGAGTTAGGAGATGACGTTGAATCATTCAAGGAAAAAGTTCAAAATAATCTTGAAAAAGTTCAAAATAATTTTGAGGACGTAAATAAAAAGATTCAACAGTTGGAAATAAGCGAACCAACCACTCAAGTGATAAGAGAAATCAGCTCAGAGAGGCTTAAGGCACCCTCGTACGATGGAACAACGCCATTTAGTGTTTTCAAGCTCCAGTTCGAAACAACATCTGGTCACAATCGTTGGGATAACGAAAGCGCAGTTGCAGCGCTAATTGTGGCATTAAAAGGCGCAGCTGCAGAAGTATTGCAAACAGTTCCAGTGGCGGAGCAAAAAAATTACAAGGCGGTGATGGATGCCTTACAGCGAAAATATGGCAGTGACCACATGAAGCAGATTCACATATTGGAGTTGAAAAGTCGTATCCAGAAATCTGGTGAGTGGTTGCAGTAGTATGCTGCGGATATTGAGCGATTGGCACACCTTTCTTATCCTGACGAGGTAAGTGTCGTAGCTGAAAAATTCAAAATAGAGGCGTTTATTGACGGCATACGTGACTCAGATACAAAACGCGAGACAATGAGGGACCCGAAGACAACATTTAACGAAACAGTAACGGTTGCCCTCACTCAGGAGACGATTGTGTTGACATGCCGCCCATCACTGAAAACTCGTCGGATGGAGGTGGAGGCCGAAAAGAAAAATTCATCGTTCGCCAGCGGTAGCTTCAGCGGAAAATGCTACAACTGTGGTAAGCAGGGACACATGGCACGTGACTGCAAATCACGTCGTAAACGATCTGCATCACGTTCACCAAGAAGAAAAATTGGAAATAGGGTGGACGATGGCAAAAATGGTAGCGAGCAGCAGTCGTTAAACTAAAGAGAGTCAGTACAGCGGGGCGTGAGCTGACTCTAACAGATGATTGCCCCATAGTCTTGGTTTCGAAGCTCTGCCGAAATTCCAACAGCCTTACCATCGGTGGAAAAATCAACGAAAGACCATGTGAGCTTACTTTGGATATGGGCGCATCGCATTCAATTGTGAGGAGAGACTTATTTGATAGACGACGAGTAACGCCATTAAATGGAATCCAATTGAATACAGCGACAGGAGAAATTGCGCAAATAGTAGGAAAAGTTACAGCGAGTTTTCTCATCGGCAACAAAACTGTGGAACATGATTTTATTGTTGCAAACATCACCGATGAGGTTATCATTGGCGTGGACTTCATGATTCGACACGGGTTCACTTTGGATCTTAAGAAAAAAACGTTAAGGTAAGCCAATGTAGAGTTGCCTTTAGAAATTGGTTGTGGACAAAAATTAACAATTGCAAGAGTCTCCATAAGTGAGTGCTGTCGAATTGAACCCAACACCGAAGAAATTATTTGGGCCACAACAAATGAAGACTGTGGGACAAGCCATCTGTGGGTAGTGAAAGCAGATAAGAAAAATTTAAAGAAAGACCCTAGTAAACACAAGAACAGACAGAAAAATACCGGTGCGAATTTTGAATCCAACAAATAAGCCAAAATGGATGCAAAAAGGTGAACTTATAGGGCAATGTGAGAAAATTACGGCTGTGATAAATTGTGAAAATGACCAGCAGAACACACAAGGTACAACTTTAACGAAATCGTAGGCCTTGGATGTATTGACGAAAGAATGGACGAAGGAGTTGTCTGCTCAGAACAAAAATAAAGCAAAAAGGTTTCTGCAAAAACATTGGCGGATATTTGCCTCCAATGGAGAAAATAATGGCCGAACATCAGTTGTCAAACATCGCATTGATACAGGTGATTTTCAGCCGATTCGTTAACCTCCAAGGAGGCTAGCACTCGCTAAGAGAGAAGTAGTGACGGGCCTTATAGAGGATGTGGCGCGAGAAAATGTCATTGCACCATCAGAAAGCCCATGGAGTTCACCGGTCGTACTTGTCAAGAAAAAGGACGGAAGTATGCAATTCTGTGTGGATTAAAGAAAATTGAATGACGTCACCAAAAAAGACAGCTACCCGTTACCCAGAATCGATGATACACTGGATACGTTATCTGGAGCAACATGGTTTTCCACCCTGGACTTACAAAGTGGATATTGGCAGGTGGAAATAGATGAAAAAGACAAGGAGAAAACTGCCTTTAGTATTGGGAATGGTCTATGGCAGTTCAACGTCATGCCGTTTGGTCTTTGTAACGCTCCAGCTACGTTTGAGCGGTTAATGGAACGAGTTCTCAAAGGACTACATTGGAAGACTTGTCTAGTGTATCTCGATGACATAATCATCATAGGTAAAGATTTTGATGACCACTTGAAAAATCTGGAGGAAGTGTTTGAGCGCTTGGAGGCAGCTGGACTAAAATTAAGTGCGAAAAAGTGCTCACTTTTCCAGCGTGAAGTCAAATATCTGGGGCACAAGGTTACGTCAGAAGGAATACACACAGATGAAGATAAAATAAAAGCTGTGAAAAATTGGCCACGACCATCTAATCTTCATGAGTTGTGAAGTTTTCTGGGTCTATGCACTTATTACAGACGCTTTATTTCTGGTTTCGCAAATGTTGCAAGCAGTCTACATGAGCTGACACAGAAGAATCGGAATTTCGAATGGAGTGGTGCACAGGAAACTGCATTCCAGAAGCTGAAAGAATTACTGTCTACAGCGCCAATACTCGCGTACCTAATACCCGGCAAAGATTTTGTATTGGACACCGATGCGAGTGGCCATGGTATTGGAGGAGTTTTGTCCCAAATCATCAATGGACAAGAAAAAGTCGTCGCATATTTCAGCAAAATTCTGTCGAAACCTGAGAGGAATTATTGCGTAACTCGGAGAGAGTTACTGGCAGTAATGGAATGAGGACAGACCATGCGGCATTAAGGTGGCTACTTTAATTCAAGGATCCTGAAGGTCAAATCGCACGGTGGATAGAACGCTTGCAGAGCTATGATTTCACCATAGAACATCGCAAAGGAAGCCAGCATGGAAATACGGATGCACTTTCCCGTCGTCCATGTAAAATAGAATGCGGTCATTGTTCACGAACGGAAAATAAAGCTGGAACAATTGATGTGCGAATTTTGAACGTTTTGCCTGAAGAAAAGTGGACAAAAGAGGAGGTAAAACGGGACCAGTGCAGTGATACAGATTTGTCAACTATAATTAAGTATAAGGAGCTGGGTAGGAAACCGGCGTGGCAAGAAATTTCAAATGAAAGCCAAATCTGTAAAGCATACTTGGCGCAATGGCAAAGTTTGGACTTGCATGATGGTTGTCTCTACCGAATCTGGGAAAGCGAGGATGGTAAAACTCGCTCAAAACTGCTGGTTATTCCAAAGGCCAAATTTAAGGAAATAATCGAGGATTATCACAATGGATCGAGTGGTGAGCATCTGGGCATAACGAAAACCACAGAAAAAATAAAGAAACGGTTTTATTGGGTAGGATGCCAAGAATCAGTTGCTGACTGGATCCGCCGTTGTGACCAATGTGCAATTGCTAAAGGACCACGGCAACGCATTCGGGGAAAAATGCATCAGTATAATGTTGGAGCTCCCTTTGAGAGGATAGCCATGGATATAGCGGGACCTTTTCCAATCAGCAATGCAGGAAATAAATACATCCTTGTGGTAATTGATTACTTCAGTAAGTGGCCAGAAGTATATCCCATTCCCAATCAAGAAGCAAAAACAGTGGCAGACATTTTCATCAAAAATTGGATTTGCCGATATGGATCTCCACTTGAGTTGCATTCCGACCAAGGACGAAATTTTGAGTCGATACTTTTTAAGGAGGTTTGTGACATGCTTGGAATTCAGAAGACACGTACCACAGCTTTGCATCCTCAGTCCGATGGCATGGTCGAAAGGTTCAACCGTACTCTACAGGAGCATTTAAAAAAAGTTGTCGATAAAGAACAAAAAGATTGGGATGAGCATCTACCAATGTTTCTGATGGCTTATCGGTCGTCAATACACGATACTACTACAGTCACGCCAGCAAAAGCAATTTTTGGTACGGACTTGAGGCTTCCAGTAGATTTGAAGTACGGAGTAAGCGTTGTCCCAGAAACGACCCATGCTGACGATTACATGTCGCGGAAAAGAGAAGAATTAGCAGATATACACGAGCTTATCAGGAGACGTACTCAATTGGCTAGCGACAAGATGAAAGCTCGGTATGACCTGCGAGTAAATACTAAAGGGTTCAAAGAAGGTCAACTAGTGCTGCTACATAACCCACAACGAAAACGAGGCTTGTCTCCTAAGTTACAGACTCATTCGGAGGGACCTTACCGGATCATCACAAGGATTAATGATGTTGTGTATCGAATCCAAAAATACCCCGGGAACAAAAGTAAATTTAAGGTAGTCCACATCGAAAGGCTGGCACCTTATACTAGAGACGGAGAGACTCTTGTTCGGGACGAACAAGTTTAAGCGGAGGGCAGTGTAGCAAAATTTAGTTTACGCCAGAAAATTCTCGAAATAAAAACCAACAAAAGAAAACTAACCGATACTAGCTAGCATCACTGGCTGTATAAATACTTTTACACCATCTAGCGGCAAATAATAAACCGAACAGACGCTGCAGTACACTATAATAGTCGATAACCGAGAGAAATTATCACCGTCGTACAACGCCATCTAGAGCATAATAGCAACATTCTGGATAATTGTGAACTCAACGTAGATACGCCATTTACTGGTAAATTATGTATAATGGTAGATTACACGCCATCTAGGAGGTAGTGGATTATTCGAGAAAGTGATGCCTGTAGTATAAAAGGGTGTCATCTGAGTTTTCGGACACAGTTGAATTAAAACAGTGAAGCAGAACAGTTGAATTAAAACAGTGAAGCAGAACAGTTGAATTCATACGATGAAACAGAACAGTTTATTTTGAAAGTAATACAGTGTGTTCCGTAATTAAGTAAAACAGTTGTCTATAAAGTGTTTGATTAATATTTGAATGTTAATGAGATAAACAATTGTACCATGTAAAAACTAACTATTGTGATTTAAATAAACTAAATAAGCTTGTGTGTTTTTAATTGTTACACAATACAGTGATCGATCTCAGAAAAGTGTAAGAGATCGAAATTATCGTCAAAGAGACAGAAACTTCGTAACAATACAAATAGTTGTTGTTTTCTGTTGTTCAGAAATTTAAACATAAATACTAGGGTGGAGCGAACATTTTTTTTTTTCGATTTTCGAAATGGGCCATATGCGAAAAGATGCTCCATAATATACTTAATAAAAAGTATTTTGGTACTTTTTGATATTTTAATGTTTTGTACTGCCGCAAAGACACTGAAGTTTTGAAAAAAACAAAATAATATCACGCTAGACATTTGGCATTTGGGTTTTGTGAAAATGTACTGAATCGAGACTTCAAATGTACTTTTTAGAGGCTGAATGTAATATTTTGTTTTCAAGACCGAAAAAAGTACAAATGTTCCAAAAATGCTAACACTGCGCTAGACTGCGGCGCAAAATCTTTTGTTTAAATCTTTTTCATCATTGGTTAGCTTCTGCTTTCCTTTTTCTGTGCAACGCGCTATGTTTGATTAACTTGCGGCAGTACTAAAACTCAAAATTTTGAAAAAATATTTATATTCCTATAAAATGTGATAGATGGAACACCTTTTACGCACTGGCCCATTTAGAATATATAAAAATAAAAAATCTCCATAGAGTCGCGCTCCACCCTAATAAAAATACTCAGTAAAATTAAAAATTAATTCAAAATTGTCGTTGCACATTGTGATTTTTTGCTTATCTGGAGGGACTTTATTCAATTGCAGTCGTAGTTTGAGAGACATCGACTTGAAATTTAGCATGTGAACTTCTATTCCCAATGCGGAGAAATCACTTTCAGACAAAAACCACGTCCACCTCACTTACAAATCATCCTTTTTTTTCTGAAAAAATTAAATAAAATTAATTGTAGTGGAGATATCAACTTGAACAAGTTAAGGTGTTATTTTCGGAGAGGCCGAAACTCACATACCCTACACTGCACTGAAAGTACCTTTTCATCAAATGTTAAGAAGACGTTGAAGAGTTGAATAAGTCAAAAAAAATGTGAAATGTTAGAAAGGTTGACAGAGGTTGAAAAATGTTGAAAAGTCGTAAATATATGCAAAATGTTGAAAAAAGTTGAGAGAGGTTGAAAAACTCTAAAAAAAATGAAAGAGGTTGAAAAAATTTGAAACTATTCAAAATTGATGGAAAAGTCGAAAAAATAAAGAAACTTATGAAGAAAGTTGAAAGAGGTTGAAAAAGTCGAACAAATACATATGGGATATATTGGAAAAAATTAAGGGTTGAAAAAGTCGAAAAAATATGGAAAATGTTGAAAAAATCGAAGTCAAGAACTGTAAAAGGAGAATCAGTTGAAGTAATATCAGCCAAACTTTTAAATTTACAACAAAAGAGCAAAACTGCCAACACAAGAGGTTGAGCAATTGACAAAAGCCCTAGCAGGTGCTTACATTAATGATGGCTTAAATTCTCATTTAGCCACCAAATACAGCACAGATCAAGCTGTAAAGGCCATGACCAAAAACTGCGCTATTGATAAGGTAAAACTTATCATGCAGGCAGGCACATTCACTAACATGAATGATGCCATGTCGAAATTTGTTGATAGTTGCACAGAGGCAACAGGACGGAAACCTGCGGCAGAGGTAATTATAGAGGCCGATCATACAACAGAGGCGGCTTCAGATATAACAATAATAGATACAATAATAACAGAGGCAATCCTCGAGGCGGCTCGTACAGAGGCGGCCAAAACAGGGGACGCGGACAACAGAATCAGGTCCGAGTTACGCAAGGTAACTCGGAAAACCAGCAAGCTCCCTTGAGCAACCAACAGTAAAAATACTGAACATAAATCTAAGTCTCAGTAGTCTCATTAAAGTACATAATGAAAAAAAAAAACATTAACATTACTAGTAGATACAGGAGCAAATGTCTCAATCTTAAAGAAAAACTCAAAATTAATCAAAATTACAAAACAAATATAACAGGAATTGAACAGGGAACAGTACAGTCAATTGGACAATCCACAATTAATCTACTTTTCGATTACTTCGTAATCAGTCACGATTTCCAAATAGTCTACAATAAATTTCCCATACCATGCGATGGAATTCTTGGACTAGACTTCATTAGAAAATTTAATTGTATAATAGATTATCAACATGATGAATTCATCATGAAACCGAAATCACTTAATTATCAAATACATGTACCACTATTACATAATGATATTGACAATTCAATATTATTACCAGATAGATCAGAAGTATTGAGAAAAGTTACGCTTCTGACAAATGAAGAAAATGTATTGATACCAAACCAGGAAATTCATCCTGGGGTGTTAATAGCTAACAGTATAGTAGCATGTAATAATGCAATAGTTCGTATTTTAAATACAACAAATAACAATATAAAAATTCAAAACCCAAAAGTAAACTTCGAATCAATAGAAAATTATGAAATTGAGACACAACTTACAAACGAAAATAACAGAAGAATATATTGGAAAAAGTTAAAGGGTTGAAAAATTCGAAAGAATATGGAAAATCTGAAATATGCAACGCCCACTTCTCCAATTCCGCCCACTTTTGGTTCAACAAATTATATTTGTAATCGACATCCTCATATTAAATTTCAGCACAATAGCTTATATAGTTTGCGATATATGCTGCAGTTTAATTTAAAATTTAGGGCGGTGACACACCCACTGGTACAATCCAGCCCGGTTTTGATCCAGAAATAGCTTTTCATAAGCAAACCCCTAACACCAAATTTTAGTATGATTGCTCACTTATTTCGATAAATATGCCACTTACCGTATTTTATTTGTATGGGAGGTGCCACGCCCACTGGTGCTATTTCAGCCACTTTTGATTCAGATATACTCTATAGCAACTGAAACACTTTCATTAAATTTCATAGAAATTACTGCAATAGTTTACTTAAAACAGGGCTTACAAATTTATGTTAATATGGGAGGTGCCACGCCCACTGATGCAATTCTGTCAAAACTAATTTATTTTTAAAGCCTATAGTAATTGACATCTAAACACCAAATTTTATGAAGATTACTCTCTTAGTACATTATTTATAATAATAAACAGTTTTTGCTTATATGGGAGGTGCCACGCCTCCAGGTACTATTGTACCAAATTTTTGTAATAAAAGACCTTACAGCAAGTATATCTACCTCATTAAATTTCATCACGATTACGTTGTTCGTTCTCTTAATATAACGTTTATAAATATTGTGGGCGGTGCCACGCCCTTCAGTGAGTTTTTTCAGTAAAGTGGCTGAGCTTGTATTGATGAATGCTTTCAGCGGCATCATCTCCAAAATTTTTATGGAAATCGTCTGTGCCAATTTTGAGATATAAGGAATCAAAATTTTTAACAGTAGAAAATTGCCACGCCCACTTTTTTGATTCCGCCCACTTTTATCTCAACTCAAGATATATTTGATATGTATCCGCTTACCAAATTTCATAACAATATCTTGCACGGCTTATGGGATATGGTGGTATAAAGGTTAAAATTTAGGGCTGTGCCACGCCCCTGTAGGAAGCTTTGAAAACTTGAAACCTTATCTAATCCTAATCTTGTTCACATGTGCATCAAATCACCAATTTTCATCAAAATCGCTGCAACTTTTTTCAAAATTGACCTGAGTATATATACATAGGGTATGGGCGGTAGGCGTGTCAGTTAACCGATTTCGCCCATTTTCAATAGCAAGATGCCTGCAAGAAGATATGACCTGTGTGTGAAAGTTTCATTCAATTAGCTCTCTTGGTTTTCCCGTAAACCTGATTTCAACAGACAGACAGACAGACAGACAGACGGACGGACAGACAGACAGACAGACGGACATCGCTAAATCAACTCAGGTGGTGACGCTGATCAAGAATATATATACTTTTCCATACCTGCCATGCCTCCTTCTATGTGTTACAAACGGATGGACAAAGTGAATATACCCTCGGTGTAGGGTATAAAAAAATATTTTGATATTTTAATTCCATATATCTCAAAAGGTGCTCAAACGATTTTCATAAAAATTTTAGAGATGATGCCACTGAAAGCATTCATCAACACAAGCTCAGCCACTTTACTGGAAAAGCTCGTTGAAGGGCGTGGCACACCCCACAATATTTATAAACGTTATATTAAGAAAACTAACAACGTAATCGTTATGAAATTTAATAAGGCAGATAAAATTTCTAGAAGATATGTTTTCGCAAAAATTTGGTGCAATGGAGCATATGGGCGTGGCAACTCCCATACAAGCAAAAATAGTTTAATGTTATAGATAGTGTAATGATGAGAGTAATCTTCATAGAATTTAGCTTGGAGGTGTCGGCTGCTATGGGCTTTGAAATTGAATGAAAATTGGTGAGATTGGTGGGCGTGGCACCTCCTATGTTACCATAAAGTTGTAATCGTTACATTAATTCAACTATTGCAACAATTGGTATGAAACCTAATTTAGGTGGTTTACTTTCTATAAGGTATAGCTGAATCAAAAGTGGGTGAAATAGCACCAGTGGGCGTGGCACTCCTACACGTAAAGTACCTTAAGTGGCATATCTATCAAAATATGTGATCAATCATATTAAAATTTGGCAAAAGTGTGTTGCTTATGGAAAACTATTTCTGGATAAAAAATGTACCATATTACACCAGTGGGTGTGTTACCGCCCTAAATTTTAAGACTAATTACGGCATACTTGTATCGCAAACTATACAACCTATTGGGCTAAGATTTGGTATGTGGATGTCAACGACGAATATAAATTAGTAAACCAAAAGTGGGCGGAATTGGAGAAGTGGGCGTGGAAAATTTAAATTTCTTAGTTTTTATTCGATTTTTTCAATATTTCTTTTGACTTTATCAACCTTTTATCTTTTTCCAATACATCCCATATATATTTGTTTAACTTTTTCAACTTCTTTTATTTTCTTCATTATTTTGGAATTGGAATTGTTTCATCATTTCTTAACCTCTTTCAACTTTTTTGAACATTTTCATATTACTTCGACATTTTTAAGCTTTTTTCAACATTTTTCATTTATATTCGATATTTTGAATTTCTTTCTACTTTCTTCAATGGTTTCCATATTTTTTCGACTTTTTCAGTCTTTTACAACTATTTCAACATTTTTTAACCTCTTCCAAACTTTTTTACATTTCACATTTTTTCGACTTATTCAAAGTCTTTTAACATTTATTTAAAAGGGACTTCCAGTGCAGTGTAGGGTATGTGAGTTTCGGCCTGGCCGAAGATATCAGCTTAACTTGTTTTATTTGGTTTGCTCTTTCAAGTTATTCTGAGCACATGGAGCACGAAACGAATCACAAAATGAAACTCAAATTTGGCTCCAATTAAAAAAACTCTGACCTAAAAAATAAAAAAGACTACAAACCTACACCAATACATATCACAGGTTAAAGAAAACCCCCATTCAGCTTAATGAAATCCAACGCCTTCGAAAGGTTAAGAAACATTTTGGCATCAGAGATGTCATGGTATGTCAGGTACCCAGACTATAAGAAAGCTTTCGACTTAACCACCGATACTTCAGCCTGCGGCATTAGGGCAGTTCTCTCCCAGCACGGTCGTACAATCACAACGATCTCCAGAACAATGAAGAACAGGGAGATGAATTACGCAACTAATGAGAGGGAAATTTTAGCCATAGTATGGCTAAGGAAAATCACACAGAATTTGAATGCGTTGGAAAATCAGGGCTCAGCATCCGACGTAGCCACAATCCATAGTGAGCTGTCTCTGACCTATATGGTGGAAACGACAGAAAAGCCCTTGAACTGCTTTGCGAATCATATCTTGGAGGAAGCACGTTTTCAATTGAAACGTAATTTCATTCTGTTTGTCAAAAAACGCGCCATGCTATACATTTTACCGACAGGGAATCCCTTGTTGCAGAAGTAAACTCTGGTAAATCCGGACGTGGTCAAAACCATACATTGTGATCTGCCAACTTTACAACGCATTCAACATGATTTGGTAAAAAGGTTCCCAACCACAAGGTTTTGGCAGAATTTGGTTGCTGATATCTTTGATAAAAATGAGAGAAGGGAGATAATTACTGTAGAGCATAATCGCCCAAGAGAATGTGAAGCAGGTTTTGGCCGACTATTATTTTCTAAAAATGACAAAGTTGGCCAAAGAAGTGGTGTTAAACTGTAAAATCTGTTCGAAAGTCAAGTATGATAGACACCCGAAAGACAGGAGCTCAGCAAAATGGGGGAAATTTCACACATCGACATTTTTTCCACAGATAGGAAGTTCTTTCTGACCTGCACTGACAAATTTATATATCCATATGCGAAATTGATCTACAGCGACAATGAAGCCTCTTTAAATTCAGGGACAATAACTGTCCTCTCTACTGTTGAATCATTTTGGGCTTAGCATTGTCAACGCGCCCCACTCTACAGTACCTCGAATGGCCAAATAGGACGGTTTCATATCTCCCTTCTGGAGATAGTGAGGTTCATAAGGCTCGAAAGAAGGATTGATAATACAGTAGACCTCATCCTACAGGCGACAGTAGAGTACAACAGATCGGTGCACTCTGTCACCGGCATGAAACCCATTGAAATACTCCACTCATCTTTCCCAAGAAAGTAAAGAATAAAGTTCGGGCATCGCAGGAGCTCCAAATCGACAGAAATAATCAGAAGAGACAAAACAGGGTCTTCGAGGTAGGCGAGAAAGTTTTTGTAAAAATAAACAGAAGGCTCGGGAATAAATTAACCCCCTTATATGTCGAAGAGAAAATAGAGCAGATTTAGGGACAACAGTCCTAATTAAGGGGAGAGTGGTCCACAAAGACAACCTAAGATAGTGACCTAGGTTTTACCTCTGGCATTTTCTAGAATTTCAAATTCAATTTAAGCTCACGTAGGTTTCGTTTTATAATTACAGGTTTTTTCCAACGATATTGTCTTTACTCACAATAGTGACGCACAGTGATGCTTCTAGTGTATGCTAGCTGGACAAAAATTAACTTTCTTTTAAAGAAAATAACGGTATAGTTTTGCAAGGAATACTCTCAAAGCTAGAAAACCAATAAATATTTTTGTTTTCTGGAAGTAAATTTACAGTTTCAGGCGGTTGAAGTCAGAAAAACTGTTTTGTTCAACTTATAATTTCTGAAAAATTGTGATTGAGTAGTCGTGAAAAGATATTTTTTTCTTATTCGTCAATATTAAAGAAACATTTTTTTCAATGTATTTCAAAGTTGAAGGTAAGCACTAATGAAATTAATATAGAAAGAAAAAAATAGTTTTATGGTTTTTTATTGAAAATTTTACAAAAAGATGTTTTATAAATGGCAATATTAAATTTACTTTCCTAACTTAGCCATTTTATTATTTTTAATGAAAAACATTTTTTTCACTGTTTCTCCTGAAAACAATATCTCTTTTGCACATATGAATGCAGTGTGGCCCATAATAACTGTCAGTAAAACAAAGTGTTATAAAAATCAAAGTCGTCTACAATATTTTTTTTTTATTTATCACAAACGTTTAGCAACATTCCAGAATTTATTAAATTAGTGATGAAGTTCGAAACTATTCACATTCTCCATTTCGTCCCTAATCCTTCTCAAACGCTGCTTGAACCCATCAATTGTTAAGCCTTTTGTTGACCTTACTTTACCAAACATATGGCCCCATACGAAAAAATCCAATGTATTGAGATCCGGTGATGATGCTGGCAATTGTTCCGCAGAGATGAAATCAGGCAAATTTTTCGCCCCTTTTCCTATTTGAGATACTGCTCCCCACACCTTGATTTTGGTCACGTTTTGATATCGCTCAGCAGTCAATTCATATCTTGGAGCATTCGCAAAACTTCTTGCGTACACACGGTTATTCTGCTGCTTGTGGCTGCCTTGCAGGAAGAACAGTTTTTCATTCGAAAAGATTATTTCATCTCCACCTTGCCAGTCAAGTAGCTCCTTACTTTTTGTAACAGGTAATTGCTTTTGCTTATTTGTTAGCTCATGAAAGCGTTAGCTTTTATAGGCCTTGGGTCGTAGATCATTCCTGATAAGAAGCTGCTTGAAAGTTTTTTATATTTTCATATCCTTTTCCACAGAACTGGCTGATTGAGCAGGATATCGTCGTCTCACTTGTTTTATGACGTCATTTGTTCCCACAGTCCGACTGCGTCCAATTTTTTTTTAATCTTCGAGCCTCCCATATCCTTATATCGTTTTATTGTCTAATGCAGCGGTGGGCACAAAAATATAACCAAAGAGGAAAACAACAACATCAAGCAACAACAAACGAAATTTTAAAGTTTTTTTTACTTTCATCAAAATTGCCATTAGCACAAAAAAAAACAAATTACACTACAAACAAAAACAATTGCTAAATTCGTCAAGACACAATGCGGCGCCGTCATTTATGCCTTTGTGTTTTGTTTTTGTTTTCATTTGAATTCAAGTCAACGCTGTGCCTCGATTGAAATTCTGCGAATTTTGTGCCTCGATAGCGTTGAAATTCTGCGAATTTTGTGCTTCGATAGCGTTAAAGTTCTGGGAATTTTTTTTCGCTAGGTTGTGCGTCGAATAACGGTTAGAGCAATGTGAGGAAATTGAGGCACTAAGTGCCCTTCTCTGGTCTAATGTATGAATTTTTCTGCTATTCCGAGTGGTTTTAGTGTTTTTATGATGTCACAATTTCCACAATTATTTTTTTTTTTATATTTGTAACTAAGTCACGTTTACCTTCCATGGCGTTTCTGAGTTTGATATAAAGAATATTTTTTTGCCGTGTACTTTCGTTGTGTACAATTAAATTTTGAAAAGCAATGCATCCTTAGATTATAAAAAAATCAGGTTTTCAATTTTTTTTCGGAACAGTGAAATTTACTGACAGTTATTATGGGCCGCACTGTATATATTTTTTTTAGAATACATATTTTCTATCAATAAATGTGAGAATGGAAAAAATTCGCAAAAAAGATAAAAACTTAAACCTTGCTCAATACGTTGCTTATAACTTTAGACCCATTGGTATTTTCTTACTTTGCCCGAACAAATGTCTGCATAAATAACTTTTATGCGAAACCAGGATAGAGATACATTTGTACTTAGATATTATTAATAATAAATGTAAATATAGAATTGATAAATGACCGAAATTCAGGTTTTTTTTTTAGTGAATTTTACATAAAAGAACGTGAAAAGCTGAAATTGGATCTTTCACTAAAAAATTCATAGCTTCGCCATTTATCCATGGATTTTCATCAATAGCAGCTTGTTTTTTTTTTTTTTGAAAAAGAGTCATTTTTGCAAAAAATATTCAAATTGGACACATATTTTCGGTTTCTATTTTAACAAGGACTAAATTTTTCACATAGACTTCTCCTAAGAAATCAAATTTTTTAGCTTTTAAAAATCACAAGCATCTGAACTACTAAGCTAATCTGAAAATTATCTAGGAAAATGTTGTATAAGCATTAAGTTTAGTGTGTTGTTGGCCAAATGGATCACTTAAAACTCAAGATATACTCAAAAACGTCGGAAAAACTCCGAGAATTAACATTAATTCACCTGTACTGGCCCAGGAGGTCATACAATCTTTTTTTTTGTTTTGACCCAACAAATACAAAAAAGTCAAAAAAAAAAAAAACAAATATTGTCCAGCCAGCTTGTTCTAGTCGTAACACTTTGTGACGACTCGAATGACTGAATACACTCACTACGATTATGTACCGATGCTGGACGGTGATGCACTATGTGGGACCAGCATGACGAACATGTGAAAAATTTGTTGTTCGCTTTAAATGTTCACCACAGGTTAGCGAGAAGTCCAAATTTCCTGGTCACAGCCTTAAAAGTTGTTACTATTACTATACAATATTACCTTAGCGTAAATATGTATTATCATTTTGGAACATGCTGGCTTAAAATTAATTTTCATTGATCATCTCACAGGGACTACCATTACAAATATTTTAATAGTATCTAGTATTATGGTATTGCAATCAGATAATATAATACATTTCATTATCAAGTACCCTAGAATTAAGTTTGTATGTAAGAAGGTAACAATCTTCCGCGTTGCGCATAATTGCACAATAATAGAAACGAGCAATAACTGTTACAGGCTCATCCTTTCCATTTTTCAGTGCCCTTTAAGCATAACTCAAATCATTAAAATCATTGTACCCCACTCTGGATTGAATTGTAGTACAAAAGGCGCTTGGTCTAATGCCGCTTTTTTATTTTCAGGCTTAGTTTCAGTTATATACTTGAATTCTAGTACTTTGTTGCAAGTTTTCTTGCTATGGTGGTGTGGAAAGGCGAAAAGGGACGTTCACTAATTACGTGATTCGTTTTTTTTTTTTGAAAATTCCAAAATACCAAAAATTCTTACGATAACTACATTCTTAAAAAAAACAAATTCCGAATTGGTTGAAGAAGAAAGTTCGAGAGCTCATAATGATCTAGAAGGTAATGTTGTCATTTATTTATTCGATTCATTCACCAGTTGACTTATATACGTAGTTTGGCGTCTTATCAAAATGATGACATAATTATAATAAAAAATATATATTGCATTGAAATATAAATCTAGCTTTTACGCAGAGTTCATTAAAAAATCTCAAAAATACCAAAGATATTGTATATGCTCTAGAAACCTATGTACTTAGTTGGAAATCAATAAAATGTTTTATAAACTGACGCAGAAAAAAAATTTCAAAAAATTCGTGAGAATTTTTCAGAGCCTAATGAAATTTGAAGAGGGAGGGGGGCGGCAATTTTAAATTATTATTATAAATTAACATCCTTATCATGAATATTCGGCGAAATACAGTTTTTCTGATCGCAAAATTTTACAATCTTAAATAGGACGAGTGGAAAACTTAATTTCCAGTTAGTGCTACCAATATATTTCCAACTACTTTCAATGCAACTGTGATTTTGCATATATGACATTATACAAAATAAAGTGAAGTGCAAAAGCATAAATTCAAATAGAATCTGTGCTAAAATTTGTCCAATTTTATCTACATTTGTAAAACATAATTTAAAATAAGTTAGCAGGGACTTATACTTCTTGTGTAGTAGGTGCAGCTTATGTGTCGTAGACTCAGGGGTGTCGCAAACGGGGGAGGAGGCAGCTGCCCCCAGGAATTTTGGCAGGGGGAAGTTTTGGCCCCCTGCTCAGAAATAAGTTATATCATAATTTATTCAACATTTTTAGGAATCAGCAAATCTTTTTATTAATGTGATTATCTCACACCTTGAGTCTATCGAAATGTGACAAAATGAACATTTGAGGAAGAGTACATGAACAGAGTATATAAACCTCATTGGTCCGATTCAAGCAGCAGTTTCCTAGAATTAAGGCGACACTGAAAGCAATCGTTGACGAACTAGGAGCCATCATGCCAGAAAAAAAAATTATCAGTTCGAGGATATTTGCAAAATTGAATAAGTTTGACACAATGTTTTTCCTACATCTGAGCATGGAAATTTTCGGTCCTTGCGAAAAACTTGGTCAAGCTATTCAAAATCCAAGATTAACAGCCAGTGAGACTTTCGGTCCAAAACATTCAAAGACTCCGTTCCGATACAGAATCTGAACGAACCAGAGCCCAGAACCAGACAAATCCCTCGACACTTAGAACAAACCGATTGTGCCACTCCTGAAGTAAGATTATGATCAAGAGATCGATTTCAGAAAGACTACTTTGAAGTGTTGGACTTTCTCTCAAACGAATTGGAAAGAAGATTTGATCAAAAAGGCACTACTTTTCATATTACGATCTACTCGACGTTTCTTTGGTATATTTTTTGATTTGATAAGAAATTGCACACAGATACACAGAGTGTACTGAGGTTATGGAGGCAGCATTTCTCCAACTTGCTTACGGGCGATGATTCCACCAATTCCGCCCAGAGAGAATGCAGTACGATACCACCAATCGATGATAACGCAGTGGAAGTACCATCACCTAGCCATGAAGAGGTTCGAGTTGCTATCCAGCGACTCAAAAACAACAAAGCAGCGGGTGCTGACGGCCTGCCAGCTGAGTTGTTTAAAGCTGGTGGCGATGAATTGATAAGGTGCATGCATCAACTCATCAGCAAAATATGGCTAGCGGAAAGCATGCCCGACGATTGGAATCTCAGCGTGCTTTGTCCTGTAATAAAGAAAGGAGACCCGACAATCTGCGCCAACTACAGGGGTATCAGTCTTATTTCCATCGCATATAAGATCCTCTCGAGCGTATTGTGTGAAAGATTGAAGCCGTATACAGAAACGCTGATCGGATCCTATCAGTGTGGCTTTAAACCTGGTAAGTCCACCATAGACCAGATTTTTACACTTCGCCAAATCCTGGAGAAAACCCATGAATATCAAATCGTCACTCACCATCTCTTCGTCGATTATAAAGCTGCGTTCGATAGCCCAGTGCGGGATTGCCTATACGCAACAATGTCTGAGTTCGGTATACCTGCAAAGTTGATAAGGCTCTGCAGGATGACGTTGAGCAATACGTGTAGCTCCGTCAAGGTAGGGAACGACCTCTCCGGAACTTTTAATACCGAGCGAGGTTTCAGACAAGGCGACCCGCTCTCGTGCGATCTCTTCAATTTCCTTATGGAGGAGATCGTACCATTTTCTTCAAAGGTGTTCAGCTCTTTGCGTACGCTGATGATATTGATATTATCGGTCGGAGTAAGAGAGATGTTACTGCTGCTTTCACTGCTATTGAAAAGGAATCAGCCAAAGTGGGTTTGACGGTAAACGAAGGCAAGACGAAATACATGATGTCTACTAACAACAACAAGAGAGCACGGGATCTAGACTCTCATGTTACAGCAGGCAACTGTAAATTAGAAGTTGTCAAGGAATTCATTTACCTTGGCACTGCCGTAACCAGCAGCAATGATGTCAGTCTGGAGACTAAGCGGAGAATAACAATTGCTAATAGGTGCTACTACGGTCTCAGTAAGCAATTACGTTGCAGAGCTCTCTCTCTCGATCGACAAAGCTAACACTCTACAAGACGCTCATTCTACCTGTGCTTCTTTATGGCGCTGAGGCATGGGTGGTTTCGACAACAGACGCAGCCGCTCTTGGGGTGTTCGAGAGGAAAGTTCTCCGCAAAATCTTTGGTCCTGTTCGAGTTGGCGACGACTATCGCATTCGAATGAACCACGAGCTGTATGAGCTCTACGCCGACATTGACATAGTTAAGCGTATAACAATACAGCGACTACGCTGGTTGGGTCATGTCCATCGTATGGATAAAGAAGCTCCAGCGAAAAAGGTATTCGAAGGGAAGGTCCCCGGTCAACGACGAAGAGGAAGACCATGCCCCCGGTGTATAGACCAAGCTGAGGAAGCCGTAACCGCGCTTGGCATTAACGATTGGAGAAGGAGCGCGCAAAACAGAGGCGCCTGGCGAGAGCTAATGAGGTCGGCCGTAACCTGACAACGGGTTGTTATGGCCATCTAAGTAAGTAAGTAAGTAAGTAAGAAATTGCACAATTATAATAATGATTCGTATTATGAATGATCAAAATGAGAAATAATAATCAAAATTAATGATGATGAAATGCATATCAATCATTTTGAATCATAATAGTAATGGTAAGAGCAACAGAAAATATTCATGTTGAAACCTGAAAATATTTATTGATCATTTACGAAACACAGCCAAAGTATTGAAAATATTTCACGTAAATATTTTGAGTATTCTCGAGTATTCTCAACTTGGAATTTTTACGTGTTGTCAATTATATCACCTTGGGGGCTGCATACTCAATAATCTTAGAAATAAAATAGGGACTTTGGGCTTTTTGAAATTCAGTGAAAAGTTTTATTAGCAAATTCCAAACTCAAATATTAAAAAATCAGAAATTTTCACGACAGCGCATGAGATTAGCGAAAGATCTGTATACAAGATTTTTTTTTAACCCTTTAGCGACGATGATGCCATATGGCATCACTAAGTATAATTTCAGAGAACTAACGGTACTGTAACACTGTATGCATTTTTTTCTAAAGAAATACATGCGTTATGTAGACAGAGGTTCAAGTAGTCAATTTCTCCATTTCTCTTGACAGTTTGTTATCACATGTCGTTAGAACAGAAGCTGAAAGTGGAGTGTTTTTTTATCAAGTGGAAAAGTTCGCAAAATGAGTCATAGGAAAAAGTAAGTATTAGAAATTTTTTTTTTCTAATTTTTTTTTGTGTCAACGTATGTTTATTTTGAAAGTACTCATCTTGGACTTCAATTTAATATTGAATAATATATGTGCTTTAAAAACTATGATTCCTCGAAATGAAATCAATTTTTTTAAACTATTTTCAATTCTTTTATTTGTGTTTTTGGAACAAAATTTAATAATAACAATATTTTTGTACAGAGCTTCTTGTTCAGTACTTTTAGTGCAAAAAACAACAAAAAAATTACAAGCGCAAAATGCATTAAAATGGCCAACGAACTGCTTATACTAGTTTCAATGACCGCTACGTCATATCATCAGTAAGCTTTGTTAGCCGAAGTATAGTAGTTCTACAAGCCTACTATGTAATGTTTCTTGCGTTGATCTGTTAAGAATCACAACAGTAAACAAAACAAAAACTTCTACATCTTAATGCAATTGACCTTGTAATCTCTTTGATATCACACATTTCTTTCAATTCTAATTACTTTTTCTTATATTCCCATAAATTTTTATTAATAAAATATTTTTTTTTAACAAAACCAAATTGGTATTTAAAAAACCATTTTTGACTTTATTGCAAAAACAAAAAAAAATTACAGCGATTTTTACTTTCAACCTTTGTAACGTCGATGGTCGATGATGCCATTTGGCATAACCTGATTCTGGCCGACTTCGTGGAACGATTTAAAAATATGTTCCATATTCGTGATCAGGAGTCATAATTAGCCAATGTGTACATTTTCATCACGAAACTCGAAAAAAAGTTGTCCCGGCGTTACTGTTGTACTGATAATGATGATAATTAATTTGTAATTTTTTTTAAATCTTGATGCTTTAGACTTTAGAAAATATGCTACTTGATGCATACAAAGGAAATTTACCCACTAAAGAAATTTTGGATTCAAAACTTTGCATTTTCTCAGATGATTTTGAACTGACCAACCTCCGTCCTCAACTCCAAATATTGAAAAACAACAAACCAACGTGCTGTCCTGAAATCGCTGACCAACTTCGGATATCTCACACAACGAAACACCTTCTAGATCAAGTTTACGACTGGTCAATTTAATAATGACAGTGCCAGGTTCAGCAGCTTCTTATGAAAGGCCATGTAGCGCTTTGTGACGGCTTAAGACTTATCTTCGTTTACAAATGACCCAAAAATTCAGAATTTATTAACCTTTTTTATTATAGTTTACCCCCCATGAAAAATTTCATTGTGACTCCCCTGCACAGATTGTAGGTGCAGCTAGTGTATGGCTCAGCTCGGCAAGTGCATAAGAGCGAATAACTCGTTGGAGCTGAGACGCGGACGCAACTGACGATTGCGTCTCCCCTTATTCTTTGCCAGCCGAGACGCGCGAAGTCCCGGCCTTGGCTTGGTAGATGAGACGAGCTAGGTCTTCATGGTAGCCGAGACGAGCTTGGTCCCGAACGACCACGTTGGGCGTGATTAGTGCCTTCAGGGCATTCTTGAGGTGGTAGCCGAGATGAGCTAGGTCCCGGTCTAGCACTCAAAGAAGACCGAAAAGATCGTTGTTTCAACTCTCTTCCTGCTACACTCTCCAATTCATCGGAAAGCGGCCGAGACGAGCTAAGTCCCGGTCCCACGCCCCACTGCCACTTTTTGGGGCAGATCCGGCTGAAAGTTGGTCAGAGGGTGCAAGTAGGCACGGGACGGAAAAATCCTGGGAGGGGGCGTGGCATGCCCCATTTTGTGGCAGATAGACGATGAGGCATGCCACTTTTTGGGGCAGATCCGGCTGAAAGTTGGTCAGAGGGTGCAAGTAGGCACGGGACGGCAAAATCCTGGGAGGGGGCGTGGCATGCCCCATTTTGTGGCAGATAGACGATGAGGCAGCGAAGCTTGAAAGAAACTTGAAAAAGTTCCTCATTCAGTGGCATGGAACATTGCGTCCAAGGGTATGGTCGTCCGATGCCTAGCTGGAGGCGTGGTGCAAGTTTGGATGGAATCTGCCCCAAAAAGTGGCATGCCATTTTCGGCTGTCGGTTACGTAGCCGGAGCATAGTTCGCACCTTCACCAGTCGAATGTCAAAAAAACTGATTACTGACAATAAACAATACTGACCGTGTGAGTGGTACACTGACAGTAATGTAAATACTGTCAGTAATTATACTGTCAGTAATATTGATCGTGTGAGAGCCGCTTTAAAAGTATGCAACACTTTCCGACGAATTTCAAAAATAGCACCTAAAATTAGGACACATTATCTGAAATTTTTAAAATCGTTACCTACTTTTAGGCGTTCTTTTTGAAATTTGTCAGAAAGTGTTGCCTACTTTTAGGGGTAAGTTATTAATAGCACCTAAAAGTAGGCAACGTTTTATAAATTTTTTGAAATCGAGTTCATTTTCCAAGTCTTCAAAATTTTAAAATCGAGTTCGTTTCCCAAGTCTTCAAAATTCCAAAATCAAGTTCGTTTCCCAAGTCTTCCAAATTTGAAATCGAGTTCGTTTCCCAAGTCTTCAAATTTCTGAAATCGAATTCGTTTCCAAAGTCTTCGAAATTCTAAAATTGAGTTCGTTTCCCAAGTCTTCAAAATTCCAAAATCAAGTTCGTTTCCCAAGTCTTCCAAATTTGAAATCGAGTTCGTTTCCCAAGTCTTCAAATTTCTGAAATCGAGTTCGTTTCAAAAGTCTTCAAAATTCCGATATCGAGTTCGTTTCCCAAGTCTTCAAAATTCCAAAATCGAGTTCGTTTCCCAAGTCTTCCCGATGACGGTCGGTGTCGCGAAATTATACTTTTTTCCTCAGCCGCACAACGTGCCATAAGAAGTTTTCACTTCAAAAATGTTCAGAACCGTTTCAAATGAAATCAAAAATGCTATTGACAATTGTAAGATTTCATGAGAACGATTACTGAAAGGTTAACAAAACGTTACATGTCGGCTGTTTTCTATTGTTTTTATCCATAAATACATAGATTTCGTAAGAATTCTTTGAATAAATTTTTGGTTTTCCGGTAAAAAAAGGGGTTAAAATACAAAAATTTTGCACAAACAATATACCATTTTAAAGGAAATGAGTTAAGTTTTCTTAAAACAGTTACAGTCTTATGGAAAAAATAACGGTTTTAAAAAAATTGGTTAAAATTTCAGAAAAATCGTCATGTCTCCAAAACTAAAAGTTGAATTTCAAAAATTTGCATGAGTTATATGCAGTTACATGTTATAGCAGCTCCTACCAAAATGTAATATAAAGCTGATTGTGACTTGCAATCATTAATATCTTGACATCTACAAATCCTGTCAAATATAAACCTGTTTTCCAAAATGTCAATACTGCATATCTTGTTGAATTGAGATATTTTAAAACTTGTATAGCTGCGTTCCAATGTTGTCTTCGAGGATCTTGTGCAAATTGAGCCAACATATTTACACTACAAGCAATATCGGGTCGACTGTATATTGCAAGATGTAGTTAAGAACCTATAAGTTCCTGAAACTTAAAAGTTGGTCTTTCTTTCGTTCTATTTTGAGACCAATACAGTGCTTTGGTTCATTCATGTCTCGAATTTTAAAATTGTCTTGTAACCTTTTCAAAAATTGATTCATCATTTCAGAATAATTGTATGCAACTACTATGTCATCAACATATAAAGCTACCATAAATATGTTGGTATTTTTGTTTGCAAAATAAATACATTGATAAGTATAAGTAGGTGGTATATTGATTGTTCTAATTTGAAACATTCTAAAATAAAATCAATTTTCTTAAACCACTGTCTTCCAGCTTGTTTCAGAACGTAAATTGCCTTCTTCAGCTTGCTAACCTTTTGCGAGCTTGTATTTATACCGAAAGCATCCGGTTGCTTCATATATATCTCAGTAATGTCAATATTTAAAAACGCCGTTGAGACATCTAGTTGTCTTAACTTCAAATCATATTGAACTGCAAGTGCATATAGTAATCTCAATGAGTTTTGACGCACAACTGGTGCATATTTATCCATATAATCAACTCCGTGTTGTTGAAAATACCCCTTTGCTACAAGTCTAGCTTTTCGTTTATCAATAGTGCCATCTGGATAATATTTTGTCGTGAAAACCCATTTACATCCTACAGGGCTGCGCCCTTCTGGTTAATCTGTCAACTCCCAAGTTTCATTTTTTATTAAAGAATCGTACTCGCTCTGCATCCATTCCTTTTTATATGCTGATTTTTCCACATTATTAAATGTTTTTGGATCTTCTTCTGTAATATTTTGGGCGACCTCTTTGTTTTTAAAAGTCCATGACCTCAGGCGAGATTTGATAGAATCTAATGGATATGATTGCTGCACATTTTGCTCATCAATTTCGTTTTGATTTTGGTTTGATAGTGATGGTAGTTCTGGAATATTATCCACCGTATCCTCAAAAATATATTCTTCTTCTTGGTATTATTTTTGACTTTGATTTAATTCTTCAGATTTTCTTGAGTTCTTATAACAAATTCTAAATTTAATCAATTAATCATTGGTTTCTGACTTTTTCTCATCTACTTCACCTTTGTGAACAGAAGACATCTCTCCTTCAATGAATTTAACATCACGACTTATTACAATTGTACCTTGTACCTCTTTTCCACAATATGTACGCCTTTGATTTGTGACAATAACCCACTAATACAAGTTCTTCACTTCTAGGTTCCCACTTGCCTAGTCTTTTATTTAAAACAAAAGATCTACTACCAATCTGACGAAAGTGAGAAACAATTGGAATTTTTCCAGACCAAATTTCTTCAGGTGTTTTGTCCAAATTCAAATTTGTTGGACATCTGTTTCGTATATAAGCTGCAATGTTTATCATTTCAGCTTATAATATATCAGGTACACTCAGAAAAAAAAACAAGCTAAAATCAAGAATAAAAGTTCAAAATCAAGCCGATCCGTTGATGAAAGTCTATTAAAGTTGAAAACTCTTAAGTCAAGTACGAAAATCCTATTTTAAAGATAATAAAATTAAGTCGAAATTTAATTGGAAATTCTTAATTTGAGAGGTTTTAATGCTAGTTTTAAGAATATATAAGCTTAATCTAAGGACGAAATAAACTTATTTAAAAATTGCTTTAGGCTTAATTCAAGACTGTTTAATCTTGATTCAAGATTGATCCTGTCTAAATTTTTATTTTCGAAATTCGAAATTAGCTTACCCTAAACAAAAAACAAATCGTATAAGGTTATCATAACTTATATATTTTTTCAATTTTATTTTATTTTTTATAATTTTATTTATAAATATTTTTCGAATATGTACATGTGAATTTCCATAAAAGAGCATAGTATATATATTTCAGATTTTCATAAGTTTTACCATTACATACTTATAAAATCTGATATTTTTTTTATACTAATATTTTCCATTTTACAACCAATTTCATGACTGATAATGGCAGCCAAACCTCTTTACCTTAATTAAATAACATATGTAGTACATAAATATATTAATTTTGATATAAAAAGTTTTTTATCTTATACAATTCAAAAAATTTTGTATTAATTGCTAAATAGTAGTTACTTTTATAAAGTCTCCCTTTAAAGAAAATTTCGTTTAATATTTCTGCATTTTTGAAATCAATATTACTTCCTGGACGTAATTTGTAAAAATAATCTTTTGTCAAATTTATAATTTTAGAAGAGTTAAAACAAAATATTTGTTCCATGGAATTTTCCTGGTCAAGCTTAAATTTTGAAAATTTCATTCCTGATTTGATTGCTAAGGATTCAGTTTCGAATTAATATTGTAAAATACATCTTTGCTTCTTTATGCTTTGCTTCAAAATGCATGCAAAAAAGGTATTTTAAAGGGCCGCATTTTCTATTGAAGTGGCTTAATGTATAAATGACTACCTGAGCATCAGTTTCACTTGAGAAGACTGAACAAATTTCGTTAACCAATGGTAAAAAATTCTGAGTATTTAGGACGATGTTGTTACGTACAATTTCTTCGATGCTTATATTGTTGAGTTCATCCCTGTAAAAGCTCGTTGAATTTTATTCTCGTTAAAATGTTCAATCAGTACTTTTCCTCTAGATGTTTCACTTAGCCAAGTAGCCAAGTCCTTCAAAGAGATAAGTTGTAATTTTTAAGCCAAAATAAGAATTAATTATGACTAAAGCTTTTACCTTATGAAGTTTTTTTCCACAAATTGTTGAGGAGCTAGGAGATGAGCTTGCTGATTGCTCTGTATTAACATTTTTCAGCCATTCCTCGACTTTTGACGGCATCGACATTGTTTCTTCGTCAATTCCAAGCTAAACAAAGAAATTTATGGAATGAAGGCTAAAATTGATTCAAAATAAAAACCATTTACACTATTTACCTCATTTTTCTTCCAAGCAAACAACTTCTCACGGAACTCCATGCGGAGACCCATAGGTGGGACAGCTTCTCTCAAATCCTCTTTTTTCATGTACTGCAAGCTCTTATACGTAACCTGTGCAGCTGAAAAATGTTAAAAAACATTGGTACTTATTGTATGTGTCACTACGTTATTGAATCAATAATAAACTTACCCTTTAAGTATTCAAAAATACAGTCTAAATTAAAACTTTTCAGTAAAGTTATCAGTTTTTCATCATCCAAATCACTTTCTTTTGTAAATGAAAGTAAACTTGCTTCGCCTTCAATTGTTGGATACGGCTCACTGCTTACGATGACCCAATTACCTACAGAGTTTTCTTCAGCACCAACAGGGTCCACAGCACTATTTAAATCAAAATTTTTCATTTTTAATAAAATTAATACCACTTTATATCAAGCACGCACACGAACAGCTCAAAGGATCGACCGCAATGGCAAAATATTTGCACAACGCAAGGGTTGCTGCGATACGATCTAGTTCTAAGAATTTTTCGGCTTAATTTGAAAACTTATTTTTATTTTAACGTTGCTTTAATCTCAATTCAAGGACGCGATCTTAAAATAAGATTCTAAGACAAAATTTTATACTTGAATTAATATTTCCATTCTTAATTTAATAGTTCACAGCTTGTTTTAAAATTTTCAGGATTGTTTTAAGAAGTAATGAACTTCTTTCAAGATTGAACTAAGAAAGAATGCAACAATGTTAAAATAAGTCCAATCGGACTTATTTTTAAATCGTGATTTTTCCCTGAGTGTAAGTTGGATTCATGCATCAAACATCTTTCCATTTCAACTGAGGCGCCTTGGATTTCTTCAAAATCCAATCCGTGTCCGCGTTAAAAGAAAGTGCTCGAAAGTTGGGGATAGGCGAAGAGTTTATATTATATCAGGACAATGATCCGAAGCACTAGGCGTATGTTGTGCGTAACTGACTGCTTTATAATTATTCCAGAGAAATGGAGGCTCCACCACAGTCTCATGACTTAAATGTTATTGAACACGTGTGAAATTATTTGGAGCAGTAGCTTAAAAATTACCACATAACTAAAAAAGCGGAGTGGATAGCAGCCCTAAATGAAAAGTGGGGCAATATCCCAGTTTATTTATGTCGTAAGTTGGTAGAGCCGATGCCAAATCGTTTAAGAGTTATTATACAACTAAAAGAATAACCTATTAAATATTAAAAACAAATTAAATCCTTTAATAATACAAATTTTTATGTGAATTTCTTTGGTGTTCCATTATAACTTTGTGACAGAATTCCATGTATTTTAATTTTTCGTTATTTTTTTTTTTTTAAACACTAATTTTATAAAAAAATGTTGTTGATTATAAATGTCTATCTTTCTAAAATAAATTTTGAAATTGTAAAAAAATATTTAGTTAATTTACTATTTAGTTAGAAACTCTTTTGTTCGAACTGTTCCATTATAACTTTGACCCACTGTACGCGGTCTGAATGGGTAATTGAAATGTGACTGTTTTTGACGATTTTGTTTTTACATTTGACTTAATACTATTTTGATTAACACCTAAATTATTTAAAAAAATATTTCGGTTTGAGCTGCTTTGAGAATTATCTGACAAAATACTTGGGAAATTAACGTTAATATTTGGCAAATTGAAATCTTCATTTTCAATAAAAGTAGCTTTTAATCGATCTATAGCAACCTCCTGTTCCTTTCCGCGTACTTCTATAATGTAAGTGAATTCCTTGCGTTTAATAATTTTATACGGACCGTCATAGGGTGGTGTCAACGGTGGTGACACTGTATCATTGCGCAAGAAAACATGGGTACATTTTCTAAATTCTTTTTGAACGAATGTTTTTTTACTTGTATTGTGGTTTGACGCATCCACTGGTTTTATTGTTTCAAATACGGTTTTTAATTTTAAAATTAAATCTGCATGCAATTGGTTTTTTACTGTCGATTCGAAAAATTCTCCAGGTAAACGTAAGGACGTTCCACAAACTAATTCAGCTGGATTAGCCATAATGTCTTCTTTAAAAACGGAACGATGACCAAGAAGTACCGTGGGAAGATTATCAAACCAATTGTTTGCGCTAATTCATTTAAGAGATGCTTTAATCGTACGGTGCAGGCGTTCAATCATACCGTTAGCCTGTGGATGATAAGTGGTACTGTAATGTTTAATACCAAACATTTTGGTTAACTGTCCGAATAAATTTGACTCGAATTGCCGACCCCTGTCTGTGGTAACGTTCTTAGGGATTCCAAAACGTGCACTCCAACCGAATAAAAATGCGCGAGCTACTGTTTCGGCCGTTATGTCCTTGATTGGAATGATTTCTGGCCATCTTGTAAATCTGTCGATACACGTTAGACAGTATGTGAAACCTCGGGACGATGGTAATGGTCCTTTTAAAAAAATAACGTAATATATGTAGTTATTTTAATTATTATCAAAAAAAATTTTTTTTTTTTAATAGAATAATTAATAATATAAAATATATTGGTACATATTAATAAAAATGTTTGTATATTTAAAAAAAAAATGTTTTGTTTTCTTTTTTTGTTTTTATTATTACTACTTATTTTGTTAAGTTTTTATATATTTGTTGGTAGTTATATTTTGGCTGATCAGGCCTAAAAATTGCAATATATTCTATGCTCGAGCTAATCTAACTTTTGAATAATTTTAACCTGTTCTTATTTACTATCTGTGGTTTCTTTTTTCCTAAATCTATTTTTATGTTATTTCTATCTTCTATGCTTATAACTTTATAAGGACCTAAATATTTACTTTCTAACTTATGAGCTGTATCGTTCTTTAATAGTACTAACGTTCCTATCTCTAGTTCTATGTCATTTAATTTTTTATCATATTCTATCTTTCGTTTTTGTTTTTCTAGATCTATTAAAGTTTTTGCTCTTTTATAAGCTGTTTCTAATCTAAACTTAAACTCTTTAGCGTAATTATCTGTTATATATAGGATCTATTTTAGTTTTATTATTTAATTCCGTGAACTGTCTTGGTAATCTACCATAAACGAGTTCGTATGGACAGTATTCATGTACTGTTGACGGAGTAGTATTGAAACAATTGATGAGCTCACTAGCGACCCACAAGTCATAGCCGGGTTGCTTGCTAATTTGCTTAATGAATCGTTTTCTACGGATTTATTTAGCCCTGAAATCAACTATTTTGAATATATGGATAACGACCCTTTAGTTTTGGTTAATGAGATATCTTTCTCTCCTGACCTCATAGAGAAATATATTTCATCTGTTGATGATGACTTCAACTCCGGGCCGGATGGTATTCCTGCGACAGTTTTAGTAAACTGCAGCTCTGTGCTAAGTCAGCCCCACAGTATTTTATTTAAGAGATCAATTCAAGAAAGCTATTTTCCTAAATTTTGGAAAAATGCATACATTAGCCCCATTTTCAAGAAAGGGTGTAAAAATTATGTTTCAAACTACAGGCCCGTGGCTAAGTTATCATCAATACCGAAAATTTTTGAACATATTATATACGATCAGGTTAAGGTGTGCTGTAGTGAAGTCATAACAACTCGTGAGCATGGTTTTGTTAATGGCAGATCTACAGTTTCTAACCTCCTTGATTTCACTTCTTTTGCATTAAGCTCTTTAGACTCTGGTGGGCAAGTTGACTGCATCTACACTGACTTCAGTAAAGCATTTGACAAATTACCACATAATTTGATTTTGTTTAAGTTAAAGAAGCTTGGATTTGCTTTAAGTTTTGTCAGCTGGATTGAATCTTATTTATCTGATCGCACGTATCAAATAAAATTTAGGAGAGTGTTTTCCTCCCCATTTAGTGCGACATCAGGTGTTCCACAAGGAAGCCACCTGGGGCCGCTCCTGTTCATTTTAGCAATTAATGACGTTACACATGTTATTAAAAACTCCAATCTGTTAGTATATGCAGATGGCATGAAAATTTACAGGAACGTAAAAGGGGTTGGTGACATTTCTCCACTTCAGCCTGACTTGATATCCTTTGAAGTTTGGTGTTCTAAGAATAACTTACATCTTAATCCTGATAAATGCCAAGCTATGATTTTTACCAGGAAGAAAACTATTGTGGAATTTGATTATAAATTAAAAGGTAAAAATATTTGTCGTGTCGATGTAGTCAAAGACCTAGGTATACATTTTGATACTAAGTTGACTTTTAATGAGCATATTAATCAAATTTGTAAAAAATCCTCATCTTTGCTTGGCTTTATTAAGAGGTGGGCAAAAGAATTTAATAGCCCTTTAGTAACGGTGACTTTATATAATACAATAGTACGCCCTCACTTAGAGTACGCCAGCCAAGTATGGTCACCATTTTATAATATTCATATAAATAGAATTGAAAGAATTCAAAAAAATTTTATTCGTTTTGCTCTCAATGGCTTAAATTGAATTGACCCTTTAAACCTTCCTCCTTCCTCCAACTCAAGCTTAGACTGAAAACTAACTGTAGCTAAATTTGTAGCTTAATGGTGGTATGTATTTTTTTGTTTGTGTTGTCCGAGCCCCACAGCATGCTGGGTAAATTTTTTCTAACATTTATGCCTTGGACCACGTAAATTTATACATATAACTATTTTAATATCTATATGTCTATTTTTACATGGTGTGAGTGGGTATGTTGAGAAAGTGCGATAAAGCTAAGAAAAAATTATAAAATAAATAACAAATTAATGTGCATGATAATTTTTTCTATTCCATTATTTATTGAATAAGCTTTTTACTTGGTATAAAGCTTCAATTCTAAATAGCTAAGAAGGCTATAATAGCTGTAGTAGCTAAACTCTATTATTAACCATATGTCCCAATCGTCTTTGTCAATCGAAATATATGAATGAATAAACTCGTTAAATGTTCAATGACTTCTTTCAACTGTTCTTAACGTCTGGTGATGATGTGCTGTTGAGTGTATATTACTTATATTCATATACTTGCACAGGTCATTTATAAGTAAATTTTTGTATTCATTACCCATGTCCGTTATGAACGTCTTCATAGGACCGTACTTTAATACAAAGAATTCAAATATTCCTTTAGCAACTGTTTTTGCACTTTTGTCTGTTACTGGTATTGTAACTAGATATTTAGTGAGATCGCATATTATAGTTATTGCGTACTCATTGCCATTCTCTGTACGAGGTAATGGTCCAATTGTATCTATTAAAACAGTGTCAAATGCAGTATTTGGAGTATTTGTTAATATCATTGGAGCTTTAGTATGCGTAGTTGTTTTTGCCTGTTGGTACTTCATACAAGTTTTCACATATTTTTTAATTGCCTTAGTCATTTGGGGCCAATAATAGAATTTCTTGATTTTTAACAGTGTACGCGTAATCCCTGTATGGCCTCCTTCTATAGGATCATCATGGCATTTCGACAGTATTGCATTAATTTGACTTTCGTCATTTTTCTCTATTTGTGTCACTTTTGTTAGTAGCGCTACTTTTAATGTATTTAATTATTTACTGCCCATATTTTTAAATTCATTTAGTGATACAAATTCGAAAATTTGTTCACCTGGTGACAACTGTAAATTAACAATTTTATGTAATCCGGCTTCTGAATTAAGCCTTTGAAAGAATTGACCTAAGTCGAATAATCCATTGGACTACAAATCATTAACTGAAAATTGTGAAATAATCCTTTTTCTTTGCTTAAATAAACAATTGGATTTACCGAATTTTAGTTTCACAAATTTCTTTACGTCATTATTCCTAATGACTTCATAGACATTGGGCTCTTTTTGTTCTTTTTGTAAATTTATTTTGTCATCTGCGCAGATGTTTTCCTGTCGTTTTGATGATCTCGTTTGGACCATCATTATGTTCCTATTCATTTCTATTAGTGAGTCTATGTTGATTCTAGATAATGCATCTGCTACATGATTATCTTTCCCCTTGAGATATTCTACTGTAAATTTGTATTCTTCTAAATCTAATCTCATTCTTGTTAGTTTTGAAGTTGGGTTTTTCATTGAAAATAAAAATGTTAGTGGTCTCTGATCTGTTTTAACTAAGAAATGTATGCCGTAAGCATATGGTCTGAAGTGTTTTATTGCCCAGTGAATTGCGGCTAATTCCTGCTCTGTAGTTGATTTATTGCTTTCTCCTGTGTGAAAGATCGTGACGCATATGCAATTGGTAGTTGCATACCGTTGTATTCTTGTGATAGTACCGCACCACATGCACTCTAAGAAATAAAACTTTAGATTAGTAAAATTACTATTTTAATAGTAGTTAATATACATATAATTTTATAATTGTGTGTATAAAAAAATTTGAATAGTGAAAACACACATCTTTAATGTTTTGTATGAAAATTTCATTATTTTACTATAAAAGTGTGTTTTTCCCTTATATTTGGGAATTTTTTTGCGTGAATTTACACAGTTTGTCGTGCATTAATTGTAGTTGTTCTACATTGCCTATATTTTTGTGAGAACTTACACAATATGCGTATTTTATAGTATTGTGTGTAAAAATTCTGTGTTAGCAAATTCTTGTCACAACACGATGTGGTTCCCATAATATTCTAGCGTATAATATTCATTTATATGTGCAACGTGAAAAGCAAGCGCAGTTTCATTGTTTGTGGGAGACTCATCATTCTTGTTACATACAAACATAACATTCATTTAATTAATTTCATAGTTTTTTTCAGTTTGGCATATCATTCCATGATATATGTACCCAAGTAGAAATTTGTGACTTTTAAGGTCACAAAATTCGCGTGCGAGTCACAGTGTGGTTATTGTGACTAAATTTTGTGTAAATAATGTAACTTTGACTGTATTGAGTCACATTAACCGATTATTAACTGAAAAAATTCTGAAAATGTCAGTTTGACTTTATGGTAACATTTCAGTAATTTTTGTGTACCAAATTGATCCTATTTGGGTCAAATTTTAGTAACAATAACTACACAGTTCCTTTTAAAAGTTACCTAATGGTAACCACGATATTTTAGGCACAAATCGGTTAAACTGACTCAAAATGTGATCATTTCGTACACAAATTTAGTTAGAGACACATTTCGGTCACATATGTGTACATAACATTTTGAAAGTAGAGTGGTTCAAAAAATGTTTTTTTTTACGATGTGTCAGCAGATATTTATAGCGTTACATATCTTGAAAATGCTCCTCATAGGATTCTAATCATATTGAATACTGGATTTGAGCCGTCTGTTTGAAGTTGTCAGCTTTTGAAGAAATAGATTGATTTTAAAAGTTGCTCACGTTATAAGGGTTATCGAATTTTCGAACAAGATAGGGAATGAATTGACGAATTCAAACAGGCGGCACTAATTCAGTATTCAATATTGATGGAAATCTCTTGAGGAGCGTTGTCAAGATGTGTAGTGCTTTTTTTTTGAATAACTCTAATTAATGAGTTACGTTGAAAGTTTTATTATTAAACAGCTTCCCGCTTAAAGGTACACACGAGCTACAAAGTGTAGTTATTGTGTAGGTATGAGCACAATTGTGTAAATTAAGTCATGTTAACCACACTGTGTAGGTAACAGAACATAAGTTTTGTACTGAATGGTAACAGTGTAGACACAATCGGTCACAACATATGATGCGGTCACAAATAAGCCCGACGCCATTTTTCATAAGACATCCATTTTGATGATAAGGCTCAAATTATCTCAATAAGGCTATAATCATACATTTAAAACACCTAGTAAACGTTTTAAGATCATTCCAGCATTTTAAAAAGCATTTGATTACTACAAATTTTTTTTAATATTTTTGATATATTACTAAATATTCGATATTTACTAAGCGCATAAGTTTTTCGTTCAACAGAATATTAATATTTACAATAAAAATGAGCTTCGTTTGAATTTCTACGCATAATATGCAGAATTTAGTTCATATAAAAAGTAAATATTATAAGTCATAATAATAAGCATACATATTAATGCTTCTTACCAATCTAGTCAAATGACTTGAATATTGTGCGAAATTGTGAATAAATCGTCTGTAATAATTACAGAACGCGACGAATCGTCGTGCACTATCCGCATCACTTGGGATTGGATAGTTTTTTATAACATCGTATTTCTGTGCATTTATGGCCTAGGAATGTAACCTCATGCATGAAGAAAGAACATTTCTCTGGGTTTAATTTTAAGTTGTGTTTTCTACACAGGCCAAAAATATTTGACAAATTTTTAAACATGTGCTGTTCAGAACAGCCAATGACTACCAAGTCATTCATGTAGAGAAATGCTTGTGATGGTTCAAGACCGGTAAATGCGAGTGTCATCATTCGCATAAACGAATTTGGGGCTACCTTTAAGCCGTAGGGTAATCGCGTGAATTGATAAGAGTTGAGTTCGGAGTTCGTGGAAAATAATGTTATATTTCTAGATTTCTCATCTAGTTCTATTTGGTGAAATCCAGACATAAGATCGAGACATGAAAAATATTTTGCTCGTCCTAATTGGTCTAGGATTTCTTCTATTCTTGGCAGTGGGTATTTGTCTGCTAAGAGTTTTTTATTTATCTGGCGGTAATCAACTTCTAAACGCCATTTTTTCTCTTTGGAGTTTGGAAGAGATTTCTTGGGTACCAAGAGAAGTGGGCTATAATATTTTCAGAAATAGATGGTTCAACTATGCCATCTTTTATTAGTTTTTCGACCTGTCTGTTTATTTCTGGGTTTTCTGTTTCTGCGTTTCTATAATTTTAAATTCTGTTTACAAAAATTATTACTTGAAATTGCTTCTATGTCTAGACCAAATATGACACTGTATTTGGTACATAAATCAGTTAGCTTGTTTTTAAATTGTTGAGGGAATTTTAGTATTTTCAGGACTTCATTACTTCTGTTATTTTCGTTTGTAAGTTGTGTCTTAATTTCATAATTTTCTATTTATTCGAAGTTTACTTTTGGGTTTTGAATTTTTATATTGTTATTTGTTGTATTTAAAATACGAACTATTGCATTATTACATGCTACTATACTGTTAGCTATTAACACTCCAGGATGAATTTCCTGGTTTGATATCAATACATTTTCTTCATTTGTCAGAAGCGTAACTTTTCTTAATACTTCTGATCTATCTGGTAATAATATTGAATTGTCAATATCATTATGTAATAGTGGTACATGTATTTGATAATTAAGTGATTTCGGTTTCATGATGAATTCATCATGTTGATAATCTATTATACAATTAAATTTTCTAATGAAGTCTAGTCCAAGAATTCCATCGCATGGTATGGGAAATTTATTGTAGACTATTTGGAAATCGTGACTGATTACGAAGTAATCGAAAAGTAGATTAATTGTGGATTGTCCAATTGACTGTATTGTTCCCTGTTCAATTCCTGTTATATTTGTTTTGTAATTTTGATTAATGTTGAGTTTTTCTTTAAGATTGAGACATTTGCTCCTGTATCTACTAGTAATGTTAATGGTTTTTTTTTTTTCATTATGTACTTTAATGAGACTACTGAGACTTAGATTTATGTTCAGTATTTTTACTGTTGGTTGCTCAAGGGAGCTTGCTGGTTTTCCGAGTTACCTTGCGTAACTCGGACCTGATTCTGTTGTCCGCGTCCCCTGTTTTGGCCGCCTCTGTACGAGCCGCCTCGAGGATTGCCTCTGTTATTATTGTATCTATTATTGTTGTTATATCTGAAGCCGCCTCTGTTGTATGATCGGCCTCTATAATTACCTCTGCCGCGGTTTTCCGTCCTGTTGCCTCTGTGCAACTATCAACAAATTTCGACATGGCATCATTCATGTTAGTGAATGTGCCTGCCTGCATGATAAGTTTTACCTTATCAATAGCGCAGTTTTTGGTCATGGCCTTTACAGCTTGATCTGTGCTGTATTTGGTGGCTAAATGAGAATTTAAGCCATCATTAATGTAAGCACCTTCTAGGGCTTTTGTCAATTGCTCAACTTCTTGTGTTGGCAGTTTTGCTCTTTTGTTGTAAATTTAAAAGTTTGGCTGATATTACTTCAACTGATTCTCTTTTACAGTTCTTAACTTCGATTTTTACAACATTTTCCATATTCTTTCGACTTTTTCAACCCTTAATTTTTTCCAATATATGATATATTGTGAGCATAGAACTTATCTGTGCTTTGCACTGAAAAAAAGAATGTTATCGTGCGCTTGAAATGTTTTATGTGCTTTGCGTATTTAAGGTGAAAGCTAAATATTCAAAATACTTAAACTTATTTGGTTGTAATCAAATTAAAAAACGTATTGAAAACTCTAACGGTTATTAAATCTAGTCAATTAAATTGTTGTATTAGTTGTTATATATTTATTTTATTTATTTAAAGGATTTTCAAAGGAAAATTAATTAAGATTTTGAATATTTTATTAATTCATCGAAGTCTATTTCAATACTAGAGACCTTTATTCGTAATAAATTCTCTAGATGTTCATTACTTAATGAGTTTCTTTGCTTATTTTTAATGAATACCATAGAAGAAAAAGTTGCTTCGCAAAAATATGTGGTACCAAACATGGAATACAGATGAAACATTTTATTTTTTAAAACCGGATATCTAGTTTCATCAATTTGTCTCCAAAACTCAAGCCCGCGCTCAATGGGAAGGGAGGTGTCACATTGAAGTCTCTTCAATTCATTTTGAGCATCTTCGTTTTGAAAATTTGTTTTGGATAGCAATGGATTACAGTGTAGGTCTATTGTATCTCGAATGTTATCAAAGTCCGCGAATGCTTTGTTAAAACCGTTTAAGATTTCATCAAATGTTTCATGAAATGCGGACAATTCGTTCCACATGTCAAATTTGGTGTAAATCTCTTTAGTTTTTGGAAAACTAGAGAGATCCTTAGCTTTCAATTCTGATTGAAGCGTAGTTAAACGTTGTTTAAAGCAATCCACGTTTGAAATCAAATCGAAAACAAACCTGTTTCTTCCCTGTAAACTTAAATTCAACTGACATAAGTACGTTAAAATATCACACAAGAAAGCAAAATTTAATAAAAAATATTTATCCTTTAATTTAGATAGTAGATATTCAGTCTTAGGTGACGGATTGCTTTCTAAAAATTCAATTAGGTCATTTTGTATCTTAAAACTATAATTGAGAACTTAAAACTAATAGTAAAAAACTTAAAACTATTAAAAAGTATCTTAAAACTAATAGTAAAAAACTTAAAACTATTAAAAAGTATCTTAAAACTATAATTAAGAACTTAAAACTAATAGTAAAAAACTTAAAACTATTAAAAAGTAACTTAAAACTATAATTAGAAACTTAATTCTACTAAAAAGAACTTAAAAATATCAATAAGAAACTTAAATTAATAAATCAAATTTTTTCGGGTGTATCATCAGAAAAAAATACGCAACAAAAAATACGCTAGCTAGCAATTATTTGTCGCAGGTCTTGCTTCTTTGGCTTCTGAAGTAGAACTGAGTCGATGTTGTGCGTTCACATTTGTATACGTATACACGATACGATCTAGTTACGCTCAATTACTCTCAATTACGCTCTTTTAGAACTTGCAGAAGAACTTGTGCCCAGCTATGAATATATCCCATATGTATTTGTTCGACTTTTTCAACCTCTTTTAACTTTCTTCATAAGTTTCTTTATTTTTTCGACTTTTTCATCAATTTTGAATTTTTTCAACTTCCTACAACTTTTTTAGAGTTTTTCAACCTCTCTCAACTTTTTTCAACATTTTGCATATATGTATTTACGACTTTTTTAACATTTTTCAACCTCTGTCAACCTTTCTAACATTTCACATTTTTTTCGACTTATTCAATCTCTTCAATGTCTTTTTAACATTTGTTAACACTTTTAGTGCAGTGTAGGGTATGTGAGTTTCGGCCTGGCCGAAGATAACACCTTAACTTGTTTTTTTTTGATTTTAAGAACCGTGCTAGATCGAAAACGTGCAAAACGAGTAGCGTGTAAAGCGAGGGTTAAGTGTATTAGGTATGAACAACATTTACGTTGAAAATAAGGTTTACTATAAACGCAAATTTTTGAAGAGGTTTTTTCACAACCATGCAATTGTAATATATAAAAAAAAATATCGGGAAAAATAGGTAAAAATGCAATTCGGTAACTTTTCAGTCAATTTTATATAACTTTTCCATTTCTTAATCGATTTTCTCAAATAGTATCTTTTTTTCTTCATAAATATATAAACTAAAAATATATAAAAAAATTGTAAAAAATCATTTTGTTTTTCTTGTATATTTGCAGTTGATTTCGACTTTTTTTTTTGGAAAGAAAATAAATATTTATCAATCAATTTATTTCGCTGAAACTAACAGATTAACCAAAAAGTAATGCAAACATCATTAATAGAAAATTTATTTTCTTTTAATTTGACACATAATACGTTACAATTTAAATATCAGTTCTTGAGATATTTCTAATTAAGTGGAGAACCATCTTTTTTTTTTTTGGTTCAAAAACCGCAAATGACCGATATCTCGAAAACAACGTGAAAGAAAAATAAATGTGATTTTACATAAGAAATCAATAGTGGCACCTAAAGTTCAGAAATTTTTTAATTATTTGTAAACTAGTGTTATTGATTAGTTTTGCCGCGATTTTGAAAATTTAGACCACATAAGGAAATGCATGTGACTTTGCGCCATTGGTATACTACCATACTGCCCTCAGAAGCGAAAAAGGCGCATCTCAAAAAAATGTGTTTCGAGATAATTGATGTTTTGTTTATATTCAATTTGTTGAAATACCTGTAAAATTGAGATGGAGAAAGTTTTCTTAGGAGATTTTTTATATGTTTGAACTAATCTTAGTCCGGCATTTGGAGTAGTTCATTAGACGCGTAATTCCTTAAGCTATATGATGCCATAAGAATCACATACATATATGATTTTTTTTGAGATACGCCGTTTTCGCTTCTGAGGGCAGTACGTTATTTCATACGCCTAATGACCTACTATTAAAAGTAGTTGGAGGACTCTAAAGGATTTAGGTTACAAATTTATGAGCTCAGATTCTTCACTCAGGGCTTTCGTTAATTCTGTTTCGGCTTATGCTAATTTATGTTTGTGTACTAAACTCTTCTCATTGCCAGCTTAAATGTATGCCCATAAAAAAAAGAGTTATATTATAAATAATACTGTTTTAAAATTAAATTTGACTGAGCTTTTGACTATTTTACAAGAAAGCCCTTAGTTTAGTCATTTGAAGGACAGGAACAAAATGGAGAAGGCGAGTTTTGCATACACATGGCTCAATTTAAAGGTAAGGAAGAAATAATGAAAATTATGTAAACATTTTATGGGAATACGATACGCGTTTGTTCTAACGCAATTTTAATATGTTTTTAAGCGATTGGCCGTCATCTACATATGTACATTTGTATTTGTATCTCATTATATACATACATACATATAAACGTACATACCCTGCAGTGAAATTTGCAATCAGTCTCAAAAAGTAACTAGTTCTACAGTAGCTCAAAAAGGAAGCCGTGTAGTTCTACTTCCAATGTAGTGAATACTGCCGCAGTTAAAGGGGAGAATCGATAAGTTAGGAATAATCACACCTCGTAAAGTCGGAAGGGTTTTAATTGGTGATTGATTTTATAATTTTCAATACGAGTATGTTTAAATAAAATACTATTGATAATAATACGTACGTTAAGTAAAGGGTGTTTCAAAAGAGTGCAATTTCATATTTAAAAATAAAAACACGTATTTTCATAGTGCATTGTAAAGTAGACATGTTCCGATTAAGTATGAAATTAAATATCTGGCAAATGGCCACCATGGCTCTGATGACATGCCATTGCTCTTTTCATGAAATTTTCGATCACTTTTTCACAAAGATGTGGCTGCATCTCAACGATGACGCGTTGGATCTCAGCTTCGAGCTCAGGAATTATTCCTGGCTTTTTCACATTAGCCCGAAATTTCACAAAATCCCAAAGAAAGAAATCGCATGGCGTTAAATCGCATGAATTTGGGGGCCAGTTGACATCAGCATTTCGTGAGATAATTTGGTCTGGAAATCGTTGCAGCAATAAATTGATTGTTTCCTGCTGAAACCACATGTCGTCCAGATCCATGCCGTTCAGTTTGGGGCCGTTATCATGTTCCTGTAGTGAATGCCAATCACAGTCACTGCAATACCGGCCTCATTTTCTAAAAAGTAAGACCCAATCCGGCCGCCTGAACAAAATCCGCACCAGACAGTTGCTTGTTTTGGATGAATTTGTTTCTCATGGATCGCGTCAGGATTTTGTGAGCCCCAAATTTGACAATTTTGTTTATTCACGAAGCCATTCAGATGGAAATGCACTTCATCGGTGAAGATGACTTTTTTCGAAAAATCGTCATTCACATCACTTTGGTCCATTACCCATTGAACGAATTGCCGACGCTTTGCATGTTCTGCTGGTTTAAGGTCTTGAGTAACCTGAATCTTGTACGGTTGAAGGTGAAGGTTTTTTGTTTAAATTCGCTCGCGTAGTGCTTCGTGAAATTTGAAGCTGTTGAAAACGATGCTCAATTGATGTTTTCGGGTTTTCGGCGACACTCTCGTTTACAGCAGCAATGTTTTCAAGAGAACGACTGGCACCTCGACGCAAAGAAGACGTACTGTCCATAATCAACCCAGTTTTTTGACCACTCTTTTAATTGTTGATACATTAGGTGCACTTTCTCGACCGAAAATTCCGCGAAGTTTGCTAGCGGCCTCAGCGAAACTTTCCCCATTTTTGTTATGGATTTTCACAATGATAACGCGTTGTTCTTTTTTGTAGCGCTCCATTTTTTATAACCGGAACAATCATAGGTTACAGCTGTCGAGTTTCATAGTTGCCACATGCACGAAAACAAAATTATATAAAAATTACACTCTTATTGGGACACCCTTTATGTCATTCATATACTTATTCTTACCATATACTATTCTTTATTTTATTCTTACCATATACTATTCTTCATATTATTACTGAAAGTATACACAATTCTGTGTATTCTACACAATTCTGTGTATTCTACACAATTCTGTGTATTGTACACAATTCCGTGTATTATATGTACATACACAATTCTGTGTATATTTTTCAATAAAAGCTAGTAATAGTTTCATCGCAAACCCTTTTTACAGGTTATGAATTGACGATTTTTCAATGTTGATGTTCCAGGAGGAATCAATTATTCCCTTATGCACTATCTTTACACCACCCTAGAACTGCTGCAAAAGTAATTCATACGGAAGTATTTGTCCCTATACCGCTTTAAGTGTAATGTAAAGGAGGACACTTGTCTCCATACTGGTGTCAAGGTAATGCATGCGGGAAAATTGTCTCTTCGTAGGACATCAACATTGAAAAATCGTCAGTTCATAACATGTAAACATAAGTTTGCGGTGGAACTAGTACGTGCTCTTTTTGGCACTACATAGTTCTGAGCTATTTTGGAGCTGGTCCGATTAGCTGCAGTGCATGTGGCCTTTTAATTAGTTCGAACTGATTCTAAATAGCATTGTTTTTTATTACGTAATATAAATTAACTTTCTATATAATGAAGCCGATACAATCACCGATTTATTCTATCATCAATTTTAGATAATAAATAAGTTCTAGGTTGTTTCTTCTTTCTATATTATGGATGTGTGGGTGTGTGTGTCTTGATGTTGGTGTGGAAGCATCAAATGTCGTAACGAATTCAACCGTAAATGTGTTTTTGCGCTTTGGTCGTTCGATGTCTTTTCACCTTTTTAAATGCCAATTTAGAATGAAAGAAATGAAACCTATTTAGCTGACGCCAATCCCAGTTTATTTTCGCGTATCGGACAATTTGCATTGTCGTACGACAAACTCTCCCTTTTAATACATTAAGGCGAATGAATCGCCACCGCCATTGCTGTTTGTAGTTTCAGATGATGTTGCCATCGACATGGAATTCAGTTCGACAAAATACTTACAAATATTTTCTTATTTTTTTAAGGTTAAATTACTGTTTATTGTAATTAATACATTCGATTTTCAGATCATAATTGTCAGTTTTACGCGTTGTAATTATTACAAAACTTGAACTTAAGAATTGATCCATTTCTCAAAAAAACTTACTCTTAGAGTAAAAGATCTTCCTGTTTAATTAGTTAATTTTACTAAGCGCGAAAATATAGGCCCCTATTACGGTTGTCGATTTACAATAGACAAACGCTTTTTTTCTATTAGCGATTTTGTTTGGTATTGTGTTTATCAATCACAATCGCTGGCTGTTCTATCATTTTGTTTTGATAGATAAGACTTTTTTTTATTTTAGTAGATATTTCTTTATTTTTTAAATTTTTCACATAAAATATTTCAAACTGAATGAAACTAAACGGCTGTCTCAAGAAAAATAATAATATTTCAAGTCACAATGACGCAATTTTTTCTATTGAATTTCGTAATACCAAAATGGCATCGTTTCTATTAAATCGATGGCTATCGATTTTATCGCAAATCGACAACTGCAGTAGGGGCCATATTCTTGTCTCGCCGATAAGAAATTTTACTTAAAAAGCTCAAATTCTGTGCTTTGAAATAATTACATTCACTTCCTTTTATAATTTTTAATAAGTTGTTTGTGCGTAGAAATCTTGCTTAAATATTGTCTGGATTAAAAACTTAACCAGAGAAACATTTTGGTTTGGTATGGGTTAGTATACATATGTATGTTATTATATATTCAAATAATATTGGCATCATAATCGATATGTTCCTAACCAACTTTGCTTGGGCATATCCAACTAGTTTTTCATTATTTCCTGATTAAAATAGAATACAATAAAAAGTTTAAATGGTTTTTCTGAGGTTGAACTCGCGACATTGTAAGATGACTGAAACAAGCTCTATCCACTGGGACACGGCATCATAAAATGTAGGATGCTTAAAATGAATATCAGTCAAGAGAACAAAATCAATGGTTTTTATTTTATTACCCAGCGGCAAATAAACGGAGTGCTCCGAAAAATCATCGATGAAAAGTAACTTATTTGTATGGTGCGTTTCATCGATACGATTTATTTTTATTTTCATCTATTTCCCTAATTCATTTTAACTGTTCAATATTGTTTAGTTAAACATCAACATTCTGTAGCCGAGCTAGTTAAGGAACGGGGTCGCACCCGAACTATTCTAAAAACGAAACAGGTTCGAATCTTAGTCGAATCAAATTGTTCTATTAAAATCATTTTATACATAGATAAAAATTGTAAATGAAATTCAATTAAAAAGAATTATTTGTTCCAAGATTTGAACCCTCGCGTTCTGCGTCCCAAGCAAAGACTCTAACAACTGACGAATACACAGTTTTTTTAATTTCGTCAAAAAAAAATTAACATTTTCAACACATTAAATTTTTTAATATGTTGAAAACATTTTTGTAATAGAATTTCTTATTTGCCCAACATTTCGCATACTTTGCATGTAGAAATGTCGGCAGAGTGTCTGTTATCTGCTAACTGTGTATATGGAGATGTAAGGGGTCTTGCCTGTTGGCTGCATGCTTTGTATGTGGAGATGTACGCAACTCGGTAAACTATACAGGCAATTAGTAAGCGATATTTTAAGGGAATTTGACTTTCGTTATTCACACATTGTATATAGAGATGTAGGCAAACTGCCTACAAAGCGGCCATCGCTTTGTAAAAAGAATTTACAGTTGTGGCTGGAGTTGTGAGCATTACTGAATACAAAGAGTATAACTATTCATCGATGTTGTATATAAAACATTTGGCACTGGGTATATATATGTATTTACTTTATCACATGAGTATTTTACGATACATGCTGAGTATGAAGTAAAAATTAATTTAAGTTCAGTAATTTTTACTGGTAGCTTTTTCGTCTGAACTACTACAAATGCCGGTATCTCAGTTCAAACATATAAAAAATCTCCTAAGAAAATTTTCTATTCCTCAATTTTACAGGTATTTCAACAAATTAAACATCTCTAAGCGCATTTTTTTTTTTTTTTTATTGAGATACACCCTTTTCGCTTCTGAGGGCAGAAGGTCTTTCTTTGACAGAAATAGTATCATAGCTGCGAGTTACGAAATGATTTGAACTACACTTGAATAACTTTGGGGACAGGGCCGTTTTGTAGGTGGGTCGACTTGTCCCATATTCCGAGCTTTGAAAGAGTCCCCTTCTGAAGAAGCTCCACGCTTGAAAAGTCTATTATTTAAATATTGAAAGGTGAGGGCATGTTAAAGTTAAGGTTCTCAGAGTGAGTGCTATTTTGTTTTTAAATTATTGTATGATAAACACCGTTTAATGTATTTGTTTGTTGTTTTCTTAAAGGAAGTCAACCTTTCTATTATTTATGGAACATAATTTCATCCAAGTAACTGTATTAGCGCGCTTAGCAGTAACACAGCATATCAAAATATTTTTTGGTACAAAATCGATGGCTTAAGGACCTATTTCCCGAAAAGCTCAATTAATAATGTGCTTAAGCACCTGAACCATTTCTGGATTGTCAGCATAACAGTGATCTCTAACGGCAACCCACAAAAATGTCCAAATAACATTTAATTTAAAACGTTGAATGTAGATCACCAACCAGTTTCCAAAAATTAAAATAAATTTTTTTCCAATTACATTCTAAAACCAGACTTGGATATTTTCGGATTACATTTCATTTCGGTACATTCGGATTACATTACAATTACTTGTAATTGAAAAAAGAAATTAAAAGTAATTGTAATTGAAGTCTTTTCAATTACATTAATTTCAATTCCTTCAAATTTAAGACTACAATTACATGCAATTCTAATTGCTTTTGTAATTGGACTAGTAATCCATGAAAATGTTATCCCTTAGAGAATTGTAATCCATTACTTTTGCCTAGTAATTTGAAACGAAAATGTTATTGATTACTCATTTTTCTGCATTTACATTTATTAAAATTTGAAACAAAACTTTTTTTGAAGCGATAAAATTGAAATATTGAAAAATACAAGTAAAAGTAATCCATTACAAATTTTGTTCAATTACTTTGCTTTTCAATTACATATTTTGGATTACAGTAATTCCCATCGAAAATATTTCAATTACAATTAGAAGTAATTGAAAATATGTACACTATCAATTACATTAACATGTAATTGTTATTGAAAAATTTCAATTACAAAATTACAAGTTATTGTAATTGCATATGTAATTAATTACCAACTGTAATTGATAAAGCCCAAGTCTTTTTAAAACAAACATTTTTGTGTTTTCTGACAAAGCGAAGTTCGAAAAATATTTATCAAAGGAAGATAGAGGCATTTTGCGATCTAGAGCTTTCATTTCGCAATATTTGCCGAAGAACTGGACAAGATCATGTACTAGCCGTTAATTTGATAAATGATGCAGACTCTAACGTATGATAGAACGGTCCAAAAAAAAAGTATTATTTCGGAAGGAGTGCCGTGTTATCGCTGCAAGCAATCCAACTTAAAGCTAAGGACAGCTAAAAATGATATCAGTATAAAATTATATTTTTTTCAAATCTGTAACGCATTACTTAAATGCCAGAGAGGCAAATAACATAATATTGCGTAATATTAAAGTAATTATGTTACGAAACACGTAATAATGTCCTATATGGTCATTCTAGCAAAAACCCTAGAGCGACTTTTACGCATTTTTGAGCAAAATTTTGACCTGCAAGTGAGTCACAAATGCGAACCGCATAGTTTTGAGATTGTCATTGAGACTCGATCAAGAACTAAACCCTTCTGCTTCTTGAGATTTTTTGAGGGTGACGCTGTTCTTGAGCTAGCTCGGCTACAGTAAGTCGATTGGAATTATAGCAAAAACGATTGAGCAAGAATTTTTTATAAAGAATCGTGCAACTAGGGTGTGATCTTGCCTTTAGCCTCCATGGTAGTTCATAACTTTCTTGTACAGCTTAGAGTTGAACAAAATTTCTATAATCCGATGTGAGGTGGTGCCTCACTTACTTGTTCTCTAACTGCTATTTCGAACGTTTATTACTTACTCTGAAGATCCACGAAAGGACTAACGGAAAAACATACATCCATACATGCATACGTGTAGCATTTAATTTTATATGATAGATATAATTTTACGTAGAACAATTTACATAAATGAAATAACTTGAAAAAAAGCATGTTTAGAATTGTTCGGCTCTGAAACCTGTCCACTTTCTAGAATTGTTTAATTGCAACTCCGTTCATTTCATAGCTCATAAATTTGAAACAAAGCGATATTTAGAAACTGTTACATGGCTCAATAAGCCAATCCAAGTGAATTTTTTGGCTCTGTGTATGTAATGAGTCCTTATAATTGCACTTGGTGATAATAATAATGACCCGATGGCAATGCTTTATGTATAATGATGATCCGCATACTTGTACACACCGTTATCATTTAAAAAAAATAAGCGTTACATGTGAGTACAGAGGACGACAACAGCAACGCTCTTTGCAAACATCCCCCATCTGGCAATGTGATGAGCTGCCTCAGTGGGACCGACTCTATGCAATGTTTTAAGGATTGGTCTTAACAAGGTGTGTTATGACTTGAATGACGAGTGGACGAATGGTTTACATAAAGCAAACTTCTTGTTATAAAGATTGGTAGCTCGTAACGCATTTCTACTCGTCGTATATAAGTTGGCACCATATTAAGCAATATGTAAGGATATATGCAAGTTAACCATGTGATTTTATTTTTTATCCTATTCCGTTGGCAAAAAATTTAAAGGGAAAACGAATCTTCAGCATGATTCCCATGGGAATATATATATGCCTATAAAGATAACTTGAAATAAGTTTGGGGGACTTACCTTATGTGAATACATATGTTTTATTATGGCATTTTATTTTGTTTCTTCTTTTATTATTATTGTGAAGAGTCAGCGATGACGTCGTCACCACCGTCAACTATCTCTCTAAATGGGTTGGGCGCCGCGCATTGCGGGTGTCAGTTGTTCTTGTTGTTCTCTTAATTCAAATATGGCTAAGGTGCGACCAGACTATCTCCTATGATTGACCCCATCATAGTTGTTCCACCAATGTGTGGCTGAAAGAAAGCATGCGCAAGTTGCCGAACATAATTGCGATGACTATTTTAATCATTTCAAGCGGAATTTAATACAATAGTTTTTAGGTGGGTCACTTTTTTGTAAAGTTTTTCCAGTTAGTTACTGACTGAAAGATGAGCCAGTTGTGCCACTAGGTTTAACTCGAACGTTAGCGCATCCGTATCGTCAGTTAGTTCGAGGTATTTGAGTTACACAGTTAAACTATTCCAGACAAAATTTTTATCTTAAAAGCACTGTGCCAAAAGTTATACAATTTCAAAAACTCTTTGGAAAACTCTTTTCATTCGCGCCTGTGTCTTGCTGAACCGTATTTGTTTCTTCGTCGGTTGAGCAAAATTTCAGGTGTGTGAGAAAACTGTTCAGACAACATCAAGAAAATTACATCATATCTGGAAAGCTTGTTGAAAAGAAATTGCCAAAAACATTAGAACAATAGAAATTGACAATCTAATGTTTGAATTAAAGTTTTTTGTGTTAACTTAAGCGATGTACATTTTTTTTTTGTAGTGCGAATTCAAAAAACTGCTGAAACAGTAAATCGAACGATAATTTTACTGGGAGCAAAAAAAAAAACTAATCATCGGTCATAACTATGCTGAGGAAAATATTCAAGATCGATTTAAAAGCAGTCCTCAGCATGAGCAACTAAGAAAATAATTATTTACAATTACCATTATGGACCTTATTTGCAAGGCTGAAAAACAAAGGTGGATGCAGAAAAAAAATTCGGGGGGATTGTCGAAATAATTTTGTAATGGTACCGAAAAGACAAGACTTTCTGAGGGCGTACCTTAATTCGAGATAATTGATGTGTGGTTAATGTCAATTTGTTGAAATACCTGTAAAATTGAGATAGAGAAAATTACCCTAGGAGATTTTTTATATGTTTAAACTAAGATACCGGCATTTGGAGTAGTTCATTAGATGCGTAATTTTTTAAGCTTTCCTATCCCATAAGAATCACGAATATGAGTTTTTTTTGAGATACGCCCTTTTCGCTTCTGAGGGCAGTATAGTTCATGAGTGAAAATTTATTATAATTCCTTAAGTAGTAGCAAAAGTAGTGTTTCACCGAGGCCGAGGAGAGGCGAGATTCTAGTTGCTCTCGAGGCCGAGGCACCTAGGTAAAAAGCGAGATTTTTATTCATATGCTAAAAAAAAATTATGTATGTATCAGGCCTGATACGGCTGATTACGCCCCAATAAATAAAATAAAATATGGTTTTTATTTTTAGTAAATTGAATAAGATACGGTGATTGAGGTATGATGAATTTAATACTTCTTTTTATATGTGAGGCCGTGGTGTTGTCCATTTTTCCAAACCAAACTAAGCTACAATATGAACCAGGTGTTGAAATAAGAAAAAATCATTAACTACTGACAAAAACCATTTTTTTATTGGCAATTTTTTAACACATTTTTTAAGAGCTTATTCAAGTGATTAATATCAAATATTAATATTAAATAACATATATCACGGCTAAAACGAAAATCTAATTTAACCGATTCATAGTATTAATTAACAGGTATTTTTATGGCAAGCCCCTAGTCTAAATCAAAATTGAAAATTAATATTGAAATTTTCTTCGAATTCATCTTCATCTTTACTATTTTTCATTTCTCTTCCATTTACAAAAATATGTTAAAAGTAAGTTTGTTCAGTTGTTTTGAAATTCGGCGACTTAAATCAGAGACAAATTGTTTTACTGCTGGACGTGGAATCCATTTTTCTAACTCAGGCATGTAAAAATGAGCGTACAAGTAATAATTTTCAGTTGAAATCATGAGTCTCATTCGTTGTTTTGTTTTCAAAAGGTTTTTGGTACTCATCGTTTGTTTGCAGTCAGCTGAGTGTGGTGTACCAGCAAGTATTATAGCAAACACAGCGACAATTTCTTTGAAGCACATAAAACTATTGCCAGTTCCCACGTAACGAATTATTGCTTCTAGTGACTTTCTTTGAATTTCTTATTAGATGCAAAAACCGAGGAACAAGACAGGGCACACTTACAAGCCATATGGAATAAAGTAATACTAAACATTTTTACTAACGGTCTTTAGCCGGAAGTATGCAGTTACGCCAATAACTGTAAACCAACATCCTTGTCTGAAACTGCTAGACACGCCCAGCATGAAGAGGCGAGATGTACAAAGACAAACAATTTCATCCTTAAAAAAAGAAAATTTAGAACGTACATATTGCAGCAAATTGTTTTGTCCTCGAAAGAAATAAAGAATGGATAGGTGATGATAAACATAGAAAACATAGTGAAAAAATATTATGCGAAAAAATGTACTGGAATAAAACAAATTTGAAGTACATACTACAAATGGAGACTCCATGCTATTGAGTTATGATAAAATACTAGGTACAAATTTTCTGAAGGCAAATGGGTGTGTTGTTCATTTTAACGAAGGCAGTTTTGTAATAGGAGATAAGAGTATCATCTATAATTTGAAAAAGAAGGATCTATGATCCCACCAAGGCGAGAAGAAATTTAGTAAATAATATTGTTGTCCATGCAGAGAATGTTAGAATTTTCAACTATAGAAAAAACGATCTTTTAATAGAAAAGGTTGGTTACTTTTCAGGGGAAAAGGTTGGAAAAATAAAAAATATTCTTATTAGAAAAAAACAAAATGACCTTTCAGGACAAATAGTTAGAAAAACTTAAAGGAGTCAAATTGAAAATGTGTTCCAACTAAGAACCAAAGATCCTATTGTTCAGGAAAGTTTAAGATTGGATCATTATAACAGAAAGGATAAAAAATCAATTAGGAAATTGATTGGTGATTTTTATGATCTAATCATAACCGAAAATTAGGCTTTGAGTGCTACAAATATTCTTGAACAAACATACGAACAATGAAGGATACAAAACACATTCACACAAAATCATATAAGTATCCCAAGGTATATGAGGCTGAAGTCGGAAAGTTAATTGGAAAATTTACACAAGATGGAATCATTCAATATTCATCTTCACCTTGAAACTTGGATCCGAAATAATTAACCAGTTAGGTCGGGCAAAATATATCACCACTTTGGATCTAACAAGCGAATTTCATTAAATACAAGACTTGTAGAAAACCGCGATTACTACACCACAAGGACACATCAAGTTTGCAAGAATGTCTTTACGCTTGAAGAATGAAGCATTTTTCACAGAATGATAGACATAGTCCACGGTGAGCCTTAACCATAATTTAATGATGTTTTGGGTGCAAAAAAAAATCCTTTGGGGGCTTGATAGTAACTGTTTCTAGATCATTAAAAGCCAAAAATCAAAATCATCGGTGTAGAGCTGCCTGAGAAAACTCGATTTGAACATTTTTCGTCTAAAATACAGTGGTTGAACATATTTGAATTCATTGAGCATATCTTTGTATAAAGCGCTAGTAAGTATTAAACAAAATTAAATATGCCGACTACAGCATTGACTCACGATGAAAATCGGTTTAAAGTTTGTTATTTCTGTCTGCCACTTTATGTTAGGTTTATGTGGACTAAAAGGATTAAAGTGTTTTGTTTATATGGACGATATTCTCGTCTATGGTAAAGATCTTGAAGTCCAAAATAATAAACTTTGGTGGTCATCAGTCAACTTAAATCTGCAAAACTAAAATTTCAAGCAAACGGGAAGTCGCATATTTGAATCATATTATAGGAGAAAATTATGTAAAACCAAATCCCGATAAAATAAATGCAATTGAGAACTTTCTCTCTCCTAAAGATGTAAAATGAGTTCAGACAGTTTTAGGAATGATGAATTATTATATGATAGGAAATTAATGAAAAACTTAACCCATTTTTCATCCCAGTCCCAGTATGAAACTATTTTGGAAAAATATTCCTTTCAATTGCGGAAAGAACAATTGGAAGCGTTTGAAAATCTGAAAGCCAAATTTCAATCACAAAAGCTATGGTTGCAAATGTAACTTATGTATCGCGTTTCATAAGATTACACGGACTCCTTTATAAAATTCGTATGTGGTGTGATCCGTTGATCTCAAAAATCACCTTTTAAAAATTATCTCTTGTTAGGTTTTCGAGATATCGGATTTCCTGGGCTGAAATAGTCAGTCAAAAATCTACTCTTAAGTGTTTTAATTCCACCGGTTTTTGACATAAAATCTCAAAAGCCGTGTTTTCAAATGCAAAAACCGTCCAAATTGTATTTAGTTTTGTGTGCGGGGTATATGTTCTTCAGAAGCCTCGAATTCAACGTTTATTTACGGACGCGCTTACAAACTGCGAATTATCACTATTTCGGAGAGAGGCATAAGCACGTGGAAAAGTCGTAGACTCCAAATACTGTATGCCATATCTGTCAACAGACGTTGGGTGTATAGTCTACCAAAACGAACTTGGTTTTAGTAATAATTATTCATATATTAATCTATTTATATAGCATGAACATAATGTCTCCATTTAAATAAAATTTTTTTCATTTTAGAATAAAATACAACTTCCATTCGCTGATGACTTGGTTAAAAGCGCCCTCAAACTTTTGGACTAATGACACAAAAATTGTTAAATGTTTGAATTCGAAAGCTCGCCCGTCACTAGAAAAAAGTTGATAATGTCTGTTATTGTTGTTTTACTGCACAATGGAAATAAAAAGCCATCTATTCCCATCGAACATTCCGTTCGAATAAAGGAAACATACACGTATACGAGACAATCGCCACCAACACAAGATGGTTCTATTAGAATTAAGCTGAACAAATTTTTTTGAATCCTGTACATGTCCTCGAAAGTAGAAAAAACCGTAATTTTTTAGGTACTTAACCTCAAATAGTTCAGAATTCTGATATGATGGGTCGATTTTGAGGCCAAATTCGGATTCAGCGCAAAAAATACTTCTGAAAACGAACTTTAAAAAATGCATTACCCGAATTTACCTCATTTAAGCTTGAATTTTGGCCTGTCGAGAGTTTTTCATTTTTCTATTACTCTGGTCTTCTGATAAAAATACTGGAACATCGGGACTAGCAAGAATCTTTTAGTCTGTTTCCGGACTACAATGCTGAAGAATATTAGACTAAGAAAAAAAAATTTATTCCTCGAGTTTACCTCACTTAAACCCAAATTTGCGATGTTTTTTCGCTGTTTTCTGGGAGTTTTCGATGCTAACAAGATACACAGCCAATGTTTAGCAAAACAACAACCACCATCGTGTTCAGCAGACCCGAAAATATAAGTTTCAGTGCCGACAGCTCGTACCTCGGTATTGTCTTTTGACAAGAGTTAAGTAGCGTTTTCATGTTATCTTTCTTGATCTTATCTTATCAAATTTCGCAAATTTTTTGCCGTAATAAGCGAGATGTATGCCATTCTTGCTATAAAAGTTTGACATTTGTAAACAAAACAAAAATTTTTGAAAACAAAAACTTCCACCGAAATGAACGACTTTGAAGACGAAGAAACCATTTTAGCTAAATTATTTTTACAAGCTCCTAAGATGACGAACCATCGCCTCCAAAACGAAAGCGCCGTTCATTGGTACGCTAGATTTATAAAAGCCGCAACTTAGATGGTGCCTTTATGCCACTTTGTTCCTCTTAAAATGTCGGATCCACAGCTTAAATATCAGCTGTTAAAATAGCATTCTTCATACTTTTTACTTATTTAACTTGTTTGTCTTGTCTTGTAAAATTCTAATTTTAACATTAGATACTTTTGCTGTACTCTCAGATTTTTTCTAATTCAAACTAAATTTTGTGAAACTCAGCAATAAAAATAAATCTGCTTATTCCTTTTTGTTTCATTGTTTTTTTTTTTCGAAAATTGTTAAGCTTGACACTACGTAAAATTATAGCGCCACTATAAAAATGACTGCCAAATTTATAGCATGTAATCAACTTTCATAGAAAAAAGTTCAACTTTTTGAACTTTCTTGATCTCCTGGTCCCTGTTTCATAATAAAGTACAAAGTAATACTATTAGTCTTGTAACTTGTACTTAATACAATTTCGTTTCATAATAAAAAAAGTACAAAAGTACAAGCTGCAAGTTGTCAAATTGAAAGTACAAAAAAACTTTTTAAAAGTACAAATGATTCTGTTTCATAAAAAGTCGTTATAAATACAAATACTTTAAATGTACAAGTGATTGTTGAATTATTAATACAAATGCCGGTTTACTTGTAACATCGAAATTTAGGGAAAACGCCGATGCTTGGTTATTATATTATTTCTCGTAAGGTGTTGGACGATTTACTATTTAGAAGTGATGACGAACCATTGGATGATAATGTGATTTGGCAGACCTCGGCTCGAGGAAGAAAAGTATATGGAATCAGAAATACCTTTCATTTCAAAAATGAGTTTGAGTCCAAGCAAAGTCTCCGAATGTCATCGGTCAAACTAGAGACGCTGCTGTTGCAGATCGGACCACTACTTGCAGACCCTGCTTCTAGACCCTGCTGCTAGAAAATAAAATGCAGCAAAACGCAAACTTTGTATTGCCCTGCATTGGCTTGCCAGTTGAGTAAGTAAATCCTATGTTTGCAGATGTGCAAAAAGAGTGGTCAATGCTGTAAATAGCCGTTTATTCCAAACAGTAGTTGCATGGCCAGAAAACGTTGCGGCAACTATAAACTCATTATTTAATATGGCTAATTCTCACGTGTGTGGAGTATTAGATGGTTCATTAATTCCTAGTGACGCTTTAGTTGAAAACAAAGCGGTATTTGTAGATCGACATGGAACCCATCCAATTTACAGTATCATGTTCGTTGACTTTCGAGTTCATGACTCACGCGTGTTTCGAAATAGAACACTGTATCGCAGAATGGAAGCACAGAACATTTCCCTAATGCAGTTTTATTGTAAGATTCCGGTTATCCTTTGAAGACGTGGCTCATGACACTCATGCACCATGAACCAAACAGCCCTGCTGGAAGAAGGTACAAATACAACAATACAAGTTATTGAACAGGCTTTGAGTATATTGAATGAAATTTTTTCATGCTAAGACCACCTTTGACTGAACCCTATACAGGATTGCAAATTTGTCAAATGTCGCATAACTCTTCGTAACTATTCAATGACAATAATAATTTTTTGAAAAAAAAAAATTAATCAAAATACATTTTCAAAAAGTGCTCAACTGACTTGTACTTTGTACTTTTTCGTTTGTATAATATCACTAATAGTATTAGTCAGGATGTTCCCATTATGGAACATAAGATATTAGTACTTGTAGTTTGTAGACTTGTACTTATGAACTAATACTACTAGTTTGATTATGAAACAGGGCCCTGGTATCACAGAGGATATCAAATGCTATAAAAATAGCACATATATGCCTATTCACTCTCGCATTCTCCAAGCGCATTAGGTTATGCTCTCATGCTTTTTCTTTCTTACAAAAATTTGATAAGATAAGATCAAGAAAGATAACATGAAAACTAGGCATTATATGAAAAAAAATAAATAAAAAAAAATTAATTTAATCCATAATTCGCACACTAGCGACCTCTAAATATCAATATTTTTTTAATTAAATTTTCAGGGCTTAATTTTTTTACATAACACTTACTTCTTTTCATATAAACAACATAGAAATTAAAAATTATTTTTTTTTGGTCACCCTAATGTACATGGTACATTTCACCGAAAAGTAGTGCAACAACGAAAAAGTAGTAAATGTAGTTTGTACTTTATCTATCTGTTCTAACTTGGCAAACAGGTGCTATAGGGTTAAATATCAAAGTTTTAATACAACTGAATTTTCGATTGGTGCTGGAGTTCCTCAGGGTAGTGTTCTTGGTCCGTTTTTATATATTTTATTCACCTCTGATATTCCGACAAATGACCAGCTAGTCACTTCCACTTTTGCTGACGATACGGCAATTTTAAGTCGTCACAAAAATCCTGTGGTTGCCACCAACCAGCTTCAAAATCATCTAGTCCTTATGGCTATCAAAATGGCGTATCAAGGTGAATGAGCAAAAATGCCGACATGTCATATTTACATTAAATAGAAATCCAACTTCAACCTTAACATTAAATGGTATTCGAGTTCCAGAAGGAAATGATGTAACTTATCTTGGCATTCACTTAGATAAACGCTTAACTTGGCGTAAGCATATCGAAGCCAAAAAGACGCAAATCAAACTCAAAGCTGCTAGTTTGCACTGGTTAATTAACAGACACTCTCCTCTAAAATTGGAATATAAAGTTCTACTATACAATAGTGTCATCAAGCCTATCTGGACCTATGGCATACAGCTATATGGATTCGCTAGTTCATTAAATATAGAAATTCTACAAAGAGCTCAAGCAAAAATACTAAGGACAATAACAGGAGCACCTTGCTTCATTAGAAATGACCATATCCACAGAGATCTCCATATACCTATGGTTAAGAATGCCTTCAGCACATTCGCGTTTAAAAAGGTCTGACCGTCCAGCTATTATAAATATATCCTCCAAGCTTTGAGCATGTGCATACGCAACGATAGAAGCATTCCAAACTCTACGCAAATTGGACTTTGTACCGGGACCTAGCTCGTCTCGGGCACTGTTCCCTAATAATAATGATAAAAAAAGAATTGTCATCCAGCTCATCTCCCTAGGAGGGCACCGGACCGGGACCTAGCCCGTCTCGGCTGCTGCCCGATGAGTGGAGAGTGCGGCACCAAAAGTGTTGGAGCAGTATGCTTTTAGGAAGCTTTTGGGTGCTGGACCGGGATCTAACTCATTCGGCTACCGCTTCAAAGCTATCCTCGTTGCACTAGCTCTCCCCAACTTGATAGACCGGGACCTAGCTCGTCTCGGCTACCATGTCACAATAATATCGAGGTCTTAGTTACCTCTATGATGGTGGACAGGGACCTAGCTCGTCTCTGCTACCACGCATACTCAGACCGGGACCTCGCTCTTCTCGGCTGAAAATTCATCAGGGGATACTAAATAGTCAATATCTGCAACTATAGATGGTTGCCATAAACATATCGCCGCGACATCACTCCAACGGGCTATCCCATTCTCACCTACCGCAATTGCAGAAATAAACAAGAGAGGTGCTTAGTAATATTTATTTTTGGACCAACTAAAGTCTTTGGCGCATATTCATAGTCATATTTAGCATCAGCTTAAGTTAGAACTTTATTTTAGCAATAACTAAGTCATTCATAGTCGATTTAGCATCGGCTTTTCTGCTTAGTTATAACTAAAAAAATAGTTTCAGCTGAAGTTGATATTAAGTGGATATCAAAAAGAAAATATAGAGAAAATTCATTCATTTCATATCAGAAAATTCAATTTTGATAATTTTGAGGATTATAAGTTGTTTTTATTTGGCGTGTTAGAAAAAATATACATGCATATATGATTTTAGAAAAAAAAAGCATTTTTACTGATGAGAACAAAGAGAATAAATAATCTATAAATAATCTATAATCTTTTGTTCCGTTCCACCGGACGAGATCTCTTTAGATTATTTATTCTCTTTGTAGAGGACTGCCTGTTGCTAAGGATTTGCAAGTGCTATGCACCATACGATTTTTGGGGCGTAATGTCCACCAAAGCTGACGGTTCTTTTGTAACCTGCCGCCTCCATGTTGCGATTAATATTGCTCCAGGCTTCTTTCTTCTTAACAATCATGCTCATTTCGTTTAGTTTACTGTCCACTACCGCCACATGTTTCGAAACTAGCTCCCGAAATATACTTTTTTCCTCCTGAGACCAAAATTTTATTCTGATGAGAATCGAACACACGCACTTTGAGCTATAAGTCCATAGTCCTAATCATTTCGTCACGCTGCCTTGTAAAATCCAGTTTTTTATTACTCTTTCTGTTAATTTATTAGTGTAAAATTAAAAAGTCAAAATTTATAATGGCAGGCCACTTTAGAAACCGGAAGGGTAAAAAAAAAATTATATATATTCATATACATATATGTTTTAAAAAAAAAAAAAAACATGTTAACTGACGAGATTCGAACCCACGTCCTGAGGGCTATGATTTCACAGTCCTAACCATTGCGCCACGGTGACTTGTGTGCTCAAAATTGTTATTACTCTCTTTGTTATTTAACTAACTTGAAATTAAAAAGTCAACATTTGACAAGTTTACCACGAAAGCTTTTGTGTGGTGAATTCATTAGCTTATGCCAGTTAGTCAATACTAAAAAATCGACTATGAATAGAAAACAATTTTTAGTCATGACTAAATTTATTTTGAGCTTAGTTTGAGTTTAGTTAATTTCAACTTTAAAATACGACTATGAATATGCGCCTTTGAGTCCCGTATAGCTTTGAATTACTTATTATAATACATATACCAATTTGTATATAAATTTATAATTTGTAATAGTTTTTTTAATTAGAAATAAGAGTTTATAACTTATTGTTAGTCTTTACGACTTAAAGAGATACAATAAACTAGAAAAGAGTTTAAAAAAAAAAAAAAATCTATCTGTTCATCTAGTAATCCTACTCTTTGTTTCAATAAAATTATCTATCTAATATGCATGTTGATGTTACGTTTTTAATAGTTCATCAACATTAAATTCACCGATATTTGGTTGCCCTTGAAAATCTTATAACAAATAAGTAATAGTATTACAGCCAGATTATGTAAAACGCGGTGACACTTTGCGTGCGAGTTATGTATTCTTTTATTTTTTATTCTTCGGAATAAAAAAAACACGGAGTTATCTATATCTATACTATTATATAAAGAGGTAAAGTTTGTTTGTTTGTTTGTTTGTATGTTCAGGGTAATCTCTGGAACTACAGAACCGATTCCAAAAATTCTTCTACTAATAGAAAGCTACACTATTCTTGAGTAACATGGGCTGCATTTTATTTTGATAAAAGAAAGGGGCGTGGCACTTTTTATGCAATTAAAACCTTTAACTCGCTATATCTTGGTTCATATGATAGCAAGAGTCTTAAAATTCGGTGTCAGGATGAACATAGCCCATGTTAAAACTTCACAAAAGATGAACGGGATTAGACACCAGGCGCGTGGTGGCTATAAAACTTTAATTTAGGGTGGCCCTCATACGCAAATATTTTTAAAATAGCATTTTTACAACGACCACTTAATCGATTCACATGGAATTTACACCACATGTATTAAGACGCATAGCTAAGACGATGAAACTTTTATTAAGGAAGCATATTTAGGGTGGCCCTAATATACAAATATTTTAAGAATAGCGATTTCTCAAAGACAGGTAAATCGATTCTCATGAAACTTACACAGTATGGCGTTTATATTAAGGGGCACAGATTAGATTATAAAATTTTTTTAGGGTGAAGACAGGGTAGACGATTCACACCGAATTTACGCCACATATCTCTTATGTTAAGAAGCATAGCTTAGGATATAAAACTTTTATTTAGGGTGACCCTCACACTAAAATATTTTTTAAATATCATTTTCTCGAAGACCGCTAAATCGATTCTTATGGAATTTACACATGACCACATGACTTTTATGTTAAAAAGCACAGATTAGATAGTAAAAATTTTACTTACGGTTCATACTCAGGGTGGTCCTGATACAAAAATATTTATAAATATAATTTTCTCGAAGACCGCTTAATTGATTCTCATGGAATTTACTCCACATGGCTTTTATATTAAGAGGCACAGATAAGGCTGTAAAACTTTTATTTAGGGTGCATACTTAGGGTGACCCTCATACAAAAATATTTTTAAAAATAATTTTCACGAAGACAGGTTAGACGATTTACACCGAATTTACGCCATGTATCTCTTATGCTAAGAAGCATAGCTTAGGCTACAAAACTTTTATTTAGGGTGGCCCTCACACAAAAATATTTTTTAAATATCATTTTCTCGAAGACCATTTAATCGATTCTCATGGTCTTAGCACCACATGGCTTATAAGTATATGAATGGGCACAGATTAGATAGTAAAAATTTTACTTAGGTGGCTTGGGTGGCCCTCATTTAAAAATGTTTTTAAATATCTTTTTCACGAAGACAGGCTAATCGATTTATACCGAATTTACACCAAGTAACTTTTATATTAAGAGGCGTAGCTAGGCTTCAATACTTTTATTTATGGAGCATATTTAGGGTGGCCTTCATACAAATATATTTTTGTTGTAAGGGATTGTTATTAGAGTAAAAATATTTATCCTGTACTATTGTTAAATGATTTGGAAAATTTCTGTTTTAATTTCTATTTTAGAGTTATAATAAGTAAAAAGATAGTTTTTGTTAACGGTCAGATTTCTGTTGTCGCAATTTTGCTTTATTCGCAGATCAGCAGCATTCTTTATGAAAATTAAATCATTTTCGAGCTCTTCGATTTGAGTTTTGTTGTTAAATTTATAGTTTCAATTATTCAAAATCGTGCAATGTTTACTTCGTTTTAAGTTTTTCAAGTACACATTTTCCTTATATTCTAATACATTGCATTCAATTTCAATTACATAGCTACTTTATTCAACAATTTCCATATAATTTTTGTTAGGAAGTGGTACAATTCCTTTCAAATCAGTTGCGATATAGTTAATTGGAATTTTTAATGCAATGACTAGTAAACCATTTTTGTAATTAAGAACATCAATTTTCATTAATTTTAAATTAAAGAAATCTATCTCAAACTGATCTATTTCTTCGGAAGTTAGTATATTTCGAATAACGATATGGTGTTTTGCTGATGCTATATTTTCTTGTATATGGTTAATTTTGTCTTTGAGATAGGTAAGTTTAAACATTTGATCCATATACAAAAGTCGAGTAATTTCATTTTGCCTGTTTTTTATTTCTTTCAAAGCACTTTTCATAATTTCCCTATCTTCTTCCATTGCGGATTTTAAAGTTTGGATTGATTTATTCAAACTCGTATTAATAAAAATCTGTTTATTAACAGTGTCTATAATGTTGTGATTATTTTTGTCAATAACATTAAGGTGTTCTAGGATTTCTTGCCGATCCTCATCGTCCATTATTCCAAAAAGCCAATTATAAGCTTTTCCTCCAAGGTTTATCAATCCCATTTTTTTCCTAGGTTTTATTGGGATTCTAGATTTCAATTTACATTTTATTATTTTTATTTTCCTTTCGACTATTTCTTTATTATGCAAATCGATAGACTTAACATTGTTTTCTATCATGTCTAAAACATGGGTTATTTCATTTGTATCGATTAAATGTAAAATTGTTGAAGTTAGATTCACTCCTCTCAGTTTTATGTTGACATACCCCGACTCCTCTTCAATTGGGCTTACTTGCAATAGCCCCTCAGTTGGGAGCACTATCCCTAGAAGCACCATCAAGCTGATCACCTGAAAATTTCGAAGATCTCTTTATATTTATTGGATGAACATTTTTTAATGGGTATTTCCTAAATTTTGGCTGTTCTTTATGCCCAACTCTAGTGTATTTTTTTATAAACCCTTCTTGTCTTCTCTCTTCGTAATTCTCCCTGTTTTCATTTTGTTTTGAAATAGCTAAGTTTTTTGCCTTGTCAATTCTACTTTTTATAATATTTTAATTAACTCTATTTTGTAGAACATCAAATGGTGTTACTTTTATTGTTGAATGGTAGGTATTATTGTATGCTTCAATGACCTTAGCTACTTGCTGTTTTATTGAAACTTTATTCTCCAAATTTAAAACGCGTAGTTGCCAGTTTGGCTATTAGGTTTAACAAAATGTATCTCAATGCCTTCGTCTTGACAGAATTGTTTAATATTAATTCTGTTAAATTCATTGTCGCAAATAGTTTTCCTCATTTTTCTTGTATCGAAATATAAAGTCTGGTATTTTCTATTAATGTTTGGCTGTTTCTATCTTCAAGATAAAAGCTTACACCATGCTTGGAAAACCTATCGATAAAATTTATAAACGAGTGTTTCGAATTTACATATGTATCAATATGTACTATTTCGTTGATATCAGAAGGGTTTCAGTATTTTTAAATATGGGTCGGATAGGATTTCTATCGTACTTCGCTGCAGTACAATAATCGCAATTATTTACTACCTTATGGACGATTACTTTCAAGTTAGGATAAAATATTTTATGCTTCAGGGCTTCATAATTTGCGATAATTCCTGAGTGACCAGATTCCCTCTTATGAAAAAGAGCTATCTGTTTTATCGCTTCTTCTTCATCTTTCATGTCACTCGCGAAATTGCTGCATTTCACAAACTTTGTACTTGAGTGTATTGGGAACAACTCGATAAGTTTTTTCTGAAGATGGTTAAAAGTTCTGTCATCTAAAGCAGAATAAATAGCAACTTTGCTACTAGATATATGTCTTCGGACAATATCGGCAATTTTTTCTGGTATATTAGTTCTTTCAATATAAGTTCTATTGTTACCTAAAATTTTTTCAAACTATTTTTCCTTTCTTTCTACTAAAAATAATTGAGTTTTAAGTCTATTCACAATTGTATAAATGATCGGAATGTGATTGTGAAAATCTTCCTCTTGAGAATGTGCCGTTCGCTCATCCGTTGAAACGTTATCTATATTTTCTTCAAATAAATTACTTTCAAATAGATTTATTTCGTTATTATGAATATTGATACGACTTAAAAAATCGGCAATATTATTATCTTTGCCTTTAACATAATCTATTTTCGCGTCGTATTCCCCCAATTGAATCAACTATCTGTGGAGCCTTGGGTTGATATCCCCAAGTAGAAATTTCAGTCAGCGTTCCGTCACTGTGACCACACATTCGGTTTGTTTCGGTTAAGTATTTGTGTAGATAACTACTCAAATCTCGCTAGTTACGTAATTGTTACGTAACCGTTACCAAGTGGGGATATGGAAGATATGGGGATATGTGTAGTAATTGTTACTGAATTTGTGACTGATTTGTGACCACAATATGTAGTTATAGCGACCCACACGCAGACGTTTTTGTGTAGGAAATATTTTACTTTTAAGTTACTTTTATCATTGTAGTATACATACATAAATGAATACAATGGTAAGAAGCATTAATATGTATGCGTATTATTATGACTTATAATATTTACTTTTTATATGAACTAAATTCTGCATATTATGCGTAGAATTTCAAACGAAGCTCATTTTTATTGTAAATATTAATATTCTGTTGAACGAAAAACTTATGCGCTTAGTAAATATCGAATATTTAGTAATATATTAAAAAAAGTTTTTAGTAATCAAATGCTTTTTAAAATGCTGGAGTGATCTTAAAACGTTTACTAAGTGTTTTAAATGCTTGATTATAGCCTTATTGAGATAATTTAACCCTTAAGTTTGCATAATAACTTTTTTAGAAATTATTTACAATTATAAATCAAAATGGATGTCTTATGAAAAATGGCGTCAGGCTTATTTGTGACCACATCATATGTTGTGACCGATTGTGTCTACACTGTTACCATTCAGTACAAAACTTATGTTCTGTTACCTACACAGTGTGGTTAACATGACTTAATCTACACAATTGTGCTCAAACCTACACAATAACTACACTAAGTAGTTAGTGTGTACCTTTAAGGGCGAATCTGTTTAATCTTAAAAATTTCAACGTAACTCATTATTAATTAGAGTGATTCAAAAACAAAATTGTGCTTTTTTATGTGTAAGCGGATAGCATTACACATCTTGACAACGCTCCTCAAGAGATTTCCATCAATATTTACTAAAATTTGAACCAAATAAGATCAATTTGGTACACAAAAACTAATGAAATGTTACCATAAAGTCAAACTGACCTTTTAGGCATTTTTTCAGTTAATAATCGGTTAATGTGACTCAATACAGTCAAAGTTACTTTATTTACACAAAATTTAGTCACAATAACCACACTGTGACTCGCACGCGATTTTGTGACCTTAAAAGTCACAAATTTCTACTTGGGTCCCTACCAGAGATTTTAGTCTGAAGCCACTTAAGTGGTTGGTTATCAGTATTTAAATCAAATTCTCTGCCGTATAAATATGGCCTCAAATATTTACAACCCCAAACAATTGCTAGTAACTCTTTCTCTACAGTAGAGTAGTTTTTCTCGTGATCATTTAAAGTACGAGAGGCAAAACATATCGGATGCCCATCTTTGATCAGAACTGCCCCTAAAGCGAAATTGCTAGCGTCCGTTATTAGTTTGAATTTTTTATTGAAATTCGAATAGTGTAATATCGGATGATTTGTGATAATTTCCTTTAGTTTTTCAAAGAAAGATATATAGTTTGTGTCATTGGTGCTAACTTTCGACTTCTTTTTTAAATATTTAACCATAGGGAATGCAACCTTTGCATAGTCTTTTATAAATTTGGGATAGAAGCCGGTTGCTCCTAAAAATGACTTGATTTGCCTTTGTGTTTTTGGTAAGCTCAAAATTTTTATGGCCGCAATTTTTGTTGGGTTCGGCTTCACACCGTTTTGTGTTAGGATATGGCCTAGGTATTCAGTATCTTTTTTTAAAAAACTACACTTATCAACTTGTATTTTGGGTCCCGTATTTCTAAGAGTTTCAAAAATAGATTTAATATTGTCAATATGTTCTTGTAGTGACGTACTGAATATTAAAATATCATCCAAGTAGACGACACAAGTTTTGTTGATATATTGCTTTAAAATTGAATTCGTTAGCCTTTGGAAAGTGGAAGGAGAATTTTTGAGGCTGAATGGCACTCTCTCGAATTCAAAGTGACCAAACGGAGTCGAAAACGCAGTTTTCTTCCTGTCCTCAGGTTTCACCAAAATTTGGTGGAACCCTTTGGACAAATCAATCGTAGAGAAATACTGAGCTTTCCCCAATTTGTCCAATATATTGTCAATATTGGGAATTGGATACTTATCGCTTACAGTACATTCGTTAAGCTTTCTGTAATCAACAACAATCCTCCATTTCTTATTTCCTGAGCTATCTGCATTTTTTGGGACTATCCACAAAGGACTATTGTATGGCGAGTTACTTTCGGTGACAATACCCTGTTGGAGCATTTCACTGATTTGCCGTTCAATTTCTTCTTCGTGGATCTTGGATCTCTGTAAATTTTAGCATAGATCGGCCTATCTGTTTCTGTGATTATTTCGTGTTGAATGCTATGGGTGAAAGTGAGTAAATCTCCTTCAAGGAAAAATATATCTTTATATTGGGTCAGTAACTCTCTCCTCGCAATTGAGGTGGAATAAATAAATTTTCCCAAGAAAATCATGTTTAATGGGTTCTAGGGAACATACGTCATTGGTATTATTTGGAAAATTGGCGTTATCAAACAAAATTTTATGTTCTTTCATTTTTATATATTTTTCTTCTAGATCAATTATCGCATCAAATTTAGTTGAAATATTCTGTCCAATAATGGCATCATATTTTCTGTTAGGTAAATGGGCTACATTCCAAGAAAAAGTTCCATGAGCAACTAATTCTTTCGGAATTGGATTAATTACTTTTTCAGTAATTTTACTTAAGGTGCATTTCAGGCAATGAAAATAAAGTGAGGTCGTGAAGTTTGTTTATATTCCGATTCCGGTTAGTTATACATATAGTAGATATAAATGTGTACACATTATTTTTTTTTTCGTATGAGGGTTAATTACCGAGTTATGAGCTTCTGAAGAATTGGCGAAGTTTAAGGACCGTAATTTTTGAACGCTGTTATTGGAATCAAGGATTTTATAATAAAATATAAACAATATTGATTTAACTAGTAAAAAGGATGCTCTATTTAATTTTTTTGTTAAATTCGAATTTTAAATGTTTTTATGTATGAAAAAACCGGAAGTAAAAATTTTAAATCAAATTTTCAGTATCTTCGACATAATATTTTTTAAATATTTTTTAAAAAAAAAAACCTTAAGTACATATATAGATGTTTCACAAAAAAAATTTTAACGTGATCGATATTAGTTAAGGAGATATATAATTAAAGTACTTAAGAAAGTGCCACGTCCCATACAAAGTGCGGCACGTATGTACTTCAATTCATATATCTCGTAAACTAATGTAGATCACGTTAAAAAATTTCAGCATATTACCGGAATATTTTATGCTTTATTTTAAAGTTAAAATAAAAAAAATATAATATGTCGAATGTATTTCAATTCTGAGATGAAATGTTCACTTCCGGTTTTCCACAAGAAAAAAAAATCAAATTTCCAATCTGATGTCATAATTGAAAAGAGCAGTAAATTTCCTATTGAAACCACAATGTTGTATATTTTATAGAAATTTTGTTAAGTTCGAAAAACATCTTCCGAAAAATCCATTATTCATATTACGTCAATTTTCGGAAGTCCACAACTTGAAAACTAAGCTATATATGAAAATAAAATTAAGTGTTTACACCATCTAGAAGTACAATTAAGCCGAAAACTAAGCCTTATATGAAAATAAAATTAAGTGTTTACACCTTCTAGAAGTACAATTAAGCCGAATAGTACGATTAAGCCGAATAAGAAAAAATTTCTCTGTTTTATTTTTTTGCATTATCTGATTCGCCTGAACACCGAGTTCACGGATACACCTTGCTGCTTCCCCACGTATTTTCTCATTTAAGATAATCTGCATGCCATAATCGTAAAGTCTTAATCGTCTGAACTGATCCAGGATGTCTTGTGGTCGCAGAGAAAATGTAGCTGTTGGTTGATATTGCCATTGATGTTGTTGTTATTGCAACTGTTCATTTTGTTGTTGCAGTTGTTCGTTTCGTTGTTGCTGTTGCTGCAGTTGATCATTTAGTTGTTGCTGTTGCAGTTCGTTTTGATGTTGTTGCATTTGTCTATTTCGTTGTTGCAGCTGTTGGTGTTGTTGTTGCAACTGTTCATTTTGTTGTTGCAGCTGTTGGTGTTGTTGTTGCAGTTGAAGAATTAATTCCTCCTGCCTCTTGATTATGTCCTCATTTTCTTTATTGATTGCATCCATATTGATATTTCGGTTTTTATCGAATGATTTATGCCTTTATGCACAATATACCACAAATTACTCGGTATTAATTAATAAACGTTTTTTTTTCTTTCTTTCGATCACAAATTGTTTGCTTCTCATTTATTTTTTTTTGTGTTCACAAATTGTTTGGGTTTTTTGTTTCTATCTTCTATTATTAAACGAGCTAAAATTGTATGTTTATATATTTATATATTTATTTGTATATGGCTGAACTTTATTTCGAAAACGGCTGCAGCGATTTTGATAAAACTTCGGGATTTCGTGCATATTTGAACAAAATTAAGATTGGACTAGGTTTTAAGTTTTTCAAGTTTATAACACGGGCGTGGCACAGCCCTAAACTTTAATTTTTATAACGTGATAACTCGCAAGCCATTTAAGGTATTGCAACGAAATTTGGTAAATATCTTAAATTCTATAAAAAGTGGGTGGAATCAGAATAGTGGGCGTGAAATATTTCAATAATTGAAAACTTTGATTCGATATTACTCGAAAACGGCACCTACGATTTTCATAATAATTTTAAACTTAATACCACTGAATGCAGTCATTATAACAAGCTATGTCACTATACTGGTAATACTCGTTGAAAGGCGTGGCACAGCCCACAATATTTATAAACGTTATAATGAGAGAACTAACAACGCAATCGTTATGAAATTAAACATGTTAAATATACTGGCTATTGGATATCTTGTAACCAAAAGTGGGCGCAACGACACCTGTGGGCGTGGCACCTTCCATAAAAGCGAAATCAGTTAAATGCTACATTTATTGTTCTATGAGAGTAATATTTTTTAAATTTGGTATAGAGATGTCGGTTACTATAATCTTTGAATCTAAATGTATTTCGATGGGATTGTATCAGTGGGTGTGGCACCTCCCCTACATGCAAAAATATTAAGTGTTATATTTATTGTGCTATGGGAGTAATTTTTTTAAAATTTGGTTTAGAGATGTCGGTTAGCATGTGCTTTGATTCCAAATGGATTTCGACGGGATTGCATCAGTGAGCGTGGCACCTCCCATACAAGCAAAAAATGTTTAAGGCTATATTAAGTGTGCTCTTGGAGTCAAATTTTTTAAATTTGGTGTAGAGGTGTTGGTTGCTATAAGCTTTGAAATTATATGAATTTTGATGGGATTTCATTAGTGGGCGTGGTACCTCCCATACAAACTTATAGCGTAAAATGCCATATTTAGCGTACTATAGGAGTGATCCTAATAAAATTTGGTTTCAATATATTCAGTCTTATTCAACTTAGTTCGAGTTTTTCAATCTCTTTCAACTGTTTCAACATTTTTCAACCTCTTTCAACTTTTCTCAACATTTTCCAAATTCTTTCGACTTTTTCAACCTCATTCAACTTTTTTCGATTTTTTCAACCTCTTTGAACCTCATTTGAAATGTTTCAACATTTTTCAACCTCTTTCAACTTTTTTCAACATTCTCCATGTTTTTTCGAGTTTTTCAACCTCTTTCAACTGTTTCAACATTTTTCAACCTCTTTCAACTTGTCTCAAAATTTTCCATATTTTTCAACCTTGTTCAACTTTTTTCGAGTTATTCAACCTCTTTCAACTGTTTCAACATTTTTCAACATCTTTCAACTTTTCTGAACATTTTCCATATTTTTTTCGAATTTTTCAACCTTATTCAACTTTTTTCGAGTTTATTTTGATTATTTTATTTTTCGAGTTATTCAACCTCTTTCAACTGTTTCAAAATTTTTAAACCTCTTTCAACTTTTTCAATATTTTTCAACCTCATTCAACTTTTTCCGAGACTTTCAACTTTTTTCGAGCTTTTCAATCTCCTTCAACTTTTTCAACACTTTAATATACTATTGAGTTTATCAAATTTTTTCACCTGCTTCAACCTGTCTCAATGTTTTTCAACATTTTTCATATATAATCAACTTCTTTAAAATTTTTTAGCTTGTTTTCGGGTTTTCAAAAAATCTTTGGATTTTTCGAACTTAACTTCTTTTGCAAGTTTTAGCCGCTTTAACCGACTGCGCCAGTTATGTATTCTTTTATTTTCTATTCTTCACAATAAAAAAAAACACGGAGCTATGTTTTATAAAAGAACAACTTTATTAGGTTTCGTGAATCTTAAGACTAATTTCATTTTATTTCTCAAACTCTAAAGTTGCTCAACTCAAAAAGCCTATTCGTTGAAAAAGATAAATAAAAGCGATAAGACGAAAAGTGTTTGAGGAAATTTAACCAGTCGCAATGCACTTTTTTAATGCATTAATAAAATACAAAAAATAAATAAAAACTATTATGTGGAAGACGAAAAAATGTTTGCGGAAATTTGACTAGCTGCAATGCAATACTTCACTTTTTTAAATGCATTTATAAAATAAAAATTATTATGTAGGAATAAAAATATTGTTAGACGACACTTTTAGTCACCTTGCGTCATAAATTGGAATTATATAATTGTTTACGTCATTGCGTTCGTCCAGTTATTTTGTCACTAGAGTTGTCAGCTTTAAACGTAACATTTTACGTTGTCATGATGCCACTTTTTTTTAGTGCAAAATGTAATAGATTTGCATGACATAGAATCTTGCATGATGAAAATTTTCTAAGTCATTTTTGTGTGTAAAAATGATCACGTTTGTGGATTTTCTAATTAATTGCAAAAAGTCTTAAAGCAATATTGTGAATAGAAAAACCGATATTAGACAAACTACGCTACAAAACACAATTTACCACATAAGACCCTTGACCACAATCTAAGAGCTCAAACTTTGAGAATTGTCTTCATTCATTTGCATGTACAGCTTTACAAAAAAGACATCGTACTAGTTTTTGGGGCCATGCATTAATTTTGTAAGCATTGGATTCTTACATTACACTTAGATGTAAAAATAATGCCCGATATGGTAAGCGAAGGCGTAATGTAATATGCAAATTATCAAAATCACAGTGAAAATTACACAAATATTTGTAAAACAGACAGCCTGGCCTGGTTTGGACTGTGAGCTCGTTATTAATAGTGCATGAGATCTATACTAGGTTAGGGAATTTTTTTTATTCATATCATTGAAAAGTTTAATTACTGGGTAATGCAAAGAATCGCGCACTACTTTTGCTATGACATCAAAAATTATGGCAAAAACTCCCGAATCTGGGAACTCTGACAAAATGACAATTCAAATAAGAGTCGGTTTAACAATGAGTTTGGCTGATCTTGTTAAACTGCGCATCTAGCAGCACAAAATAATGCCTATGTTCAAACCCCACTGGATGCAGAACAGATTATTTTTTTTTCGTTAAATCTGTTTTTTTTTGTTTGATTTCGCATAATAATGCTTAAACAGCAAATTAATAAATATAGTATGTCACAGTTTAATAGTTATTAAAAATTGAACAAAATAATGAAAATCAAATTAGAAAAAGTCGACGCAAGCATAAAGGCAAGTGACGAATTTGAAAGCTGAAGTGCGTTTTTTGCCTCTTCGCGCCTGTGCATAATACCAAAAAAACGTAAGGCACACGCTATCCGTCACATTTTGACGATGATGTGAGTGAGTTTACATAATACGAAATTGGCTGCTCACGCGAAAATGTGACTCGACGCGTCGCGTTTTACATAATCTGGCTGTTAATTTTTGCACAGCGCGAATTTAAAGAATTTCAGTTATAGCTAATGCGAACACGATCTCAAAATTTTATTTTACCAAATTGAAAATCTTGATGATCTTTACTGCTTCTGCTGTTGATTTTTATGTCTTACGATATTTAATTTTTATGCAGTGCTTTGAGATAAAAGCTGCTACTTATGTATATGGTGAAATTGCTTATAACAACAACAATTGGTAGGGAAAGTTGAGACTTTGGGTAAGGATGGGGCAGTACTATCAAATCCTCAGTCTTAGTCCCGAGGTAGAGACTGGGGTAGGGGTGAGTCTAAGTCCAATACAAATCTCTTTTCATCACCACCGTAGAGATAGAATCAACAAAACAGCCGAACATAAACAACATCATCTATGCTTATATTCAAAAACCAATTCTTTCGTTTACATATGAAATATGAATCAGTAAGTTTGAAACATGTTTATATTCAAATAACTGTCTTTGTTAACATTCAAAATATGGAACATCATGGTCAGAGATGAGCGCGAATGCATTCGTACGCAGCTATGGAACATTTGCTAAAAAACGAACAGCGAATCAACACTTAACATCAATCATACGAAACGAATGAAAGCACGGCAGTTATCAGTGAAATGTTATGAGTTTCGCTGCTAACGACTGCGAATCATCAAAAAGGCAATGAAAAAGCAGCGAATGGTAATCAGCATTCGTGTAACTTCATTCTGTTGATGATAGAAGGTTGCCATGCATTGCTAATTACGCATATCTGGGCATTAACTCGTTAATCCGTTAATCGCTAATTAACGAAGTTAACATTTCGACTAACGGATTAACTTTTAAGTTAACTATAATTAAACATTATGAACTTACAGTCATTTTAGCAAAGACCAACATACCAAAAACTGGTCTGATGAGGCTATGTTTTTTTTTTTTTTTTGGGGGTGAGGCAGGTGAAATGCTTTTCGCACCTTCAACCAGGTCGTCACCTGGTCGGTGTGTGGGACTTCCGTAGTGGTATACCCACTAAAACACCTCCCTCTTTGTCCGGGAATTGATTCCCCCACTGGGAGGCTCTCTTGAGCATTACTTCAGTGGGGTTCCCTTTATTTAGGCATCCAATGCCATTAGCTGCTTTCTGAGCCTGCGGCCAGGCCTCCGCTTCCATCTTGTCTTCTTTGAAAAACGTCGAGGTCCCTTCTCTTTATTCGTAGTACGCTTTCGACGTATCTCGTTATCAGCATCCAGTACTCCTCGCTTCTTAGCATCGTCGGGACGATGTTTTCGACTGTTAGTGGGCCAACTTGTCCTTCTAAAGTGTTCCTTCTTTCAGCCCAGTTCCTGCAGTTGAAGAACGTGTGTTCCGCATCATCAACGTCTGCGTCACCATATATGCAGTTTGGTGCCTCGGTTTTTCCCATCCTGTGCAGGTATTTTTGAAAATACCCGTGGCCAGACAGGAGCTGCGTGATGTAATAGCCCACCTCTCCAAAACATCTATTCAGCCATATGTCTAGCTGAGGTATTAAATGTGCTGTCCAGCGCCCGTAGGTTTCATTTTGCCACCTTTCTTGCCACTTTTGTAATGTTTGGCTTCTAGCCTCTCGTTTTGTCAGTCGATTTTCGGCTTGGTTCCTCTGCTTCCATATCCTTTGCCGCTCCAAGACCAGTAGGTCAACTGGGATGGTTCCGCTTATTATAAGCACCGCAGCTAGTGAAACAGTGCGGTATGCTGAGGCTACCCTTAAAGCTGCCGTTCTTTGTACTGAACTCAGCACTTTCCGGTATTGCTCCTTTTTCACTGCGTCCGCCCATACCTCGCAACCATACAGTAAGGCCGCCTGAGTTGTTGCCATAAGGAGTTTGCGTTTGCTTGCTATTGGTCCACCTGTGTTTGCCATTAATCTTGACAGTGATCTTGTGGCTTGTGCTGCTTTTGTAGTCGCGTGCTGTATCTGCGCCCAATAAGTCAGCCTGGAATCCAGCCGAACTCCCAGGTATTTTACCGCCTTTTTCGTTTGAAAAGTCTCTGAGATCGTGTTTATCGGTATCTCTAACGGTATATGCTTCTTTGTAAGAATGAGTAGCTCCGTCTTTTCAGATGCCAGCTTGAGCCCGTGATTTGCCATCCACGCCTGCGTTCGTATCATGACCTGGTTCAGCTTCCGTTGAACGTCTTCGATGTTTCTCGCTGTGATAACTGCTGCGATGTCGTCCGCGTAGCCGACCAGATAGGTGTCGTCCGGCATCTCAATGCGTAGTACTTCGTCGTAGCAAACGTTCCAAAGGTCTGGGCCAAGGATGGAGCCTTGCGCCGCACCTGATGATATTTCCATACGACGAGGGCCACTGCTGGTGTCGTAAATTAGCGTTCTGTTATGTAAGTAACTACGTATTAGCCTTCTTTGATATTCTGGAATCCGGAATTTGTTTTCAAGGGCGTCGATCATATCTACCCACCTAGCACTGTTGAATGCGTTTTTAACATCTAATGTTGCCAGTAATACTATTTTCCTGCTGAAATGGCTCTGCGCAGATTGTACACTTTTTATTACGTCGGTTATAGCATCGACTGTAGACCTTCCTGGGCGGAATCCGTACTGTTTGTTTGAAAGACCGCCAGAGTTTTCTATCGCCTGGGATAGCCGCGGCTTTATCAGCTTTTCCAACAGTTTTCCCGCTGTGTCCAACATACAAAGTGGGCGGTATGAAGATGGTGCCTCTGGGTCGCCTTTGCCCTTGCCAATAAGAACCAGGTATTGTGTTTTCCAAACTTCTGGAAAAAGTCCATCCGTCAAACAAGCATTATACACTCTAAGAAGCAACTGAGGTCGTTCTCTTGCGAGAATCTGGATTATCTCGGCTGGAATCCCGTCCGGACCCGGTGCCTTTTGGTTCTTCATCGTGCTGGCTGCCCTGGTAAGCTCTTCCTCAGTGAACAGTTCTAATGGGCTGTCATTTGGTTGCCTGTTTCTTTCAGTAGGTCTAACTTCGTGTGTTGGGAACAACATGTTTACGATGTTTTCTATTTTGTCTTCTGGCAAATTTGCCATTGGAGGTTTACCACCAAGTTTCTTCGTGACTAGTTTGTAACCAAGGCCCCATGGATCATTATTGATGTCGCTACGAAGTTCCTCCCATTTTTCCTTTTTACTTGCGAGTATCGCAGTTTTGAGCAGTTTTTTGGCTTCCTTGTAGTCCTGGGCTTCTACAGCTGTGTTTGATGAGGCTATGTGGTAATAGCCGAAACATATGTCACCAATTACCAGGTTAAATTGTTCCATTTGTTATCTTTGTCATGTTTGTTGAATAAAAAATAGCATTGATCAATAAGTAAAAATTTACAATATTGGTCTTTGCTAAAATGACTGTAAGTTCATAATGTTTAATTATAATAAAAATAATCAGTCGCAAAAATCAACTTTCTTTTAAGTTAACTTTAAAACATGTTAACGGACTCGTTAACTTCCGTTAAATTTCCCCAAGTCCGTTAATCGTTAATACAGTACCTACTGTTAACCAAAAAGATGTCGCACGCATGGTTGATATGGCTGGAAACGTATGACAGCAGTCAAGTGGATGCAGTAAAAAAATGCGTGAAAAAAAATTGATAGAAGAGGCGTTACGACAAGAAGCTACCGACCGTTCGAAGAACAGAGATAGTTTAAGGGGAGCGATACCATTAGAATATTCAAATAATAAAAATGATTTTTTTTTCATAATTCCAACGTATAATATGCTAAGAATATGCTGTAAAAAGGACAAAGCGAAACATTGAATATTTATGGAGTTATCAAGAACGTCAGAGTCCGCATACCGTCGTATCATATCGTTAGAAACTTTAAACGCGATTATCTCGAAACTGTATTTGCAAAAACTGCTCGTGCTATAGCTAAAAAAATTATTGACCGATCGGGCGAAAATTTAAAGAGGTTTCTTGCTATAGTATCATCGGAAGTTTTATCTAAAAGTTTAAAGATATTGCGTAGATAAATAATTTTCTTTGGGGTCAAAACTGCTGAAAAAATGGTCAAAAATTTGGACTTTTGATTAAACAGCCAATATAATTTTAAGTTTTTTATCATTTTATAGGTTTGTCCTTCCTTTCAACATATCAGCTATAGAAAATATAAAACCTTTTTTTTGTTTTAGGTAAATAGAAAATTTTTTTTAGCTACAGCAGTTTTCGATGCCTCTGAAAAGATACCAAAAAGCTCCGCCATTTTGTTAAAAAAAAAAATTATGTTTCCTTACACTTTGGCTGTGATAAAAAATGTTTAAATTTAAAAATGATCCCATTATTTTATCACCTCGAAAAAAATTAATGAAAAATGACTAATTTTACCCTGTCTAAAGGAATCGCACCCCTTAAGTGGTGGAGGCAGCAACGACGATGATGAAGACTTTCATTTCTGTCACTCAGTCCAAATAAAAACTTAGGAGCCACAAACCTTTAAAGAGTAAAGACATGAAATAAAATGACTTGTTCAACGATGCGGCGGTCCACAGATATATATAAATCTGTTTCTTAAACAGATTAAACTCTGCAGTTGAAAATCTTTTTTCCACGGGCAAAGATATTTTAACGCCGAAACTAGCCTCGCTTTAAGACGAGAACTTCAACATATTAATGTTCATGAAGGGGAATATCCCCATTATGTCTGATGACTAAATTAAACATTCCAATTACACACGTTTTGTTATTTTGTACCTAACGCAACGATATATAAAATTAAAGTTTTATCACGTGTTAACGGATTAACGATTAACGTTTACTTGCGTTCAGTCTTCTGAAATGTAGCGCTTTAACGTTTAACGAAGTTAATTTTTTTAGTAACGGATTAGCGATTAACGAAGTTAACTATTTGATTAACGGTGCCCAGCTTTGCAATTACGTAAATGAATATTAAGTGAAAAGTTCGTAGTTTTTGTGTGGATATTTTCATTTATTCATTATAAATAAGTAAAAAACATTATTAATGAGTAAAAAAAAGTAATTTTGGAATAAAATAAAAAATAAAGCTTATGAATTAAGTTTTTTGCATAAAATAAAATAGAAAATAAAATAAAAAAGAGAAGGCTTGAAAAAATCACATTTTTTAATAAAATAAAACAAAAAAAGTGTTTTGCTATTCGATGTATGGTCATACATATGTAAGTCTACATATTCCGTTACTCTACAGGATAAAAACTAAGTTTACGTTCTGAAATAAAACTTAAACTTAAAACTTGTAAGTAACATTTAATAAAGTCAAAATTACCAATTTTTCATCTTTGCTGATTTACGGGAAAACCAGGAAAGCTAATTGAATGAAACTTTCACACACAGGTCAAATCTTCTTGCAGGAATCTTGCTATTGAAAACGGGCAAAATCGGTTGACGGACACGCCTACCGCCCACACTCTATGTAAATTTACCCAGGCCAATTTTGAAAAAAGTTGCAGCGATTTTTATGAAACTTGGTGATTTGGTGCACATGTGAACCAAATTAGGATTAGGCTGGGTTTCAAGTTTCCAAAAGGTCGTACAGGGGCGTGGCACAGCCCTAAATTTTATCATTTAAACTACCATATCTTGTAAGCCTTCAAGATATTGGTTAACGGATACATATCAAATGTATCTTGAATTGAGATAAAAGTGGGCGGATTCGAAAAAATGGGCGTGGCACTTTTCAACTGTTAAAATTTTTGATTCCGTATATCTCAGAATTGGCACAAACGATTTCCATAAAAATTTTGACGATGATGCCGCTGAAATCAGTCATCAATACAATCACAGCTCTTTTACTGAAAAAACTCGCTCAAGGGCGTGGCACCGCCCACAATATTTATAAACGTTATATAAAGAGAACTAACAACGTAATCGTTATGAAATTTAATGAGGCAGATATACTTCCTATAAAGTCTCTTATAACAAAAACTTGGTTCAATAGTACCTGTGGGCGTGGCACCTCTCATATAAGCAAAAAACGTTTATTGTTATAGATAGTGTGCTATGAGAGTAATCTTCATAAAATTTGGTCTATAGATGCCAGTTACTATAAGCTTTAAAAATAAATGAATTTTGGCAGGATTGCGTCAGTGGGCGTGGCACCTCCCATATAAACATAAATTTGTAAGCGCTGTTTTAAGTGTACTATTGCAGCAATTGCTATGAAATTTAATGTAAGTGGTTCAGTTGCTATAGAGTATATCTGAATCAAAATTGGCTGAAATAGCACCAGTGCGCGTGGCATCTCCCATACAAGTAAAATACGGTAAGTGGCATATTTATCAAAATATGTGAGCAATCATACTAAAATTTGGTGTAAGGGGTTTGCAATGAAAAGCTATTTCTGGATCAAAACCGGGCTGGATTGTACCAGTGGGTGTGTCACCACCCTAAATTTTAAATTTAACTGCGGCACATATCTCAAACTATACAAGCTATTGTGCTGAAATTTAATATAGGAATGTCGATCACGAATATAGTTTATTGAACCAAAAGTGGGCGGAATTGGAGAAGTGGGCGTGGCATATTTCTAATTTTTCATTTCTATTTTATTTTTTTCAACATTTTCCTTATTCTTTCGCCTCTTCAACGCCTTTTTAATATTTATTTAAAAGGCACTTTCAACGCAGTGTAGGGTATGTGAGGTTCGGCCTGGCCGAAGATAACACCTTAACTTGTTTATTTTATCTTTATTGATTGGCGATGTATGGGAACCTTTCGCATCAACAGTATGAAGTTTCACGAATGCTACTAACCATTCGCTGCTTTTTCATTGCCTTTTTGATGATTCGCAGTCGTGAGCAGCGAAACTCATAACCTCATAACAATTCATTTTGAGCAAGCGTCAACAGTGCGGCACAGTAAGCGGAGCTCTTGTTGTCAACGAATGCATATGAAAAGCAATGAATTACGAAAAAAAAAATAAACTCGAGCTATTCATTGCGTTTCTCTGATCATGGTAAACAACAACAAAGAATTGAAAATATTCCGCTTTCATATGTAGGCCATGATATTGACCGCACTCAAGAATATCAAAAATTTTAAATAATATGAGTACTTAGACAGATATATTTTGAACATTTCTTCGTAAATTTTCTTTTTATATTTATGTTTTTTAGCACTTCGAATGCAATGGCCAATAAGAGTCACTAGAACATAAATAAAGCGCGACAATACTAATTTTTTAGTAAATGTGAGAGCATGTGTAGGTGATTTTGTAATTTACCAAAAGTGAGGATCTATTTTTTTAGTAAGAAAATTTATAATTTTTCAGGTGTACTAAGTACTTTTGTAGACAGGTCATCTGGTAAACCTAACAAAGGGTAATCAAAGTTTCATATAATGGTTAGGATTTTGTATTCATCATAATTTTAGGAATAATAAAAGTTATGTATCTGACAGCTGTGGTTGATTGCAACTATTTCATTATATTTGAAAATAAATCAAGTTAAATCATTCATAGAACAATAAAGGAATATGACATTATTATTTCCCATGATGTGCTGATGTTTTCCTTATCCAAGACTATGAGGTAAATTTGTTTCTTTGAAGCCATCATAAATCCAGCTTAGATGATGTGGTTTGCGTTCCGTCTGTCTGTCAGTATGTCTGTTTACTGTCGAAGCACTCATATTTAAAATTTTTCATATTGTAGAGTACGGTTAAGATCATTGTCTACGTATGAAAGGTGAATATTTTCAAGTTTTTTTTTTTCTTTCGGTTTCTTATCATAATGTTTCAATTTTCGAATGTAAGCAGAAATACAGTTATTTAAATATAATCATACTGCAAACTTTCTGTTTGATATTTCATGTGCAAACAAAAGTATAGTTGTTGGAATATAAACATAGATGCTGTTGTTTATGTTCTGCTGTTTTGTTGATGCTGTTATCTCTACGGTGCACACTGGGGTAATTGGTATTGATTTGTGCGCTCAATTCACACAGAGTATTTAGTAGTGTTATAACTATGTATTTTAGTTAAATATATATAAAGTAGTAAAAAACTATTGCAATTCAGAATACTTCAGTACATTTTTTTTTTGACCAAAAATACAAAATATGCACTGAGGATTTTTATACAAATTTCAATATTTATTTAATCTTAAAAATTCACTAAAATTGGTAATTTCCTTCTATTGCAAATTAATTATCATCATGATCACTATCATCATCATCATCATCATCGTGTTCACCTTCACCATCACTTCCGCATACATCATTATCTTTGCCAACATTATAATCATTTAAATCATCACCTTCTTCTTTCGCTATTATTAACAACTCCAATGCTTCTGTTGGCATGTGCTTGACTTTTTTCTGCGGCAATTTAGTTTTACTGGATACAATAGGATCAGAATGATAAGAAGCCTATTCAAAATGTCTTCGTTTGTTTTTTCTCTGCTGCATTTTCGGGAAAAATGTTCCCTGAAAGCCTTAAAATCTTTATTTCTGGCTTCCTGAGCTTCTTCAGATAATTGACCGATTAGCAATAATGCGTGGGCAATGACGTCTGGACCGTGAATAAAATATTTATGCAGTGTTGTTGGCATATTATACCAAGGATAATGCTTGACAAAAGATTTCGCACAATTTAAAGCAAAATTGCGAAACTTTTCCGTGTCGATTCGATGGCCACTAGAAACAACAATTAAAATATTGTGCATATTTTTTATCAAATTGATGTCGATTTTTGTAATGGCCGCTAACACATCGGCATTTTGGAAGAAACGCCTTGCAGTGTTGCCATCATTCGACTTACCGAATCCGGGGGATTGGTATGTCCACAATCAGCCCAATTTTGTCTCTGAATTCTTTTTGTATGCGGGTCTTAGTTTGAGCTACTAAAAATTTCTCACTTTCTGAACGAGCCTGCCACTTTTTTTATTGGCAGCTTGTATGCTATGTGCAGCAGGCACTCAAAAAATCGAATCCAGCCATGAAGCACAGGCAGCCCAAATCGTAGATTTTCGGTGTTTACAACTCTATTAACCATCTCATCAGATTTATTGAAATCTTTAGAAGTGACCCCACACAAGTAGCATTTTTGTGTTGATTTCGTGTCATTTAAAGCATACTTGTAGGGACCCAGACATAACAGATCCAACACTTACACTTGACAAAAATACACCTTATTCTTTAAATGAAAATTTTGTTTCAAAAATTAAAAAATAAAATTTTTATTAAATGATACAAAATTTTCATTTAAAGAATAAGGTGTATTTTTGTCAAGTGTAAGTGTTGGATGTGCTATGTCTGGGTCCCAACATACTTTCCCGGCAATCATTTTTAAAATCAAAATGCTGGAAAAGTGCGCAACATTCGCGCAACTTTTTTTTCATAGAATGTTACTTGAATATCTATATGTTACGTTAATGAAAACAGTTTTGCCCGACCCCCGAGGACTCACAACAATATGTCCATGAATAGGACCAAAATATGATAATTTTTAAGCTTTCGGAAAAAAACAAAATAAAATATTTCTAATCATTTTTCAACAAAACAAAATACACACTATATTACTAAAATATCTGAACAAGAAGGCTGCATCATCATTTTAAACTTTATTTGCCAATTCACAAAGAAAAATCGTTTCCAAGTAATGAAAATATTACGTTTATCGCTGTGCGCACACAAAATGAAAAGAAATGCAAACTTTCAGAGTACATTGCGAGAATACGGTAAATTATTTTGCAACAATTTTTCAACTAGTAATGCAGAATCTTATATATTTTAACCCGGTGTCAAAAGCAAATATGTACCTTTAGTTTTAATTTTTGAATTAATCCGCAAAATTGTCACGAATTACCCCAGTGTGCGGTGTTGAGGAAAAGAGCTTACTATAAGATGTACCCTCAACCTTCCCTTATTACCTCAGGTTCGACTTTACCACCCGCTACAGACTTAAATAACAAAATAAGGATTAGTAGCACTGTCCCTTCCTTACCCACAGTCCTTAAATTTCCCTGCCAGCTGTTGGTGTTACAATCAATTTTTACGTAGCAGCTTTTATCTCAAAGCACTGGTAATGTTGATGTATCTAAGTTGCTGCGGTAACGAGTCATTACAACCTACTCAATGATCGGACAATTTTACTTATCTACAGATAGGACCTATATAAGAAAAGTTGTTCCATTAAAAAAATACGAAAGATAGCATCACTGTTTTGAGACCGTTGTGAGAATTTGGATCTAAAGTTTTTGTATGGGATTTTCCACACAAAAAAAAACGCTTATTGTCGCAGAACAATTTTAAAAGACATCCACTAACTAATTTATATTAAATGATAAGTTTTAGTCTTACAGTTTGAAACTTTAAAATCCCAAATTATTTCATCTTGAATGGTAAACGATGTATGTACAGGGTGTTTTTTTTAGAGGTATAGAGCTTCGAATTGAAATAAAACACAAGAAAATCGTTTTAATGTCCATCAATTTGGCTTTATTGGAAGGATAATTTTATGCCATTAATGTTTAAATATGATTTCGGGCATGTGGCCGCCGCGGCTGGCTCGAATAAAGCCAATTCTACAGGTCCAATTTTGAACCACTTTTTCGAGCATATGGGGCCGTATGTCGGCAATAACGCCACGAATGTTGGCTTCCAAGTCCCCTAACGTTTCTGGTTTGTTGGCGTAGACGAGCGACTTCACATATCCCCAAAGAAAATAATCCAATGGTGTCAAATCACACGATCTTGGTGGCCAATTGACAGGTCCATTCCGCGAAATTATGCGCTCATCGAATGTTTCCTTCAATAAATTGATTGTGACGTGCGCTGTGTGGCATGTAGCGTCGTCTTGTTGGAACCACAACTCATCCACATTCATGCCATCCAATTCGGGAACAAAATAGTCGGTTATCATGGCTCTATACCGGTCTCCATTAACGGTAACTGACTCTCCAGCATTATTTCGGAAGAAGTATGGCCCAATGACTCCACCAGCCCATAGAGCACACCAAACAGTCAGTTTTTGTGGATGTAATGGCGTCTCAAGGGTCTCATGTGGATTCTCTTCACTCCAAATGCGGCAATTTTGCTTGTTGACGTAGCCATTCAACCAAAAATGAGCCTCATCACTGAACAAAATTTTGCGATGAAAATCAGCATCGAGATCAATCTCATTTTCGGCCCATACACCAAAATCACGACGCATTGCATGGTCCGCGGCTTTAATTCTTGCACAAGCTGGATCTTGTAAGGTCGCAAGCCAAGATCTTTGCGCAAAGTCTTCCATAAAGTTGATGGACAAAGCTCCAATTGCTGTGCACGGTGGCGAATCGATTCATTCGGGTCCTCTTCAACATTTTGCTCTACAGCGGCAATTGTTTCTTCGGTGCGCACTGTTCGACGTCTCTGCGGATGCGTATTATCACATAGAGTAAACGTAGTGCAAAAACGACCCATGATTAACCGAATTAATTGCTCTGATGGACGATTATGTCGACCATAAAATGGACGGAGCTTGCGGTAAACTTCGCGAACTGAACCATTATTTTCGAAATAAATTTGCACGATTTGCAAGCGTTGTTCTTTTGTCAACCTGTTCATGATGAAATGGCAAACCAAACTGAACATAAATGACATTAGAGTTGCCAGATTTGACCTTAAAATGCCAGTTTTATCTCTATTCGAAAAACAAACCTCTAAAAAAAACACCCAGTATGTATAGTTCAAAAAGAATAGCATGCCTATTAAAAGCGTTTTTGCAAGATTAGGTTTTAATCTTAAGTCGTACCAAATAAATTTCAATGACAATAATGATGGTTATGAAAATATGTATTATTGATAATGGTATTGATGTTTAGTTTCACTCAGATATGTATGTCGGTCATTCTTTTAATAACTGCACACTTTGTTTTTTTGACGTTTTTGAACATTTTTTGAAACGAAATATCTCAAAAACTATAGTAGATAGGGAAAAAAATCACTCAATCATTTTTGTTAAGAAAGACTATAACTTTATAAACAAAGTTAAAAAAATTTAAATAGTTTTGTTTAGTTTGTAATGTTATTTTCAATCAATCCTAAGAATGTATCTGCGTTCAAATCGAAATTCCCGATATAACTTTGGAAAAATATGAGTTTTTATAAAGGCGCGCATCAGTCTAATTGTATAAATTGTACACTATTTTCCAGGGACGTGAGAACCGGGTGAAAAGTTTGGTCGGTTCGGTTCATCGGTTCAAACCGTTTATCAATTAGGCCGCGGTTACACTGGATGCGGAAATTTGTTCGTACGAATTCGTACGTATTCGTAAGAATTGCAAAAATTGAACAAATGCATGTGTGTATATGAATGCGGTTACAGTGGTTACGCATGCTTCGTGCGTATTCGTACGAATCTGTACGACTGCTTTGATGCGAACAAAAAATTTTGTTTTTCATCAGTCATTCGCACGAAAACAAGGAGAAAAACAGCTGATGGATTGCACTTCAACTCAAAATATGAACGAAGTCGCGTCTAATGTAACCACTCTACTCGTACGAAAAAAATTTTAAGAATTCGTAAGAACAAATTTCCGCATCCAGTGTAACCGCGGCCTTAATAATTGGTAAACATAGATTTTTAGATTTTTACTTGTACTTTTCAAAAAAAAATACTCATTGTGAAAAAAAAAAATTTTTTCATAAAAATTTTGCGAATTGAAAGATATTTTTGCATTTTTTTTAATAAAATCATATTTTAAATTTTTTTTTCTTATAAAAAAACTTTGATTTATTCTGCGATTAATGCCGTAAAAATTTTTGTGGGAAAAAAATTATTTATATTTTTTTTTAGTTTTAAAAAAAATTATAGAGCTGAAATTTTGTAAATTGAAAACTGTTTTTATATTCGATTAAAGGGACTTTCAGCATTAAAGTATTGCAAGTATATTAACAACGAAAATACGATGCGATACGATCGTTTTTTGAAATAAGTACAGAAATGGGTCCAAAACGGACCAAGGTGTATCGTATCGTAACATTTCGGAAAGAATGGGTTTCTCACATTCCACAATTGTGCCTTTTTGGAGAAAAAGGATATTTAGGAGCCACTGGAGAGGAAAAAAGGATCTGGTCCTAAACGTGCAACCAGTAGAAGGACATAGATGGCCTAGTAGAAAATTAGTTTGAAGGATCATTTTAAAAGTGTAGTTTCTATACGGACAGAGCTAGAAACGCATCATTCCATAAACATTACTGTGGAAACTGACCGCAAGAGGCTGCGACATGCTGGTTTATACGGAAGATGTCCTGAAAAAAGCCATTGTTGACACAAAAAATGAATAAAGCTGGTCTAGCTTGTGCTCAAAACCACAAAAACTGGACATTGGAGCAGTGGCGAAATGTCATTTAGTCGGATGAAAGTAAATTCAACTCGCTAGGCGCCGATAATTCGCAGTTGGTGCAACGTTTCGATGAAGAACGTTAGCAAGAAAACTGCATAGTGATAATAGTAACATTTCCATAGAGCCAGATGATCTGGGGATGTTTTGTTACAATGTTCGTGGTCCTCTACACTATTTAGAAGGAACTATAAATGCGAAAAAATGTGGGCAAGTTATATGGGAGAACTAGGACCCGATGCTTAAAAAGCACTTATCCTGCACTATGGATGCAATTTTACAGGACGACTTTGCGCCTTGCCACCGTCCAAAATTAGTAAATCGTGTATGTATTTTTATATGATCCTTAGAGACTTTAAAATTATAATCAGGATATTAAAAAAACAAATCATGTAATTTTAGCTCGGAAAAGTATTCAGGGATCACGGAATTTCGCGTCTGATCTGGCCTGGAAACTCGTTGGTCCTGAATGATATCCTGTACTTGTGGCATATAATGAAGGACAGATATATGTAAGTACTTAATAAACAAATCAATCATTCAATTCAATTCAATTCTTTACTTAACCAATTTTCAAAGTAATGTACAATATGCTATGGTTATTACTAATATATGATACGGCAGTTCAGTTATACTTTTCAGCTCTAAAGTGTAATAATAGTTATTTTACAATGAAAATGTTGCTTAAGAATGTAAAAAGTAGGGGAAAAAACTTCTGAAAAATTTTTAAATTTAAGTCTAAAGTACAAATGCGACCGCACGTTTGTACATTATGAAACATAAACTAGTTTTATATAATTTTACATGTTATTAGCTTAAGAGAAATTTAGATTTCTTATCAAAATATTTTCCGAAAGAACACAACTTCGAACAAATCTTTCTTTATTGTTTACTACGTACATATTTATTGTATAAAGTTTTGTAAGGTGGTGGAGATCTCTTGTAGAAAAATGTCTAGGAAGATTAGCCATAATTTTTAGCACCTTATTTTGCATTATTTGCAATTTCATAAAATGAGATAGAGCAGCGCTAGCCCAAACTGGTGAAGCATACGTTAGAAACGGTAAGAAAATCATTTTATAGATCATCAACTTATTTTCCAAACTTAAGTGTGATTTCCGATTAATCATTGGGTATAGAGTTTTAATGAGAAGATCAGTTTTTCTAATTCTTTCGCTCATGCGTTGCTTAAAGGTTAAAGTTTTGTCGAGAACCATTCCCAGGTACTTAAGTTCAGAGTTCCATTCAATTTCAAAGCTGCCAAAGAATATGTTTCTTTGAGGCAGGTTCCTTAAAGCTCTTTTTTTAGTAAAGAACATTGCTTGCGACTTGAGTGAGTTTATTTTAATTTTCCATTTAAAGAAATATTTTCTGAGCTCGTGTAAGTTGATTTCAATGTTGGAAATTATGTCGATAACCGAACTATGAGAAGCATAAATACATGTATCATCAGCAAAGAGTGTCAAATTAGTAAATTGTGGTAATTTGGTTTAGTTTTATTATAAACGAGGAAAGAATGCAAAATATTAATCAAAGCAATCTCACCTCAACACCTTGAAATTTTCTAAATTTTTCAGACAGTGAAATTAAGTTCTGAAAAAAATAGTTTCTACAAATTCGCCTACATTTCCTAGAACACTTTTTGGATAAGGACAAAATGCAAAATATATTTGTAGGTAATTTAATTACCATTCATTCCATGTAAACTTCAATAAAATCCTTTAAGCCAAACTGAATATTTTGCGAATAACGCTAGGTCACCTTTTCCGAAAAGGAGAAACAAATCATCGGTCGATATCTCGAAAACCTAAACAGAGATTATATTTAAAAGTTGATTTTTGAGATCAACGAATTGAATTGAATCACACGAATTTTGTTAAGGAGTCCGTGTCCTTTTCGCCCTGTAAGCTTGTGTTCCGTATCGTGGTGTCCCTGTAATCGTGACTTTCAAAGGAAGGCAGATAGAGAAACAGATGAACAGATGATGGCGAAGCCGATCAAGAACATACATACATATTAGTGGTGGTAATCCCAGGATCCCAGGATTGGCCATAGATATTTTAGAATTAAATTTTCAGGAAAAGACCAACCTACCATAGTTGCGGGCACATGAAAGAACGGTTCTAGTGCAAGGAGAGCTCATAATATTAATATTTACTGGTTGCACATTGAACTTTTTAGTTTCTCTTTAGAATTACATGGGGAAAGAATGCTTTACTATACGTCTACATATATATCGTGGAAGAACACTGTTACACAAACAAGACCAATCTCATTACCTAGAACAATGTGTTCAAGTTGTTTTGTGTATGTAATGTGTTAAGTTTCGTGACAATTTTCAAATAAATTCGGAAATTGAATGAAATAAATAATTATTCCTGTATTTTTATTGTATACCAATCCAGAGGCCGAACTCTTTAAATTGTAAAACTAAATTTCGTAAAAATATAAAAAGTAGTTCATAGTTTTCGAACAAATCTGTGGCTGCAAGGAATAACAGCTTAAGTCGATCTGTGATCACAAGGCAAAGCAGCATAAGTTCTGTGCATAAGCATGTGACTAAGAAGATTGACTTTAGCTTTTATTCCTTGTGGCCAAAGAAATGTCGGCTTAGCTGATCCAATTTTTAAAAAATATTGGTTACAACTTAAGTTGTATATAGAGCGCCATCGATAGCCAGTTCCTTCGAAGCCAGTTCTTTTTCGAGCGATACTTTTCGAGTAGATATTTATCTGTGCCTCAGAAATTTACCCATATTTCTGCTAAAATTAGATAAATGAAATATTGCGACTTAAACAAGATTTATTCCCTGATTTTTTATGCTCAAGGCAATGCAAAAATAAAGTACAGATATGTAATTTTTTTCTTGACTTAAATCAAACCAGACTTGGTAGACCGCAATGGTCCAAGATCAGTAGCCTAAAATCAAAAAGGAAAACAGTTTTTATGTTTTTTTTATACCGTACATTCAGTGCATATTCACTTCGTCATTCCGTTTGTAACGCATATAAGGAGGCGTGACAGGTATTGGTGAGTGTATATGGGACATTCCATGCCAAATCACCGAGGTTTTGGCCCGACCCTCTTCGATTTCGCCAATTTTTTGATATGTTTTAGTGCGTATTATAAGCAACAAGCACACCAATTTCCGGTCTTGTATTCGAAACCGTTATTGAGTAATCGGTTTTTTAAATTTTAATGCAAAAAATTTTCAATTAATGATAGACTAAATAGTAATAAATGGCCCCTATTATGAGTGTCAATAAAAACGACTTGACTTGAAATAAAGCGAGTCAATAAATTAGATTCTCTTTTGCTGCATTCCAGTAAAGTGTTGAATTGATGCTTACATTTGGGCAAAGAGCAGATCATCAACGCATGCTGAACTGTCATCGTTGAAGTGCATAGACTGCACTACATAGGTTCTATTTTCGTGAATTCTTACGCTAAATACTTAATTTACCGAGCCTAACTCTAGCTAACTTTACGCATTCTACGCGCGGAAAGTAAATGCTGTATCCTGGTCTCTTCAAGTACATGTTGTACGTTATCAAAAAAAAAAAAAAAAATGCTTATGAACTCCCAGACTAGTTCCATTTCTTCTCTTTGTATTGCAGAAAATAGCTTTATATTACTGAGTTCAAGCAGGGATTTCAAAAGCAAGGGGCAAAGTAAGAGTTTTGAAAAATAAGCCACCTTTCCGCTATTTAATGCTTTTGAACACTTATAGAGAGATAACTATGCTCAATGCAAACGAAAGCTCCTCTATATCTTAAAAACCATGCAACCAATTTCAAGATATTCCTCACCAATAACATACCGTATGAAATTACCTTTCATATGACATCAATTTTGTGAAAATCACTCGAGAGATTCCTAACTTATACTGCTTTTTAGAAAACCTATATCAGTAACTTCCGATGGCTATAACTTCGGCACTGGATCCGTGCAAAACTTTTTGGTTACATTTTTATTTTTACCTCTATTACGTTTCATACCAAAAAAGAAAAAAATCTGGCAATTGTCGTTAACCTTGACTTGTGCCCCCAGTCGAGTACTTTCGATCGATAGACAAATAATAGTCAATTTTATTGTCTCCAGTCGAAAAAATTGACACTAATAATACGAGTCGGTCATTCACAATGGATTGAAATTGATTTGTGTCGATTTTAGACAAATATTGACACTCATAATACAGGCATTGACTGAAATCGACAAGTGTCGAGTCAAGTCGTTTTTATTGACACTTATAATAGGGGCCAATATTGATATCAATCATTTTTTTCGTATTTGAATGTAGTTTTTATAAAAAAAATAAAAAAAAATATTCGCAATAATAATCAGTTAGTTATTAAGGTTTAAAGATTAAAATCGACATTTTCGAAAAGTGCGACCCCTTCGATTTTTCTTAAAAATTTTCTCAAAATTTTACTCTATATTACGCAACTTTTAAGCCGTAGTTCAAGATGTGCTGACAATTTTTTTTTCGAATTTTGAAAATTTTATATTTGTTTTTTATGATTGAATTATCTACTTATCACTAGTTTAAACAAAAAAAATATGGTTTCTCATATACTTTTTTTATGTATTTTGAGTCGTAAATTCAAAAAATGCCAACCATTTTTTCTCTTAAGATTCGTTTTCGAGTTATTTCCCAAAATCCCGTTTTTTGCACTTTTTTCATTTAGTTGGCCACATTTCCATAAATTTTTTTTCGAACTAAATCAGTTGCACACCATTCAAAAGATATTATTTTTTCTTACTAACAGTTTGGAGTTAATGAGAATCGAATAAGATTTGATGGAGTTACAAGTGATCAAAATCCGAAAAAAGTGATTTTTTTGCTCATTTTAAAAGTCACTAAATTTGAATTGCTCTGCTTAAATCTGGAAACCTTTCTTTCCTATATTTTTAAGACATAGAACGGAAGCCCATTCTTTAACAAATGTTCTTAATATCTAACTGCTCAAATCAAACAAAAAATGTTAAAGTTATGAAAAATGGTAATTTCTATATTTTTATGCGTTCCCGAAATACTCTTACAATATTCGTTTGCCGTGGCTCTAAATATTTTTGAATAACTTTTAAACCTTTTGTCCGACTTAGGGGCCGTTCATAAATTACGTAAGACAGTTTCATTACATTTTTGACCCCTCCTCCCCCGAGTAAGATTTCGTAAGATTCTCACAACCCCCCTCCCCCCTCCGAAATCTTACATAAGACTCATAATAAAGGTGAAACTAGTCAAAAACGTGTATTTTTCATGTGATGTACTACATTACTATATTTAATTTAAATTGTAGGTACATATTAAATAAACATCACGAAACTACCAATTACATATTTATTTTTCAAGATGAATAAAAAAGACATTGTTAGTCCATGCGCTTTGCAACTAATCTGATAGTGAACCTACAATTGGCAAACCCGGTTCGTCTGTTGAATTTTCTGATTCACAATCAAACTCTGTTACATCAATATCCTCGTCGTCATGCCACTCTGCAAATTGACAAATCTCCTATTGTTTTAAAATGCAAAGGCTTTTCCCCTGTTCGCGTTTCAAAGTTGTAGCTGGTTCAATCATATGAGTACAACTACAGTCTTTTCCTTGGAGTTTTTTGTGCATTACATGATTTTGAACTGTATATGTACTCTTGAACAATCGTAATTTAACGCTAAGCGAAGGAATAGAGGACAAAACTGATTAATGTTTTGATCTACAGTTGAAGAAGGAATCGAAAGCAAATCTTGTTGAAGAGGGCAAGGGAGTGGCAAGAAACCGGAACAACAACAACAACATTTCAACGTCGATGTATCTGCGTGTAAATGCGGAATAATAGCAAACTTGTGAGACGGTGTTACAAGTCGACCCTGCGCGTAAGCAACATACATATATTTCATTACATAAACAGAAGACAAGTTGTCCCGTTCAGAGTCGATTGTAATCGATATTTCTGAATCTTTCGTGACTGTCGATAATTCAAATATATTTCATTACTGTCACAAATGACGATGCGTTAATACAACTTTTGTGTATGAATATGCATTTTAAATCTTACGTAAGATGATCATTGACCACCCCTCCCCCCCCCCCCCCCCCCCCCCTCCTCTCATGAGATTTAGTAAGAATCCGCCGACCCCTCCCCCCCAAAACGTCTTACGTAATTTATGAACAGCCCCTTAGGCAAATTTATACTTTAAATATTTGCAAAGAAATGGGTTTTCATTCTAAATCTTAAAAATATGAAAAATAAAGATTTTCGGACTTAAACAAAGCAATTGAAATTTAATGACTTCTAAAAGTGACCAAAAAAATCACTTTTTTCGGCCTTTGATCACTTGTAACTCCGTCAAATCTTATTCGATTCTCATTAACTCCAAACTGTTAGTAAGAAAAAATAATATCTTTTGAATGGTGTGCAACTGATTTAGTTCGAAAAAAAAATTGATGGAAATATGGCCAAATAAATGAAAAAAGTGCAAAAAACGGGGTTTTTGGGGTATAACTCGAAAACACTTCTTAAGAGTAAAAAATGGTAGGCATTTTTGGAATTTACAACTCAAAATACATAAAAAAGTATATGAAAAACCAGAATTCTTTTTGTTTAAGCTAGTGATATAGATAATTCAATCATAAAAAACAAATATAAAATTTTCAAAATTCGAAAAAAAATTGTCAGCACATCTTGAACTACGGCTTAAAAGTTGCGTAATATAGAGTAAAATTTTGAGAAAATTTTTAAGAAAAATCGAAGGGGTCGCACTTCGGAAAATGTCGATTTTAATCTTTAAACCTTATTACTTCGAATAATTTTTTTTCAAAAACTACATTCAAATACGAAAAAAATGATACCCCTCTTTTTATTGATATCAATATTTATTACTAGTCTATCGTTAATCTAAAATTTTTTGCATTAAAATTTAAAAAACCGATTACTCAATAACGGTTTCGAATACAAGACTGGAAATTGGTGTGCTTGTTGCTTTTAATACGCACTAAAACATATCAAAAAATTGGCGAAATCGAAGAGGGTCGAGCCAAAACCTCGGTGATTTGACAGGGAATGTCCCATATATTCTTAATCAGCGTTACCGCCTGAGCCGTGTTAGACCTGTCTGTTTGTATGTCTGGCTGTTATTCTGTCTGTATGTTGATATCACGATTAAGGGAAAACTAAGTGAGATATAATTAGGCGGAGAGCCGGCTGTAAAAAAGTCGAGTGTATAAAATTACATGATAAGATGTATGCCAAATGATAGAGCTCAATGAGCCTAAATAGAATATCTAGGGTTGCCTTGCCAAAGCCTGTCCCGATGGCCGAAAATGCCCGCATTTTAGCCAATTTTGTTGTTCTAATTAAAACTGTAGTACATAACAGCTCGAAATGTTTGCTAAATGATAAAACTCGGAGAGGCCTAAATATAATACATGGGATTGCATTGTTGAATCCTGTCCCAAACATGAGTTTCCACCGGTTTTTTGGGTCAATTTTCATTAATGTAGATGAAAGCTTGAAATTTGTGCAAAATGATAGATATCAAAGAGCCTAAATAGAATATATAGGGTTGCCTTGTCGAATCATGTCCTAAACATTAGTTGACACCCATTTTTGGGGTCAACTTTTCTTAAATGAGTGGCAACCCATGTTTGGGACAGGATTTGACAAGGCAACACTATATATTGTACTTAGGCTCTTCCATATCTATCATTTGGCACAAATTTACCCAAAAAACCGGTTAAAACCCATGTTTGGGACAGGATTCAACAATGCAACTCCATTTATTATATTTAGGCCTCTTCGAGTTCTATCATTTGGCATACATTTTGAGCTGTTATGTAACAGTTTTAAGTAGAACAACAAAATTAACTAAAATTCGGGCATTTTCGGCCATCGGGACAGGCTTTGGCAAGGCAATCCTAGATATTATATTTAGGCTCGTTGAGCTCTATCATTTGCCATGCATCCCATCCTGTAATCTTATACACTCGACTTTTCTACAGCCGGCTCTTGGACTAATTAGATAGAAAAAATTAAATGCTCAGGCTACAACTTCAAAACAGTTTCTTGGGACGAAATCAGTTTAGACCCATGCCTGCCACCCTACAAATAACTTTAATCGATATATTGAGAGGGTTATTTAATGTAGTGTAACCAATTTCATACAAATACTAAGAATGACTTGGACACGCTCTGGACAAAAAGTAAGTGACTTGCAACACTAGAGCGTGGCACCTCCCTACAAGCACAAGCTTCAAAACAATATATTGTGAGAGTTATTTCAGGTAATGGAACAAAATTTTACAAAAGCAATAGAAATGGTTCGGAAAAAAAACCAACATATATTTTTTCCCGGATTTCTACGAATTATTACAGGTTTTTGCACATTTTTAATGATAGTGTAGTTCACTTATCTTATAATTCCTAATACAGTAATAATAGTTTCCTTTACACACGTATTTGGATTTTGATTTGCGTTATCAGTAGCTGGTGAATGACTCTTGAAAGTTCATTCACTCTCTGAATTTTCATAATCTAAATATACATAAGCCCGAATCGGCTTTGGAGAAAATCAGCATCTGACATGTTTTTGATTTTTTTGTGTGTATGTGCAAAATTATGGTGTAGTACTACTGAACATTTCTTCGTATGTATATCCTACTTCAATTCCTAGTTGGTGGAGACCGATTGTGTTTTCATTATTAAAACTTAAGTCAAGAACAAAAAATTAGTTTGTGTAGAATATAACACGTCTACTTATACCATTTCACTAATTTATGGTCAATTTCTATTACAACCCTGACTTGAAAAAATTAAGGTTTATATAGGAGATGTCACGATGAAACAAAGTACGAATATCTTTAGGAAAATACTAAACCTGGTTTCCTATATTTAATATAGTAATATTGCTGTGAGTGTATCTAAAATAATAAGTTTTTTGTCGACTTTCGAGGATATGTATAGTAGAGAGACCAAAAAAAAATCGATGTTGCTTAAAAAAATAAGGCATTTAAAATTTTATTAAAAAATATTGATATTTAGAGGTTGCTAATGTCCAATTTATGAATTAATATCATTCAATTTATTTGCGAGTGATGATAACTCTTCCCAAAAAATTTTTCCGCATGAGATACGGGCTGTTGGCATCGATTCTTATATTTTCGAGTCTGCTGAACACGATGGTGATAGTTGTCTTATTATACAGTGGCTGAGTATCTTGGTAGCATCAAAAAACTCCCAGAAAACAGCGAAAAAACAGCGCCAATTTTTGGCCTTTTTACGAGGGATTTTTATTTTTCTATCACTCTGGTCTTCTGATAAAAAATACTGAAACATCGGGACAGCCGAATATTTCTTCGTCTGTTTTCGGACTACAATGCTGAAGAGCATTAGACCAAACAAAAAAAATTTATTTCTCAAGTTTACCTCACTTGAACCCAAATTGGCGCTGTTTTTTCGCTGTTTTCTGGGAGTTTTTTTGATGCTACCAAGATACTCAGCCACTGTATAATAAAACAACTATAACCATCGTGTTCAGCAGACCCGAAAATATAAGAATCTATGCCAACAGCCCGTATCTCATGAGGTAAAATTTTTTGGGAAGAGTTATCATCACTCGCAAATAAATTGAAAGAAATTAATTCATAAATTGGACATTAGCTACCTTAGTCCATTGAAATGTTACAAAATTTTGGCTGAACCTTGCATTTTGTATAGGACAAGATTTTTTTTTTTGTGTTGTGTAGAGGGGATCAGTGTGAGTATAAGTCTCAGTTTTCGGGATTGAAAGCCCCCCCCATTTGGCCGCCATTTTAAAAAATGGGTGTAAATAATTTTTCTACGATATCTTAACAGCCGTATGTCTCACAAAAATTTTTTAAGACTTTTTGAGTAGAAAATTGTATTTTCTACAATATTGATTGACATACTTTTCATCGTAAAATTGAAAATGAAAAAGTTATAGTTAAAAAACGACTAAAATTTTCGGGTAAAATATCATTTAAGGACTATAACTTTTTTCTATTGATTTAATTAAAAAAATACTCCAGACGTTTTTTGTAGACCATTTTATTCCAAACAATTTCCTATACTAATTTTTTAAATTTATTGTTATTGAGAAACGTTAGGGCGGTTCGAAGGTATCAAACCAAGAGGTGACTTGTACGTTATAGTGATTCAGGCACAAAGAAAGTTTATAAAAATCGTTCTTCTTTTAGTATATTGTTCTATATGTCCTCCGAAATAAGTATGCCTTTTTTCAGAACTTTAAGTACGTTCTAGAGGTCGCTCAATCCGCCGCAAGCATTCAAGACTATTGAATACGTAGTTGTGGGTGTTAAAGATGATTAACGGCCAGAGACTAATTTTACTTTCTCTATAGATGTTGTCTTTGAGCCGCTGATTACGAAAACCAAGGTCCCAAAATCCTAAGTTACTTGCAACACCCACAAAAATACAAAAAAAAAACCCTATTAAAGGTATTTTTCACGATAATTTCAAAAATAATAAAAACACATCCAACGAAATTTGCCTTTTTTAATAGAAATTTGTACATGTGGTTCGTTTATGTAAAATTTTATAATAAGAGATAGTTTGAGAGGGCAGGGCCAGCCTTAGGTACTGCGAGGCCCATGCAACCAGTAGGTGCGAGGCCTCTTACAACCAGTACGCATAATAAAAACCTCTCCCTTAACTCTACTTTTATTTTTTCTGTTTTATACAACGGCATTAGCTTTGTTCTTCACCTTCAGCAATTGCATGAATGTAATTGCATAAATTGTATGCACTGAAAATAAAAAAAAAAAAAAACTCAGATCTTAGCGCCCACAACGCTATAAAAACAGTTCGGAGGCGACAACGCGTGTAACAACGACGATGATGAGGAAGACTTTTTTAACTCTGTCACTCAGTCTAAAGAAAAAACCTAAGAGCAACAAATCTCTTTTTTCCACGGGAAAAGATATTTTAACGCCGAAACAAGCCTCACTTTCAGACGAGAGCTTCAACATATAGTCCAAGAGTCGGCTGTAGAAAAGTCGAGTGTATAAGATTACAGGATGAGATGTATGCCAAATGATAGAACTCAATGAGCCTAAATAGAATATCTAGGGTTGCCTTGTCAAAGCCTGTCCCGATAGCCGAAAATGTCCGAATTTTAGCCAATTTTGTTGTTCTAATTAAAACTGCAGTACATAACAGCTCAAAATGTATGCCAAATGATAGAACTCAAAGAGGCCTGAGTATAAAACATGGGATTGCATTGTTGAATCCTGTCCCAAATATGGGTTTTCACCGGTTTTTTGGGTCAATTTTCATTTATGAAATGATAGGTATCGAAAAGCCTATATAGGGTTGCCTTGTCGAATCCTGTCCCAAACATGGGTTGCCACTCATTTAAGAAAAGTTGACCCCAAAAACGGGTGTCAACTATTGTTGACACATTAAAAAATTTCAAACATTTGAAAAAATTAACTAAACAAAAAACAATTAATTATAATAACCCATTAAAGACTGGTGCTAGAAGGGCCAGTACAATTTTGATAAAATTTGGTGTGGGAGGGCAGGGGATCAATAAAAGTTGCCGATCAAAAAAAATAATGTTTTCCCCATCCGCACACCAGAGATATGGCTTGGGTAAATTTTGACCCATTAGCCCTCTATGAGGTAAAAAAAAAACATGAATAAAAGTTTATCGTACAACCTTTCTTTCAATCAAATCCATTTTATCATAGCATGCCACATAGGATCCTTAAAATTGTTTCGCATTTTCTTTTTAAATTTTTCTGGATCGGTTTTCCACCAAAATTTCGAAAACTATAAATTAACTAAATTCTAACTCATAAAAATACAGGTTAACCAAAGAAGTTCAGAAAAATAAAAATATTAATTTCAGACTAATCCCTCCTATACCTGTCATCTGGTATGATTTTTTAAAATGCACTCTTCTTTTGGATAAAAATTTACCCATTAGATCTTAATGTGTTAATGAAAGATACAAACTTAATCATCTTGAGGCCATGGACTTTGAACCCGCTCCTTTAAATTATTTATAACTGGCATTTGGAGAGCAAGAGCAATAGCGCTTTGGTAGTTAATCAGTGCAGTGCTTGAAAAAATTGGAAATCTTTCCACGCTTATACCTCAGCTTTTGGTTAATAGATAGATAGTTTCCGGGCACTCTGCTCGATGATTATTTTAATTTGATACATCATTTATTACTGTAGCTATTCTAGATTCCGTTAACTTTTATCATTTTAATAAAACATTTTCGTCTCATTCTATCGCAGTTAAGTTTTCTAGAGGATTCACTTCGACCACGTGTAAACTGCACACATGATTTTTTTAAAGAGATTTTTATGCAAAAGAACATTAAAAGTATCAATGTACTTAGAAATAATAGATTTTGAAATGTGACATCACGAAATTTAGGACCTCTCCCACCCCTTGTCACACAATGTCACATTTCGTCGACCCTCTCCCTCCCCCTAAATGTGTGACGTAATTTATGGATGGCTTCTTATACACGTCTTTTTGTTTTGTTCCTAACCTGTTAACCCAAACCAACAGTTTTTATAAGAAGATCACTAATGCAGTGATATAAAAATGCAATTTTTATCACGCGTTAACGGATTAACGATAACTTGAGTTAAGTCTTCCGAAATTTAACGCTTTAACGTTTAACGCAGTTAAATCTTTTAGTAATGGATTAACGAAGTTAACTATTTGATTAATGGTGCCCAGGTATGCATACGGTACGATACGTATCAACATTCAAGGTCAACCGGGACAGAGGTCTGCCCAAAATTTAACGCAGCGGGAAAACGTTTTTAAGACCTCAAAATGTTCGTATGCTCAAGAGATTTTATAAGAGAACGGGTGTTTTCGAATTTTTTTTTTTAACAAAATGGCGACAATAAAACGACGCGATAGATATCATGTATAAATAGGTAGTTGGTAAACAGCCATAATCATAATCGCTTAATATTTTTATTTTTTGTAGGAAAGGCTGTGAGGAGAGGGAGTGCAGTGTATACTTTTTTTCAATAGTAGGTGGTGCCACGCCCCCAATGGGAAAATACGTTTAAAAAAATGGATACGACATTTTGTTAAAAAAAAAATTTCGAAAACACCCGAGCATACTAGCATTTTGAGGTCTTAAAAACTTTTTTCCACCGCGCTCCATTTTAGGCACACCTCTGTCCCAGTTGACCTGGAATGTCCTATAAATATTTCTTTTTAAAATTTGCGAAATTTCTCAATTATGACTTGTTAAGATCTAACTTTCAAAAAATCAGTATAATTCACATTTAAAATAAAAAACCTCATGCAAACGTTTTTATATTTTATATATTTTGTTCTTTCTAAAACTAGAAAAAACTTGTTATAAGAAATTGTGAAAAACTGAAGCTTGAACTTTTAATTTACGATAACCATACTTTCACACACAATATATAAAAAATATTTCGAGATCCGAGTACATATATATTTTTGAAGTGAAACTTTTTTAGCAAACAAGTGATTTGAAATCAGGTGTGCATACGTGAAACGACACTACTTTTTTTAGCCGTACTTCACTTAGTATAACTTTTTTCCTCGAAGGTAAGGGTGGGATCTAGAATACCTACAGCAATAAATGATATATCAAATTAAAGTACTCTCTAATAAACTAACTAATAAATTGAATTTAATAAATTGACGCCCTGAAGAATAGGACAAATAATCCTCGAAACGGCGGCGCTGCAGGAAAATTTTTAAATTATCTTGTTTTAACTCGTTTTTTAAAAGCGAAAAAGATCGATCTTAGCCTTTGTAAAAAAATTCTTAATTATTGTGATTTGGATGGAAATGCCGCTTTTTTGAAAAAATGTTCAGGGGTTTTTTCATTTTTGACACCAAAACTTAAAGTGGGCATAACTTCGTAAAAAAATGTTTTTAATGAAATCGGGGAAATATGGGTCCGGCCGTATTTCCTTTGAAAAACAACATATGTAATCGGCAACCAATTCCTTAATTTGAAATAATCCGACTGCATGGCTTGGTCTTCTTCATTTTAATAAAACATTTTGGTCTCATTCTATCGCAGTTTAGTTTTCTGAAGGTTTCACTTCCACCACGTGTGAACTGCACACATGATTTTTTTCTTTCTGCCCAAGTTTGCAAATTTGCCACTTTTACCAATTTCATTGTAATTTTTGAAAAGTCCGTACAATTCATATAACGACGATCGAAGAAAAATAAAATTTTTTTTATAAAGTGGAAACAATATAACATATTGTTGCAGTTTGTTTCAAACAAGTTAGCTAGAGTACTCTATCCAACAGTTACTTTTATAAAAAGTTCCATATAACATTTTTGTTGTTCAAAGCTCATATTTGAGCCAACCGTATTACTAAGCCCAAAAAAAATTTGAACTTTTATTGTTGTTTTTCCTTCCTCAAGTACTATATGGCGATTGTCTTAAGAAACTTTCAATTCTCTAGCACTTTCATTCTCTTTGTACCTACGGCCATTATCTCCCACTGTGCTACGGGAGGATTACAGTTTCATTTTAACTGCTGATTGTTTTTTTTTTTTGTGATATTTTATAAACAATTGATTACACATTAACTACCCTTAAACTTAAGATAACAGAGGACAAGCTTGGCAACATTGACTTCGTTCTTTGCTTCCAACCATTTATCTACATTTGATGCTTAAAATAAGTGAAACGAAACACCTATGACCCGACTACTTGGAATTTTCAAAACAAAGTGTTATTTTAATACTACAGGTAGTAAGTCCCAGAAAAGTTTTTATAAATAACCATTATCATGATTGTTGTAAGCAATATCAGTTTTAGATGAACCTTTTTTTGGAAAATCACGTTCGGTAAGATTAAATAAAAAAATTTTCCGGCACTCAACTGATGTTCAAATGGCATCAGTTTTTCCTACCGGCCGCAGCGTAGTTAAAACTATTAAGACTGCTTAAGCACCATCTGGTAACAGATTTCAGAACTTTCAGAACTTTTTCCTCATTCAAATTGGTTCATTTGTTTCGGAGTTATTCAAGTTTTAACAAAACTTTTGAACAACTCATTCCTGCCGCTAATTCAGCACATACAATGTATACTTAGGGGCCGTCCATAAATTACGTGAGTCAAAATAGGGGGAGAAGGGGTCCGGCAAAATTTCACCGAATCTCACCTAGGGGGAGGGAGGGGTCAACGAAAATCTCACGTTGACTTTTTAATGCAGATAGTAGACATTATTATAGCAAATTGCATCTAAAAATTATAAGGAAAGTCTTACGGAAGGGAGCGGGTCCCGCCAGAACTCACCATATCTCACCAAGGGGAGGGGGGGGCCGAATTTTCAAAAAACACTTCACGTAATTTATGGACGTCCCCTTACGTAAAATGTAAGTAACATCGTATAAAATGGACTGAGATATATGTATGAAACTAAAACGCTGAAAATATAGCGATTAAGTGAGCAAACAATGCTGAAAAAGTATTGGAACAATACTTCTTCCATTTCAGATTGACATCGATTCCAAAAAATATCATTAAAATTTAAATCTTTTCCAGAAAAAATCTGATAAGGAGTTGCGGTTGTTCACGTTGTTTTTCTCCAGTACGTCAGATTTTTTTTAATCGATTTTTTAAGTTTTTCATGATTGAAGTTTTTTATGATCACAAGTTTCACTTCGGATAACATGTGCCGGTCTAGGACGTGGATGAGTATGGAGCTAGAGATAGGACAGGGAGAGCAGAACAACAACTGCGGGTACACTAGTTTTTATATAAAAGCGAGTTATTAATTCTGTATAGTAATGAGATTTTGTTGTTATTTTAACAAAATGAGAATCAGAACTTAGTACATTAACGTTGCGATTTTTAAACCAATAGCTCTATTCAAATGTGCACATTTTACGTGTCATGGAATGAGAACTTCATTTTGAGCTGTGTATCAGTGATGGAATTTCCGGTACATTTTTACTTTTTTCAGTACATTTGCGTCGTGAAAAATCGTCGTCAGTACATTCGATAAGTTTCTAGTACATTCGGTACGTTTGGCCCATTTTCACTACATTTTCGGTGCATTTTCAGTACATTTCGACTATTTCTAAATACTATTATCTTTTTTTTAGTAAATTTACTGCGAAATATTTCTGCAGTAACTTTGTTGTTTTTTATTAAAAAATTTAAATTCTGCTGAATTTTAGGAAACTTAAGTAACTTTTTTCGGCATCAAAAAAGTGCATTTCAAGTTTCCATTCAGTACATTTCCGCAACACCCAAATGCCATCACTGTGTAGTATCGCAAATGTAACTTGTCAATACTCAGGGTGACACATCGATCTTGCATAGAACAAAAACAAAATGAAAACAACATGTATGGGTACATTTAAACGATAAGGTTTCTACCTACCTACCAAGTGAAACAAAGAAAATGATTAATTTGTGATATCTGTAAATTAAAATTTCGATGTTTTTTTGTTTTTGCTACATTTTGTAATACCTAATTTTGTTGCTACACAAAAACCATTTAGTTCATATAATACACATGTGCATACATACGTATTAAAATGTATGCCTACTTACTCGCATTAAAAACAAAAAAAATTAAAATTCGTACTAATTTAATATTATTATTATTTTTACTTATTTATATTCTCACATGTAGGTACTATACTTCTATATAGTAACTCACACTCGTATTTTAGATAAGTTTGGACTCTAAACCTTACAGTTTATTGCACGGGGAATACGGTGCGGTTGACGGTGACGGGGTGTTTCAGAAGAAAGTACGCTCGATCAAGTAGTATAAAATGTTTCCGATATGAAAACAATATTTTACACAAACAATACTATTTTGATGTTGAGCTTGGGAAAGGAATAGCAAAGTGTTAACTACTGCCAAGTGGAAAGGTTGCTTGCTCGTTGCAATCGCCGTTGTTGTTCTCAGAAGTCGTCGCAACGCCGTTAATACGAGACTGAAGTACGAGTACGAAATTATACCAAGTGAGTTTACGGATCACATATTTCAGTTAAACTGACAATGAGGTAACGCGGCGACCTAAGGTCCCTTTTTTTTGCTGGCATACGAGATTTTAAAATCAGTGAGTCTCTAGAAAGAGCGTCAGAGCAATTGTCTGTCCTTTAGTGTTTTTTTTTTGTGTTATCTCTTAAATTTTTAGCAGTTGTACCTACCGTTGTGGTATCTGCAGATATTTCGTTGTCGAAACCGGTTCAAGAGAGCGAACAAAAGCAAAAACTCCAAACAAAACAAAGAAACAAAAAATTTGGATCGATCGTGAGCTTCAAATTGTGGGTCGAGTTTGTAGCAGTTTATCTGAGCTGCCCTTGAGAGCAGTCAGCTGTGAAGATCTAAACAAGAAAAACAAATCGACGCTTCAAATGTTGTAAGACAAGCGGCGTTGTTTTGAAGTGACGCTTTTATCATATTTTTTACACTGTATTGTGCGTTTACATCATTTTTTTCTGCGTATAATAAAAAAAGCGAAATTTGTTCAAAACTCAACCACTGTTATCGTATTTTATTACGAATTTAATTATTGTTATGTGTTAAATATACAAATGGACTTTAGTACTCAATGTCACAGAAAAACTTAACAACTGCACGTTATCAAACAACAGAAGAATAAAGAAAAATAGCGCAGTATTGACCATAATAAATAAATAAAAAATTAACTCATAAACTAATACTGCAAATTCTTAATATTGTGTTTAAATTAATTGCTGCTGCGTATCAATTTCTTCATAAAGTGAGCGGGTTATAACCTTTTTTTTAATTATATAAAATTATATCGTATTTCATTGAAGTAAAATCACTTAATTGATTAAAGTAAGCTAATACTATTTAATTAAAACCACATGTTCATTTTAAAAACAATGTTTCCAAATGTTTTGAGCTACTACTTCCCAGTGTGCTAAACGGATCCACTTCGAATTCGAAACGTACTCGCTTCTTCATATATTTTATCTGAAGCAAAATCCGTTTCGTATCCCTCTCAAAGTCGTTTTCGTATGAAATTCCTCTCGAAAAAACGGAAGGATCATCCGTTTTGTCGGATCTGTGTCGAACTCGGAACGGACTTCATATATGGATCCATTCTCAAATCGTTTTTTGTAAATAAAACGGATTCAAGACGGACTCGTTTTTTTTTAAATAAAACGGATTCAAGACCGCTTTTGGTATCTAGCGCTTTTTTGAAAAATTTCCGAGCTTAAACTGGGAATTAAACCGATTTTAATCCGTATTGATTAAAAAATAGAGTTCGTCTCGAATCCGTTTTATTTAAAAAAAATGAGTTAATCTCGAATCCGTTTTATTTAAAAAACTAGTCTGTGATGGATCCGTATATGAAGTCCGTTCTGAGGTCGAGACGGATCCGTCGAAGAATAATAAAACGACAGGTTCCGCATCCGTTTGTGCACATTGGGCTTACACAAATTTGGTGGTGGTGTTATGTCTAGTGTAACATATACATTTAACAAATAACGCTTACACATTTAAATTTAGATTTCAATTTTTTGTTCATTGCACCTGGTGTTCAAATGGAAGAGATAAATAAAAGAAACAGGAGCAACTTCTTTTTTTTTGGAAAATATTAAGAGTAACGTAGGTAAACGTTGTGAAAATTTGTATTCTTGAGAGTATATACCTACGAACTTGCTTGAAACACCAATTTCTAAAATTTAATATTAATATTTTTTTTAAGATCCCTTTGTAATTTTTGACGGGTATCTATTTAATTTTTTTATAACGTCCGGTTTTTGAGATAAATGAAGTCAAGCGTAACAACACACAGATTTTGACCATTTTCATACACTCGTCCCAAGAACATATATTCTTTCAGAGGATTTTTGAGTGTACAAGTAAGCGGTCAGCTCTGCCCTAAAAAGCAATAAGGGCGTATCTCAAAAAATGAGTTTCGAGATACTTAATTGATCTTTTGTTTATGTCAATTTGTTGAATTCTGTTTTTACACTGTATATACGTTCCAGACAAAACCGTGTATAAAAAAATCCGTTTAAAAAAGACATGAAGTACACCCAACTCTCTTTTTACACGGTACTTTTTTACATGATTTTGAAATAACACGGTTCAAAAATGAGAGCAAATAAACTTTTTTACACGAATTTTTTGTTCTTGCACGAATCTCAAAAAAGATTTTTTAATTTCAATTCTAAGTTGTACAGCTAAGATGTGTATACAGCCACAAAAATGCAATTGGGGGAATACCCGAATGTTATAATCAGTTTTTTTTTATCTGATTGCACTTCAACTTAAACACAGCATTAGGTTATTCAGTATTTATTTTGTGTTAAACCGTTCAGTTCGTAGTTTTAAAAGTTGATGTTCAAATTAAAGTTTTTTTTTAATTCGATGGTGAAATTTAAAGTATAATTTGCATTCATGTTAATGTATTAAATATTCGGCTTAGATAAGTCCTATAAATATGTTATATTATTTTACATCTTTGTTATGTTTAGTACACACCCAATTAATAAAATGCATAAACAACAACAAAATATACCAAAGAGAAGAGAAATTTCGTTAGAAACTAAAATAAAAATCTTAGACTGTCTAAACTTTTTTTTTGCACGGTTTTTGGGAAAGTTTTTTCATCTTACACAATATTTTAAGGTTGTGGAACATATCCCCAAATTTACCATATATCGCATGTATTTTTTTAAATGATTTTTTTCTACCGTGTAAAAAGAGAGTTGGGTGTATGTTTGTACATACATAGAAAAAATGGGATTAGTTCCATATCGTTCAAACCTATTAACGTTCTAACCCAATTCACTAACTATATTTCTAAAAGATTACGGTAAGTAAAATCATGCTAAATCGACGAATCTAGACCGTGTTAAATCGAAACCGTGCAAAAACAGAATTGGGCGTACCTGTAAAAGTGAGACAGAGTTTTTCTTAGGAGATTTTTTATATGTTTGAACTAAGATATCAGCATTTGGAGTAGTTCCATAGACGCGTAGTTTCTTAAGCTATCCGATGCCATAAGAGTCACGTATATGAATTTTTTGAGATACGCCCTTTTCACTGCTGTGGGCAGAAATGTTGCTTTACGTCATCCATTTAAGCTAGTAAGCCAACTTATATTTAGATCATACTGTTGGTTTACTGTGATCTCTCTTTTGTGGCAATTCATGAATTTTCTAATTAGATAACTAAATAAAACATATAGTATCATCCTATACCATTTACAAAGGTCATCCATTTCATTTGTTTTAAATGCTTACACAAATTATTATACTTCTATCTTGAAGCTACCAATATAGATCATTTTATTTCACTTTTTGTACTTAAGCAGAATTATACTATAAATAGTCGTTCGGTAATGATTCGATATATCTGATCAACTCATTATCTCTGATACCATTTTGTCTGAAATTTTCTTGAAATAATGCGAAAGTGGTGGTTCGACCCTGAAAGGAATATGCTCCGTTGCGTTGATGAACCACTTCTTGCTAATTCATTTGCATTTTATTACCTGGAATATTTTTAATTACCGGGTACCTAGAACAGCTTTAAATTACGATATTCGTTCGAAACTCGAAGCTCTCAACGATGACGGCTGACTAGCTCAGCTCATATTTTTTGAAAAGCTTTGATGGCAGCTTGACTGTAGTTGTTATATCGGTAGGAGGTATATCCCTCATTGTTATCAATTTTGCTACAACTAGATCATTTTAGAACACCAGGTTGCCGAAAATTAGCCGCATTAATGGGGACAAAGTTATGTCCAAAATTGTAAAAACTTGCTTGCGCTCTCAGGATTCATTTTGTGGCCTTCTCTTAAAGCAAAACCATGCAAAATTTAAAATAAATTGGAAAAGGGTGTTCCGGAAATGTTCTAATTTTGTGAATTAAAATTTTTTAATTTTGTGGATTAAAGTTTTGGAATTACTCAATGAAAAAATGCTCAAAATAAATTAATTAATAAATATTTAGACATTGATTCATATGAAAAATCACCCGAAATATTGAACAACTATCATAACTTTTTTGGGGAATTTTTTGTTTTAGCTGTTGAGCGATTTTAAGTATGAAACAAATGTAATAAACAAATTTCGGCAAGGACCAGTTCAGCATGAATCACTTAAGGATATAATAACAGATAATGTTGGTAACTAGTCGATGATTGTATTAACAGCTGGTGCAAAATGCATGGGTGCAAAGGATGCATACAAACAAGGTGTGAGAAGTGTGGAGTAGCCCTTTGTCTCACTAAAGCCAAGAATTGTTTCATAAGTAAATTCTAAATATTAATGCCTAGTAAATATATGGTGTTAGCGGCTGTTTTTTTTGATGAAACGTAATTCAAAATTATAAAAAATATTATTCTTTATTTATCCTTTCTTGAATTTCTTTCTGAAAAAAGGAAAATAATTCATGCATTTACGTTTTAAGATGGCATTCCTTGTAAGTAGAGATCTAGCCATGCCCTTTGCAATCTGAAAGTTACTGAAATTTTGATTATTTTGTGAGTCGTTTTGTATAGACCAAATTGTTTTTCAGTTCATAGTGATATTTTTAAAATATCAGATTTATTAAAAATGTTAAGCCAGCTCGCAATAAAATTAACGTCATAATACCAAAAAAAAAAGCTTGTATTTTAGGATGGAGTGCATCCTGTAAAAACGGACTATAAAATATAAATTCATAGGATATAACCTTGAAAATACACTGTGCGACGTGTGAAAATGCATCTCTGATAAATGTGTATTCAATATCATACATAATTACTTAAGCCTGAAATGGTATCGTCAAGATGAGAACTGTATTTGGACACAGCGAAATCGAAGAGAGTTTTTGCCGCATAACGATAAGTTCTGAACAATATTAAACTTCAGGAATTTAAAAATAGTAAATTTCTCTTGGCTGATGTAAGAAAAATGCAACATCAGAGCTCACACGGCACATTGTTTTCATTTACTCGCTGAAAAGAGGAAAAATGATTACTGGACAGTATTTAGACTTAAAAAGCGGAAAAAAGTACTTGATAATTAGCTAAGAAATTAATTTGGTCTTGAAAACAAATTATTTGTCATTTGATTTTTATTTAGAATAAATAAGAGATAGGGTGTTTTAAAGAGTTACTAAAGCTTGAAGTTACTTATAAAAAATAATCAAAATATTCACACACATAAGTAAATAAAAAAAAAAAACAATTAATTCAAAAGGAGGACGAAAACAAACAATGAAAGAAAAAAAATACTGAAACTGGAACGCAATAATTTTTATAAAAAGATCAATGTGCAAAAAAAAAAAATCAAATCATCAGTCCAATATATCACTCAGCCACTGGCAACTTGATCATTAAAAATTCGTAATCTTGTAATGACGTTTCGGGAAATACGCTAAATATCTAAAAAATATCAAGTAGAAATGTGGAAACGGTTGCAAATATGAGCACTCGATTAAATCTGGTACTTGGTAACAAAGCGTCTTATCAATTTTGTTGCTGTAAATAAGACTATATATCGAATGAGATTTGATTCTTCATAATCTACGTTCATTCAACTATCGAATTCAATGTAAGTTTTGCGGGTCTTACAAAAGTCGATGGGGTCATTTACCCTTAATGAGGCTGTCAATATAATCACACACTTAAGTTACATTCCATACGTTCGTGTTTATTGTGTTTTAATCAGCAAAATATTGCAACTAAATATACAAAAACAAATTTAAACTGAACTAAATTAACGAATTAAACGAAAAATAAACTGGGCAGTGGCTAACACCGACCATTGATCGATCGTTCAATCCAAATTCTCATACGTTCGAGCGCATATACCAGCTGATATTGATCGATTTGTAAGCGTAAATAACACAACAACAATTTCAACTGCAACAATATCAACCAAGATTATAAACAATTAACAATGGATTTGTCGTAAAACACAATGCGTCGTTGATATTTTAACTTGTTTCATCAATTCAATCGAGGAGATACAAATAAATACTTCATTAAATTATATAAAATATAAAACAAAAACAAAACCTGACTGATAAGTTGCGATCGACCTATGCAGCAAGCATTTTGTGTAGATCTCATTTGCCAATTATTTCGTTGTTTGCATTGATTTTCCGTTCATAATAATTAATATTGAATTAAAAAAAAGTTAGCTGATTAATTACACAAGGCAACCATTAATAAAATATGATATTAATAAGATTTGATTTAAACTTAGTTTTTGTGTGTAAGTCATAGCTAGTCATGCTCAAAGTTGTTATAAAACTACACTGCATAAAACTTGACAGTGAAACGCGAAAGATTACTGGAACGTGGAAGAAAGTAATCAGACAACTTCATATCACAGCACACAGGTTTTCGAGCCCTAAAAGACTTAAAGAAGCTCTGACCTTACCAATTGTTTTTCATCAAACTACTCTAGTGTCGCTCTTAGTGGCCAAGTGCTAAACATAGATCGTTTCTATCGAACGATTTCAAACTATATTTACAGTTTTGAAGAGCTTGCCATAGGTTAAACACAAAAAGGACTTACATTGAAAGAAAAATCCAAAGACCAGTGGAAGTGAGTTACGAGATAATTGATGTTTTGTTTATGTCAATTTGTTAAAAAATACCTGTAAAATTGAGATAGAGAAAATTCTCTTAGAAGATTTTTTATATGTTTGAACTAAGATACCGTCATTTGAAGTTGTTCATTAGACGCGTAAGCTATCCGTTGCCATAAGAATCACGAATGTGAATTTTTTTGAATTTTTCGCTTCTGAGAGCAGAATAGTGGTGAATAAAATTTTAGCTCTATACAAAGTATATAGTTTAGGCTATATCTCGTCCTAATGCACCAATTTTTAAGAATTTACAAGATGATGTCAAAATCTTACTATTAAAAAAAGTTGAGTTTTTTTAAAACAAATAATTTAAGGTCACACAATTGCTGTTGGACTATTTTGGAGAGATGCTTTTTTTATTTTTTCTTTACCTGAATATGGTTGCAAGACCTGCCACCAATTTTGTCAATGATGTGTTTGCGGCCGATAAATGTTTCTCATAAATAAATGTTAACTCGAAAAATATGCATAAATTCACAAAGCTGTACAAGAGATAAGAAAAAATTGATGCCCAGAAACGTGTGATAAGATTTGCCCTACATAGTAACGATATTTTAGAATTTCTAATAAAAACAGTTTTTTTAACAACACAAGATCTTTTTTTGAAAACATTTTAGTGACGTAGCTAGGTCAAATCTTTGTCAGAAAAAAGGGGTTTTTGCTGGAACTTATGAAATTTGGGAAACCCATTTGTGTTTTTTTTTTATCTACAACTTTCAATTCATTGTATTTTTTTTAATTTAAATCTTACTTTTCGTGTTAATGCATAAATTCCTTTTTTTCTTACTCTTTAGAGTGTCAGAAGTACGTAATTTCGCGACATAGCCGAGTTTCACCTCATTAAACCCTGGAACTGTAACCTTCGTCGAATCGACGAAAACCGTTTTTTTAAATGTTTACTATTTTCTTACTATTCATAACAACCTGTAGTTTCGTATGTATAGTTTTGCAGTTAAATAGCATATCTATAATTTTTTAGATAAACCTGCTTAAAATCGGTCTGCGTCAATTCTACGAAGATTAAACTTAACTATTAAAAACTAAGATATGGTTCCAGGGTTAAGCAAGTCATTATTAATTTAGGTGAAAATACTATAATACAAATTCTTATCGAGTACACAAAATAATTCAAAAGCTCTTACTATTTTACATTTTTTAAGAATTTTGTTTGGCAGCTGAGAGTAATTTTTGAAGTAGTTATTTGCTTTGAATCAAAATCTGGTGTCAGAATCAACCATCAGGATTTTCAAATATTTGAGTTTAAGTAGCTAAAACATGGTTTTCTGTGTCTACTTTCGAGCTTATGTAAATATAGGAAATTCAAAAAAAATTTTCTTCAGCTTATGTATTTCCAATAAAAACATCAAAATGATCTCTTCAAAATGATCTCTGAAATGGTTATCTATGATGTTTCTTCGTAAAGTTACAACAATTTTAAAGTGACGTGAATTTGATTCTCTACAATCTTAACCAAACGGTTTCAAAAAGAAAATGTTTTAAGCGCTTAAGCTCGAATATTTCAAAATCTTAACGTTCTGCTAAGGAGGCCGAAAAACAGTTTTTGCTTAGTAATTAGCTCAAAAATTAAGCCTCAAATAGATAAAATATGCTTAAGCCAAAGATCCAGAGGAGATAAAAATATTGCCTGAAAGACCTCCACATTAGTACACTATGGGGCCGTCCATTAATTACGTGAAGTGTTTCTTTGAAAATTCGAACCTCCCCCTCCTCTTGGTGAGTTTTGGACAGAGTTTTGCAATTTTTTACTTAATTTGCAATTTGAAAAACTTAACATGTTTTATGCAACACAAAAGTTTTAAGAATTTAAACAGTACAAAAATTATAAGTTATAAATAATTTTGTAGAAAATTACATACATATGTACATAAATACACTGAGAAAAGAGTAAAGTTCCTTCAAAAAAATGTGTTTGGTTAAATGTTTCTAAAAATATTTATTAACAATAAACAAATTTTAGTTAATACTACTATGCCCAGAATTGGAAGTTAAAATATTGTTTATTAAACCAAGCATGGTATTTATTTGAGAAAACTGAAGTGATTTGTTTGAATCAAGAGCTTGGAGGGCGACAAAATGGTACTCGTAACATGAAATTAAAATTTTGTTTTTAGCATAATGTTAATGAATTTTATGGTGCATTTTTTTAGTAAACTAAAATTGTAAATAGTAAAATACAAGGTACAGGGCCCCTATCAGATTTTGATATTTAATAAGAAATTATCAAAATGAAATTACCTCTTCACCCATGCACTGTCTTATTATTATTAGATTCCACTTCACATGATGTAATTCTCAACATACTCACGTAATACTTTACATGAGAATTTCTGTACAATTTAGGTATTCATAATACTACTTATAAACACCAACAACAGATATCTTATGTTAGGATTAACGTTTAGCTTAAATCCAATATTCTATGTATCTATAGATATAAATTGAAAATTTTAAGTTTATTTAAAATTTTTTTATTCTTTAACTGCTAAGCCGTGTTGCCTTGTGTCATTCGATTTTACGTTCGACTATCAAATATTTAATTGCTGAACGAGATTATTAACTCGTAATTTGTAAAAACTTAAAGTTCAATTCTGTAGTTCTAATGAAAATTACTTTACTTTTTACAGATCTTCTTATACATTAACATTGTAGTTTACAGTACAATTCAAGTATTTAAATGCTCTCTGCAAAGGAACAATTTCTAACGGATGTAACATCCAGCGCAGCCTTGGGCTTGGGCATGGGTGTCGAAATAGTAGAGTCCAAGAGTACAGCAGTATATAATCCCACCACTGTGCCGTTGAATGGTCGCACTCCGGTATATACATCTGTCCAGACACAACCACCTGCGGAGAAGGAAAAGGTAGCCATCGATGATGCGGAAAATGAAGACGATAGAAGCTGCGATCAACCATTTTCTAATCTGCCATCAAGAGAACCACTCGATATGGAATTCAAAGATCTGTCGCTAACAGTTAACTTGGGCTTCAAAAAAGGTTAGTAATATTAAATTAATCTATAACTATTGTAATAACATGTTGATCCATTTTTAGTCATAGATATTGGCAATATGGGTAAACAAAAAAAGTTTGGTTAAATTTCAGTCACTCTTTTTGATTTCCTTAAAGGTTTTATTCAGAGTTAATATATGCGTTCGCAATTTTAGGCGACTTACTCAAAGCAAACCGCTGATCCCAATCCTTAGTGGCTTATGATTTATGGCTAGCGACATTTCGACAAATTGATTATGTCAATAACATCTTCTTCAATCCCTATATACATACTCGTAGTGCTTTATCTAGGTTCTTGCGTTAAAAATTTGTCTTATCTATTGCTATTAATGAAAAAAAAATTTTCAATTTGAGAAATATTTAGGTTAGGCGCGAGTGGCCTAAATTTTAATTTTTTTTTTTTTTGTCAAAAACTTTATTTAAAATTTATTTTTAGACAAGAATACAAAGGAAGTTTTTGTTTTCAAGTACAAAAATGTAAAGATTAGAACAAGGGCTCTCAAAGAATCCACCGTGGTGCCCTAGGCCGCCGTGAAGAGTAATCATGAAACTAAAATTACTTATTAATTCTACAGTATGATAGACCTTTGTAAAATCATTCAGAATATGTATAATAATTGTTATTATAATTTTTTAAATTTCATTTCAAAATATCTCTTGCAATAGTGAAGTTATGAGCTGAAAATTAAATTAATTAAGGTAAAAATTAATTTTTCTTTATTTCAAAATAAATTAAATGAAGCAAATTTTGTGTGGGTTTGGAATAAAATTTAAATTTACCTGCATATGTATGTAGATATAGGGTAATCTAGCGATAAGAAATGTAGTAAAAAAAGTATATGCAGCTACAAAGTTATTAATTGTTAGTCTGAGGTATTGTCATTTCTGACAACAAAATTTTAAACATATTGTAATTGCCATAAGCATTTTTTAAAATTCGCAAAATAAAACAATGGTATTCTGCGATAGGAGGCCTACACATACTTAAGCCTAAATGATTTACCGCTCTCCATGCTGACGGCTATTTATTGCACAAAGCTCGCACTTTGTTGTTTTTCAAACGTGTTAGAGCTTTCCAGATATTCAACTCGATAAAGACGATATTATAAGAAAATTACAAAATTACATGAACTTAATGCCGACAGGGCCGCATTACTTTGTTTGCCAACCACATTATTGCCGCCCTAACTTTACGATGCACCGGAAAAACTTATTGTTTGGAATGACCTTTATTTTGGTTTTTTTGCTCATCAATATTTAAATTTGTATTAACTTATTCTTACTGCAAAGTTTCAACTGTGTTGCGGTGCAGCGGAAAAAGGTCGACCTTTTTTTGCTCCTTTCGCCTTTTCCGTAGTGAAACTGGCACTCCTACGGCTTATCGCTGGCGGTAATGCGGCCCAGCATGCCGATATTAACACTATTTAGTATAAACATTACATAGAAGATAGAGTATTTGGGATATTTATTAAGCATGTCCAGTGCGAAATTTCAGTATAGATGAAGTTGAAAATGAAAATGAAATTTTTTGAATTTGAGTTGTTATGTGCTCACTTTTTCACCCGGCTTTTTCGATTTTTTTGAAACATTTTTGTGGGTTGACATATTTTTTTGCCAAAAAAAAATTGTTTTTTCACTAGTAATAATGGGTCGATAACTTTGTCGATATGTAAGACAAGACTTGTCTTTTATGCTATAACTTATCACCCATTTATTTTAAACGTTAATGATCTCGAATAATATTTCGTAAGTTCTTAAGCTTAAGAAAAAGTCGAGACATGTTATGTCCATGGGCATAAAATTTAAAACGAAGAAAATTTAAGAATTCGATAAAAATATATTCCATAAACTTTTTTAAATTAATAAATTTCAATACCAATGCCATGTACCTCGATTGTAAAAAACAAAACCTCAAAACAGATTTCGTTGAGGAGATATACTCAAAAGCTTTTAAAAAACAGGATTTCACCTTTTGCTTAATTTGATAAAATGAGATCCCTGTAAAAAGTATCACCAAAGTTTCAGATCAGAATACAAAGTGGTTGCGAATGTAATGTTTTACTTACGTAGCAAGTGATTGAAAGATTAGGCTGAAAGTTCTTTGAAGTTAATACCTGCATATCAGATCAAAATTGATCTAGGTTTCTCAGAAATAAATTTTTCTTTCTTTACGGAAACGTGAACCATGCATATATAAACCATTTGTCCTTAAGAAAATTATATACGCTCATGATCAGAGATTGAATAAATAACAGGGAAAACCATTCCCTTCTAAATAACTCCAAAGTCTACAGGGTTATCTAACATGAGTTAGTACAATCCCTAATGCAAGTAATGGAATGCAATATATAACTGTCAAATGGCCGCCTTGACTCCGCCTACAAATGGTCATTCTTTTGATGAAGTTTTTCATCACGTTTTTGCATTATTGCGGCGGTATTTCGCGAATAACAGCTCTGATATTTTTTTTTAGTGCTTGTTCCATGGGTAAGGCATTGGTATAGACTTTATCTTTAACATAACCCCAAAGAAAAAAGTCTGATGGTGGTAAGTCGCATGATCTCGGCGGCTAATTGAAGCATTCATTTTGAGAAATTACACGTCCAGGAAATTTGTCATGCATTAGAGCTGCGGTGGGCATAGAAATCTAACAAAAGAGCAAAACAACAACAAACGAAATTTTATAGTTTTTTTACTTTCATTTCCAAATTTGCCATTAGCAAAAAAAAAAAACCAAATTGCACTACAAACAAAAACAATTGCTACATTCGTCAAGACACAATGCGGCGCCGTCTTTTATGCTTTTGTGTTTTGTTTTTGTTTTCATTTGAATTCAAGACAACGCTGTGCCTCGATAGCGTTGAAATTCTGCGATTTTTTTTCGCTTGTTTGTGCGTCGAATAACAGTGAGAGCAATGAGAGCCACTATGTGCCCATCACTGCATTAGAGCCATTGTTTCAGCAGCGGTATGGCATATGGCACAGTTTTGCTGAAAATAAGCGTCTTCCACCTATCAAAAGTCAACTCAATGATAGTTTAATGTTGAAAGTCAAATAATGACGCAAAATTTAAAATGAATGATTAATTTTTCAAAGTACATTTTTTGTTAAGTAAATTTTATTTCCTAATTATAATTGGTTTTAATATTCCACATTCCATAGTTTGACTTAATTATAAACTTACATAACTGCGATATTTTTATTATCGTAAAGGGTACTGACTTAATTATACAAATAATAAGTGTAACAGTCACTGAACCTTGAACGGCCTCTTATCATTAAAGCCAGATCACTACTTTTGTAGAATTTGCTTAGTTATACTTTTAGAAAGAAAAAGCAAACACAAGATTTTAAGAAAGACTTCAACTAGCACTTAAAATGTTAAAGTTAAAAAATATTTTTTCCTTAAGTTGAATCCCCTTATATACATGCAATATAGTATGTATTGACGTAGTTAAGTTGACAATTAAAATTAGTTGTACAGACAACGTAATGATATTTGTTCACATTATAAGTGAAAGCGATTAGACACTAAATCTTTCATTTAATAACAGTCATTTTAACAAATTATTTTAGCCATTTATTGTTGACTTTAAACCTTTGTTGTATTTATATATTACATTGTATTCAATGTATTTCTAGAGGGAAAAAAGATTAAAAGTTCAAAACAATCAACGGTTTCTTATAGACTTGCTCGTATTAACTCTATAATTACGTAGTTATTGCATTATATATACATACATAAATCGCTCATTCTTTAAGTAACTACACACTTTGCTATTTAGTATGGGGAATAGGATAATAAGAACTTGAACAATTTTTGTTTAGAAATGCGCTTATGTTTTTTTATATATGTACATACTTATATAAGGGTGTTAGTTTTGAAAATTTTATAGATGGATTTTATTTTTTTATCTATATTTTAGCTTGAAGAATACAAATAATTATCCCAATATTTGAGCTTCCTAGTCCTAGTTCAAACTTGTAAACGGCGCGGATAGAGTGTATGTCCAATATCGTTGATTTTTACGAAAAAACCGACTAACTATAACGTAGAAAAAGTCTGCCTTAGGTACCAAGATATAGCATTTTCGGTATTTTAGTTGTATGGGAGATGCCACCCACTGTTGTAAGCTACACCCACATTTTTTGTGTGGCTGAAAATGAGGACAAAATACACCCGAAGGTGTTTATTTTTTTTTTAATTTGCGATCCTATATGCCTACATAAAAAATTCCATTTTTCCAAAGTTATATCGGGAATTTTGATTTGAAAGCTAATACAAGATTAATTGAAGAACAAATATATATATGTCACCGGCCAAACTAGTTTTTAGGATAAACTAGTTCTTCCTAGGCCAAAGTAGTTCATCCGAAACGTGTTAGGATGAACCAGTTTGGTCTAGGAAGATTTAAGTATTTTAGGAGAAGTTTGCGGGTTTCGGCTGCGAACCAGGGCTTACTAGTTTGACCTAGGAAAAACTAGTTTATCCTAAAATCTAGTTTTGCCGGTAACATAAATATGCATGTATATTATTCTTCAATTAATCCTAAGAGTGTATCATATCTTTGGAAAATCTGAATTTTTTATTGAAGGCGTACGCCATATAGTATTTCTCAAAATATTTTCACACTAAAATATTTTTTTTTTTTATTTTCTATGTTATTCTTCAATCAATCCAAAGAATGTTTCTGCTTTCAAAATTGAAATTTCCGACATAACTTTGAATAACGTCTTCAATAAAAAATTTATATTTTCCAAAGTTATTAATTGAAGAAAATAGTGCATAAAAAACAAAAGGCATATAATACAATATATATACAATACGTTCAGGTTTACAAAACGTGTACGTAACGCATAAGCAAAATAAATATTTTTTGTTAGTTTAATTTTATATCAAAACAATGTCGATGAGTAAGCAATTTTAATTTATCAATTATTTTTTGACATTTATTAATATCGCAACGTACTTACTCGTATAACTAAAATGAAAATTTTTTGCGTTCGTGTAAAAACAGTGCACTATCATTAATTTTTGCTTTTCGATTATTATGTGGATCAAATTTCGCACAGATCTTTGTTTTGTGCAAGTCTTCCTTCAGAATCTTACGATTTGATAATTTGCTTATTTTTAACGCTTCTTCCAACATTCGCAGTATAGCAATGCGATCATTTACCATGAATTTTTGAATCAACTTCGCAATCGTTCGTCGTCCCCCAACGATTGTCAACCTTCCAAAAATGATTTATCCCAATCAAAACTCTTTAACAGTGAAACCCATTAGTTTCTTGCATCATTTTGAACGATTTTGTGGCTGTTGTGTCACATTTTGCGTGACATTTAAAAACAGCTCGTTTCTCCATAATTATATTTCAAAACGTGAACGAATTGAGCTGATGAACGAAATGTCATAAGACTGACTGAGATGTGAACTGATTTCAAAAAAAAAATTTATTGTTCGTTCAGAAAAGTCCAAATTTGAAAATTACGTATAATTCTAATACATATGTATATATCGCATCAAGTTACTGAGGTATAGTTTCAATCCTAGAATATAATTGCCGCACTGTGTATGTTGCTATGATGAGAACTATTTAAATAAATGTCAAATTCTCGTAGTGAACCAGCTTCAATACAAACGAACAAATAAAAATTATACATAACGATAGCTATTAAAGTAAATGTTAAAAAAACTCGTTACAACAAATTAGCGAGTAAGGTCGAAATTGTGGGCGCTACATTTTTTATATAAGGAAAATATTAAAACTTCTATTTGAATTCGAGATTAATATATGGTTTATTTTTTAATAAATTATGGCCTTTAGTGAAACAAACAAGTGGAGGATGCTTTTGTTTACAGCACAGCAAAGTATCTCTACAGCGCCCCTCCCACATAACTGAGACTAAGACTACACGCTCAAGTTTACTATATGGTATTTAATTTTGACAAGATCAAAGATAACACCCATACTAGATATGAGTTCCGTAAAGGACCCAAAAATCTACTATTTCCGCCTTAACAAAAATGAAACAGATAAATTTATTTTAATAACTGTTAATTATTGAAAATCTATATTTTTTTAAACAGGCTCCAAGGAAATCCTACACAATGTTAGCGGAAAGTTCCCGGGAAGCCAATTAATTGCCATAATGGGACCTTCGGGTGCTGGTAAATCAACGCTACTTGACGCGTTATCTGGGTTCAAAACGACAGGCGTAGATGGTTCAATTTTATTAAATGGAAGACGCAGAGATCTAAGTAAGTTAAAAATAGCAAACAAAGGGTATATTTCACAACATTTACTCCATCTTACAGCCGCGTTCAGAAGAATGTCCTGCTATATTACGCAAGATGATAGATTACAGCCTCTGCTCACCGTCAACGAGAATATGCACATAGCTGCTGATCTGAAGTTAGGACCTAATGTGCCATATGAAGAAAAAGAAAGTCGCGTAAGTATAAACAAAATACGATTTTGAAAACTTAAGAAACTTACACAAAAAATACATGTATTTTCTAATTAGATTGAGGATATTCTTTTGCTTTTGGGTCTTTACGAACACGATGATACCATGACGAAGCGACTATCCGGTGGACAAAAAAAGAGGCTCTCTATTGCTATGGAACTTATTAACAATCCAACTGTCATGTTTTTAGATGAACCAACAACGTATGTTTTGTTTAATTAATTCGAGCTTTGTAGACTATAAGATTTTTTTTTACAGAGGCTTAGATAGCAGCTCATGCGCCAAAGTATTGGAGCTTTTAAAAAAATTAGCTTTACAGGGTAGAACTATTATTTGTACGATCCATCAACCTACTGCGAAACTTTTCCAGATTTTTGATCAGGTCTACGTACTTTCAACGGGAAATTGTATTTATCAGGGAAGCGCGAAAAAAATGGTGCCATTCTTACAGTCCGTCAACTTGCCGTGCCCAATGTATCACAATCCAGCGGATTACAGTATGTATAGCGTTATTCAACATAGTTCGAACTTTGAAGCAAAGTTAATGTAAAGTTTTTTTATAGTTATTGAATTAGCCTGTGGTGAATACGGCAACGACAAAATCAATACCCTTAAGGTAGCCACAGAAAATGGTAACTCACTAGCGTGGTTTGACAACCCAGGTGCTATTATGAAAGCCGAAGCTCTTATACGTAAATACCCAATACCAAAGAGAACAAAGAATCGATCTATGCAGGATACTACCTACGGTAATCAACTGTCTGTGCTGATGAAACGCGGATACATTAAGGCCAAACGTGACACAACTCTTACACATTTACGAATTGGCGTCAATGTGTTCGTTGCATGCATTTTGGGATCGCTGTATGCCAACTCGGGTAAGGAGGGTTCTAGAGTTATTGATAATTACAATTTGTTATTTGCCATATTGATTCATCACTCGATGACCACGATGATGTTGACTGTTTTGACATGTAAGTCTTATTTGATTTACTACAAGAAATCAGTGATTCTTTATATCTTGAATTTTTACACAGTCCCACTTGAAATGTCCATTCTACTAAAGGAGCATTTCAACCGTTGGTATTCTCTAAAAGCATATTACACATCAATAACTCTTTTGGATCTGCCTATATCGGTAAGCATAAATTGACAAATATTAATGGTATTGGTATTGCTTAAGATCAACTTTGTTATGTCCAGATTCTAGGAAGCATGATATTTTCTGTTATCATATACCTGTGGAGCTACCAACCTATGGAATGGTTCCGGTTTTGGATGTTCTTTGGAATAAGCGTCTTAACTGTGTTTGTTGGACAAAGTTTTGGCCTTATGATCGGAGCATGGTTTAGTGTTGTTGTAAGTACACATTTATAATATTTCACATGATTAACTTTTCCCAAATCGTGGAACGCAAAGCGCATTTGCCTTCGCTCGCCACTCTTTCTCCACGTTACGACCTCAAACTTAAGCCAAAATAGTCATTTTTGAAGCAAAAAAAAAACAATTCTATGCAGAAAAACTTAGAAATCATGGGAAAACATTTTATAACTACAGAAACTAAAATGTGTGTAAAATATTAATAAGTTTGATAAAGCAGACAGGCTCCCATATTAATACCTAATAGTGTGCACCCTCACCTCGAACCTCGAATTAATCTCTCAATGTCCTCTAAGTATTCGTCCACTGTGTACGCTCAAAGCGGAGCCGAACACAAAGCTGAAGAAGCAATGCGAGAAAACTGGCTGCATAGAATTTCATACGAAATCGGTAAAAGTGGACATAGTGGAAGCCGTACACAAAGCAGATTGAATGTGTTGAAGTGTTTTCTCGCGCCGACTCGCATTGCAGAAGGATGGTAGACTGTTTAGTTGCATATGAAATCTTTTTCCGAGTGAATTTTTTTTCTCGTAGTATTTAGTAATTTCCTTCTTTGTGACAATATCCGTGGCAATAGTTACGGATGACTCTACAAACATGTAGTATGACTCGTTTTTCTTCTCTTATTATATATTCATTCTTATTAGGTTTTTTATGTCTTCTTATTTCATCTTTCTTCTTCTGCAACAAACAGTTCTTTCACAAACTCCTTACTTCCTTTCATCATCCACGTTCAGTTTAAAAAAGGGAAATGATACATTACTCGAATGAGTAATGTTTTACCCAGACGCCGGCAAACAGTGGTCCCAAATCAAGTTTTTTGGTTCAAAAATCGCTAGAGAGCCGAAATCTTCTTAAAAATGAACAAATTTTTTTTTAAATCAAAGCAAACTAAAATGCCAACTCGGAGCCCGAATTTTGAAATAAGATGTTCGTTTTTTATTATTATAAGTTACACGGCCATAACATTTTTTTGGAAATATCTTTTAGCTCAAAATGGCTGGAGAGAATATTTTTGTCTTTAAATGAGAGCTTACCAAAGTTTCAATAAATCCTTGAAGCCCGAATTTAAAAAAAAAAAATTGTTTTAAGTTAAAGGCCAAAAAGAAAATTTATTAACTTCAAAAAGTAAAAACACATTTTTTTAAAAAATTCGGGCTCCACCGATCTATTCGCATTGCGGCTGGCTTTAATTTAAAAAAAAAAATTGTTCATTTCCGACAAGACTTGCGCTGTCTAACAATTTTTGAACCAAAAAACTAAAAGTTTAAGCTAAAAACAAATTTTTTAAAAATATTTTTTGGTTCAAAAATGAAATGAAAGTTTCCCAAAATTCCAGCAAGTCCTTGGAGTCAGAATTTTAAAAAAAAAAATTCTTATAAGATAAACGCCAAAAACGAAAAATTGTTAAACTTGAAATAATAAAAAACGAATTCTTCTTTACAAAATTCGGCTCCGACGTCACAATCTCGTCTTTGACTTGTCACTACAATGCGATGTGTCTTTTACCGGATTAAGGAAGCAGTACCCATATCGCACCGAGAATCGATAATGCAGGCCTAGCGTCATTTGTTTTGAGATGTCAAGTGTCAAAATCTTAGTTTTTAACGTAGGCCTTTGAGGAAGAGCTAAGCTGGTGAAAAATGATTCGGTTCACTTGTCAGCGCGCTACGTACAACGCGAACCAACTGGACCCACCGCGACCCTCCGAAATGCCGGTTCTGTAGAAACCTAATGTCGGTGAGCGATTACGGAAAACCTTAATAGCATTTCATAGTTATAAACGCATTTTTAACAAAACTGGGGGTTTCAAATCGAAGATAGTCATTTGAATGTGTAATTCTGACAAAACAAAAAACCTATCTAAAAATATATACTAAAAGTTAGAGAATAACATGTATGGAAAGTTCCGATGCAGTATCCACCACACCAACTTTGTCACTTCTATACACAAGACAATAACAAGCAAATAGCTTTATTTACCTACAAGACGGTGCAAGTACGCATAAATTTCAAGTTATGAAACATCTTAAGAACTATTTGTTACTTATAAGATAATACTCTTAAAAAGATATCATAAAAAAAAAATTGATAAAATTTCCTGCTTTTAGAATGGTACTTTCCTGGCACCAGTGCTAACAATTCCAATGATGATGTTTGCTGGTTTCGGAGTTACACTACGTGATATGCCAAGTTACTTAGAATGGGGTAGTCACATATCTTACTTGCGATATGGCTTAGAAGGATTTGTTGGTGCCATATACGGTGAAAATCGTGGTGTATTAAACTGTGACGAAGCGCCATATTGCCATTACAGGTAAAATCCCTCAAAGTTATATTTTTGCTACAATGCCATAACATGTAATTTGTATTTTATATTAAAGATATCCAAAGAAATTCTTAGAGGAGATAACAATGCGCGGTGATCAATTCTGGACTGACTTTATTGCACTTTGTGCTATTATGGTTATATTTAGAGTGGTATCCTATATTGTGCTCAAGGCCAAAATACAATCGGTCAAATAGAATATTATGCCTAGTATTAATTATGAATTGACTTTTTTTATAATTTTATAGTTGTTATTTACTGTTTAAACAATTTGTAAAAACCATCTAATAAACTTTTTAAGTATTTTTTTTTTTAATGAAACTTCAAAATATAAATAAAATAAATAACTTAAATAACACAGTGTCTTCACAATATAGAAAAATAATAGAGATTTTATATTCATTCAAGAATGACTAACACTAAAAAAGTGTAACTGGAACACATATCCAGGAGTGTCGCTGCGCCACTGCTCCAACGGGTTATCCCATTCCCACCTACCCTCATTTATTACGTTATATTTTCGATAAAGTAATGTTTATTAAAAAAAGGATTTGCCAAACTATTTTCACAAAAAAAAAACTTTTAATTTGCAGTACAATATTTAGTATAAATAAGTTGAAAACGATTAAAAAATAAAATTTAGAACACGATACAATATTAACATGCATACTTCCCAATCCAAACGTCGAAACAATTATTTTTATGGGCAACTGAGTCTCTCGTTAATATTTCATCAAAATATGTACCAAATAAAGAATATGGTGAAGAAAAACGAAAATTGGAGGCGAGATTCAATAAGGCTATAACAGTGGAAGGCACATTAAAATATCATTGCATTATACCTATTGAAAAAATGAAGTCCAAAGTCCAAGCCAAGCCTTTTCCCTGCAAGAACAACATAATTCAATTAAAGTTAAAGTCATGAAATAAAATACATACTTTATAATATCTATCGAAAAAAACACATTTCATGTAGTAATAATTTATGTATATGTTAGTAAATAAAAAGACTAAATTTATTTGCTTATTTTATTTTTCTATGCCGTAATATTCAATACTATTTATTAGATTTCCTTATGTCCCAAAATACGAATACATATTATAGTGCTTTAGTAACCGGAATCAATTGTTTATACTTTTTTTTTTTTTGATTATGTTCAATAATTTTTATTCATAAATATAATCAACATATATTATCAAACTATAGCACAACATGGTAAACGTTTAAAAGTGGAAAGCAAGTGGGAGCATCTCAGATCTCTGACGCGTGTGGAGCATACTGTATGAATTGCGATCGAAAATATTTATTAACTTCCTAATTAATGGAGACTCCATTTTTTTGTAAAATGGATTCTGTAGATAAAAGAATAAAGAACACAATTCTATTTTTTTCAAATTAGAGGAACAGCATGTTAGAACTATTTAAGCAATTAAATTGTTATTATTTTTCATCAGTCGACAATATAAAAAAATTGTTCTTAACAAATTTCGAAAGCTTACGATATAAAGTTTTAAATAAAAAAATTTGACATTGATCGGATCAGTACAACTGAAGATAATAAACTTCAAGTATGAGTAGATTTGAGAAAATCCCGCCAATTATCGAAAATTCATTTGTGGATATTTTCGAAAAAAGTGTTTCTTCAGTAAAATCCAATAGTCCATGAGCCGGATGTAGAAAAGTCGAGTGTATAAGATTACAGGGTCGGATGCATGGCAAATGATAGAGCTTGACGAGAGGGGATCGTACGAGTGGCACAGCCGTGATACCGCTTTAAAGTTTCTAATAATCTTTCTTAGGTTTCAATCTATCTTGAAACAAAATTTCATCAAAATCGGTCCATTAGTTTAGCTGTAGAAACGTTTTTTTCACGTAAGGGGCGTGTCACCGTGTCTTCACAACCTTTCCAACAAAAAAAAATTATGCGATTATGTTGTGCTATGGCTGTGAAAAAGTGGTTTAACCGTTTTGAACTGCCTATTTATTACACTTATGTTTTCAAACATGGCCAACTTCAAACAGCTCCAAAAATTTGAAATTCTATGTTTATTGCACTCGTTTTTATACCCTACACCGAGGGTATATTCACTTTGTCTCTCCGTTTGTAACACATCGAAGGGGGCGTGGGAGGTATGGAAAAGTGTATATATTCTTGATCAGCGTCACCACCTGAGTCGATTTAGCGATGTCCGTCTGTCTGTCTGTCTGTCTGTCCGTCCGTCCGTCCGTCCGTCCGTCTGTTGAAATCAGGTTTACGGGAAAACCAAGAAAGCTAATTGGATGAAACTTTCAGACACAGGTCACATCTTCTTGCAGGCATCTTGCTATTGAAAATGGGCAAAATCGGTTGACGGACACGCCTACCGCCCATGCTCTATGTATATTTAGCCAGCCTAATTTTGAAAAAAGTTGCAGAAGTTGCAAAAGTTGATGAAACTTGGTGATTTGGTGCACATGTGAACCAAATTAGGATTAGGATGGGTTTCAAGTTTCCAAATGATCGTACAGGGGCTGGCACAGCCCTAAGTTTTATCATTTATACTACCATATCTTGTAAGCCGTTCAAGATATTCTGATGAAATTTGGTAAACGGATACATATCAAATATATCTTGAATTGTGATAAAAGTGGGCGGAATCGAAAAAGTGGGCGTGGCATTTTTCAACATTTAAAAATTTTGATTACGTATATCTCGAAATTATCACAAACGATTTCCATAAAAATTTTGGAGATGATGCCGCTGAAAGCAGTCATCAATACAAGCTCAGCCACTTTACTGAAAAAACTCGTTGAAGGGCGTGGCACCGCCCACCATATTTATAAACGTTATATTAAGAGAACTAACAACGTAATCGTTATGAAATTTAATGAGGTAGATATACTTGCTATAAGGTCTCTTTTTACAAGAATTTAGTCCAATAGTACCTGTGAGCGTGGCGCCTCCCATATAAGCAAAAAACGTTTATTGTTATAGATAGTGTGCTATAAGAGTAATCTTCATAAAATTTGGTGTATAGATGTCACTTACTATAAGCTTTAAAAATAAATGAATTTTTACGCGATTGCATCAGTGGGCGTGGCACCTCCCATATTGACATTCATTTGTAAGCGCTGTTTTAAGTGAACTATTGCAGCAATTGCCATATTTATCGAAATATGTGAGCAATCATACTAAAATGTGGTATTAGGGGTTTGCTTATGAAAAGCTATTTCTGGATCAAAACCGGGCTGGATTGGAGCAGTGGGTGTGTCACCGCCCTAAATTTTTAACTTAACTGCGGCATATATCGCAAACTATACAAGCTATGTGGTGAAATATAATATGAGGATGTTGATCACGCATATAGTTTATTGAACCAAAAGTGGGCGGAATTGGACAAGTGGGCGTGGCATATTTCTAATTTTTCATTTCTATTCAATCTTTTGTAGCGTGTGCCTGCTATTCTGCAACCCGAAAATATAAATAATTATTTAGTAGAAATTTTTATTGAAAATAGAACTCAAGTTTGAATCCATTACGTATGGAAGAAATCTTAAGTAGTGCGATTTTGATTCACACTATGGCCAGTCTACGGTGCGAAATTCCAAAATTTTTTTTTTAAAATGTTGCATACCTAATAACTCGTCTGTCTGGTCGTCTGTGTTGTTAGTGTAATGTGCATCGAAAACTTTAATTTGGTGTTAAACAATATTCTAAAATAATACTGAATAATTGGAAGATTTTTTTTGGTAGGAAATATTATTTTCAATATCCAAAAAGAAAAAGTAAATGAAATCAAATTAATTAATAGCGAAAACATAAAATTCATGTTTTTGGTACTTTGCGTACAAAACGTAAACAATGGGGGCAGCCATGATAAAAAAGGGCGCCGCCATAATTAAAATAGTTAAAATTGCATCACACTAACAACATACTGACCACCTAAGGAAATAGAGATCAAAACAAAAGACAGCAAAATCAATCCAAAATCCGTATTGGCGAATGCAAGTGCACTGCACTGAAATTTATGTGCGCCTGGTAGTCTAGCAGCTTATGCAAGATCCATTTAAGCTTTTCAGATAGGACTGGGACCATGATTTTTTTGGTTTTGCATGCTTGAAAGTTCAGAGTAGGAAGAAACAAAGTTTGAAAGTAACTTCAAGGCTAAATAAGTTCAGGACATTGACACCAGAACTTTCTCGAAAATAACCTTATGATAAAAAAAAATTGGTATGCCCAAACCACTGTTTAAAAAAAAATGTTGGCATAGATTATAATGGAAAGAATGCCAAGGCTAACCAACAGGAATTTTTGAGGATAGAGAAAATCAAATAGGAAAGAATGTCAAGGTAAAAATCTTCTAAGGACATTGACCCTTGAAAGATTAGACGGACAAAAAAAAAAAAACTAAGACCAGTTAAATTATCGTACGATTCCGAAAGTCTGCAACAACAGCGTAGGGTTTCGTAAAATTCCGACTCACGAAAGATTAGGTGATGAGCTACGAAAGCAAAGAATGGTCAGTTCAGTTTGATTTAAGCAATTAGTTCCGTCGGTCCGGTCTCTAAAAGACAAAAAAATATTACAAAAGTTCAGATTTTAAATATAAAAAATATAAAAAAATAATTTAAAGGATAATAAGGATATTATCGTTCAATTCGGTACTACAAAAAAAAAAGGAACATTATCGTTCTATTATATATTGCAAGCGAAGGACGTGAAAGTGAAAAATGTTGTGACCAAACAAATTATATATAAAAAATAATCGAGACAAGAAAAAAGAAAAAAAGCGTTAAAACATTTTTTTTTTGTCACAAAAATAAGAAATTTTGAAACATAAAAAAAAAGTTGAGAATAACACTAACTGCTCAAAAATAAATGCAGATCTTGTTCAAAAATCCAAGCCATAATATTTTTGAAAAGGAAGAAGAATTCTGGATATGAAAAGAAGGAGCAAAAACAGGACATAAAATCACAGAAATCCAGTAATTGCGTTGCAGCTGAAATAAAGGCGAATCACAAAAAAACAACAAAATAAATTTGTAATGGAAAACAGCTAAGTCTATTTTCAATTTCAAGCCAATTTAAAATATATGCAAATACATATTGAGAATTTATTACAAAGTTAAGTAAGAATTCTAAAAAAAGGAAAAACAAGATAAGAAAGGAAGACAAAATGTATTGCTAAAATTGATTTGTTTAAAAATTTTAAATAAAATAAATAGATAAAAAAAGAAAAAAAATTAATTTAGATTAAAGCGATAGGGAATTAAGTCATAAAAAAAAGCAATAATTAAAATCTATCATAAAATTTTTATGTTTAATTACTTAAAATTTTTGTCATATATTTTTTGTGCGTATTAAGGAGTCCTATACGGACATATTAAGTTTTTCGATCTGTTGTGAAATCTGGACAACCAGTTAAAATTTCTTACTGAGTTTTTTTTTTATGCATTCTGAAACCTAATACCCCTTTAGTGAGCTCATTCGAGGTAGGTAGGGCGTTCCAAAAAAAAAAAAGATAAGGGAATTATACATTTTAAAATTCAATTTCTTTTGCAGGAAAAATTTAAGTTGAATGAAATGGTTGTTTAGGTTAGTAGCGTCTAGTCGTAGGAAATAAAAAAAAAATAATCTAACTTTTATATTAGTTTAGATACATATTTAAGATTTAGATTATATTTTTTTTCCAATTCATTGTATATATTCTTTATTGTTGTACCTAAATGTAATTCTTATGTAAGTAACTAATTTTTTTCTGATTTGTGGTATACGCGCTTAGTTATTAAGTAAATTTTTTATTAGTAATAGTAACAGAAAAGAATAATAAATTTATATTTTTTTTTATAAAAAAAAAAATATATCCATCTTCTTTTGTGTCGAAAAGGTGAGACATGCATTTTTGTTGCAGACCTTAGGCATCAGATTTAACATTTAATAGAAATGAAAAATTTTTTTTTCATTGATTCTAGATAAAAAGATGTTTTGGTAAATTTTCCAATTTGGGGCGGCTTGGAGGGATTTTTAAGGGGAAAACAATGATGTTGTAGTAAAAGAAAATAAATAAAAAAATTTTGAAATAATTTTTTTTACGGAATAAGGGGTAGCTGCATTCTGCATGCAGTTACTACGGTTGGGAAGGGATCGCTATAGGGACGAAACACCAGTCCCGCATGAACAGAAGTGATCGTAGTGGCCTAGTTATTTTTGTTATTAGAAACGTTTTAGTAGAGTTCGTTTTTTTTTTTTGTTGCAGCTTGTTTTAGTAATAACGTATCGATAGATATGTTTATTGTGCTCCCTCGACCGGATGTGTTGGGTCGAACAACACCCTGACAGGCACAGAGCTAGCTAGCCGGAAGAGCACATCCGGTAAGATAAAATAGGTGAGGTAACACTTTTCAACATTTTCCATATTCTTTCGACTTTTTCAACCCTTTACTTTTTCCAATATATTCTATATGTGTTTCTTCGACTTTTTCAACCTCTTTCAACTTTCTTCATAAGTTTCTTAATTTTTTCGACTTTTTCATCAATTTTGAATAGTTTCAAATTTTTTCAACCTCTTTCAACTTTTTTAGAGTTTTTCAACCTCTCTCAACTTTTTTCAACATTTTGCATATATTTACGACTTTTTTAACATTTTTCAACCTCTGTCAACCTTTCTAACATTTCACATTTCTTTCGACTTATTCAATTTCTTCAACGTCTTTTTAACATTCATTCAAAAAGTACTTTCAGTGCAGTGTAGGGTATGTGAGTTTCGGCCTGGCCGAAGATAACACCTTAACTTGTTTTTTTTTAATTATGTACATGAAACTCTGTTCGTGCAAAAATTTTGACACATTTGCTGCTGTTATCAATTTCGAAATGAGAAGAAATGAGGTTTTTCTATTTTATTTGTGACTTTAGAACATGAACTTATGCAAATTAAATTGTACAGTTAATAGAGATTGGTTAGATGTTTTTGCATTGTTTTTAGCTAATTGACGTTGGAAGAGAGATTTTTCGGAAAGACTACCATCTTGTATCACTTATCTTACACACTTAAATATTTAAGGCAAAATACTATTCAATATTACAAAAAAAAAGAGAAACTGCATTTATGCAAGTTTGCAGGTGTAAATTGTTTAAATTAACAAGATTTGAATATTTTCCTTAGATGATATCAGATAGTAACGCTTTTATAATAACTTTTAATTTTTCTGTCACGGTTGGCTTTTTGGTGGAAATGTCCATATCTATTATATGAGTCGCCCAATTCCAAAAGCAGTTATTTAAAGTTTTCATAATTGTTGGCAAATCACGAAAAACTGCTAAAAATGTTCCTATTCACTACAATGATCCTATTTTTTGGTGGACTGAAGGTAATATATTACTGATCCAAATTGCAAAATGTAGATGATAATCTCAGTTTATCCATATGTTTTGCATCTGTAAAATTTCTTAACTTGTTTTGGAACAGTAGTTGCGTTCCCGTACAATAATGCATTAGTACAATTTGCAGGTTATAGGTTCGTTCCAGGACTTTTTGGGTAAAATCCTGTAAGACTGTCAAACACGAGAGAATAAGAAAATTTCGCTCTGTGAAATAGAAATACTGTAAAAAGTACAAGAACGGAAAAAACCATTTTTTTAGCACGAGAATAAACGTCAAACATTTTTGAATGTAGTTGGTGCAAAAAGTTAATTTTCTAAGTCCAGACAATAAATAAACCTCTTAAATTGAATGTAGTTGAACAATAAATTCAATTCTATAAACGCAAAGAATAAAATGGAAAATAAAAATAGTCAAAATAAACTCAATGCTTAGAATTCAGCTTGCACAACATAGAACAGCTGATAGTTTGACACGCAAAAATTCTTCGGGTAAAAACCTGTAACTTCTTACAAAGAGAGAACATAAATTACTCTCTTATTTTCGTTCTTACTCACAGGTTTTTCGTGTACGGGAACGCTTTTTGGGCAAAATCCTGTAAAAACCTGCAAATTGTACTAATGCATTATTGTACGGGAACGCAACTAGTTTTGACTGCCATGTTGTTCTTTTAAACATGTGTAAATAAATTTTAAGTAGCAATACAAATCCATTAGTAGAAAGTTGTAAAATGGTTTGGGAACCATTCTTGGTTGAACAAGAATGATTTTCTTTGTTTTGCCTCATGTGATAATAATTTCTTTTGAATTTTGAAACTTGAAGTGCCATTGTCCAGGTGGCTTAATTTAATCATCTCTTAATGCTTTCCAGTCTTGAACACGACATATTTCTCATAAAGGAGAAAGATGTTTTAAAATAAATATCGCAGTATTTTTCAATTATATCTATATATGTACTGCTGCGGATTTTCTTTCTGCGGATACTCTGTCTGGCAAAATATATGGATGGCCTACTATTGGGTAATAAACTACTACTTTTGTGATGTGGTCAGGAGCAGCACATAGAAGCCAAATAGACAACATTAATATCATTTTTTTTATTCTTATTTTGACCTCCGCATCCATCTGAGGACAGTAAAACACTATTACACCCAACCCTCTTTTTACACGGTACTTTTTTACACGATTTTGAAATAACACGGTTCAAAAATAAGAGCAAATAAACTTTCTTACACGAATTTTTTGTTCTAGCACGAATCTCACAAATAATTTTTTTTTTTTTTTTCATTTTAATTCTAAGTTGTACAGCAAAGTTATGTATACAGCAACAAAAATACAATTGGAGGAATACCCGAATATTATAATCAGTTTTTTTTTATTTCTTTGCACTTCAACTTGAACACAGCATTAGGTTATTCTGTATTTATTTTGTGTTAAAGCGTTTAGTTTGTAGTTTTAAATGTTGATGTTCAAATTAAAGTTTTTTTTTAATTCGATGGTGAAATTTAAAATATAATTTGCATTCATGTTAATATTTTACTACTAATAAAGGTAATGTTTAAATATTCGGCTTAGATAAGTTCTTTAAATATGTATATAATATTATTTTAAATCTCTGTTTTAGTACACACCCGATTAATAAAATGCATAAGCAACAACAAAATGTACCGAAGAGAAGAACAATAAGAAACAAGTTAAGGTGTTACCTTCGGCCAGGCCGAAACTCACATACCCTACACTGCACTGAAAGTCCCTTTTAAATAAATGTTAAAAGACTTTGAAGAGGTTGAATAAGTCGAAATAATGTGAAATGTAAAAAAGTTTGGAAGAGGTTAAAAAATGTTGAAATAGTTGTAAAAGACTGAAAAAGTCGAAAAAATATGGAAACCATTGAAGAAAGTTGAAAGAAATTCAAAATATCGAATATAAATGAAAAATGTTGAAAAAAGCTTAAAAATGTCGAAATAATATGAAAATGTTCAAAAAAGTTGAAAGAGGTTAAGAAATGATGAAACAATTCCAAATCGCTGAAAAAATCGTAAACATAAAGAAAATAATGAAGAAAATAAAAGAGGTTGAAAAAGTTAAACAAATACATATGGGATGTGTTGGAAAAAGATAAAAGGTTGATAAAGTCAAAAGAAATATTGAAAAAATCGATTAAAGACTAAAAAATTTAAATTTGCCACGCCCAGTTTTGGTTTACTAAATTATATTCGTCATTGACATCCACATACCAACTCTTAACCCAAGAGGTTGTATAGTTTGCGATACATGTATGCCGTAATTAGTCTTAAAATTTAGGGTGGTAACACACTTACTGGTGTAACATGGTCCATTTTTTATCCAGAAATAGTTTTCCATAAGCAACACACTTTTACCAAATTTTAATATGATTGATCACATATTTCGATAGAAATGCCACTTAAGGTATTTTACGTGTATGGGGAGTGTCACGCCCACTGCTGCTATTTCACCCACTTTTAATTCAGGTATACCTTATAGAAAGTAAACCACCTAAATTAAGTTTTATACCAATTGTTGTAATATTTGAATTAATATAACGATTACAACTTTATGGTAATATAGGAAGTGCCACGCCCACTACTGCAATCCCACCAATTTTCATTCAATTTCAAAGCCCATAGCGGCCGACACCTCCAAGCTAAATTCTATGAAGATTGCTCTCATCGCACACTATCTATTTTTGTTTGTATGGGAGGTGCCATGCCCACATTCTCCATTGCACCAAATATTTGCAAAAACATATCTTCTAGAAAGTTTATCTGCCTTATTAAATTTCATAACGATTACGTTGTTAGTTTTCTTAATATAACGTTTATAAATATTGTGGGGTGTGCCACGCCTTTCAACGAGTTTTTCCAGTAAAGTGGCTGAGCTTGTGTTGATGAATGCTTTCAGTGGCATCATCTCTAAAATTGTTATGAAAATCGTTTGAGCACCTTTTGAGATATATGGAATCAAAATTTTTTACTGTTGAAACGAGCCACGCCCACTTTTACGATTCCTCCCACTTTTATCACAATTCAAGATATATTTGAAATTTACCCGTTTACCAAATTTCATCACAATATCTTGCACGGCTTACGAGATATACTAGTATAAAGGTTAAAATTTAGGGCTGTGCCACGCCCCTGTTGGAAGCTTTGAAAACTTGAAACCTAGCCTAATCCTAATCTTGTTCACATGTGCATCAAATCAACAATTTTCATCAAAATCGCTGCAACTTTTTTCAAAATTGGCCTGGGTAAATATACATAGAGTATGGGCGGTAGGCGTGTCCGTGAATCGATTTCGTCCATTTCCAATAGCAAGATGCCTACAAGAAGATGTGATATGTGTGTGAAAGTTTCATTCAATTAGCTTTCTTGGTTTTCCCGTAAACCTGATTTCAACAGACAGACAGACAGACAGACAGACAGACAGACAGACAGACGGCAGACAGACAGACAGGCGGACATCGCTTAATCAACTTAGGCGGTGACGCTGATCAAGAATATATATACTTTTCCATACCTGCCACGCCTCCTTCTATGTATTACAAACGGAAGGACAGAGTGTATATGCCCTCGGTGTAGCGTATAAAAATTCTATTCGACAAATTCATTCCTTTTCTTGCACGGTTTTTGGGAAAGTTTTTTCATCTTACACGATATTTTAAGGTTGTGGAACATATCCCCAAATACACCATATATCGCATGTATTTTTTACACGATTTTTTTTGCACGGTTTTCTAAGGAACGTATCTACCGTGTAAAAAGAGGGTTGGGTGTAATTCCCTCAAGTGATAAATTTGACAATCTGTAATATACTGCGGACGCAATTTGGTTGGAACTCTTTTGGTATAAATCTTCCGTCCAAATATAATGTATTATCAACTGTTAGGTTCGACTTTGAGTGACCGACACAAAGTGTAAGCTTGACAAACATTGAGCTGTGTCACGCAGGCAGCGCAGACTACACAGCGCAGGAAAAAACACTGTGTCGCACATTCGTACTCGCATATTGAGAAGTAGTTTCGTGCAGCAGGTCGATGACAAGATGTTCGTCTTGCGAGAAAAGGCTTAAGCTTACTTTAGCTCCCATTCTCCAATTTTAATTAAACCAAAAGCATAAATATGTAATCAAAAAGTTTCGCTCGGATCTAGTTTCGGAGATATAGCCATCGAAAATGGCAGATATAGCTTTTGTAAAAATCCTTATAAGTTGGGAATCTCTGAATGGATATCAAAAATATGGGTGTCATAAAAAAGATAATTCAGTGGCCTACTATAATTTAAACAAACCTTGGAAATTGAACGATTTTTCTGCAATTTTGACTTGATATTTTTTAGAAAACTGTTATTTAAAAATATATATATATATATTTTAATAAGCCATACATTTCTTAGCAAGTTAAAAAGGCTTAATTTATTCCCTTTAAAATGTTACATAGTTTGTTGTACAAAAACAATTAAAAAAAACAAAGTGTAAAACTATGCAGGTAAAGTTTTCGTTTATAATACACAGCCTGGTCAGGAATTTTTGGAAGTATGAAATTTTTCTGGCAGCCAAAGCTTATCGTTACTTCACCATCATTTTGGGTTTGTAGAAGAGAAAAAGGTTTATTCGAAAACTATGAGCATTACTACGATTGAGGAATGAACTGCTTTTGCACCTCAAGTGGAAAATAACTCGTTTTGCTTCTGTCCACAACTATGAATAAATTTTTAATATTGTTTACGGAAATAAAGGGTATCAATTTTACTTTTTACCATTTCAGGCACAAGTTATTTTTTTTTTCAGAAGGCTGGTAATTGCTTCTTTCAACTTGGAATCTCTGGATGACAATATATAAAAATTACGGCCAAAATTAAGTTTCAATGATAAAATGGATGGTGCCACGCCTCCCATATGAGCATATAAGAAAATCCGAAATTTTTTATATAGTCTCATACCTAAATCTTGTTTATTATTTTTAAAATTCAATAAACAGACATTAAGTTGGAATTTTCATTACCAATGTTCAATTTCAAACATCAAGCAGTTAATTTTTTTTTGATTTAAATAACCTCAATTTTTCCGCTCTTGATCATTGGCGCGGAAACTTTTCGTCCAATCACGCCATCGACCTATTCTGTTCAGAATATTCTGGAGGGATTATAACAAAGTCAAACTCATCGTGACACCTACTGAAGGTATGCTGGACCATTTAGTATATTTCTAACTTTAGCAAGTGTTAATAATTTGCGGCTTAAATTTCCCTCAGTATTCAAAATACATTATATGCGGACTATTCTAGGTGATGCCTTGAACTAATAATATTGTCTTGGCACATATTTGTTTTAGAGGAATATCGGTAAGCAGAAAGTAGCATGTTTTGCAACTGGACGACAAAAATTATACGTTTACCTAAAAATCTATATACTATTGATGTATTGGCAGCTGCTCTCTTAAATTTGATGTTTTGTTTGCTTTAAGTTTTAAACACACGCAACCAACACAGTAATCGTTTCCAGCTGATTATCTTAAATCTTTTGCGAAAATAGCAATATGTACATATATTGCCTTTACTATTACCAAATATACTACAAAATCATAGTATTCCTTTTAAAAACATTTACATCTTTATTTCTTTGTATTGCATTCATCCGCTACGAGCATTTATTTAAAAGTTTAAGCATTATACTTATTAAAATTAACTAGTTAACAATTACACTTAAATTGTGTGATTTCACACCCATACTCCACAGTGACAGTCATACATGTTGGACAGAATGAGTTATAATGTGAGCTGCCCTAATGGAAAGTAGAAGTTTTTGAACCATGATGTTGTACCTTCTGTACGCGAACATTTATTTATGCTCTCTATGTCAAACCCAAGAATGACAGATTGCATTATATCATTCTCGTGCAAAACATCTAATTCACTTTTAAATTCAACTTTGGTTTATTTGCGCACATGGACTTGAGCGAATTGTTCGAAAAAAATTTTTTCCAAGTATTTATATAAACAAGCAGCCTTATGCTGAATATTGTCACGCGTGCCACTAGGCACTTTTCTCCAGCCAACGTAGTGGCGACTGGCTCCCAAAAGCGGCTACAGATGTTTGCTTCGTTTACGGTCAAAGATGTGCTTTATGAATCTTCTGACGAAGCTGGAACACTGTTAACTCGATTTGCGAAGCACATTGCTGTAGAAAAATATAAATTCGATCCATTGGTACCGACTACTATACGCTACGCTGATTATTTTCCATTACAGGAGGTGCGTGCATTTCAGCGCGAAGCTGGGAAAACTCCTGCAAATCAGCTGCCAGCACTAATTGTATTTGCATTCACTTACCGATCGAATGGTGATCCTGCAAAGTTCGCAACAGTGCTCAATGACATAGATGCATTATGTTTGCGGCGTATGACCGAAATGGACAACGATACACTGTTGCAAACATTATTCTCACTTCTTTTTTTAATTCCTAGCAAGATTGCTCAAACTGATTTCTATCAAAGTGCTGCGAAGCGGTTAGTGCTGGACTTTAACGAAGAATTTCCAAAAGAAAAGTTTGTGCAGGTCTGTTTTTATCTAGGGCTGAGCAAAAAAAATCCTTACCTTCGACCGATTTCTGAGCTCCTCAAGGATTTTGTGGCGAAACACTTGCTGACATACATGCATCAGCTTTCTTCAATGGATATGGCTATAGTGTCCAGTGCAATTTACAAAACAGCAACTGTAGTGAATTGTGAAGAATTTTCAAATCGACTAGAGAAGGAAACCCTTAGCACAAACGATGATGCACTTTTGATTACATTTATTAAAAACTTGCGTTTGCAGCGTGTGAAATCAGACAAAATATGTGCACATTTAAGTAGTCTTTGCAATGAGACTGAACTTGAGAAGCTTCAGTTGCCTGGTTTGGTTCACATTTTTGCATATTTTGCTGAAAATCGCTGGGACGAGGTGAAATGCACCAAGCAATTAGTTGCGGAGTTCATGCGACGCATAATGGGTACCAAAAAATTTCATGATACTGCTGAGAAAATACGAGCTAAGGATATCAGTATGTTTTTATGGTGCTGTTCACAGTTGAATTGTCAACTGTCTGAAGTTGAGTTAAAGTCTTTGGAAAATTTGTTGCTTGAAAAAGTGAGAAACAATGAGTATAAGTATTTTGCAGATCAATTAGTTGATAGCTGTCTTTCACTTTGGACTATGGGAATGAAATCACGCAATTTACTTCAGGAAACTATAACTCTTAAGGGTAGGAGTAAACCAAATGCAAAATTACGTGAGCATTCAAAAGTAGATACCAGACTTACAATGCTAGAATCAGCTGTTGCTATAGAGTTTCCTGCTTGGCTACCTTCGACAGTAAAAACTAATTTTGTAGAGCAAAGTTTAGCACCTGCATATCTTTTAAAAAATCGATCTGACTTGGTGCGCTATGCTCAACAATTGAAAAATGAAAGAGATGTTGTGTCAGCATCACTAGTTTGCCCAATCAAAGGTTTTAATATTCCAAGTATTATAGTTGAATTTAATGAAGAAACTCCAAAGGCTTTTGTTGAGTTGTTAAGTAACGAGCAACTGCTAAAATTTAGTCAAGAGCCTGTAGCCATTATGAAGTTGAAAATAAACCTGCTCACAACTAAGGGGTATACAGTTGCTTGTGTAAGTGTTTATTTTACGAAAGTTGACAAATTTATTAAAATTTAATCATTTAATTTTTCTTTCAGTTGTGTCCAAATGACCTTGGTGACAACTATACTTGTCTTAAAGACATCGCTTTTAAAGAAAGTAAAAGCAGTAAAGCCCAATCAGTGAACAGTATTTAAGTGTAATTGTTAACTAGTTAATTTTAATAAGTATATTGCTTAAACTTTTAAATATATGCTCGTAGCTGATGAATACAATACAAAGAAATAAAAATGTAAATGTTCTTAAAAGGAATACTATGATTTTGTAATGAGTAAAGTTTTCTCAAGTGGGCACAGTAAAAACCAACTTATAAATTTAAACTTTTTATTGTATAACTTCGAAGATTTATTGGTCAATATTAAGGCCTTAATTTTTTTTTTGCAAAATTTGGATTTTTTACAAAGTTATGAACAAGTGAATTTCTATGTGCGTGTTTTTTTAAATATTGGGAAAAAGTTGATGAAATTTTCGTGATAGGACAAGAAATATGTTACAATTTATATGAAATAAAGTTTTCATAAAAATTTTATTTATTACTTATAAAAAATTAACTTTTTAATAAACAAACAGAATTTCAAGAATTTCGTACAGAAACAAAATTATTCCACAGAATTGTTCTGTAAAGTCTACACAACTTTTTCCTGAAAAAAAATTTTAGTAAGTGTCGCCACCTAGGCAATTTTACTCCTAAAAACCATCAGATAAGAAAAATTCGAATTGTAAAATTCAAATTTTTCTTATCGGATGGTTTGTAACATTTCCTAGAAATTTCCTTAAACGTTCGGAGGAAAAATTTCCGCGACAATGATCAAGCTCGAAAAAATGCAGGTTATTTGAATGAAAAATTAACTGCTTGATGCTTAAAATTGCACATTGGTAATGACAATTCCAACTTAATTGCCTGTATATTGAATTTTAAAATGAAAACCTGGCGTGGCACAATCCATTTTATCGTTGACACTTACTTTTGCCCGTAATTGTTATACATCGTCAGTGATGATTTCCAAGTTGAAAAGAAGAAATTCCCGGCCTTAAAAAAAATAGTTTGTGATTGAAATTGTAAAATTTTTGTTTTTAGTAGTCATTTGGTAGTTTTACCTGGAAAGTTTTGCGGTAGTTTTGAAAACGAGTATTTTTATAGATTTTGATGTAATCTTTCTGAATTTCAACTTTGCCACCTCGTATTGTTGCCGCTCGCGCCACCATATTGGAAAAAAGGCGCCCAAACCAGTTTTTTGACAATATCTCCTTTCAGACTCCTTTTACGAAACAAAACTAGAGGAAATTTCCTACAATATGTGTTATAATCTTTTTTTTCGTAAAATTAATAGTTTTGGCGTACGAATGGCTTCTATAATATAATTTTTATCACTAATTTTTCAATCTTTTTTTATTTTTTTAACAAGAAAAAAATATCTAATGGCATTATCGTATTTAACGGAAGTAAACTTTGCGGCGCTCTTTCACCAAAACTATTGATTTTACGAAAAAAAAAGATTATAACATACATAAATTATAAGAAATTTCCTTTAGTTTTATTTTGTATATAAATGTTTTTATCGTAACATGAGTCAGAAAGGAGATATTGTCAAAAAGCTGCTTTTGAGCGCCATTTTTCCAATATGGCGGCGCGAGCGGCAACAATACGAGGTGGCAAAGTTTAAATTCAGAAAGAGCACATCAAAATTTATAAAAATACTCATTTTCAAAACTATCGCAAAACTCTCCAGGTAACGTCGTTTTTACTACCAAATGACTACTATTTAGTCAGCAATATTAAAAAAATAATTCATAATTGTGGTATAGGAAAAACTGAAAAACTTATTTTTTATTTTTGAATTCCTACCAGGCCCCCAGCTTCGACATGAATTTCCAGGTTTAGGCGATCAATCCCGGCCACTTGGCCGATTTTGATGAAATTTGGCATTAAGATAGATTGAGTCCTGGGTACAAAATTTCTTGTAGAAGGGTAGTGCCACGCCCCTAACAGGGAAAAACGTTTCCTCTGCTAAGCTAATGGACCGATTTTGATGAAATTTGTTACAGAAATATATTAAGCCCTTAGAAAAGGTATGTGTTCTAAAGTATGCGATGCCACGTCGCCAATAGGAAAATATGTTTTTGTAACTAAACTAATGGACTGATTTTGATGAAATTGAGAAAGATGGATTGAATATTGAGAAATGGTGGCACCTACCAGGAAAATATGGTTTCTTAGCTAAACTAATCGACAAAAAATTAGATCTTTTTTATGTTTTTTAAACCAAAAAGGAATTTGACAATTATTTTCAAAAAAGCTGAGTTCGAAAAGGAACTTGTTTTATTTGTTGTCGAAGTTTGCAATTTTACTTATGCCATTTTTCATCCTAGTTTTTGAGAAACAGTGTTAATTCATATAAAAGCGATAGAAGCAAAAAAGTTTGGTTTTTATAAAGTCAAAATAACACTAGTTTACAAAAAAAAAATCGGGTTTCTCATAGACTTGTTCCTATGTATTTTGAGACGTAGATTCCAAAAATACCAACCATTTTTTATTCTTAAGAATCGTTTTCGAGATATCACCAAAACCCCATTATTTGCACTTTTTTCATTTATTTGGCTATATCTGCATGAATTTTTTTTTTTCGACTGAAAACCGCATTCGAAAGATTTTTTTATTCCCTTTTTAACAGTATGCTGCTTGTGCGAATCGGATAAGATTTGATGGAATTACAAGCGCTCCAAGTTAAAAAAAAACTAACTTTTTTGGTCTTTTTTAAAAATCACTAAGTTTCAATTGCTCCATTTGAATGAAAACATCTTTCTTTTTCATATTTTTAAGATTTAAAATGAAAGACTATTCTTTTGCAAATATTTTAAGTACAATTTTGCGGAAATCGGACAAAAAAATTTAGAATTTATTCGAAAAAACAGTAAAAGACTTGAAACAAAAATAAACGAAAATACATGTTTTTTATTTAAAAAGAAACGGAGAATAAAAGTAGAGAGCCACAAACATACACAATCGTATGTATTTTCGTTTAATTTTATTGCAAGTTTTTTCGATAAGCATTATGTGTAGCGATGAGGGTTAGATTTTTTTTTTTGGTGGAAAAGGCACTCGTCAATATGTAAGGCGTAGCCCAAAACACAGAATATGATACTTGGAATGATCTTATTCTCATCGTTCCACTCTACTTTGCAAGTTGCCATTTTAAGTACCCGTGCGCAAAATCCGATCTCTTTGTGATATGCATTTTTTAACAATGGAATTGGTTGTGGATTCTGGGCACTCAAATTGGTTTCCCTGAGTCTTCTTTTAACAGTTTCTATACTCGCTGCTATGTTAAGCACTTTCTTTATTGCCGTAGCAGGCAAAAACGGACTATGTATCGAAAGCAATCGAAGAATTCACGTCCCGGGGGGACGTGGAAGGCATTCGGCCACGTGTTTTTCGTGTATTCCATCGTATTCTAAACCACTTTCGCAGAACATCCGATAAAATTTTAAGTTTCCGTAAAAGTCTCACATTGCGAAATGGAATTCTTAGTACTTTTACTTTGCTCTGTCGTAGAATGCTTTCCACGGCCCACTAAAATGCAAAAACTCAAAAAAATCATTGGAGTATTATACAAAAATAATAGAACTTACTTTTTACGATCAAATTTTTTTAATAAGAGTAAATACCTAAACTTGAGAATTCAAGGAGTTGAACAGTGCTATTATTTTGACCGCTCGAAATTACAAATTACTCAATATAATAGCAAACCTAGAAATTACCGTTATTTTTTTGGAACGAAATGTCATGTGCTTATCTTATGTACTTATCAAGTAACTATACTTTAAAACATTAGAAGAAATAAAACGTCAGTTGTCCGAAATATCTTTTTTCAATTCAATTCAATTCGTTTCTTTTATTTTGACCGCAACTGTATAACGAAAAAATAAGTCAAAGAAGATTTGATAAAATATTTATTTTACATAAATTTTTTTTTTAAATACTTATGAAAAAAAAGTAATAATAATCACAAAATACTACAAGTGTCATATGTTGATGCGCAAACTTGACATAAAAAGACGTAAGAGGCACATCAGGCAAACACAAAAATAACTCTACCTTAAATTTATTGAAAAAGCATAAGAAACTTGCAATAATTTTTTTATAACTATAAAAACAGAGAGTAAACATTAATAATACTAACATAAAATACAACTCCCTACATGAAAAATTAATATATGTAGGCATAAATTATGTATTTGTAAAATTTGTTGTCAGGAATCACAAATAATACGATTTCAAAATCTTATTATAATTTTCATTTCAAATGAATAAGTTTCTTCGTGGTATTAAAAAGACAGTTTATATATCTTTTCGTTAGTTCAATTTGGCACATGCATTAAAACAAATAAACAATATTAAAAAAAAACGGCAAACAACTTTCACAGAAAATCAATCATCATTTGCGCTTCTATCTTCTTGAACGTTTCATTGGTGGCTCTAGGAAATTTTCATCATTATCTCCAATTTCCATTTGTTCGACTTTCATTAATAGCTTGGCCTTGCGCAACATTTGTGTATCCCTTAGCCAATTATCTTTGAGAATGTCATCAATTGTCGGCCTCCGGCTTGGATCCACAACAAGCATTTTGCGTATAAGTTCGGTAGCACGTTGTGAAACAGATTTCCATGAAGGATGATTAAAACGAAACCGAGCCTTTTTGATTTGTTCACTAGCTGGTGAGCCGTAATCGTCGGAAAAGGGCAGTGTGCCGCTTAGGCTTTAAACAAAAATTAAAAAAAATTATGAAATCAATTTTGTTTTATTCAGTAACTTAAGACAATTTATCTTAACGAAATTACTGAAAAAATCGCGGGTAAAAAATAAAGCTTCTACATATTTTCATACTGATGTTTCCAATAGATATTTTCAAACCAATTAAAATAGCAAGGTTTTTGACTCAATTAGTCAACAACTAAATAAACGTGAATATTTTTATTATTCTGTAACGCTTCATATGTCCGTTAAAAAAACTGTCACAGATTTTACAAGAAAAAGGTACAACATACCATGTAAAGAGCATCACTCCTAAACTCCAAATATCTACTTTTTTGGTATATGCACCACGTCCACCAGTTAGCAATACTTCTGGTGCAACATATAATGGTGTTCCACATAAAGTGCGCATCACGGAATCTTTTTGTACAAATTTACTCAAACCAAAATCGGAAACTTTTAATAAAGTTTCCTCGTCTGAAGTTTCAAGTAATACATTGTCTGGTTTCAAGTCACGATGTGTAATACCTAATTCGAAAAAAGTAAAATTACTATTTTTGACACATTGTTTATGTTAATATTTAGTTATCTCAATCGTTAGTCATGTATGTTCTTTACAGACTAGATATACAAAATAAAAAATAACTTAATAAAAATAACAATAATTGTTATAAAAATAAACTATTCAACAAGTTTTCATAATTTAGTAGAATGAGCTAAATTAAAATTGTTTCCCACAAGTAAGTCTGTGGTAAAAAAGGAAAAAGTGTTTAAGTGTGATTTTGTCGTTTTGCATGATCAGTTTTAAGCTTTGAAGTTAGTTTTTAAAAATGTATGCCAATTGAAGTAAAAACTATTGATTTCAATAAGGTCTCTGTTAATTAAGAAAGAAATCGTTGCACTTTTTAATATGAAAATTATTCAAATTAATGAGTTATTCGCGAAAATAAAACTCAAGCGGTTTTTCCAAACGAGAGAATTCAACTAACACCGCCTAACTGACATAAGCACTAATAAAAAGAGCGATTGGTTTGAAAAAAAAAAAAACTCATCTCCCAACAATAACAGTCAATTGGATGTATTGGAAAACACGCTTATATCGATATAAGCTGCTTTGACGTTGTCTATTGCAGACTATTCGAACTTTTTTTTTTTTTTTTTGATTTGGAAAAACAGTTTATATTATTTTAGGCTCTTAGTTAAGTACACTTAAGCTATAAGTCCAAATGAGATTGTACGTTTAAAAGAGATAAGTCAAAGTTCCTGCCAAAAAATCATCCATTTCATGATTCAAATTTCGCTCAGAGGTACTTTTAGACACGGAGATCGTCATGGCGTTCTTAATTCGTGCTTAAGTCGACTCTTTCCACTACAAAAATAATTATAAAGTGATAAGAGCATAATTAGTTCTATAGATTTAAATTGAAAACAAGTCGCAATGCCGCAACTTCCTTGAAGGAATATCGAACCTGAGGTAAGACCGTGAATAAAAGTGAGAGATTGAATCTTACGTCTAGTTTCAAGAGATTTTGGACCTAAAAGCAAGCAGTGCGCTCCATAAGAAGGAAATGTTTCAAAATTTATGAATCTAAACTTTATTCTGGTAAATTTTTGACCTTTTTTTACTCTAAAAGAAGTACTGAAAAACTGACTTCAAACATGAGAAACATGTTCCAATCGCGGCCTTACAAATGAGCTATACAGAGTCTTAATGGTATGAGGATCTGAAAACTCTGAACTTTTCATACGCACAAAAGCAAGTATAGAATAGGCTTTCGGTATAATAGCCGTGTTTTATTCGCTTTGGTTAAACCAAAATCTCATACAAATGTGTGAACCAGCTTAATTTCTGGTTTTGTATTTGCTAAAGTTTGAAGAATCATAGACACAAGCCAAAAAAAAATCAAAAATATATGCAACTTTGCTGGAATTTTGAAGAAGCGTTCTTAGGTCACGCGAGATCTTGTGCACCCAGTTAGTGCTAGGCCCAAATATTAAAATAGAAACACATAAAACGACAGAAACAGATGAAACAACAGAAAACGAAAAGAAAACTTTGGTATTAGCGTCTGCTAACTATAAAACCAGTTTCAAATCATTTGATCGCAAGATTTGAAAAAAAAACTATGTACTGCTACGTGAGGCCCCTTACCGTGCTAGGCCCACACACGACCATAAAGGCGGCTCTGGTTTTAAAATAGAATATCTGTCAAACACTGTCATGCCACCTATTGGTCAAATGCAGAATTATAAAAGGTTAAACTTATGCGTTTTATTCACTTTTAGGTTTAACCAAAGCGAATAAAACACGGCTAGTATAGTTAATGTGTTCAATAAAAGATATCGTCGATGCATTTGCATAAATCATTAATATACAATATAAGAATAATGCAAAGAGTTTGTTTCCTATTACAATTCATATGGAAAAAACAAAAACAAGCAGAAAAACGAAAGACAGATTTTTTTTTGCGTTTTAGTAAAAAAGTCTTTGCTTCTATTTGTAATACAAAAAAAAATTGTAATACAAACAAATTGTTTGCGCCGTTCGCAAATTCGATCTAAGAAGCTGAAATTTTGAGAGAATTTTCTTCAAACCCGATTCTATAATAAAGGATTACAGGACCGCAAATTTAAAAAAAAACCGCCTTTGGATGTATTTTGTCCTCATTTTCAGCCACACGAAACATGTGGGCGTGGTTGCAATATGAACGTCCCCTAATGTGCACACTTTCTGAGTTATATAGACGCAATAGCAATGTCAGTTTTTATTGAACTCTTCTTATTAGACAGAGCACATACGAGTATGTATCGTTACCTTAATATAGAAAGGCCCTAACTAACATTTTTTTCAAAATCGCGATTTTTATAGATTTCGGTAGGTCACCCACTAATACACCATTGACAAAAAAATGTGTGAGCTACGATTGAAAATAAATCAAATACAAGCAAATAAAAAAAAGCCATTGCTCACAAAAACTTTAATTTTTATTAAGTTTTTTCGTTCTCCTGTAAAATAATAAAAATGTTAGATAGGGCCTTTCTATATTAAGGTAACGGTATACTTCAAATTCAGTAACTGCCATAGCACAAAGATCAAAAAAAGGGCTAATACTATTCAAAATATATTCATTAGACCAATCATCAAATAATTACATATTAAAGAACGAGATTCCCGACTTTTGAGCCATTTCTTCGAACCTTAGAATCAAGGAAGTTTAACAAAACAGTCGATTTTTTAAAGCTATTTTTGAGAAAAATATTTTTTATTGCTACCAGGCAACCAGCAAATTCAATAGTATGACTTCATATTTTGACTTTTTCTAAACTAACCTTACTTGTTACTTCAGAAAAAATGAAGTCGAAAAAATCGAAAAAAATATTTGCAATCGTTTTTGTTTTTTTTTTTTTAAGTTCACAACCGATGCCGTTATTTGCAATGTTGTTGATTTTTTTTTTTTTTCGGCAGAAAAATGCAGTTCGTTTAACTCGTTGGCTCTAAGGTTCGCACAGCAAGGAATGGTTCAAAACTCGAGAATCTCGTTCTTTAATATATAACTCTTTGCAATCAATTACAACATCAAAATTCGATTATAATTCATAGATATTAGGAATGCAAGAACCATATTTTTTTAACTGAATCAAATTCCAAAATGATTCAGCATTTTAATATTACTTAATATATTTATCTGCATCAAATTGTAACTGGGCCTCTTGCTGCACCAGAGCTTCTTAACTACATATATTTTAATAGTAATCAGAGGAGTACTCGTAACTCTTATCATTTATTTTATAAACCGGTTAGTAGAACTAATTATATGGCTACAGCTCCTTTTAATCGCATGACCACTCTTGTTACAATTGCGAAGTTTATAACATTAGCTTGTCAAAAGGTCAACTCAAGCTTAGACTGAAAACTAACTGTAGCTAAATTTGTAGCTTAATGGTGGTGTGTATTTTTATGTTTGTGTTGTGTGAGCCCCACAGCATGCTGGGTAAATGTGAAATTATTTACACAAATCAGCTTGCGAGTCAATTTTTTATATTTACATAAATTTTCAGTGTTGCCATGGATTTTCTTGAGAAACCATTCTTCTGCTTGCCAAACCACTTAAAAAGAGTTTTCTTCAAAATATTTTAATAATTTTTTTTGTTCAAGACTATATGCTGCATCTAATCCCCTCTTCACAGAATTACTGTATCAATCAAGTTTAAAATTTCGACACTTAGCTGCTCGAAGTTGTGAAAATTCGGATGAACTAGAGAAATTCTAGCAACGGATTTGGATTAGGCATTGACAAATCCAAAAGATAAATGTTATTTTATTGAGCTTACTGTTCGATATGTGTGTGTGTCAACACCAAAGAAATTACAACTTAAAAAGATAAATCAAAAGGAAAAATGGGCTAAAGCTACACTCTAAGAAATATAAACAACGATGTGTGGAATCGCTATATTCATTATTTTTTTTATTATTATTTATTGTTATTTCAATCATTTTATTCCTACATACAAATTCAAATACGGTTCAAAATTTTATTATTTTACAAGAGAACGAAAAAACTTAATTAACATTAAAGTTTTTGTGAGTTTAAGTGAGTAATGGCTTTTTTTATTTGCTTGTAATTGATTTATTTTCAATCGTAGCACACACATTTTTTTGTCAATGGTGTATTATTGGGTGACCTACCGAAATATATAAAAATCTCGATTTTGAACTAGTGGCGGATGCAGATATAACATTAATTTACAGATTTTATAAAATTAATATCAATTCTTAATAAAATCATAAATATGCACTTAGTAAAGTTGTGGGGTCTAAAAAAATTGTATTTTTTTTAAGCAAAACAATTTATGATTGATGTATTAATTAAGAAGAAAATGAAAAAATTTGCCAGTATATTACATAAAAACTTGAGAAGCTATACTTGAACACAAAGAAGGCGATCAATTTCTTGGTATTCTAATTCAAAAAGCCAAGATTTAACCAGATTAAGAAACAGTTGTGGATTGCGTATACCCCGGATAAAGTCAGGAAGACGATTATAGAGTCTGGGTGCTACAGATAAAAAGTATCTACAAAAATGCTGAAAATTGTGGTTCGGAATTGATACAAAATTCAGACTATTAGCTCTTAATCCATAGGATTATATCTATTTACTAAATATCCGGATTTTATAAAAAACACTTTAAGGTCTTTGAAAAAATATAAATACTTTAAAGGAAGTATTTTTAGCTGACGAAAAAAAAGAGGCAAATTACTTGCTAGGCGGTTTTTATGCAGATGGTTCGAATTGCATATTTTTGAGCAGTTACCAGAGAATGTATTTTGTTACAATTTAAGCCACCCCAGCAAACTAAGCCATATTGAAGCTTAGAGTGGAAAAGACCATAGTAAATTTGTGTTAGTAACTTTTTACTGCAAAGCTTTTGTAAATGATAAAGCTGACGGGTAGCTGCCAGCAAGTATCTTTTTAAATTATTGGTATGGTCACTCCAGCACAATTTCCAATCAAGAGCAAGATCAAGATACTTAAATGTCTGAACCCATTCAATAGAAAAACATTTGTTTGTACAGAGCCGTTGAATGTAGTATGTTTGTGCATTATTGGAAGACTTGCAGATAGTCTTGTCAGTGAGAAATTTCCTACAAATAGAGCAATGAAACACAAAATTTTCAAATTTACGTTCAATACCTGATGTACTAAAATACATTAGCTTAGTTTTATCACTGAGGACCAGATTATGAATTGAAAACCAGTGTTTTAATAAGCTTAAATCATAATTTATGTCCGCAGTAAGACTATGTAGAGAAACACTTGAGTAAGTAAAAGCCATATCATCAGCGAAAGCTACTATCTTGCTTGAGAAGTTTAAAGACAAAATTGAATTTATCTATATAAGAAAAAGAATAGGACCCAATACAGACCCTTGTGGGACACCAATGTTAATATTTAAAAAGCTGCTGTACTGATTATTTATTTTAACCCTCTGCATTCTATTAGACAAGAAAGAACTAAGCCATTTATGGATTTGACCTCTGAATCCACACTTATAAAGTTTATTCAACAGTATGTCAGAATCTACGGTATCAAACGCTTTGGTAATGTCAATAAAAAGAGCAGCACATGCCTTTTTTTGATTAACACCTGAGTACACATTATTGCAAAAATTCAAAAGTGCATCTTCTGTTGACATAACTTCACGGAAACCATATTGAGAGTCACTTAGAAAATTTGTTCTTTTTAGAAATTTCAGAATTCTTGTTTTAATTCCCTTTTCAAATATTTTAGAAAAAACAGGAAGAATAGATATATTAGGTCTATAGTTATTGATATAAGACTTATCACCTTTTTTAAAAAGAGGGACAACTTCAGCTTTTTTAATCAGGTCCGGAAAAATACCTGAATAAATGCTTTTATTTAAAAGGTTCCAAAGAACATCAACGATGTTAAAAACAATTTTTTTAATAAATACACTCGAAAAGTTATTTTCTGTGCAAGAATTAGAGTTTTTTAAGCAATTAATAATTTTGTACAGCTCTAGAGATGATATAGGATCAGAGACGAAACTGTCAGAAGACCAATGCTCATCAGTGGGGCAGTTGCAAGACACATTAAGTCCATTATTTAAAGCAACATCACTATTTCTACAAAAAATTTATTGAAAGCATTTGCTTTATTAATAGTGTCTGATATATGAACATTTTTAACTGTTAAACTGCCAATTTCTTCTTGAGCAAATGTTTTATTCAATAAGTTCTTTACAAGGTTCCACTCTTTTTTTGTATTACCCTGAACTTTAAAAAACTCATTAGAGTAATAGCTATTCCTGCAGACTTTTGTTTCGGTGACTATTTGTTTACACATTGAATTATACTGCGCCTTAATTATAAGATTTCTACGATGTCTAGTAAACTTCTTAAAAAGCTTATTCTTTTTCTTAATTTTTTTTAATAAATCCAAGGAAATCCAAGGCTTCAATTTTTTTAATTTTTAGTTTTTCCACTACTTCTAGAGCAGGCATTTACATGACCAATTAAAATTTCATTGAAAATGCCAAACGCTTTGTTCACATCCGGCTCATCAAAGACATTTTAACAACATTCGTATCTGAGTATTTCATTTAGCATAGAAAAATCAGTTTCTACGAAAGTAGAGCTATTAAGTGCTGCATTATTGTTTACTTTCATGTGGTTTTGAAAACTTAAGAAAGTCATACAGTGATCCGATACACAGAAATTTGCAACAGAACTGTAACATGTAATTTTACTTGTCTGTCTTAGACGCACAAAGATGTGGTCAATGCAAGTTGCCGTAGATTCAGTAATTCGCGTTGGGATATTAATACAAGATTCAAGCCCAAAGGAAGAGAGAATTAACAAGTATCTATCTAAGAAATCAGAATCAATAAGCAAGTTCAGATTTATGTCACCAAGTAACACAATATTTTCAGAATTATCAGTCAACAATAACATGTTTAACTCACTTAAAGATGTTTCATTTGATGTGGAAATAATAAATCTATATATACAGAAAAAAGTGAAGTTGTTTGTAGCTATTTTGCACTTAACTTTCAGAACATCAGCACTAAACAAATTGAAGGAATCAAAAACACAGTTAAAATCATTATTGACACACACCCTGATGAGTAATTATTGTTGCATTTAGCAAATAGTTTGTATCCCGAGATTTCATAAAGAGACAATTCCTCGTCATAAATCCATGCTTCGGTTAAAAAAAAAAAATCCAGCTTATTAATAAACGAACTAACTTGCAGAATCAAAAACTCAAAGAATTTTACACAAAATGTGTATATTTATACATAATGTGGAGTTTACAACGTTATAAAGACATTTACAAACATATGAGTGTAAATTCACTCACTTACTCGGTATTATTTTAAGTTTCTCATGCATCAGTACTTATGATTCGATACAACTTTTTTGTTACTCACATTGTACATATACGACATCATAACATAAACAAAGAAAATTATCAATGTTCTCTGTTAAGTTTAACAGAAATATTTGCATGATCATTTCTAATTAAATTATTTGTGTAAAAACAAATCACATCCTAAATGACTCTTGAAAATTTTTCTCATACGTATATGTTTTTACCTGGTTTAATATGAGAATTTTCGGTGAAAAATGTGAAATTAATTTACACATTTTTTATAGTGAAAATAATATTTACACATCGCATGGAAATTACTATATTAAATATAGGAAATCTGATTTGTTTATAGTGATTTTTCTTTGAGTGTAGTTATACTAGTTTCATCCAGCTTGCAAACGAAGCGCCTGCAATACAATGTGTAATATCAAGGGAGTTACATAGTAGGCCTGCACACTTTTACTAATTAGCTTAAAAGTTACTGATGAGTCCTCTTAGCAGAAGATGAAACTAGTACAACTAGCTTTAGCCCATTTTTCCTTTTGATTTTTCTTTTTAAGTTGTAATTTCTTTGGTGTTGACACACATACATATCGAACAGTAAGCTCAATAAAATAACATTTATAAATTATTTTCTGTTCAAAAAACCACAAAGAAAAAATCCAAAAGATATTATAACTCCAATTAAGTTTAATAAATTTATATATGTAAATTTAATAAAGGTCACTTTTTAATATTTATAAGATTAAAAAAGGCTTGTTATAGCGACCGAAAAATATAAAAAACTCTAGGAGTTTTAAGGAAGACGCCCTGATGAAGAAGTCAAAAATCTGCGAAACATCGGCATATAATAAAAAAGAAAATTATTTTTTTAAAACTCAAAAAAAGTTTTTTAAAAAGTTTGTTCATTTTTAATATTTTTCGGTCGCTATAACAAGCCTTTTTTAATCTTATTAATAAATTTATATTTTTCTCTTTCACTTTCATAATATATGGGTACAGAAAGGGTGTTTGCTGTCATGTTGGTTAATAAAAAGCAAAAAGTATTAATGACTACAGGTTCAATATAATATTATCTTCAATAAAAAACAGAAATTCCTTACATACCCATATCGTGCAAATATTTAACAGCATGGCACATTTGATGAAAGTAAAGTTTGGAAATTCGCTCAGAAAGTCGTTTATTATCAATAATACGATTGAGTAAATCACCACCTTTCATAAATTCGAGTACCATGTAAACAGAATCGGGCTTGTCAACAATATCATGCATTTTAATAACGCAAGGCTGTATAAAAAATATATATATCAAAATAAGTTGCTCTAAAAATAAATTCTGTTATACTATTACTTACATGTTCTAGATTCTTCATAATTTTAGCCTCATTCAGCACACGTTGAGGATCGTTTAATGTATTTGGTCTTGCACTTTCTGCAAGCATATTTTTTTTAACAATTTTCATAGCGTATTCTGCGCATGTGCGCCTATTGTAGACCAAACGTACAACTCCACATGCACCAGAACCAAGTTTTCGACTGATATAATAACTTGCGGTAATTTCATCTGGGAGCCCTACAGCTTCATTCGGGCTGAGATCTTTGAAGACAAAAGCTGCTTAAAGAAATAGAAAAGTTCGAGTTAAAAAAACTATATACATACGTACAGCTCCGTGCAACTAATTAGGGACACAATATAAGCATTGACACTTTTGACAATATTATTGTTTTATTTATAACACTGCACTGAAATTCGCTCAAAATTAGCTTCAATAACTTAATATTATCTTTCTTAAAAAACCAATACATTATTTAATATACAATACAATACAATAAGGCAGCATTACATTCTCTAGGATTTTAATATATTTGAACCTGTCTATAATACCATCAAATTTTCGCAGTGAGCCGACACCACACCACGACATATCACCACAAAACATAATGCTTCCTCATCCTTGCCTTAGTATAGATCGGGTGTACTTTGGGTCAAACTTATATGACCTAGGGCGGCGGACATGTTTTTTTCTTATCGGGGACACTCTATTTAATTTAATTTCGTCAGAAATCAACACTTTTCCGTTCCTTTGCATTTCAATGACGACACTTTTTGGCAAACTCAATCCTCTTCTTACGGTTGCGTTCAGATGATAGGAGTTTCTTCTGAGAAATACATCCAAAAAGTTAAACTTCACGGAAACATCTATTAATTGTGTCTACAGATGGGGCTGCTTCATTTTCGCCATTGATAGCCATCCCATCTTCGTTTGCCAATTCATAAGAATTTTTTTTTAAACTCCCGGACAGTAAGGGTATTTTCTCGAGCAGTTGTTATGCACCTTTTTTGCTCGCGTTGCACGTTTCCTATAGTCGAATATTTTTTTAAATATTGTAACACATTGCCTACCATGGTTTTGGAAACTCCTAAGGCAGCTGAGATTTGTCGACAAGAGCTTCCATCTTGATGCATCTATAACATGATTTTTCGTGTGCTGACTTCACAAGATTTTTTTCTACCCATTGTAAACTACCAAAAATAGCATTTATAATTACTAGTAATCATGAACAACATATAACAAACCTCTTCTTAATTTCTTGAATTAATAAAAGTTATATTTTGTCACTGTCCCTAATTTTTTGCACGATCTACTCCTTAACAAAATATCGAATGTCTTCCCTTCACAAGAATAACGGTAAAAAAATTATTGCCTATGTTGTATTTTTAAAGTATCAAAGCTCAACTTTTAAAGAAATATTGATACTACGGAATTTGTTGCGTATTTCAAATTACATATATCTTTTTATAAATCTAAAACTACTGTTCCTAGTTAGTTGCACGGAGCTGTATATATTTTCATAAGGTAATACAAACCTTTATATGTTGGATGTGATAGTGATATAATATCATCATTTTGTAAAATTCTTAATTTGTTTGTTCCAATTTTTTCACCATTAACAAAGGTTCCATTTCGCGAAAGATCCTAAAATAAAAATATTTTACTATTCTATTGATGATTTTATGCAAATATTATTTTATTGAATTTTTTTATTTTTCGAAGGAATCAAGATCTGAACCAATTTACATACATATGTATACATGTATATACAGTGCCGCTCAAATGCTTTGCAACTGAAATTAGTTTTGAAGAAATATCAAACTATTTCAGTGAAACAATAACTTTGAGTTTAATTTTATGTTACTTTTATTAACTTCACTTATTGCTGATTTTTTAAAAACAACAAAAATTTTATTCCGTTAGCTAACAACAAAAATCTAAGAAAAACAAAGAAAGCGAAAATTCAAGCGCTCAAAACATGCGCAACTCAGCACAATACCAAGAAAAATCCATAGCCAGTCCAATATTTGGTTCCGTAACCGTTGTTTCTGATGAGTGCAGGACATCTCATGGACATTGACTCATAAATTTACTTATTAATAAGGTAAAGGTAAGGTAAGCATTCCAATCATTTTCTATATCAGCGAATAGGTCATTACCACTTTTGAGCATTTTCTGACCGATTATGCGTTTTACCACGATCCATATGTTCTCAATCGGGTTGAGATCGACAGACTGAGTCGGCCATGATATGATGTCAACTCGTTTTTCCACAAGCCAAGATTTTACAAGCCTTGAACTATGATTTCGATCACATTCCGACCTCCGTGTATAACTCTAGGTGTTCTGTATTGGGTAAAGAGCTTTGTACACTGATAATGACTTACGTAGACTTACAATATGGTCCACGAATGTCAAATTTAGGTTCTCCTGACCATAATAGTCTTCCTTAATTATTCCTCGAGAGGAAGACTGAATTTTAAGTATTGCAAAGCCACTGCAAAGTACGGAGAAGTCAGTGTAATGGTCTGGTGCTGCTTCTAAGGTCAAGGTATTGGGCCAATTAATAGGATTTAAGAAACTTTGGATCACTTCATGTACGTTGACATACTAAAAGATGTGATGTAGCCATATGTCGATGTAGAGATACCACTGAAATGGAGGTTGCATCAGGACAATGATCCAAAATAAGTCTTTAAAGCTTGTAAGGGCAGGCTTCAGAGCAATAGGGTAGAAGTTTTTGGTTGGCCTGCCTCGACTTGAATCCTCTTAAGATCCTGTGGGATATTTTTAACACGAATATCATCAGAAAAAATTGCGAAAACACGGAAGATCCATTCAGTCCTTAAAAATATCCTGGGGAAGGATATCGCAGGATATCATTAATAATTTAATTTCTTCTATGCCTTAAAGAGGTGCGCGAGTCGTCAAGAATAAAGGGTTCGCAACTAAGTACTAATTTTAAAAGTTTTTATTTACCTTAAAAATGGGGGTGCTTTAGTTTTGTCCGTTAAGTTTTTGGGTTTAAAATGTTCCTTCGATGTTAACTTTTTATTTATGAGACGCAGATTTTTTTTAATTTTTGCTTGTCAATAATAAAGGTATAAATAAATAAAATAAATACGTAATATATTATAAAAACGTAGTTTTCATAATAAAATCATGATTTGAAAAAAATGTACTAAGGGGGTGCTTAAGTTTTGGCCAACACTGTATCTTGTTTGTTGGAGTCGGACTAGTTTTTCTCCCTACAGATGAGTTTAAGTAAAGTCACACCTCGAAAACCAATCATTTTTGTTTTAAAATTTATTTTTCATTATGCACACATAAACTGAAAAAATACGGTTTGATCGATTGGCAGAAATAGGTTTTCAATTTGTAAACCAGTGCAAATAAGAATTCGATGAAAAGAACTTCTCGAAAAACGGTTATTAGCAATAATTTAGGGAGAGAATATTTTGACATTTATTGTAAGAATTTATTCTCCAATATTTTTTTGTTTGTGATTTGGAACGGATCATAATTTAATAATTATTTTTTACTGAGCCTCCTGTTCAGTACTGTCAGTGCAAAAAACACAAAAAAAAATACGTCATACATATTGTAGCGAAATTTGGTTTACGCCAGAAAATTCTCGAAATAAAAACCAACGAAAGAAAACTAAACGATACTAGCTAGCATCACTGGCTGTATAAATACTTTTACATCATCTAGCGGCAAAGTGCAGTTTTTGTACTAAAAAAGATAAACCGAAAAGGCACTGCAGTACACTATAAAAGTCGACAACTGAGAGAAATTATCGCCGTCGTACAACGCCATTTAGAAGGTACTGAATTATTCGAGAAAGTGATTGTGGATTCCACGCCGATACGCCATTTAGAAGGTACTGGATTATTCGAGAAAGTGTTGACTGTATTATAAAAGGTTGTCATCTGAGTTGTCGATAAGCAGTTGTTTTTAAGCAATAAAGCAGAGCAGTTGAATTTAAGCAATAAAGCAATAAAGTTGACTTTAAGAAGTAAAGTAAGACATTTGATTTTTACACAGTGGATTTAAAGTAATAAAGTAAAACAGTTGTCTATACAGTGCCAGATTAATATTAGAATTTGAATGTTAATGAAATAAACAATTGTACTATGTAAAAACTAACTTTTGTGATTTAAATAAACCATTTTATAATTAAATAAGCTTGTGTGTTTTTGATTGTTACACAATCCAGTGTAAGAGATCGAATTTATCATCTAAGAGGCACGAATTTCGTAACAATATGTATAGCAGTTACATACATATCAGGGGCTTACAAACAAAAGTAGACAAGTCACACATGGTAAATTTTTGAAATTTTTATGGTAACACTTTCATCGGTCATTCAGATTCAAATTTTGAATTAAATATCAGACTAAATACGCTACGTTCCAAAGCTATTTTGCTTTGAAATTACAGTTGAGCAACAGAATTGGATATGTCCTCAGATGTCACTTACAAAGCTGGTTAAGTCCACATTAGCCAATAAGAACGCTCCATTTTCAATTGCGCTCGAACGTTTTTGTGAGTGTCAGTGCTCGGTATTTTAATAAAAAGTTAGGAAAATATTGAAGCATTTAAGCTTATTTTAATTGCAAATGCAAAATGAATTATAATGCTTGAGATGTACTTCCAAATAAAAGTAGAAAAATGCAGGCACATTCGGAAAAATAGAAGACAAATGTTGCGAAGAAAGAGAGGTAATTCCAGGGCCGGATCTTTGTTTACATTGCAAAACAAGTGACTTTTTGTTTTGTTTTAGATATTCAAATAAAGGGCTGCCTGTAAACTCCCTCAAAATTCGTGACATAAATTCGTTGTAGCAAATATATCACAGCGACCAGTGCACGATGGGCTCGCTGACCATTTTGCTGGTCAAAACCTATTTTTGTCACACTCTGTAGATTAACAGCAAACCATAAAAGTTTAGTTTTCTAAGTAGAGTTGTGAATACAACTACGTGCGCGTTTTTATTAGGGTTATTAAATTTAATAAAATATCATTCTTGCTTAAAAAAAAAAAAAACAAGTTAAAAAAAAGTTATATATGAAAAAGAAAGGTCATTGTAAGTTCTTTATATAAATGTATATTAGAGCGGTTAAAAATAAAAACTTTTTTAATTTTTAGAGTTGTGTCAGCGGATTACAATAGCCTCATATGTCTGGACTAAGCACATTACTAGGGTTAAGGTTAATATTGAAAACTGGATTAACACCTTCTGTTTTAAGTTGTCTACCCATTTTCAAAAATATTGATTTGAAAAATGGTGCAAGTTATAGAAGTTATCAAATTTTCCAACAAAGTGGGTATGGTTTTCGGGCAATTATCGATCGAGGTACCCGAATTCATGATTAGTTTTTCTTCTCCTTCTTTCTTTCTTATAAAAAAAATTGAAAATTGACCGGAAAAAATTAAAACGTACCGATTTTTCACTTTCTAGTTGCAACACGTCCCATATTATTTCGGTCCCGTGTACATTATTGTTAATGCATTGTTTTTGCTTAAAAGAATGCCAAAACCGCATATCAAAACCGATATCTCCGTGATGTCATATTTCTATGTGTTTTTATGAATAAAGATGATTAATATTATTTCACTGATTATTATTTTACTGAATACGTCCCTGGTTTGTATGTTAGCAACAAACTTGGTTATGTCCCGTTTGCTTACAAATGAAACTAGCTATGTCCGCCATTTGGAAACAGAGTTAGATATGTCCATCCATTTTATTAAAATAACCCTTATTATTTAAAAGATACCGTGCTAAATATGTTCTTAAAATAATAAAAACATGATTTTCTTTTATTTTATTGATTTTTTCTTGGCTATAGCACGTTAACAAGTTCGTAAAGTGTTTTTCTCAGTTTTTGTAAAATCACATCTGAAGGACTTGTCTACTTTTGTTTCTAGACCCCTGATATGTATAGTAATTTTTTAATTTGTTTTAGTCGACTGAATGTTATTAATTAATTTGAAATTTTTAATCGAACTTTACAGTCAATTGCAGTAACCAATGTTCTTGTGAAATTTCACAAATCGGTTAATGCTTTTAAACAAACATGACAAAGACAACAAATGGAACAATTTAACCTGGTAATTGGTGACATATGTTTCGGCTATTACCACATATATACACATATTCATATGTATATACATAGCCTCATCAGACCAGTTTTGGTTAATTTGTAATGTGATTCGAACCCCCGACCATTTCATGAATTATATGTGGACGGCCGCTCTAACACTTGAGCCACGGAGGTTGTGCTGAACGACATACACAAAGTGCAATTTTTATATTATGCGATTGCGCCATCTGTTGTAACTTTATTGTCATTTCTCGTTTGCTGCATAGCTTTGTTAAACCATCGGCAGCAAACGAGAAATGACAATAAAGTTACAACAGATGGCGCAATCGCATAATATAAAAATTGCACTTTGTGTATGTCGTTCAGCACAACCTCCGTGGCTCAAGCGTTAGAGCGGCCGTCCACATATAATTCATGAAATGGTCGGGGGTTCGAATCACATTACAAATTAACCAAAACTGGTCTGATGAGGAGGAGACTGATTCTAGCGGCCAAACTAGCGGCCGTAAAAAAAAAACACGCTTCCACGGCTAAGCTAATGGACCGATTTTGATGAAATTTGGTATGGAGATAGACTGAATCCTGAGGAAGGGTTCACAAAAACTTTTGCTTCTTTATTGGGCGTGGCACCGCCCCTAATAAGTAAAAACGCTGTCACGGCTGAGCCGCTTCACCAATTTTGATGAAATTTGGTATGGAGACAGATTAATTTCTGACTAAAAATATTTGTTGTTAGCGGGTGGTGCCACTCCCCTGACAAGAAAAAAGTTTTCACTGGAAAATTTTTCTACCGATTTTGATGAAATTCGGTACAGAGATAGATTAAGGCCTAGGAAAATTTATTTAATTTAATGGGCATTGCCACGCCCACCACGACCGATTTTGATGAAACTTGATATGGAGATAGATTAAACCTTACGGAAGGAATAGAGCAACGTGATACCATGTTTTTTATTTTTGAAAGCGATGACAAAAAACAGCTCTTGGCTTATGTCTGGTTTTAATACCAAAAGTATTTTTTACTATTTTTATGTCCGCTTCATAAGAAAATACGGAAAAAGATTTCGTTTTGATCTGAGTTTGGATAATCTTTCACACAAACGAATTTCACACACAGAGTTGGATTATACACAGCTTGGTACTCTATGTTTGTTTCCCATAAAAAATTCATTAAGATATGATTACATATAATGGTTGAATTAAAACCACAGTCTCTCATGTTTTATAATTTCAGACAAAGATTAAATGGAAGACGGACCTTACCTCTCATTTAAAAATATAAATAAATAATTTAAGGCCATATTTTAGAAATTGCAACCTATGGCCGCTAGAAAAAAAAATTAAAAAAAGCAACCATCACATTATATATACCTTACAATTTTAAACTATTTATGAATGTAAGGACCGTCTTTATCTGCTATTTACAAATATAAAGAAATAATTTAAGGCCATATTTTAGAAATTGCGACCTATGGCCGCTAGAAAAAAAAAATAACAAAATTAAAAAAAAAAATCTTCATATTATACCTTACAATTTTAAACTATTTATGAATATAAGGACCGTCTTTATCTCTCATTTAAAAATATAAATAAATAATTTAAGGCCATATTTTAGAAATTGCGACCTATGGCCACTAGAAAAAAAAATAACAAAATTAAATAAAAAAATCTTCATATTATACCTTACAATTTTAAACTATTTATGAATGTACGGACCGTCCGTATCTCTCTTTTAAAAATATAAAGAAATAATTTAAGGCCATATTTTAGGAATTGCGACCGAAAAACCTTACCAAACCTATGGCCGCTAGAAAAAAAAATAATAAAATAAAAAAAAAAAATCTTCATATTATACCTTACAATTTTAATCTATGTATTTATGAAAGTAAGGACCGTCCGTATCTCTCCTTTAAAAATATAAGGAAATAATGTAAGGCCATATTTTATAAGTTGCGACCTATGGCCGCTAGAAAAAAAAAATAATAAAATTAAAAAAAAACAATCATCATATTATATCTTACAATTTTATCTACTTATGAATGTAAGGACCGTCCTTATCTCTCATTTAAAAATGTAAATAAATAATTTAAGGCCATATTTTAGAAATTGCGACCGAAAAACCTTACCAAACCTATGGCCGCTAGAAAAAAAAAATAACAAAATTAAAAAAAAAAATCTTCATAATATACCTTACAATTTTAAACTATTTATGAATGTAAGGACCGTCCGTATCTCTCCTTCAAAAATGTAAGGAAATAATGTAAGGCCATATTTTAGAAATTGCGACCTATGGCCGCTAGAAAAAAAAAATAAAATTAAAAAAAAACAATCATCATATTATTCCTTACAATTTTAAACTATTTATGAATGTAAGGACCGTCTTTATCTCCCATTTAAAAATATAAAGAAATAATTTAAGGCCATATTTTAGAAATTGCGACCTATGGCCGCTAGAAAAAAAAATAATAAAATTAAAAAAAAAAACAATCATAATATTATATCTTACAATTTTAAACTACTTATGAATGTAAGGACCGTCCTTATCTCTCATTTAAAAATGTAAATAAATAATTTAAGGCCATATTTTAGAAATTGCGACCTATGGCCACTAGAAAAAAAAATAACAAAATTAAATAAAAAAATCTTCATATTATACCTTACAATTTTAAACTATTTATGAATGTACGGACCGTCCGTATCTCTCTTTTAAAAATATAAAGAAATAATTTAAGGCCATATTTTAGGAATTGCGACCGAAAAACCTTACCAAACCTATGGCCGCTAGAAAAAAAAATAATAAAATAAAAAAAAAAATCTTCATATTATACCTTACAATTTTAATCTATGTATTTATGAAAGTAAGGACCGTCCGTATCTCTCCTTTAAAAATATAAGGAAATAATGTAAGGCCATATTTTATAAGTTGCGACCTATGGCCGCTAGAAAAAAAAAATAATAAAATTAAAAAAAAACAATCATCATATTATATCTTACAATTTTATCTACTTATGAATGTAAGGACCGTCCTTATCTCTCATTTAAAAATGTAAATAAATAATTTAAGGCCATATTTTAGAAATTGCGACCGAAAAACCTTACCAAACCTATGGCCGCTAGAAAAAAAAAAAACAAAATTAAAAAAAAAAATCTTCATAATATACCTTACAATTTTAAACTATTTATGAATGTAAGGACCGTCCGTATCTCTCCTTCAAAAATGTAAGGAAATAATGTAAGGCCATATTTTAGAAATTGCGACCTATGGCCGCTAGAAAAAAAAAATAAAATTAAAAAAAACAATCATCATATTATTCCTTACAATTTTAAACTATTTATGAATGTAAGGACCGTCTTTATCTCCCATTTAAAAATATAAAGAAATAATTTAAGGCCATATTTTAGAAATTGCGACCTATGGCCGCTAGAAAAAAAAATAATAAAATTAAAAAAAAAAAACAATCATAATATTATATCTTACAATTTTAAACTACTTATGAATGTAAGGACCGTCCTTATCTCTCATTTAAAAATGTAAATAAATAATTTAAGGCCATATTTTAGAAATTGCGACCGAAAAACCTTACCAAACCTATGGCCGCTAGAAAAAAAATAACAAAATTAAAAAAAATTAGATGTTATTCATAAGGTTTCTGGCGAACTTATAAGAAAAAATGACTTGAAGCAGATTTTATTTCTTTTATGGTTGCACTAAAGGATAAATATTATCAGGATGCACAGAAGAAATTTGTACCTGGTTATATTCAAGCATTCTCTTGCGAACCTTTAGGCATAGTAATGTTCAGTGAAGAACAGCTTCTTTATTTAATTTCACAAAAACAAATATTCTTAAATATAGATGCTACTGGTTCCATAATTGCTCCACCTTCTTATTTGAAAACAAGTCCCATAGTATTATATTATGCCATTGTAATGGAAGGTGTTAAGGAAACAAACGCTACAAGGGAAGTACATACTTCCTACAATGGCATAATATAATACTATAGTACATACTTCCCTTGTAGCGTTTGTTTCCTTAACACCTTCCATTACAATGGCATAATATAATACTATGGGACTTGTTTTCAAATAAGAAGGTGGAGCAATTATGGAACCAGTAGCATCTATATTTAAGAATATTTGTTTTTGTGAAATTAAATAAAGAAGCTGTTCATCACTGAACATTACTATGCCTAAAGGTTCGCAAGAGAATGCTTGAATATAACCAGGTACAAATTTCTTCTGTGCATCCTGATAATATTTATCCTTTAGTGCAACCATAAAAGAAATAAAATCTGCTTCAAGTCATTTTTTCTTATAAGTTCGCCAGAAACCTTATGAATAACATCTAATTTTTTTTAATTTTGTTATTTTTTTTCTAGCGGCCATAGGTTTGGTAAGGTTTTTCGGTCGCAATTTCTAAAATATGGCCTTAAATTATTTATTTACATTTTTAAATGAGAGATAAGGACAGTCCTTACATTCATAAGTAGTTTAAAATTGTAAGATATAATATTATGATTGTTTTTTTTTTTAATTTTATTATTTTTTTTTCTAGCGGCCATAGGTCGCAATTTCTAAAATATGGCCTTAAATTATTTCTTTATATTTTTAAATGGGAGATAAAGACGGTCCTTACATTCATAAATAGTTTAAAATTGTAAGGAATAATATGATGATTGTTTTTTTTTAATTTTATTTTTTTTTTCTAGCGGCCATAGGTCGCAATTTCTAAAATATGGCCTTACATTATTTCCTTACATTTTTGAAGGAGAGATACGGACGGTCCTTACATTCATAAATAGTTTAAAATTGTAAGGTATATTATGAAGATTTTTTTTTTTAATTTTGTTATTTTTTTTTTCTAGCGGCCATAGGTTTGGTAAGGTTTTTCGGTCGCAATTTCTAAAATATGGCCTTAAATTATTTATTTACATTTTTAAATGAGAGATAAGGACGGTCCTTACATTCATAAGTAGATAAAATTGTAAGATATAATATGATGATTGTTTTTTTTTAATTTTATTATTTTTTTTTTCTAGCGGCCATAGGTCGCAACTTATAAAATATGGCCTTACATTATTTCCTTATATTTTTAAAGGAGAGATACGGACGGTCCTTACTTTCATAAATACATAGATTAAAATTGTAAGGTATAATATGAAGATTTTTTTTTTTTATTTTATTATTTTTTTTTCTAGCGGCCATAGGTTTGGTAAGGTTTTTCGGTCGCAATTCCTAAAATATGGCCTTAAATTATTTCTTTATATTTTTAAAAGAGAGATACGGACGGTCCGTACATTCATAAATAGTTTAAAATTGTAAGGTATAATATGAAGATTTTTTTATTTAATTTTGTTATTTTTTTTTCTAGTGGCCATAGGTCGCAATTTCTAAAATATGGCCTTAAATTATTTATTTACATTTTTAAATGAGAGATAAGGACGGTCCTTACATTCATAAGTAGTTTAAAATTGTAAGATATAATATTATGATTGTTTTTTTTTTTAATTTTATTATTTTTTTTTCTAGCGGCCATAGGTCGCAATTTCTAAAATATGGCCTTAAATTATTTCTTTATATTTTTAAATGGGAGATAAAGACGGTCCTTACATTCATAAATAGTTTAAAATTGTAAGGAATAATATGATGATTGTTTTTTTTTAATTTTATTTTTTTTTTCTAGCGGCCATAGGTCGCAATTTCTAAAATATGGCCTTACATTATTTCCTTACATTTTTGAAGGAGAGATACGGACGGTCCTTACATTCATAAATAGTTTAAAATTGTAAGGTATATTATGAAGATTTTTTTTTTTAATTTTGTTATTTTTTTTTTCTAGCGGCCATAGGTTTGGTAAGGTTTTTCGGTCGCAATTTCTAAAATATGGCCTTAAATTATTTATTTACATTTTTAAATGAGAGATAAGGACGGTCCTTACATTCATAAGTAGATAAAATTGTAAGATATAATATGATGATTGTTTTTTTTTAATTTTATTATTTTTTTTTTCTAGCGGCCATAGGTCGCAACTTATAAAATATGGCCTTACATTATTTCCTTATATTTTTAAAGGAGAGATACGGACGGTCCTTACTTTCATAAATACATAGATTAAAATTGTAAGGTATAATATGAAGATTTTTTTTTTTTATTTTATTATTTTTTTTTCTAGCGGGGATAGGTTTGGTAAGGTTTTTCGGTCGCAATTCCTAAAATATGGCCTTAAATTATTTCTTTATATTTTTAAAAGAGAGATACGGACGGTCCGTACATTCATAAATAGTTTAAAATTGTAAGGTATAATATGAAGATTTTTTTATTTAATTTTGTTATTTTTTTTTCTAGTGGCCATAGGTCGCAATTTCTAAAATATGGCCTTAAATTATTTATTTATATTTTTAAATGAGAGATAAAGACGGTCCTTATATTCATAAATAGTTTAAAATTGTAAGGTATAATATGAAGATTTTTTTTTTTAATTTTGTTATTTTTTTTTTCTAGCGGCCATAGGTCGCAATTTCTAAAATATGGCCTTAAATTATTTCTTTATATTTGTAAATAGCAGATAAAGACGGTCCTTACATTCATAAATAGTTTAAAATTGTAAGGTATATATAATGTGATGGTTGCTTTTTTTAATTTTTTTTTCTAGCGGCCATAGGTTGCAATTTCTAAAATATGGCCTTAAATTATTTATTTATATTTTTAAATGAGAGGTAAGGTCCGTCTTCCATTTAATCTTTGTCTGAAATTATAAAACATGAGAGACTGTGGTTTTAATTCAACCATTATATGTAATCATATCTTAATGAATTTTTTATGGGAAACAAACATAGAGTACCAAGCTGTGTATAATCCAACTCTGTGTGTGAAATTCGTTTGTGTGAAAGATTATCCAAACTCAGATCAAAACGAAATCTTTTTCCGTATTTTCTTATGAAGCGGACATAAAAATAGTAAAAAATACTTTTGGTATTAAAACCAGACATAAGCCAAGAGCTGTTTTTTGTCATCGCTTTCAAAAATAAAAAACATGGTATCACGTTGCTCTATTCCTTCCGTAAGGTTTAATCTATCTCCATATCAAGTTTCATCAAAATCGGTCGTGGTGGGCGTGGCAATGCCCATTAAATTAAATAAATTTTCCTAGGGCTTAATCTATCTCTGTACCGAATTTCATCAAAATCGGTAGAAAAATTTTCCAGTGAAAACTTTTTTCTTGTCAGGGGAGTGGCACCACCCGCTAATAACAAATATTTTTAGTCAGAAATTAATCTGTCTCCATACCAAATTTCATCAAAATTGATGAAGCGGCTCAGCCGTGACAGCGTTTTTACTTATTAGGGGCGGTGCCACGCCCAATAAAGAAGCAAAAAGTTTTGTGAACCCTTCCTCAGGATTCAGTCTATCTCCATACCAAATTTCATCAATATCGGTCCATTAGTTTAGCCGTGGAAGCGTGTTTTTTTTTTACGGCCGCTAGTTTGGCCGCTAGAATCAGTCTCCTCTGATGAGGCTATGTATATACATATGAATATGTGTATATATGTGGTAATAGCCGAAACATATGTCACCAATTACCAGGTTAAATTGTTCCATTTGTTGTCTTTGTCATGTTTGTTTAAAAGCATTAACCGATTTGTGAAATTTCACAAGAACATTGGTTACTGCAATTGACTGTAAAGTTCGATTAAAAATTTCAAATTAATGTATAGTAATGTTTCGATGCTTTGTTTAAGTTCCAAGGTCTTATATTTTGAGAACTACTGTAGTCTAGTCGGAGACGAGGTTTAACATTGGTTTGAAAAGTTTTTAACCAGAGACCAAAAATTAAAGAATCTTTGCAACTTCAATAAATATGCTCATTCCGTTTGAACATCAGACCACACTTACAAAATGTATGTGGTTGAATGGAAGAGCATGGAGTCTAATCTTCCAGATGAATGAGTTTCTAAAATTTAAAGTCTCTGATACCACAACAATTTTTATTCCTGAAATAAAGGCGTTTTTCATTAACACTACTACATTCATCAATATAATGTATACTTTTCAAGTAAAATAAACCAAAAAACGATAGTTTAATGTCCACAGCGGATTTTACTTTCTGATTCTAAATCAAAATTTTCTCTGATTTTAAATTTTATACTAGTTTTTGTTAGAACAATGATGGCGGAAATGTGTACTTTTGTAATGGCAAAATAAAGGAAAAAGTTGAGAAATTAATCAATAGATTTAAAAAAAAAATCAAAAAGGGAAATTGTACACTACAAGACTTATTGAAAGCACCACTGTACTACTGAGTTTATACTTAAAAGTCATAATTATTGTTTTGTATTATCTGAAACCATAATAATCTTAGTACATGACCGATATTGTAAAAGTACAAGTTTGCTTCCATTTTTTTATAAATTGTAATATAACAATACAAACGTTGCATAATATACATTACGCATCTGATTTTATACCTTCAAAACTAACAGAGGTAAAGCAATAAATCACAATACAATAATACGCACATTTTATTATTTACCTGTATATAAACCGGATTTGAAAGATCACAATTCTCACGTTTAATTGTAAAATGAACCTTAGAGATTCGACATAAAATTTTTTCAGGTAGATCGTTGAGTGTTAGAACTAAATCATTGTTTTCACCACGGCCAGCTGCAAATTCATTGTTATTTAAGTCTGCAAAAAAAAGTGTACACTATTTGTTATTGATACTTGGTATATATATTTTTTGAGCACATAACCATAATAAGAAAAATTGTGGGATCAGCAATCATACCTCAATCAAAATATAGGACACAATTCGTATGAAATCTCAGTGTACTATAAAAATATCAATCATTCATCCTAACCTAATTTCCTGGGTAGAAATTTCTAAATAGCTATAGCTTCTGCAAAAATAATGATAAATAAATAATTTAAGCACTGTTCAAAAAATAAAACTTTAAATTTTAAGTCAAAGTTAATTTCAAAAATACAGTTGTGTTCAAAAAAAATAGTAGTGCGATGTCATTTATGAATTGAAAGAAAATATTTCGAGCATATGACTTTTTTTTCTAATCTTTTAAAATATAGTTACTTGATAAGTATACTTTTTAAGTTTGCCATTATATGGAGTACAGTGAAACTTCCCATTACGGATAGCCCCCATAACCGGACATATTTCAGCGACACTCACTAACTTTTCCATGCAAAATGAATTCCGATAGCCGGACGCTCCAATAACCGGACAAAAATACTGCGACGGTGGGTGTCCGGTTTTGGGGAATTTCACTGTAATTTCGAGTGTTCAACTTCATTACTTCTGAAGATTAGATATTTACTCTTATTAAAAAAATTTGTTAGTAAAAAGTAAGTTCTATTATTTTTGTATAATATTGCAATGATTTTTCAAGTTTTTAAATGTTAGTGGGCCGTGGCAAGCATTCTACGCCAGAGTAATGTAAAATTATTAAAAATTCCATTTCGCAAGGTAAGACTTTTGAGAAAATTTAAAATGCTATTGGATCGAAAATGGTTTCGAATACGATGAAATAAACGAAAAACAAGAGGAGGAAAGCTTTCCATGTCGTGAATTGTTCAATACGGCTTTCGAAACATTATCCGTTTTCTTCATTAGATATATTTTTTTTGCGCCGCCCCTGAATACATTTGGCAATTAATACATTTTTTTAGAAATATTTCAGATTTAGTCAATTTTTATTTACAAATATTTCTAAGAATCAACACATACAAAACTTGTGCATGCGCAAAACAAGTTTTGAGATGGGTCAACAATCATGTCAAACTTCAAAAACACTGAACAGGTAGGTTATATATATAAATACTAGCTGTCCGGGCAGACGTTGTTCTGCCCTTTTCGATATGTGGCGCGATGTTGTATGAACGCATGCGATGAAATGTAAAAGCGAAACAGCCCATTTCCCAAGTGAAACTAACTTTTGTCCCTACTCTTTTACAAATATATAGCAGGCCTGGCAGACGTTGTTATGTTGGGCGATAATTTTTTCCTTTGAAACTTACTTTAGCCCGTACCTTTTATATACATGTTTATGTACCAAGTCCCATTCATCTCGTCCAGTAGTTGGTGATATATGATGAATTTGATTTTGAAGGGCGTGTCATCGCCCATTTTTTAAACCAAACTTTGTAAAAACCTTCCATAGGCCACAATAATGAAATCTTCATGTAAATTCTATTTAAAAAGCTATTTTGTATAAAGGCCTCCAAGGTATGCACCCCAAATAAAATGTGTACGGCCTAACTTGTGCCTCTTAATATAAAAGCCATGTGGTGTAAGTTCCATGAGAATCGAATAAGCGGTCTTCGAGAAAATAATATTTTAAAAATGTTTTTGTACTAGGGCCAACCTAAATATGCACCCTTAATTAAAGTCTTATAGCCTACTTATGCCTCTGAATATAAAAGACACGTGCTGTAAATTCGATACTAACATACTGTAAAATTTTCATCAAAATCGGCCGGATAGTTTCCGCGTTCATAAAAAACAAACAGACAGACGGACAGGCAAAAACTAAATTTTATAAAAACAACAACTGCAGTTTAAATGTAAAAAGCAATGAACGCTTTTTTCAAAAATTTATTAACATCGTACTCTCTCATCAAAATTAAAAAAAAACTCAAGGAGAGTTGTTCTTTGAACTTCGAAGCCAAATACATACGGTACAAATGAAGCAAAAATAGCAACACAGAACGACAAATCCAACGACAATTATTGTGTAAGGTTTTGCAAAAACTTTATTCCTAAAAAATAACATTTTTAACTTTAAAAAATCATAGAAATAAGTATACAATAACCTAAATATGCACCCTTAATTAAAGTCTTAAAGCCTACTTATGCCTCTGAATATAAAAGACACGTGCTGTAAATTCGATACTAACATACTGTAAAATTTTCATCAAAATCGGCCGGATAGTTTCCGCGTTCATAAAAAACAAACAGACAGACGGACAGGCAAAAACTAAATTTTATAAAAACAACAACTGCAGTTTAAATGTAAAAAGCAATGAACACTTTTTTCAAAAATTTATTAACATCGTACTCTCTCATCAAAATTAAAAAAAACTCAAGGAGAGTTGTTCTTTGAACTTCGAAGCCAAATACATACGGTACAAATGAAGCAAAAATAGCAACACAGAACGACAAATCCAACGACAATTATTGTGTGAGGTTTTGCAAAAACTTTATTCCTAAAAAATAGCATTTTTAACTTTAAAAAATCATAGAAATAAGTATACAATAACCTTTTTTACTGCAAATATGTTGTTTTAAAACATAAATTATTAAAATCGGTTCAGTATATTTTGCGTTTTGGTAAGTAGTATAGATTAGGGTGTTTTTTTCAAACTTTAGGAGAGGGATTTTATTTATTTTTTCCTATATTATAGCTTGAGGAATAAAAATTATTGTCCCAACATTTGAGCTTCCTAGCTCATAACTGTAAACGGCGCGGGCAGAGTTTATGGCCAATTTCGTTGAAATTTAACGAAAAAACCGACTTACTAAAACGTAGAAAAAGTCTGCCTTAAGTGCCAAGATATAGCGCTTTGGGATTTTTAGTTGAATGGGGGACGCCATGCACTGTTGTCTATATTATAGAATCGGGTTTGAAGAAAAGACTCCCAAAATTTCAGCTTCCTAGATCAAACTTGCGAACGGCGTATCCACTTTGTTTCCTATTACAATTCATATGAAAAACGAAAAAGCAAAACAACGAAAAACAGATTTTTTTTTGCGATTTAGTAAATTTTCTGTTTTTCGTTAAAGAAAAAATTAATAAAATCCCTCTCCTAAAGTTAGAAAAAAATAGCCTAATACAGTAGAACCTCTGTAAGTTGAACTTGAAGGGAGACGACAAAAAATTCGAGCTATAGAGTTTTCGACTTATGGAAGACTTCGACTTAAGCGAATTTTGTCAGGAAATGTTCGGCTTTTAGAGGTTAAGATTTATTCAAACTAATTTTGAGTTAGAAAGGTGAAATAAATAAAAATCCTAGAACCTCGATAAGTCAAAAACCTCCCAAACTCGAAAAAATGTTGTGTTCCTTCCTTTCAAGCTCCAAAACCTCCATTGCTCGAAACCTGACCCCTCTTATAAGTCGAAATAATTAGTGAGTCCCTACAAGTAAATTCAGTACATATTTTCCCTCTATAACTCGAAAAAATAAATTTGAGCTCTGCATCTCGAACATAGCAATGTTTGATCTTACAACCTTTACAACTCGATTATTTAAAACGAATTACCTCTATAGCTCGAAGAAAAATAAGATACCGACTTTAAGAATATGCCAACAATGTACATCATTGTTTCTTAGAAATCAATGTTTTTTGTCTCTAGAAAAGTCTTTAACGGAGCGCTAGTCAAGAAATGTGTGATATCAAAGAGATTACAAGGTCAATTGCATTAAAATGTAGAAGTTTTGTTTTGTTTTTTGCTGTGATTCTTAACTGATCAACGCAAGAAATAGAACATACAGTTTTGGCCAAAACTTAAGCACCCCCTAATAAATTTTTTTCACATCATAATTTTTTTATGAAAACAACGTTATTGAACCATATTAAGTATTTATTTTATTTATCTATACCTTTATTATTGACAAACAAAATTTTTAAAAATTCTTCGTCTCATAAATTAACAGTTAACATTAAAGGAACATTTTAAACCAGAAAACTTAACGGACAAAACTAAAGCACCCCCTTTTTTATGGTAAATAAATACTTTTAAGATTAGTACTTAGTTTCGAATCCTATATTCTGGACGACATACGCACCTCTTTAAGGTATAGAGGGTATTAAATTTTCAATGATATCCTGCGATATCCCTTCCCAGGATATTTTTAAGGACTGAATGGATCTTCCGTGGTTTCTCAATTTTTTCTGAGACATATTTGGATCACTTCATTCAAGTGGCTTCTCTGCATAGGCATATGGCAGCATCACGTCTTTTAATATGTCAATGTACATGAAGCGATACATAATTTCTGCTTTGCAATACTTAGATTTCAACCTTTCTCCTTTTGGCCTGCCTATACGCCTTATTTCATCCGAATCTTTCAAGTTATAATTGAATTTGTTAGAAAACAATACAGTCTTCCATTTTTAGACACTCCAGTTGAGGTGGGCGTTGGCTCCACTTTTCTCGAAAACTACTTAACAGATTTTAATAATCCAAGAACCATTCGATTGGTTATAAAAAATACTAGTAACTTAACCTTTCAAAATAATATGTCACATGTCCTATTCTTTTTATACATGGGTAGATTGAACTCAAAAATATAGATTTTTATTTTTCAGAAAAATTTTTATAAAATGATAAAAATATTAAAATTAAATATTTTTTAGCTAAGTTCTCTGAAAAAAAATACTTGATAGTTCATCTTAATGTGTTGGATAACGTTTTTGTCTTATAATTGTGGAGAATGAGCGGTTTATATAATTATTTTATGAACAGTAACAATGTTTTTGATTGATCATCGATTTTATCAGAGTTCTTGCTTATTCTGGGCTGTTGTTCCCGAAAATGTTTGAATTGATTTTCGAAATTCGAAAGAAATAAAAATTATGCGTCGACAAAAGATTTACTCTGGAAAAAAAATTTAAATTTGGACTATTTTGACGTATTGGGAATATTTTTAGATTAGATTGCTGACTCACGGCTAGATATTTTTATTTAAAAGAAATATTATTGAAGCAGGAAGAGAGTTATCCAGAGAATAAAAAGACATACCCCTAGTTGCAAAAGCGGAAATTTTGGTTTTATAATATCTTGATAGAGCAAGCTATAAAACCATAACAAAGAGAAACCTAAAAATGTCTTTAATATGCATTTTTAAAGCTCATAATAGGCCGCTTATAAGTACATTAGGTGGTATGTCTGAAGTGTTTCTTTATATTGTAGACATAAAAGTCATTTATAAGACATGCGGTCTCATTTTTTTATGAACAGTTTATATTCTATACAGTGGTGGCGGACTAATTAAGAACACTCAAGTCTTATCCCTATTTCTTGTGCTAAATCTTTACATAAACACTATTTTTTAATTTATGTTTATGTTTTTAGCAATTTATTTACACAACGAAAAGTTCATAAGAAAAAAATTCAATATAATCAGTAGAAATATAAATTGGTCAAAATTTCAGAAAAATCGTAATATCTTCAAAATTATATTTTAAATTTCAAAGTTTCGCGCATCGTTATTGTAGGCCATTATGTCATAACACCCATTTTTTTAATATTCATTCAGGAGTTCCCAAATTATAAGTATTTTTACAAAATCTATATCCGCAACTTCTGATGGCTATATCTCCGAACTAGATCCGAGTGACACATTTTTTTTTTCACTTTTTTTTTTCACTTTTTTTTTTTTTTTTTTGCATTTTACCCCCTGTTACCCAAAAAAGAAAATAGGAGCTAAAGTAAACCTGTTGCCTGCTCTGGCGATCACTGTTTTAAAATGATAATCTCTCCATCTAAAATTTCGATTCTAGATTTAGGTTTTTTTGGTTGGTTGATTGGTTATTGCAGTAGTAGTAGTTATTGTAGTACTTGTTATTTTGATTGTGGTTATTGTCAATAAATTTAAAATTTTAAATAAAATTAATTGAAATATTTTTTTATCTTTCTGTTAAAAAAGGGTTAACTAGTATAAAAAATATTTAGTACAAAGGTTACACCAAGGGAATAAATTGAGCTTTTGAACAGGTTTACTTTAGGGACAACTTTCCGATTTTTTTTTAATTTTTTCAAATGAAGTAGCGTTTAAGGTATAAATAATAAACTTACAAAATAAAGTATCGCTCAGATCTGCTTTCGGAGATATAGCCATCGGAAGTTGCGGATATAGATTTTATGAAAAACGCTACAAGTTGGGAAGTCCAAACGGATTTAAAAAATATGGATATCATATGAAAGGTAATTTAGTAAGGCTTTGTGATATAAATATTTGGATTCCGTTGGATAGTTTTCGAGATATAAGGAATTTTGAAAAATTTTGATTTTTTTTAAATACCCTTATTTTTTCCAAAAAATTTATCATTAACCTATAGTAATACTTAGACATTTAGAAAGTAGAATTCATTACCTTTAAAATTATGTGCCATTTGTTGCTTATTCTTTTTTTTTTAAATAAAATACATTGTGAAAATGTTGAATTTCTTAGATTCTCTGAATTATGTTCATATAGCACCACAGACGTTCGATTATTAATACAAACTTTAATAATTATTCCGAAAACGGATCAAATCATCGATTAATATACATATATAGAATGCGCCCGTACCTCCTTTATATCTTTTTCGATCCCAAAAATCGAATCAGTAAGTGGGTAAGCGGCTCAGTGTTTACATCTCCAATATGTCAAACACCGGCTTCGCGGCGGCCTTAGGCCACGGTTCAGACTATAAAATATCCAACACTAGCTTCGCTTGCCTCAGTAATTCTGCATAAAATCTCTTTTCAGGGCTACAGAGAATATATCTAAGGGAATTAATATGGATTGAAAAATTAGCAACTAATGGCACATCATTTTAAAGGTAATTAATTTTACTTACTCAATATATGTACATATAAGTATTATTATAGGTTAACAGAGCATTTAAGCCAATGATACTATTTCGAATTTGGGAACAGGTTTACTTTAGGGACAACTCTCAGATTTTATTTATTTTTAGGGGAAGTAGCGTGCTATGAATAAACAATAAATCTGCAAAAAAAAATTATCGCTCGGATTTGGCTCAGGAAGTATAGCCATCGGAAGTTGCGGATATAGCTTTTAAAAAAAAACGCTATAAGTTTGGAACCCCTGAATGGATTTCCAAAATGGATATCATATGAAAGGTAATTTAATGAGGTATAAAATTGCGCTGCAAAAAATTTAAATTAGTTGGATATTTTTCGAGATTTTTTGAAAAATGTTGACCGCTTTTTTTGAAAAAACTGTTATTTTTTCCAAAAAAATGTAGTATTAACCTATAATGTTGCTTATATATTTAGAAAGTATAATTTATTAGCTTTAAAATTATGTGCTATTTGTATATAGTTTTTATATAATGCAAATTTTTATAAACCGGAAAACAAAAAAATATCCTTTTTTTTTGAAAAGAATAAAATATATATGGCCAACAATCATATGTTATACACTGAACCGCTGGTCCCAGAAATTCTACATAAGAGTTATTGTAATTGGGTGGTCTTCGGCAGCGGCGCAGGGTTTAAAACTTCCAAAAATCCAATACTGGCTTCGCGGCGTCCTTCAACCGCGGTTCGGTCCATAACGTATCCGAAATTGGCTTCGGTGGCCACAGTAATGCTACATAAAATTTAGGATAAGTGAGCGGCCTTCGGCCGCGGCTCAGGATTTAAGACTCCCAAAAATCCGACACCGGCTTCGAGGAGGCCTTCGGCCGCGGTTCAGTCTATTATGTATCCAACACTGGCTTCGGTGGCCACAGTAATTCTACATAAAAGTTAGGATAAGTGAGCGGCCTTCGGCCGCGGCTCAAGATTTAAGACTCCCAAAAATTCGACACCGGCTTCGCGGAGGCCTTCGGCCGCGGTTCAGTTTATTATGTATCCAACACTGGCTTCGGTGGCCACAGTAATTCTACATAAAAGTTAGGCCGAGCGAGCGATTCATGATTTAAAACACCCAAAAATCTAACACCGACTAAAGACTAACACCGCAACTTCCGATGGCTATATCTCCTAAGCCAGATCCGAGCGATAATTTTTTGGCTTAAGTTTACTTTAGCTGACATTCTCCAAATCAATTTATTTTTTTTAGAGGTAATAGAGGGTTAAAAATAATAAAATATAAAATTAAAAAAAAAGTCGCTCGGATCTAGTATCGGAGATATAGACATCGGAAGTTGAGGATATAGCTTTTGGAAAAATGATTATAGGTTGGAAACCCCTGAATGAAAAATAAAAAATATGGATGTCATAAGAAGGATAATTCAACGGCCTACAATAATGGTAAGAAAAGTTTTGAAATTTGAAGTACAATTTTGGAGATATAACGATTTTTCTGAAAATTCAACTAATTTTTTTTTGAAAAACCTTGTTTTTTCCAAAAAATGTGTCAATGATCTATAATTTTTTTGCATATTAAGAAAGCTTAATTTATTCTCTTTAAAATGGTATACAGCTTGTTTTAAATTTTTGCGAATTTACCCCTTTCTTGCCGGAAAATAAAAATAAATATTCAATAAATTCTTATGTAATGTTTGTTTTTATGGACAAAAACAATAAAAAACCAACAACAACAATTATTATTATAAGACCATTCTCATTCTAAAACTTAAAAATTTTTATTAAAAATCGCGCGCGCCTGCGGCGCTCCTTTCTTTCAACATAACCTCGCATTTTAAAAAATTATTAATTTATATGATAACCTTATTATGTTATAATGAGAATCGTCTTATAATAATAGTTGAAGGTGTACTAATCGTTGCTGTTGTTTTTCATTGTTTTTGTCCACAAAAAGATAGTTTTCATAAGAATTTATTGAATAAACTTTTTTGTTTTTCTTTAAAAAGGGCGTAAATATAAAAAAAATTTAAAGCAAGCTGTATATCATTTTTAACATGCTAAAAAAGTTTTAGGTCATTAACACATTTTTTGGAAAAAATAAGGTTTTTTCAAAAAAAAACTTGGTCAAAATTTCAGAAAAGTCGTAATATTTCTTTAAATTATTGGTCAAATTTCAAAACTTTGCTTACGATTATTGTAGGTCATTAAATTATCTTTCTTATGACACCCATATTTTCCATTTTCTATTCTATTCAGTGGTTCCGAACTTATGAACAATTTTTACAAAAGCTATATCCGCAACTTCCGATGTCTATATCTTCGATCCTAGATCCGAGCGACTTTTTTTTAATTTTATATTTTTTTGTTCTTAACCCCCTTTTACAAAAAAAAAAATTATAAATAAAATTGGACAATGTCAGCTGAAGTAAACCAGTTCCATTTTTTTGCAGATTTATTGTTTATTCATAGCACGCTACTTCCCCTAAAAAAATAAATAAAATCTGAGAGTTGTCCCTAAAGTAAACTTAAGCCCGAATTTGTTTTAGAGCCCTTGAAACAAACATTACAACTAGAAAATCAATTAAGTAAAACATATAACAAAAAGTTACCAACGGAAAAGGACGAATTCAAATAGAGTATTTTATACGGTGAAACGCGCATACCCAAGGATTTCACTTTGATGTTTTTTCCGTATAAGCGTCCCCAAACAATATTATCGATCTGTTGACTCTCCACTTGCGTCCATATGTTAGAAGCTTGACTTTGAGTGGCGCCCTGCGTCGCGGATTGTTGACAACTTACACGATCACGAGCCATTTCTAAAAGCAAAAAACGTGCTCCTTACCGAAGACTTTATGCACAACAAGATAGCACTACAACTTTTAACACACAACGAACAGTAATTTTCTCCGATATAAACTATTAAACATATATCAATGCAATGTAGTTTATTTTGAATTTAGTGCTAACAGTTGAACTTTTTTTAAATCATAATTTTCCAAGTATAAAAAACTTTCAATAAAAATAACTGTCGCGCCATTCGCAGTTATCTTTCCCGGTCTGCATTTTGTTGTGCTTTTGCTTCTAATGGCGTCTTCAGACGTTACAACTTTTCATCCGACTTTGAGAGGTACGATATCAAGTCGTAGCGTCTGAGGACAAGCCGTATAAAAAAACAAAAGCCGTAGGTCGAACGGTCGAATGAAAATGACAAAAGTTTGATTTTTTCTCAAACTCAGCAAAAAGTCTTACTGTTGAACCTAATGCCTAATTTCCATATGATGCGATTTTTTGAACTTATCAAATATCAGGGAGGACATCACATGCTATAAAGATAGCAAATGTATGCTATTCACTCTCGCATTCTCCAAGCGCATTAGGTTCTGTTCGCATGCTTTTTCTTTCTTACAAAAACTTTTTTTGACATCCCTGATATGGGATCAAGAAAGATAGCATGGAAATTAGGCTTTAATTGGAGCGCCAGCTGACAAAATTCTCTCAAACACATACATTTTATATGAAGCCAACCCAAAAAAACAAAGCTCTAACGCCAGCATATTCGATTTGCCAATTTTGACAGAACGTTGGCAGCTAATTTTTTATTTTATTGTGTTGATTTTTATTTCCTGTCACAAACAGTAAATAAATAAACTCTACATGACATTTAACGCTACGCTCTTATTTAGGTTTAGCGCTCAACTCCAAAATGTAGCGCTGGCAAAGTCAACGCTCAACGCTCTAATTTAGGTTGAACAGTAACTGGAGCGCCAGCGTCGTTTATCTGTCAAAATTCTCTCATGCACATACATTTTATATGAAGCAAACCTAAATAAGCAACGTGTTAACCATGATTCAACTATTAAGCCCAATTTCCATGTGATCTTATCTTATCTTATCTTATCTTATCCCATATCAGGGATATCAAATCAAATTTTTGTAAGAAAGAAACAGCATGCGAACAGAACTTAATGCGCTTGGAGAAGGCGAGAGTGAATAGCATACATATGCTATCTTAATAGCATGTGATGTCCTCCCTGATATTTGATAAAATAAGATAATATAAGATCACAAGGAAATTGGGCTTTGTTCAATCATGCGTTTCAACGTCAGCCTATTTGATTTTTCAATTTTGACAGAATGTTGGTTGCTAATTTTTTATTTTATTGTGTTGTTTTTTTTTCTGTCAGTAAGCAAATAAATAAAAGCGAAGTGTTAAATATATTTGTTTACTGGTTTTATTTTAGCTTAGCGCTGTACTCAAAGCGTAATGCTTTGACACAATTACAGCGGTGGCGGTAAAGCGGCGACGAATATTCGCTGTCAAAAATTATAACATACTTGATCATGTGAAATTGAACAGAATTGCGGCGTACGACTGTTGAGCTGCGAAGATTCGCCGTCGATTTAGATTTAATTCTATTTCACCGTCCGATCAGTGTTGCATTTCTTTGTCATTCTCTTTGCCAGCACGATTTTCTCAGCAAAATTTATTGTTTACAAATTTTGTTTTTCTCACTCTCTTTTCCCTATAGGATTCTCTCACAAGAAATCAGACGTGAAAAGCAGTCGCCGCCGCAATTGTGTTTGTTCAAACGATTTTTCGTTGCGTTTTTTTTTTTGACAGCGAATATTCGTCGCCGCTTTACCGCCACCGCTCTAATTGTGTTCAGGCTATAAAGCCCAATTTCTTAATCTTATCTTAAGCCCAATTTCCATGTGATCTTATCTTATCTTATTTTATCCCATATCAGGGATATCAAATCAAATAAGATCACATGGAAATTGGGCTTTATCCCATATCAGGGATAACAAATCAAATTTTTGTAAGAAAGAAAAAGCATTCGAACAGAACCTAATGCGCTTGGAGAATGCGAGAGTGAATAGAATACATTTGCTATGTTAATAGCAAGTGATGTCCTCCCTGATATTAAATAAGATAAGATCACATGGAAATTGGGCTTAACGCTAGCAAACTCAACGCCCGACGCTCGAAAATAGGGACTACACATGGTATACATAATTCTACATGGTACCATGGGTGGAACTATCTTGTTATCATATATGTCAAGAATAATCAAAACAGTGGTTAAATCTGTAACTCCTGTTGACAGAATAATTATTCTGCTAATTAGCCTTTACAACAAATTTTTATCGCGTCGAAGGAATTATGTAAGAGTGTTTACGGACGGCTCAAAGACCTCCAGTCTTGTTGGCAGTGGAATTTGGATGCCTAATGACACTGTTGCCACTAAGAAATTTATTTTCCTACCAAAATTTTACTCGAAAACCTACCAAAATCGTTTGTAACCTACAAAAATTTTTCGATTCAAAAAAAAAATACCTTTTTACAGCATTGAATGCGATTATTAGCATTTGATGCTGTTTAAAATATGCTTGTATATGGTCGTTACAGCACAAATTATCTGTTGCAAAATCGAGTACAGTGGTTAACATCAAATGTCGGGCAACTGTGCGTAAAAAGTTACCATATTACTTTAAGTATTATAAAAAACTTTTTTTTTTGAAAAAATTTTTATGTCTTGAATTTATTGGTGAATGCAGAAGAAAATGAAACTAAAATAAATGTACAAAATTTTGACACAACGGTATAATCTAGCCATAGTGTCGAAATTTCTTACAAATGTGCTCACATTGAAAGTCGGCAACGAAAAGATCGATCAAAGTATCGGTGCACTTACCGTTAGGTTTGCGCAACGATACTTAGTTTTGGTTTGCTATGATTTTAGTTAACTTTTTGTTGCCAAAACCATACGCACTGTGTTGGAAAATTTAATAACCTCTGTAACTTGAACCATTTTTTAAATCAATATTTTTGAAAGTGGGTTGTCTACTTAAAATAGAGGGCACTAATCCAGTTTTCAATATTAGCCTTAATCCTAGTAATGGGCTTTGTTCAGACATATAAGGCTATTGTAATCCGCTGACACATCATGAAAAAATCAGAAAGTTTTTATTTTGAACCGCTCTAATACACATGTATGTAGTCCGTTTTAATAATGTCAGCTATTAAAGCCCACAAATCCAAGTTTAATGTTACACAAATATGTTTTTTTATTATGTCAACTTATGTACATAAAAAAATTAAGTTCCAAGAACTTAAGACCTTTTTTTGCGACCCGATTAAGTGAAAAAGGTCTAAGTAAAACATGACAATTTTGAAAATGGTGCTCTCGAGATTTAATTTATAATACTCAAGACAGACTTTTTTGCTTGTCTTTTTATACGCTTTTAAATGAGATACCACACAGTGCTAATGGTGCACCAGGCCCAGAGATATTAGACATTGGATTCTGCTGTTTTTGCAAAATAATGTTTTATTTTTCGAACTTTGATTCAAACCTAGGGAGCTTAAATTTGGGACGTGAAGTTATCTTTCATGGTTCCTTAAAGTGTCAAAATGAGCAAAATCGGATGCTTTTTAAACTTCATACGTATACATGTGTTATAATAAATAGTATTACTAAAAAACTGACAATGGAATTCAAAAACCAAGCTCTGAGAATTTTTTTTTTTTATGTATGTATTTTTTTATTTAGATGGCCATAACAACCCGTTGCCAGGTTTTATGTATGTATATCGACTATAAATAACATCCCAAATAATTCCCCATTCAAGTTTTTGTTGTAACTAAACTTGGTTAAGGCCCACTGTGAAACATTGACAACACAAAAACAAGAATAAAATCTTTCTTGGCTGACCACTAGACATATTCAAATAAAAGGCATGTTCTAGAATACTTCAAGAACACTCGGTTTTCGAAAATATATTTCTATTCGAGTTTATCCTCATTTTAAAAAATAAAAAAAAAATTTCCTTCCAGAGCTGCAAAATTTTCATTTTTCGGAATTTGGCGAAATTTGGTAACTTCGGTTATTGTGGTATGGTCATGTAATGTGATATGCCATCATATTTGCTTAAATAAGCAATTCTTGACAAATTTTTTTTTGTCAATATATCAGTAACGGAAAAAGATATGTGTTGCAAGGTTTTTTACGTTCGAATTCACTATTTTTGGTCTCAGTGCGGTGAAATTGATTTAGCCACAAGTCGAGATTTTATTTGTGTGCATTTCATGAGTGAATTCAGCCCAAAATAAAGTAAGTATTATAGTCGAAGTACTAAAATTTGTTAGTAGATGAATATACTTTGTCATAAATAATGTGAATTCTTTATTTGCTGAAATGTGTTTTAATAAAAATAGCCCGAGTGTATTAAAACTGAAATTCGGGTAATGTGATATAGTCCAATTTGGTCCACCCAGCAAAGACATTACCTGTGCTTTTTGCAACAAGTCCTTACAAAGGGATACAAAGATTCAGACCTGAGTTCAATGTCTGCAATTTGGGTTTGGATTTAATTTGGGCTCACAATGATTGTATTCCAAGACGACAAGCAATTTTTGTACGTGAGTCAACTATCTGACTTTAATATGTTCTGCTTTTCGCTCATTGATACAGTTTAAATCTAGTTTCCTTTTTTATGGAAATTCAATTGAAAGATATAATGTTATTGTATTATTTTTTCCAACTGTTTTATACTTGTTATACTTTTCATGATCGTATATCACATTATCCGAACGCTGTATATCACACTATCCGCCAATTTAATTTAGAGGTGTCACTTGGCTTTTTTCCATCTCTTTGAAATAGCTTCAGATTGGCATATGCTATAGAGCTCCGAAGTTGTAATATACTGCACAATGCATCAACAAACCATAATACATAAAGAAATAGAAGCTATGCTATAAAAGTTACGTGTAATTTAAGATACAAAAATACCAATATCACAATACCCGAAGATACTATACACATAGGGAAGTATCGAAAAAAAACTTGCTGCTATTTTTTGAGCCCATATATAAGGAAAAAATCTTTGGTCTCTCCGCGAGTAGAGCTTTGTTTTTTCTAGTGTAACAGCTCAAATCCTTTGTTGTTTTCATTGCATTCACCTTAATACACTATAACTTGAAATTTTCAATGCAACTACATGAATTTCCATTGAAAAAAATTAATGAGAAAAAAAAAATTTCATTTATATTATTTTCTTAAACGAATCATGCACTGTTAGTAAGAGTAACTAATTATTGAAGCAAAATATTGTAATTATTTGCTTACAAAATACTTTGAAAATATTTAGACCAAAAATCAAATTTTATATTTTTTTTTCTCATGTAACAATTTAGATGTACAATCAAGCCCAATTTCCATGTGATCTTATCTTATTTTATCAAATATCAGGGAGGACATCACATGCTATTAAGATAGTAAATGTATGCTATTCACTCTCGCATTCTCCAAGCGCATTAGGTTCTGTTCGCATGCTTTTTCTTTCTTACAAAAATTTGATTTGATATCCCTGATATGGGATAAAATAACAAAAGATAAGATCACATGGAAATTGGGCTTCAGTCGCAACACTATTTCGTCACCTATATGAGTTTTCTCTAAACGTAATTTGTATGCAAGAAAGCAGAAACCATATCCCCTTGTTGAAGATAGGGTTGGCAGAAGTTTATTTCCAGATGTAAATATTTGCTTCTTGATTCGAAAAACTTTAAAAAGATTTAAATTTTTCGATTTGCAAAAAGTTTTATCCTAAATCCTACCAAAATCAGGTTTAACCTACCAACCTACCAAGAGGAAAAAAACCTACCTGATTTGGTAGGAAACTACCAAAAACGGCAACCCTGCCTAATGATTTCACCAGAATTAGAGCGGAGGCGGTAAAGCGGCGGAATATACGCTGTCAAAAAAAAAACGAGACACAATTGCGGCGTACCACGAACGACGGAGAATTCAGCTATTATTCATTTTGTAATTTTTTATCAATATTTTTTTATTTCAATAAAGTTATTTTCAGCTACTTCTTTTATTTAAGTTAAAATTACTTCGCGCAATTCGCATTTCAAACGTAAACTAAAGAATTGACACAAGCTGATTGGAAATGCAACACTGATCGGACGGTGAAAATAGAATTAAATTTAAATCGACGGCTAATCGTCGGCAGGTCACCAGTCGTACGTCGCAATTCTGTTCAATTTCACATGATCCAGTATGCTATAATTTTTGACAGCGTATATTCGTCGCCGCTTTACCGCCACCGCTCTTATTCTGGGCAAAGCATACCATTGACATTGAAGCATATTTCCCGTTAAACCCTGTCGCATCTATTTTTTCAGCTGAAGCTGTTGCAATTAATTTGATTGCCGTACAAGACACCTCCAAATTTCTTATTATTTCTGATAGTATTGTGAGTACTTCGTATCACTCAAATCGAAGGTACTCATTTATGTTTATTGTACGTATCGTTACATATAAATTTGTTATATCTTTTATACTTAAGATTTCATTATGTAACGTTTTGAAAAAAAAAGGAAAAAACTAAAGAAAATTTTGTAAGAAATATAAAATTTAACTTTTCAGTTAAAAAAAAAGAAAAATTAAAATATAAAGAAAAATTAAAAATATAAGACAATGTTCCTATAAAGGGAATAAAGACTAAAAATTAAAAAAAAAAAAAGAAAAATTAAAATATTAAAAACAAAGATCTCAAGTCAAAATATATTTTTTATTCAAGTACAATTTTAAAATAATAATATCAATAAGAAATCATGTTCCAAAGTACCTGTCAAAAAAAGATTTAAAGATCTCATATTACTTTAGTCTTTGTGTAATACCATTGAATCGTTTATAATATCCATTTATAATATTTAAACCTTTTATCTATTTATAAGAAAGAACAAGTTAAGGTGTTATCTTCGGCCAGGCCGAAACTCACATACCCTAAACTGCACTGAAAGTACCTTTTGATCAAATGTTTAGAAGACGTTGAAGAGGTTGAATAAGTCGAAAAAAATGTGAAATGTTAGAAAGGTTGACAGAGGTTGAAACATGATGAAAAAGTTGTAAATATATGCAAAATGTTGAAAAAAGTTGTGAGGTTGAAAAACTCTAAAAAAAGTGAACGAGGTTGAATAAATTTGAAACTATTTAAAATTGATGAAAAAGTCGAAAAAATAAAGAAACTTATGAAGAAAGTTGAAAGAGGTTGAAAAAGTCGAAGATATACATATAGAATATATTGGAAAAAGTTAAAGTGTGGAAAAAGTCGAAAGAATATGGAAAATGTTGAATAGATTGAATAAAAATGAAGAATTTGAAATATGCCACGCCCACTTCTCCAATCACGCCCACTTTTGGATCAAGAAATTATATTTGTGATCGACATCCTCATATTAAATTTCAGCACAATAGCTTGTATAGTTTGCGATATATGCTGCAGTTAAATTTAAAATTTAGGGCGGTGACACACCCACTGGCACAATCCACCCCGGTTTTGATCCAGAAATAGCTTTTCATAAGCAAACCCCTAACACCAAATTTTAGTATGATTGCTCATATATTTCGATAAATATGGCACTTACCGTATTTTTTTTTGTATGGGAGGTGCCACGCTCACTGTTTCTATTTCAGCCACTTTTGATTCAGATATACTCTATAGCAACTGAATCACTTTCATTAAATTTCATAGCAATTGCTGCAATAGTTTACTTAAGACAGCGGTTACAAATTTATGTTAATTTGGGAGGTGCCACGCCCACTGATGCAGTTCTGTCAAAATTAATTTATTTTTAAAGCCAATAGTAACTGACATCTATACACCAAATTTTATGAAGATTACTCTCTTAACACACTATCTACAACAATAAACGTTCTTTGCTTATATGGGAGGTTCCACGCCCACAGGTACTATTGGACCAAATTTTTGTAATAAAAGACCTTACAGCAGGTATATCTACCTCATTAAATTTCATTACAATTACGTTGTTCGTTCTCTTAATATAAGGTTTATAAATATTCTGGGCGGTGCCACGCCCTTAAACGAGTTTTTCAGTAAAGTGGCTGAGGTTGTATTGATGACTGCTTTCAGCGGCATCATCTCCAAGATTTTTATGAAAATCGTTTGTGCCAATTTCGAGATATGGGGTAAAACATACGAAAACGCTGCCTGAAAAAATTTTTGGCTCCGATTTGGGTGAAATTTGGCATGATTGTAGTATTGATGTCTGGCAATAAAAGTGTGTTTAAGATTTTCCCCTAATATTATTTGTTGCTCAGATACGCGGGTATGAAATTCACGATTTTCGTACTTTTTCAGAATAAGTGTTTTTTTCAAAAATTCATAGCTTACAGCAAACTTTATCAATTAATAATTGGTGAACGTACATTTTTAGGTTTTTACTTGTACTTTCAAGAAAAAAAAATTTTGATTTTGAAAAAAAAAAAAAAATTTCACAAAAATTTTGCGAATTGAAAAATATTTTTGCATTTTTTTTTTAAGAAAACCATATTTTAAAATTTTTTTTTTTTATTTGAAAAAAAAACTCTGATTTATTCTGCGCTTACTGCCGTAAAAATTTTCGTGGGAAAAAAATTATTTATATTTTTTTTTAATTTTAAAAAAAAATTAAAGAGCTAAAATTCTGTAAATTGAAATGAATTTTTCAATTCTTTTTTGAAAAATCCATTTCTGAATATTTTTTTGTTATTATAATTTTAGGTTTTTATTTGTACTTTTCAAAAAAAATACTGATTTTGAAAAAAAAAAAATTTTTTGCAAAAATTTTGAGAATTGAAAAATATTTTTGCATTTTTTTAAAAAAACCCATATTTTAAAAATCTTTTTTTTTATTTTTAAAAAAACTTTGATTTATTCTGCCCTTAATGCCGTAAAAATGTTTGTGGGAAAAAAATTATTTATATTTTTTTTTAGTTTTAAAAAATATTAAAAAGCTAAAATTTTTTAAATTAAAATGAATTTTTGAAGTTTTTCTGAATATTTTTTCGGTGAACTTCAGATTACAGCTTGATACGCAAGCATTAAAATGATATGCCATAACATGAGGGCAAGTAGTTTATTAAAATGTTTGAGCCGTGACCTATATGTGAAAGTTTCATTCAATTAGCTTTCTTGGTTTTCCCGTAAACCTGATTTCAACAGACGGACAGACAGACAGACAGACAGACAGATAGACGGATATCGCTAAATCGACTCAGGTGGTGACGCTGATCAAGAAAATATATACTTTTCCATACCTGCCACGCCCCCTTCGATGTGTTACAAACGGAGAGACAAAGTGAATATACCCTCGGTGTAGGGTATAAAAACAGAAACTTTCGTTTCAGTACGCTTATTCATCACTTCATAACTATTTTGCTACATCACTACCTGCAAAGCCTCACTGCAACAATAATACGGGCTTTTGAACACCAACGATAAGGGCTACAAGAAAAACTTCGAGTTTATGGTAGTCCTTTCCCCACCTATATGCGTCTTTCGCATTGTTTGACGTATTGTAAGCATAAGAAGAATAAAAAAAAAAAACAAAAGAACCAGGGGTGGTATCCGCTAAGGTGATAGTCGAATTTCGATTTTTGTATTGTCGTTTTTGAAAACGACACCTTAATAGCTATTACTTAAAAGCATGCGATAATCAAGTTGACAATCACCTTACAGAGTGCAAAAGTGCGATAATTGATAGTCAATTGTCAACTATCACCTTAGCGGATACCACTCCATGATAATTGTACCATAGCATGGTACCATGAAATTCAGCTATTCTGAGTGGCAGGTCTTCTTCTTTATTTTAATGCGTCCTTTTTTATTAAAATTAGCTAAGATGAGGCACCGACATTTCCAAATTACACACTCATAGCTAAAAGTGCGCGTTGTCAGATTTCTTGTCTTCTTTTGTTTTGTTTATTGTTGACATACATGATAGTTAATTTCACGGTTGCATTATTTGAATTTGACAATATAGTTCTGCCATGTATAATTGTTTCATAGTACCATGGGTGGATTACAAATGGTTTTGGTAGGTTTATGAGAAAAATTAGTAGAAAAAAAGCATTATGTGGCAACTCTGATTTCAACATAAATGTAGTAGAAGCCTCAGGCCTTATGATTTTTCACACCACCGTCTTTGGTCGGTCTCCTGGTACTCTATTATTATTAAACGAGCTAAAATTGTATGTTTATATATTGTAGCAAAATTTGGTTTATGTCAGAAAATTCTCGAAATAAAAACCAACAAAAGAAAACAACGATACTAGCTAGCATCACTGTCTGTATAAATGCTTTTTCACCATCTAGCGGAAAAAGTGCAGTTTTTGTACTAAAAATAATAAACTGAACAGACGCTGCAGTACACTATAAAAGTCGATAACCGAGAGAAATTATCGCCGTCGTACAACGCCATCTAGAGCATAATAGCAACATTCTGGATAGTTGTGAACTCAACGTCGATACGCCATTTAGAAGGTACTGGTAAATTATGGATAATGGTAGATTACACGCCATCTATTAGGTACTGGATTATTCGAGAAAGTGATGCCTGTAGTATAAAAGGGTGTCATCTGAGTTTTCGAACACAGTTGAATTTAAACAGTGAAGCAGAACAGTTGAATTCAAACAGTTGAATTCAAACAGTGAAGCAGAACAGTTGAATTCAAACAGTTGAATTCAAACAGTGAAGCAGAACAGTTGAATTTGAGCAACATAAGTGAACAGTTGAATTAAAACAGTGAAACAGAACAGTTTATTTTGAAAGTAATACAGTGTGATCTGTAATAAAGTAAAACAGTTGTCTATAAAGTGTTAGATTAATATTTGAATGTTAATGAGATAAACAATTGTACCGTGTAAAAACTAACTACACTCATCCCTCGCTTTGCGCGGGGGTTAGGGGAATGAAAAGTGTCGCGCAAAGTGAAACCGCGGAAAGTGAAGTGAGAACTTCATGCAATTTAGGGGGTTACGTTCCTGAAAAGAGAAATATATTCGACTAAAAGACATTCACGACACTGTAGCTATTATTTTGCTATACAAAATCATTTATTACCAAAAAAACATTTGTTTAAAATAAATAAAAAGGAACAACAAACAGTAATTCAAACAAAAGGAAAGTTACAAAATTCATTTATAATAAATAAAAATAATACATCTTACAACACATTTGTTGGTTGTTTAAAGAAATCAGTCACAACCGATTGCCTTACTTTTTTCGATTTTTCTAAATGAAGCTCCTGGTAAGGTGTTAAAGCAGCTCTTATGTTGCTTTCAAACGGTCTCAAGCGCCTGTCATCTGGATCAATTTTTACAGCTTCTTGCACCAGTTTTTCACCCAAAGCTAAAACATTTGCCAAGTTGGTCACCGTCATCTGTTCCTCTTGTGTAGACTGCATCCAATACTGTAAATTTTTTCCAAAAGATTAGAATGCTGTCAACACCATTTTCTTCATCATAAGCTTTAATCAACTCCTTAAATGTATGCTTTAGGTAGTTTATCTTAAAAGTTGAAATAACTCCTTGGTCCATTGGTTGAATTAAAGCAGTTGTATTCGGTGGTAAGAAGCAAACTTTAATGTTTGGATGCAAGTCAGTGAGAAATGCTGCGTTGTCCAAAACAAGTAAAGCCTTAAAAGAAATATTGGATTTTTTGCAATATTCCTCGACGTCAGCAGCAAAATGGACCGTTAACCATTCTTTGAATATCGAAGCAGTTACCCAGGCTTTTTTGCTCGACTTCCAGTGAACAGGCAAATTTGGCTTCTCGGATTCTCAGCTGTATGAATAACTAAAGGCTTGCATCTGAAACCTCCCTTAGAGTTCGCATATAACAAAATCGTGATTCGGTCTTTTGCCACTTTAAATCCCGGAGCAGAATTCTCCTCTTTCGAAATAAATGTTCTATTCGGCATGCGTTTCCAGTAGAGCCCTGTCTCATCTGCATTAAATATTTTCTGAGGAGAATACTCTCCGGCCTCGATGTTTGCTTCAAAAATTTCTGGAAAACGATTTGCTGCTTCCTGATCGGAACAAGCTGCTTCTCCTTTAAGCTTTAGGTTGTGAAGATGTTGCCTTTTTTTAAATTTATCGAAACAACCCTTACTTGCTGTAAATGGTTCTTCACACCCTACTTCACTTCTTAAACGCTGATGCAATTGCAAGGCCTTTTCCCGAATAACTGCTGTGCTTAAAGGCGTTCGGTTGGAAGTTTGTCGTTGCATCCATGCAGCTAAAATGTTTTCCATCCGTTCAACCAATGCCGATCTAACTCTTTTGCGAAAATTCGCTGGACTGCGTAACGGACGACTTTATACGGCCCTTATTTGAACCAATCGTTCGTACACTTGACTCATTTATCCCATATATTTTTCCCAAAGCAGACGGCTTCTCTCCATTTTCCAATTTCCTTATAATTTCTATTTTCTTAGCCAGGCTCAAAATTTTCCTTTGGTTTTGATTTAACTTTTTCCTTAAAAAAGTAAGGAGGACATTATTACTATAACAGATCATAGCATGCCTTGCTCGCGTAGAGGGAAGTCGCGGAAATTGAATTTTAGGTAGGCAAATGAAATTCGCGTAAAGGTGAATTAGCGCTAACAGAAGTCGCGCAAAGCGAGGGATGAGTGTATTGTGATTTAAATAAACCATTTTATAACTAAATAAGTTTGTGTGTTTTTAATTGTTACACAATCCAGTGATCGAACTCAGAAAAGTGTAAGAGATCGAAATTATCGTCAAAGAGACAGGAAATTTCGTAACAATATTTATATATGGCTGAACTTTATTTCGAAAACGGCTGCAGCGATTTTGATAAAACTTCGGGATTTCGTTCATATGTGAACAAAATTAAGATTGGACTAGGTTTAAAGTTTTTGAAGTTTCTAACAGTTTCTACCATTCAAGGTATTGCAACGAAATTTGGTAGACGAATGCATATCATAAATATCTTAAATGCTATCAAAAGTGGGCGGAATCGGAATAGTGGGCGTGGAATATTATAATAATTGAAAACTTTGATTCGATATTACTCGAAAGCGGCACCGAGGATTTTCATAAAAATTTTAGAGTTAATACCGCTGAATGAAGTCATTATAACAAGCTATGCCACTATACTGGCAAAAGTCGTTGAAAGGCGTGGCACAGCCCACAATATTTATAAACGTTATAATAAGAGAACTAACAACGCAATCGTTATGAAATTTGACATGTCAAATATACTGGTTTTTGGGTATCTTGTAACCAAAAGTGGGCGGAACGGCACCTGTGGGCGTGGCACCTTCCATACAAGCGAAAACAGTTAAATGCAACATTTCTTGTTCTATGAGATTAATATTTTTTAAATTTGGTATAGAGATGTCGGTTACTATGTTATAAGACCCTATGTAAGCGAACCCAACGCGGTCCGCACCGGCTAGCTAATCGGTTTTCAGGGAGGTTTCTTAACCCTCCGCGTTGGGCCGAGGGCATAACAATAAATTTCACTTCCACTTAAAGGTGGAAGTGAAATTTGAAAAAAAAGAGATAAAAAAAATCATATCCAAAATACAAAAAAATATACCAAAAAATCTATTTTCAAAAAAAAATTTCAAAATTTTATCCAATCAAAAAAAAATCTAAAATCTTTATACTCTATTTCTACAAATCGCTTCCACACGAAAGGGGGAGAGAAGTCGTGCCTCCCCAGGTACCCGCCCAACCTGTGCTGTCGATGCGACCATCAAAACGGCACCCACTTACGAATCATCGCTGCTCGACTCAATCACCTAAACATTTCGCCGTCAGGTTTGTACACCCCCCCTATTAAGAACAATTTACCAAATTTTCATAATCACATATTCACAACATTTTTATTACAATATAACTATTTCTTTGCAGGTACAAATTTTAGATCGCACTTGCACGACTACCAGAAGTAGGTTCTACTATAAATGACTGAATTATATCCTAGCCAAAAATACTCCAAATTATTCAAATTTTAAACTCAAAAATAGAATCACTAATTCTTTACAAAAACAGAATGTTCTTCCTATATTAGATATTGGCTTATCGCCTCGAATATTTAAAATTATAAACTTTCTAAACCTAGAAAAAAAATTTGAAATTTATGGAAATATTATATATGTAATTAAAAAAAAATATGCAAAAAATAATGTATGAGTATATAAAGATATGCAAAAAAGAAAATATAAAAATTTAAATATAATTATAAAAATATAAAAATTTAAATATAATTATGTTTTACTAATATCGACAAAAAAAAAATGTTCATAAAAAAAAACGTATGCGCATCCTAGGAAAAATTTCGAAAACTTCGGTTTAAATATCCGACTCACGACCGTTCCAAATTTTCACACGAAAGCAATTATTTCAAAATTTCTATCACCCGACAGAGCTCTAACGGTCGATCCGAAACGGTACTGAAAACGCACCACAAAATGAACGTTACTTAATTTCCCGCTCGTTTTTCCTCAATGCGTATAGATATATAACAAAAAGATATATGACATGGACAATAAAAAATATATAATTAAAAAAAAATATTAAAATTCAAAAATCTAAATTTTAGAACCGCCACTGTGCATAGGACATCACTTTCAGTTCGAAACTCCAATATTTGCACGTTCGAACTTTATTTCTGCCATCGGTTTAATCCTGAACTTAGCTTTCGCGTCTTCGGACTTAAATTTGACCTGAACCCGATTTGGAAGAATTTCAAATTATATTTGCGTTGAATTCTCCAATCACGTATATGACTAGGTTCTTGCACACGAATTAAATCTACACACGTAATTTAACATATAAAAAAAAATTGGAAATTGATTGTGGCTTACGGACATTGATTGCAGCACTTCTTCAACCACCTTCTGTCACGCCGGCCTTTTTCCTTCAGCCACACTAGTATTTCACAATTAATAAAAAACACGCCAATTAATGCCAATTTAGCTACAGTTAGCAAAATTTCATTTCTACTTACATCTAATTTCCAAAATTTTCCCTTGTAATTTTTCTGCTGTGTTGCTGCTGAGCTGCCTTCCTTTCTTTAGCTTGTGCGCGCCTTCCTGTTCATGAGAACAAATTTTTTCTACTTTATTGCACACAAAAACGTTAAAAACTAAACCTTTGGTAGCCTTTAATTTAGGAAGAGGTTTCCTGGACACAATTCGTTTTTTAAATCGGCTCAGTTAAGCTAGGCACAAGTTTACTGCAAATCATTAATTTTAAAAAAAAATTTAAGACCGACAAATTAAAAAACTTTACAATTTTAAAAACTTTTAACAAAATAAAAATTTACATTACATCAGTTTGATGCAGCAAAGCGCGACTTGCTCTTATGACGGTGGTTTCACTTTTAAAATTTTATGCGCAAACAACTCGTCGTCAAGCTAAATAATTCGGCAGGTCAGGTCACAAAACCAAGGACAAAATTTCTCCAAATACATATCTTAGTACATAACTTATATTTAATAACATAAACTAACTTCATAACGTATACTCATACTAATCCTAACAAACACCAAAGTTCTTTGACCTATATTACTTCTCTCATACCAACTAATATCCAAGCCACCAACCTCAGTTCTAACACCCACTCAATTAGGTTAAATGTTGTAGCAACATTTATAGCTATATAAGAATATTTGGTAACACCGATAATACTATCACGCACTAAAACCCTCACAAATACGATCTTACCAAACCTTTCGCATGGCAACGTCATATTGAGTACTCTCGCTCTTTCTGCTCTCATTGCTATGAATGAAAATAATGATGGCAGTCATCGCAGTAGTTCAATTCCAATGGTTAACGCAAGCTATCAAATCATACCTGCACCTGAAATGTCAAATTATTAACAACCCGACATGTCGAATGTTTGTGAACTAGTTTTGACATAAGAAGCACAACTACTTTTGACATCGCATATACCCCTAAAATGAACCATAGTTGTCACCATAAAGTGCCGGTCGCTTGACATAAGCGAATAAAAATAAACAATGCAATTTAAAGTGGAATTGAATTCATTTTAATAATAAAAAAAAAATAATAAAGTGTTATTTAGTGAAATGTTTGCTTCTGAAGCTATTGAAACTGCAACAACTATAAGCTTTGAAACTAAATGGATTTCGATGGGATTGCATCAGTGGGCACCTCTCCTACATGCAAAAAATGTTAAGTGTTATATTTAGTGTGCTATGGGCGTAATTTTTTTAATATTTGGTGTAGAGATGTCGGTTACCATAAGCTTTGAAACTAAATGGATTTCGACGGGATTGCATTTGTGGGCGTGGCACCTCCCATACAAGCAAAAAATGTTTAAGGCTACATTTAGTGTGCTCTGGGAATCAAATTTTTTTAAATTTGGTGTGGAGGTGTCGGTTACCATAAGCTTTGAAATTAAATGAAAATCGACGAGTTTGCATCAGTGGGTATGGCACCTCCCATATAAGCAAAACACTTTAAATGTTATATTTAGAGTGCTATCGGAGTAATATTCTATAAATTTTGTGTAGAGGTGTCGTTTACTATAAGCTTTGAAATTATATGAATTTTGATGGGATTTCATTAGTGGGCGTGGCACCTCCCATACAAACTTATAACGTTGATGCCATATTTAGCAAACTGAAGGAGTGATCCTAATAAAATTTGGTCTCAATATATTCAGCATCATTCAACGAGTTTTTCAACGTCTTTCAACTGCTTCATTATTTTTCAACCTCTTTCAACTTTTCTCAACGATTTTCTACATTTTTCAAATATTTTCAACGCTTTCAATATTTGAATGACTTTTTCAACCTCATTAAACTTTTTTCGAGTTTTTCAACCTCTTTCAACATTTGTCAACCTCTTTCAACTTTTCTCAACATTTTCCATATTTTTTCGAATTTTTCAACCTTATTCAACTTTTTTCGAGTTATTTAACCTCTTTCAACTGTTTCAACATTTTTCAACTTCTTTCAACTTCTTTCAACTTTTCTTAACATTTTCCATATTTTTTCGAATTTTTCAACCTTATTCAACTTTTTTCAAGTTATTCAACCTTTTTCAACTGTTTCAACATTTTTCAACTTCTTTCAACTTTTCTCAACATTTTCCATATTTTTTCGAATTTTTCAACCTTATTCAACTTTTTTCGAGTTATTCAACCTCTTTCAACTGTTTCAACATTTTTCAACCTCTTTCAACTTTTTCAACTTTTCCATATATTTTCGAATTTTTCAACCTTACTCAACTTTTTCCGAACTACTCAAACTCTTTCAACATTTTTCAACCTTTTTTCAACACTTTTCATATTTTTCGAATTTTCCAACATTATTCAACTTTTTTCGAGTTATTCAAACTCTTTCAACTTTTTCGATATTTTTCAACCTTTTCAACTTTTTTCAACACGTTCCATATTTTTTGGACTTTTTCAACCACATTCAAGTTTTTTCGGCTTTTCAACCTCATTCATCTTTTTCCGAGACTTTCAACTTTTTTCGAGCTTTTCAATCTCTTTCAACGTTTTCAAAATTTTAATATGCCATCGAGTTTATCAAACTTTTTCACCTGCTTCAACCTCTCTCAATGTTTTTCAACATTTTGCGCAAAATACATTTGAGCGCAAAACAACATTCTATTAATGCTACATAATTTCTATTACGCGGTCCATTTGATTTTGACTCATAAATTTTATTTTATTCCTTATAAATTTTCAAAGTTGTAAATACATAATATGTATGCGAAACTAATGGACGGCCCTTTACAGCACCGTTTTACAAAAGTATTTAGTTACAATACTCATTTAATGAAGATCAGCTAAATCTAATTATAAAGATATTTTCTAATGATGAGGGCATAACAAAAAGTACTTTTCAGTATTGAAAAACTAAATTGGAAAGAGCTATTTTTGTATCATGTTGCTTATCCCTACCTCTTACTCTTCCTTAGGGTGCAATCTATATCGTGGTGCAATCTATATAAATATCGAATTTCACCAAAATCGGTCCATTAGTTTAGCTGTGAAAACATATTTTCCTATTGGGGGCGTAGCACCGTCCACTTTAGACCGAATACCTTTTCTCAAGATTCAATGTACTTCTGTACCAAATTCCATAAAAATCGGTCCATTAGCTTAGCAATAAAAACGATTTTCCTGTTCGGAGCAGTACCACGCCCACCAAAAGAACATAGAATTTTCAGAAATGTTTTTAAGGGTTCAATCTATATCCAAACTAAATTTCATCACATTAGTTTAGCCGTGTAGATGATTTTTCTTGTTAGGGGCGTGGCAACGTCCACTCTAAACAAATATCTTTACTCAAGGTTCAATTTATCTCCATATCAAATTTCATAAAAATCGGTGAAGCATTTCAGCCGTGACATCGTTTTTTTTCCATTAGGGGTTAATGCGTTTTGTATGGGGGAATCATGTTAATATGTTCACTTTATTTTACCTGCCTTAACGGCAACTTATACACCTGATTTTTTTTTCTGCACATCTATGGAACAGTACCTTTCCAATGATATAAGTTTCATTCCCCTCTCATTATAGTAAATACTAAAAAAGTGTACCACAAGATTCGATGTTCACGTATTAATATATAGATATTTATATACATATAATTTTAGCTCGTTTAATAATAGTAGAGTACCAGGAGACCGACCCTAGTTCGGTTTTTCGTTTTGAGGTTTAGAAAGTCGAAAAAATATGCAATATTTTGAAAAAGTGAAATGAGGTTAAATTACATATGTCGAAAAATATGGAAAATATTTAAAAAGATGAAAGACCTTGATAAAATATGGAAAATGTAGTAAAACGGCAAAAGAGGTTAAGAAAGCTGAAAAATGTTCGAAAATTCGGAAAATATGAAAAAGATTGAACAAACATCAAAAAATTTTGAAACAGGTAAAAGGCTGAAAGAATCAAAAAACATGGAGAATGTTGAAAAACTCGAATAAAGTTGAATGAGGTTGAAAACGTCGAAAAAATTTGGAAAATGTTGAGAAAAGTTAATTGGGGTTGAAAAATGTTGAAACAGTTGAGAGAGTTGAAAAACTCGAAAAAAGTTGAATGAGGTTGAAAATGTCGAAATATGGAAAATGTTGAACTGAGTTGAATGAGGCTGAATATATTGAAACCAAATTTTATTAAGATCACTAATATAGTATACTTAATATAACATAAAATGTTTTAAGCTTGTATGGGAGGTGCCACGCCCACTAATGAAATCCCGTCAAAATTCATATAATTTTAGATCTTATAGTGACCGACACCTCTACACCAAATTCAAAAAATATTACACCAATAGCACACTAAATATGGCATTTAACGTTTTTTGCTTATATGAGAGGTGCCACACCCACTAATACAATCTCGTCAATTTTCATTTAATTTCAAAGTTTATAGTAACCAACACCTTTGCATGTATGGAAGGTGCCACACCTACTGATCTAATCCCATTAAAATTCATTTAACTTAAAAGGTTATAGTAATCGACATCTCTTTGGCAAAATATTATTAGGATCACTCATACAGTGCACTAAATATAGCCTTAAACGTTCTTAGCTTGTATGGGAGGTGCCAGCCCACTAATGCAATCCCGTCGAAATTCATTTTATTTCAAAGCTCATGGTAACCGACACTACTATACCGAATTTGAAAATCCTCCCATAGCACACTTAATATAACACTTAACATTTTTTGCATGTTCGGGAGGTGCCACGCCCACTGATACAATCCCAACGAAATCCATTTATTTTCATAGCTTATAGTATCTGACATCTCTACATCAAATTTCAAAAAGATTACTTTCATAGCACACTAAATATAGCATTTTACTTTTTTCGCATGTATGAAAGGTGCCACGCCCACAAGTGCGGTTTCGCCCACTTTTCGTTACGAGTTACCCAATAGCTAGTGTATCTTATATGTTAAATTTCATAACGATAGCGTTGTTAGTTCTCTTATTATGACGTTTGTAAATATTGTGGGCTGTGCCACGCCCTTTAACGAGTTTTGCCAGTATAGTGGCATAACTTGTTATGATGACTGCTTACAGCGGTATTGTCTTCAAAATATTTATGAAAATCGTAGGCGCCGTTTTTGAGTAATATTGAATCAAAATTTTCAATTGTTGAAAGATGCCACGCCATCTTCTACAATTCCGCCCACTTTTTCTACCGTTGAAGATATTTATGATATGCATCATTCTACCAAATTTCATGAAAATATCTTAAATAGTTTGCGAGATATCACGTTAGAAAAATTAACGTTTGGGGCTGTGCCACGCCCCTTTTAGAGTCTTGAAAAACTTAAAACCTAGCCCAATCTTAATTTTGCATGAAATCACCAAGTTTCATCAAAATTGCTGCTGCCGTTTTCGAAATAAAGTTCTGTCATATACATATTTACATATATTCATATAAACATATAAACATATTTATAAACATACAATTTTAGCTCGTTTAATAATAGTAGATATGATGTCTCGACAATATTGTCAGAAGTCAAACATATTTCAATCACAATACTTACTTACTTACTTAGATGGCCATAACAACCCGTTGTCAGGTTACGGTCGACCTCATTAGGTCTCGCCAGGCGCCTCTGTTTTGCGCGCCTTCTCCAATCGTTAATGCCAAGCGCGGTTTGTGCTTCCTCAGCTTGGTCTATCCACCGGAGGCATGGTCTCCCTCTTCGTCGTTGACTAGGGACCTTCCCTTCGAATACCTTTTTCGCTGGAGCTTCTTTATCCATACGATGGACATGACCCAGCCGGCGTAGTCACTGTATTTTTATACGCTTAACTATGTCAATGTCGGCGTAGAGCTCATACAGCTCGTGATTCATTCGAATGCGATAGTCGTCGCCAACTCGAACAGGACCAAAGATTTTGCGGAGAACTTTCCTCTCGAACACCCCAGAAGCGGCTGCGTCTGTTGTCGAAACCACCCATGCCTCAGCGTCATAAAGAAGCACAGGTAGAATGAGCGTCTTGTAGAGTGTTAGCTTTGTCGATCGAGAGAGAGCTCTGCAACGTAATTGCTTACTGAGACCGTAGTAGCACCTATTAGCAATTGTTATTCTCCGCTTAATCTCCAGACTGACATCATTGTTGCTGGTTACGGCAGTGCCAAGGTAAATGAATTCCTTGACAACTTCTAATTTACAGTTGCCCGCTGTAACATGAGAGTCTAGATCCCGTGCTCTCTTGTTGTTGTTAGTAGACATCATGTATTTCTTACCGTCAAACCCACTTTGACTGATTCCTTTTCAATAGCAGTGAAAGCAGCAGTAACATCTCTCTTACTCCGACCGATAATATCAATATCATCAGCGTACGCAAGGAGCTGAACACCTTTGAAGAAAATGGTGCCATTATGATGCACACCGGCTTTTCGTACGATCCCCTCCATAATGAAATTGAAGAGATCGCACGAGAGCGGGTCGCCTTGTCTGAAACCTCGCTCGGTATTAAAAGTTCCGGAGAGGTCATTCCCTACCTTGACGGAGCTAAACGTATTGCTCAACGTCATCCTGCAGAACCTTATCAACTTTGCAGGTATACCGAACTCAGACATTGTTGCGTATAGGCAATCCCGCACTGGGCTATCGAACGCAGCTTTATAATCGACGAAGAGATGGTGAGTGTCGATTTGATATTCATGGGTTTTCTCCAGGATTTGGCGTAGTGTAAAAATCTGGTATATGGTGGACTTACCAGGTCTAAAGCCACACTGATAGGATCCGATCAGTGTTTCTGTATACGGCTTCAATCTTTCACACAATACGTTCGAGAGGATCTTATATGCGATGGAAATTAGACTGATACCCCTGTAGTTGGCGCAGATTATCGGGTCTCCTTTCTTTATTACAGGACAAAGCACGCTGAGATTCCAATCGTCGGGCATGCTTTCCGCATCTTATCAATTCATCGCCACCAGCTTTAAACAACTCAGCTGGCAGGCCGTCAGCACCCGCTGATTTGTTGTTTTTGAGTCGCTGGATAGCAACTCGAACCTCTTCATGGCTAGGTGATGGTACTTCCACTGTGTTATCATCGATTGGTGATATCGTACTGCATTCTGTCTGGGCGGAATTGGTGGAATCATCGCCCGTAAGCAAGTTGGAGAAATGCTGCCTCCATAACCTCAGTACACTCTGTGTATCTGTAACCAGATTTCCATTTTCGTCTCTACAAGTGGATGCTCCGGGCTTGAAACCTTGAGTTAGACGCTTAACTTGTTGATAGAATTTTCGTGCATCCTTCTTGCCCTGGTGCACCTCAAGTTCCTCACGCTCACGCTTTTCCTGCTCCCTTTTTTTACGTCTGAAAATGCGCCTCTCTTCCTTCCTCTTTTCGCGGTAGTTTTCTCGCATGGCTCAAGTTGCGGCTGACTGCAACGTCTTCTTGTATGCGGCGCTTTTTTCAGCAGTCGCATTGCGACACTCCTGGTCATACTATTGGTTTCAAGGTTGTGGGCGTCGAAAACCAATGACTTCCTCGGCAGCAGCGCGCATGGAGTGGGAGATGTGTGTCCAAAGTCCACCGGCGTCGTCGGTTCCAGAGGTTGGTTGGTTGAGCTTAACCGAGAGTTGAGTGGAGTATGCCTCGGCAGTCCGTTGTGATTGCAGCTTGGCAACGTCCAGCTTTCGTTGCATGCCCGTGCGTACATTCTTCGCATTGCATAGCCGCATGCGGATCTTAGTTGCAACAAGATAGTGGTCGGAGTCAATGTTGACCCCCCGAAATGTACGCACATCCAGAACGCTTAAAGCGGGCCTTCCGTCGATAACAACATGATCAATTTGATTTTTCGTTTTTTGATCCGGGGATAGCCAGGTGGCCTTGTGAATGTCGAGGTGTTGAAATCTGGTACTACTAACTACCATGTTTCGCGCCGCGGCGAAGATGATCTGTCTCAGACCGTTGTTTGAAGTGGTCTCGTGGAGACTGAGCTGACCGACTGTAGCGCCAAAGATGCCTTCTCTTCCGACCTTCGCGTTAAAATCGCCGAGGACTATTTTTACATCGTGGGTCGGACAACGGTCATACACGTCCTCTAGGCTCGCGTAGAAGTCATCCTTGGTGGCATCGTCCTTTTCCTCCGTCGGGGCGTGCGCGCAAATTAGGCTTATGTTGAAGAATTTTGCCTTGATACGGATCGTAGCCAACCTTTCGTTTATTGGCGTGAACCGGGAAACTAGGTGGCGTAATTTTCGTCTTACAACGAATCCGCAACCAAATTTGCGCCTCTCGTTCGTCCGTTTAGAGCAGCCTTGTCCTTTCCATCGCATCTCCTGGATGGCGGTGATGTCAGCCTTTATTTTTGCGAGGGCTTCCGCCAGTTGGATAGTTGCACCTTCCCTATGGAGGGTCCCTATGGAGGGTCCGGACATTCCAGGTGCATATCCGTAAATCATTGTCCGTTTTTCGTTTGCAGTGGTCGTCATCGTAGTGGGGGCTATTATCCGAGGCTGATTTGGTTTTCATTGGAAATGATGATAATGTGTGGTGGGACCCAAACCCTACGCACACATTCCAAGTTTTAAGTCTAGGAGAGACTCGCCTTCTCACAACTAGCTCACCCCCGGACGGGTGTCCAAGGGATCTCCAGAGGATACTTGGCCAAAAAGGCCGGAAGTTTGTGAGCTGCTTGAACTGCTTGCAAAAGAATCATCCCTGGCCACTCTAAAGTGAGTGGATATCAGCAACTTTTCCCACTTACGTGGACTTCTACAAGCAGCTCCTCCTCAATCACAATATACATAGCTTAAAAGCATTGTTTTCTTATATCAAAATAAAGGCAAAACCACCCAGTTATATTAGTTGTTAAGTTTTCAAAAGAATTTATTCAACATTTTTTTATGTTTGCGGTAAAAAAAGGGTTAAGGCTCCGGTACATAGAAGGCAGCGCATTCATCGAGAGCATCAGATGCGACTAAAGAACAGAACTGGGACGAGCGATTTTTCTTGTTTTCCTATACGTTTGTAGTGAGTACAAAATTGACACTAGAAAATTTATCGCAGAGAAATAGAAAAAATTAAATTTTTTTGTGCGATTTGACACTAAAGAAAAATCGTACGTCCCAGTTCTGTTTAGCTCTTAATGCGTGTGGTGTCACATAGAACGCGCGCTTTTATTTTGACAGTTTTTATAGGCTTTTTATTTCTTTTTTCGCTTTTAATTTTTTTTCGCAAATTATTTTACCGCACGCAAATTTTCAATAATTTATTTCATTAAATTTACATTTTTTTCATGCCACTGTCAGCGGTACCGGTCTTAAGGCCTCAACTCCTAGTCAACAAAACAAAAAAAATGTAGAAGAAAAAATAACAGTATTTATAAAACATTTACGTAAAGCTGCTAACAATTAAAAGATACATTAATAAACAGTGAAATATTGAGATTAAATTAATAAATAAACTTTACTGCACATTTAAATCAGTCAAATTTACCGAGAAAGTAAAAAGTCCAGAAGTCCTAGGTGTTGAAACTGATGGTGGTTTTGGATCAGGTAAAATCATGGCTATGTCGCTGATGAACACAGTATGTTTATCTTCAGTACTTGGAAAAACAAATGACCATGACGATCCTGCTTTCTTTCTGAGATAGGAGACTTTGAATTCGGTACCGCAATAGTGGCTTATAACTTTTCCAACGTAATAGGAAACGCACTTTTTCATTTCAAATTTGACTAAAATAAAACTGTTGACTTTAATGTTTTCTGGTGTTACTTCAATTTTTTTTTCCACTTGAGATTCATCTTCATCAGTTTCGAGCAAGGATGTTGAGCTTTCTCTCAAGCTTATTTCCGATCCTTCAGCTTCCGAATCATCACTATCTTCTTTCTTTGCCTTCTTTTTTTTGGCTTCGAATTAAAATTCAATAAAACACGCTTCATTTTCCTAGCTCTAGCTCTTCTTTCTTGTTCAATTTTTTTTAATTCCTTAATTTTGTGTTTCTCTTTAAGTTGGTTTTTTCAGGTGTGTCGGTATATATCCGTGATTTTCCTGGTTGTCTTCCCTTATTCGTTTTGATTTTTCTAATAGCAGTTGGAAATGGTTTAATTGTCTCCGGCGTTACAACAATGTGAGCTTGTACGATTGGGTGTATCAGAGTTGGTTGATCAGCGGAAGGTTCTTGTATTTCCAGATGTGCTGAAATGAATTGCTCACAGGTTCCACCTATAGATTCTTGCAGACTTTGAAGAGCGGCGGAAGGCGATGGCTCACAAGGACTAGCGAGAATGGATTGCGATGTACTTTGTGCCAGATTTTCATTGTTCGCACTTTGAACAGATGGTAAATTTTCTGAGTTGGTTGAAGTATACACTTCCGTCGGAGCAAAATCATCATCATTAAAAGCTAGTTTATTAAAAGGCCATATACCTGGCTTAGTGAACCCACATATGATATTTTTCGCAGTAAATGATTCGAAATATGCTATTTTTACCAGTTTGGGGATATTATATATGCTGACTGTTTTTCCAGGATTCATCAAGTGCCAATTATTGAAGGATGTTTTCAATTTAGATTTAAATGACCCGAACTTTCCAACATCCAATGGTTGTAGACGGTGAGATGTGTGTGGAGGAAAAGATAAATAAATTATACCATTTTCTCGAGCATAATTAATTGCATCAACGCTGATGTGGCTTTCATGATTGTCGCAGAGTAAAAATATTGGGTTGTTTTTTGAACATAGCGTATGCTTTTGAATAGGTTTTAAGACAGAAACAAATATTTCAGAATTTGTCCAGCCACTCCTAGTTACAGCCCCGAGACTTCCTTCAGGCGCACCTTCAATAAAATAATCTTTATAATGCACGCGTGGAAATACAAATAGTGGCGCAATAGTAATTCCGCTTGCTGAAATAATGCCTCCAAAAGTTACAAGCTCACCTCTTTCAGCTGAAACAATTTGACCGACTTGCTTTTGTGTTTTTGGTGCCAAAACTTTGAGAGTATCTAAAACCGTGGACACTCCAGACTCGTCAAAATTAAATATGCAATCTGCAGTAAAAGTATGTCGCTCCAATACATTTGTCAAGTTATTGTAGAATTGCTTTATAGCTGTTTTATTAAAAGCGAAGGATCTAGCAGCGCTGGTGTTTTCCGGTTTTCGCAAACTTAGGTTGGTGTTTCTTTTCCTAAATATATGCATCCAATCTATTCCTGCCATTTTGTTTGCATCCCACTTCTCTGGATACTTTAACTTTAAAGCTTTAGCGTACTCGTACGCCAGTTTTCGGACTTGAATTATTGTGAGCCATAATGCATTTTACAAGATTTTATAAGATAGTCGTTCAAAAGTGTCTCTTCTTCTAAAGAAAACACCTGAAAGCTTGTAAGCTTAGAGTTAAAAATTCGAATACTAGAACCTTCATCACCATCTTTCTTTTTAATTTTTTTACACGACTTTCCAAAGTTGATGCTTTTACATTATATATACTTGCAGCTTTTCTATATCATAATCGACCTTGTATTACATCATCTATAGCTGATTTCATCGATCCTTCGTCCACTTCTTTGCTCTTTGTTTCCTTCTTTTTGTATTTTCGCACCATAGCTCTGTAAAAATTTAGTTAAATCACACATAAATATGTATTTTTACAGGAGGGGCACGTTCGTACGCGTCCTAGGGGCACATTCGAACGCGTACCAATGTGTCCCCTCAATGCTGTCTGAATGTACCCCTGGTCTAGATAAATCTTAAAAAATTACCTCTTGTCCAGATACAGTGGATCAAAGTTATAATGGAACAGCATTAACAAAAAAGTTTCTTACTAAATAGTAAATTAACTAGATATTTTTTTACAAATTTAAAATCTATTTTAGAAAGTGTATTTATTTATTATCAACAAAAATTTTTTATAAAATCAGCGTTTTTTTTTTAAAAAAATAACGAAAAATGAAAATGCATGGAACTCTGTCACAAAGTTATAATGGAACACCTTGTGAATAATCCACAAATTCGCTACCAAAACTACAGCAAACTTAATTTTCGTGTCATATCGTGTGGTATAGTTAAGGGATCATCCGATAATTCATATTACTCATTAACGATTAATATTTTTATTTCCGTAATAAGCGAGATGGCGCCGCGCGTTATGAAAACCTCGGTTAATCAAAGAGAAATTTAATTCGGTTGTCAAAGTCAGGCTAATTAGTGCCAAATATCAGTGAAACTATTAATCGTCCTCCAACAACTGGTTTAAACATAATTAAGCTATATGAAAATACCATAAACTTAAGAACAAGGCCAAACCGAGTACTAGGGAAATATTTAATGCGTCAGATAAATTTTGAATAATAAAAGAAATTAAGAAGAATCCCCATATTAGTGTCCCAAAATTGGCATCTGAAGCCGAAAAGTATCTTAAAAAGAAAGCTAGCCATGAAACAATTAGAGACGTGCTTAGAAGACATCTGTTTAATAGACGAGTAGCTAGGAAACAAACATTCGTGTGTAAGGCAGCAGCTAAAAAATTACCACATAACTAAAAAAGCGGAGTGGATAGCAGCCCTAAATGAAAAATGGGGCAATATCCCAGTTTATTTATGTCGTAAGTTGGTAGAGCCGATGCCAAATGGTTTGAGAGTTATTATACAACTAAAAGGACTACCTATTAAATATTAAAAACAAATTAAGTCCTTTAATAATACAAATTTTAATGTGAATTTCTTTGGTGTTCCATTATAACTTTGTGACAGAATTCCATGTATTTTAATTTTTCGCTATTTTTTTTTTTTAAACGCTAATTTTATAAAAAAATTTTGTTGATTATAAATGTCTATTAAATACACTCATCTCAAATAAATTTTGAAATTGTAAAAAATATTTAGTTAATTTACTATTTAGTAAGAAACTTTTTTGTTCGAACAGTTCCATTATAACTTTGATCCACTGTAAGTATAACCTGCGAAATATCAACTATTCAGACACCGCCTTATAGAATTTGTCTTCTAATTGACGTAAAAACCTGATTGAAAAAATAAAATCACGAGTCACAACTAGGGCTACCAGATGGCATACTAAAGTAGCAAATGTGTTACCTTTGCAAGGCTGTGTTACTTTGCTACTTTTCACTTGAAATGTGCTACTTTTGGTTGAAATGCGCTACTGCATTTTTGGTCATCAAAAATATTTCTAGAATATTTCTAGGGAATTAAAAAAAAATTTCGATTTCATTACAACACTGCAATAATATTTTTGGTTTTCATTACTAAATTGAAATTTGATATGTGCTACTTTTGTAAGCAGGCCATCATCTGGTAGCCCTAGTCACAACACAACCGTTGACTTCGAGTAAAAAATTACTAATGAAGCGCGAAAACAGATACTTGCCGATTGCTTGACTCGTTGCAGCGTGACTGTAGCAATGACCAGTGAATAAAACGGCGGCTGCATTAGCTACACACTTGTGGTGACTTAATATTGCAAGAAACACTATACACAAAAAAACCTTATTATGTTTAAGTTTATTTGTTATAATTATCATTTTTTTAAAAAATCAAAAATTTGTCTTAAAAAAAAATATTTTTCATTAAAATAGAAAAATAATTTTCAACAAAACTGTAATGAAATAAAATTGTAGCTAAATAAAATTTATATAAAAATAAATTTAAAGATTATTACTACATCCTATATTGGCGAACCTGCCTACGAACCCCATCCCCAGCACCACAGCCTCAGCAACAAAAACAGCCGATGCCACAACATTCCATACAGTTTCCACATACGACATTAACAGCAGCATCAACGACAGTTTCCACAAACTGTTATACGACATTAACAGCAGCATCAACAACAGTATCAACGGCAGCATCAACGGTAGCATCAACGGTAGCATCAACGTTAGCTATATCATCACCACCAGCATCGTCACAGCGTCCACATCTGCAACAGCAAATATTTTTCTACAAAAAGCACGTCAATCTGTAGAGAATAATCAAGATACGTCATCATCATCTTCATGATCACCATCGTCGTCATCGTCATCTTCGCCATCAAATTCTCCATCGAATTCAACACCTTCATCACCATCGACACCATTACTTGCAGTGATAAGCAACTTACCAGCGCGTAGTCGATTTTTTTTCCTCGACCTGATCAAATTTCAACAATATCAATAGGAGCAACAACAGCAATAATAAATTTCGATAAGTATCTAGCTTTTAAAACGAATGTTAAACGATAAGGTCAGAAGATACTTATGGTTTAACATCTCGTAGGCACTACACTGCACGTAGGTAAACAAAATTGTTAGGTACACATTAGAAAATTTACAAGACATGAGTCTTACGCGAACACCCAACCACCCCTCTTGCACCCCCACACGCTCTTACCCTCTCCCAGACTCCTCTCACTTCGGCGAAGGCGACCATCGCCAGCCTTTAATAAATCTAGAATCTGAATTAGTCAATCCATTCGATGCACCAATGCATGCCGAAATTCACGCAACATCAGTTAAATTGCCACAGTTTTGGACTACGTGTCCCGACGCATGGTTCGCCCATGCGGAAATTCAGTTTCAGTCAAAGGCAATTTCGACTGATAAGACAAAATACGAGTACCTGGTCACGGCTCTACCTCAAGAGGTAATAGTCACAGTGCTCGATTTCATTCAAAAGCCTCCTACCACAAACTTGTATCAAGGCTTAAAGAAAATTTTGATCGATCGGCACTCTTTAAGTGAGAGCAAGAGGTTCGACAAAATATTGTCTGACACGGAGATGGGAGACCAGAAACCATCTCAATTCTATAGGTCACTTCTTATGTTAGCGGGCTCAACAGTCGATAGCGACTTAATTTACAGAATATGGCTTCGTAAGCTTCCCAAGAGCCTTAACATTGCTTTGACCGGATCTGGTCATAGAGAACTGGACGATCAGTTAAAACTCGCGGATAACTTGTGGGAAGTTATTTCAGAATCAGAAGTTTCTGTAGTTAATAACAATTCCCGTCACACGGTGAGATCCGTTCCTAACTCAGAGCTAACGATGGTAACGCAGATGTTTGCAGAAACCACGTCCAAGATTTTAGAAAGTTTTAATAAACTCTCACTCGAGGTTCAAGAACTGAAAAGCGAACGATACAACCGTTCACGTTCTAATGTAAGAAACTCTAATTCCAGAGGTTTTTCAAGGCGTTGATCTCCTTCGAGAGGTGTGTCACAACAACGACGCGCCAACTGGGTATGTAGATACCACTTTAGATTCGGTAGTGTAGCTAGACGATGTGAACAGCCATGCGCGTTCGTTCAAAACGACACAGAACACAATTCAACAAACTAAGTGACTCCATCATTGCGACGGCTAATGATGGAAATCAAACTACACTGACACGCCGTTTATTTATTTATGACAACGACAACAAAATTAACTTCCTGATAGACAGTGGGGCGGAAGTATCAGTACTTCCAGTAAAAAAGTTCAAAATAGACAAAAAAAATTCCGACTTGATTCTAACAGCAGCGAACGGTAGCACGATTTCAACTTTCGGTAAGAAATTACTAAATATTAATTTAAAACTTAGACGCAAATTCCCATTTACATTTATATTGGCAGACATTTCAAGACCCATCATAGGAGCAGATTTCTTAACGAAATATGGGCTCTTGATAGACCTGAAACACAAGAAACTAATCGATCCACTGACAAATCTATCCGTTAACGCGATCACTGCATTCACCGAAACTTCACTACCCAAATTAATTACACTAGACAACAGGTACACAAAAATACTCAAAAACTATCCATCATTAACAGCAGATCCTGATTACAACAAACCACTTAAGCACACAACAGAACACCACATCACTACAGAAGGACAGTTACCATTTTCAAGACCACGACGTTTGGACTCAAATAAATACAAAATCGCAAAACAAGAGTTCGATTTTTTAATCAAATCAGGTATATGTCGTCCATCAGACTCCATGTCAGCATCTCCACTACATCTCGTTCCAAAGAAAGATGCAAATGACTGGAGACCCTGTGGCGACTATAGAAGACTAAATGCGATTACAGTCCCAGACCGTTACCCTCTACCACATATTCAAGACCTATCTATTGACTTACACAACAAAAACATATTTTCGAAATTAGACTTGGTAAGAGCATACCACCAAATTCCCATGGCCACCAATGACATACATAAAACCGCGATTACTACACCTTTTGGAATGTTTGAGTTCTTAGGAATGCCGTTTGGCTTAAGAAACGCAGCTCAAACATTCCAGCGATTTATCAATGAAGTACTAAAAGAATTAGATTTCATATTCGTTTATCTTGATGACATTTTAGTGGCCAGCGAAACAGAAGAAGAACATTTCAGACATCTTAATTTAGTATTCGAACGATTAGACAGATACGGACTAAACATTAAACCAAACAAATGCATTTTCGGCGTTGACAATATAAATTTCCTTAGTTACAACATTTCGGAAAAAGGCATACAACCATCTCCCGATAGAATTCAATGCATAGTTAACTATCCAAAACCCGAAACAGTTAAACAAATGCAGAAATTCATTGGGATGATAAACTATTACCACAGATGCATACCGAAATTAGCACACACACTCACACATATTTACGATATGGTAACAACAGGATCAAAAACAAAGGACAAACACTTAACATGGACAGATGACACAACAGAGGCATTCATAACGATAAAAGAAAGTTTTACTAAGAAAGTGCTACTTAATCACTTTAATAGCAAAGCAAAACTTTCTATCGTTGTGGATGCATCTAACACTGCTATAGGTGCAGTTTTACAACAAGAACACAATCGTCGAATAGAACCATTAGCTTTCTTTTCAAAAAAATTATCACCGTCCGAAACAAAATACTGTACGTTCGATCGCGAACTTTTAGCAATCTATCTTACAATCAAACACTTCAGACACTATTTAGAAGGACGAACGTTCACAACCTATATAGATCATAAACCACTCACTTCAGCATTATACTCAAAAACAGAAAGAAGCTCAAGATAAACACGACACTTAGAATTCATCTCGCAATTTACTAACGACATCAGACACATTAAAGGTACAGACAACGTCGTAGCGGACGCACTTTCAAGAGCTGAGATAGAGGCTTTTACAACCTCAGATATCAACCTCAAAACTTTACACAAAGAACAGACAGCTGATTCCGAATTACAAGAAATACTAAACAAACACATTTACAATTTTGAACAAATACACATTCCACTACTTAACATTAAAATTTGGTGCGAACAAACGAGTACAGAAACACGTCCATACATACCACAAACATTACGGAAACAAGTTTTCGAAAAATTACACAACATTTCACATCCAGGTACGCGAGCTTCTCGACGACTAATAGCACAGAGATATTTCTGGCCCAAAATGAACACACAAATAAACAAATGGTCACAAGAATGCGTTAGATGTCAACGATCAAAGATACATAGACACACGAAAACAATCCCACACAAAATATACATTCCACACGGTCGTTTTGAACATGTTCATGTTGATCTAGTAGGCCCATTACCGACATCAAATAATCACAGATATCTACTTACCTTAATTGATCGAAACACACGTTGGCCCGAAGCGTATCCACTTAAAGATACTAACGCCAGCACTATCGTAGACACACTTCAAAAAGAATACGTTTCACGTTTTGGAGCTCCTCTGGAAATTACTTCCGATCGAGGACCTCAATTCACATCAACAGCATTTAGAAACTTTGTCAAAAATCTTGGTAGTAAACATATCACCACTTCTGCTTATCATCCACAAGCCAATGGGATTGTAGAACGTTTTCACCGTCAACTAAAGACTTCTCTAATAGCGAATAACAACCAAACAAACTGGTACGCAGATTTACCTCTAATTCTTCTAGGGCTCAGGTCCACGGTCAAAGAAGATATTAAGGCTTCACCAGCTGAAATGGTTTTTGGCCAAACTCTCAGGTTACCACAACAACTGGTAGTACACAATAGTCAGATTTTTAATTCGTCGAAAACCTTATCCAAACTTAAAGAAGTTGTTGAAGACAAACAATCGAACATTTCGCATCACAATACCAAGTTTCAAGAGTATATACCTCAAGCACTCAGGACTTGTGATTTTGTTTTCGTCCGTAACGACATGATTCGTAAGTCCCTGCAGGAGCCGTATGATGGTCCATTCAAAGTTGTTGAGAGAACACCAAAATATTTCAAAATTTGCAAAAAAAAACAAAAACATAACAATCAGTATAGATAGAATCAAACCTGCTTCTCTAGATACAGAATTAACACAGACACATCCAGCCAAACATAAATCCACCAAACAAGTACACTTTAATTTACTAGCCAACACTACAAAATTCTTTTAGGGGGGGAATAATGTGGTGACTTAATATTGTAAGAAACACTATACACAAAAAACCTTATTATGTTTAAGTTTTTTTGTTATAATTATCATTTTTTTAAAAAATCAAAAATTTGTTTTAAAAAAAATATTTTTCATTAGAATAAAAAAATAATTTTCAACAAAACTGTAATAAAATAAAATTGTAGCTAAATAAAATTTATATAAAAATAAATTTAAAGATTATAACTACATCCTATACACTCTTGTCAACGCATATTCATACGCAGCCTACTTTGTTTTTTATAGCTAATGTATGAATGTGCCCCGTGTACGAAGGGTCCCAATCTTCCCCTACTAAAGTTTTCATTTCATTTTTCTGTTGTTTCATCACTTTATTTATTTTTATTATGTGTTTCTATTTTAATATTTGGGCCTAGCACTGACTGAGTGACTAAAGGCCCAACTAAACCATGCATCGCCTAGCGTAACCTACTATCAAATTTGAACGAAAAGCCTGTCAGATGCTTAAGAAACTCAGAGAAGACTTTTTAGTGGCTATGTTGTACTTCGTTGAACTTAAGAAGCGATGTAGCCATAGTTGCAAGTGTGTGAAATATTCCCACAATTGCATAAATTTTATTTCTTGTTTCCTAAATAAATTGAATTCATTCACAAAATGTTATTCAATGACATTTAGTTAAATACTTAAAGCAATAAATATGTAATCCAGATATTGTTTTTACTAATTTTAAGAAAAAAATAAGAAAACAAAATTGCTCATTTTGTACTATGCGTGTAGATTGTGGGGAAAAGTATTGGCAAATGCAGCGCGTGGCATCACTGAATTGTCAATCAAATTGTTGTATGTATTGTGTGGGTACATTAAAATGCATATTTTTGCAACTTCACTCCAAGCCCTTTCCTTTATATTTCGATTTCAATAAAATGCATCTATTTTACTGTTTAATTATCTTCTTTTTCACATTTTCTATTAATTTCGAAACAAAAGTATTTTCCACTTCAAGTTCCATTGCAAAAATTTTTTCTTATGTATACAATGCATAAACAGCTGATTCCGTACAGAAAGTGCGTTCAGTTTCGCTCTTTCCTTAAGGAAATGACATTTGTGGAAATGGAACGAAACTTTTTGTTAAGTACGTTGTAGCTTTGATATACGATTTGTGTGTATTCGCACACTTGCAGAAGTTGACTGCAGTCAAAGCGTGCATGGTTTAGTTGGCCCTTAAGAAACTCAGAGAAGACTTTTTAGTGGCTATGTTGTACTTCGTTGAACTTAAGAAGCGATGTAGCCATAGTTGGCAAGCGTGTGAAATATTCCCACAATTGCATAAATTTTATTTCTTATATTTTCTAAATAAATTGAATTCATTCACAAAATGTTATTCAATGACATTAATTTAGATACTTAACGCAATAAATATGTATACCAGATACTGTTTTTACTAATTTTAAGAAAAAAATAAGAAAACAAAATTGCTCATTTTGTACTATGCGTGTAGATTGTGGGGAAGAGTATTGGCAAATGCAGCGCGTGGCATCACTGAATTGTCAATCAAATTGTTGTATGTATTGTGTGTGTACATTAAAATGCATATTTCTGCAACTTCCTTCCAAGCCCTTTCCTTTACATCGATTTCAATTAAATGCGTCTATTTTACTATTTAATTATCTTCTTTTTCACATTTTCTATTAATTTTAAAACAAAAGTATTTTCCACTTCATCTTCCATTGCAAAAAAGTTTTTCTTATGTATACAATGCATAAACAGCTGATTCCGTACAGAAAGTGCGTTCAGTTTCGCTCTTTCCTTAAGCAAACGACATTTGTGGAAATTGAACGAAACTTTTTGTTAAGTACGTTGTAGCTTTGATATACGATTTGTGTGTATTCGCACACTTGCATAAGTTGACTGCAGTCAAAGCGTGCATGGTTTAGTTGGCCCTTAAGGCTTCGCGTGACCTTATGCTTTGACACAATTAGAGTGGTGGCGGTAAAGTGGCGACGAATATACGCTGTCAAAAATTATAATATACTTGGTCATGTGAAATTGAACAGAATTGCGGCGTACGACTGACTGGTGAGCTGCCGACGATTCGCCGTCGATTTAGAATTAATTCTATTTTTACGTGTTGCATTTCTTTGTCATTCTCTTTGGCAATAGGATTTTCTCATCAAAATTTATTGCTTACAAATTTTGTTTTTGTCACTCTCTTTTCCCTATACGATTCTCTCACAAGAAATCAGACGTGAAAAGCAGTCGTCCGCCGCAATTGTGTTCATTCAAACGATTTTCGTCACGTATATATTTTTGATTATTTTAGGTTTGTGTTTATAATGCTTCAAACTTTAGCAAAGGCAAAACAAGTTGAATCAATTGAATTAGAAATTGAGCTGGTTCATATATTTGTATGAGATTTTGGTTTAACCAAAGCGAATAAAATACGGCTACTTTGACACATGTGAATTTGTGTGAAACATAGAAAAAAAAAGAGGGATAAGAAAATTAAAACTGTTCTCATATATAAAAAAGTTTATAAATGCACAGCATACAGGAAAAATTATAAATTTATCATTAAAAAAGCTGTTTGTTGATTTTATGTTTGACTTTAAATGCGTTGTAGACGTATTCATTGGATCGCCTTCTTCCTTCATTTCCGTCTTGTCAGTTGTAAACTTTGACGTAACGGACTTGACGGACTCTATGGGTTGAGTCCTTTACATCGTAGTCCTCAATTCCTTTTCATTTCATTCAGTCAATTGTGTTGTCGGCGCTTACACGAGATAACTTGTTCGGCAGTTTCCTTGTTTGTCGGCAAGAGGGGAAAAACGAAAGGGACGAGGTAAAAAATTTGTCATAAGTAGCAAACGCAAAACGAAAATCACAAAAGAGAATAGACAAGAAATTGTCTCTCAGACTTTCCTCGTGTAAGCGTCGACTTTGTAATTTTGACAGCGGCTAGCCGCTGGCGGTATTTCCGTCAACGGTCCGACTTGAACTCATACGACGTTGACAGGTCGAATGAAAAGTCGGAACATCTGAGGACGTTATAAAGATGCAAACTGGGTGGAATTGATTTTTTAAGAACTTCAAAACAAATAATATTTGGGTTGAAAAAATGTTGCGACAAGAAAATTTGGCTGCAAATTTTTGTGGATTGTTAGCAAATAAAGGGATTAGAGGTAATTAACAGATTATTAATGCAATATTGAAAACATTACAATATTTTGCAGAAAAAGCATACGAATGGCGAATTATCGGCCAGGAACAGGATGGATCGATGCTTACTTCATGGATACTTGAAGATTCGGATACTAATAATAGACATAGATGTGTGGGTCACTTTAGTCCTGTGGAAAAGTCACTAGTCATATTGCACCATTTGTCAAATTGCGACGAAGTGATTCAAGCGACTGTAAATTGCTCAGCTACTCTTTTGGTTTATATCGTAAAAAGGCCAAGTTCCTCGAAAGAAAATCTAGTAGAGATTAATAACGCGACAGGAACTGGTTCAGTATATCAGGCTTTTATTGTTGAAGTTAAGCCTGACAAGTTAGAGGCCTGGCCAATTACACAAAAATCTTCCAGGAAACAGACAATGGCTCAATTTCTTTGGAAAAAAGCGGGTTCATTGGATAAAATTTACCAGGAAAAATTTCTTTTGCTCACACACGAAGAATGTAATATCTAACGCTTTTTTTTCGAAATGCTATTCTAAATTTTAATTGAATTTCAGTGATTCTTCAGTTCACGACGACTACAAAGTTGCACGAAAGAGAAACATTTAGTATGATTGACTTCTCGATACCAGAATCTTGGTTTTTGGACTTTGGCATGTTAGCTTCTGAAACGTTAGCAAAAACATTTACTTGGGCACAATGGGATCCAGACAATCAGGTGCTTTATTATATTCATTTGAAGCCTAAGGCCAAAAGCCTTAGCCTTGTGGAAAAGGAAGATCAAGATGACAATGGACTAAGTCCAACACTCTCTGCATTTCAATTCAATGAAAAACTACCCACAGAAACGGTGGTAAGTTAACTAGCCTGGACGGAGTCTTTCTTTTGTTATAATATTGAACAAAAAACCTTGTTATAACTCAGCAAGTTCGTCTCTTCGATTTGTGATTTTTTACTTAAAAAGGTTCATACAAATTACTTAAAAAACATGGTTGGGAACAGATTTTCTTTAGCTCCCATTGCCCAATTTTTTTTGGCAAAAAAAAAAAAAATAAAAAAAAGTGTCGGTCGGAATAAGTTTGGGAGATATAGTCATTGAAAGTTGCGAATATAGCTTTTGTAAAAATCATTATAATACCCCTGAATGGATATCAAAAGTATGGGTGTCAAGGCACATCTCGCCTTCCGCGGTACCGCCTTTGATAGTGAGAATCAGCCTTTAAGGTAGGATAAATTATTAATGCTTCGGCTAGGAAACGTAGTATGAACTTTATTTAGCTTATGTTAGATGGCCAATATTATCTTTTCAAGAGAAGTAGGCACGCGTGATAGATTACATGTCTCTGGTAGTGTTGGATAATTCTGTTGTATTGAGAAATTCTATTTTCATTGCCAGGATTAAGTGTGTTGGTAAAGCCTTCATACCATCTGGATAATTGCCCTGGTTCCAATGTTAGTAGTATGTTGTTCATACTTTTATTTAGGAAGTGTTGACAAATTTTCCCGGAAGGCTTAGCGCAAATCTGTAGAGTTAGAGTTAGTAGTGTCATAGCTGGGCACCGTTAATCAAATAGTTAACTTCGTTAATCGCTAATCCGTTACTAAATAAGTTAACTTCGTTAAACGTTAAAGCGCTACATTTCGGAAGATTTATCGCAAGTTAAAGATAATTAATTCGTTAATAAAATTGCATTTTTTATATCGTTGCGTTAGTGACTTGGCTTGGTTGGCTTGGGTTTTGGAAGTTGACAGGTTAGGAACAAAAAAAGACGTGTATAATTGAAGTGTGTAATTTAGTCATCTAGCATAATGTGGATATTCCCCTTCATGAACATTAATATGTTGAAGTTCTCGTTTGAAAGCGAGGCTCGTTTCGGCGTTAAAATATCTTTGCTAGTGGAAAAAAGATTTTCAACTGCAGCGCTTGAGGTTATAGCAGTATTACATTTAATAAACAGAATATTTAATAAATAAATATCTGTTCCGGAATGACGCATCGTTGAACAAGTCTTTTGATTTCATGTTTAGCCACATTTTGACTTTAACTTAACTTAACATTTGAGGTTAACTCTTTAAAGATTTGTGGCTCTTAGGTTTTTCTTTAGACTGATCGACAGAATTGAAAGTCTTTCTCATCATCGTCGCTGTTACTCGCGTTGCTGCGTCCGCCACATAAGCTATTTCTGTTCTTCGAATTTTCATTAGCTTTTTGTCGTAACGCCTCTTCTACCTTTTTTTAATGTATCCACTCGACTGCTGTCATACGCTGCCAGCCATATCAACCGGAACGTACTTATCGTCAGAACGTGTTTTTCGTAGCGCGGCGCAGTGCGTACTGTATCTTTTTGGTAAATAGTAGGTACTGGATTAACGATCAACGGACTCGGAAATTTTAACGGGAGTTGACGAGTCCGTTAACATTTTTAAAGTTAACTTAAAAATTAATCCGTTAGTCGAAATGTTAACTTCGTTAACTAGCGATTAACGTTAGTCGAAATGTTAACTTCTTTAATTAACGATTAACGGATTAACGAGTTAATGCCCAGCTATGAGTAGTGGTTAGTATCAAATACCTATTTTTTTATATAACGTTATATGTAACTTAATATTTTTTTTACTTTAAATGCAATTTTAACTATTTCTCCCTCTGAATTTTAATTGTTTCTCCTTGAATATTAATTCAAGATATGTAGTCTTAACTTGAAGAAAAACCATACTAGAAAGATGTGCTCAAAAAAAAAAAAAAAAAAGTCGAAACCATGGCCGGGCTAAAATGACAATTTCGTCATGGTTTCGATTTTTTTATCTTGAACTAATATTCAAGGAGGAAAAATTAAAATTCAAAGGGAGACATCGTTAAAATTGCATTTACAGTAAAAAAAAACATGAAAAGTTACGTATAAAGTTACATGAAAATAGGTCTTTGAATTTTAATTGTTTCACCTTGAATATTAATTCAAGATAGTCTTAACTTCAAGAAAAACCATGCTTGAAGAGTGTGCTCAAAAAAAAAAAAAAAATAAAATGTGGCCGGCTAAATTGACAATATCGGGTGAAATGCACATACAGTTGCGGTCAAAATAATAGAAACGGGGTGGCATTTATGAATTGAAAGAAGATATTTCGAACAACTGACGTTTTTTTTTTTCTTCTAATATTTTAAAGTATAATTACTTGATAAGTACACAAGATAAGCACATGACATTGTGTTCCAAAATAATAACAGTACTTTCTAGGTTTACTGTTATATTGAGTAATTTGTAATTTCGAGCGGTCAAAATAATAGCACTGTTCAACTCCTTTACTTCTCAATTTTAGGTATTTACTCTTATTAAAAAAATTTGATCGTAAAAAGTAAGTTCTATTATTTTTGTATAGTACTCCAAAGATTTTTTTGAGTTTTTGCATTTTAGTGGGCCGTGGAAAGCATTCTACGACAGAGCAAAGTAAAATTATTAAGAATTCCATTTCGCAATGTGAGACTTTTACGGAAACTGAAATCGGATGTTCATTGAAAATGGTTTAGAATACGATGAAATACACGAAAAAAACGAGGAAGAAAGCTTTCTATGTCTCTCCGGGACGTGAATTGTTCGATACGGCTTTCGATACATAATTCGTTTTTGCCTGCTGCGGAAATAAAGAAAGTGCTTAATATAGTAGCGAGTGTAGAAAACGTTAAAAGAAAACTCAAGGAAACCAATTTGAGTGTTTAAAAAAATGCATATCACAAAGAGATCGGACTTTGCGCACGGGTACTTAAAATGGCCATGTACTTATCAAGTAACTTTAAAATATTAGAAGAAAAAAAACGTCAGTTGTTCGAAATATCTTCTTTCAATTCATAAATGACACCCCGTTTCTATTATTTTGACCGCTACTGTATATTTAATTGAGGTCATTTGTGGGCCTGAGGTCGTGGCAAATATTAGCGTTTTGTTTTTGAAACGTTTCACTGCAAATCGCTTATTTTGTTTTAGTGTTATTTAAAAATTCTTTTTTTAATTTTATTTTACAGCTTAACATTCCATTGAATTTACCAAAATTACCAATGAGTTTCTTCAGTGATGATAACAATTATGAAGATGATGCGGTGCCATTGCGTGTACACGACTCTTCATTGAATCTCATTATATTAGCTGATGAAAGTGGTATGTTGTTTGTGTGCCATTATTACTTGTACCAGCCAATCAAACCAAAGAACGTGGATGAAGTATCAGTGACCAGCAGCAGTACCAATAAACTGGACGTACACTTTGCTTATTCGATTACTATATTGCATCACGGGTGTGTAGTACATTGTGTAATGCCAGGTATTCCATGGGAAAAAGCAAAACTAATGAAACCAACATTCACAATGCATGGCAACCATCATATGCTTGTGTTTCAGCCAGATCTATTTGTGCATCTTCTGGACGTGGGGCTAACTCATGATCCTTGTTGTCACATTGTATGTCCTGCTTACAATCGTAATCCTCTGACACAACTCATTCCCTGTCGCAAATGGGGTAAGTTAGCCTACGATTCAGCAACATTAGATTTGATTTCCCTTAACATACCAAAGTCACATTTGATTGACGCATTTCGTAATGATTCATCTGTGGATAATCGATTGAGTATTTTGCATTATTTTCTTGTTCACTCAAATGATATCGACGTATTGTCTGAACTTCTAAGCATTATAATGGAACGCCCGCTTAGTTTAGATACGGTAGCTTTGCTTAAGGAAACTTTGGTCGCTGGCAGCTATGCGTCAGCTATAAAAGGGCTGCCGGCCGATGCAGCGACCTTATCACGTTTGTTACCATTAACTACGTCTGCAAAATCTAAACCAATTCAGGCAAAAGTTGCGGATATCAACGTTGGACTTTCTCACGAATGTCTTTGGAACACAAGTATGATGCTGTTGTCTCCGCAGCAACGATTGTCACCGTATCGCGTTGATATTTGGACGAAGCTATGGGAAAAGTTAAATGAAAATAACCAAAAAGATAAGCGTTTTGCTCCAGATCAAGTAACTGAAAAATTGATGTTTTCGTTAGCCTGTTACCAGCCAGAAGCACTCTCACGCTGTACAACACCATTATCTCCAAGTGGCATATTTAATGCTGGTAATTTTAGTGATTTTTCATCATCAGCGCGTAGGGAATGCAGTGAAGTTTTGCCATTTATTGAGCTGGAGTCATGCACGGCAACTAAGCAGGAGCATGTTATATCAGTGGTAAATATTTATAATTTCTTATTATTTACGATTTGTATGCCATTATTTTATCCTTCTGTTGTACCACATAGAAAATGAGTGAATTGATATTTCGATCCGCCTCACCTCTTGAGTCGATCTAGCTGCTTATATTCGTGGTAAAATTTTATGAAATTTGCTATACTGCTTGCCCATTGGGTTATGATTCTTAACTTCAAAGAAGCCTGTGAGTTCAACATTTTTTATCTTCATCATCATCATGGACATCAAAATGTATTGGTGAATTAAAAAGTCCATAAGAAAAGTTTAGTTTAATCAAAATTGAAGAATGGGAGCTAAAGTAAACTTAAGCCAAAATTGTTACATATATTCCTCAGACAAATTTCTAAACGTTTTCTAAGTAAATCTATAAAATATTAACAGTCTGACATAAAAAAAATATGAACGTTTTCCTACTACATTTGGAAAATATAATTACAGGATGAGTTCCGAGGGTGCTCAACCTCCGAATTTTGTCAGTTTTAGAGCAAACATTGCTTTTTGGGCAAAACACTTTGTGCTTAAAATTCTTTCTCATCTGTAAAATTTTATCACAAAGAGGTTTTTTCGGTAAGGAACGGAAGTGTTTTTTATTCTCTACAACTCCGTTCATAGTAATAAGGGTATCCCTCTAAAACTCGAAAAGCATGTAAAACTCGGAAAGTTTTCGAGCTTGTTTATGGGAACACCCTTATCTATGCAAACAGCAGCCATGAAAAAAATATGTATCACACCAAAAAGAGAAAATAGGTCGAATTAAGTAAATAAATAATAAAACTCAAAACGGAAAAAACAAAATTTCTGAGAATTGCTCTTTTAATATGCACTACCAGCAGACCAACCATAGTTCGGTTTTTCGTTTTGAAGAAAAAATCGAAAAAATATGCAATATGTTGCAAAAAGTTTAATGAGGTTAAATACATATGGGCATTTCTCTCATGTTGAACGGGACGGAAGTACACTTTTAAAGTGGAATAAAGGTCAAAGTAAAACACTTTTATTTTTTTCTGTTTCCTTAAGGAATAGTCCTTTGGTAGCACTATGTTAAGTGGTAAAGTTGATGCCAGACGTAATACTGGTTCCAAGATAAGGGCAATAAAAAAGCCATTCGAACGGGACAAAAAACGGAAGTGTTTTTCATGGCCATCTATAGAAAAGCACAAGTCAGCGAAACCTGGCAAAATTTCGTTTGATTGAAATATCTTATTTGTTGAAGCACAAATCTTAGGATGAGAAAATGAAAATAAAAACCAGCCGGTTAAAATTGAACAATCATTTATTATTTTACGTGTGCGTATACGATGAGAAAAAGAAGCGAACAGAAAACAATATCTTAAAAAGAAAAAAAAATTACATTTGTGTTTTCAGAAAGATAAAAATGATTACAGGGTTGCAATGTCAATTAATACATTTTCAACACCCTTCCTCAATGTGACCCTGTATACATTAGGGGGCGTTCAAGTATTACGTAACGTAATTTTTGAAGATTTTTGACCCCCCTCCACCATGTAACGCACCGTAACGTTTTCCTCTACCCCCCCCCCTCTTAAACGATACGTAACACCCAAGTGACCATATTTACCTAAAAGTCACAATTATGTTGCGAAAAGTACCGGAAATACATGCGATATTTATTTTCTTTTTTATACCCTACACCGAGGGTATATTCATTTTGTCATTTCGTTTGTAACATATAGAAAGAGGCGTGGGAGTTATGGTAAAGTACATATATTCTTGATCAGCGTCTTGCAGGCATCTTGCTATTAAAAATGGATAAAATCGGTTTATGGACACGCCAACCGCCCATACTCTATGTTTATTTGCACAATCCCATTTTGAAAAAAATGCAACGATTTTGATGAAACTTGGTGATTTGGTGTACATGTGAACTAAATTAGGATTAAGCTAGGTTTCAAATTTCCAAAGATTCCCATGGCACAGCCCTTAATTTTAACCTTTATTCCACCATATCTCGTAAACCCTGCAAGATATTGTGATGAAATTTCTTTGTCCTTTATTTTTTCGACTTTTTGATCGAATTGGAGTTTTTTTTAACCTCTCTCAACATTTTTTAACATTTTGCATATATTTACGACTTTTTCAACATTTTTCAACCTCTGTTAACCTTTTAAACACTTCACACTTTTTTCGAATTATGCAACCTCTTCAACGTCTTTTTAACATTTATTGAAATATATGTTCTTTCAGTGCAGTGTATAGGGTATGTGAGTTTTGGCCTGGCTGAAGATAACACCTTAACTTGTTCATATTGTTGTTTGATAAAAAATCACACATAATGTTATAAACATTTGCTTAAGCTTAAAATATGTTAAAATGGCGAAAAATGAGACGAAAATATTTTATTAAAATGATAAAAGTTGATGGGATCTAGAACAGCTACAGCAATAATGATAAAAATAGGAAATCTTTCCACGCTTATATCTCAGGTTTTGGTTAAACAATCTCGAAGATGATAGTTAAAGGACATTCTGCTCGTTGAGTGCTTTAATGTGATGTATCATTTATTGCTGTAGCTTATCTAGATCCCGTCAACTTCTATCATTTTAATAAAATATTTTGGCTGTAGCTATTTAATAAACATACACATTAAGAAAGAGTTTCAATATACACACCTAATTTCAAATAACCACCCGCTAAAGTAGATTCACTTCAAAAACAATGTTATGTAACGCGTTGTTCGAACCCCCCCTCCCCCGTAACGCATTGTAACGTATTGCAAGACCCCCCTCCCCCCTAATTGCGTTACGTAATACTTGAACGCCCCCTTAGTTGCGTTCCCGTACAATAATGCATTAGTGCAATTTGCAGGTTTTTACAGGATTTTACCCAAAAAGCGTTCCCGTACACGAAAAACCTGTAAGTGAGAACGAAAATGAGAGAGTAATTTATGTTCTCTCATTGTAAGAAGTTACAGGTTTTTACCCGAAGAATTTTTGTGTGTAAACTCATTAAAAGTGTCAAACTATCAGCTGTTCTATGTTGTGCAAGCTGAATTGTAAACATTGAGTTTATTTTGACTATTTTTATTTTCCATTTTATTGTTTGCGTTTATAGAATTGAATTTATTGTTCAACTACATTCAATTTAAGATGTTTATTTATTGTCTGGACTTAGAAAATTAACTATTTGCATTAACTAAATTCAAAAATTTTTGACGTTTATTCTCGTGCTAAAAAAATGGTTTTTTTCGTTCCTGTACTTTTTACAGTATTTCTATTTCACAGAGCGCAATTTTCTTATTCTCTCGTGTTTGACAGTTTTACAGGATTTTACCCAAAAAGTTCTGGAATGAAGCTATTATGAATAACTTATTAGCTTCGTTCCAGAACTTTTTGGGTAAAATCCTGTAAAACTGTCAAACACGAGAGAATAAGAAAATTGCGCTCTGTGAAATAAAAATAATGTAAAAAGTACAGGAACGGAAAAAACCATTTTTTTAGCACGAGAATAAACGTCAAAAATTTTTGAATTTAGTTGGTGCAGAAAGTTAATTTTCTTAGTCCAGACAATAAATAAACATCTTAAATTGAATGTAGTTGAACAAAAAATTCAATCCTATAAGCGCAAACAATAAAATGGAAAATAAAAATAGTCAAAATAAACTCAATGTTTATAATTCAGCTTGCACAATATAGAGCAGCTGATAGTTTGACACTTTTAATGAGTTTACACACAAAAATTCTTCGGGTAAAAACCTGTAACTTCTTACAATGAGAGAACATAAATTACTCTCTCATTTTCGTTCTCACTTACAGGTTTTTCGTGTACGGGAACGCTTTTTGGGTAAAATCCTTTAAAAACCTGCAAATTTTACTAATGCATTATTGTACGGGACAGCAACTATTATATTAATTTAAATTCATTAAATTTATAAAATGACAGTGTTTTCGTTTTGACAAATTTTTCGTAAATATATCCGCTATCATATTTTCGGTTGGAACATACTTCAATACGACTTCGCCACTTTGTATAACTTCTCGGACAAAATGATGCCTGATGTTAATATGTTTCGATCTGGCATGGTACAGTGGATTCTTGGCCAGATTTTGCGCGCTGAGATTATCGCCATTTAAAATTGTAGGAGTTTCAACTTCACCACAACCAATTTCAATAATGAGACGTCTCAAGTACAATGCCTCCTTCGTAGCTGAAGACAATGCCATGTATTCGGCTTCTGTACTACTTAAAGCCACACAATTTTCCTTCTCTGATTTCCAGGAAATCGGACTGCCTGCTAAAAAATACATATCCTGTGTATGATCTGCGATTACTCACTTCGCCACCCCAGTCTGCGTCCACGCAGCCCTCAAGTGCCTGACCACGTGTATTATAGCTTAACTTCAAATCTATTGTGCCAGCTAAATACCGCATTACTTGCTTGATACCATTGACATGTTCACTATGTGGATTGATATTTCGTTGTGCCAACTTTACAACTGCAGGTAGATATCTGGTCTCGAAGTCAATGCCAACCACATCAATTCACCGATTGCCGACTGATACGTTGTTGGATTTACTTTCAAGCAACTTTCTTTATCGCACGCCACTTGGAAACCTGCATCCAATGGTGTTGCTGCAAACCTGCACTGCTGCATATTATGACGGTGAAGTATATCTTTAATATACATATGTTGTGTGATTCATTGATATATCGCCTAAATCACCATCGCGTTCAATCTGCATGCCCAAGAATATCGGCAACGGACCCTTGTCAACGCATTCAAACTTCGTTGCAATCATTGATTTGATTAGCATCAAATCTTCCCTCTGACACGCTATAAGCAAATCATCTACATAAATTAATATCAAACAAAGATTACCTTTTATGTCTTGCTTATGTAGGCATGGCTCATTCTGACACATAGTAAAACAAATATCGCATAGTGCTGTGTTCAGTTCGGAATTCCACTCACTTCCTGCTTGTTTTAAGCCATATATGGCTTTGTTGAGTCTTAACACCTTGCTTGGATGCGTCATGTTTACATACCCCTCAGGCTGCTTCATGTAGACAACGTCATTTAGCTCGCTGTTTAGATATGCTGTGCAAACGTCCATTTGGTAAAGATACAGCTTTAGCTGGACAGACAAGGCCAAAATCAAACGTATCGTTTCATACCGACACACAGGAGAGAATGTATCCGTATAATTAACACCGAATTTCTGGGAACACCCTTTTGCCACTAGATGTGATTTATATCGCTCAACGGTATCTCTGCTGTCCCTCTTAATGGTGTATATCCACTTGCAACCAATCGCTTTTTGATCTTTAGGTAAATCTGTTAGTGTCCACGTTCCATTTGCAACCAGTGCCTCGTATTCTGAGTTCATGGCATCGTTCCAATATGAAGCATACTTATTATTGTTTGCCTCTTTGAAAGTTTGCGGCAACGGTATCTCATGGACTTTCAATTCGTTTAACACATTATAGCTTCTTTTTGGACGCCCTCGCTTACCCGTACGAATCAGTTTTGGCCTACCTGGTCCAATTTTTTCATCTTGTTGGTTTTCATCTTTATGCTCCTGAATTTTTTCCAGCTGTTCTGCAGTGAATTCAGTCAATTTTATTATTAACTTCCTGCTCACCTTCATCGTGTAGGATTAGCTTATCCACATAATGGTCAGATGTATTGGTTAGTAAACTTTCCGCTTGTACATCAAACATAATATGATTGCGCGTCAATATATCACTGTCAGGCTCGTCGAACAAAACATCTCGTTTCTCAACAATTTGCTGTTTTTCCTCATCATACAATCTGTAGGCTTTCGATACCAGAGAGTATCCCACAAGACGGTACTCCTTGCCCTTTGCCTGGAATTTGCTGTGACGTGTCTTATCCAAACCAACAGCCACTGATCCAAATACACGCATGTGCTTCACATCAGGTTTTTTGACACTCCACGCTTCGTACGGTGTCATGCTTATCAAGGCCGAAGTTGGCAATCTGTTACGTATATAACAGGCTGTCTGCACTGCTTCCGTCCATAGATTCTGTGACATGCTGAAATCCACAAGCAAACTCCTTGCCATCTCAACAAGGGTTCAATTTACCCGTTCTGCTACCCCATTCTGCTGTGGACTATACGGAACCGAAAGTTGACGTTTTATACCGTGCAGTTTGAAAAAATCGTCAAAACGCTTATTCAGATACTTTCCGCCTTTGTCGCTGCGTACTACCTTGATTCTACGTCCAGGGCCCTGTTTCATAATAAAGTACAAAGTAATACTGTTAGTCTTGTAACTTGTACTTAGTACAATTTCGCTTCATAATAAAAAAGTACAAAAGTACAAGCTACAAGTTGTTAAATCGAAAGTACAAAAGAATTTTTTAAAAGTACAAGTGATTCTGTTTCATAAACAGTCGTTAACAATACAAATACTTGAAATATACAAGTGATTGTTGGATTATTAATACAAATGCCGGTTTACTTGTAACATCGAAATTTAGGGAAAAGCCTTGATGCTTTATGTTACATTATTTCTCGTAAGATGTTGGACGAATTATTATTATTAATGATCATGTGATTCAGCAGACCTTGCAAAATATATGGGATCACAAATAACTTTCATTTCGAAAGTGAGTTTGAGTCTAAACAACGGCTCCGAATGTCGTCGGTCAAACTGGAGACGCTGCTGTTGCAGATCGGACCACTACTTGCAGACCCTGGTGCTAGAAAATGCAGTGCAGCAAAATCATTGGCTTGCAAGTGGAGTAAGTAAATATTCTGTTCCCAGATGTGTAAAAAGAGTGGTCAATGCTATAAATAGCCGTTTATTCCAAACAGTAGTTGCATGGCTAGATAACGTTGCGGCAACTATAAACTCGTTACATAATATGGCTAATTTTTCTCACGTATGTGGAGTATTAGATGGTTCACTAATTCCTATTGACGCTTTAGTTGAAAACGAAGTGTTATTTGTGGATCCACACGGAACCCATCCGATTAACTGTATGTTCGTTTGTAGCCCTTCAAGACTCACGAGTGTTTCGAACTAGTACACTGTACCGCAGAATGGAGGCACAGAACATTTCCCTAATGCAGTTCTATTGTTAGATTCCGGTTATCCTTTGAAGACGTGGCTCATGACACCTTTGCACCATGAATAAAACAGCCCTGCTGAAGGAAGGTACAAATACAACAATGCAAATAATTGAACAAGCTTTGCTCGTAAGAAATTTTTCCATGGTTTGACTGAACCCTATATATGCTTGAAAATTTGTCAAATGTCGCACAACTCTTCGTAACTATTCAACAGTATTAATTTTTTCAAAAAAAAAAAAAAAAACAAATAATCAAATTACATTTTCAAAAAGTGCCTACAAACCGCTCAGCTGACTTGTACTTTGTACTTTTTCGTTTGTATAATATCATTAATAGTATTAGTCAGGATGTCTCCATTATGAAACAAAAAGTATTGGTACTATTAGCTTGATTTTGTAATAGGGCCTTGTTTGACGCTCTGCCATATTTTTGAACTCTAAAAATTTCTCAAATACCCCGTCCTTTAACTTTAAGAAGCATGTAAAGATGCGTCGAGACATGTCGTCGATAAATGTTGAAAAGTATACTGACCCACCAAGGGATTGCTCCTCGAATGGCCTACATACGTCTGTATGTACAAGCTCTAATTGCCGCTTCACTCGACTTTCCGACACTGCTGGGGATCTACTCTGTAATTCTATTCGAAAGGCAAATTACTCGAATTCGAATAAACTCCACTCTGCAATCCGACTTTCGAATTTATTTTTTCCCTCTTCGGAAATGCGAAAATTTCCGAACTTAGCAACTCTAACGCTACTGTCAAACTTGTTTTCTTTTCGGATTTTTGTTCGATAGCAATTTGCCGCGAGGATGTAAGTTTTTAATTTAATTTATAAATAAAATAAATAATATTAAATATTCATAGGCATATAAATGTGAACACCAACAGCACCAAGGTCAAGTAAAAACACCAGCGGCAAGAGTGTATGCATCAGTGTTGGCATGTCACAAGGATTTTTAGGTTTACGACGGTCACAGGTTGTAAACTGTCGTAAATGTCACAAATGTCACAAAAGTCGTAAACTCTAGATCAACCTTTTTTTCACAACAACTAAAATTGTTTGTCAAACAATTTAACGAACAACAAATTACATGTAATTATATTTGAATATGTTTGACAAACAATTTGATAATCTGAATATGAATAAATAATTTTTCCCAGTATGAACTTAAAAATTCGTCTTTGTCACAAACACAAGTCTTGTCACAAAGGCTCGAAAGTTTACGACCGTAGGTCATAAACGTCGTAAATGTCGGAAATGTCACGCGCATTTGTGACATGCCAACACTGGTATGCATATTATCTTATTACCTTTTGTCACTGACTCCCAAAACATTAGATTGATCTCGAATCAATCTGCGCTGAACCCTTTCATCTTCCAATCATCGTCTTACCACAATGCAACCGATTCCATTTTTGTACGAAGTAACAAATCGAAAGACTAATAAAAATACATATTTCTTTTTTCTTTAAATTAAATTCAATTCACCTGACATTTGCTGTTTTGTTTACATTTTTTGACATTTTGAAACAATGATGCATACTTTTTTCAAAAAGTAAAGGGATACAATTCGAAAGGGATAAAGTACGAATTTGCGTTCGAATCGAATTTGGCTTTCGAACAGTATTGCCTACAGAGTAGGCCCCCTGGAAACGGTTGCGTGTGAATTTTACTTTTCATACAAGTCCTACATTGCGCTTTTTCTGAAAAATTTACATTTTCTATACCGAGCACCATCCCGTTTTTTGATAGATTCATCAAACTGATATTGTTTAAATGGCCAAATTTATTATGCCACATTTCTGCACTACACTGCGAAGCGCTAAGGCATACATTGTTCTTATTTTCAAAAACAAATAAATTGTTATTTTTCTGCGCCTTCAATATTTTTTCGCCTTGCAGGCTTGCGAATTGATTATTGAAATGTACTGTGCAGCCATTTTCAACAGCTCGATTGACCGAAATGAAATTTCCCCTCATTCCAGGAACAAACATAACGCTTTCCAACTTCAATTCACAAAAAGCTGTTTGAATTATAACGGCACCTTTGCCAACTGCTCGAATAACGTTACCATCAGCCAACACAATATCCTCTGTTTGTGAAATGTAGTTTGGAAAAAAACTGCGCTCACAACAGATATGCGTCGTCGCTCCGCTATCCTGGCACCAGTTCATACATGCAAGATCGTGCACGTCTGCCGCCGCTAAAACATTGAACGAGCGTTGTTGTGGTTGTGTTTTCGTTGTTTCTCCTCTGCCTTTGTTTTTACACTGATTTTTGTAATGACCGCGCTGCCCGGATTCGTAGCATTCAATATCTTTCTTTTTATGTACAGGCTTTGTATTTGCATGAAATGCTTCCTGTTCACTGGAAACTAACGATTTAACCTTACTATTTCTGCGCTCCCCTTCTTCTAGCAGTTTTATTTTCAATATTTCTAATGATGGTAAACTGGCACGGATTTCCATGGCTATAACAAAATTCTCCTATTTTTTAGGCAAACTTGATAGCAAAATTATTACTGCTAGCTACTTGCCTAGCTTAATTTCCACTTATGCAAGCTTGTCAATCGCACAACGGAAACTAGTCATAGTTTGGTCATCCGCCATTCGCAAACTAAGCAACTTTGTGGACACTTTTCGTATTGGCCCGCTCGGCCGATATACATTTTTAAGTTTTTCCCAAGCGTTTGCTGCAGTCTTGCAGTCTTTTAGGTAACACAACTGTGATGGCCGTACACTTAATGTTAGCATTGCCAATGCTTTTTCATCCATCGCATCCCAGGCTTCTCCATCGTTAGCTGGCTGCGTTCCACTTACCACCTTGGACAAATTATTTATTGTAAAATCGTGACCCTTGTGTCTGGGCCCATAACCTGTTGAAGCAGAAATCTTAGGATGAGAAAATGAAAATAAAAACCAGCCGGTTAAAATTTAACAATCATTTATTATTTTACACGTGCGTAAACGATGAGAAAAAGAAGCGAACAGAAAACAAGATCTTAAAAAGAAAAAAATTACATTTGTGTTTTCAGAAAGATAAAAATGATTACAGGGTTACATTGTCAATTAATACATTTTCAACACTATTTACTTTTTTTCTTACAATGCATAATAATACTCCATTCGAACGGGACATATTTTTCCGTTTTGGCTAATTTGGACAGTTTTGGAAACGACTTTAATAGTTATATAAATAATATTATTTATTATATTTATCAAATTAGAAAAGAGGAAGGAGTATATATTTTTCTTAAAAGAATATAAAACTTGTCTTTTTGCTGTTAAAACGTATTTCCTGTAAGAGGCGTGGCACCGCCCACTAAAAAATACACTTTTACTCAAGTTTCAAACTATATACATACCAAAAATTCATCAAAATCGGTGTAGTGGCACAGCCGGTTTTTCCCATGTGGAGCGATGCCACGCCCACTTAAAGGACTAGAATTAAATTTTCGTTTAATTTTATTGCAAGTTTTTTACTGGTTTTTCGAATAACTTCTACATTTTTTGTCCGATATTCGCAAAATTATACTTAAAATATTTGCAAAAGAATAGTCTTTCATTAAAAATTTTAAAAATATGAAAAAGAAAAAATTTTTCATTCAAATGAAGCAATTAAAATTGAGTAATTTTCAAAAAAGTCAGTTTTTTGGACTTTGAGCGCTTGTAACTCCATCAAATCTTATCCGATTTAAGCAAAGAGCATATCGTTAGAAAGGGAATACAAATATCTTTCGAATCGTTTTTGAGTCGAAAAAATTTTATGGAGATATAATCAAATAAATGAAAAAAGTGCCGAAAAAGGGTTTTCTAGGGGATATCTCGAAAACGATTCTTAAGAAAAAAAAAAATGGTTGCCATTTTTGGAATCTTCGCCCCAAAATACATCGAAAATAGTCTATGAGAAATCAGATCTCGAGATAAACCCCAAATTTGTAAACTAGTCAAGGTCAGCCGAATGTCTGGTGTTTTTTATGTGTTGTGCTAAAGCCGTTGTTTCTTTGTTGTTTTTTATGTCATTCGCATGTTCATTGATTCTTGTTGTCAGCTTGCGTTTTGTAGTACCTATGTAAATTTTATCGCATGACTCATCATTGCCTATGCAGTCAATTTTGTAGGGTTGTAACGGAGCTCCGCATCCACAAGTGCGGAACTTCCGCTTGATATTGTGCCTCCGCCTCCGCTTCCGCATCCGCAAATTTTGATGAGGTAAATCGGAGGTATAACGGAAGTTATATAATCAACATTAGAGCTTACAAAGTGGAAAATTCTGTGTTTAAGCTAATTTACATTTTATTGTTTTGTGATGGGCTAGATTCGTAAGATATGGTTATGGGTACAAACCAGTATAAATTTTGTTTGCACAGATTTCGAAAGTAGTCAATTTCAAAAACATCGTTTTGAAACATCGATCTCTAAGTATATTTTTGCAACTTTATTTGAGCGCACTCTCCGGTTCAATAAACAAATATTGAACGCTTTTCTCTTGAATTCACTTTTTTCATACGGTGCTAGCAGTCTTTTCTCCAAAATTACTGAGCCGATCCTTATGAAATTTTATCAACATATTCGTAACATTCATGGGTATCGTATGAACTAAAATTGAGTCAAAATATTGATTTTTTTTTCAAACAGAAATTACCCATAAAATCCTTATTTTTTCAACATTTTTTTTTTAGTTAAAAAAAAATTTATGGAAATATGACCAAATAAATGAAAAAAGTTCAAAAAACTGATTTTTGGGGAATAACTCGAAAACTTTCTTAAGAGAAAAAATGGTGGGAATTTCTAGAATTTCTAACTCAAAATACATTAATAAAGTATGTGAAAAGCTATATCTTCTTTTGTTTAAACTAGTGATATATGTAATTCCATCATAAAAAACAAATATAAAATTTTCAAAATTCGAAAAAAAATTAAAAAAATTGTCAGCACATCTTGAACTACAGCTTAAAAGTTGCGTAATATAGAGTAGAATTTTGAGAAAGTTTTTAAGAAAAATCAAAGGTATCGCACTTTTCGAAAATTTCGATTTTAATCTTTAAACGTTAATAACTAACTGATTATTACTGCGATTAATTTTTTTTTATTTTTTTTTTTCAGAAACTACATTCAAATACTAGAAAAATGATATCCTACTTTTTATTGATATCAATATTTATAACTAGTCTATCGTTTTTTGTTTTAAAATTTAAAAAACCGATTATTCAATAACGGTTTCGAATAAAATACTGGAAATTGGTGTGCTTGTTGCTTTTAATACGTTTAAAACCTCGGTGATTTGGCATTGAATGCCCCATATGTATTATTTTAAATGAATTAAAAAAACATTGTTCGTGTATTTCAAAAGTGTATTTATTGATCCTAAAAAGAATTAAAATACGAGTAATATCTAATACTGAGGGTTGCATAATAAATTCTGAAAAATAGCTTCTTCAGCTGGAAATCTAGGATGCCTACTAGTGTTCATTTAATACTAATACTAAATTTTAAATATTTTCAAATTGTTTTTCCACCTCCGCTTCCGCTTCCGTTAAAACTCCGCATCCGCGGAGATCAATTTCTTCCGTTACAACCCTACAATTTTGTAAATGACATTGGATTGTTGTAATTTTTCTATTGGTGTTTTTGTTTTCGTGAAGATGTTGGTCAAAGTCCAAAGTGGTTTTTGTGCAAAATTAATGTTGTTGCTGTTATTCGTGGCTGGGCAAAACGTACCGCGCGCGGTACTGCGGCAGAATGAGAATAACTTTTCATATACGTATATAAAGCAGAGAGCGTAAAATTTATTTCAGTTTGCTTTGAAAAGCGAACAAAGCACAAATACACATGCATTGAAGAAAATTTAAGAAAAACACACGTGTAGTGGTGCCCAGCTCTGCTGTTATTGATAGTCTCTTTTAATTCCCAGCAGGCAAATGAGCAAGGCCTTACTCGGAGAAGGCCTGCTAGCACTGCTGCGATTATATAAGGACTTCTCAAAACTAGATTTTCATGCAAATAAAAATACAATCACAGAAGGCATAATATGCCTTGCCACAACAGACGTGCTATCAGGCCTGATATTAGAAGGCAGAGAAGAAGGACATATACGACATGAAAAGTATACACATGGTTAGAAATTAAGAGAGGTGTGAAGGCTAGTCTTCTGTTGTTTCATGTTATGTTAAGGAGGTAGAGTTTTGTGTGTTCTTTGTCAAATTGTAAAGTCATTAAAAAAATATCAACGCAAGTGAGATGGCGCGGATAAAAAAAAAACAATTTATTAAAATTAAATTTTTGTCAAGTACTTCTGAGAGTCCTTCTACGGTAAGCGGTCTTAGAAAGCCTGCTTAGGAAGGCCTGTTTTCTGCGGCCATTTCATATAAAAAAGAAAGTACGTTTGAAAGGAGGGTGGAAGGCCTTATACTTACCAAGGAAGGCCTTCTAGAAGCACTGTTAGCTCCTGCCCTTGCCTACTGGGTTGTTTATTATCTGTAATATTAGGTATGTATGGCACACGATAATAGCGCTTGCTTATGTTTTGGTTATTTTGTGTTGCTATGCTATTGTTGTTTGTTCTTTCGGTTATGGCATAGCAACACAAAATAACCAAAACATAAACAAGCGCTATTATCGTGTGCCACATACCTAATATTACAGATAATAAACAATTAAAAGAGGAAAAATCATAGATGACAATTTAAAAGCTTATTTTAAATAGGAAGGACGGTACTAAATTATGCATTTATTTAAAATAATCCTAACAAATTCTTTATTTAGCTATTTAACCCTCTTCTGCATGAGCATATAAGCGTCAGTAAAAAAAAATATTTCTGTTCAAATATACGTTTATTCATTTTATACATGAATTTTACAAAAAAAAAATGTTCATCCTGTACGTCTTCTTTTTATCCTTTGCTTCCTTTTTATACTCTGTATGCACACAAAGGACTTTTCGCGTGCATTTTATGATCGGGAAAATTTTCGTTTTAGGCAACGTTGTGAAATGAAGAAAAGCAATTTCATTTGATCATTATAACAAAGATATATTTTACATTTTTGGCTATTCAGTTTTTTTGAAATTTCGACCGCAATGCAAGATCGAACTAAATAAACTGATTTTGCATCAAAGCAACATTTCGTTACGTACATATATCGGTAAAATATTAAAAAACGCGAATATAAGTACATAGTACAAATAACAAAATTGGCAAAAAATTCAATTATGAATAATGTTGACACAGTGGAGAACATTTTTTTCAAAAGTGAATATCCATATATGGCTATGTATGCAGTAGAGGGTTAACCTCAAATATTTTAGAATTCTGACGTGATGGGTCAATTCTGAGGCCAGATTCGGGTTCAGCGTAAAAAACTACTTCGGAAAACGATCTTAAGCATCCCAACAAAATTCGTTACCTATTCATTCACACTCCTTTTTCTAAAACAAAGTTTCTCCATACAATTTACATGTGAAACTAACAGGCTTCGGCGCCACCTTTTAAAATTGAGCTACAGAGCTGTGATTGCGTGAGAATTATCTTCATAGACGGAGAGCCCGCTGTAGAAAAGTCGAGTGTATAAGATTACACCATGGGACCTATGCCAAATGATAGAGCTCGATGAGCCTACATAGAATATCTAGGGTTGCCTTGCCAAAGCCTGTCCCGATGGCCGAAAAAAACCCACTTTTGGCCGAATTTTTTCTTAATAAAAAGTGTATAAGATTACAGCATGAAATTGGTGTCAAATGATAGAGCTCGATGAGCCTAAAAATAAAATATAGGGTTGCCTTGCCAAAGCCTGTCCTAAACTAGGGTTGCCTCGCGTTTTTTGGGCCAATTTTTTTCAATGAAAAGTGTATAAGATTACAGCATGAAATGTGTGTCAAAAGGTAGAGCTCGATGAGCCTAAATAGAAAATATAGGGTTGCCTTGCCAAAGCCTGTCCTAAACTAGGGTTGCCACCCGTTTTTTGGGCCAATTTTTTTTAATAAAAAGTGTATAAGATTACAGCATGAAAGTAGTGTCAAATGTTAGAGCTCGATGAGCCTAAATAGAATATATAGGGTTGCCTTGCCAAAGCCTGTCCCGATGGCCGAAAATGCCCAAAATTTAGCCAATTTTGCTATTCTAATTAAAACTGTAGTACATAACAGCTCCAAATGTATGCCAAAAGATAGAATATGAAGAGGCCTAAATATAATACCTTGGATTGTATTGTTGAATCCTGTCGCAAACATGGATTTTCACCGGTTTTTGGGTCAATTTTTATTAATGAAGATAATAGCTTGAAATTTGTGCCAAATGATAGATATTGAAAAGCCTAAAAAGAATATATAGGGTTGCCTTGCCAAAGCCTGTCCCGATGGCCGAAAAAAACCCACTTTTGGCCGACTTTTTTCTTAATAAAAAGTGTATAAGATTACAGCATGAAATGGGTGTCAAAAGGTAGAGCTCGATGAGCCTAAATAGAAAATATAGGGTTGCCTTGCCAAAGCCTGTCCTAAACTAGGGTTGCCACCCGGTTTTTGGGCCAATTTTTTTTTAATAAAAAGTGTATAAGATTACAGCATGAAATTGGTTTCAAATGATAGAGCTCGACTAGCCTTAATAGAAGATCTAGGGTTGCCTTGCCAAAGCCTGTCTTATACTAGGGTTGCCTCGCGTTTTTTGGGCCAATTTTTTTTAATAAAAAGTGTATAAGATTACAGCATGAAATGTGTGTCAAATGATAGAGCTCGACGAGCCTAATTAGAATATCTAGGGTTGCCTTGCCAAAGCCTGTCCTAAATTAGGGTTGCCACCCGTTTTTTTTGCCAACATTTATTAGAAAAAATTTTATGGTTAAAGATTCCAGCTTCAAATGTATGTCAAATGATAGAGCTCGATTAGTATAAAAATAATATATAGGGTTGCCTTGCCAAAGCCTGTCCCGATGGCCGAAAATGCCCGAACTTTAGCCAATTTTGTTGTTCTAATTAAACCTGTAGTACATGACAGCTCTAAATGTATGCCAAATGATAGAGCTCGATGAGCCTAAATAGAATATACGAGTATAGGATTGTCTTGTCGAATCCTGTCCTAAACATGGGTTGCCACTCATTTAAGAAAAGTTGACCCCAAAAACGGGTGGTAACCCTAGTTTAGGACAGGATTCGACAAGACAATCCTATATATTCTATTTAGGCTCATCGAGCTCTATCATTTGGCATACATTTGGAGCTGGAATCGTTAACCATAAAATTTTTTCTGATAAATGTTGCCCCAAAAAATGGGTGGCAACCTGAGTTTAGGACAGACCTTGGCAAGGCAACCCTATATATTCTCTTTAGGCTCATCGAGCTCTATCATTTGACATACATTTGGAGCTGTTATGTACTACAGTTTTAATTAGAACAAAATTGGCTAAAATTCGGGCATTTTCGGCCATCGGGATAGGCTTTGGCAAGGCAACCCTATATATTATTTTTATACTAATCGAGCTCTATCATTTGACATACATTTGAAGCTGGAATCTTTAACCATAAAATTTTTTCTAATAAATGTTGGCCCAAAAAACGGGTGGCAACCCTAATTTAGGACAGGCTTTGGCAAGGCAACCCTAGATATTCTATTTAGGCTCGTCGAGCTCTATCATTTGACACCAATTTCATGCTGTAATCTTATACACTTTTTATTAAAAAAAATTGGCCCAAAAAACGCGAGGCAACCCTAGTATAGGACAGGCTTTGGCAAGGCTACCCTTGATCTTCTATTTAGGCTAGTCGAGCTCTATCATTTGACACCAATTTCATGCTGTAATCTTATACACTTTTTATTAAAAAAAATTGGCCCAAAAACCGGGTGGCAACCCTAGTTTAGGACAGGCTTTGGCAAGGCAACCCTATATTTTCTATTTAGGCTCATCGAGCTCTACCTTTTGACACCCATTTCATGCTGTAATCTTATACACTTTTTATTAAGAAAAAAGTCGGCCAAAAGTGGGTTTTTTTCGGCCATCGGGACAGGCTTTGGCAAGGCAACCCTATATTTTATTTTTAGGCTAATCGTGGTCTATTACTTGACACCAATTTCATGCTGTAATCTTATACACTTTTTATTAAGAAAAAAATCGGCCAAAAGTGGGTTTTTTTCGGCCATCGAGACAGGCTTTAGCAAGGCAACCCTAGATATTCTATTTAGGCTCATCGAGCTCTATCATTTGGCATAGGTCCCATGGTGTAATCTTATACACTCGACTTTTCTACAGCCGGCTCTTGGACTATCATATCATAAACTTAATTTTTCTCAAACAACCTTAAAATCAGACACTTAAAAAAAATTTGAATCACCCTAATGTACGTACGATGTGTTCATGAAAATAGTGGTGTAGAAGACCATGACTTAAATCTCTTTTCGAATATGTTTTGCCTTGCAAATTGAAGTCGTTTGCAAAGTGTTCGCAGAACTGAATAAGAAGAACAGAAAAGCAAAAAAATCCATTAGTTTTGTTTCAATTTGTCTTCTTTTTGACGATTTTGCATATTTGCACCAAAAATCTGCGGTTCATTAAAATAGTAGTGCGTTAGGTGATTAGTTGAAAAAATTAAAAATTAGCTTAAAAATTTAGCTGAAAAAATTTAAAAAGTCAAGAAACTATCATAAGTAAGTGTAATTAAGTAATTCAATAGTTTTTTGATATAAATTTATTTTAACCAAGGCACTATTCCTTTTTTTAGTGGGCAGAGGAAACCATTGTTCAGTCCGGAAGAGAAAATTGATTGTTAGGCATAGAAATAAAGGCGTGACCTACAAGGAAATTGAAAATATTGTTGGATAGACTGTCCGCTGTTAACTTAAGAATGAAAGCTGAAAATGGTGGTGGTAAGCGCAAGACCTTGATATTGACGACGTATTGTACGATAAAGCAAGACTAAGCCCTCGACGTCCTCAACAATGATAAAAAATTAACTAAATCTGTCTGTCAGTGCTGTGACAATTCGTCGTCGACTAATTGAAAATAATTTGAACGCGAGAAGTCCCAGAAAGGTTTCCCTTTTGACGAAGAAACACGTTGTTGCAAGAATCAAATTTGCAAAAGATCATATGATCTGGAATGGATGATAGCAAAGTAGTTTTGTTTGGTGGATCAGACTCCGGACAGTATGGTCGTCATCCACCAAACACGGAATACTACCCCAGATACATCACCAAGACGGTTAAACATGGTGGGCTGAATATTATGGTATGAGCTTGCTTTTCCTATGCTGGCGTAGGCCCTATTCATTTGATCGATGGTATTATGAATAAAGAAGTGTACGTTAACTTAACTAATGCTACCGTATGCCAGTTGGGAAATGTCTTTAAAATGGACGTTTTAACAGGATAACGATCCTAAACACACCAGTAAACTAGCGAAAGAGTCTTTTGTATCTGAGGAAATTGACGTGATGCCGTGGCCAGCTCAGTCTCCGGACCTCAATCCGATAGAAAATTTGTGGGGAGAGGTCAAAAGAGTTGTAGCAACAGCAAAGCTCTCAAGCAGAACGCAGCTTTGGCAAGTAGGAAAGAGGCATGTGCTGAAATTCCTATGAAGCGTTGTAAGGACCTTATTGACTCTATGTCACATCGATACAAAGCTGTAATAAACAATAAAGGATTTACCACGAAATATTAGACATAAAAGAACATGTAAAACATGTAACGTGTATTTAGTTTAAATTAAGATGTGGGCATTTCTCTCATGTTGAACGGGACGGAAGTACACTTTTAAAGTGGGATAAAAGTTAAACTAAAACACTTTTATTTTTTTCTGTTTCCTTAAGGAATAGTCCTTTGGTAGCACTATGTTAAGTGATAAAGTTGATGCCAGACGTAATACTGGTTCCAAGATAGAGGCAATAAAAAAGTCATTGGAACGGGACAAAAAACGGAAGTGTTTTTCATGGCCATCTATAGAAAAGCACAAGTCCGCGAAACCTGGCAAAATTTTTTAATGCGACTAATTTTAAAATGTTATGGAAAAATATAACTTTTTAATAGATTTCGTTTGATTGAAAAATCCTACATACTTTTTTTCTTACAAAGTATAATAATCCATTCGAACGGGATATATTTTTCCATTTTGTTTCACTTGGGCAATTTTCAAAACGACTTTAATATTTATATATATAATAATATTTAAGATATGTACAGTAATTAAAAAAACAAATTTAATGCTTATATTTATCAAATTAATTAGTGAGATCAATTTTAACAAAGAAAAGAGGTAGGAGTAGATGTTTTTCTTAAACGAATATAAAACTTTTCTTTTTGCTGTTAAAGCAGTTTTCTTGTAAGAGGCGTGGCACCTCCCACTAGAAAAATATATATTTTTACTCAAGTGTCAATCTATCTACATACCAAATTTCATCAAAATCGGTGTAGTGGCACAGCCGTGATACCGTTTTTTTCCATTTGAAGCGATGCCACGCCCCCTTTAAGGAATCAATCTATCTTTAAGCAAAATTTCATCAAAATCGGTCCATTAGCTTAGCCGTGGAAACGTTTTTTCTCGTTTGGGCGTGGCACCGCTTACTATTGAAAAAAAAGTATACATGTCCCTCCTTCTCTTCACAACTTTTCAAAAAAAAAAAAAATACTATGCGATTATGTTGTGCTATGGCTGTGAAAAAGTGGTTTAACCGTTTTGAACTGGTTGGCCTTTTGGCGGAAATGCCCATATGTAGTTTTTTTTTTTACATTTTAGTAACCACTACTATTTTCATGAACACCAGAATTTTTGAATCTTATTTTGATTAAGCCTTTGTGCTAAAATAAATAAAAGATTATAACAAATGAAGCTATAAATATTCTCATAAATAAATAAAAATTACTATTTTTTTATAACTTTACATAAACATTGTACTCATCATTTAGTTGGATAGTTGAATCCTCAGGTCCTAACGGCACTACTATTTTCTTGAACACAGCTATACATACTTCATGTCTTTTTTTATTTTTTTTTTGTCTAGAACGTATCTACCGTGTATATATGGGGCATTCCATGCCAAATCACCGAGGCTTTGACCCGACCCTCTTCGATTTCGCTCATTTGTTGATATGTTTTAGTACGTATTAAAAGCAACAAGCAAACCAATTTCCAGCCTTTTATTCGAAACCGTTATTGAGTAATGGGTTTTTTTAATTTAAAGCCAAAAAATTTTCAATTAACGATAGACTAATAATAAATATCGATATCAATGAAAAATAGGGTTAATTTTTTCGTCTTTGAATGTAGTTTTAGAAAAAAAATTATTCGAAGTAATTATCACTTAGTTATTAACGTTTAAAGATTACTCTACGCAACTTTTAAGTCGCAGTTCCGTGATCCTTGCAAAATTTAGCATAATGCTCAATTTTTTTTTCCGCAACGAAGGAACTTTATGTTAGTCATTGCCTTTGAAGACTTAAATGTGTCTATTTTATATATCAACTCTTTTCAGATCAACCCTTGAAGTGGTTTGTGGTGGTCTACCACTAGATTTTTTAGCTGTTTATTTTTAAATACATTTCTCACGAGATTGTGAGATCTATTCAGCAACCTGCCAATGCATTGAAGATATTTTCTCTTTTTTTTTTCAAGTTTAAAGAGAGTCTCGATTCCTCAGCAGAGCAATGTGGCTTACGACCCATCTCAACTAAAATGTTTGCTGTCAATTCACTGCATTTTAAGGTTTAATTAAAGAAAACTTAACGTTTTTCTAAGAAAAGCTCAAAGAAGAATTAAAAAAATAAAATTTCAAACGAAAAATTGGATCAACGTTCAGGTGTACCTATTATTTTGAGCAGGCAAATATTCAAACTATGCATAGTGAGTAGAAATGCTCAAAGCTTAAGGTAATCACATGATTTGTTTTACTGAAGATCGTGCTGCCAAATTGTGTACTTCACGTTACCACTATGATTTTTCCTCTAAATTGCCAAAATATTTTTGTAGTAGAGCTTAAAATTTAGGCTTGTCTTAAAAAAAACACAGTTAACTTTGATTTGAATTTAAAATTTTGATCCAAAAATATCTAGACCTGCCAAATTTTAAGTTTTAAGAAATAATTAAACTTTTGTCTGGAACTTGTTTTCTGAAATCAGCTTTTTAGGATTTTGACAACTTAAATGAAACACACTGTATATGGGTGTGTCCGCTGAGAGCGAGCCATTCGCTGCCATTAAATTTTCGTTCAATTTTATTGCAAGTTTTTTACTGTTTTCTCAAATAACTTCTACATTTTTTGTCCGATTTCCGCAAAATTATACTTAAAATATTTGCAAAAGAAAAGTCTATGAGAAACCAGATCTCGAGATGAACCCCAAATTTGTAAACTAGTGTAGTTTATAACAAAAAATCACAGTTTTACAAACAATTAAACACGGTTTTATACAAAATTCCACAAACATTCAATAGATCAACAAGGAGAACAAACAGTAACGTTGGACAACCACATTTAGAACTCCACAAAACAACACTTATTGTATAAATAAAATATTATTTCAATTTATATATGTATGTATGTTGAATTGAATGCAATTGCAATATGCATAAAAGACAAAAATGGGCAACCAGCTGCTTATACTAGTCTCAACCACTGCTACACGGTTTCATCAGTAAGCCTTGATAGCCGTAGTTTTAGAACTTCCAAGTATACTGTATTTTACTTCTTGCATTCACTTTTTTTGAAGCTGCATTTTAAAGGGTGATCCAATAAGAGCTTCCTACTTTGTTTTCTAAATAAAATACTTAAAAATGAATGTATTGATGCAAATATTTATTTGGAATGAAAGTTCGGTTCCTACAACTCAATGCTTAAAAATTATTTCGTTCAAATGTTGCCCACGAATAGTTCTTAAATGGTCCATTCTGTGGGTCCAATATTCGACAACTCTTTCGAGCATATCGGCAGGTATTCTTTGAATAACACGAGTTATGTTGGTTTCCAAAGCGTCAATAGTTTTAGGTTTGTCGACAAAAACATGTTATTTAACATATCCCCAAAGAAAGTAATCCAATGGCATCAAATCACATGATATTGGTGGCCAATTAACAGGACCATTTCTTGAGATGAGGTTTCATCGAATGTTTCCCTCAATAAAGCGATTGTTTCTGCAGCTGTATGGCATGTTGCGACATCCTGTTGAAACCAGAGGTCGGCTACACCAATATCCTGAAATTTTGCGAGCGAGTACCATTGACCGTAACATGGACTCCATCCGTATTTTTGAAGAAATACGGTCCGATGGTGCCTCCTGCCTATAAACCACACCAAACAGTACATTTATCGGAATACATTGGAACCTCTGGGATTGCTTCTGGTTGTTCATCGGTCCAAATACGGCGATTTTGCTTTTTAACGTAGCCGTTCAACCAGAAATGAGCTTCGTCGTTACACACAATTTTTCGATAAAAGAATGGATTAATTTGAAGTTGTAAGGCCCATAAACCGAAATTAAAACGTACACCAATATCAGCCGGCTTCAATTCTTGTACGAGCTGTATTTTATAGGTCTTCAGACCAAGATCACGTCTCAAGATACGCCACAATGATTCATAAGAGATGCCCAAAGCCTGAGATCGGCGAAGAATCGATTGCTCACTGCAGAAATATTCTCAAAATGACGGGCTGTATGCACTTTGGTTGAATGATGAGTGTCCAATAGTGTAAAATTGGTTCGAAATTTGGTGATGGTGTTACAAATAGTGCGCTCAGTTCGACGCTTATAACGACCAAAATGAAGTTGAAGAACTTTCTGTAACTGATGACTGATTTTGGTAATAAGTTTCCACAATTAATAAACTTTGTTCAGGAGAAAGTCTTCTTCTTCTTCTTACAATACGTCAATCATTACGAAAGACGTATATAGATGGAGAAAGGACTACCATAAACTCGAGGTTTTTCTTATAGTCCTTAGCGTTAAAAAAGTTTAAAAAAAGCCTTAATCAAGGCTAACGTAGAATAATTTACGTAAAATGTCGAAGACATACATATAATACATGTATGGATTAAACAGTAATGTATATACATACATATATGCGTAAGTACGTACATATTCTTTTTTTTTAATTTTGTTACAGTTATGTAGGCACATACATAACTTCAAATCGAATGTTCCGTATTTATGTAAAACCGCCATATTGATTGCGCATAGTAACAAAACTATATTTTAAATGATCTCCAATGTTCCGTATTTTAAGTAGGAACTAACACATAGTTAAAAGTTTACTTACTTACTTACTTAGATGGCCATAACAACCCGTTGTCAGGTTACGGCCGACCTCATTAACTCTCGCCAGGCGCCTCTGCTTTGCGCGCGCCTTCTCCAATCGTTAATGCCAAGCGCGGTTAGGGCTTCCTCAGCTTGGTCTATCCACCGGAGGCATGGTCTCCCTCTTCGTCGTTGACCGGGGACTTTCCCTTCGAATACCTTTTTCGCTGGAGCTTCTTTATCCATACGATGGACATGACCCAGCCAGCGTAGTCGCTGTATTGTTATACGCTTAACTATGTCGATGTCGGCGTAGAGCTCATACAGCTCGTGGTTCATTCGAATGCGATAGTCGTCGCCAACTCGAACAGGACCAAAGATTTTGCGGAGAACTTTCCTCTCGAACACCCCAAGAGCGGCTGCGTCTGTTGTCGAAACCACCCATGCCTCAGCGCCATAAAGAAGCACAGGTAGAATGAGCGTCTTGTAGAGTGTTAGCTTTGTCGATCGAGAGAGAGCTCTGCAACGTAATTGCTTACTGAGTTAAAAGTTTATGTATTAGAATATCTTTTTTTTTTCTTTTTTAAGAGTTATAATTTTAAATCTTAAGTTCATACTTTTAAAAATTGTTTATGCACTTCTCGAATGCTCCGTAATTTAGGTACACTAGTAACATGTTCTTATTGAATTATTAAATTTAATGTTATTTTCTCTTTTTATGGATATTATGATTTTGGTTTTTTTTCTTTTTTTTTATTTTATAAATTTTAAAATATTATTGTTGATTTGCTCCACGACGCACTCAAATCAAATGTACTCAATATATTTAAATCCATTACTCGCATTTATGTCCCATATTTAAATCAATTTTTCACATTTATAATATGTATATATATATATTTTTTTTTTTACTGGATATTGTAGTTCTTGGTTTTTTTCACTCAAATCAAAGGCCCTCACTCATATATGTTTATTACACGTATCGTTTTTAAAAATTTTACTCCTAACATCTCACGGCTATAAAAAGCATGTGGAATGGGTCCTAAGCTAAGACACACGCGAACGAATACAGTCGCGTGAGCACGTCTGTACTTGTTGACGGACAAAACGAAAGACCTAGGAGTAAGTCTATTTATGATTGAGTCGTATTGAATACTGAACACAAACGTCATATGGAAAAGCCATTTGACACATGACAGCTGTCAAAATAACCCAGTTGGAAAAGAGACCTCGTATTGGATCACTCTTTATTTTGGACCAACATTTTTTTTACATTATTAAAGTATAACTATTCAAGGTTTATTTCTGACATTTTGGTTCAAAAATATTCGTCGATAAGTTAGAAAAGTGCAATACCGTGAAAGTCCTCAAAATTTGCGGTGAGCAAGATATCTGGAGACTGGCTCATCCGAACAAAAAAAAAATGTTTGGCTTAAGTTTACTTTAGTACAAGTCCTCCAATTTTTTTAATCATTTTTCGGGAAAGTAGCGCTATAAGAATAAAAAATAAATATGCAAAATAAGAGGGTCGGACGTATCTAGTTTCCGAGATATATCTATCGGAAGATGCGAATATAGCTTTTATAAAAATCAGTATAAGTTGAAAAACCCTGTAAAGATATCCAAAATATTGGTACTATATAAAAGGTAATTAAATAAGGCATAAAATCGACACATAAACATTTAAAATTTATTATAGTTTTCGAGATATAACGATTTTTGTAAAATGTTGACCCTTTAATTTCTATAAAACGTTATTTTCCAAAAAAGTATTATTAGCAATAATTTTTTTAGCACCCTAAGAAAGCTCAATTCATTCGGTTTAAATTGATGTATCAGTTGTACCAAATTTTTTTATAATAACCCATTCTTTACCGGAATGTAAAAAAAATTAATTAATAAATTTTTTTTTAAATATATACATTTGTTGACAACTAAGACTACAGTGACATAGACAAGAACAAAAACAACTGAGCAGCGGTTGAAGGCCGCCCACTTACCCTTACTCTTATGTAAAACTACTGTGCCTAGTAAGCTAGGTGTTGGATACATCATAGATCAATGCCGGTGTTGGATTTTTGGGAGTTTTAAATCCTGAGCTGCGGCCAAAGGCCGCCCACTTACCCTTACTTTTATTTAAAAGTACTGTGACTAATAAACCAGCCGGTTGCTGTTGTTGTAATATTTGTTATACTAATTGTTCTTGTTGGTGTTATTATCGTTGTTTAAATTGTTGTTGTTGTAGCTCTCCATAAATAGTTTTCATAAGTAGATTTAAAAAATCCGATGATCCGGCTGCGGATCAGTCTATAATGTATCCAACACCTGGTTTATTAGTCACAGTACTTTTAAATAAAAGTAAGGGTAAGTGGGTGGCCTTCGGCCGCAGCTCAGGATTTAAAACTCCCAAAAATCCAACACCGGCATTGATCTATGATGTATCCAACACCTAGCTTACTAGGCACAGTAGTTTTACATAAGAGTAAGGGTAAGTGGGCGGCCTTCAACCGTTGCTCAGTTGTTTTTGTTGTTGTTGTTGTCTATGTCACTGTAGTCTTAGTTGTCAACAAACATATGTATATATTTAAAAAAAATTTTATTAATTAATTTTTTTTACATTCCGGTAAAGAATGGGTTATTATAGAAAAATTTGGTACAACTGATACATCATTTTAAAGCAAATGAATTGAGCTTTCTTAGGGTGCTAAAAAAATTATTGCTAATAATACTTTTTTGGAAAAATTAACGTTTTTTAGAAATTAAAGGGCCAACATTTTACAAAAATCGCTATATCTCGAAAACTATACAACAAATTTTAAATGTGTATGTGTCAATCTTATGCCATATTCAATTACCTTTCATATGGTGCCAATATTTTGGATATTTATAATGAATTTTCCAACTTATACTGATTTTTATAAGAGCTATATCCGCAACATTCGATAGTTATGTCTCCAAAACTAGATCCGTCCGACCCTTTTTTTTTTTGCATATTTATTTTTTATTCTTATAGCGCTACTTTCCCTAAAAAATTAGAAAATTTGGGGGATTTGTATTAAAGTTAAGTTGTTCCAAATGTTTTTTTTTTGGTTTAGTTAGTAAGCAGTTCTTGGGCGTTTAATCGTTAAATTTTTTTTTTGTATACATATTTTTTGATTTATAACCTAAAACGACCTCTATTTTGTGAACAAAAAATTAAAATTTACTTTCTACGGCCGCCATTTTGTCAAAAATTAATATTTTTCAAAAATCAACGATTAAACGCCCAAGAAATGTTTACTAAACCGAAATTTTTTTTTTTCTGTAAAACAGTCTCCAGATATTTTGCTCACCGCAAATTTTGAAGACTTTCACTGCATTACACTCTTCTAACTTATTTAAGGCATAACTTTTGAATAGTTATACAGTAGATGTCCAATATAACGCATAACGATGTAACGAATTTCCATTTTAATGAATGGTTTTTCAAATTACACTTTTTTCGACTGGTGTCTCTAAATTAAGAAAGCAAGAAATTTTCACTATTCTAAATAACGAAAGGTGTTTAATTCATCTAGTCTTTTTATTTATTTTTTTTCCTAGAAATAAATATTTTTTCAACGCAAGCGCCTTACGTTAAGTGAAAAAGTTAAAATAATTGAAGATCGCATATATATATAGCGTAAATAAAAGCCAGTTTCTTCAGTAAAAAACCCTTCGATATAACGAATTTTTCGACTTTACGTCTGACCCGTGCATTTATTAGTTCGTTATATTGGACGTCTACTGGATTGTGTCTGAAATAAAACGCAGCTTCAAAAAAAAAAAAATTTTTAAAAAAGTGTATTTTACATATTTTTGAAAAAATAGATAACAATATTTTTGTCAAACTTTTTTCAAAGGTTTCGTACGTTACGTATGGAAATAGGATTAGGTTTTTTTAAAAGTACTTATTGTTGGGATTATTAATGTGCAATTAGAGAAGGAGCTTGTATTTACATACTATATGCCATTACGTGTTGATTAAAAAATTACACATTTTTTCATGTAGAATATGCGTGAACTGAGTGTCCATTTGGTTAAGCATTCCACCAAGCAGAACACTGGATTTCGTTGGCTCAAAGACACCTTCTTTGAACGGTCACAAACACCTGCGCACATTAACGTTGTTGCTACACAGTACGTTAGCGCGCAACTGGAACTTTCAAGAGCACTTTGCTCATTAGTCTGTCGTGCTGCAGGAATTGATGCACGTGCTGAGACAGCAAGAGGTTTCCAACTTATGTTAGTGTGACTAAGTAGAGAAAAAAAAAAAACATTAAACATATTATATTTTCAGTGATCAAATGAGTAATGGACAACAGTATAATTTGTTTTTGATATTAGAGCGCTACTGCTTGGCAGTTGAATCGATTGCATTTCCTTTGCCCCAAGGCTTCTCTTCGTTTTTTACATACCTCGGTTACAGAGCTCTCTCATTTGAAATGTTCTTGCAATACGTTGGAAATCATGTTTTTGAATTACAAGTGGATGTTATGAAAACAATAATTAATGGTAAGAATTTAAAAATTAAATTTCATTCATTAAAAAAAATTATGTATTCAAATTCAAAACAATTTCAGATATTGATGACTCTAAAGAGGGAGTCGAAAAAAAATTGTCCTTACTTTCTGCTTTGCCAAAGTCGCGTTCACACCGTTTGCTTAAGAACTGGAATCATCCAGAGAGCTTAATGATACGAGGACGTGAACATGCTGCTAATATTTTGGCTGGTAATCCGGTACAACAACGATCTTCTAGTGTTACTGGTGCTAGTATTCAAACACGTGCAAATGTTAAAACAGGTATATTCAATGGATGAATGTTGAAAATTCTTATGACTGCATATAACTCAGCTTATATTCAAAAATGTTTGAGCTATTGACCCTCCTCCTGTGCCTAAAAATTAGAGCTACTGCGATATTTACAGTGACTTCTATTTTTGAGAAGAGGGAAGGCCAATGACTCAAATATTAACCCATATATTTGCAAAACATGCGAGTTTTCTAATTTCACTTTCAATATTAAAATAGCAACAGTATGTTTTAATTTACAGTCAGTTTTAAGATAAAAAACAGAAAAAAGTGCATATTTTGTATTCTTAGCCCTATTCAGTCGTAAGTGTCAATTTAACACAAATTTTCGCTTCAAGTACGGCATTCATGTTCATAAAGATATTTTGGTTTCTATACGTAATTACTATAAAATAACAATAAAAAGCGCCCTGCACATCGTTTCTAAATTTGAATTTCTTCAATCATGAATTACGTATGTAGATGAAACCCAATAGTAGAGCAATAAATTCCACTTAATTTGCACTTAATAAAGTGATAGATAAAAAAAACTAAATTACGTGGAAGCAACGTGTTTTTCTTAATATTTTTTTAGTGATATTGTTAATTTTTCCATTATTTCCATTATCACCACAATTTTTTCAACTCATCCAATAAAACATAAAATTCTTAAACGACTTGACATAAAGTTGTGTTTTAGTTTTTACTAGGAGTGATTGCAAATTCATCCACCACTCTAATGTAAGATATCTGTACAAGAACCAACATTTTTAAAGCCTATGTCAACGTAAAAACTGCTTAAGTCCTATGTGAAGAGTGTTTTTTAGAACACAAATGAACTAGTGATAACACCCGAAATCTGGATGTGTGTGCCTAAGACTTATCTTTGATGTCAGACAGTTTAAAAATTTTAAATTATAGATAATGTTGAGGTTTTTTTTGTGATGTATTTATATATAAAACTGCAAGATAAACAACATTTAGTGTAGTTCCATTTGGGGTATTACCAAGCTGATTTTTAATATTATTGAAGGCCCGAAAACAACTCATTGCAACATAAAACTGTTCGTGTGTGTTTATTAATTGTAAAAGCAAAAGCAATTATAATTGGAATTGGCTCCGTTTCAAAATAAATGGCACTTTGGTATCGCTGGGCTGCAAATTCCTCGGAAGAATCTGTTTTTCCACACATTCACCCTTTTAAATCTTATAATCTTTCCTTGGGTTCACAGCTTAATTTATGTATCCTGTCCTTATCCAAGGTATGAGGAAAATCATGCTCACCAGATTCTAAAAACTTTTTCGCTATAAAAGTTATTATAAACTTGCTTTGAAAACAATATTTTTTTACAGAGCTTCTTGTTCAGTACTTTTAGTGCAAAAAACAACAAAAAAAATTACAAGCGCAAAATGCATTAAAATGGGCAACGAGCTGCTTATACTAGTTTCAATGACCGCTACATCATATCATAAGTAAGCTTTGTTAGTCGAAGTTTAGTTGTCTGCAAGCCTACTATGTATTATTTCTTGCGTTGATCAGTTAAGAATCACAGCAATAAACAAAACAAAACTTCTACATTTTAATGCAATTTCTTTTGTAATCTCTTTGATATCACACATTTCTTGACGAGCGCTTCGTTGTCCGCTTTTCTGGCGATCCGAACGAAGTTGGAAGTGCTACATGTAAATATCGGCGATCTCACCGAGGGTAATTTTTCTATTTGTATTTTTGGAACAAAATTTCATAAAAATTTTTTTGTACAGAGCTTCTTTGTTCCAAAAACACAAATAGAAAAATTACCGTCGGTGAGCTCGCCGATATTTACATATAGCACTTGCAACTCTAAGGTATGTTTTGCACTCATTTTTCGATAAAAATGTTTATTGCACCAATCGATGAGAAAAGGCTGAAAATGGATTTTGATAGTGATAGAGGATGTCCCCGATCCTCCTAATGGAATGATCTGCAAAATTTTTCGAAAAAAATAGTGTAACAGCATTCGATGGAAAAATGCCGAAAATGGATTTTGAAAGCAACAAAACAGGTCTCCGACCTTCCCGAAAAGGTGTTTTAGACGCATTTTTTGTAAAAAATGTTATGCCAATCAATGGAAAAAGGCCGAAAATGGATTTTGAAAGCAAAAATAGAGGTCTTCGACTGTTATTATTACTATTAGTGATAAGCAGTGATTATTTTTAAATACAGATATAGAATATGTAATGAGATTAAGAACCTGCCTGTCAGAAAAAAACTTTTGTCACAATAATTAACAATAAGAAAACCACTTACAGAAAAGAATAAGCCAAGTAGACTACATGAAATCAAAGAAGCTTTAAGGTACATTAAAAAAATTAAACAGGAGAAGCAAAAAAAAACCCTTTATAATGAAAAATAAACTAACATTTTTCAACGTTTTTTCAGGTTAAGCTTAAGACAAGAATGTTGTTTTTAATTGTATAAAATGTAAAATTTTACAGGTACACGTATTTTGATATGGTGTATCATAACACAGGACCACAAAAAAAAAAAAGGTCATGTAGTTGGAAGATGAGGTATCATACGGTATGCATTTTGGCGTTCTAAACACGAATCCGAGGTCAGAATTTTCCATCACCCTCAGATTTTGACATAACCTCAAAATTTCACTTTGAAATACGTTAAAAGGAAAGTCCCTTAAAAAAAAAGAATCAAAATCCAGAAAGTAGACCTTACTTATATTACGTATCTAGGTGTGCCAAAATAATATCTTACAATAAAAATGAGTTTTAGCTGCCCACTTTTTCCCTAGCACCCCCATTTACCCCCAAAGGGTTAAAAACTCATTTCTTGTAAAAATTATAAATTCATGCATATCCGCAGGTATTTTGGTGCACGATAACTCAGAATGTCGACAAAAACCTTTGGGGAGAAGTAATAAGGTACTGGGGTGGGTTTGGGGGGTTGATTTGCGGGTAGAAATGAGTTCTTATCGATATTAACAGCTTTAATGCACCAAAGTACCTACGGATATGCATTAATCTTAAATTTTTATGAGAAATGAGTTTTTAGCCCTTTGGGGGTAAATGGGGGTGTTGGGGGAGAAGTGGGCAGCTAAAACTAATTTTTATTGTAAGATATTATTTGGGCACACCTAGATACGGAATATAAGTAAGGTCTACCTTCTTGGATTTTTAACGTATTTCAAAGTGTAATTTTGAGGTTATGTCAAAATCTGAGGGTGATGGAAAAATTCTGACCTCGGATTCATGTTTAGGACGCCAAAATACATATCGTAGGATACCTCATCTTCCAACAATAAGACTTTCTGGTTTGTGGTCCTGTGTAATCAATCAAAAAGTCGATTTTGAATTTTTTGTAACTTAGGGCTTTTTTGATTTCATATGACGATATGGGCATTTCCCTGATGTCGAACGCGACCGTCGTACACTTTTAAAGTGGAATGAAAGGCAAAGTAAAACACTTATATTTTCTTCTGTAACTTTAAAGAATAGACCTATATTTAGTGGTAAAGTTGATGCCAGACGTAATACTGGTTCCAAGGTAGACGCAATAAAAAAGCAATTGGAACGTGACGAAAACAGAAGTGTTTTTCATGACCATCTATAGAAAAGCTGAAGTTAGCAAAACCTGCCAAAATGTTTTAATGCGACTAATTTTATTATATTATGGAATAATATTATTATTAGATTTCATTCGATTGAAAAATCTTATTTATTTTTTATTACAAGACTTAATATCATTCGAACGTGACATTGCGAACGTTACATATTTTCCATTATGGTTTACTTGGGCAATTTTTCATAAAGATTTTAATATTTATATAAATAATAATACATAAGATCTTTATCGAATTAATTGGTGAGATAAATTTTAACAAGGAAAATAGAAAACATTAGGTATTTTTCTTAAAAGAATATGAAACTATTCTTTTTGCTGTTAAAAAGTTTTTTTCTGTAAGGAGCGGGACGCTGAGTTTTCTTCTCAGGAATCAGTTTGTCCCCATACCACATTTCATCGAAATTGGACTTAGAGTCTCCACTAACCTACAATCTATCTACTAACCTAATTTCATTAAGATCAATTTATTAGATTAGTCGTGGAAAGGTATTAATGCGTGTTAGGGGCGTGGCACCGCCTAAAGAAAATTATTTTGTGCACTGCCTTTTTTCTCAACTTAAAAAAAAAAAAAAAATAAATTATGCGATTATGTTGTGTTATGTCAGTTAAGTGGTTTAACCGTTTTGCAACTACCTATTTATTACATTTATGTTTGCGAACGTGACCAACTCCAAACATCTTCAAAAATGTAAAACTTAATTTTTTGTGCACTCGTATTTTTTTAACTATGTACATGAAACTCTGTTTGAACAAAAACTTTGTCACACAAGCTGCTGATATCAATCACGAAATGAGAACAAATGATGTTTTTCTATGTCCAATGTGACATTAGAACATGAACATAAGTAAATTAAAAACTTACAGTTAGAGATTGGTTTGATGTTTTTGCATTTTTTTAGCTAATTGCTGTTGGAAGAGAGATTTTGCGGAATGACTATCATCATGTATCATCTCGCTTACAGATTTAAATATTTAAGGCAAAATACCATTACAAAAAAATAGAAACTGCACTTATGCAAGTTTGCAGGTGGTTTGCTCACCGTGGTAAATGAATTCTGGTGTAAATTGTTTAAATTAACAAAATTTGAATGTTTTCCTTAGATAATATCAGATAGTAACGCTTTTATAATAACTTTTAATTTTTTTGAAGTATATTCTCTATAAGCGCGTTGACATGGGGGTAAGCTGGTGAATGCGTTACGGAAATGAGCGAACAAAATATGTTACGGAAATAAGCGAATTTGAACATAAAGTGTAGCATACTTTTAGGTTTTATAAAAATTGGGTGTTTACGCATGCATTTAATTTAACTCAATTCTGCTTCACTCAGGGTGGTGGTGTTTTTTTCCCTTCTGAAATTAATGGGGATTTTAGACATCATTTAGGGTGGCTCCTGACCCTGGAAGGACCGTTTTTGACCCATTTTCGGAAATTGTTTTTATATAATTAGTGGGGAAAAGTCGAAACTGGATCTTGGACATCATTTAGGGTGGCTCCGGAACCTGGAAGGAACGTTTTTGACAAATATTCGAACATTTTTTTTTTATTCTGTAATTAATGGGGATTTTGGGACATCATTTAGGGTGGCTTCGGACCCTGGAAGGACCTTTTTTGACCCATTTTCGGAATTTTTTTTTTCTATAATCAATGGGGAAAGGTCGAAAATAGATTTTGGACGTCATTTAAAGTGGCTCCGGACCCTGAAAAGGACCGTTTTCGACCTATTTTCGAAAAAATTTTTTTTCTTGTAATTAATGAGTAAGGTCGAAACTGGATCTTGGACATAATTTAGGGTGGCTCTGGACCCTGGAAAAACCGTTTTTTACCCATTTTCTGAAATTTTTTTTTTATAATTAATGGATTTTGGACCACATTTAAGGTGGCTCCAGACCAGTGTTCGGAAATAAACAGTACAATTCGTTTTGTACCGAGCCGAAGCACAAAACATTATTTATTTTCTATAGTGTGCAATCCAATGCACAAAACAATATCAGCACAAAACAGAAATGTGTACTCAGTACGGTACAAAATATGAATCGTTCTGTGCATTTGTTGGGTTTGGTTTTGTTTTGTATTTGTGTTTTCACCGTATAAATAGAAATAGAATGTCGTGTTTTGGCTCGGTACGATTCGCAATTGTGTCGTTTATTTCACTCAACAGCGAATTGCACCAGTGATGCCACCGGCTTCAAAAAAAATGTAATTGTTTTTTTTTTGTTAATTTTTTTTTTTAATTCCAATATGTAGAATAATTATGAAATATGCATTTAAATCTGAGTTACGGTTTTTTTATTGCTGTCTGAAAAAAAAATTAAAATACACTTTTTTTGTTATTAAACTTAGTACAGCCATTTGGTTATAAAAAAAGACGTTACCTGGAAAGTTTTCCGGTAGTTTTGAAAATGTGTTATTTTATAGATTTCGATGTGCTCTTTTCGAATTTCAACTTTGCCACCTTGTTTTGTTGCCGCTCGCTCCACCATATTGGAAAAATGGCGCCTAAAAGCAGTTTTTTGACAATATCTCCTTTCTGACTCATTTTACGATAAAAATATTTGTATACAAAATTAAACTAGAGAAGATTACCTACAACCTTTTTTTTCGTAAAATCAATAGTTTTGGCGATTGTACTAACTGTTTTTTTACATTTTTTGTCGCATGTGTCGAAAAATTCGGAAAGTATCGAATCATGTGGCCAGATATATGTAAGCTTCTCACAGCACACAGATGCACGTTTCACATGGTAACAAACTGGTTTTGTTTCGTTCTATTTCACAAAACAAAATGAGAATAAAGCTATGTTCTGTGCCCACGTCCTGAGGGCTATGAGTTCACAGTCCTAGCCATTACGCCACGTTGCCTCATAAATTCGATTTTTTTATTATTCCTTTTGTTCACTGTGCCTACAATATTTTGTGTCAATAACGCAGCGTAATCTATTTTTTAAAATATTCTCATAATTTAATGCAAGTTTTTCTTTTTATTATGTGACCAGTCAGTCTGTATCTTCGATTTTGGGTAAAAACCAGGGTTTAACTTTATTTTGCGACTATGAATATGGGCCATTGTGTTTGCACAGTACAATACTGAATTGTGCGCACAAATTAAGATCGGCACAAATCACGATTGAATTGTACCGTATTGTACATTTTCGAACACTGCTCCAGACCCTGGAAAGGACCGTTTTCGACCCATTTTTGTAAAAAAAATTTTTTCTTGTAAATAATGGGGAAAGGTCGACAATGGATTTTGGACATAATTTAGGGTGGCTCCGGACCCTGAAAAGACCGTTTTTGGTCAATTTTCGGAATTTTTTTATGTTTTTATAAGTAATGGGGAATGGTCGAAAATGGATATTGGACATCATTTAAGGTGGCTCCGGATCCTGGAACGGACCGTTTTCGACCATTTTTGTGCTTTTCAAGTTCCGGAGCCACTCTAAGTGATATCAAAAAGAAATTTTCGACCACTCATTTAAGAAAAGTTGACCCCAAAAACGGGTGTCAACTAGGCTTGCCAGATCCAAATTGTTTTCACCTGGACATTTAAAACAAAAAACAAAAAAATCTGGATTTTTCTGGACACTTGAAAAAAAAAAATCTTGATTTTTCTGGACAATAAATAAAACTGAAAATTGGTTTCAGAAGAACATATACATTTTATTTAAGCAAAATAAACATAATAGAAACATAACAATTCAGTAAAATAACATTTTCTGTGAGCGGTAAATTTGTGTGAATGTCCAGCAAATTTCAACAGATTCATTCATTCTTTGTTTCAAACAAGATTAATAGTTGCAGGTACATCAAAGAAAAATGCTGGTGCAAAGAGAGCTCATAATATTAATAACTAAATAAGGGAATTTTTCCAACAGCGATAACAGTTTTTCGTTTGTATCAGCGATTATGTTGTATAGCAAATATTTCTCCACAGCTACTTCAGCAAAAACTATAAACCCAAATTTCTGCCTGCCGCACCTGATACTATTTTGCTTTTTACTATAGTCACCCAAGCGCCTGCACCAAGCAAATTGTCACTACGCCCTGAATTATGAAAATCTGTGTCTGCCAATTGTTGTGAACACATTTTCGGCAAATGATTCGTTAACGGCAAGGTTGGTACGGTTTTTCGACCCCCCTCCCCCCCTGTAACGCACCGTAACGTTTTACAAGACCTCCCTCCCCCCTAATTGCGTTACGTAATACTTGAACGCCCTCTAAGAACCAAAAAAAAAAAAAATGTGTTGCCTGCTTCATGTCTGGAATTTTTTATCACCGGTTTAATTAAAAAAAATTATTTGAGTTTTTGGTCGGTACTGAGAATTGGTATGTTGGCGGAGTTTTATTAAGATATATATAAGTTTGCCGTAAAAGAAAGCCAAATGGTGAATTATGTATATTTTGAAAAAAGAGTGCAGCAAATTAAACGGCGTGTTCGAAAATTCTTATGTGGTTTTGATATTTTTCTTTGACTCACAAATTCCAAATGCGGCCGACTGCCATTAATAAATGCAATATTTTTTTTTTAAAAAATGGGTCTAAAACAACTCTTTAGGGGGGCTGGTGACCTCTCCTGTCACCTCCAAATCCCGTTTTCAGCCTTTTTCTATCGATTGGTGCAGTACAATTTTTATACGAAAACTGAGTCCCAAAACACACGAGTTCAGGAAGGCCTTTTTTGTGGTTTTCAAAATTAATTTTCGGCTTTTTTCAATCGATTTGTGCAAAGTTTCTCTTAAAATTGAGATAATATTAAATCGAACTTTTATTGTGTCGACTAAAGAAACTATAATGCATTAACACTTCGTGCAATTATTGCAATCAGGAAGATGAGCAAAATAAAAAGATTTTGCGTTCTTTCATTTAAAAGTAATAGATTATATTAAAATTAATTAATTGCTCAATCGTTTCGCAACTACTTAATTAACACAAATTTTATAATTGCAAGTATGCGCTGTATCATAAAACTCAATATGTAATGTCTTTATGAAAATTGATCAACTATTTAATTCATTGTGTGCTGGACACTACGATTGAAATTAATGATTATTTTTTTTATTTTTGTTCTTAAAAAAATATGAAAATAAAACTTATTTGTATTTGTATTTTGGTTCTTAATGAATGTTTTATACGATTTGAACTCAGAAATGCTCATATCTCTCATTAAAATGTTAATGCTAGTAGTATATCTAAGACATTGTGTTAATTAGACATAAGCAAAACCTTAACTTGATTCGAAATGTCGGACTGAATAGGGATAGTTAATATTTTGTTGGTTGAATTTAACTGTATTTGTGAACATGTATGATAAATTTAAAATTTTTATTTTAATTTATATTATGTTTAAGGACTGAGTAAAGCGTTAAAGTTTTACATTCGTCCGATATTTTTGATGCTGCTTATATTTCTTCTAGCAATAATGATAGCTGCTTTGATTTTCGTTGTCATTTGGGAAAAAATGCATTGATAAAAAAAAGTAATTTTTTAATTAAATCTTTGTTCTGGTAAGATTTGTTCCGAAACTCTTAACACTACTACTTGTAGAATGTGCAGTTAAGTAGTATTTGTAAAGTGTTTTTAGTTGCTTTTGCAAATAACATGTTCAGAAAAATATTTTGTTAAAACGATTTGTTTAATTCGATTGGTTTACTGTAAGATTTGTGGGTAGTTTAAAACTAAGATCGTAGGTTTTAAAGTACTAAACATTGGCTTTTTTAAGCATGCTGGAAAGCCAAAAAACTTACAAGCTCTTGTTCTCAAATTTTGTGAAGTCTTTTTTGTATGTGCGAAAAGTCCTAACTTCTGAAAACAATTTACTCTTTCAGCGAGAGATCGCTATTAGTCCGGGAGGTAGCGTTGCATTTTTCATAGCATCTAACAACCAGACTCACTACGATTCTGGCGACTGACGCTTTTTCAAGGCCATACTTAAACTATCAATTGAAGAAAAAACTAACCGGAAGGAAATGAATAGTCATTTTAAAAATGCAACGCTATCTGCCGGACTATATGTGGTCTGTGGTTTACATCCAATGGTGGGCACCAACATGCACGAAATACTTCGTTTCCATGTAGTGGTACAGTAACCATATCGCTGCTGAAGTAGAACTGAATCGTTGTGCGTTCTCATTTGTATACGTATACACAAATGCTCTCTCCTTACTCTTAAATGCGCTCTGTTTAGCATTTTCAGAAGAACTGTTGCCCATCCACGTTTATATCAATTGAACTTGAAGCTATTTATTTTTGCTTGAATTTTCCTTTGATCGACAGAATGCAAGTCCAAATATATAACAAAGCTAAAGAACAATTCCAAAATTTTTCGATCATAGACTTACATTTTTTGAGGAAGACCTTCTCTGATTTGCTTTAAAATTTGCAGTGTTATACTTCAAAGTCAAAATAAGAAATTATGTCAGTTTTGTCTTAAGGAGGGGGTAGGGTTTGAGCGCTACATTTTAAGCATAAGTTTAAAAATATTTTTTAGTGATATCGTAATACTTAGTAAATTTATTCATTTAAAAACATATAAAAGTACAATATTTAAAGAGTATTCTGTGAAAATTTCATTAAAAAATATTGCAAAATAAGCCATTGGCAGCAAATTTCCGCGGACGCCTAAAAAAAAAGGTGGTTTGCGGTGGACAACATAACTCTTCACTTAATCATCTGAAATCAAAAAATCCAAAAAATTTGGTTAGCTTATGAGTTTTTCAAGGTATTGACGAAGCGTTTTTTTTTGACGTTTTTCAAGATTTTGGCATAATTCTTAAGCCAAGAAAAACGATTTTTTTTTAAAATGAGTTATGTTGTCCACCGCAAACCACCTTTTTTTTTTAGGCGTCCGCGGAAATTTGCTGCCAATGGCTTAGTTTGCAATATTTTTTAATGAAATTTTCACAGAATACTCTTTAAATATTGAACTCTTATATGTTTATTAAATAAATAAATTTACTATTAGTTACCATATCACTAAAAAGCATTTTTAAACTTATGCTTAAAATGTAGCGTTCAAACCCTAACCCCTCCTTAAAGGATGTATGATTTTTAAAATATTGAATAGTTGAAAAGAATAACTATGCTTGATGTTTTCGAAGGTCCGATGTTTGATGTGTAATATTTTTTTAAATCTGATGTTTTCTGCTTTCAAGCACATCAGAATTGTTTCCCAACATACTCCGGTATGTTTGTTATAACTTCTGTTTTTCATTGCAGTATCTGAAATATGAACTATTTTCTTGTCTTCATCTCAAAGTATAGCCAAAGTATAGTAAAACTCAAAGCAAATCGGAGAAGTAGTGTCCGATTAGTTCGAACAATTCTGGACCTAACCTGATATAATATAGTTGAACACTTCTCTTAAAACGTCACTTACAGCCTAACAATGTATTGTTTTTTGTCTTAAAATATCGTAATAGTTGTTAATAAAATTTAATAGACAAGTAACATTGATTTTTTTTTAGGTATTGCTGCTGATGAGCTCTCTCCGTTGGACTCATTTCTAGATCTCTTAACCGCAAAAGCCAGTCTTAATGAGTTAGATTTCAATTTGCTGATTGAAACAACTATTGCTTCAATGGAACACCTTCGAGAGTAATTTCGATTTATGCTTTTCTTAAACTTACATTCCATTAGGGTTACCAGATGACCTGCCTACGAAAGTAGTCCATCTGAAAAAATTTCATAATTTTTTGTGATTTCCATAAAAATATTTTTGATGAGCAAAAAAAAAAGGTCCTCTTTTGTATAAAAAACACTAGCTAAATGGAATATTTTAAATGCAAACTTCAAAAGTAGTGAAAAGTATGACATTTCAACTAAAAGTAGTACATTTCAGGTGAAAAGTATTAAAGTATTTTTGACTTGCAAAAGTACTACATTTACTACTATAGTATGTCATCTGGTAACCCTACATTCCATACTAAGAAAAACATTTATTGTATGTGATATTTGCTGCCAATGTTATAATTTTATGTTGTTATTGTTGTTTCTTTTTCTTTTTGCTATTTTCAATTTCTTTTTTATAGACTTAGTTTCAAATTATAAAAATTGTTTAATTTATTAAATTCTATCATTTATACCTTTTTTTTAAGTACAATAGTTTCAAATTAAAAAAATTGTATAATTTATTTATTTAGTTCTTCTATTATAAGTATAGGAATACCTTTTTTTAAGTAAGTACAATAATAAAGGTATTCCTAAGAAATTAAAATTATGTTTTTTATTTAATTTGGGCTAGGACGTCCTCTATCCTCTATTCTAGTAGTAGAACAGTTAATGGAGAAGCATGAAAGTGGTTCACAGCATAATAATCACTATAATTTACAGTAATATAACGGTTAGGTGAAAGTGTTTCTAAGTTGCTATTATATGCAAAGCTGTTAAAAGACTTGCGGTTGTTATTGTTAAATTCTTGAAGATCACACATTTTAATGAAGCTCAAATAAAAAAATAAAAAATCAGAATGCCAGTAGTGGCAGTCCTATGGATTTGAAACTGTCAAAACCGGAGCTGAAGCCATAATTTTTCCACCCTTAACTTTCAGACCGACAATGCAATTTTTGTTCATGATCAGTAAATCTTACTGAAACCAAATCTCGATGTAGATATTTTCTAGCACTTTAGGATTTTCAGGTCTACCATCCTAAAGTCGCCATTAAAAAAAAAGTCCAATGATGGCATTTTCTGTACCTTAGGTCTAATTATCCTAGTTTTTCAAAATTCACAAAAAAAAAGCTCGGTGACCCGGACTCCTTTATAAAATTCGAATGGTATGGTACCCTGACAACAAAAATAAACTTTTAAAAATAAACACTGGTTACGTTTTCGAAAAGTCGATCGATGATTTTTTTGCCTCGTTTGAACCAGGGTACAACTATATTATGCGTCCTCATCCGATAATTATTTTAAGATACATATATAAACGAATTTTTAGAAACTCTTGGTTTTTTTTTGCGAAATCTGAAATTTGAAATTCATTTCACTGCCTGACAAATTTTGAAAATGTCAGGTGACTGCCAGATTGTTTATTTGTTATTTGTAGTGTAAATTTCGGAATCTTGCAAAGACTTTAAGCCTATTTTCAGAAGAATCAGTTGGTAGATAAGAAAGAAATAGGCGTTAAGGTGAGATTACCCTTTTTTTTAGTATTTGTCTTGGTTAATAATCAATAAAAACAACGTATTTTTTTCACTTTTTTTTATTATTTTATCTAAATGAAAAACCTTTCAAGAATATTGTGTGAAAATTTGAGATGGATCGGAGCAAAAACAAAGAAGATACAACAGTTTAAGAAACCGTGTTTCATACATGACTCAGTGCACGTTTAAACTTTAAAGCGTTTTTCCCAAAACTTACGTTTTGAAAGTCGGTGCACACCATAACTTCAAAACTACTGCATTGATTCTTTTGAAATGAAATACTATTTTTGTACATAATTAACAAGGTAACGCTGGAGAGTTTTTTTTCAAATTTGTCAATATTTATTATTTTATAATAACAAATTATCCGATTTTTTCTTGGAAAAATCGCGTTTTTCACTTCAAAGTGTTCCCAAAAATTGTAAAATTGATATTTCAAAAAAACCTTTCAGAGTTACCTGAGAAAATCGATTATATAACGAAAAATTTTTTTTTTTTTAATTCAGAAGATCCAGCACCGACTTATCGTGTGCACCGCAATTTTACTTTTTTCTGAGACACTTCCGAATAATTGCTGCCATTGCCGTAGTTTTCAATATTTCTACCTGAAAACTTTTCAAAATATTCTTCAAATGTTATACTTTAATCTACCATTGGTTTTAATAAATAGATTTTAGCTGTGTTGTCGAAAAAAATTCACAAAAATGTGCCTGTTTTTGTACGAATTAACGGTACCCTCCTCTTAAAGAAACTTTTGACAACAAAGGAAAAACAACAAATCTAGAATATAGACATATGTTTCGATTCTTAAAATCTCATCAGTATATTTTTGGTTGATGCCTACGTCAGTACTCAAATTACGCTCGCCATATCAATGCAAATCTAACGAAAAGCTAATTTTAAATTTCAAGCAAATGTGGTTAATTTTTTAAGAGAATTCTATGATCACATTATTGCGTTGAAATTTCAATCAGCTGTTCCGCTTCTTTGTTTATACTAGAGTTCGCCCAGTGGTTGCAATTCAACCATTAAAAATGGTTTTGGTATTAAAAATCTGATATAAAATAGAGCTATTTTTGTTATTGCTTTTAAAAATAAAAAGCATGCTAAAATGTTGCTCTATCCCTATATCTATATCTTCTTAGAGTTCAATTTCATCAAAATCAGTCAATTTAGCTAAGGAAACATATTTTGCATAAAAGCTTCAATCTATCTTCATACCAAATTTCATCAAAATAAGTCCATTAGTTAAGTTGCGAAAACATATTTTCCTATTGAAAGGGCACCTTCCATCTTAAAACAAATACGTTTCCCCTTCTATTTCTGTATCAAATTTCATCAAAATCGGTCCATTCCATTAGCTTAGTAGTAAAACATTTTTACCTGTTAGGGACGTGGTACCGCTCACAAATATCTTTACGCAAGATTCTATCTATCTACATACCGAATTCCATCAAAATCGATGCAGTGGCACAGCCGTGATACCGTTTATTCCCATTTGGGGCGATGCCACGCCTCCTTAAAGAACATGAAGATTTTAATACCAGTTTTTTGGGTATAATCTATCTCCAAACCAAATTTCACAAATATCAGTCCACTTGTTTAACCGTGGAAACGTATTTTCCTGTTGAAGGCGTGGCTCCGCCTTCTATTAAAAAAATCAGATTCTGCACTGCTCCTCTTCATAGCCTTTACAACAAAAAAAAAACCTAAGCGATTATGTTGTGTTATGTCAGTTAAAAAAGGAGCCGTTTTGCAACTGCCTATTTATGTATAGATAATCCTCACTCTCTCACAAGCAAAGAGTAAGAAGCTGTTGCATGTCTCAACTCCTAGCTTCGATTAGGGACCGTCCATTAATTACGTGAGGTGTATTTTTGAAAATTCGGATCACCCCCTCCACCAATACCCTAACAAAATTTCATCAAGATCGGTCCGTTCGTTTAGTAGTAGCGACGTATTTTCCTGTAAGAGGCGTGGCACCGGCCACTAAAAAAAACATATTTTTACTCAATATTTAATCTATCTACATACCAAATTTCATCGAAATCGGTGTAGTGGCACAGCCGTGGTACGGTTTTTTCTCATTGGGGGCGATGCCACGCCTCCTAAAACAATTTGTTTTTTTTTAAATCTTTTTTAGTGTTCAGTCTATATCCTAACAAAATTTCATCAAAATCGGTCCGTTAGTTTAGTAGTAACAACGTATTTTCCTGTAAGAGGTGTGGCACCGCCCACTAACAAAAATATATTTTTATTTAAGATCCAATCTATCTACATACCAAATTTCATCAAAATCGGTGACGTGGCACAGCCGTGATACCGTTTTTTCCTATTTGGGGCGATGCCACGCCCTCTTTAAGAAATCAGAGCTTCCAATAATCTTTCTTAGAATTTACTTTAGCCGTGGAAACGTTTTTCCTCTTTAGGGGCGTGGCACCGCCTACTTTTGAAAAAAAAGTATACATGTCCCCCCTTCTCTCCGCAACCTTTCCAACAAAAAAAAAAAAAAATTTTGAGCGATTATGTTGTGCTATGGCTGAGAAAAAGTGGTGTAACCGTTTAGACATTGCCTATTTAAGTATATTGCGCATTACCCTGTGCGCATCGCCTGACCTCAACCATGGTGTAGATTCGAAGTGCGGTCTGCGTGAAAATTCTATTTAAAAAATAATTTTGTATGAGGACCATCCTTAGTATGCACCCAAAATAAAATTTTAACAACCTAAGCAGTGCCTCTTAATGTAAAAACCACGTGATGTAAATTTCATGAGAATCGATTAAGCGGTCTTCGAGAAAATGATATTTAAAAATATTTTTGTATGAGGGCAACCCTAAATAAAAGTTTTGTAGCCTAAGCTATGTCTCTTAACATAAAAGCTACGTGGTATAAATTCTGAGTGAATCGACTAACCTGTCTTCGTGATAATGATATTTAAAAATATTTTTGTATGAGGGTCACCCTGAATAAATTTTTTTTCACCTTATCTGTGCCTCTTAATACAGAAGCCATGTGGTGTAAATTTCATGAGAATCGATTTTGCGGTCTTCGAGAAAATGATGTTTAAAAATATTTTTGTGTGAGGGCCACCCTAAATAAAAGTTTTGTATCCTTAGCTATGCCACTTAACTAGGGCTACCAGATGGCATACTAAAGTAGCAAAAGTGCTACTTTTGCAAGGCTTTGCTACTTTTCACTTGAAATGTACTACTTTTGGTTGAAATGCGCTACTTTTCACTACTTTCGAAGTTACAACCTTTTTTTTTTGGTCGATAAACAAAATGTTCCAAAAAATGTTTTATGGAAACAATGTAAATAATAAAAAAAACACGCAATAGATGGTTTTTATTAGTGCTATGGGAAAGTAGAATGCTAATTACTATACTTTTTTTGTAAAAATTACGAAATTTGTTTGTGTTTTTTGAAAATTCTTAAATTTTACAAATGTGCTACTTTTGGAAGCACGTCATCTGGTACCCCTACACTTAACATAAGAGCTACGTGGTGTAAATCGTTTAACCTGTTATCGTAAAAATGATATATAAAAATTTTTTGTATAAGGGCCACCCTAAGTTTGAACTTCAAATAAAATTTTTACGATCTTATCTGTGCCTCTTAATATAAAAGCCATGTGGTGTAAATTCCATGAGAATCGATTTTGCGGTCTTTGAGAAAATGATATAAAAAAATTGTTGTATAAGGGCCACCATTAATAAAAGTGTTGAAGCCTTAGATATGCCCCTTAATATAAGAGCTACGTGTTGTAAATTCGGTGTGAATCGATTAACCTGTCTTCGTGAAAATGATATCTAAAAATATTTTAGTATGAGGGCCACCCTAATTTTGCACTTTAAATAAAATTGTTACAATCTAGTCTCTGCCTCTTAATATAAAATCCATTTGGTGTAAATTCCAAAAGAATCGATTTAGCAGTCTTTGAGAAAATGATATTTTCAAAATATTTGTGTATGAAGGCCACCCTAAATAAAAGTTTTGTGGCCTAAGCAATGCTTCTTAACATTAGAGATACGTAGTGTAAATTCGGTGTGAATCGATTTATTTGTCTTCGTGAAAATTATATTTAAAAATATATTTGTATGAGGGCCACCCTAAGTATGCACCCTAAATAAAATTTTTGCCATCCAACCTGTGCCCCTTAACACAAAAGCCATACTGTGTAAATTTCATGAGAATCGGCAAATCGATGTCTTTGAGAAATCGCTATTTTGAAAAAATTTGTGTATGAGGGCCACCCTAAATATGCACCCTAAATAAAAGTTTTATAGCCTATGACACCCGCCCGTTCGATACTAACATATGGAAAAATTTTCTTCAAAATCGGCTGCATAGTTTCCGCGTGCATAAGAGACAGACAGACATACAGACGGACAGACAGACAGACAGATAGACAGACATACAAAAAATGAGTTTTATTTAATAGATATATTGTTACGAAATTCCTGTCTCTTAGACGATAATTTCGATCTCTTACACTTTTCTGAGCTCGATCACTGGATTGTGTAGCAATCAAAAGCACACAAACTTATTTAATTATAAAATGGCTTATTTAAATCAGAAAAGTTAGTTTTTACACGGTACAATTGCTTATTTCATTAACATTCAAACTCTAATATTAATCTGGCACTGTAAAGACTACTGTTTTACTTATTTACTTAAAATCTACTACTTTCTCGAATAATCCAGTACCTTCTAGATGGCGTATCGGCGTGGAATCCACAATTATCCAGAATGTTACCAATACCTTCTAGATGGCGTATCGGCGGAGATAATTTCTCTCGGTTGTCGACTTTTATAGTGTACTGCAGCGCTTTTTATCATTTTTAGTACAAAAACTATATTTGGCAGCTAGATGGTGTATTTTTATACAGCCAGTGATGCTAGCTAGTATCGTTTAGTTTTCTTTTGTTGGTTTTATTTCGAGAATTTTTTGGCATAAGGGGCCGTTCATAAATTACGTAAGACAATTTCATGACTTTTTGACCCCCCCCCCCTCCCCCGAGTAAGATTTAGTAAGATTCTCACTACCCCCCCCCTCCCCCCTTCCGAAATCTTACGTAAGATTCATAATAAAGGTGAAACTAGTCAAAAAATGTATTTTTCATGTGATGTACTATATTTAATTTTAATATAAGTACATATGTTACATATTAAATAAATATTACGAAATTGCAAACTACACATTTGTTTTTCAATATGAATAAAAAAAGTCATCGTAAGTCATCGTTAGTTCATGCGCTTTTCAACCAGTCTGATAGTGAACCTACATTTGGCACACCCGACTCGTCTGTTGAATTTTCTGATTCACATTCAAACCCTGTAACATCAATATCCTCGTCGTCATGCCACTCTGCAACTTGACAAATCTCCGATTGTTTTAAAATGCAAAGGCTTTTCCCCTGTCCACGTTTCAAAATTGAAACTGGTTGAATCATGTAAGTGCGACTACAGTCTTTTCCATGTAGTTTTTTGTGCATTACAGTAGCTTTTTTCGAGGCAAAGTACTGGTCACAAATATTACAAACTCGATCAGCTAAGACGTTTGCAAGGGAAGGACAAAAAAAAATCGTAAGGCATGATTTTGAACTGTGGATGTACTTTTGACCAATCGTAATTTAACGCTAAGCGAAGAAATAAAGGACAAAACTGATTGCTGTTTTGGTCTCCTGTTGAACAAGGAATCGAAAGCGAATCTTCTTGTTGAAGAGGACAAGTGCAAGGGGGTGGTAAAGAACCGGGACAACATCAACAAAATTTCAAAGTCGACGTATCTGCGTGTAAATGCCTGAATAATAGCAAACTTGTGAGACGGTGTTACAAGTCGACCCTGCGTGTAAACAACATACATATATTTCATTACATAAACAGAAGAGAAGTTAGAGTCGATTACTTAAATCGATTGTAATCGATATTTCTGAATCTTTCGTGACTGTCGAAAATTCAAATATATTTCATTACTGCCACAAATGACGATGCGTTAATACAACTTTAATGTATGAATACGCATTTTAAATCTTACGTAAGATGATCATTCACCCCCTCCCCCCCCTCTCGTAAGATGTAGTAAGAATCCGCCGACCCCCCCCCCCCCCCTAAACGTCTTACGTAATTTATGAACGGCCCCTAAACCAAATTTCGCTACAATATTACGGTTTGTTGATGCATTGTGCAGTATATTACGACTTCGGAGCTCTATAGCCATAGCTGGGCACCGTTAATCAAATAATTAACTTCGTTAATCGCTAATCCGTTACTAAAACAGTTAACTTCGTTAAACGTTAAAGCGTTACATTTCGGAACACTTAACGTAAGTTAATCGTTAATCCGTTAACACGTGATAAAAATTACATTTTTTATATCGTTGCGTTAGTGATCTTCTTATAAAAAACTGTTGGTTTGGGTTCTGGAAGTTAAAAAATCAGGAACAAAAATAAATTTACATAATTGGAGTGTGTAATTTAGTCTTGTGTAATGCGGATATTTCTCTTCATGAACAATAATATGTTCAAGTTCTGGTCTAAAAGCGAGGCTCGTTTCGGCGTTAAAATATATTTGCCCGTGGAAAAAAGATTTTCAACTGCAGCGCTTGAGGATATAGCAGTATTATATTTAATAAACAGACTTATGAATATCAGTTCCCTGATGAATGCCGCATCGTTGAACAGTTAATGAAATTGGCGGGAGATGTGATATATAGCGTTCGGATAATGTGACATACTATCATGAAAAGTATAACAAGTATAAAACAGTAGGAACTAAAAATACAAAAACATTACATCTTTCAATAGAGTTTCCATAAAAAAGAAAACTAGATTTAAACTGAATCAGTAAGCAAAATGCAGAACATTTCAAAGTCAGGCAGATGACTCACATACAAAGTTTTCTCGCCGTCTTGGAAGACAATCATTGTGAGCCCAAATTAAATCGCATTCCAGGCATTCAACTCAGGTCTAAATCATTGTATTCTTGTTGGTTGGAAAAAGCACAGGTAATGTCTTTGTTGGGTGGGGAAAATTGGACTATATCACATTAGCCGAATTTCAGTTTTAATACACTCAGGTTATTTTATTAAAACATGCTTCAGCTGATAAAAACTTACATTATTTATGACAAAGTATATTCACCCACTAACAAGTTTTAGTATTTCGTCTAAGACACTTACTTTATTTTGGGATTAATTCACACATGAAATGCACACGAATAAAATCTCGACTTGTGGCTAAATCAATTTCACCAGACTGAGACCAAAAACAGTGAATGCGAACGCACAAAATCTTGCAGCACGTTTGTTTTTCCGTTATTGCTATGTTGACAAAAAAAAATTTGTCGAGAGTTGTTTATTTAAGGAAATATGATGGCATATCACATTACCCGACCATATCTCATTATCCGAAGTTTTATCAATTAATTATTATAAAAACAAATTAGTACAGATTATTTATGATTTGTTTTTCTACAGGCAGGCTAATTTATCTGACTCGTCGTTATAATTACGTGTACTTAGAAGAGCGCATATTGAGGCTGGGGATCCAGAAACTACTTTGGAGGTGCTAGATCGAGTTCAGCGCTGTGTGATTAAGCTAGTAGGCGATGAAGTTGTCGTTTCTTTTATCGAATCTCTTCATCACTGACGTACCGTTTAACTCTTCTATAAAGGTACTACAACGGAATGTATTATTGCCTCTCCTGTCCTTAATTTTCTGAAGGTTTTTTCGAGCTCTTACCAAATTAGCACCACATTGAGCTGTCCAGCTGTGGCAAGAAAGTCCATGTCGGCGAAACATCTATAATTGAAGATAACTTTAAGAAAATACATTGTTTTATAGCTTAACCTGTTTCCCACTCTTCTGTCTCCTCTTTCGAAGCTTACGCATTAACCATTACCCACATCTGCACTATTTGTGTATGAATACATGTGATCATGCATCCTGGTCTTGCCAAAAAAAATTTTGCTTAAGAAACTTAATGAAAATCATAAAGCTGTCCACAGTGCTGGCTTTAGGGGTGGGCGACTGGGCCAGCCACCCGGGGCGCCACGCACTAAAGGGCGCCGCGCGCACAAGCTCAACTTAATCAATTAATTTGAATACCTACTTTTATCGATCTTAAAGAAAACTAGACTCAGCGTATTAACTTTTATAGACTTATCTCGTAGTAGTGATTCTATGTATGTCTAACAAACACGACCTGTCATTTTGTCGCTTATCGTATCTCTCACTAATGCGTTAAACAGAATTAGGACGTGGTCGGGAAATCGTCAACGATTATTCGCTGTCAAAAATTATAACTCACTTGATCATATGAATTAAACCTGCTGACAGGTACCCGTCGATTTAGATTTAATTTTTTTTTTCTACGCGACTAAGACGCATCAAAGGTAGACCGGGTGAAAAGGCTACTGATGAACCAATAAGTGATCCAAAAAAAAAAAATTTGAGGCCGAGTTTTTTAATACTCTTTTGGACACCGTTCTTATATCTATGGAGGAAAGATTTCAACAGATGCGATCAAAATTAGAAAGAACTAATGCGACATTGTTCTTTACTGCAAGAAAAGTTAACAGTGAATTTTAAATCTGATATTGATGGCGATTTGATGTGCGATGAAATTTTAGGTTTGCAACACTTTCTCGAAGACAATCAAGCAACTCCTATAGAAACATTAAACTTTATTAAAAAAAAAACAATCTTCAAGAGTTATATCCCAACATTTGGATATAACTGCGTATTCTGTTAACAATACCAGCGACTGTTGCAAATGGCGAACGAAGTTTTTCTAAACTAAAATTGCTAAAAACTTAGTTGCGGTCTACAATGTCTCAAATAAGATTAACTAGTTTTGCCGCGCTCTCTATTAAAAATCAAGTTGCAGAAAATCTAGATTTTGCCAGTCTTATCAGAGAATTTGCTGACGAAAAATCTAAAAAACAATATTTTAATTTTCTTTTAATGGTTCGTGACGTTACTGACAGACAATTTAGATGGGTAAGGTGCATTATTTAGAGAATTAATGGTTAAAATATGTTATTATTACATGTATATGATGCTTGTAGTTTTCTATTGAATCAATAAAAGATATGTTACAAATTCAAAAAAAGTTTTTTAATCGTAATACTATAAAAAACAGTATACTTAAAAGGGCACCAAAGGCATGACTCGTCCGGGGCGCCTAGATGGCTAAGGCCGGCCCTGGCTGTCCATTTCGTTTTTTACCTATTGTATTTTCTTGACATTTTAAAGTGGCATGAACTTCATCCACTACAACCCAACAATCTTCACCAAACGGTATAAAGTCATGTCACCTTTAAATGGCTGTAACTTTGTAAGAAAACATCACATATGACAATTTGAAAGCTCATTTGAAAGGACACGGTGGGCTTTAACCAAGTTTAAATGCGATGTTGAGTTACAACAAAAACTTGAATTGGGAATTATTTGGGATGTCTTTTATAATCGATATACATCAAAACAAAAAAAAAAATCGCCAGAGATTTTTTTTTAAATGGCTTATTTTCTGTTCCTTAGTATTATGCATACTTATTGCATACCTACGAGTGAAACTTAAAAAAACATCCGATTTTGCTGAAATTTTGACACGTCAAAGACCCGTAAAGGCTAGCACCACAGCCTTAGTTTCAGCTCCCTAAGTAAGGGAGGTTCTGAGTACTATTAGGTCAAAGATTACAAAAAACGCTATTTTTGCGAAAACAGCCGAATTCGATGTCTAATATCTCTGAACCTGGTCAACATTTTCACTGCGTAATATTTAATTTTCAAGAGTATAAAAATGTCAATACAACAAAGCATAATTTAAATATTATGAATAAAACCTCGATTTAGGGCACTATATCTTATTCACTTAATCTTGTCGTAACAAAAGGCCTTAAGGTCAAGAGGTTCAAAGTTATTTCTTGTGTATGGTAAATGATGTAACAAAAAATAGTGATATTCATAACTTTAATTTTAGGTTTGTGGGATTTTAGAACAAACATTTTTAAAACGGACTAATAAATTTATGTATATATAACTGCCAAAATATGTTTCTTTCTGAAATTTGATCTGAGGCGCAATTTGTTAAAGAAATTTGACGTGTCAAAATTTGAACAAAATGGGATCGTTTTCAAATGTCATATGTATGATGTAGATAAGTAATAGCATTAAAAAACAGTTAATATGGAACTAAAAAAAAGCTCTAGGTTTTCTTTTGTTTTATCATATAGTACATATTGACTCTGAATTACATCTCAAATAATCACCAATTAAAGTTTTTGTTGTAGTTCACACTTTTATTAAAAGTTGGTTAAGGGGGCGTTCAAGTATTAAGCCCAATTTCCATGTGATCTTATCTTATCCCATATCAGGGATATCAAATCAAATTTTTGTAAGATAGAAAAAGCATGCGAACAGAGCCTAATGCGCTTGGAGAATGCGAGAGTGAATAGCATACATTTGCTATCTTTATAGCATGTGATGTCCTCCCTGATATTTGATAAGATAAGATCACATGGAAATTGGGCTTTACGTAACGCAATTTGAGGGAGGGAGGGGGGTCTTGTAAAACGTTACGATGCGTTACAGGGGGAGGAGGGGTCGAACAACGCGTTACGCAACATTGTTTTTGAAGTAAAATTTCTTTAGAGGGGGATGATTTGAAATTAGGTATGTATAATGAAACGCTTTCTTTATATATTTATTGAATAACTACAGCGAAAATGTTATATTAAAATGATAAAAGTTGACGGGATCAAGATTAGATACAGCAATAAATGATATGGCTAAAAATTCATGAAACTGTGCACCAATGATCTGATTACTTGGAATTTTCAAAACAAGTGTTATTTTAATAATGTAGTAGGTTAGGTAGGAGTGGCAGTCAGTTACAAAAACCGACTCACTTAGACCAAGTTTGGTCCATTGTGATACCACAGGGTACTTGACTATACCCTCTCATTGAACCATCCAGATTTCGTTATGAAACTAAATAACTGACCTATGCTAACATGTCTAAGGTCCTCCAGGTCATCAAACAAAAACGAGCCAAGTGTTTTGTGGCGTTTTCTAGCAAGTGCAGGGCAGGAACAAAGAAAATGTTTAATGTTTTCCTCCTCCTCCACATCCCCACAACTTCTACAGTAGTCAAAAGACCGAATACCTAATCTCTCCGCATGTCTGCCGATAAGCCAGTGGCCAGTTATTACTGCAACAACTGACGAGACACTGTGTCTAGTGCGGGATATCAGTTCTAGAGATCGCTTAGCGTTCCATTCCGGCCAGATTTGCCTTGTTATATTGCAAGTTAACCCTTGGGTCCATCTTATGTTAGCCTTTTTTATCATGTCTTCTTTAAGCAGTAACTTGCAGGTAGCAAGTGGCATGCCAACACCTTCCTTGTCTTGAGGAATTTGTGCAGTAGTCCCCTGCCTAGCAAGTTCATCAGCTTTGCAATTGCCATCAATGTTCCTATGCCCAGGCACCCAGATGAGGTGAATGTTAAAATGCTGAGCCATCTCATTTAGAGACGAGCGGCATTGTTGGGCCACTAGTGAGTTTAGGAAGACTGATTCTAAGGATTTAATAGCAGCTTGACTGTCTGAATAAATATTAATACCCTTCTTGGATACCACATTTATTCTCAGCCAGGATGCTACTTCTTCTATTGCAATAACCTCTGCCTGAAAAACACTACAATGGTCTGGTAACCTTGCAGCAATACTTATCTTCAGTTCCTTAGAGTAAATACCATAACCCACTTGGTTATTTAACATGGAGCCATCCGTGTAGAAATTAATATGGTTCCTTCTCCCCGGGATTCCTCCCTTCCAGTCATCCCTAGATGGGATATGGGTTACGTAATCTCTCTTGAATGAGATTACTGGAATAGTGTAGTCCAATTTCGAGGGTACGGAATTCAAGCTATTAAGGATAGTTGAGTGTCCTGTACTTCCCTCGGACCAGCAAGCAGTTTCCCTGAGTCTAATGGCGGTACATGCTGCCATTCGTTTACCAAACAGGTCAAGGGGAACGAGATGAAAGAGGACCTCCAAGGCATCAGTCGGTGTGGTCCTCAGTGCACCACTGATGCACATGGAAGCAGCTCTTTGAACCTTCTGCAATTGTCTGTAATAGGTGACCTTGTCTAAGACAGGCCACCACAACACAATGCCATATAACAGAATCGGTCGAATTACCGCTGTGTAGAGCCAATGAATAATACGAGGTGATAGCCCCCATCTTCTCCCCACAGCTTTTTTACAAGAGTATAGTGCTACAGTTGCTTTCCTAACTCTCTCAACAACATTTATTTTCCAACTTAATTTCCTATCCAATATCAGACCAAGATACCTTGCACTACTTTTTAAGACAAGTCTAACGCCCTTTAGCGAAGGTGGTACTATAATTGGAAGTTTGTGACTCCTAGTAAAGAGTACTAGTTCAGTTTTGTTCGGATTTACGCCTAAATCAGCCTCATCTGCCCATGAGACGAGTCTGTTTAAAGCATTCTGAAGAATTTCACACAGTGTGTTTGGGAATTTACCACATGCAATTAATGCTACATCGTCGGCATAGGCAATAGCTTTACAGCCCAGCCTTTTCAGTGACATGAGCATCTTATTTATTGCCAGATTCCACAGTAGAGGAGATAGCACTCCACCCTGCGGCGTTTCTCTGCGGACAAACCTATTAGCTTCGGAAATGCCAAGATTTGAGGTAATGGCTCTGTTTGTCAGTAGCTTTTTAATCAGCTCAACTATGGAACTGTTGATACCCAGTTTCTGTAGTTCATTAATAATAATACCTGGGTCAACGTTGTTAAAAGCTCCTTCAATATCCAGGAACGCCGCCAGGGCGAATTCCTTACATGCAAAGGATTTTTCAATGCTGCTCACTAGTGTGTGAAGTGCGGTTTCTATAGATCTGCCTTTCGTGTAAGCATGTTGAGAAGTAGACAGCAGTTCAGGTTTGATACTGCTGCGAACATAGATTTCTATGAGTCTTTCCAAAGTTTTTAAAAGAAAAGAGGAAAGACTTATTGGTCTAAAATCCCTTGGATTTATGTAAGAGCTCTTCCCAGCCTTTGGAATGAAAATGACTTTAGTCATCCTCCAGGCTAGAGGAATATAGGAAAGGTTAAGACAGCCCTTGAAAATAGCTGTCAACCAAGGTATAATTAAGCGAGCAGATTGTTGCAGCTCAATTGGTGTCACACCATCAGGTCCTGGTGATTTATAGGGTTTGAAGCTATTTATCGCCCATCGAATTTTGGTTTCCGAAACAATGTCCCCGAGAATAATTGAGGACATCTGAGGTTGAACATTCAATTCCTCTGGTTCATGCAATTAGTTACCAGGGAAGTGAGTATCTAGTAAGAGGTCTAAGGTCTCTTCGCTAGATGTCCAGGAGCCGTCAGGCTTTTTTAAAAGACCTAGAGTAGTGGGCGAGGTAGATAAAATCTTCCTTAGCCTAGATGCTTCTGAAATCTCTTCAATGTTTCCACAGAAGTTCCTCCACGAGTTACGTTTAGCTTTTCTTAACGAACTCTTGTAAATTTTGAGAATAGATTTATAATCATTCCAGTCATTATCCAAACCTGATTTTTTGGCTTTGTTAAATAAATTCCTACTTCTTCGTCGAAGAACCTGAATTTCATTTGACCACCATGGGGGTTTCTTCTTTCCTCGAGGTTTACTTACAGGACAAGAAATCTCCAGGGATTTATTTAACCCTCCCGTTAAGTTTTGAACCAGCCTGTCTATGTCGTGGATAGTTGACGGCTCTACGGGGGTTGAGATAGGCAGATACTCTGCTATTTTCCTGTTATATATTCCCCAGTTTGTCCTTTTTACATTTCGGTGAATAATCGGCTCTGGGGGGTTAACAGTGAGAACAAATTCTATATAACGATGATCTGAAAAAGAGTGCTCGCTTGAGACTCTCCAGTCAACGATACAATCAAAAACAAAGTCCGAGACCAATGTTATATCCAAGACTTCTTCCCTGTTCCTTACTATAAAGGTTGGCTCACAGCCTTTGTTGCAGATAAGTAAGTTAGTGTTTAAAATGTATTCTAGAAGTGACTCACCTCGATCATTATCATCTGTGCTACCCCAGACAGTGTGATGCGCATTTACGTCACTGCCTATGATTAGCCCGGTTTTGTTTAAGCGGGCCTGCTCTACAGCCGCCTTTAAATATGTCGGTGGTAAACCACTCGCCATGTCGTGAGCCATGTAACACGATGCTAACCAAAAGCCTCCAGCTTTTATCTCCAGGCTAGCAACGACTGTATCTAGGTCACTGTAATTAGAATGCAAAAACAAGTTAAGATTAGTCTTTGCCAAAATGCACGCTCTGGGGTTACCTTCCACATTTGCCACCAGTAGCTTATAGCCAGGCGTCCTCAGACCACAGACTCTCCCGGCATGAACCCAGGGTTCCTGTATGAGGACTACATCATCTCCGCTTTTACTTAAGCGGATCAGTAAGCCGGCGGACGCCGCTTTTGAGTGGTGGAGATTAATTTGGAGGACCCTCATCGGATTCCAAATCACCTCCCCTCTCTACGACTGTTATGTCCGCCTCGTCTTCATCATCCTCTTCTAAAAGAAGAGCTTCTTCCAGGAGGCCCCCTACCTCCAACGACCTATCGGAGTCCGTGGATTCGGCTTCTTCAAGGGACGCCTCAGGTTGACCGCTTGGAGTGCAGTTGTCCCCCTCTGGCTCTACCTCTTCATCCCCAACCTCCATCTCCACTGGCACTGGTGGTGCAGTGGCGATGGTCCTTGGGGAGGGAGAGATAGCACCTTTGGAGGCCAGCTCTTCGTCCTTACGGTAAACCTTGAGATTCACCTTGTTGAATCCATACTTGACGACCCCCTTAGTTGCCGCCAGTAACTCCACGGATTCCTTGTTTAACAGGACCATGGCCTGCATGGATGGTCCGACTGGTAATATAAAAATAATGTAGTAACGCTACAGATAATAAGTAAATAAATACTAGAAAAGTTATTATAAATAACAATTATTATGATTGTTGTAAGCAATTTAAGTTTTAGATGAACTATTTTTTGGAAAATCATATCTCGGAAAAAAAATTGCTTCGACAATTTTGTATGACACAATAATTGTTAAAAACATTCTGAATTTTTAGAAAAAAAAATATGACACCACGAAACAATTTTTTTTTGAAGCAATGAGTCCACTTTGTTATAAGCAAACTCGATTTTTCTAAAGCCCTCGACGTCTTTTTGACGTGAGATTGGTATCATAAGTGCGCAGATGTATTTTGTGAAGGATAAAAATAAATTTTTTTCTGGCACTCAATTGACGTTCAAATTACATCAGTTTTTCCAAGTTTCCAAGCTTCCACTTCCACAAAGTGTACTGTTTAATGCACACAAAGCGCCATCTGTCATTTATTTTGTCATTTCTTGTTTGCTCCACAGCTTTGATGAATTGTCGGAAATTTCACATGAATTCGATTAAATAAAATTAATTTTTTGTCTGTCTATCTGTCTGTCTATCTGTCTGTCTATCTGTCTGTCTATCTGTCTGTCTATCTGTCTATCTGTCTATCTGTCTATCTGTCTATCTGTCTATCTGTCTGTCTATCTGTCTGTCTATCTGTCTGTCTATCTGTCTGTCTATCTGTCTGTCTCTTATGCACGAGGAAACTATAAAGCCGATTTTGATGAAATTTTTACAGTATGTTAGTATCGATTAGGCGGGTGTCATAGGCTATAAAATTTTTATTTAGGGTGCATATTTAGGGTGGCCCTCATACACAAATATTTTGAAAATAGCGATTTCTCAAAGACAGCTTTTATGAAAAGGGGTACAGATTGGATGGTAAAAAATTTATTTAGGGTGCATACTTAGGGTGGTCCTCATACAAATATATTTTTAAATATCATTTTCGCGAATACAAATACATCGATTCACTCCGAATTTACATACGTATCTCTTATGTTAAGAAGCATAGCTTAGGTCACAAAACTTTTATTTAGAGTGGTCCTCACACAAAAATATTTTTAACCTTCACACGGTCACTATTAACATATGTTAATATCGCAATTTATAATTTGCTGCAATTCATTTATTCGTGATCCGATTTTCATAAAACTTCGACTCAGTGACTAAGTTTTTGACCTCTTTTCGAAAAACTTAACAACCGTTGTAAATTTTGAATTTTTCCGTTTATTTTTGAAAATCTGACATTTTAACTTCATACTTGTTTTGATGTTTTTAATGTTATGTCTTAATGTTGTAACGCGTGTCTTTTATTATATTGCTTTCGTCGCGTGTTCTTTTACCTATGTTTAAATACAGACAACAAGAAATCCAATTATTACAAAACAATAACAAAATCTACCATTTAATACATATTCTATTAAACACTACAATAACAAACCGACAAGTCGTTCGTTAGACGCTAAACAAAACAAAATAAAATAATACTGCAACAAAACAACAACAGCTAGCCTAGCATCATAAACTGCAGTTACAATTTTACATACCGATGTCGCTGCCAAGTCGCAGCAGTGGTCCCGGATTAGGGAGTTTTCTCTTAATTTTGGGATAAATTTGACGTTAAAGTTAATGTTAACGTAAAGGGCTTTTCTATGCCCTCTCCTTTGTAATTTCTGTTGTTTGGTAGCCTTTTCTCTCCCTATTCCCATCCTAAGCTAATTGTAAAGTGTGGCTGGGGCTGTGTTAGGAGCTTGAGTCTTGAGTGGTCAAAGGCATAACACTTGCCCACTCTTATTCTCTTCGCTCTTAATTACAGGCCTTTACTCCACTTACAATTTGGCATTAATATTCTTCTTGGATTTTTGTGATGTCGCAAATGTCGGAGATTTCGCTTTGATTTTTGCAATATTTGTGGCCTTAGGTCAAACTTTTTTTCGGTCTATGCCCATGTTTCTAGTTTCCATCCCCAAGTAATGGCGGTTGGTGAGACTCAGGTGTGTGGGGATGCTGATCCACTGGATTTCCAGATACCTGGTTATCACCTTCTGCCATTATTTTCTCCACATAGGGGCCTCGCTGTATATATACGTAGCGATGTTGCGTACCAGTGTCAGCAACATTTGAGCACGACGGATGCCGAATTTAGTTCTATGTGGATTAAGTTAAAAATCCAGTCGCACATTCTACATTTCTGCTTCCTGTATAGAAGCCCGAATTTAGGGAGGATTCCAACTTTTGAAAAGATAGACGTCCTCTCTGATTCGATTTCCAAAATTTTAGAGTCGTACCCAGACAGTGAAATTGTAGTTGCTGGTGATTTCAATGTTCATAACTCTAATTGGTTGCGCCATTCTGGCCTTACAACTCCTGAAGGTCGTTATGTTGAGTTTTTTGCCGAGTCCAATTTACTGACTCAACTAGTGAATGACCCCACGTTCATTCCACGCGTTGGGGGGCATAGCTTAAGTACACTAGACCTCTTTCTGACATCACATCATGAAAAATACGATGTGTCTGTCCTTGCACCTCTTGGTAACTCGGACCATTGTACTATTTCCGCTGCTTTCCCATTTAAAAGTTTACGCACTGTTTCGCCGAAAGCCCCGAAGCGGACTGTATGGCTTTATGATAAAGCAAATAGGATTGCGTTAAATAATTTTTTTCGTAATTTCAATTGGAAATTGTGTTTCGCTGATAGGAACATAAATGCTGCGGCTTTAATGGTTCAAGAAATAATTTTATTAGGTATGCGGTCCTTCATACCTTATAAAAAAGTTAACGTTAAGCCAAAGGACCACTCTTGGTTTAATGAGACTTGCAGGACTGCAGTCAGGTCCAAAGAGGAAGCATTTCGGAATTGGCGGCTCATTAGAAATGCTGATACTGAAAGGCTTCGCATTGAGGCTAGAAATTGCTGTAATGCCACGATTCAGCGAGAAAAGTTTCTCTACGAACAAAACCTGCGCAAAAGAATCATTTCACTACCGAAAGGTAGCAAAAGTTTTTGGTCATTTGTTAAGAGAGTGAAGAATCAGTCCTCATCGTCTATTCCAACTCTTTTAATGAACGACCAAATATTCACTGACCCTGCTGACAAAGCCGATCTATTGGCTAGCATCTTTGCGAAAAATGCTACACTCCCAGATAGCTGTCAGCCTTTACCCCCTGTTCAGAATAGGTCTTCGGCAATGCCAACTATTTACTTTCGAACAAGGGCAGTAAAAAGAGTCCTTGCAAACCTCAACATAAATAAAGCCTCAGGGCCTGATGGCATATCAGCCCATGTGTTGAGAAAGTGTGCCTCAACACTAGCTCGGCCATTACGCAATCTTTTTTCCATATCCTACACTAGTGGGATATTTCCATCCTGTTGGAAGGTTGCTAATGTTCAGCCAGTTTCCAAAAAAGGCGAGGTTTCCAACCCTAATAATTATCGGCCCATTGCGATATGCTCTGCGCTCTCCAAAGTTATGGAGAGTGTAATAAACTTTCACCTAGTGAACTATCTGGAGCGCAACGAATTACTTAGTGATCGCCAATATGGTTTCCGTAGGTCTCGTTCTACCGGTGATCTTATGTCGTTCCTCACTGAAAAATGGAACCATTCCGTTCACCTTTTCGGTGAAAGTATGGTTGTCGCTCTGGATATTTCTAAGGCGTTTGATCGAGTGTGGCATCGCGCCCTCGTATCAAAACTAATTGCATTTGGTGTCGGTAATTCCTTTGCTCGTTGGATTACGAGCTTCTGCAGTGATCGCTCTATCCGTGTTGTGGTAGACGGTTTCACCTCTAACGAACACTTCATCAATGCTGGAGTTCCCCAGGGTTCTGTCCTATCTCCTACCCTTTTCCTGGTCTTTATCGATGACCTTCTGTCATCGACCACCAACCCAATCCATTCCTTTGCGGACGACAGCAACATATGTCATTCTTATTGCTTCAAAAATCGCCCGAGCTCTGTGGAGGTTGAGAGTAAAAGGCGGCATATGAATGACTCACTCGTTTTCGACTTTAACACAATCACCGAGTGGGGTCGTATTAACCGAGTCAATTTTAATGCTTCTAAAACTCAGTGCTGTCTGTTGTCTCACAGACGAATGGATCTCTCCCTCCAATTTAAACAGGCTTTTTGCACTGGATACAAATGTTTCTAGCGGGCTTTTTTATTTGGCTTCTTTTTGGTAGGCCATATTGAAAAAATCTTTTACTTTCGTGTGACCTTGATCATCTTTATCCCGTACAAAACCTTCAGTATCGTCACTTTCCATTCATTCATTTTCTGAGTCACTCCCGTGTCCGAGTTGTACGAAATATGCTTTGATTTCTACATCAGAGGCTTCCTCATCATATCCTTATGACTGATACATCCTTTTCAATCATATCACCTTCTTTTGCCTCTGTTTCCACATTGTCCTCATCCGAGTCCATATTGGCAATGAAATGTTCTTAGTACTCTTCATACGATGACCTGAACATTGGAAAATTGAAAACTTTCGGTGTTCAAAAATAGCTCATACTGTACTTACTGAGCCACTAATGAAGTACTTACATAGATTTTTAAATTTTTTTATTATAATCTGCCATTTTCACTTATTAAAACCAAAATATTAACATATGTTAATAGTGCCCGTTCCCGTACATAAACATTGGTGCCCGTGTGAAGGTTAAATATCATTTTCTCGAAGACCGCGTAATCGATTCTCATGGAATTTACAACACGTGGTTTTTATATTAAGAGGCACTGCTTAGGTTGTAAAAATTTTAATTTGGGTGCATACTAAGGATGGTCCTCATACAAAAGTAGTTTTTAAATAGAATTTTCACGCTGACTGCACATCGAATATACACCACGGTTGAGGTGAGGCGATGCGCACAGGGTAATGCCAGTTAATTATAAATATGTTATTCTATTTCAGTGGCGGAACTAGAATTTAAGATTGGGGGGGGGGGGGAAGGGGCACGAATTTTTGAAATTGATCTCCGTCCTTCGTTATCTGTTTGTTGATATTTTGCACAAGAGTGATAAGTCTTTCTGCAGTGCCGTTCACATGTAATTTTGGGCCACAAACTTCAAATACAGTAGACCAACTAAAAAAATTTAAATTGTAGCCCCAAAAATTACGTTTTGTGAACGACACTGCAGAAGGACCGATCACTCTTGTAAAACATGTCAACAAAAACATAACGAAGGACGAAGTTCAATTTCAAAAATTACTTAAAGTGAGCGCAGAAAATTGAAAAAAATCTGCAAAATGGACAAATTTGAAATACATACTAGCGTTTCTTGAAGAAAAATGAATTAAAAATCTTAATTTTCTTAAAACGAATCTGCTTGCTTTTTTTAATTGAAATTGTTGCTACAAAAAATTTTTCACATATCGCTTCCCATGTAAAAGAAGATACCCAATCGATTACGCATAGTGCTCAGTATGGTTTCGGGCGAGCAAAGTGGAGAGGGTAAGTGCTATTTTTTCTGGTGGTGATTTTCTGTTTTATAATTTTCACACATATTTGGCATCATACTGAGTCCAACAATTAAGAATTTTAAATTTTACTATCAAAAAAACTTTTATTTAATTCCGTCAAGTGATCGTATATTTTGAATTTTATACATTTGTTTCGACAGTACTTGCTGTCATCATCAGTTAACTACGACTAACTAGTATTGAACATTAATTTAGTTATTCTTATTATGTACAACGGTATTCTTAATTAATACTGTGTAACAAAGTTTTAATGACAACAAATACGGAAAATTGCAGAACATTTTATTTATTATATATGGATTAAGTTTATCGTTTTCGAATTTTATTTTATTTTAAACTTATGTGCTAAATGTTTTTTTTCCTATTTTCTATGTATGTGATTGCTGTATTGAATAACGTATTTTGTTTTATGGTTAATTTATCATTTAGGACATTATTATAATTATATTTTATTTCTTTATAAATTTCGAGTTCTTCTAGAGTATTTAATTTGTTGCCCTTTGGGCACCTATGTAATATTTTCATGTCGTTTTTGAAATTTTCGTATACTGAGTCCGTAAAAAATTATATTCACGATTATACGCCGATGTTGATATTTTTTTTAAGTAAAAGCTATAATACTGTTAAATCGTATTGAAAATGCACAAAAATCATGCAAATTGACCCAATGACACGCAGGGCCGGATTAAGGCTATATGCCGCCCGTACGCCAGTAAAATTTTGCCGCCCCCAAAATTAAAAAAAAATTATAAGTAAATTTTTAGTAGTACAAACCCCTGACAACAAAATCAACCTTAGGAATTTATAAGTCATATGCCATTCAAGTGAACCCCAAGTAACCTCAAGTAACCCCATCAACCTCAATAACCTTAAGCTATTTTTTTGAACTTTGAAACTGCAAACGAAAGTAACCGAATCGGACCAACTGGTACAATTTTTCGGAGCGAACCGTCTCTTTCAACTTTGAAAAAACAATATTGGATGTTGAAAAATCATTAAAAACTGCACCAGCTAGGTCGATTCGGTTGAAGGTAAAAAATTGTCAATTTGGCGATAAATCGCCGCGACTAGCAACGCTGTATTTTTACGCCGTATCATAGATAAAACGTATGTATATTCTGATCTGAAATTTCTATCGCTCCACTCAACGCAACGAGCGTCTAAGCGCACTCGCTTTGGTATGCATTGAGGCTGAGCTGAATAATAATTTTGATTATAACCAGCTTATAGATGAATTCAGCTTACTGAAAACGAGAAAAGTAGCTCTGTAAATATATTTCTGTTTACTATGCGTTAAATAAAAATTCTAAGGAAAATATTCATATGTGCAAATCCGCCAAATTTGGCCTTTTTTTTTTTGGAGTACATCGTTCAGCTATAGTTTTTCTTGAAGCTAAGGCTGTCTTGAATTAATATTCAAGGTTGTTCAATTAAAATTCAGATAGATATTTTTTTTATTTAACTTTGTATGTAACTTTTCATGTTTTTTTTTTAACTTAAATGCAATTTTAACTATGTCTCCCTTTGAATTTTAATTGTTCCTCCTTGAATATTATTTAAAGATAGCCTTAACTTCAAGAAAAACCATGTTTGAAGAGTCTGCTCCAAAAAAAAAATACTAAAAAAATCGAAGCCATGGTCGAGGTAAGATGACAATTTCGATTTTTTTTTGGAGCAGACTCTTCAAACATGGTATTTCTCGAAGCTTAGACTATCTTTAATTAATATTCAAGGAGGAACAATTAAAATTCAAAGGGAGACATAGTTAAAATTGGATTTTAGTTAAAAACAACCTGAAATGTTACATATAAAGTTAAATAAAAAAAATAGCTATATGAATTTCAATTGAACAACCTTTATTATGAGTTCAATATAGCATTAGTTTCAAGAAAAACTATAACATCGTTCAGCTCCAAAAAAAAAAAAAAAAAAATCGAAGCCAGCTAAAAGGCCAAATTTGGCAGATTTGCACATATAGACTTTCATTTCTTTCTACTTCATACTTTTTGGATTTAAAAAAAAAAAAAACTTTTTTCAAAATTTTGCCGCCCCCGTGGCCTTGCCGCCCATACGCCATGGCGTCGGTGGCGTATGCGGCAATACGGTCCTGCTGACACGCCTTTCCATGGTCCTATTAGGGTGAAATGTTGGTACAAAAGCCCAATGGGTTAAAGATGTGTTTTCAGGTCCAAGAACCTGAATTTTGACGGCATTTAATTTTCCCATACGATTTTGAACCAGTCTAATATGCCAACTAATATTGCATGTGTATTAGTTCATGTGAATCAGTACATACAGTCAATTTTAAACAACAGGACGGTGTCGTATGTCAATATATTTTTTACCTCTAACTTTTTTTAAAGATTTTTATAATTTCATATTTATTCTTGTAAGTGAATAGTCAATTGGTGTAAGTGAATATACAATTATAGCTTTGTCCATATTTAGACCATATGAGAAATTCCTTGGAGGTAAGATTCAAAGGTGAATGCCTGAAAGTCTTAATACTAACCTATCCACTATCTTATCTTGCTTATAATACAAAACGGCCTATCGAAGAGGTTTTGCATGCTGCTCTAGTTTACGATGAAGATCTAAGCAATAGCAAATCCATAGAAGTCGAAAGGGAAATTTTATTGTGGTGTACGTACTATGCAAAACAGAGGATTTTGATGATAATGCTGCCCTGTAAACGTTACAAGTAATTAAAAAAACAATACCGAGCAGTCCTTCCGAACGTTGTGATACTTTAAAGTTTTAGAACTTTTTCTCAGCATTAAAAAGTTTGAAAACTGGCTTGATTTCTACAATGAATGATAATCTCCTTAATCGTTTAGCTCTTGCTAATATTCATCAGGAAATATTTAGAAGTAAATGCAGAATAAATCATAACGGCATTTTGCAAAAAAACCCTCTGAATCTGGTAACTCCTTCTTGGGACATTGATGAATAAACTCTTGAATTTATTATTGAATGTATTTTTTTAAAGTATTATTGAATTTGTAAACATGTATCAATATTAAAGAATGATAAAAATGGAAAGCTTGTAGTCATTTTGTCATTATTTCATTATTTGCAGTGATTCATCTTGGGTCCTTGGGAGGGGGAGGTGGGCTCTGGTTTTGCGCCTGTTCTATTTTAAGAGTCCTGTTCGGAGAATAATTTAAAACCAAACTAAATTGTTTTTGTATTTTTTTTGGCAACTTTAAATATTGCTCTCATTTGTAGTTCCTAATTTTAACTGTTCCTAAAGCTTTCTAATTTTGCTCAAATTTGCCTATAAAAAAGTTGCATAGCATAAATTAAGTTCAGTTGTCATTTGAATTTCGATAATTCGCTTTGTGGAGGGAACGACCGGAAGACAAAATTCAAATTTTTAAGCTCGACACTGTAACATACGGTACGAAGCCTGCTTCGTTTCTCGCAAGTCGCGCTATGCAGCAGCTTGCTGCCGACGAAGGCAGTTTATACCCAAAAGCAGCACGTATCGTGTGCCGAGACTTTTATGTAGATGATTTGATTTCGGGAGGTAATACGGTTGAAGAAGTTTTACAAATTTTGAGGGAAACCATAGAGATACTCAATAAAGGAAGTTTCAAGACCCAACTATAACTCAGAAAGTAGCAGAATTTGATAGAGAAAGATTTTTAAAATTAAGTGATGGCAGCGACGTCACGAAAGCGTTTGGGCTTGTGTGGGATCCGGAGATCGATAATTTTTTGTTTTCTTTTATACCATTTTCTGCATTTAAAAGGGTAACAAAGCGAACAGTGCTATCAGTCATCGCTCGATTTTACGATCCTCTTGGCTTAATAGGGCCAGTTATTGCAAAGGCGAAAATATTCATGTAGACTTTATGGAAACAAAAGTTAGATTGGGACGAAAGCCTGCCGCAGTCTCTAGAGTCATCTTGGATCAATATATGCGCAGCTTTTGAGCTTGTTGGCAGGTACTCTTTTCCACGGCTGGTTTTAATACCTCATGCTAAAATACAATTTAATGCGTTTTGTGACGCTAGCCTTTGTACGTATGGAGTGTGCGTAGATCAGAATTAGATAATGTCACTGAAAGTCACCTTTTGTGTTCGAAATCGAGAGTTTCTCCCCTCAAAGTGCTTACTATTCCTAAATTGGAGTTGTCTTCCGCATTACTGTTATTTTTAAAGGAGAGTTTCATTGCTGGACGGATTCCACCGTGGTGCTATCATGGCTTCATGAAGAATAGTCTAATTATATTATGTTTGTTTCAAATCGGATCAGTCGCATTCAATTACTAACCAACAATATGTCTTGGCATTATGTGCCAACTGAAATGAACCCTGCTGATATCCTTTCGAGAGGTGCAACGCCTAAGGAATTGTTAACTCATCTCTGTGAAAGAGTGGTCCAACGTTCTTAAAACATGGACCCGGCAAGTGGCCGACTTCACCTTCTTCTATTATAAATCTGCCAGAAAAACGTAAAATGGCATTGATTATATCATCGAAAACTTTGGATTTGTCGCTTAATTACAAGTATATAAATTCTTTTGGTAAAATGCAGCGAATTTTTGCGTATATCTACAAATTTGGAACTAGGAGTGGAAATTGGATCCCTTTCAACGAAGGATGGGATCTCATTTGCTCATTCGCATGGTGCAAAAGGCATCGCTTCATACTGAATACTGTCATCTCAAAAACAAAAACCTATCAATTCGTCATGTCTTTCGTCACTGAATCCATTTTTGGACTCCTTCGGCCTATTACGTGTGGGTGGTCGTTTGACGAACTCAGCTTTGGATTTCGAGTCGTCATCCTCTGACTGATTCAGTCATAAACTATTTTCATCATCGGTGCTTGCATTCAGGACCACAGGTACTATTGGCCATAATTCGGCTACAGTACTGGCCAATAGGAGGCAGAGAAACTGTGAGTCGCGCAGTAAACAGATGTGTGAGGTGCTTCCGAGTTAAACCCAAATTAGTAGAGCACATTATGGGTAATTTACCAACAGAAAGGGTGCAAGCCAATAGAACGTTTCTCATCACCAGCGTTGACTTCGCTGGCCCACTATTTTATCGCTCGGAAATTCGAAATCGATCCCCAAATTCTCTTGGTTTGTAAAAAATTTGTTCGCCATATTGAATCCGACATTTTGAATTTTTAAAATCTGATACCAGATTCGTAATCAGCGACCCCAAAAACTCCCGTGTAAGGAGTTTCAAGCAAATCCGATCAGTTTTTAAAAAATTCGTCCACCATATTGAATCCGCCATTTTTAAAATCTGATACCAGATTCGTAATCAGCGACCCTTAAAACCCCCGAGTATCAAGTTTCAAGCAAATCCGATAAGTGTTAAACAAATTTATCCTCAATATTGAATCCGCCATTTTGAATTTTTGAAATCTGATATCAGATTCGTAATCAGCGACCCCAAAAAACCCCGAGTAATAAGTTTCAAGCTATAAAAATGTTCATACGCATAAAAACCACTTCTAAACTTCAAAGTCGTTTTTCTCGAAAATTTATTTTCGTACCGTAGGTCCCTTTTAACTTTCCCAGTCACATATTCTTTTCTCTTCATTTTGTATTAATCTTAAAATAAATGTATTTTCCACTTCAGGTTCCATTGCAAAAATTTTTTCTTATGTATACAATGCATAGACAGCTGATTCCGTACAGAAAGTGCATTCGGTTTCGCTCTTTCTTTAAGGAAATGACATTTGTGGAAATTGAACGAAACTTTTTGTTAAGTACGTTGTAGTTTTAATATACGATTTGTGTGTATTCGCACAGTTGCATAAGTTGACTGCAGTCAAAGCATGCATGGTTTAGCCTTTAATCTTTTTTTTTAGCACGTCAACCGTAGCATTTGGCTCGATTTCCTTCAATTTTACTAAAAGCACTTCATATGCCTTATTTTATGTATTTCGGTTTTGTACATTTCCCTTTTTATTTTCCAAGTTTCTGAAAAAATTTAATAAAGTTCAAAAAAATCTTGCCAAAACTTATTATCAATGGCCGCCATTGAAGTTCACTCCATGAAATCTTATTTGAAATGAAAAATTTGCACTAGGCTCGACAGCCAGCGTTCAGTAGGTTCGCGCTGCGCATTTTATTTAATGCATTGCGAAAAGTGTTTAACGTGGAATGGGAAAAACCTTATTTTTTCGCAGAAAATTTTTAGGTGAAATACATAAAGGAAAAATAGAAAGACATTTCTTGTCTGGTCATGAAGATATTTATAAGAAAAAAGATAATGAGAGAGAAATTTTATTTTAGGAATTGAAAAAACGCTTTTGTGAGTAAATTATTAACGACTCAATTAGTGAAAACAAGACAAAGTCTGTAACAGATTTAATTTTTAGAAAACGAAAATCCTATTACATAATTTCGTTATCATTGGTGAAACAATGTCGTGATTTGAATATGAAAATTTTTTTTGGATGTAAACAAGAGGCTGTGCAGTTTTTTGGTGAAAAGGGAAATGAAGCGTAGAAATTTTTTTAACCTATACAAGTTTTTAGATTTTTTTTCATGAAAACTGGATTTTCTTGCCACATATTCAATTAAAAAAAATACCATAATTTTTCATACAAACTGCATTTTTTTATAACTTCACTTCATAAATTTTTAATGAATTTTCTTTAAATAATTTGTTCCTATCTACTCGGTAAGAAATAGATTCAAAGAGCTAAATACAAAGAACTGCGAACGCAATATGAAAATTGTAAGAATATATGCAATCAAATGAATACATAATACAAAAATTTCTCTCAGTGGTGAGAGCGCTTTTGATTTCCCTCTTTTTTGAGCGCAAGGAAAAATTTGAGTTTCGCTCTTTGCCAATCACTGACTTAAGCTCATATTTTTCAAAATCCAGACGTGATGTGTCGATTTTGAGGCCAGATTCGGATTCAACGCAAACAATTACTTGATCCGCATTATGTACGCATTTGTACTTGATACTCGCCAGTTTTAACAATATGACGAGTTAAAGTAAATAAAAGTCGACTAGTGATCTGAAGCAAGTGTTATGCCTTTGAACTTCATTACATTTCAGTTATTGAAGCTCAATGTGGTGCTAAATTAGTAAGAGCTCGAAAAAATCTCCAGAAAATTAAGGAGAAGAGAAAGAAATAATTGGAAAGGAAGGAAAATTACGAAATATGGAAAGTGTATTACCATGCCTAAGCCAAGAATCGAACCCGGGATCTCTGGGTTGTGTGCGCAGTACACTACCACTGCGCCACAAGGCTGACAGACGCCGCCGTCTTTATTTTCGGTCTTATGTCCCTTTTTTTTCGGTCACAACTCCATTTTTTTTTTTGGGTTTATGACCACTTCTAAAAACGGACACAATCCCCAAAAACAGGAAACAGTTTTTGGCGTTACGTCTATAATTAAAGTGGACATAATACCCAGTTACCCTAACTTTTATATAGAATTGCTGTGGCTAGCAAGCAGATGCCTGGCACATTATAGGCTGAACCGCGAACGTACTTGGATTTGAACACCCGAGATTTCTATGCACTGTATTTTGAATTGCGACGGCCGTGAAAAATAAAGATTACAAAGTCACATCGCCAATGGCTCAAGTGTTAGAGAGTTCATCGCAATTCAAAATACAATACATGAAACGGTCGGTATCTTTGTAAGAGTTTACAGAATTATTGATCTTTGCTTGACTAAAAAAGTTCATTGTAAAAATGTTTAATTGTTCTAAAATAATTTCTCATTATTTAATTTTTTTAATTATTCCTCGGACAGTGAAATTCACCAAAAAAAAAATTCTCAAAAATTCTTAAGTGGCATCCGATAATCCAATTTTGTGGAATTACTCATAGATTGGCAACACTGCTAATAGTTTAGACTTGTTTCCCCGTTATTTACAATCCACTTCCTTACTGTTATACGAAGTATTTATTTCCCCGCCAGATAGCTTCACCGTAATGACGACAGAGCTCGCTGTCCACCAAATCATTATGTTGGTAGCACTGTGTTTGCAAGTCAACAAACGTCATTAAATTTAATTTGTTTGGCTTTTAGTTGTCAGCGATATTTCATGAGTGGTGGGTGTACGTTGTGTTTGCATTAATTTTTGACGTTTGTGTGTTTCGGATTGATCACAAATTCGCGAATTTATACTAAAATTTCAGTAAATAACAATAGAAAATACGATTTTTCAGTGCCAAAATTAAAGTGCTCTTTAAAACTTCATACAACCAATGCAAAAAGTTAAAAAATCGATCAAAATGAAATAAAAATTTGTTTACATTTTGTGGTGCGTAAGAAACGTCAACAAAGAGAATTTCATTAAAATATATATACAAAGTAAAATAAAATTATGAAATTAAATGAATATATTCAATGAGTGAATTGGTGCAACTTAATTACAAATATTGTAGGTTGTTTAAACTATTAGTGAAATTGCTGGAGTTTTAATAAAACAAACAAATTTGCATAGATAGCTACGCCGAAACATGTATACATTTGCTGCACTGTCGCTGCGCTTGGCCGCCGTCATCGCGATGTTCGTCACCCTCTGTGGTGCGCATCTGAATCTCTATTTGAATCCACGGGAAGTGATGCGTTTGTTAGGTGAGTTAATAGAAAAATAGGAACAGTCTTCCTTAAGTTGGGGAACGGACGTTAGGAGATAGAGCTGTCACGAAAATAGCTTTTTAAAAAAAAGCTATAAGTTGGGAACACCCGCCTTTATCAGTTTATTATGTTATATTAGTACATAAGAGCATTAAATTAGTGTTATATTTTGAGCTAAATTCTTTTAAATAGAATTCTTTTTTTTTTAAAGAAAACTGCAAAAAATATTAGTGGTATTCACACCGGCCTCGCTAGTTCGATAAATCGTTAGTTGGTAATTCGGTAAGACTTTACGGTAAAGGCATAATTTTTGTTTTGTTTCTACTACTAGTAAATACAACTATGTATTTTGTTTTAAGCTAAAAATAAATCGAATTTTTGAATTTAAACGTGAAAATGCCACGTACAGGCGCGAAATCTAATAGAATTTTTTCTTTTTTTCAGGTTTTCAAAACTTTTTTATTTTGACAACAGACTAATAGACAGACTAATATAAGGCATGCCACCCACCTAGTTGCTTCGTTACCCGTTAGACCGATATCTTTACAAAAACAAAATTCACATAAAAAAGTAACAAATAACGACTAAAGAACGACTTATTCCTGAATTTTATTTTCTTAACTCATTCTTACCAAAAACAAAATTAAAGTTGAAAAATTAAGTAGTTACGTGAAAATTGCAGAAATGACTATGTTCAAGATGTTGAAAAAAAACCGTTCATCGTGACCAAAAAAAAAAGATCGAAACACTTTTTTTAACAAAGTGATTACAATATTAAACTTTAACTAGCTATAAACAAAAGTAAAAAGTGTCTCAGAGACTTTAAAGATGTATTAAAGACTTTATATGCAAATTATAGACCTTTATTATTATGTATAATTTTATTTTATTATCAAATTTAATTTTTACTTACGATTTATACGCTGGTCTCGAAGTCATGTCCCTACCATCCATAGTCCTGCACCCTATTTACTAGGTTATCTGATATATTATATTATAAGCTAAAATCGAATCATAAATTTCTCACATTTATCTTAGTAAAACGCTTTAAATAGACAAAAAAAATTGACATTAATGTACCCTCGTATGAAGACAAATACGGCATGGCTTTCAAGTGACTTTTATGTCCACAGCATAAAGTCACACACTAGACATGTCGCCTCAAGTCTTCAGAAGCATTTTATTATACAAAGAATGCAGACACACACGACTCATGCCGTTTCAAGCACTTTATAAATTGCGGGGTCGGGTATGATCTGGGACTGCATGTCAGTGGGTGGTGTTGGCCAAACACATTTTGTAGACAGTATAATGGACGGCAAGGGCTCTTATCAACATCTTGGAAGAAAATGTTGTAGATAATGCTGCAAAATTAGCCATTAAAGACAAATTTGCACTTAACCAGAACAACGACCCAAAGCACAAACCTCCAAATGCAAGGAGCGGGTTGCTCTAGAAGTGTACTAAGAAGCTTGACGCACCTCCACAGTCATTGCACCTAGACATTATTGAGAATTTGGGGGCAGAGTTGAAAAAATAGAAACCAAAGAACAAGTCAGGAGCATTGCGGCTTTGAAAGAGGCAGCTATCGAAGAATGGTAAAATATTGGGCCTTCATTGTGGAAAACAATGGTTAAAAGCATGCCACGACGTCCTCAAGACTTTATTATAAGCATCGATATGATATAAAAAAGAATATAATTATAAACTTATAAACTCGTGTTAAAATTTTAATTTTTAACATTTAACTCTGAAATAGAGAATACTTAAAATAAGAAAATTGTTTTAGTTCAAAGCGAGTAAATTTATTAGTTGTAACAGTTTCAAATGAATTATGAAAGACACACAAATGAACAATTTAAAAATTTTACAAAAAAAAAATGTTTTACTTTCTTATCAGGAGCCAAAATCAACAAATCACTGCGAAAATAAGATAAACATTCGATCCAATGTACGATTTTAGTATTTATAGAAGGTGAAAAATCTTCATGTTTGGAAAAATCTACATCACTTGACAATTCATACAGTCTTCCCATTTTAAGGTGCCGTTGAAAATCGTAGTTCGATGCCGATGAATACTTAACTTTTTAAAAGTTATTTTTAGGATATATTAAGCTTACCTTTTTTTTCCTCACTTAATCTTACCTTCTTATCTTATTTTTTTTTCAATAAAAACACTTCACCTTCTTTTTCTTTCCACTAAGTTTTTGGTTTTAACTCTTTTCCCATTGTGAATTATATTTCGCCCGAAACTTTTCACTTTTGCGAAAAATTTCTGTTATTATGAAATGTATTTTATTGTGAAATAAACTGTCATTTTAAGTGAAAATATTCCATTCAGTATTTTTTGTGAAACGTCCGTTGATACCATGTAAGTATTTGCTAAAAATAATTATAAAAGAAAAATGAGAATCAGATTTTATGCTTTAAAAAAGGGCGAAATTCGTTAATAAAGTGCAGCTAGACCTACTGATAAATAAGATGCAATGCCAACAAGACATTGCTAGAGGATACAATAAGGAAAACAAAGAAGATGTGGCGTTATTTTGGAAGGATGTTGAGGTGGAAATCAATTGTGCAGGCCCCCCAGTGAAATCAATATCAGAGTGGAAGAATGTTGAAAATAGAACTAAATTGTCTGTTTTGAGAACTGTTTTTTTAGATTTGGTGCGATACGTTCGTGGAAAAGTTGTGGCAAATGCCATAAATAAGAAAGCTACGGGTGGAGGGCCTTATAAAGAAGTTTTTGAACAATCAGCTTTTGAATTGATTGGTGTGAAGGATGCGGTAGAAGGTATTTCAAAGTCAGTTTCGCTTAGAGTTCAAAAACCATCGGCCATAAAGAATGTCCATTCCTTGTCGACTGACGGCGAAAGTGTGCCTAAGAAAAGAAAACTGGAAACAACAATTTCAAGTACTCCAGAGAAATACAATGATGAGAATAACACCAACGAAACCATAAGGTTTACTGAGCAACCTACATTTTCTAGGACATCTAGGAAAGACAATGATGACTTTTTATTTCACCTCTACATTTTCTTGGACATCTAACGCAATTTTGAAAACGAAGACAAACACCAAAGAGTTAGTGGAGAGCGAACTTGAAATTCAGAAAAATTTATGCAAAATCATAAGGGATAAGGGAACACGACATTCGGAAAGTTTATTAGTGGATAAACGTACTTTGCGATGTCCAAAATAAACAATTGGTAGAGCAGGTACGGAAAAATACAATTCAAAATGAGATATTGCAGGAGCAGATACGCCATAATGCAAAAATGGAAGAACTGCGTGAAAATACAAAACCAAAAAAACATTTAATGTAGGCACTTATTGCAGTTGTCGAATTGCGATAAAATCGATAGGCATCGATCTAATAGAAACGATGCCATTTTGGTATCACGAAACTCAATAGAAAGAATTGCGTCTTTGTGAATTTAAATATTATTATTTTTTTTAAGACTGCTTTATTAAATTTGAAATATTTTGCGTGAAAAACTTAAAAAATAAAGAAATGTCAGCAACTAAAATAAAAAAATCTTATCTTTGCCATTCACAGTCGACAAACATTCTACTAATCGATAAACACAATACCAAACTAACTAAATCGCTAATAGAAAAAAAGCGTTTATTTATTGTAAATCGACAACCGCAATAGTGGTCGTTCTTTTTTGTTTCTGGAATGTTTTTCATTAAACTTGCTCTCGTTAGAGCCAAAAGCAGGGTTTCTATGTGGAGTTAAAAGCCAAGGCTCCAAAGGGTATCCTCCGTCACCTAACAATGAGATGAAAACAACATTAGATTAATAATTTGTATCTTAAATAACTGTGTTTATTATGCACCTAATAACCAGTTATTGTATCTGTTTTCAGCGTAATCCTTTTCCATGAGTGCTTTTAAATCACTTACGCCCCAAATAAGAGCGTCGTGGCTGGTGCCAAGATTAGGTGCGTCGGCAAACCGAATTTTCATATTATTGTCAATCCAACGACGCCGGGTATCTTATACTTTTCGTAGAAGAATTTAGCAGCCTCCTTTTAATCTTCGGTGGTGGACCATGTTATCCATATTCAGCATACATTTTTTTCAAAAGTGTCTAACACCTCTTTAAGTACTATACTCATGGTTCGTCGTCATGCTCTTTACCAACTCCCTTTTGATAAGAACCTTCCGCGAAAAAACGTAAGCATGCATGTAATTTTACTACAGGAGGTATTGTAGTGCTTGTTTTTGTTTTTGTTTCTGAGTCCAAGAGCACAGTCAATAAATACTTGTATGCATCCTTTGATACCCTATAATATTGGCGAAATCTGAAGAAAAAATAAACTGTAAGGATTTCAAGATTATATCTTGTAACTATCAGCTTACATTTGTACAGGTAGTTGGGTTGAGTTATCTCGCAAATTCCTCTTAAGCAAACGTTGCTGGGAATTTCCTCCCTCATCTTCTTCTTCACATAGAAACCTTAAACCAATACTATACATTTCTTATTTATGTTCTTTAAGACAACTTATTCTTTTATACAACTTTTTATTTCACAACATTTATTTTATTTTTGACATTTTGAACTTGAACACAATTCACAACAAGATGTTTGAAGAATCTATACTGATTCGAAGTGAATTTCAATTCGGGCGAATTTCATGATGCCAATTTTTATTTCGAGGCAAATGCTTTTTTCGAGTGAATTGAATTTTCGCCCGAAATTCATAATAGACGAGGCGAGAGTGAAATCAAGTCAAAATTTTTCATGTGACGTCAAACAGTCATATTTATTCAAAACTCTCTCACATTTGAAATGTTTTTAATTTTTCTTATGTAAAGTTTATACAAAATTTGTATTAAATTATTATGATTTTATAATAAATTTGTAATTTGTAATGTTTAAGTATATAATTTTTCTATTCTTCTTGTTTAAGTAAGCGTTATACTCTTTTGGAATAAATTACTATGATTTTTTATGAGCATTTGTAAAAAATTCATATTAATTTGATATCAAATTTCCTATAAATAGGTAATTCGGTTTAAGTATTATTACATTTCGGCTTAGAATAGTTTTATAAAAAAAAATCGAATCCACAAGTTTATAAAATCAAATAGTTTAAATAAGTTCATGCTTTATACCCAAACTTTTTGCCGTGTTGTGGCAATTTGCATTTATATGGAAAAACATAACAACGCAAGTTAGCACCACGTAAAATATTGTAAAATGACAACATATAATTTTACCAGCCCAATTTACAACGAAATGTGAATTGCAAATATAGTGTCTTGCTGAGCTGGTCTGAAAAAAATTGTTTCTTACACTAGAAACCGTGCAAAAGTGCTGATTTTATCGACTTAGTTGAGGTTCTTATCTAGCTGAGAGTATCGCATTGAAAACCCTGGTTTGTTAGTTTCACCAAAATGGCTCACTATCATTCCCGTACATCCCATCCTGTAATCTTATGCACTCAACTTTTCTACAACGGGCTTTCCGCCTTTGCGGGACCTTTAAAGAGCATATGCTGCCACATATTATCGATAAAAGCGCTTTCGGCTGTATATTTCAGCATGAAAACGATCCCAAACACAGAACTCACTTAGCTCGGGAATTTTTAAGTGACCATGATGTGAAAATTTGGGAGAGGTCAACTCAGCTCAGATCTCAAACCCACAGAGGATCCATGGGAACTAGTAGATCGCGATGTGAAGAAGAAAAACCCCTCCAATGTAAAGAAATTGAAAAAAATCCGTCAGAAAGAGTGGAATAAGATATCCATGGAGACTTTAGTGTCGCTACTGAATTCTATGCCCTCCAGATTGCGTGTAGACATCGCCAATAATAGCTATGCCACTGAGTATTAACTGAATATAAAATATTCTCCTGTAAGAATATTCAAATTATTGAATTAAATTTAATTTTGAAGAGTTGCATTTTTTTTGCTCGCTTAATTTTTAAAGTTGTCTTGTGATATTATGCATAACAGAATACTGGATGCAGATAATTCAACAAAAACTTACATTAATAACGTGAGGGACAATTTGCGTGCACATAGATATAAAATTTTAAAGCTCTAACACAATTTTTTTTAAGACATCGCAAATATTCTGACATATTTATTCTGAGATATTTTTTATAATCGCTACTGTATGTGTTTCGTGTAAAAGTACAAAAAAAAAAAAATGCACTTACACTAAACGTATACCAGAAAATATATTTTCCAATGACTGCTTCAATTAGACCCAAAAATTGAAATAAAATAAATTAAATGCATTTGATGACGTTGATGATGATGGTTGATGATGATGAATAATTCAAAGTGGCACCGCTGGCTCTAATGCTTAATTAGTTGCATACTTTGCGGACATTAAACGGTTAATGTGGCGAATGTGTCGTTGATTTAATGAGGTTCTTCATTAAACGAATCAATAAAAAATTTGAATTTTACAGCCAACTAACAACAGCAAACGTAGAAAATGAAGAATACGAAAATTCCACAACACCCAACGACTCGACCTTAAAGTGATATTTACAACAAAAACAACAACAACAATAACAACAAATGAATAAAAAATTGGAAATGCAACGAAACCGAATGACTTGCGTTTCATCGTAAATTTCGTGAACTCAAACTTTTGTAGAAATGTCATAAAACTCAAAAATTCGAGGCAAAGTGTCACAACTTGTACGTATGTATGCATGGATGTGTATCCCTCGTATATGAGACTTGTATCTTTTATCTGAAATTTAGTTTTTGGTGTCGTGTACATTGGCTTGTTGATCCTTTTTATTAGCCTCGATTTGTTAGTGTCTTGTTATTGTTTTAGTGCTGTTGGCAGTGTTGTTTGTGGATTTCACTTATTAAAGTTTTATTGTTATTGCTAAATGTTAAGCATTTTTACCCATAGAAGATTTCAAGGAATTTAATTGTCTTTTAGCACATTGTTTTAAGTGTTTTTGTTGTTGTTACTTTTACATCTTAGTTAATAAGGAAAGAAAGGAAGGAACTATTTAATTTGCAAACTCTCAAATAAAGTTTAGTCAAGTTAAAGGATGTCTTTTTTTATTTGATTTGCTCAAACTATACTGCTCTCAGAAGCGAAAAGGGCATGTGGCATCGGATAGCTTAAGAAACTACGAACTACTCCAAATGCCGATATCTTAGTTTAAACATATAAAAAATCTCCCAAGAGAATTTTCTCTATCTCAATTTTACAGCTATTTCAACAAATTGATATAAGCAAAACATCATTTATCTCGAAAGAATTTTTTTGAGATACGCCCTTTTCGTTTCTGAGGGCATTACATAAATTGATGTTTTGCAACTGTCGTTTTCTTCTTACTTTCTCTACGAATTTTTTAACTTATTTATGACAACTTAAATATTTTAAGGTTATTTATTTATGATTTAGGCAAAAGATCTAAATTCCTTGTGTTTATACCTTTTTCATGAGATACTGTCATAGGAACTTTCATACAAAAGACATAATAAGTATTTGCTATCGTATAAAATACAGATAATATTAAATAAAAACTAAAATCAAATTATATTTTTAGATACGAGTACCCTACTATATTGACTGAAAGAAAGATTTAAAAATTAAGCATACATTATTGTTACTTATGAAATCACAAGCCTTAAAAGTAAAAGTTTCTCTCCAAAAGGACATTAAATTTTTTGGTGAAGTAATTTCAAAATGTTTTCTTTTTTAGCTTGTGATATGCCGGTCAACGAAGCTTTGCGTTTAATTTCCCTTATTTTTTGAAGATCTTTAGTTGTATACGACTATTTACATTCGTATTTTTGAGTTACGTGTAAGCCGCTTAGTAATTTGGGGTGAAATTGAAATAGAGCGAATTCCCTTAGCAGATTTCTTATATGTTCGAACAAAAATTAGTTATTTGGCTTAGTTCTTTAGACGCGTAATTTCTTAAGCTATCCGATGGCATAAGAATTACGAATATGAATTTTTTCTAGATAACTACGCCTTTTTTGCTTTTGAGTATAGCACTTAAAAATGGCACTGCCTTGCAAATATAAACTTTCGCTCGGCTTAAGTGAAGTAATTCCGTATCGTTTTTATAAGAATCTGTGCTCTGAAACTACTCATCAGTTTTGAAAAAAATGATCACCTAAAAATCGTGCTTATGCCATTTTAGATAAAACATAGCGCGACAAGTTCAGGTTCTAGAAGCTGCACTAGTATCGCAAAATTTAAGTGTGTATTTTCAACTTTAAATTCAGCACTAGAAAAATTTGATCGCGTATGCACTAGATGCAAAGGGTGAAATAGAAGTAATGTGGTAATGAGGCGAACTGAATGATTTAGTCGAAACAAAAGACGGTATGATCCTAGTATATCGTGACATTCTTTATCTCAAAAGTCCTTTGTTCTGTCATATCGCGGTGTTCAAATGGAGGATTTAAATGAAAGAAAAATGAAATTTTTTTTTATTTGAAAATGTCTGTGTTTTAACAGTACTGATGGTGACTATGCGTATACATAGTTATAATTCTAAAAATATTAAAATCTACAAGGTGAAAATACAAATTTAATTTTAAAGAGAAAGTTCAGTATTTAGTTCTTGTGTAGGGAGAATTGCTCCAAAGTAATTTTTTGTTTTTGATACAAGTGGTCGAAAATGTTCAAAATCGGTGTTTTATGACACACTTGACCCTATTATCTCAAAAACCGATTACCGTACACTTTCCGGAATCTTTTTTCCGGAATGGACATTTTCCGGAACGACCAAAAGCCCGAAATTTTTTTTCCGGAATCGGTTTTCCGGAATATACATTTTCCGGAACGACGGTTTTCCAGAATACTTTATCCGGATTCGGTTTACGGAATGTACATTATCCGGAATGATATAATCGTATACATAAGATCCACAAATCATGTTGCTATGGTAACGCAATCTGTTTATTACTTTCTTATTTCTATTTAATATTGTAACGTCTTTTATTTTCCAAATTTTGTGCCTGAACACCAATTTTTTGACTTAGAACAACTTTCGAGAAAACGATATAATGTGCCATGTAAGAAAACATTTTATACCTTCAAATACACTTTGCAATCCCGTTCGGAGTATATGTGCGGAAGCCATCTCCGGGTTCTCTTCCGCTTTTCCAACGTAGAATCAGATCACTCGTTCAAAATTACGCGGAATATGCAGATCGCGGGGATGACCTACGATTTCTGCGCTCAACCGCACACAACATAGTTCTGCGAAAATTTCAAGTTTTGTGTACGATGATATATACAAATAAATTTATACGAATTTCATACAAATACAAAATATTTTACTCATGACGCATAAGTTAGTAATTATTATTTCCAAAAAATAGTTGTTCCGGAAAATGTACATTCCGGAAAACCGATTCCGGAAAGTGTACGGTAATCGGTTCGGGTTTTTGGTCGTTTCGGAAAATTTCCATTCCGGACAACGGATTCCGGAAAACAAATTTCGGGTTTTCGGTCGTTCCGGAAAATGTCCATTCCGGAAAACGAATTCCGGATAGTGGGTGGGAACCTAAAAACCGGGTGTGATAGAAAAAAATAAAACCATTTTCAGCAGCTTTTCTATTTTTAAGAAATAATTAATTTTTTTTTTAAAAAAGTGCCAATGATATGATTTTAGATTTTTCTGACCTTCAATTTTGACGTTATTTTTAAAATCTTGAAAAAAAATGTTCCTGGTTTTTTCATTAAAGTTATCCATTTGCACACCATGCTGTGTATATTAGAGTATTTTTTTTTCAAACTTTAGGACAGGGATTTTGTTTATTTTTTCCTATATTATAGCTTCTTCGGGTTTGAAGAAAATTCTTCCAAAATTTCAGCATTCTAGATCAAACCCGCGAACCGCGCATTCACTTTGTTTCTTAGTACAATTCGTATGAAAAACGAAAAACGAAAAACCAAAACATCGGAAAAACAGATTTTTTTTGCGTTTTAGTAAATTTTCTGATTTTCGTTGTTTCGCTTTTTCGTTTTTCATACGAATTGTACTAAAAAACAAAGTGGATGCGCGGGTTTGATCTAGGAAGCTGAAATTTTGGGAGAATTTTCTTCAAACCCGATTCTATTATTTAGGCACACAGGACCGCAAATTTAAAAAAAAAAACAATAAAAATACCTCCTGCGGGTGTATTTTTTCCGCATTTTTAGTCACACGAAAAATGTGGGCGTGGTTTTACAACAGTGGGATGCGTCCCCCATTCAACTAAAAATCCCAAAACGCTATATCTTGGCATATAAGGCAGACTTTTTCTACGTTTTAGTAAGTCGGTTTTTTCGATAGATTTCAACGGAATTCGACATAAACTCTGTCCGTGCAGTTTTCAGTTTTCCTCAAGCTATAATATAGGAAAAAATAAACATACTCTCAAGTCCGGCGGAAGACCTGTCCTCGATATGGAGTAATCGACACTCGAAAATATTGCGGGTGTAGAATTCTTTACCCGAACTTTATAAAAGACTATCAATATTTTTGTATGTCATTTAGTTTGTTTTAAAATATTTCTTTTAAAGCTATTTCAATTTGTAAAAGATCGTAGCGATTAAAAATATAAGGTCAGCATATTTTTTTGTACACTCAAAAAAAAAAAGTGTTTGTCACAAATGATATAGATGGAACTACTTCAAGTGTTTGCGTGAAATAATAAAATGTTTGTCACAAAAACTTTTGATTTTACTTACAAAATAATAAAATTTTTTTTTTGTCACAATAACTTTTGATTTTATTTACAAATTGATAGTTGAAAATTATTATACAAAACTACTCTTTAAAACTTAACATAACATAGAACACAGCCTGGCAACATCGTCATCGTTCTTTGCTCCCATACACTTATAAACATTTGATATCGTATATGTGCAATGCAAGTAACAAAAAAGTTATTTCGAATCAAAGCACTACAAGATATGAACATGAAAAGTTTATAAGTGATAAATCGTTTGTTGAAATGAATAAGTGTTTGGGACAAAAGACAAGTGTTTGTCGAAACTAGGGCTACCAGATGCGATATTAAAGTAGCAAAAGTGCTACTTTTGCAAGGCTTTGCTACTTTGTTACTTTTGACTCGAAATGTGCTACTTTTGGATGGTTTTGCTACTTTCGATGTTTGCATTGTAAAATAAAATATTTGAACTGAAGTGAGGACCTTTTTTTTTTTTATTTTTTTTTTTTTTTTTTTTTGCTCATCAAAAATATTTGTATGAAATTAAAAAAAAATGGTTTTCATTTACAAAATTCCAATTTTTTGATATGTGCTACTTTTGTAGTAAGGCCATCTGGTAGCCCTAGTCGAAACACTTCCATAAATTGAATTGTTTGACTGAAATATTTTGACTATTTGTCTTAAATAACACTAGTTTACACTCAAAATGTTCCACTAATCTGAGGTTACTTTTCTTATGTAGATTTTCCTGCTGAGTTCGAAAATGAAAATTTTTTGAATGGTACAGTTTTCGAGATATTGTGGTTTTTTAATTTTTTCGACCTCTTTTCACTTTGAAACTCATATCTTGAGCTACAAATGCCCACTTTCATTTTTGTTGATGTCATATTAAAGATAACAAAATGACAAATAAACGTGTGTTATTATATTTCTTATTTAAAAAGTAATTCAAAAGATATAGATGAAAACAGACCTGATTTTAAGAAAAATCAAATTTTACATTTGATTCTGTGGCCACGAAAAAATAGAAATAAAATAAAAAAAAATAATTTTACTTTTTGCACGTAGAGCTGATACTTTTACGCAAATATTAAAACATTTCACAAGAAAAAGTACCTAAGAAAAGTATCCTCTTATCAAAGGTACATGAGAAAAATCTTTTTGTAACCATTAGGCTCAACAAATTGTCGAAAAATTAATATATTCATAAAATGTCGAATTTGAATTCATTCATTCAATCGCTTCTAACGTTGTTATTTTACAGTCGATTTTCTTGTGAAATGTTTTAATATTTGCGTAAAAGTATCAGCTCTACGTGCAAAAAGTAAAATTATTTTTTTCTATTTTATTTCTATTTTTTCGTGGCCACAGAATCAAATGTAAAATTTGATTTTTCTTAAAATCTGGTCTATTTTCATCTATATCTTTTGAACCACTTTTTTTAATAAGAAATATAATTACACACGTTTATTTGTCATTTTATTATGTTTAATATGACATATGAAAAATGAAATTGGGCATTTGTAGCTCAAGATATGAGTTTCAAAGTGAAAAGAGGTCGAAAAAGTGAAAAAACCACAATATCTCGAAAACTGTACCATTCAAAAAATTTTCATTTTCATTTTCGAACTCAGCAGGAAAATCTACATAAGAAAAGTAAACTCAGATCAATGGAACAGAAAAAAAAAAAAATAATTTTGTAAACTAGTGTAATTATATCATTTAGAAGCAACATTTTATGAAATGTTTTGTTAGAAGTAATTGAATCACTTGCCACAACTTAACATTTACTTGTGTCAAATACATTGGTTTTTCTTATATTGTCTACAAATACTTATAGTTTAAGACAAAAGTTAAGTGTTTGCTTGAAATAATAAGTGCTTATATTAAGCATTCGGTAATTTGCTACAAACGCTTTCTAAACAATCCTTTATTTGAGTGTAGCTATTATTCGCGATAAATTAACTAAAAAGAATGGTATATTGAGAAAATGTCCAAATGTACCGAAAATACGCGAATGTACTGAAAAATAGGCTAAATATACTGACGACGATTTTTCACGAAACAAAGTACCGAAAATGCCATCACTGATACGAGTATGTAATGCTTTGTTTGAACCCAATGTGCACAAAAACGGACGAGAATTCGTTTCGAATTCCAAACGAATTCGTTTGTGCGCATTCCGTTTTTTGTAAGTGAAAGGAATTCGTTTCGAATTCGTAACGGACTTCAAATACGAAGTCGTTTCGAACTCGTTTTTTGTTCATAAAACAGATCAAATTTTTTTGGAAAATTTTTTAAGTCCCGAAATTTTCAAAGAAAAATTTTAAAAAAAAATTTTGTGTTTTAATCGAATTTGAAATGTTTAAGAAGTCGAAAAAAACACATATTTTTTTAACACTGAAATTAACAATCCGTTTTTGATTCGATTAAGACACAAAATTTTTTTTTAAAATTTTTCTTTGAAAATTTTCCAAAAACGAATTCGTTTCGAATTCGTAGCGGACTTCAAATACGAATTCTTTTTTTGTTCGCAAACCGGATCAGTTTCAAACTCGAACTAAAAAATTTTCTAAGAAATATTTTTGAAAAAATATTTTATTCTTAATCGAATTAGAAATGTTTAAAAAGTCGAAAAAAACTACTTTTTTTTCCAAAATTTTCAAGTTTTTCCAAAAAAATTTGAGATAAAAATTTGAACTTTTAAGCAGTTTTAAGTCGCTTAAAACATTACATTTTTTTATGAACAAAAAACGAATTCGAAACTGATCCGGTTTATGAACAAAAAACGAATTCGAAACGAATTCTTTTTACGAACAAAAAACGAATTCGAAATGAATTCGTTTTTGAAGTCCGTAACGATTTCGAAACGAATTCGTTTTTTGTAACTAAAGCGTATCAAATGAGAGAAAATATCATTCGCCTTTGACATATATTTTAATATATGACAGGGCGCGCATGACTATGAATCACTGGTTCGAGCCTGACTTTGGAAATTTGTAAATCGTAAGTAAAATTTAATTTGATAATAAAATAAAATTATACGCAATAAAGTCTTACAATTTTTTAAATAAAATTAATTTTTTTATGAAAAAAAAAAAAAATTCGTTTTATGAACAAAAAACGAACAAAAAACGAATTTGAAACGAATTCGTATTTGAAGTCCGTTACGAATTCGAAACGAATTCGTATTTGAAGTCCGTTACGAATTCGAAACGAATTCGTTAATGCGGACGATCCTTCCGTTTTTTCGAGAGGAATTTCATCCTAAATTTTTTAAAGAGCGCTCTTGAGGTGCTTTATTTATTTTTTTGATTGTCCGTGGCGTTTTTAAGCGCCGGCAAAATACATTAGGCAGGTCTTATAATTCATTACAATTTTAAATCCTGCTGAGCCATACACTGGCATAATTCAAAAAACGTGATTTTTGAGTTATGATGCAGAAATATCCGAGATTTCATGTTTTATTTTGTGTGAAAAAATCAGCAAAGTGTCTTATAAACTTGTCTTGTGAGAAGAGTTTATGTAGACATACTTTTCATCATTTTCATATAAAAAGTAACGTATTGAAAACTTTAAATGCGTTTTTCCACCACTTTATGTTTTTTGAGTTATGCCAGTCTTGAAGTAAGTAAGCGTTATGTACTTAATTGGTCAAGTGCCTATTTCGTTAACGCTGACTAGGGCTCATGTCCACATGCGATTTTACATGTCAATCCGCTTGTCAGATTACAAAACATTATTATTTATTGTGAAAAATAACTCCCAGGAAAAACTGATCCTACGCTACTGCTCCAACGCTATATATCGGCGCCTAAGAAATGAAATGAAAAAATGAAATTTCAATGAAACCAGACACAAACTCTGTTGGCGTTGTTTAAGGGTTTGAGCTAGGAAGCTAATTTCCTGTGAGAATTATTTTTAAGCTCAATGCTAAAACATAAGCTGAAAAAGATAAAAAAATTTTTAAAATAAACACCCAAATGTACATACATACATGTATATATTATCAGCTTAGAGTGTATTGCTAACTCGATGTTTAACAAAATTATTTAGTATGCCATCATACTAAAGAAAACACAATTTTTCGTTTGGTGCTATCAAAATTTCGATACCTCTTTCCGTTCCAAAGATCTCAGTATGCATTATGTATGTTCAGGGCCGGCAAAACCTATAAAACTCGGGCGTCGAGTGATGACGGTAATCTAGGAAGCTCCACCTCTTTCTTGTTTTAATATATGATTTATGATATATGAAATACTCTCAAAACGTTTCTGTTACCTTTCATTCATACAAGTAAGTGCTTTTTATTCAAACAATACGCATTATCAAATTTGTCCTTTTCACTCCATATGATGTGGCCGTTTCGCACTTATTTCTAATATCTGAAACAGCTCTCTTCACTTATTCTTCTTCAATCTCTCCTCGAATTGTCGTTTTTATGTAGTTATGCACCGTACCTTTTAAAAATACTAAAAAAAATCTAATGATGAAATGTACGCCTTTGGCAGAAGTCAAATGTGCCCCAAACGTTCACGAGGCTTTTTTCTATTTTTTTTTTTATCATTACTGTTTTATTTTTACAAAGCACACTTTTATTATGTTATTACTTAAACGTAATGCTAACATATTTTTAGCATTCATCAGTGATCGCGGAAACAGAAAAACACGTAATACTCCGAAGAGAGCTGAAGAAGAACTGTCAAAGTTCATAACGTTTTTTAAGTCAAAGTAGGTTTATTTCTGCATTTAAACTTTTTGGCGCCTTAGTCGTTTTCAAACTGAAATTGGCAAAGTCAAATGTGCCCCAGTGTCAAAGGTACCCCATTTTCCCCTACATAAGACATGTTCCAAAAAAAAACCCATGCTCTAGAATTTTTCGGGAACGCTCAAAATTCTAAAATTTATTCATATTCGAGTATACCCTCATTTAACATACAAAAACAAGGGTTGTTTCCAGAGCTGCAAAATATTTATTTTTCGGAATTTGAGTAAAATATGAAGAAAATTGCACTTTTTTCTTATATTTCTAACATTCGATCCAGCATAGAATGTGTGCAAAACTTTCACTTATTTGAAAGTGCCATAACAACTGAGGAGGACCAGCACTGTCGTTCTTGTCACACGGCAGTCCAATAAGTGCATCATATTCTGAAAACAACACCAAATAAAAAATATATTTTTTTCGTAGTTAGTAACTGTTTCAAATGTCTTTCAAAAAGCGAAAAATGACATGGTATCATTTTCTGCGGGGCATCTTGTAGGAGAGTGTAACTGATGATTTCACGTGGTTTTGACGACGAAAAGCATTCAGTATAAAAAGTAAGCCCAATACAATAAGAAATTTTCATGCAGTTTTTGAAATGTTTTCTTCGTTTTTCGTCGCAGAAAAAGTTGTATACATTCAGTAAAAATATTTTTATTTAATCATTAAAAGTACATTGCTCCGGATTGTCATCAATATGATTATTTTTTATGGTTTTATTGCAACTATATTTTTATTGTATGATATTTTTGCAACAAAGAATAATTTTTAATTATTTTGTTTCCCTCTTTATATTAATGGCTCATCGTCTCTACTGCTGATAACCTTCTGATCTCATACTATAGCTATACAAAAAAAAAAATGCCAAGCAGTAGCAAGAAAAATTAAAGAAAAGTATTTAGAACATTCATTGAAAAAAATGACTAATGCATCGCAGTTGCAATAGAAAATTGACAAATCGTAAAGTCACAACGCGCAGTTTGCGCTAAAAATTTGACAGAGCGAACATTTTGTGAGATTTTCAACTAAAACAGACTATAGCAAATACAGAAGATGTGAAAAGAAGAGTGAGTGATGCATTTTCACCACAATTGTGTTGTATCACATAATTAAGCCGATAGGCAACTGCACTGCACCAAACCATTTGACTTCTTTTTTATTTGCTCTGGCTTATCTAGGATTCCGTTGCTTGAGATACGGACGCCAGAGGTGACTGTAACTGGCTTGTAGCTCGCTTATCTTGCATTCAATCCGATACATTGGCATGCAGTGTTTTAATGCTTAGCTGTAGTTTAAAACAACCCAGTAGAAAAATTGAAGTCCAAGTAACGATTCTAACTGATATTTTAAAAATATTTACTGATTTATACAGACTTGGGTATTTTTGGATTACATTATTTTCAATTACAATTACAAGTAATCATTTACTTGTAATTGAAAAAAGAAATTAAAAGTAATTGCAATTGAAGTTTCTTCAATTACATTAATTTCAATTAAATGTAATTTAAGATTACAATTACATGCAATTCTAATTATTTTTGGAATTGGACTAGTAATCCATGAAAATGTAATCCCTTAGAAAATTGTAATCCATTAATTTTACCAAGTAATTTGAAATGAAAATGTAATTGATTACTCATTTTTCTGCAACTACATTTATTAAAATTTGAAACAATATTTTTTTGAAGCGATAAAATTTTATAAAATTTACAAAAAATATGTGGGTTATTGCATATGATTTATATGGGAATGTAAAACAAGAACTTTCGCGTGAATGACTCATTGAGTCAATGACGTCGACCTCAGATTCCTCAAGCTATCGTAAAGAAGATTTGGTTTGTAGGCTCATCTTATAACGTAGAGGTACTTGCAAACAATAATATGTATTTATATGAATGTAATTCATAGTTATATCTTGTAATTGATTACTTGAAATATTGGAAATTACAAGTAAAAGAAATCCATTACAAATTTCGCTCAATTACTTTGCTTTTTAAGTACATATTTTGGATTACAGTAATTTCCGTAGAAAATATTTCAATTACAATTACAAGTAATTGAAAATATGTACACTTCCAATTACATTAACATGTAATTGTAATCGAAACATTTCAATTACAAAATTACAAGTAATTGTAATTGCATATGTAATTAATTACCAAATGTCTGGATTTATAAATAAATTTAGAAACTTCAAATATTAAGTGTTCATATATGTAGTATTACTATTTATTTACTATTAATTGACTGAAAGTTCTGGCTAACATTTCCGACAAGATTTGATAATGTGATAATGAGAAATAAGCCATCGGATGTCATAAACATTATTGCAGATGACGTAAAACTGAACGGTGAACACGAGGCAGGCTATTGTGTGTTTTAATGGGATGTGCTCTAGAGAAATTTATGAACTGGTCCCCCCACAGTTCGTGTTCTGTCTCGCAGCACTCGGCCGTCGCATCAGGTCCATCCCTTTTGCGTCAAGACGGTGCTGGATAGAACGTCACACTATCGTGATAATTCGAAAAAAATATCCACAGACACTACTCTTCTCATCCCCCTTCCCACTAACGTATCTCCGTTTCTTTCAAATCAATAGGATGCATTGCATTTATAGGGGCTATCTCCTGAGCGTTGGTTTCAGTTTTTAAAAAAAAAGCATGATGCACAATAGATGCAAAACTTAAGGCTATTATATTTAAGGAAAAATCGTTGTCTCTTAATTTTTTTTGATCAATGTTCTAACTGCCCACCATTAGATATAATGATTTTTATTACATATGGTGTCGTATGTAGGTATTTTTGAACTTAGACACTTAAGGTTCAGATTCCAAATGGGATAAAAAGCGTCTTCTTCTTCTTTCACTTTTTACCTCCTACTAATGGCAAAGTGGTTGTGGTAGCATTCATCGTAATTCATTCAGAGTGAGCAGCAATTGACTCTCAGATTGCACTCGCATTATTTATTTACACTTCGCCGCAATCCAGTTACATTCATGCATCCATGAGATACTAGAATTTGTTTTATTTTTGTTTGTTTGTTTGTTCGTTTTTATTCAAACGCGTGTATCTGGGCCAAGTAAATAAAAACACCAACCACCCGCCCATCCGCATGTCAGTGATTTGTTTCCTTTTTCTTGGTTTTATTTTCTTGTTCTTTTTCTATCCAAGAGATACGATATGTCAAATCAGTTGTCACTCAAAACATATGTCATTACACTGCATATCAAATGGAAACAAACACCGACGCACGCACAAAACTAGAGATAAAGAAGGAGAAAGCAAAGGAATAAATAAAAAAAAAAATACATTAAATTTTTCTCATTTGGTTTCGCTTACTTCAACGAATAACGAATCCTTTTGACCCAGCTTATTCGAATGCCGGGCAGGTAGGGGGTTACGAGATACAAGATTGACAAATTATCCTGTTTGCCTGTCAGGCGATGCGTCTGTTAGATTGCATAATATTATGTATCTAGATATGTACATATCGTATTGCATAACGAAGAAGAAACAACAACGAATTTAACAAATTTCTGATGAATTCCGAAAAAAAGTTCCAAACCGTTTACAGCTGGCCCAGCATAAGTTCTTCTTTCACTGTTGTTGTTGCTGTTGCAGTTCCATTGTTTTACTTGGAAACCGAATAAATCGAAAAATAAATAAAACAAATGATCACAAGCGCAATGTGGGTTAAAAACAACAACAGCAATAAAACGAAATAATAGCAATACAGGAGAAAGAAGGCAAAACCAAAACCAAAAAAAAAAAAAAAACAATAAACAAAAAGTTTTATTGGATTCGATTGAATTGGCTTAAACCAAACTAACCCAATAGAAAATGTCAACATCAAATGTGTTTTGGAATAAAAGTTATTTTCCGTAGACTAAGTGGTTCCATGTAGGAATAAAACTGTTTGCACCGTTTGCTGGTTAATCTAGAACAGGGGTCGACAAGGATTTTATTTCAAGAGTGCAACAACAATTACAACAAAAACCAACAACAACAACAAATCGTTGAATACGGTACCACAAGGATTTATAAACATAAAAAAACATATAAAAGCAACAACGCGCTTGCCGGTAGCGCACTCGGCAGCGCACCCTTCAATGCATCCACACAAGTGAATTAATATTTAAAAATAGCTGGTGACAAAACACAATGCAAAATTACCAACAACAAACAAAGCATGGCAAGAATAGTGCGCAGTCGCAAGCGCTACGTATTTACCAACAATCACAAGCAAAGCAACAACACGCAAGGGTTAAATTGTTTTGGTGCAGTTGCGCCTGTCAACGATTCGGCGAATTACAACAATACGAAGTTGTTGTAGAAGAGTGCAAAGAGTGGAAAGAGTTAGGCGCTGTCGACCCCTGATCTAGAAAGCTGAAATTTTGGAAAAATGCTTTTCTAATCCGATTCTATAGTATAGGCACACACGAAAAAACGTAGGCGTGGTTTGACAACAACGGGTAGCATCTGCCATACAACTAAAATATTAAAACTCTATATCTTGGTGCCTAAGGTAGATGTTTCTACGTTTTAGTAAGTTTCAACGAAATCGGACTTTGTCTGCGCCGCTTACAAGTTTGAGCTAGGAAGCTCAGCTATTGGAACAATCATTTTTAATAGTCAAAAACATAAACAAAAAAAAAACAAGTTAAGGTATTATCTTCGGCCCGGCCGAAACTCACATACCCTACACTGCACTGAAAGTCCCTTTTAAATGAATGTTAAAAAACGTTGAAGAGGTTGAATAATTCCAAAAAAATTTGAAATGTAAAAAAAGGTCGAAAGAAATTGAAAAATGTTGAAAAAGTTGTAAAGTCGAAAAAATATGGAAAAAACTTGAAGAAAGTTGAAAGGAATTCAAAATGTCGAACATATATGAAAAATGCTTAAAAATGTCGAAATAATATGAAACCTTTCAAAAAACGTTGAAAGAGTTCAAAATCGCTGAAAAAGAAAATAATGAAGAAACAAGAAAGAGGTTGAAAAAGTCAAACGAATACATATGGGATATATTGGAAAAAGTTAAAAGGTTGATAAAGTCAAAAGAATATGGAAAATATTGAAAAAAATCAAATAAAAACTTAGAAATTCAAATGGGCCTCGCCCACTTCTCCAATTCCGCCTACTTTTGGGTTACTAAATCATATTCGTCATTGACATCCACATACCAAATCTTAGCCAAATGGGGTGTATAATCATTGTGATATCAGTCTTAAAACTTAGGGCGGTAAAACACCCACTGATGTAATATAGTCCGATTTTTATCCAGAAATAGCTTTTTATAAGCAGCACTCTTTCACCAAATTTTAGTCTAATTGATCACATATTTCGAAAGATATGCCACTTAATGTCAGTTCTCATTTAATTTCAAAGCCCATAGCAGCCGACACCTCTAAGCCAAATTTTATGAAGATTACTCTCATAGCACACTATCTATAACAGTAAACGTTTTTTGCTTGTATGGGAGGTGACACGCCCATATGCTGGGTTGCGCCAGACAGACAGACAGACAGACGGACATCGCTAAATCAACTCAGGTGGTGACCCTGATCAAGAATACATATACTTTTCCATACCTGCCACGCCTCCTTCTATGTGTTACAAACGGAAGAACAAAGTGAATATACCCGCGGTGTAGGGTATAAAAACAAAATTTTCAAAATAAACACCCTTATATACATACTCGTACATACATACATGGTAAATCTGTAATTGATTAGTCAGGTGTCGGAATCGATCATCTTTTTTTTCCCTAAAGAATTGTCGATGTTCTTTGCAGATATTAAATTGCGTGCATAAGCCTCGTTTTTTTCTTAGGGATAAGGTTCAGAAAGAGCATTTTTCTGTTTTCCTTTTGACAAATTGCGAATTGATATATGATCACATCGATAAGGTTCTACACTTTTGAGTTCATCGAATTCTCAATAATCACAACTTAATGTGCTCAAAATGCCAAGCAAAAAGTCACAAGCTCCAAGTTTTTACATTCTTAGAGCTCAGATGTGATATAGAAAGCATTGTAAAAGATGTAACTGATTTGCTCTTTTCACATAAAACTTTATAGTATTTTTTAAGACTTTGGCTATTGTGCTATTGTATATGCTCTTCGTTAGCATAAGTCTTGAACTTCAAAAAACCCTAAAGAAAAAAGTCAACGGCGGTAAATCGCATGATCTGGGCGGCCATTTTTGATCTCCAAAACGAGAATTTGAATGACCAGGAAATGACTCATATATTAATTGGAATGTGGCACCGTCTTGTTGAAACCACATGTCGTCCACATCCATTTCTTGCAATTTATTCACAAAAAACTGGGTTATCAAGTCGCGATAGCGACCACCATTAACTGTTATTGCCACATTTTTGAGGAAGGTCCGATGATTACTCTTTCCCAAAATCCGCTCCAAACTATGCGGATGCATTTATTTCTCAACAATCATTCGTGGGTTTTGTAAGCCCCAAATACGATAATTTTGACTACTAAGGAAGCCATCAAGATGAAAATTACCCTCTTAGCTGAAGATGATTTCGCTTGAAAAGTTAGCATCCACTTGTTGTTCTATAATCCATTCAACGGCCTCTTTTCGCTGTCCGTGGTCAGTAGGCTTCGGCTCTTGAGTCAATTGAACTTTGCAAGCATTAAAACGCTTAAGTTTCGAGAGAATACGCTGTAGAGTGCTGTTCGAAATATTCAGTTCTTGACTGCGGTGCTATATTGATGTTCTTATCGTCTCATTAACGCTCTTACGAACTGCTTTCATGTTTTGTGTTGAACGACTTGTTGAAGGACGACCAGAGTGCCTAAGATCACTAATTGATGGAGTCTCCCTAAATTTTGTAATTAATCTCTTCACAGTTGATGAAGCTATATCACTATTCCTACCATATTTTGTACAAAAATTGCAAACTGTAGTGGTCAATTTTTCATTACTTTTCATATCTAAGTATATTGCACAACAAAGAAAACTCGTTGCACTTTTCTGCAGCGTTCCATTTTTAATAACCCTGAATTGTCAACTATCATTATGCCTTTTTTTCTCAAGGCCAAAGTAGGTTGTTTTGTATGACTATGGAACCTTCTGTTGCTTAAGGCCTATTTGTTAATATGATCATAATTTGTCTTTTTGATCTCAATCCCAATCAAACTTGATTTAAAATATATTTCATCGAAAATCTTTTGACTCAAGTCACTCTCGCTTAATTTCCGGTTGGGGAACTTCGTTGAGCTCTGTAATGAATATACGAATATAGAGGTAATCGAGATGCTGTGTTTGTTTATTGTTGTTATTTTTTCTTGTAATTTTTTCTATATCTGTAAGAAATTAAACACACCAACGGTCTTTAGTGTGTTCAACATACGAAAACCCCACAAACCTGGGATTATAAGTTATACGCTAAATACCGCGGGACGCAATGATAAACGATCCTTTTGTTACTTGAGCTCGTTCAAATCGCCACAGGTGATCCACCAAAATGACGATAGCAAAAACAACAACGGTGCTGATGATGACGATGAAATATAAAAATACACGTAATTGTTTTAGGCTTTGCCAACTTTGGTCATTTTACCAGCGGCCTTCGTTATTTAAAAATAAAAATAAAATTCGGCATATCATCATCATCAACATGAAATCGTGCACCATCCTTGTCATTTTAATTTTTGTTGTTTCAGTATGTGTGGGTATAAGTAGGGGGTCGCACAAGAATTATGACTTTTTATGAGGCGTGATTAACGGAGATTTTGAAATCCCTATAGGTATATTGACATGATGCTTAAGATTTGTTACGTGAAATCATTAACGTAGTTGTTTTCTTAAGAGAAACCCTAGGGATAACATTTTTTTTTTGTTTGAATCTCATATTTTTATTAATTTAATGTGTATTTCGAACAAGGTTTGAATAATTTAACCTTTATTAAAGTTTTACATATACAGTGAGCCACAAAACTGTTCACAAAAAACCATATTTCTAGTTTTAAAGCTGTACTTTTTTTTTAAAAAAAATTTTTTGAAAAAAGTATGCAGAAAACTTGCAAATTATTTATTCTAGCTAAAAAGAAATCAAAACTAAAATATTTCACATTTTTATTAACTTGGGTAGTTATTTCTATACTTAGTCTTTTGTGAACAATTTTGTGACTTAAAGTAATAAAAACATTTTAAATCATTTTTGAATATTTTATGTGGCCGCTTTTGGCTTTAGTGGTGAAGTCTATTTCCTTAGGCATACTTGCTTTAAATTTGTCTAGTATTTGAGTACTGATCACGGACCGTTGTCCATTGGCGACCATTGGCTCGTTCAGATTTTGTGCGGTCGTTAGACTCATAGGTTTTTTTTTAAAAATATTCCACAAATTTCCAATGGGAATAATTTCTGGTGACTCTGCTAGACAATCCAAGAAGGTAATATTTTGGTCTCGAAGCCATTTCATTACAATTCTAGCCATATACTTTGGGTCATTATCCTTCAAAGGGATGGTATCGCCTGGTTCGTAGCCGAATTATTCCAGACTGGGTGGGTATACAGCCTTAAAACTAGAAATATAGTTTTTTGTGAACAGTTTTGTGGCTCACTGTATGTGCATATCGATCTGGAAAAAGGAAATTAGTAAGTAAGTAAGTACTCGTGGAATCAAGTTAATGGAGTTTCATTATGCTTGTATGGCAAAGTATCAAATAGTGTCAAAAAGTTTCGAATTGCATGGTAGAGCATGAAAAAGTCAATAATATTCGAAAAGCATCTAATAGTACTAAAAAACATCGAACAGCAATTATAAATCGGAATATAGAAGAAAGTTTCGCTGACAAGGTTGTAATGTATTGTAAAGTCCGAATATACTGAATTTATCAAAAAATATCTTCGATCACTTAAGTGTTGTTGTATCGAAAAATATCGAATGAGTCGATTACAGTCGGAATGTATCGAATAGCATTGAAAATGTCAGTAGTATTAAAAACATCAAAATAAAAGGATAAAAGTCGAAAAGTATCAAAAATTTATAGAGTAGTATCAAGATGTAACACCTGTAAGCAGCCTTTCATCCTCGTCCTCTGGTGGTCCTCCTGTTTCCTTGCAGGTATTGCCTAGATTAAATTCAATCTTTATTTCACGTCTACATTCTACCACTGACAACGTTAAAAATTTTATACGACAAAAACATATTATTCCTGCCGACGACTTCATTTGTTGTACATAGGAAAATTGGTAATAAACAACTCATGCGTCTTTTAAAATACAGTGGCCACTTCTTATTTTCCGCCACTCTTAATTCTAATGCATGAGTAGATAATTTGCCTTGTCACGAATCTATTCAGGAATTCCCTCTCGAAAATCTATTTCCTTCTCGTGATTGATAGTAAATATTTTGGGAATGGAAATTTACTTCCAGCAGGGACTATTTTTATACCCTACACAGAGGGTATATTCACTTTGTCATTCCGTTTGTAACGCATAGAAGGGGGCGTGATAGGTATGGAAATGTACAACTATTCTTGATCTGCGTCACCATCTGAGTTGATTTAGCTATGTCTGTCTGTGGAGTCCGTTTGTCTGTTGAAATCAGGTTTACGGGAAAACCAAGGAAGCTAAATGCAATTCACACCTTCTTGCAAGCTTCTTGCTATTGAAAATGGGCGGAATTGGTTAACGGACACGCTTACCGTCCATACTCTATGTACTTATGTACATATATTTACCCAGGCCCATTTTGAAAGAAGTTGCAGCGATTTTGATGAAACTTGGTGATTTGATGCACATGTGAGGGAAGTTAGGATTAGGCTAGGTTTCAAGTTTTCAAAGGTTCCTACAGGGTCGTGGCACAGCCCTAAGTTTTAACTTGTATACCGCCATATCTCGTAAGCCGTGCAAGATATTGTGATGAAGTTTGATAAACGGATGCATATCATATGTCGCAAAAAGTGGGCGGAGTTTGAAAAGTAGGCGTGATACTTTTCAACAACTAAACATTTTTGTCCTTATATATCAAAATTGGCACATATGATTTTCATAAAAATTTTAGAGATGATGCCGCTGAAAGCAGTCATCAATACAAGCTGAAAAATCTCGTTGAAGATCGTGGCACAGCCCACAATATTTATGAATGTTATACTCGTATTAATAACAACGTAATCGTTATGAAATATAATAAGGCAGTTATAAAAGGTAGAAGGTATCTTTTTCCAAAAATTTTTGGCAATCGTGCCTGTGGGCGTGACAAGCAGCAAACGTTTAATGTTATAGATAGTGTATTATGGGAGTAATCTTCACAAAATTTGGTCGAAAGGTGTGTGATTTTAAGGGCTTTGAAATTAAATGAAAATCGACGGGATTACAGCAGTGGGCGTGGCACCTCTCATATTAACATAAAGTTGTAATCGCTTTATTAAGTGAACTGTTGCAACAATTGGTATGAAATTTAATGTAGGTGGCTTACTGGCTGTAAGGTATATCTGAATCAAAAGCGGGCAAAATAGGACCAGTGAGCGTAGCACCTCCCATACAAGTAAAATGCCTTAAGTGGCACATCTATCGAAATATGTGTGTGGTGTGAGAGTTATATTTATGGAAAGCTATTACGTACTGGATCAAAATCAAATCAAATTCTGGATTGCACCACTTAGTGTGTCACCGCCTTAGATTTTAAGACCAACTGCGGCATAAGTATATCCCAAACTGTACCAGTTATTGTGGTATAATTTGGTATGCGGATGTCGATGATGAATATAATTTATTGAGCCAAAAGTAGGCGGAATTAGAAAACTGTTTGTGGCACTTTTCATTTCTATTCGATTTTTTTCAACATTTTTCATATTCTTTTGACTTTTTCAACCTCTTAACTTTTTCCAAAATATCCCATATTTATTTGTCCGACTTTTTCAATCTCTTTCAACTTTCTTCATTATTTTGCTTATTTTTTCGACTTTTTCAGCGATTTTGAATTGTTTCAACATTTTTCATCCTTGTTCAAATTTTTTCGAGTTTTATTTATCATCAAATTTAATTTTTACTTACGATTTACAAATTTGCAAAGTCAGTCTCGAACCCATGTCCCAGCGATTCATAATCCTGCGCGCTACCTACTAGGCTATTATATTATATGTCAAAGGCGAATCATATCTTTCTTTCATTTGTTTTGGTAAAGCGACAAAAAAATTGAAAAGACGTCATATTTTTCAAGTGACTTATATGGCTACAGTATTAAGACATTAGAGACATGCGGTCTCTTTATCATGATTTTATATCTTATTCTAGCAAGATATTATAAAACAAAATTTTGCTACAAAGGCAAAGTATCTTATTAATTTTGATATAAAGCTATTTAAAAGACATCACTGTTTTGTAAGCTGGATTTTTGTCTTCATAACTTCCCCTGATGGTACTAGGGCGATTTTAACATTTTTCATATTTTTTCGACTTTTTCAACATTTGCAACCTTCTTTAACATTTTTCAACCTTTTTCAACTCATTTTTGATTTTTTCAAGCTCTATCGATTTGTTAACATTTTCATTATTTGTCAACCTTTTTAACATTTAACATTTTTTTCCGACTTATTCAACCTCTTCAACGTCTTTTTAACATTTATTTAAAAAGTACTTTCAATGCGGTGTAGGGTATTTAAGTTTTTACATAAAACAGTGAATGGTTCGAGCCACTTATGTTGAAGTGTAGTAAAGGAAAACTGAGTGCGGGTGCGCAATGCCTATGACATAATAATACATAGTAAATACTTCGTTGCTGATTCTTAATGATGGCGGGTGTGAAAACAAAATTAATTTTAAATTGTTTACTTAATAATTAAGCGAAAAAGAAAATTTTACTGCAAATATGTATGTACATTAGGGTGATTCAAATTTTTTAAAAATTTGTGTTTAAGGTACTGTTGCGAAAAAATAAGGTTTATAACATGAAGAACATTTTCACGCAAACGCAGCTCTGTACCTTAATTTTAAAAGGTTAATTATAACTTTGCAAGTAAACATCACAAATGACCACTTGAAAACTCATTTAAAAGGGGAAGGACTGTACTAAATGATGCTTTTATTAAAAATAAGCTGCACAAATTTTTTTAAATCATGGCCTCGAAAGTATACAAAAACCTCATTCTTTAGGCACTTAACCTCAAATATTTCAGAATTCTGACGTGATGGGTCAGATTCGGACTCAGCGCAAAAAACTACATACTTCGAACAACGACCCTCAGCAGTCCCACAACATTCATCACTTATCCACTAACATAGTTACTTTTTTAATAAAATTAAAATTTTCCATAAAATTTACATGCAAAACTAACAGGCTTCGGCGCCAACTTTCAAATTGAACTGCGCTTCCGTAAAGACTTTCTTCATATCATAAACCCAATTTTTCCGCAACAGCACCTTAAAAAAACAAGAAGACAAAATTTAATCACCCTAATATACATATTATCATGAAAACCAAAAGCGACCTTAAACTTAAACACCCTATAGTTAAGTAAAATTTTTGTATACTCCTTCACCGTCATAAATACCGTCCGATCTGATAGCGTATCTTAAACTGTTTCGGTCGATTTGTTTGTTTAACCATGTTGACCACCGATTCTTGATTGCTTGGTGCAATACATATGGAATTTTTTGCTGCCAGCTGCCGCTGTTGTTGTTTTGGTAATTTATTCTTTAAATTTCTTTATCAACAATACAATATAAGAAATTCCGTGAATGCTGGAAAAGATCCGACATCACATATGAAAAATTTTTATTTCCATTTTTATACGACACCATGGCACACACACGCACAAAATACACGTACATGTCCATACATAAATCGATGACCATCATTAACTTCAGTATAGATGTCTCCAATGATGATGACAACAACAATAGACGATAACAACAACAACAACGACAGCCTTTGGGACATTTTCAACCAAATCAGCACCAGAATCTCCAACTTTTCTTGAAAAAAATGAGTAAAGAAGAATTCGATAAAAATCTGATAAAAACGACAAAAATCTTGTAGTCTGTCGCCTAATACAATGCAGGATTTAACAAGCCAGCGATGACGATGACGACGACGACGCTGTTTGTGGAGTTGTCGAGTTCGAACCCATGTTGTGGTGGCGCAGCATGCGTTCGAGTTATCAGAAACTTGATTGTAGCTTTGAATCATTTGTAGACGTTTATGTCAGTGGTTCTGAAAGTTTTTTTTTGTGTAGCTATCTCTTTATATGATGTGTTCTGGCCAAATTAATCTTTGATTTACTAATTTTTCCTTATACCCTAAAATCAGTTTGAAAATTCCTAATTTTCCAATACTCAGCTTCATACAAAAATAATAGGCTCAATATTAGTTATTTTTATACAGTAATACCACCGTCAAAATGTAGTTATCAGTCGTAATGTACTCTGGGCTCTTTTAGCTAGACAGATTACCTAGAATAAATATGGAAAATGTTAAGAAAAGTTGAAAGAAGTTGAAAAATGATGAAACAGTTGAAAGAGGTTGAATAACTCGAAAAAAGTTGAATAATGTTGAAAAATTCGAAAAAATATGGAAAATGTTGAGAAAAGTTGAAAGAAGTTGAAAAATGTTGAAACAGTTGAAAAAGGTTTAATAACTCGAAAAAATTTGAATAAGGTTGAAAAATTCGAAAATATATGGAAAATGTTAAGAAAAGTTTAAAGAGGTTGAAAAATGTTGAAACAATTGAAATAGGTTGAAAAACTCGAAAAAATATGGAAAATGTAGAGAAAATTTGAAAGAGGTTGAAAAAGTCATACAAATTTGGGAAATGTTGAGAAAAGTTGAAAGAGGTTGAAAAATGTTGAAACAGTTGAAAGAAGTTGAAAAACTCGAATAAAGTTGAATGAGGTTGAAAAAGTCAATCAAATATTAAAAGCGTTGAAAATATTTGAAAAATGTAGAAAATCGTTGAGAAAAGTTGAAAGAGGTTGAAAAATAATGAAACAGTTGAAAGACGTTGAAAAACTCTTGAATGAGGCTGAAAATATTGAGAACAAATTTTATTAGGATCACTCCTTCAGTTTGCTAAATATGGCATCAACGTTATAATTTTGTATGGGAGGTGCCACGTCCACTAATGAAATCCCATCAAAATTCATATAATTTCAAAGCTTATAGTAACCGACACCTCTACACCAAATTTAAAGAATATTACTCCGATAGCACACTAAATATAACATTTAACTTGCACTGATGCAATCTCGTCGATTTTCATTTAATTTCAAAGCTTATGGTACCGACACCTCCACACCAAATTTAAAAAATTTGACTCCAAGAGCACACTAAATGTAGCCTTAAACATTTTTTGCTTGTATGGGAAGTGCCACGCCCACAAATGCAATCCCGTCGAAATTCATTTAGTTTCAAAGCTTATGGTAACCGACATCTCCACACCAAATTTTAAAAAAATTACGCCCATAGCACCCTAAATATAACACTTAACATTTTTTACATGTAGGGGAGGTGCCACGCCCACTGATGCAATCCCATCGAAATCCATTTAGTTTCAAAGCTTATCGTAACCGACATCTCTATACCAAATTTAAAAAATATTACTCTCATAGAACAATAAATGTAGCTTTTAACTGTTTTCGCTTGTATGGAAGGTGCCACGCCCACTGGTGCCGTTTCGCCCACTTTTTGTTACAAGATACCCAATATCCATTATATTTGACATGTCAAATTTCATAACGATTGCGTTGTTAGTTCTCTTATTATAACGTTTATATATATTGTGGGCTGTGCCACGCCCTTCAACGAGTTTTGCCAGTATAGTGGCATAGCTTGTTATAATGACCTCATTCAGCTGTATTAACTCTAAAATTTTTATGAAAATCGTCGGTGCCGTTTTCGAGTAATATCGAATCAAAGTTTTCAATTATTGAAGTATGCCACGCCCACTGTTCCGATTCCGCCCACTTTTGATAACATTTAAGATATTTATGATATGCATCCGTCTACCAAATTTCGTTGCAATACCTTGAATGGTTTGCGAGTTATCACGAAATAAAAATTAAAATTAAGAGCTGTGCCACGCCCCTGTTAGAAACTTGAAAAACTTTAAACCTAGTCCAATCTTAATTTTGTTCACATATGAACGAAATCCCGAAGTTTTATCAAAATCGCTGCAGCCGTTTTCGAAATAAAGTTCAGCCATATATAAATAAATATATAAATATATAAATATACAATTTTAGCTCGTTTAATAATAGTAGATATACATATACATATATACTATATAACCTACAGTATAAAGCAGCTTTTCTTGTATACGCATACGATAAAAGAGAATAATAAATATGAGATCAGTTGGGACATGGGCTCTAGACCGTCGTACAAATCGTAAGTAAAAATGACATTTGATACGAAAATAAAATATGTATAATAAAGGTTTGAACCGAATCTATTTCAATTCATGCTGTCTGACTGACTTGAAATTGCGAAATTGGTGGTCGATAAAATATGTTGTTTTTCAGAGGAAATAAGAGGACACGTATTACCGAATGAAAAACATTTTTTACAAAGCTATGCGCATTTCAAGTTTTGGTGTCAAAATTCGAATGATTGCTAAAAATTCTTTCACTAAAAACACGTCAGTTCCCTCTAAATCATAACATTTTATTAATGTTTAATGCTTGCATAAATTTTATGGGGGTAGGTACTCCTCGTAGATTAAAAATAACGGTAAAATAAGTATGCAAAAAGCAAGATGGATTTGATTTGAAAATAGTACAGTAGATTGCGCTTGGCAATGTTGAAAAAAAAAAATTCAAATTTGGATTTTGAGAAAAAATCCTCCTGTCCAAAAAAAATGTAGGGTCTTGAGAAAATCAAATTTATTTTTTTCTACAAAAAATGCCACAGCTCCGCCAATTTGCAACCGTTTCCAAAATTTCTTAAAGATTCTGAAAGAGAGTAGGAAGTTTTATGTATTAGAACAAAATTAATTATATGTATTTGGATGGAAATGAAGCGTTTTTTGTGAAAATTTTTTAGCATTTTTACGATTCTGACACCAAAACTTCAAATGCGCAATTGTAAGTCTTTGTGAAAGATACTTTTCCGGGTAGCTTCAGAGATAACAAAGAGCCGAACATATCTTTATACTTTATACGCCAAATGGCTCTTATAGCCCCAAAAAAAGATATATGTATTTATAATATTTTATTCTTCTACTTGTCTTTAAAAGGCCTTTAAAATGAGTTATAAAACAACTTTTTCTTACTAGGGTCTACATTGGCAATCGTGTTCTAAATTAATGAACACAATACAGCTGCAAATAAGTAAATGAAACATAAAGAAACGTTGGGCTCTTCTCTTCATTTATAACTTACTTTCGTGTGTATTTCAATTTCATTGTGGCTACAGTTCCTTACTGCTCATAAGGGACAGGTATCCTTTTGACCATATCAAAGTGTATGCGATTGTGTATAGCGCGCATGACTTTGATTGTGTGTCCAGATAATTTTGGCCGTAATCAATTAAAATGTAAAACGTGTTTTGATTCTGAGCCCTAAATGATTGCATTTCTAAAGTGGGTTCTGTTTTTATTTTAATCGATGAAAAGTTTTCGACCTTTGATTACAATTTCAAAGAGAAAAGTCTTTCTCAACATGAGTTATTGAATAGAGTACAATTTTTTTTTTTTGTTTTGCTAATAGTTTTTTAAAAGAAGTGTGGAGGCTGGAACCTGTCAACCTGTCAACTTACACGAAACACGCCATATTCTTCCCCGTAACGCCAAAACCTCAAAAGCCCCAAATTGTTTATATATATTGTGAATAGCTCAACTTTTGATGAGGGCATGGGAAATACCGACGAATATATCAATAAATATGGTGATCACTTTTGATTCCGCGGGTAAAATCCAAAAACTCTTAAAATATTGCGCAAATACTTCAAAAATTTTAATTTTTGGAGACCCTTAAAGCATTATTATGCCGTTGGTAGGTAGAAATCAGCATTGGAAGTGGCTGGAGTAAAAATATGTGAAATTGAAAAAAAAATTCGTGGTACATTTGATTAGTTTGTTCTCGAAAACGGTTGAGTTATATGCTTTGAAATTGGTACCTCTAAACAATTTCAATATAAAACACAAATCAAAAAATAGGCACCGGGTTTGAATTTAGCGACCCAAATAGACCACTGGGTTCCATAGTATCTCCAAAAATACTCTCCGCTTAAGGAAGGGTAGAAGGTCCTAGTTCCTTCATCTACGTAGAAAGTGTCTGCTGCAGTATGTTCCATGGACAGAAATTATGTTCTGTTGTTTCTATTTTATAAGAATATTGACAGTTTCTGTCAGCAGCAACTCTGATAAGTAAATTGCAATCCTCCCGATTAAAAGATTAACTAAGTTTACGAACGAGCTTTTTTGGGCTTTATTATGCCACAGAGTAGAGTTTTAGCAGTAATTTCATTGGCCTAAAGCGCATCCTGACTGTCACTGTTAGCACCTATGAATTTTTCACGTCATTTCTTCTCATCAATCAAGCACGCTGTCTCAAGAATGGTGTGAATGCTGTTTTAAATACTGCTGACATTCTTCCTATTGGCATGGTATTTATAGTTTGTTCGTGGGGATACCAATCATTGACCATATGTGTATAAAATATGTGCGAGGGCCCTAATGATTTCCTCTGAATCGCTACATTGTTTTGACTTTCACCTTAAATTTTCTGCCAAACCTAACTTTCGAAACGAGATAAATTTTTGATCACACTGATCACTGGTTACATCTGACTTGAGTCTGACGACAAGAGCTCTGATGAAAGTAGTCCTTATGTCTTGCTCGTAGAGCCTTCGCTTCACGACATTGCCAAACAATTTTTTGCACCTTGATGACCTTGTACTAGACATAAGATTTCCACAAAAGATTGTGGCTCTGAATATCTCTCAGGTATGTACCTAATCTCTGAAGAAAACTGCAGGCTTATACCTTCCAATGTAAAGAGGGGTAAACCTTCCCGTTTATGTTTCTTTGTAAGGAGCTTTTGCGAGCATTTACTGGGCTCCCCGTATACTCACGGGAAAAATATCTGAGGGATATGTCTCTGAGACTATGCTCCCTATATGGCAGTTTAAATTCATTTTTCTTGCAGAGGCTGTGACAATGGCAAGAGGAAGCGCTGTTTCAATACCAACGGGGCAATAGGCGAGTACTATTACTGTGCATATTCACAGGAAACTCCTCTTACAGGATTTCTAGCTGAAAATGCTTTTACAGCAAAGCAAAACTCCCTCTAAAAAAGTGATCAAAAAAGCTCAAACATTTTTAGCTCATAGAGAAAAGCTTTCTTTGACTTAAGTTCTAAACACAACTGGGACGAGCGATGGTTACGAAAAAAAGAGCTTTTAGACAAAACATTTCTTAAGCTGTTTATCTTGCTGGTTCTCATTTGCTGTCTCCTTTTTCTTACTAACCAATTTGTTCAATCGCTCAGCGATAACCTTTGTAGTGTCACTTTGTCACCTACTAAAGTTTATTTCTGGTCAAAAAGCTCTATTGCATATCTTGCTCTAACGTATAGAAAAAATCATGTTCTCTCGATTTGTTTTTTGTAACCATCGCTCTCTTCCCAGTTGCGTTAAGCGCCTTATTGCTGAAATTATATCAACTTCATTGGTCTTTCTCCTGAAACACAAATTTGAAAGAAAGAAAAAGACTTTTCTCCGCGAGAATACTACCTGCTCATTAAAGCAATAAAGTCCAATTAAGTCAAAATAAATAATTTTCATTAGTAAAGATAAACTCACTAATCCTTATAAAAATTATGAAGCAAAACTACCAGAGTAACTTAAAATAATTAAAATAACTAAGCAATAAAAATAAACACATAAATTTGACTTTTATTTTTATAAAAAATGCGATTTTCAAATTGTTCAATAAATTCCCTTCACATATCATTTTCTCATATCAAATTTAAACTCAAATATGACGCACATCTGAAGATAAATCATAAAATGCATTCAATACAATGATCATACTCAAATTATGAAACACAAATTGTGAAAAGGAAACCAATGCAACATGAAAAGTACTCAAAGTTTTAATACCCCTCCCGTCATTTTAATGCGTTGGTCCTCGTACCACTTAAAAACGATTCCCATATCAGCCCGTTGCAGTAATTTTTCCCTTTTTCTTGGCACCTCATTTTGTTTATTTTTTTAGCGTGTTTTTGTGGCATCACTGGGTGATTATTGAGTACACGAATCTCAACATTAATTACATCCAGATGGGGTCGCTATCAACAGTGTTTCCACCACCATCCTACACCGCGCCGCTGTGTACGTATGCTGTAGCTGGAGCACATCTTAATATTTTGGGTCAAAATATTTAAGTAAATCCCACCCTCCCTTTCTCATTTTTATTTTTTTATTTTTTGATTTTATTTTAACATTTATTTCGGGTTTTTAATTTCCTTAGTGTTGGTTGTGTACCATAGCGGTCGGCGGCAACAGCGTAATTTTTCATAATTTATTTTGATTTTTTTTTTTTTCATTTTTTAATATTTGAATTTCTGTTTTCTTGATGTTTTCATGCTATTTAAAGTGTTTGTGAAGATTTTCCACATTGTTGTTCTGGGTCTTGAGAGTCTAGCTTTTGGAAAAGAAATTAAGCACCACGAAGGAGTTGTTTGTAATCGGATTCTAAAATGCTTCCGTCTGTTTGTGAACGAACAAAATTTATGTTTTCTGTATTGTTTACACATTTTTTTAGTATTTATTTTCTTTTTTCAATTAGTGAAATAATTTCAAATTGCCTTATAGCTGCATCAATGTTAAAAGTTAGAGCAAATTATTTTATGTATGTAGTTATAGTTATCGTCATAGCCTCAGAATGTGCTTAGATCATTAAAAAACCTACCTACCTCTTCAGACCTACATATCTACCCTGGGACAACGTTAGCATAGCTTCGGAGTAGGAGCCCTGATTTGTCCTCAAAACACAGACCTGCGTCCAGATCCCACTTTTTTTTTCTGAGAACGTTATCAGTAAATCCTGCAACTGCATTCCAGTTTCCTCCGCTCTGCAGCATGCTTTTTAACTCATTGTCAGCGGAGCATTGGCCGACGAGCGTTCGTTTTCCCACCGACTGCAGCTTAGAAGGTGTGCTCTGCGTCATCTTCATTAGCGTCTCAGTATATACAGAAACTGTGCTCTGTGTTGCCCATACGATGTCTATATTTCTGGAAGTTTCCATGGACCGATAAACACTCAGTGAGGTAATAATTTTCCTCGCCAAGGTCTCTCCCAAACCATATTTTTTATGCAAGAGATCAGCCTTGCTGTCCACCTGCCGCTGCCTTACTTAGTGATATCTTTCTTGCCATTTCGAGAGAGTTTCACGCCTTGCGTCTTCAGCGCTTATGGTCGGGTTTCATTTCTTTTTTGCCTCCCATACCATTTTGCGTTTCAGCAACCATTTACAAAAAATTTGGGATCACGGGCAGGCTGGCTGGCAAAAATATATGGCATATCGATGAGAAGAATTCGGGCTCCATCTTTCCTCCTTTTTCCATTTCTGAAATAAATGTATCAGTCCTCGTTTTCCTGATGCCTCTTATATTGGCGACCTCTTCGGGTTGAATTTTACTACGCATGTTTTCGAGAATCTCTGCATTGCTGTGTCCTCTCCTTGGGTTTATGAGTACTGCCTCCGGATTTGACCATACTCCTCTGTTTCTTTTCTTTTTCTTTCTTTACCCACCATTATTTATTTGTGCTTTTTTTAACTCTTTTGTTTCTCTCATTGCTCTGAGGCCATTTGCTTTTGGCCGTCCCTTGACTTCCTGCCATTTTTCGGGTTCATGGTTTTTTGCCTTTGTCAGGCTTCGCCGTGTGAATGTGGAGGGGGTGGGCGTTGGACCTTATTTCGCATAGTAATAATAATAGAGTTTAGCTGCTATAACTATCAGTTTTGTTAGCTACTAAGCTTTTAGTCAAGTTGCTTTAGATACTGAAACCTTAAAATTCGCGATTAAAAATATTTCATAAAATAAATTTGGTTAAAAATTGAGAAACTTAAAAGTTTTATATGCTTAAGGCAAAATGTGTTTCATTTGAGACAACTATAACTCAAAAATTGGGCTTGAACCTCCATAACTGCTTTCACGTTACATTAAATTAAAGTGTAATCTGACTCATCGGAACGTGTCAAGTATTTGTTTCTTAAGTTTTCGAAACTATGAAAAAGTTGTACATAATCTACTTATAGGCACTAGACCCTATTTTTTAATAAATATATCAAAAAAATCTACATATACTATACTATATTTTTGGAGGAAGTTTTTGTAAAAGCTTTCGTAGATTTATTTTATGTTCCGAGTCAATGCCGCAGGTATACAGCAAACAAGCTAAACAATTAAAGTGTTTATTTTTGACATCATGGTTGCCCTTTGAGCCGCAGTTAGGCATTGTACTATTGATGCAGTTTACCACAGATGCCTGGGAATTGAGCTACCTTGTGTGCAAAATATTAAAAGCACGTTTTCTCCTTTTTTACTGCCGCAACATATGCAGCGTGCAACGCCAGGAAACACGTTGTGCTGCTAGCGTGGCAATAGATTCTTTCTTTTGTTTTAGGCTGCAAACAGAGTACAAGTAAACGAACAACAAATCTATACGTCATATCTTGTATGTTTTCCACCATCAATTCAAGAAGAGTCAATATGGCTTTGAACCTGAAATACTCGAAAAGCTAATCGAAAATTTCCTAAATTTATTTTTTTCGCTAAACGAAAATTGAAAGTCGCTATAGAGGGTATAATGTCGCTAGACCTAATGAGAAAGTCGCTTGCATGCGACTCTGAAACTAACCATATATTATCATAACCCAAACTTGCGTTAGCTCCGATTGCAACCTATAAAGCGTGGCTTTAAGTATAAAAAATGTGAAGACAACTGGCATGTAAAAAGATAAACAACAGTGCCATGAATTTGGCCAGTGATGTCGATGATGACAAGAAAAATGCACAACATGATCACGACTTTTTGCTCTGAAACGATTGCATGGTTTACAAAAAGAGGGGCAAAAAATTAACAATTTTTAGGCAACAAATCGAGTTCCTGAACTTAAGACGTAGCTGATTTCTACTTGCAGTTTGCTTTTTTTTGCTGACTAGACAGTTTTGATCAAAGCGTTTTAAGTTTCACGAAAGATTTCATTTTATGAAAATCTCCTTCGTAATGATTTTAATTTTTATTGCTGTGCTTTTCCGTGTAATTAGTTAAAGTGAGATATTGACGCGCCCACATCAACTGACTATACCTGCGATGGATTGTGCTGCTGTTGCATAACAACAAAAGTAAAAGCTCTCAACGCTAAAAACGCCAAGCCCAGAAGTCGTACATGAAGACTTTGTCAAGTTAAAGCGCCGCATATTCAAGAGCTTAGCAAACATGAAACTCTTTCAAATTTGCATTGCTGATTCCTTTGATCTCGGTGACACAATGCTACTGCTGCTGCTACCGATGCAAAAGGTGCAGCACGACCACTTGAGCTTCAAGGAAGAAGGTTTAAGGAAGAAATATAATAAAAAACAAAAGGTGACAGCTCTTTGGCAGGAAAATGTTATAATAATTAAAATGACAACCAAATCAGCACAACAATGTTAACTTTAAAGCAGACACAAAAGAAACAAAAGAGTCAGCAACAATAGATTAAAAATTTACATTAAGGCTCTTTGCCATAGGTGAAGTAAACGAACACTTATTGATGTATGAATACCTACATGGATGGAAATTTGCTGGCTTTATTTCACTAAATTTTTACCGTATCGCTGACGGTTAACTTTCTCTACATTAAGTAAAAAATATTTATTTAATCATCAACATTTATTTTGGCACCTTCAAATTAGTCCCCATTGAAGCGATACACTTTTTCCGCGGAACAATATAGTCGTTAAAACGTTCTCAAACGCAATTTCTAGTCTGGTCTCCAAATTCTTCTGCGAATTTCACTTTATGGCTTCTCGAAATATTATCCACGAATTTGTATATGAGTAGCACGAGTTTTTTTTGGAACAATGTCGCATTACCTGGTGTACTGTAAGGTCGACAGTTTTATTAGGGAAACGGTAATTTTATATTTATCAATTGTGCTACTATTGAAAAGTCAATTGTGCCACTCTTATTAAGCTTCGATTGATCTTTTTTTTTTGGGTTCAACCATATTATTTTCAGTTTTCAAATTCATCGTGAATGTTCAAACCTTTTTCAGTTGTTTGTATGTAAAAACCAATATATTAAACAATAGCATGGAACGATAAGTGGACTTCATGTACCCAAATATTGCTCACATTTCATGAAATGACATCATCGAATGTCACGCCCGAAATTGCATCAACTGCCCTCATCTTCACCCTGGTCTCGCTATGCAGATTTTCATTTAAGCCGTGTTTTTAAAAATCGAAACAACCAAATTGGAAAATAAATTCTCGGTGTTCACCATAGTCCAGGAGGTAGCGTTTCCTTTTTTTATGACAAATTCATCCCTCTGTTTTTTGAATTTGATAGCTTAAATATACATATATAGCCTAATAATCGAAAAAGCGTCATTCGTCAAAATCGTCGTGGGGCTGGCTGTAAGAGGCAAAACGATATCATCGATAGATTTGATCCAGTGTTTTCATTAGGGTGACTATAAGTAAACATTTGCTTAAAAAAGCTTATTTTGCTTATTCGAAACATTTTCTTGTCACATATGTACTATGTACAATAAGCATGCAATCCAGTGACGTGCATGAATCCATTTATTTTCACTTTAAAGCGATTCATAAAAAAAACAAGTACACGCTTGGCTTAGCTTGTAAATAGAAAAGCAAGACAAGCCGACATTCATTCAGTGTGAATGCAACTCTACACTCGCATTTATTTTTTCAAGCTTCTTTTGAACTGTCTTTTTGTGTCGAATAACTTATTTCTTTGCAAGCCAGTCTGAATTTTCAAGTCGGCTTGAATTTATAGGTCAGTTGATTTTTTGAAGTGAGTTGCTTTTAGCGATAGCTTGTAGATAATATCTTAAGCCGAAAATAGAAATACAAAATACAATGCAATACAAATAAACACGGGCTGATTGATTTAGGAAGGTCGAATATAAATTTTGGAAGCCATCAAACTCTAATGTGGTGCTTAAGTCTAATTTAAAAAATAAAACATTGTTCCACGCGACGGAGAAGATTGAAATAGGACTTTTTTAAATTTTTTTGCTCCAATCGATGAAGAATGCTTGAAAATTAAAAATAGCAAGGATCACCTTGTGTCCAACCAATAAAGGGCCATTTTGGTTTGGTTGCATTTTAGTTGGAAAAGGGTTTTTGACGTGATTTGGTAAGGCCGGACCCATTAAGAGACCGTTTTGGGTCTACAGTAAAAAAAGTTTTTTGTTCCAAACGATGCAGAAAGGCTTAAAATGGATTTTGAACATATTTGGGTGTGGCCACGGATCCAGAAAAGAACCGTTTTGGGCCCATATCCGAAAATGCTTTTCGATGGGGAAAGGTTAAAGATGTATTTTTTACATGGTGCGGTCTCGGAGCTAAGAAAGGATCCAATACCGGATTTTTCAAAAAACTTCCGTTGAATGACAACATGGAATCAGTTAACGCAAAATAAAAAATGCTGTTTCAGCGCATAACGTTGACTGCAACCAAATTTTTACCCACAAGAGATAAACATAGTTTTTAACAATTTGCAGATCATTACTGAGTTTATTATAAATCTTTCTCCCTATGAGTTTAATTGATTCAAGTGTTGTCCTGTCACTTCTTGCGACGTAGAACGATGTTTTTGAATTTATGGAAGTTTTTTATCAGAAGAACGGAGTAGTTTTCAATGACTGAAAATACATTTGGTCTCTCATTGTAATAGAAGTAAGTGCATATTTTTTGAGCTTATTTTAGGATTTTTTTCAGGTTTTTTAAGCGCTTAACCCTTAGCGGCACCACTTCAGTTTTGTAACAATCCGGCACATTGGGGTCTTTCACGACCTTACGTTGAATAAAAATGCATAAAAAAGTGAATTTTCAATTCCAGGCTTCAGAGCTGTGAACTAGTGTTAAGATGACTCTACTTGATGAAATTCAATGATTATTAGGGATTTTTTTCAAAAAATGTGTGTGCTACATGAGGCTGAGCTTGAGTATATACAACATTTTCTCGGGGTCGTTCACGATCACTTTCTATTCCTCGCACTCTGTCTCAAGAAAGATCAAATGTTGCCCAAGACCAAATTTGAAGAAAATTTTATGCTCTACAACTTTCCTAATAACTCCAAGTGTCATTCAGAGCAAAATAAACGAGATACATATATGTTTACAAAAGCAAGTTTTCGCGACCTTTGACCTTGAATATCTTGCCTCGCCTACACGATATTCTATGAGAGTTTTGAGCCAACTTATAAAAAGTCGATACAACGCTTTGAACAAATTTTCATCTTATTATCTTTCATACCGAGGTTAAATCCCTATGTGACAGTACTATTTAATTAATTGGGAAAATTCAACAATAAATTATTTCTGCAAATTTTTTCACTACTTTTTTTTTACATCGAAACGTACACAAGTGGTGTTTTGGTAGCCATTTCATTTTTTAGATGATCGTCATCTATCGATGGAACCTTTTTGGTTTTTTGACGTAGTCAAAAGTGTTCCTAAGCTCTGGATTCTTTTTGACCATAATGATGCTTCATAAATAGTGCCATATAATTGTTAAATAAATAAAACAATGTTTTCTTTATTTAATTCCTAAATACTACTGTCCATGTTGAAAACAGCTTTGACTTTAAGCCATTTTAGAGATGTGTTTTGAAAACATATAAAGAATGGCGTGCTTACTGCCAAGATGTGTGATTTTGGCTTTTCTTATTGGCACATCAATTTAAGACCATTGACGACGCCACATAAATTCATACGCAGCCCAAGCAGGCATGCGGTGCATTGGCGTAAGACCCACGCAAATCATTACCATCAGCCTGTCGGCTGAGAAAAAATTATTAGAAAAATCTAAGCATAAATTTGTCAATGTTTGCAGGGCGTATAAGAAATCAAATGGAACAACAATATTTAATGTTGACATCCAGCAGGATATTGCAAGCAACAACGCAACGCAAGGGTGTTCCGATTATATGTACCTGGCTTATGTGCGTGTATGCGCGCACACTTCACTCTTAAGTGCGAACTGACTTTACGCACTCATTTGGTAAGGCGCGTTGGCTTTTTATGTTACAGTCTTCCTCCGCATCCTGTGTGTTTTGGCAGCTCGTTTGTCATTCGCCCAAAACACTTTACTAGTACCAGTATGCACATGTACATCCTCTGCATTCTTCGATTCCCTTCTGCTTCTGCACACACAAGAGATTTCTGTAGAGGGTTCGGATTAAATTAATTGAAAAATATTGTGTCAAAAACCTCAAAACGAGCAACAGCTAACACAAAAACACATAAACTTGAGAACGAATTGTATGGTACGAAGAGTTTATTTTTGAATTTTCGTGCCACATTTGCTTCCATCGATTTCTTGTGAAGAGAATTTTCGTTAGAGCTGACTTTTATGGATTGTGCTATGCCAATAAATTACTTGATATGTAAAGGATAAATAATGTTACAGCATAAACTTTTGCTCGGGTTAAGAGATATTTCTTAAAACATGACATCTTGTCTATTTCAAGCCGAAATGTCAAACAAAAAGATTTTGAATTAAACTTGTATAGACCACCCTTAAACTGTTGAACTTGTAATGAAATATGAAATGAGTTCATCATAAATGTTATTTTATTGTGAAGTCTGTCATCTCCATTACTTGGATGTAAGAGAGGATTTCGAAAGAACTCAATAATTAAAAATGATAACGGACTTTCTCCAAAAAACAGCAGCACTGCAAGTAGCCACGGCGTAACGCACTGTATTATAAGCTAAGGTGCTCATAATTAGTGGAACAATACCAATCGACTTACTGGTTTTGGAGTGCCAAGGACTATGGAAACAGAGAAGCAAAACCGAAAGCCGGTTTACAAAATTAGTGCCCAGAGTTCATACTATGCAAAGCTGGAAAGAAAGGTGAAAATATGAAAGTTTTGGACGCTGAACAGCGTTGAGAGGCCAGACTGCGTATACGGCGACACAAGATTCGATGACGCGGAACATACGCTTATCAATTTTAGAAACTAGGCAGAAAGTAGATGTGAGCAACAGAGGCACGTTGGCCCATTAACAACCGTAAATATAATACCGACCATGCTGATAACCGAAGAAAACTGAATGTTGATCGCAAGATATACGAGTATAGAAAGCGTACTCCACATGAAGAAGAAAGACCTTAACGCTAACCAAATTGGAATAAATTGAGGTAACGGGGGCTTGGACACAGGTAAAGAAAATAAATTATGGCAATGAACGCTAAAGTAATGGTAAACGCCCTTAAGTAATGCTCGACAAGTTTTCCAGGGGGAATCATTCTCAGATAAGAGGAGCTTTTGTCTAGTCTGTATATGAAAATATGTCATGCCATGAATTCAAGAAATGTACGAGGTGGTCTATCTAGCGTATGGAAATTGAACTACTGATTTTTTTGAGTATGACAATTATAATGTCATTCGTTTTATGACAGAAAGTTAGTTTTATAACTCCGGTTAAGGAAATACTTAGGTCGATATTTTTCGTTTTTGGTTCGCTTATTGGTCTCTAGAATGCTTGGAAGAAAGGAACACTTTTCCGAAAAAAAATCTGACAAAGGTAATTTTCTCCTCGATGGTTACGTAAATAAGCAAAATTGTCGCATCAGAGGCACGAAAATTCATACGTGATTGTTGAGAATGCACCCTCAGCAGTATCTTCCTTGAAGATGGGGAAGGAAGATGCGTTATAGTGAATGATGAGCGCTACCGCGCAATGATTACTGATTATTTGTATCCTATTTTCGAAGATATGGACTTATGCAACATTTGGTTTCAGCAGGATGGCGCGCCGTATCACACAAGCAATGCAACAATAGAACTTTTGCGTGTTAAGTTTGAAAATTGTGTTATATACTTGTCCTTTCCGATGTATTTATGAACACACAATACGAACATAGCTTCAGAATCTCCCTAGCATGCGCATTTTTCTCCAGCATGCCCGATTCGCTTACCGCAAAATTTTTAAGTTCGATTTTGTACTAGTAGTTTGCGTGACGTGCATTTTTTGGCGTTAACGGCAAAATAATACCAACGTATCTCGGTAAGGTAAGAGATTATGAAAAACAGACTTCGTTTTTTGTAAAAGCGGATCTAAAACCTCTTGAAACCAATGAAAATTCGAAAGTGACAAACTACCGCTCACTTCTGGAATAACTCTCAGGCGAAGAAATAAAGACTTAACTAATCTTGTTAAAATTGTCTCAAATTCAGATCACTTTTCGTTAACTTCCTTTTTGGTAAATGTGATATGTAATTAATTATATTTAAAACACTTTTCTCGTTTTAATTGGAAGACAATAAAACAACCATTACCATTATCAGTGACCGCATAAATTCATCTACGCCCATTAATTCGTGTAACACTCCATTCTAAGCAATGGGGCAATGCCAATAAAACGGAAACGGTGCAACTACATATAAAGGTGCTGGCCCGGCACCGATGACAGTGTTGAAAGACACTCTTCACTACGCTTTTATTTCCAGATAATTAGACACGTGCTCGCTTGCTGCACTCGTAACAGAGCAAAGTGCGAGTGCGAGTGTGAGTAATTGAAAATTCAGCGCGAACCATTTGCTAGCCGAATGTCATAGACGACGCAACTGATGCACCATTTAATGAGTTAAGTTGGTCGGTCGGTTGGTCGTATCGATTGTTGCTGTTGCTGACGTTGTTGTTTTTGCTATGAATTTAAGTAAAAGTCGTATCACGATTGGGCGCGCAACACATGAGCAATTGTCATGCTGAATGCCACTACCGTTGTTGCTACCGATAATCAAATAAAAGTGTGTTGTCCCCAACACCTCTGTTGGGACTTGCATCCGTTCTTAGCGTAGTCACGGCGAATTGCTGTGATGGCTGTTTAGCACGTTGTAGCGTGACCGCATTACCAATAGCTTAACATCAAAAACAACAACAACTGCTACAAGAGCTGTGTTGCCAAATCAAGACTGCAATTGGAAATCAAATCACAAATAGGCGTTTAAAGGTATTAAGAACTGAACTTGGAACATAGATGTAGGAACAGAGTGAACCAAAAATAAGACAATTTCAATTTAAGTTGAAGGTATTGCAATAATAGTAAATTGAAAGTCATTAACATGAGCGACAATTCTCTTGAGAATCGGAGAAGTGAGGCATATGTCTTGTAAGTTCCTTGGAACCGTTCACGTTCCTTTGAGCTTTAAGTTCGTAAAACTAAATTAATTATTTCCATGGGTCTTAAGTATACATTAAATTATCAACACTATTTTTGAAATGTGCAACTATTGAAAAGTCAATTGTGATTCTCGTGCACATTACGTTTCAATATAACGAATAAAAAATGCGTCTTTCCTTTAATATTTTGCTCGATTTTGACAACTTAAAAATAAGTCAATCGTTATCTTAAAGCCTTCGAATTTTTATGTTTTGCTTCCATTTCTATTAGTCAAGAACCAATTTATTGAAGATGATGAATTAAAATTCCGAATTCTTTAAACCTTTGTAGGAGTATCTTAAGATGTGTAATATGTTCTTCTTTTGTTTTTGAAACAATAAGCACATCATTAACAAAAGCAAAATCTAGACCTTGACGTACTTCATTCATGTATCGTTGAAAACTTTGAGTTGCATTTCGTAGACCGAAAGGCATTTTCAAAAATTCAAATAGCCCAAATGGCGTTATAATTTCTATTTTTGATACATCATCAGGATTAACTCGTATCTGATGATATGCTCGGATTAAGTCAAGATTTGAAAAAATATGTTTACCTTTTAAATTACAGTTAAAGTCGGTAATAAATGGTATCGGATATTTATCAAGTACCGTTTTTTGATTAAGATAGCGGTAGTCTCCACAAGGACGTCAATCGCTATTACTTTTGGGTACCATATGCAGGGGATTCGCTTTTCGATGGTTGTATAATGCCTTGGCTAAGCATAAACTGAAATTCTTTTTCGGCAATAGCCATGCCTTTGGGAACAAGTCTGCAAGCTTTTGCAGTGACTGGTTTCCCAGATGTTTCAATAAAGTGAAAAGCAGTAGTTTTTTGTGTACTTCTAAGTGATGGATTTAAACTAATTACCTCCGGATATTGTTTAAGTATGCGTAAATACATAGAATTATTTGTTATAATGTGTGAGACGGATGGTTGAGTATTATTAGTAAGTTCTGTAGAAGTTGAAATAGAAGTTTTACCATCTACTAGAGTTCGATTGCGTGAATCTGGTAGCAAATGATAATGCTTAAGAAAATCTGAACCCAAAATTAAATGTGACACATCAGCTACTATGAAAACCCAATTGAATGTGCGCCTTAAACCAAAATTAATTTGCAACAATTTAAGTCCCATAGGTTTTAATTTCCGTCCCGTCCACAGCAAAACGTTTTAAGGGATAATGTGAATGTTGTTTGATTGGAATATTTGCAGTTGGTGTTACAGATACATCTGCTCCTGTGTCAATTAAGAAATTTCTTTTAGAAAAACGGTCTTTTATTAATAAGCGGCCTGATGAAGATGATGAAATTTCGGGAGCCGCTGTGCCAGAAACATTATTTAGTTTTTTGATTGTAAATAAGAGCATGGAGTAATACACTTTAGTACCTACGTTATCATTAAAACGATTGTGATACTAACACCAATCATTTCGATTGCTGTACTTACTGCGAGATCTTGGTTCACGTTTATTGTTTTTATCGTGGCTATTTTCTCCAATTCTAAATGAATTTCGTTCTCGACTCTTGTGTCTACTTCGGACTACTTGATTGAATTTTTTATCCAGAGCGTCGATTTTCGCTTTTAGTTGATTGAATATGTTTTCATTGAAAGATACACTTGCTACTTGAGGTTGAGAAATTTCGATGATCTTATCAGCTTGTTTGGCAAGTTCAGAGAGTTCTATATTGCTTGTTGCTAAAATAGATCGAACATTTTCAGGAAGTTGATCCATGAATAATGTCTTTAGGACGTTATTTCCAATTTCATTGCCTGCTGCAAGTGCTTTCATAGATTGGAGATAATGCGTAGGTTTTTGGCCACCAAAGGCAAGACCACCTAAGGGATTTTTAAGTTTTACCTCTTCGGAAATTGCAAAAGATGCGATTAAACGTTCTTTTATATCTTCATATTTAAATTCTATTGAGTTGGAAAGCAATATATCACCAATAAACTTTAAATAAATTGGATCAAGACTAGCTAGCATGTTATTATGCGCATTTTTTGTTTCATCCCGAGTAATGCGTGATAGCGAAAAAACAGATTCCACTTGCACAAACCAAACCAGTAGTAGGGTGGTAGCTTTTGTACCTTAGTTGAAGTTGCGGCTAGAGTTGATTGTTGAAAATTTGGTTGTGGTGGAATAGTCCGAGTTCCTTCATTTAATGTACCATCGCCTGGTGTTGACTGCAAAGGTGAGTGCTCTAAAGGCATTTTGCGCTCAATTTAATTGTTCAAAATTTTCGGGGTCACCAATTTGTGAGGGATAAAATAAATTATTTTTAAATAAGTTCTTATTTTATTGATTCACAATTTTTTAATGAATAAATTTTTTAGAAAATTTAAGGAATAAAATTTTTAAGTGAAATGATAAAATTGAAATTACGAAGTAAAAATTCTAAAGTGTTTACCAACACTTTAATAGATAGTTTCGTGTATATCTCGTGTGTCAAGTTTTTTTTGTCTCACAAATGACAAATTTCTTGCGTGGTGTTCTACTATGAAAACCGTGGCTTTTCAAAGTTATCTGAATTCAACGTGGATGCACACACTTATCTGATTTACTAGCTTCGGATTTGACCAATTTTGAGGCACTGACTTTTGGATTTGTGTTCACTTCTTTTAAAATCAAGCTGACATCTCCGTGGGATAGTTCCCTTGGGCGGCTTTTACGGGGCTTGTGTTCAATGAAGTCAATATCTTCATAATTTTTAATGATCGTGTGACTCAAGTTCAAATTCAACAATATAATATCTTTTATCTTTTGAAATTTCTTTTCGTGGAGCCATTATATCAATCAAATATCACATCCAATCACATGATCAATAAAATATCACGTGCATTATACCAAAATATTTCTTATATCATAGGTATAAAATAGGAAAATCGGTACGTTACCTTTTCTAAAGAAATTAAGCTATAGCAGAAAGCATAAACTGCGTATTGTACTTATGTAGTTTTTGTCTATGGTTTTTTTCTGTTTTTTTTTTTTGAATAAATTTTTAAATTTATATTGAAAATTATATATTTTTTTGCTCTTTATCTTTAAAAAAATGTTTGAAACAAAACTGCATCATTAACTTTTTCAATTATGCTTTCAGATTTTCGAACTAGCAGCAATTGGGGGTGTACGTAGACTTTTGTCAGTCAATATTTGACTAAAATAAATATTTGGTTAATCAATTTTAATTTTATCTCAGTATGGAGAAACATCTTAATTACAACAAAACACTGGAGTACCACCAATAACGTACTTACGTACTTATAAGCTTTTGAAGAACTCAATATGTAAAATAAGTTTTTTGTATTTTTTGGAACACCCCATTATAAGTGCATACAAAAAGTTACAACCAAACGAAACCAGTCATTGTTAAGCCACAATCGCACCATTGGCTTGGAGGAGTTGATGTTGTAATTATTTGGTGTAATTTATTGAGATGCAAATGAAGCAGAAACCGCGAAAGTAGTTCGAATGCGCTTTGGTTGGTTAGAGGCAGCAACCCGACTTGGCGGATGCGTCATCAACCTTTCATTGTCAACTCTTGTACAATGAAAGCAAGGATTATGATCCTCTTATCAATTTCCTTATTAGACCTTTTATGCGTAGTTCCAAAGTATCATGTACTTGAGAGTGCTTAGTTAGGGGTCGTCATAAAAGACAAATGCAAAATTTCTGGAATTTCAACCTCCTCCTCCATGGTTATCCACTTTGAACTGATTTCGCTAACATTCCCCTTTTTATTAGTTCTTATTCGTTTCTTATGAACAAAGAAAATGGACGTCCGAAAAGTCCTTGACCCCTCCCTTTGTTGCGGACGTCTTTTTTGGACGACTCCTTACACTTGAAATATTATTTTTTCTGACAACGTTGCTGCCAATAAAACGCGGACTGTTCTTATACAAATATCTCTGGCGAACACTTGAGTTTTTCTCACGGATCAATTAGAATCGATTAATAGTGCCATTATGAAAATTTATTTTTGGCAGGAGAAGCAAAGTGCGGGTCCTTAAAGCATCGTCTTCAAATGCTCGTTTTCCCTTCATGCGCTAGCTCAGTTCGGTACGGTACAACAGCATCATTTATTGAAAACGTTGTCAAACAAAATTCAATTTGTATTTCATTACGACGCACCCAGCACCCCTCATACTTAGCATTGGTGCAGACATCTGCACCATCACTGCCGGGACTAGAAGCAGCAGCAGCCGCCACCCTGAAGGAAAAACAAACTCAACACATCCTGAGTAGCAGCAGCACTAGTATTCTCTGCGCTTCGCTCTCAACTGGAATGGGTCTTGCAAATAAAAGAAAAAGAAGAAATAAAAGTTTTTCACTTAAGCACGAGCACTCCTGCCATCATTTTAGCATTTTGGACCTCTCTTTTTCCCGTTGCCTATCTGAGAAGTTGGTCGGTAGCATTAAGGATACACGGTAGCAAAATTGGTGGAATGAAATAAAAAAAGCGTACTTCACACACTCTGTGTTTTTTTTTTTTTTTTTTTTTTTTTTTTTATTGAAAAGCATCTCTGACAGCCGCTTTAGCAGATTTTACTGCAACGTTCTTATTATTATTTTTTATTTTTCTCTCCAAGTCTGTCCAGTCGTTTGCTAGTCCACACGATTTTACTGCTGTGTAGTCGTTTTAGTTAGGATTAACAAACGTTTTTACCAGAGTGACCATTCTGTTTTTATTGCACAGCGCTTGTCTAGTCGGTGACCGACTACGAATAGCACGAACAGCTCTGTTATCTTGAACGAAAAGTCGAATCTGTCTTCTTAAATGAAAAGACAAATCGAGCTTTTTGGATCACAAAACCTTCTGTTCTTCTAAATTTAAAGCGGAAGTGAAGAAAACCATTATTGTAAATGATTAATTTTCACTTCATAATGTCAAAGAACTTACAGAAGCAATAATATGATACAGTTGTTTATAATCACTCAACAAAAAGTACTGAATATATCGTCGGCTTACAAACAAAATTGACTAACTGCAAAAAAATAATTAGAAAAAACCCTAGATATTATTTTAATTTGGTTAAAACTTCTTAACTTTGTGATATGTTATATTCGGTTGTTAAAATAAAAAAAAAAGTCTACAGTACCTGATAAGGTGTGCTATAAGAGTTCATTCTTACATTAACAATTACAATTTCTACACTTTTCAGCAAAAACACAAAACTTTTATTTTTTGTGGATAGTCAATTTTGTTTGTAAGCCGACGATATATGTATTTATTTATAGAAACATATAAATTTTTTAACATAAGATAATTTTATATTTTTACGCAGTATAACTAGCGTGCCACACGAAAACCAGTGCACTTTTTTAAAAACTTTCAAAAATATTGAAAAAGTAAGTATATACGGAAAGTCGAAAAATCACAATGTTCCTAAACTATTAAAAAAATCCAAAATAGGCAAAAGCAAATATATCAAAAACACCTCGAAAAGTATTGGCTTGTGATAGAAAATATGAAAATGTCGGTTATTTTGGATCTAAAAATATAAAACTTCACAATAACGATTATTTTTTATCGAAATAATTTTAATAGAAATTCAATATAACGGTTATTTATGATCGAAAAAAATAGAAATCCAGGTAACGATTATTTTTAATCGAAAAAAATATAAATCCAATGTACCGAGTATTTGTTATCGAAAATAATAGAAACCCAAGTAACGATTATTTTTGATCGAATAAAATAGAAATCCCAAAAAACGATTCTTTTTGATCGAAAAAAATATATATTCAATATGATGATTACTTTTGATGGAAAAGAATAGAAATCCAAAATATCGATTTGTTATGATGGAAAAAAATATAAATCCATATATAACGATTACGCCGTGATATCTATCATAAAATTCAGAATCGTTAGTGTCCTTGCTTTAGACCGTATTATGGCAAAAAATGTGACATGCTTGATTATTTTCAAAAAACCTGGTAAATATCAAATAACCATATCAGTCAAGTACCTATAAATATACAACCAACTAAACCTGAGGTGGTCCCAACGATAAGAATATAAATTAAGAACCACTTCTTTGATTTTATTGACCATACAGCGTGGTTAAAAATATTATTATTTTTACCATCAATTTTTAAAAATATAATTTTTTATTGCATTTGAAATAAAAATATCATATCGGGAAAATTGATACATCTCTTAACGAATTTCAGAGAGGTTGAAAATCGATATTTTCTAAATAACTTTAAGATTGAGATTAATTGAAGATTAATGCATCGATTCATGGCCTCAAAACCTACATTTGACAATATATGACTCACCTTTCATTATTTGAAAAGTTTCATTAAAAACCATAATATCCTAACAGAATTAGTAATTTTGGCAAAATATGAGGTAGAAAAGTTTAACCAAATTACGTTGCTTTAAAATTTTCAGCATATTTCGGATAATTCACTATTTTTGTTCGAAAATTGCGGTTCTAGTGGAAATTTTAAAACGCTGAAAGGTGGCTCATATATTGACATTGAATTGATATAGAATTGATGTGTTTTTATCTCTTCTACAACTTTTGACCTTTCATGTTTTTTCATTTGAGTAAAAGTAAAAGCTATTTCTACACTTAGTCCAGCAAGGCGATACATAAATTCTATAACTAGTATGTAAATATATTCTACCCTACCTATGCATATTCCAGTACTTATCGGGCTATCGATGTAAAAAGTAAAAAGTTCTTGCGATCATCGTTTAGTTAATTGAATAAGGCTTTTGCCTTAAACGCCATCAAACTTACGAGTGCGACGTGCAATCCAGCCAAAAGTCTCCGGAAGCGTACCATAAAAACGAGCCAAAACTCAAAAAAAGGCAAATTCGCTGGAGGAGCTGAAGCTATTCCTCAGTCGACTTATGAAAAATGTTGGTAGGGCTTGATCAAGCGCTGACGTAATCGTATTGGGGTGGGCTTTCAAGGCGATCTGATGAATAAATAATTTTGTTTCAAGTTATTCATGAATTCCGGAATAGTATATAATTCTTTCATTGATGACGACACATAGATCCATGAATGTTGGTGTTTTTTTTTTTTAAGTTCTGAAGCTCTTCTTTTTAAAATTTGTTTTTATTTACTTACACCATTTTGCGAGCCAATCTAAATTAGATAATTGTTTTTATGATGATTATTTTTATCAAAAAAAAAAATATACGGGTCTAACATCACATGGTCAGTATATATTCATTTAAATAGGGCAAAATTTATAAATATGTAACGCTTTATATTATACCGACCTGTTCTATAATGCTGTAATTCATACTTGGAAGTTTTACATACTTTTCAAAACGTTGCAATTACGCTTCCAATCTACTTTCGTACGAACAGCTCGGATAATGTCCAAACATAAATTTGTCATAAGGTCAAAAATAGTTCACTTCATCGAAAACTCAACAAAAATTATGAATAATGCCTAAATTCCTTCTGAAGAAGTTTGTTGCTGGTAAGCTTAGGCCAGAAAATTGTCATTATTTTCCATATTACAAAATAACTCGCCTGAAACGATTTTATACAATAGAAATATAAATTTTTTATTGAATGCAATAAAAATGTGTATTCCTTAAAACCTGGTCACCTTATGTGGACACACTCGTGTCATTTCGCACTTCATAATTTGTTACCTACCTTCTTTTTATTCCCTTGTTTGTCTTGTAGGTTGAAAATAAAACGCCCTTTGTCGACGGACGTATCGTCTGAACCGAGAGGCCTTCTTTATTGTTATCCGCTTATTATCCCAAGATGCGCTAAGTCGTGATGTCCGACTGCTGTTGGTTGTGTTGTTTTCTTAAGTCTGATTTTCTGTCCTTTTGTTGTTATGTTGCTCACTGCTTTTTTATCACAAAGTTTGAAATTTTGCAATTTTTGCGTGTTTTGTAACTGCTGCTCTCGACAATTTTTCACCATGTTCTGTTCCATTGACTTTCATTGAGAAGTGTAAATTGTGGTAGACCAGACGATATGAAATTAAGACAAGAGAGAAATGTCAATACGCCAACAAAAACAATATAACTTTGGGTCAATGATACTGCAAGCAAATTGTTGCTTTGAGGTAAAATCGGAATAAAATCAATCACCTCTGGAAAGTACTAAGTCACGCTGATTATTGAAGCAGAACTACATATCTATACAACATTTCATATTTATTTCAAAAAGTAATTGTATACAGTCGTCCTCTATTTTTTAATATGTCCTCTAAGTTAAATTATTTGTTCGATTAAAAATTAAAAACTTTTTTTCTAATTAGAAATCCCATTTTTATGCTTTATTCTTTATCTCCTAGATCTCCTGAATTAAATTAAAAAAAAAAAACACCTCAGAATGAGTTTCTTTGGAACTCTTCAACTTATAGTACCAGAAGTATCATTTAAATAAGTTAGGTTAGGTTAGGTTAGAGTGGTGGCTAAGCAAACAGGCTTGAACCCATAAGTAGCACGGATTGTGCCGTTTTAATACCACATAATGTGACCCGACGAGTTGATGGATGTTAAGATAGCTATATCCAGTTAGCTTTCTTAAGGTACAAGAGCAAAGATCCGATTTCAACTTCAGCAAACACGCTGAGGTCGTTGAAGAAAGGTTTACCAAGACATTTTAGCTTGGTTCTTGCTAAGTCTGGACGGCTGCAAAGAAAGTGCTCGAGTGATTCATTTTCACTTGTATCTTTCAGCATGCTTGTCGATTGCCCAGTGTCCAGTGCAGGTGGGCTGTGATTCTTTCGATGTCAAACTGGCTCCTAGATAGTAAGTAGTGGTGGCGAAAATTCTCTTCTTAACCGTGAAAAGTGAAAACACGTTCCGGTGCGGCTTCGATAAGAGAAGAATCACGCCTTGCTAGTTCATCAGCCCTTTCATTTCCCTCAATGTTCCTGTGGCTTGAAACCCATATGGGAGTAATGTCAATTTGGTGTCCTAGTCTGACAAGTTCTTTTTTGCATTGTTCTACCAGCTTCGATTTTTAAGCTATTGATTATGTCATAAAGAAAGGAAGTAAAACGTTCACGGGTTTTTATTGCAGGAATCGGTCAATGAATCATTTAGGAAGAAAAAACCGTGAAGTGCTATTAAATTAGAGGGTGGAAATCGGAGATATGGGTGAAAGCGGAACTTTTTTAGTTTTTTCAATATGTCTCGCAAACGAAGCAAAATTTCGACATATTTCACATAAAACTTTTTGTAGAGAATTAAATTTCCCATCGAAATGGCTTATTTAAAAAATGTTGGAAAATTTCTTTGTACGCCAAAAATGTTGAAACAAAAAAAGAAAAAACACAAAATTTTGTTTTTTTTTTTATTTTTTTTTGCTTTCTTGCCTATAACTTATTTTGAGTTAGAGATAGGAACAGGCATTGCTCCGTAGAAAAAAAGTATCAAAAAGTAGAAAAAAAGTATCTTTAAAATGCTGTGTCAGAAGAATTGCTTTATGTTTATCTAAATTAATACAGCCCACTAATCTGCATGCTACAAGAATGGCAAAAACTTCCGCCTAGAAAAAGCTATCTGAATCAGGTAAATGGAAAGATTGAGAGACCTCTGGGCCAGTTGAACAGACTCCTGCGCCTAATCCACAGTCCATATTAGAACCATCGGTGAATATAGTGGGTTCAAAATTTAAGTTGAGGGTGCCCTCTTCCCATTGAACTCGCTCCGGAAACTTCACCTGAAGTTTTTTTCAAAGCTGAGTGTGCGACAGATGTAGTTCGTTGGGGAATTTGAAAGTTCGATTGATATGGTGTCGAGTATAGAGCAATGTCCATATTGCTTCGGAAACTAAGTACTGGCTTTCCTGAGCCTGATCGCACTGCATGCAGCAGCTGCATTGATTAAATAATTGGGAGGTAGCATGTGTAGAAGAATATTTAAGGCAAAGATACAGGCCCTCCTTTGCACTATTTCTAGCTTTGACTGGTTGTAGCCTTTCCTACAGCCTGCGCTAAGACCAGCCGGTACTCTTTTAAATTCACACAAACAAATTGAAAATTGCTAAAAGACGGAAGTTTCTATTTATAACTCCTATTCCAAACTCTTTTTTAGCATGCCCTTCAAAGTCAGTTAAGAGATTTCTACTATTTGCTAGATTAAGCTCTCTTTGTTCAATCCTTGCGTCAACTCCCAAACTTTGTTTGACTGCTATGTATTATTAGTTGCAAGACAACGCTACTGCTATTGATGCAGCTGCTTTTGATTTTGTTGGCTACCGCTGGTGTTGCTGGTGCCAAAGCAATGAATGCGATAATTTGCACTAAACTCATGACACTTGTCGAGAATGTCCTTTCGAATTCCTTGGATTTTGCCAACACTACATATATGACAACCAAAACAACTGTTGGACTGACTACTTCTAATGATACTGCTGCTGCCACTGCATTTACTACTGGCAACGTGGCGTACTTGTTATTGCCACTGTTGTTTTTGTCGTTAGAATCATGAAATGCTGCTGTCATAAGGTCGACGCCAGCTGCGTCCCAGAAATTCACTTCCATCTAATGCCGGTTGTAGTTTCATGTGCCACAATGCGTTGTCATTTGAAGTTAAAAAAAATATACCGAGCTCTGATGTTATGGTATTTGCGGGTTAAGTGGCACAGTATAACCAAATCAGGGATATGAGATTTCAACTTTTCTTTATGTATATTATCTGTTGAATTGTTTTTATATTTATGACAACTTTTACTTAAATTATTTGAGAATATTTAAAGAAGAAAATATACGATAAATCGTAAAAGTCAATTTTTTCCGTCTCGAATAGATCCCTATTTCACCCCCTATCATGAATAAACATACCCTCGAAATTTTTCTCTAATTCGCTGTTTAGCAATCGTAGAACATTATCTTATCCACAAAGGGGTTGTTACAATTTTTTAATTTTTGGTTAAAAAAAAGCGACAGCAACGATTTTCTATCTACTCATATATGTAATGGCATAAGTCGATGTGAATTACAATCATCTTTCGTTTGATGCCAAATTTGTACCATATTTCATGCAAAGAATTAATTTATTCATAAAAAATCAGACTATTTTCGGCAGCTATTTTAGACCACTTCCACGAAATTTGGGCATATTATAACGAACTCACATTTTTAGAGTATCCAAAACTCATAAAAATTGTCGGCTGGCACATATCGTTATTTCTTTGTAAGTAAGTCTTAAATGCCATTATATTCTAATGTGGAATAAAAGTTGTTGCTACGAAAATGTTTTCTCTCTCACATTACCTGCACTTCCTGTACGAGTCGAAGGAAATGTAAATTTGCACATTCTTTAAGTAGAAAAGTAAAAACTTTAAGCAACAAAAAAAATTAAGAGAAAGTAATAATTTTTTGTTTTCTGGAAGTAAGTGAGGAAGCTACTTGTGGGTGGTATTGTAGAAAAAAAATTGGTAGTTTGTAAGTTGGCAGTGCACAACAGTTAATAAAATTCATTTGTACTTTTACGACTGTCATATGGAATGGATAGGGTTGATATTGAAACCATCAGAAGAAATGCTGGTAAAATTTCATTATTATTATATTGTAAATTTTGCAAAAAAATTACGATACAATAGGTACATACATATCGTGACTTTTTACGTTAACCTCATAACTACAAAAAGACGATATAACAGAAATCAACAAAAACTAAGTTCATGTAGATAGTTATGATAAATATGCAATTTATATTTATATTACCTTTGCTTATCAGAAAAAAACATAAATTTTATTATTGACTTCGGTAATAAATTAATACTTATGATTTTTAGTAGGTAAGAGCTTTTGTCTTAAATATTCCTCAAACTTTTGTGGAGATACGAGCTTACATCTTTAAAGAAACGATTTTTTTTACGAGTTCACTTAGAGCAATCTTTCGATGCATATCTATTCATTAATTTTGGAAGCCAAAAAAAATATTGGTCCGAAAACCAAACCCACTTATTCTTGTGTAAAATTCTCCGTTCATAAGAAAAAAAAAAAATATTCGAGCCAATTCCCCTCACTCCCCCCATTTTCCCCACTCTATCCACCAAAATATTTAAAAAATCCAATTTTTTTATGTGACTACTAAAGGGAAGAATTCAAACTCAGCGAAGAATTTTGAAATGGATAGGTGTATTTAGAAACAAAAATTTGGTTTTTGAAATGCTTTGGGGGGAAATGGAAGATTGAGAGGAATTGGTTTGACAAATTTTTTTTCTTTTTTTAGAACTCAGCGTAGAATTTTACAAAACAATTAGTGGTTTTAGTTTTCGGACCAAAACTTTTTTTTTTTGTTGGCCTATGTTATTATTAAATCTTTATAACAGCAGAGCATTACATTTAATATCAATAACATATCAATGTATGAGGATTTCAAAACCGGCCAAGTTCTTTAACTTGCTTTCAAAACCGGCCCAACGTCTTGAAATCAAAATCGGCCAAGTCCAGTACATTCATATCAAAACCGATCAAGTCCACTTTTTTCAAACAAAATTTGTTGATTGCTTGTCAAAACCATCCAAGTCCATGTTCAATGGATCATAACCCGCCAAATCCAAAATTTGTTTTTTTCAAAAACATAGGCAGATTAAACTCGAAGAGTCTGATCTGATGTGTTTTGAGTAAAAAATTTTATAAGCTATTATATGTAAACTAAACGCCTCATATTATTATAATAGTTAAAAATATAATCAATTGCAAATATTTTTTTTTTTCAAGAAAAACTTCAAAAATTAAAAGGTGTTATATTTATTATTCTTAGCATTCATTTTTGTAAGCTTTGTAATCCTTTGAATTTTTTCGATGATATTGGGATCGAGCTTTTATATAAAGAAGTGATCATTTATATTATTTAATATTGGCATTTCACATTAAAAGTTCTAAACAATGTGACTAATAATTTTAATTTTGAAAAAATGTAGCTACGATATGATATGTATAAGAAAACAAATAGGCGCATTTTAATGTTTTTTTTCTTTTTTATTTTAGGTAAGTGATTGACAAGCTTTTGAAAAATCTATAAGTAAGTAAATGGAGCTAGATCTACTACTACTCTGCTACTAATATTCTATAACTCCTTTAGTTGCTGAGGGCGTAAACCATTTATCACGAAAATATTGTGGGTCAAGGTATAAATTTTTACTTTTAGTTGAAAAAAGTGCCCTATTTAGAAATGAATTTAAGAAACTACTTGAATTTAAAAGGAAGTTGTGGGAGTTGAAGTTTCGTTAAACTTTGATTTTTTTGTGAACACTATCGTGATAACCAACTGTTCAAAGTGGTTGGCAGCATATTTTTCCACGTTCTTATTATTAATAAAAACAGCTTTCCATATTCCCCCCTACGAATTTTATGAAAATACTGAGGTTTACTGCGGTTTTTCGAAGGATAGTATGTAAAATGCCTCATGACTAGGTCTTAATGATATGGGAGATCTTTGTAATAGATTCTAAGAACCCTTACTTCAAGTTCATCATTAATTAACATCTCTGCGAGTACCCATCACTGGAAAATAGATGTGTCAACGTCTCAGTATGTCACATCGCACAAAATAGCTGCAAGTCCAACTTGAAGTTGGAAGTTGTTTTTTTTTTTCAAATTTTAATGAAATCGGACAGAAACTATATTCGCGCCTCTTACAGGTTGGAACTTCCGAAGAAATTTCGGAATTTAAAAATTCTTCTACTAATAGGAAGCTACAATATCCCTGAGTACCAAAGGCTATATATTTTTTTATAAAATAAGGACCGTGGTATCTTCCATATAACAAAAACACTTAAAACGCTACATTTCAAGCTGGAACTTTGAAATTAGTACTAGTAGGTATAAAGTCTATGCTAAGTACTCAACGAAATGTAGACGGGATTAGATAATTAGACGTGCCACCTTCCATACAACAAAAACACTTGAAACCTTGGCGCCTAGGTTGCAGTAGTTTTGAAATTCATTGTTAAGATCTATATTGGCAAAGCTAATCACCTTACGAAATATGAAAGGGCTTAGACAACGGGGCTTGGGACCTTTCATACAATAAAAACACTAGCTGTAGCTTTGAAATTTAGTGCTAAAACTTATATCGTGTATGGAAATATCACAACAAAACACTTTAGACGCTATATCTTGGCGTTTATGATAGTTATAAATGTAGAACTTGATACATGGATGAACATTGTTTGTGCCAAGCAACTTGTAAAATGTGAACGCGATTGAAAAAATACAAAAAAAAACTCTTATATTGCTGTTCTTGGTACTTATATCAAGGATCGAATTGGTTGTACAACGGAGAGTATGGGGATAGAGCCACCGATACAGCTAGTCTATAAATATAAAGATAAAAGCTTAACGGCTCATTGTGAACTGACTGATAACTCTTAAATAATTTAAAAAAAAATAATCCTGCTATCATGAATTTACAAGCAGTTACACACATACATTAAATGTCATAAACTGCTAACATGTGCTTAAATAATTGAATCCTGTTTACAATACCACAGCTTCATTTCACCACTGTCGATAAAGACATCCCAATATTCACTCTGTTCTTTTTTGATCTTACATCTATAATGAGCTAAGTTTTGTTTTTTACCATTAAAGCTGGTTGTTTATTTTACCGTTTTTGTAGAACTGGCGGCGCACCTCACCGATCTGCATCAACGCAACCAATAGATAGATCTTCGTGTTAATATTTAAACCAACAGGTAAACTGTCTAAAATTTATGGCGTGTTAAATTTACCACCGACTCTTTTAAATAAATTAATCTGCTTGTTAAGTTCTGTTCAAAAAAAAAAAAAAAAACAACAACTGAAGTTCTCTTCATTTAGGTCTCGTAGTAGTTTTCTTTAAAATCGTGATTTATATGCGTCTTTTAAAGATACCGCCAAACGGTGTTCTTTTTTGTGGGCTAAAACCTTTTAGGCTTAAACGATGAATATGAAATCTTCGTTATGATACTGAACTAAAATTAATTTATGCGATTTGCCTTGTTTCAAAACAAATGTCGAAAGTTTACACTTCAACAATTAAGGCAATATATCTATCGATGGAAACATCGTTGTCGTGTTGTAGTGTAAAGTGTGACAAATACTGTTGAAATTTCAAAGTTATTTTCAATTTAACAGACACTTGATAGAAAGTTTACTTATTACTTTTGTCCAAAAAGTTAGCTGACAATGATAGGCACAAGGACTAATTAGACAGTTTAATTGCGAAATGGCAAAATGTAAGAAATGGAATATTGACAAAGCAAATAGGAAAAAGAATGTAATGTAAATTGAAGCTGAAGTTGAACTTTATATAATATTTACTGGCTATAACACTGCTAAACAGTCAGAATGTTGCAGACCAAATGATAAAGATTTCTTGTGTAAAGTAGCGCGCATGACTTCGAAAAACTCATTAACTTGCAAGCAAGTGGAAAACTTAGGCATTTAAACTAAAGTATACGAAACTAAGAGAACTACAAGGCGTATAAAAATTATGTTCTATCCCCAAGTCTTGCTGTTCTGGAGATCTATTTTTATCCTTTCTGAGTATTGTGGAAAACAAAAAAATAAAATGGAAAAAGCTAATTTTTTGGTTATTCGTTATTTCTGCAATAAGAGCACGACCAAAATTTAGTTTTTTCTTCAATACTCAGGAAAGGTAACAGCATGGATTCTCATTATAAACTCCAGAATATCAAGACTTGGAGGTTGAACACTCTTTTTAATACCATTTACTTGATTTAGCAAATCAAATATAAATGATGTAAATCTGCTTCTGAATCGAAAATGTGTTCTGTTCTGCTACGATGGAAGTGAAAACTTATTTTGACGTACATATACATTAGGGCGGATTAAATTTTTAAGTGGTCCGGAAACTCTATTTTTCTGAAAGTTCATCAAATTTTAAGCAAAAAAGTCCACTACACCATATGGCTACAATGAATTTCGAGCCCGCGAGTTTTTTTTTTGAAGTATTTAAAACTATTCAAACTGCTTATGCTGCCATCTGGTGACAGTTTTCAGAACTTTATAGATTTTCATTCTCTTCCTCAACTCGTAAGCAATAAAGTTACGTTTTTTTTTATTCAAATCAGTGAATTAGTTTCGGAGTTATTCAAGTTTAAACAAAACTATGTTCCTTCGCATTTATGACCGCCACAAGTCGCTGCGGCATGGAAGAGATCAAATTTTTCAAAAGATCTTGTAAAATGCCTTCGTACCAAACATTTTGAATTATTCTGTCCAATTCATGTAAATAAGTGGTATTGTGGCTTGCTACTTGTACCTTAGTTATGTGCCAAAGATTCTCAATGGGGTTCAGATCGGGACTATTGTCTGGCCACGATGAAGTTGAAATGCTAAGTTCATTCAAGTAATTCTTTACCTGTAAAAAAAGAAGAAGAAAAAAAAGATGAAAGTTTATTATTAAGTACATAATAAGGATGTACAAAACACTAATGCTTACCAAGTGCGCTTGATGACAAGTCGCGGAATCATCTTGAAAAATCACGTTGTCCACACGCGAAAAATGCTCTTCATTAGAAGGTTCCACGTTTTTTTCAGGATTTTTCTATATTTAGCCGCTTTAATAGTTCCTTCAGTCAACATCAGTTGTCCAACTTCGTAATAAGAAATGCATCGCCAGACCATTCTACTTATCGGTTGCCTAAGTCTTCTTTGGGATGCACTCGTTGCTATAACGCTCTCCAATTTTTCGGCGCACACACAGCATTCCATCGGAGCTGGATATGTTGAACTTTGATTCATCTGAAAAGGTCACATTTTGCCAATCAGATATAGTCCACATTTTGTGCTGGTTGGCCCACTCCAAGCGTTTCCAACTCATTTGAGTGGTCAAAAAATTAAAATCAAAATTTCTGTTCCTCCACATTCAACAAACTCTTTTCTAATTTCCACAGCTGTTTGGAAGCGGTTTCTAAGACTAATCCTTTTTAAAAGCCGATCATCAGCTTCTGTAGTCTTTTTTCGCGCTCCTGACTTTTCCTTTCGACTTGTTGACCCAGTTTCAGAATATTTTTTTAAAAACTCAGTAATTGAGGACTTACTAATGCCTACTTCATCAGAAATTTCCCGAATCGTTATTCTATCGCTGCAAAACTTCAAAATCTCACGCTTATCCGCATCGCTCATTTTTTTACAATTTGTCATCTTTTTCAACACAATAACACAAGAATGATTAAAAACTAACAGTGCAACTTCCATTTATACTAAGATATTGTCGTACCTCTAAAAATACTCCTACCTACGCCATACCTGTAAAAAAAAGCCGTACCAACAAAACAAAGAGGTTGACGGGGTCATTTTTTGCTTGTCCGGATTTCAATGTTCCCCACTGTATGTCTTGCTCTAAAAAGCAAATACGCCAGGATGTCTGGTCGTTCTACCGAAACACAATTGCCGAAATTATATGTAATATCGAGTGATTCATTTAGAACTTTTTATTTTTAATTTTAAAGAAAATATTTAAAATAAATTTGGATGTCAGAATTCTTATTATAACCCGAAAGAACAATCTCTGACATTTGTTTTTTACAGATAATTTTATTCAAATGTTGGCCGCGACTACGCCTTACTCTACGAACTCTCTTGCCAGCATTGCTACCGGTATATCGCGAACTACGCGAGAAATGTTTGCTTCCAAGTGTCGAATCGTAGCTGGCTTATCGACGATAACTTTTGACTTTACATCACTCCAAAGAAAAAATTCCAAAGGTGTATGTCTCACAATCTAGGCGGCCACTTAACACGTCCGAAAGGCGAAATTATGTGCTCACCATTATTTCGCCCGCTGTGCCTTAGCACCATCTTGCTGAAACCAAATGAATCACGGGCTTCAATGTTAGGTAGCGCTCGCCATTGATGGTTATGTCAATGTCCGGCCTCATTTTTAAAAACATATAGACCGATAATTCTACCAGCGCATTAACCACTCCATACAGTGCATTTTTGTGGATGTAACGGTAGTCCGAAAATCTCTTCCGGATGTTCATCAGCTCAAATGTGGTACTTTTGTTTATTGACGTATCCATTGAGCCAGAACTGTGCCTCGTCACTGAACAAAACTCGGCGCGAGAACAGCGTATCAATCTTCAGATGCTGCGCACGGCGTCGAATCGATTGGACACGGTCTTCAGCTACACTATCTGCTACGGCCGAAATATTCTCCTTACTACGGCCTGGATGTGGTCTATTCGGTTGCGTATCCTGCAATAATGAAAATTTAGACTCAAATTCGCGGATGTGGGCTCGAAAGGTCGATGATGCACATTATATGTTGCTCGAAGTGCACGAAAAATATTTCTCATAGAACGCTGGTTTTCGTAATACAGCAGAATAATTTGGAGACGTTATTGCGGTGTGAGTCGTTGAATGATGAATTGTCAAACAATATTTAATAAAAATAAGATGACAGCATGACTCCTATCACACGTGATCTATAAAAAAAAACAAATGAAAAAAAAAAAACCTCTAAATGATGGTCTCATTTTCAGCTCCTTAATAACTATAAGTTTTTTTAAATATCAAAAACATATTTACTTCGGAAATAGCAAAAAATGCTCAGCCTTTTTGGTTGTGTCATAAGTACTTACCATGAAAACTGTCCAGTTTCACGAATAAGACTTATTAAAATATCAAGGAAGAGTAATAACTTATAGCGCTACGAAAGTCTTCTGCTTGTCGTTTAATGTGCTTTATGAGCTTTACTCGAGAGTTTTCGAAGGAAGACATTTATGCAGAAAGCAAAGACAACTTTTCAGAGCCCTCGCAAGTTACACAGAAAGTTTGAGTGTCAAAAATGCAAATTGCAAAAATCGCTGCAAAAAGCAAATTTCTCTTGTCATCTGGTAGTTTTCTGCCCCGCACTGCCAGTGTGTCGCTGCTATTTTGCTTTAATTTTTCGCAGCGATGCACAATGCAAGCTAAGCTGGTAGCCAAAGTTCCAATGCTGGCATAGATAATGCATAGAAATGACTTGCCCGTTGACGGGGCTGCTGCTGTCACACTTTATGTATGCAATCAATCCAGAGGACTCCGCGGCATAGCTCACGCGACTCGCCACATCTGATTTATTCTATTTTAATATTTGCTGGCCTGCAAAACTGCATATGAGTATGTACTTGTGCCCATATCTGGTTTCTGTTGTTACTACGAAACTGAAATTGGTCTAGAATGGCGGCACCATTCCATATGATTCATGTTGCTAACATTGTTACCAACTCCAGTTGGTACTCAAGTTTATGTTGTGGCCTAGAAAGTTCTATGGTTTGCTTACTCGTGTTGCCTTTTTCAGTTTACTCAAAAATTCTGAACGCGTTGCTGATGATTTCCTGTCGCCAAAGTCATTACAAACATAGACATGTTGATGTTGCACTGACCACATCAACAACAACAAAACAACGGCAACAAAAATAACGTCAACAATGCAGATTGTTCAACCCTAAAGTTGCTGTTGGCCATTTTCGCTAACAAGTCGTGGCTTAAGAAATGAAAAATGCAGATGAAAATCCATCAAAATTCAAAACATCTAAACTTGGAAAATCATTTAAAGTTTTTCAATATAATTTCCTGGTTTACTATTTGCTGTCGAGACCAACAATGCTAAGCAACTTGAGACGGAAATGGATTGCTGCTGAGCACTCTCCCAAGGCTTCTTCCTGGATGATTGTGCGATGCGCTGCTATTGAGTTGACATCTTGATAACGCTGTTTGCACAGTATTGCACAAGAGGTCGTCGAATGATGTTCTTTGCTGGCACTGAAAATAATTACACATATGAGTCAGCAGTCAGAGTACTTGGTTGACTATGACCGCTAGTCCAATACACAAAAGAATATGCAAACACTTACATGCAGACATGCAACATCTGATAATAATGTTTGTACATATATATCTTGATGTGTGGTAGCCTTGTACGTGTATTGACTCAACATAAAATCGAAAAGAAATGTAGTGACTCTGCCATGAGCATACTGTCAAAGAAATCGCTAGCTCAGTTTATTCATGTGGGCCACAATTGTAGTAGTTCTATTTAGGAAAATGTGTTCAAAAATGCAATACATGTCAAACATGATTGAAGAAATATCAATAAGACGTGTTGAAGTTTATATATACTTAGAATTAATAGTTCTCTAAAACAACTATGAAAGATTTCGGTTCCATCCGCCATCCGCTGCTAGTTATCTATAGCTATCAGCTGTATTTGTATGGGAAAGCAAAAACAAAATCGCAAACTTAGCGAGTAAAATTATAGTTGCTGCATATAGTATGCTACCGACCAAACTAGCTTTCAGGATGGACTAGTTTTCCTAGACGAAACTAGTTCATCCGAAGCGTGTTAGGATAAGTTAAGTTAAGCCTGTAATGAACTAGGGTTAGGTCACTCCCAATTTTCTTGATATTTTAGTATGTTAGAGTAAGTTAGCGGCTTTTGGCTGCGGCTCAAGGTTTACATCCTCCAATATGTTCAATGACGGTTCCCTATACAATGTCCAACACAGGCTTCGCTAACACACCGACATTGAATATATTGCAGTGAACCGCGGCCGAAGGCCTCCGCAGGACGGTATTGAACATTTTGGATGATGTAAACCCTGAGTCGAGGCTGAAGATTGCCCACTTACCCTAAAATATTAAAATTTTCCTAAGATAAACTGGCTTATCATAACACGCTTCAGATGAACTACTTTGGCCTAGGAAAAACTATTTTATTCTAAAAACTAGTTTGGCCGGTAACATATACATATGTATGTACATACAATTTTATCTCGTTTAGTAATAAGTACATACTAGTAGATAAATCGTTTTCAAGTTTTACGTAGTTTAGAAATCGTTATTCCTTCTGTGTCCTTTATCTTCTGCCAATATCGTCATTGACATTATTTATCTATTATTTATAATAATTTAAGAGTTTTTTTTGCAATGCACTCTCTCGCATTAAGCTATGAAGTCATATCCATAGTCTTGTGTTCGCTCATACATATGTACATTAGATATAACATTTTAGGTGTTTTAGTTGTATGAGAGATGGCACCCACTGTTGTCAAGCCATGCCCACATTTTTCGTGTGGCTGAAAATGCGGATAAAATACACCGAAGGGGTTTTTTTTTACAAAATTAACACCCTAATGAATATACATGCTCCATAACAGTGCTAACTGATCCAACGTAACATATCACAATTAATTCCAATGAGTTGTCTGCCTACTCTGTTAGCAAAACTGTTTGGAGTTGGGGGTATAGTTTCAGCAACATAATGACCATACAAAGTAATGTTCGCTCATCAGTTTGCCTAATCGCATGAAGTGTAAAGTGTTTTACTTTGCGAAGTGTTGGCACAACTTGTGCACGTATTTGGCGCTTTATATACTTAAGTTGAATAATTTTGTTGGCGTTTATATTTTCTCTCACATGTTCTATTATCTTATAAAAATAAAGAATTAGGATGATGTCGAGTGCCAGCCGAATTTGGCAATGCCAATGCTAAAAACATTATGTGCAGAGTTGCCACTGCACCGAAGACTTTTTCCAATAAAAAGTAAGGAAAAACTACACAAAATATTTTTGTAAGTATGTACATAAGGGTGGTTTTTAAGTGTATTTTTCTGCGAAAATCAATTGGTTTGAAGTAGGGTAAAAAAATTTAAAAAATTAATAAAAATTTTTATCTTTAACCTCTACGGACCCTATTTCAAAATGGAATTCGATCTATGCCGCCATTTTTTCACACATTTTTTCTTGAGTAGCTTTTAATTTTAAGAAAAATTATATTAAAAAAAGCATCGTTCGGAGCTAGTTTTAGAGATATAGTCATGTGAAGTTCCGGATATGGCTTTTCTACAAATAATTATAAGTTGGTAACTCTTGAACAGATTTAAAATATTTTATTTTCTCACTAATTAAAGCAAAAAAATTTGAAGTCATTTCCACGTGTTTTGAGGTATGGAGGTTTCTTAAAAATTGTCACACTTCTTTTTTTAAAATAGCTGTTATTTTCTCTTAGAATTGTATAATTAATCTGTAATTTTATTAACATATTATGATAGCTCAATTAATTGACATCTGGAAATTATTTTAAATTTTTATGCATCAACCTTATGGACAGTAAAGTGTCCTTCCATATGACATCAATATATGTATGTAAAATATGCTCAGAAGTTTCCAACTTAATATTAATTTTATAAAAGCCATATCTGCGATTTCCCATGACTATATCTCGAAAACTAGATCCAACTGATACTTTTTTTTAATATATTCTTTCTTAACATTAAAAGCCATTCAAGAAAATGCAGGTTAAAAAAATGGCGGCTTAGGTCAAATTTCACTTTGGGTCCATAGGGGTTAAAGATAAAAATTATAAATTAATTAAAATAAAAATTTTTTTTATCCTATTTTAAACCGATTGATTTGTCCCATATGATTTTCGTAAAAAAAAAACCAAAAAAGAAAGGTCAAGTTTCACTTTGAAATAGGGACCGTAGGGGTTAAAGATAAAAATTTTAAATTAATTTTTAAATTTTTTTTATCTTATTTCGAACCGATTAAGGGGTCGTCCCCAATATTTTTTTCCTAAGAGCCACCCTAATGTACATACATACATATCGCACACATTTAGCTAAAGAGGCACAACTCAAAATTTTCAAATTTTCAGAAAACGCAAAAAACTGTTTTGAGCTTGTGAACTATTTTATATAAATAAAGTGTGAATTATTTAGATGCAGGTACTAATAGGATATGGTTGGAAGCCACGTCACAATCACAACAGCTTCAACTCTCTGACACTAAAAATAGGACACTTTTGCGTATCCTAATTTCTATTGCAACATGAAGAAAGACAAAACTGTTTTTTGACACCAAAGTACAGCAAAAAACGAGCTAATCTATTTTGTGCTGACAGATATGTGTATGATGAACAGTTTTAACAAATAAACTCGAAAATGGGAAATTTTGAGTTGTGCCTCTTTAGCTAAATGTGTGCGATATGTACAAAAAAAATATTTTCGTATTACGACTACGAAGCAAATACTATAAGTATATTGACGTTGACTGTAATATTATCGTATGAAAAAAAAAAAAAAAATAAATAAATAGATACATAGATATCGTCCGAAATGTTCAAGCCTGTTCTAGACCATTTATTAATTGCATCAAAACGGAACAATTTATATTTATCACATAAATGCAATACCAACTAGAAAAATAATTAAAAATGGCAATTTTACTGTTATGAATTTATTTATGGATTAATTAAAAATAATTGTTTTATATCTCTCAATAATTTTCTAAGAAAAACACTACTCATACTTAACTTGAAATCTTAAGGCATAGAAAAACATAGCTTTAAAATAAAAACAACAAATTAAATAATTCAAGCAGATTCGGAATGATATTTTTTAAACCCTCTCATGCCCGAATTCAAATGGGCGGGCAAAAATTTTATTGATGCCGGGTATGTGTTAGTCTTGACTCAAATACGAACTGACAAAAATTACGAAGTCCTTGGCGTCCTGTTTCGTTAGTTACAGGATGTTGCCTACACGGTTCGCTTCAAGCAAGATCAAGATCAATTAAATTGTCAACCAAATCTGATCAATGCACAATTATTATATAGTGTCCGGAGATTCCAAAAACATGATTTGCAAGGTCGTACCTGGTCATTTATTCATTTTATGGTCATTTCAAGGTAAATGGTAAGTGCTGATCTTAAAATGGCCATAAAACTAGTAAATGAGCGGCTCCGATTTTGCGGATTATGTATTTGGAATCTCCGGACACTATATAATAATTGTGCATTGTTAGATTTGGTTGACAATTTAATCGATCTTGATCTTGTTTGAAGCGAACCGTGCCTATAGGCAAGTAAATTTTAAAACAGATGTAAACTATATTTTGAATGCGTTTTTTATTGAAATTTAAGTATGAAAAGACACAAAAAATTTTTTTTGTGGATTGCATAACAAATAAACTTTGCATTTGCTGCACTTAGAGCGTGGATAACAAGTTTGGCATAGCCTGCATCGGTGTTTTGCTCCCCATTCTACCCAGTAACCAAGATTGCCAAATCGTATGGGTTTTGCAGGTTTTGCAGGTTCTGCAACATACGTTCTTTTATATGAGCTTGATTCGGAAACCGTGGAAAAAGCTGGTGGTGATAGAGCCGATGGTAAAGAACCTGGTGATAAAGGAGTGATGATGAGTGACCTCTTTTCCTTGGTAAAACTGATGTTTGAGTTACGATTAAAAGCTCGTTTGCAATATCAAACTGGAATTTTATTAGTAGCATATGCTTCACTTCGCCGCCAGTATATTTGAGGTTTCTGTGATGCAACAGCCAACTATTGACTACGGAGGAACTTATACACAAGTATACTATGCGCATATACAAAATTTTTTGACCGGCGGTTGATTTTGTATAAAATCGTTTGAACCTCGTCCTCGTTTTTGAAGATTCTTCCCACTACTTAGAGCACAATTTTTCAATTGATTGCTTTGGATTGTACTAACGGATAATATACCCATTGCCTTATAGCAATCATCAAGCATATTGACGTAAGCCGATTGTTAAAAAATAATTTTAAATTTTGGTTCATAGAAATATTGTATGATAAATCTAAAATAATGTCTGATGATAATCCCAAATCAAAATACTTAGACGTTCCTCCTCCAATGTACAGGATAAAATCATAAGTAATGCCATTTACACCAGTCGTAGTGAACATTTTGAAGCCCCACTTGTGGGGCTGAATTTGTTTTTATAAAATCTAGCAATAGGTGAACTTTGTAAAGTTCATTATACCCATGTTGCCCCTTTTGAGGCTGAACTGCGTTATTTTTAAAATAACAAATTGTTTAATTTTTTCGAACCGATTTCTTGGAAAAGCATTTGTAGCAGCCATCAGTTTTGAAATTTTGGGCCCATGCCATTCTATATGTTGGAATATATTTACTACAGCAAGGTATAGTAATATACCAACATATCTTTTAATTTTAGGCACGCTACATTCTAACTCCGTTCCATTAGTTTGTGCCGCATACAAGTTTGTTTCGTCACAAGTATTCTGCCAGACTTCATCTGCAGAAAACTGCTTGAAATATTCGATTGGTTGTTTTCATTGTTGCGCACTTCGCTATTCCATTACCTCTGCACTTCTCCACCTCAAACTTTGGAAATTAATTTTCTCCCTCACCTACTGTACAACCTCTTCATTTTCAATTTATTTTCCGTCATTTCCTTTGCTAATTAGTTCCTCAATCAGACCAACTTCCATATTTTCGCCCTTATCAATTATCAGTGATTAATATTTTGTAGTACATACTATATCCATTATTTTAAAGTTTTGGTGCACAGCTGCGTTGAATGGAATCGGCCAACACTTGAAATCTTTTCACTGGTATAGCAGCCCATGCTTCGCGGACCATTTGCCACAAATCTTTAACATTTTTCGGCTTTGCTTCATATACTCACTGTTTAAAGACGCCTCACAAATTTTCTATTGGTTTATGGTCGGAGGATTGTGCTGGCTACTTCAAAATGGATACGTTGTTCTGCTGAAACTACGATTTCGCTATTTTGCTGGTATGATATAAGATAATATCCTTTTGAAACATCCATCTGCGAGGCATTTCGTACTCAGCATACGGCAACATTATTTCGTCGAGTATTCAAACGTATCCAAATTGATCCACGATACAGGAAATAGTACAAATCTACCCAATGCCATGATATGAGTTACAAGCTCATACTATAATTTTGACCAACTTAATTGTATACAACGGCTTGGTCAACAATATGGACTTCTGGCGAATAACTTGGTTTCCAGTAAATATCTTCTGACTGTAACTGTTTTTACAGAGAAGTTTAGGTCGTTCTCTGATTTCTCTAGAGCTTATAGTAGGCTTATTTTTATCTAACTGAGTGATTTTAGGAAGTTCGTTCATCTCATAGTATCTTATATTTCCCTATAAGCTTTATTTTCTTTATCGAATGTTTTTATTAAGTTTCGTTGCTCTTTTGAGCAATGTTTCGATAAGGTTTCCGGGTGAAATGTGTGCCAAATGATAGAACTCGAAGAACCTAAATAGAATATATTGGGTGTCTGGTCGAATCTTGTCCCAAACATTAGTTGCCACACATTAAGGAAAAATTGGCACAAAAAACAGATGGCAACCCATGGTTGGAACAAGATTCGACAAGACAATCCTTTATATTCTATTTAGGTTCTTCGAGTTCTATCATTTGGCACACATTTCAACCTGTTATCTTTATTAATAAAAATTGATCCAAAAATCCGGTAGCAGTTTTTTCTTTCACAAAAATTTGAACACAAATTCTGGTGTACAGACAAATTTTTTTTTACTTTTCCATATGATTTTCTGTTGATCCACATACCTTGCTGCATTTTACTTTACAAACACCAATTTTAATTAAAATTAACTAAAAGGGCCACTCTGGTTATGTGTAATATTGCAAGTAAAATGCTGAGTTTTTAAGTTGTCGATTTAAGTAAACACCAACGTATGCACTGCTGCCACAGCGCTCATAATCTGTAATTTATTTCTTTTTTTTTTGAGTTCTTCCACAACAACGCCGATATTAAGTTGGTCCAATGCAATAACCGTGGACACAAACAAAACAATCAAGAACCTAACAATGACATCACAGATCAAGCCATAAAAGTTGCGTTACTTTCCTATGACCAAACTTTACTCACTAACTACAAAGTTGCTGGATACTGCAAAGTGCGCTAACTCACTTAAGGACTTTCGCGAAAGTCTGGAACACATTTCTGTACAGTCATCCCACACTCCTCTTGCCGCAACAACGGCGACTAAGCCAAAGGAGCAGCTGGCTATGAACTCGCTGCAAGATGAAGTAGTTTGCGAAGTTTTGTGGTCGTGTCTGGCTAAAGTTATGATTTCTAGTGACACTTAAGTTTGGACACACGATGAATGGGGCTAATGAAGTGGACGTAAATTGATGTGGATGCGAATGTTGTAAATGTGTTTATTTAAGACTCACAGTCAGACTAGCAATAAGTGCGTATTCATAAAAAGTCGTCGTGTTCAGAGCTATAAAATGCATTTTCTTTCTTTTATCTGAAATGCTGATGCGGAGAACGTAAAATAATTTTAATGACGAAACAAAAGAAAACGTAGACTGTGCGTACTTGTACACTAGAGTATGTACATAGTAAACTACTCAACCTCCCACCAAAATATAATGTCGATATATGCAACACTCACGTTGCAAAATTCCAAATTCCTCTAACCTAAATATGAACTTTACGATTTAGAAGACAGCAACAGGTTTTGATATTGGCTGAAATAAGACAAAAATATTTAATAGCAAACAAAATATGATGGCGTAGATGATACAATATGTTATGTACCGCTAGTATTTCAGAGAAATAAAGAGTACAATACAAAAATTGCCACCTACCAAATATTATATCAATTTCCGTAAAGTAAGATGATTCCAACTAAAATTTAAATTTTGTAGAAGCATGATCAATAAATAAAGGAATTATCCTCGGTTTGAAAGTTTTAGTCGGTACTAGTCGGTAATAATTTGATACGAATACGATGCGAAAATATGTAGGCATGTATTATTAAAATATGAAAGTGAAAAATATGTACATATGAACATTAGGACAGCTTATAAAACTTGAATATATTAAAAGAAAAAAACCTCATGCGACCAGAAATTTAAAAATAAAAGAATTAACATTTTGATAATAAAACAACAATAAGATTTTGGGTCGTTTAATTGCAATCCGGTGTTCGTTTCTCACCAGCTTTTCTCCATATTTTTGAGTGTCAAATACTCCCACCTAAGCAAACAATCGGCATTCAAAATATCTGCACAAATCGTTATCCTTTGATGCAAAAATTAGATTTCTAGTGCAAATGTAAAACAAATATTAAAAATCGCATTAGCAAAAAGCATACGGGTACAAATAAGTAAATACGAGTACAATAAATTAAAGTAAAATCCAGTGGAAAAACAAACTCAACTCGAGAGTAAGAAAACCAGGATAGATGGATGCCTTCTGGTTGTGTAAGGAAAGAAAAAAAAAAAAAAAAAAGAAGCATCGAGTGCCAACAAAAAGCAACAGAAAAATCAAAGCAAATAATTCAGTTTTTTTCAGCTTTTATTTACTTTTTTCTTCTTTATGGTGTCTTCATAAATTTTCTGTCGATTTGCCACTCGCTTAACCCTTGTGCACACACATCGCAAAATCATTGCTTTTCTACTCCTGTGACAGGACAGTGGTATGAAAACGAAAAGAATCAGTCACTATGTAGCAATATAATATAGGCATTTATCATACATTAAACTCAACTGTTACACATTTCAAATTAGCTAATATTATATTCAAATGTTTAATTTTTCATGGAAACGTTAACTTAGTCCTAACGCCTTTCACGACCCCTCATTGTCGTTTGGTTTTTTTCTCACCCCCAGTACTTGCACTCAGTAATCTTATTCATTATTTGTCAGTATATATTGGAAGTGAACTTGGGCTTACTCTAGAAGCATTGTGGCGAGTTATATATGAAAACATTCTTCAATTTGCAGCCATGGAACTCGAACTGCGGCCACCTGCGTAATGGGCTGAGCCCGGCAAGTATATGTATATGTGGTGTTACCCAATACGTATAATTTATATTCAGAGTCGGACTTTGGGTACTATCGAAAAGAATCGTGTCTTTACTGACAGATTATAAAACCGCAGTATACTTTAAAGAATGTGCTTATGTATAACAAAAAATTGTATTTTTTATTTCTACGTAGATAGTCAGGCTGCTTTAAAAGCCCTACAACCGTATTACTTACATTAAGTCAAGAATAGTCCTAGAATGTTATAATGCATTGTGTACACTAAATGTGGCCCAGTTTTCATAAAACTGACACTAAATATTTGTTATCCTTAACTCGGAATGAATGCAGGTTATTAACCAGGGTTGGGACTAACCACTGCCTTATTGGGCATCATGTTTTCAGGTTGGGCGCAGTATCCGATAAGTGGTGCAGAAACTGTCATGAACCCGACGAAGAGGAAACCAAGAAACACCTTCTTTGCTATTGCCCCGCTTTGGCAAGTAATAGATTAAAACACTTCGGGCAGCCATTCTTTATATCCCTGAAGGAATTAACTAAAGTACATCTGAGTGAAATCAAAAGATTCGCTGTAATAACAGGCATCTTCATGTTGGACGAGCACCACAATGAAAGGACCAGAATTTACCAATATTACTGTAGCAGAGAGTTTGTGCAAACACTACGGACCCTTGTGGTCTATGTGAGGTTCTGTTAAAAGCCGCCACCCAAAACCTAACCCAACCTAAAGGGTGTAAAAATTTGGCTATCCAAAAAATTTACTTTTTCTCACCCTCAGTAATCTTATTCATTATTTGTCAGTATATGTTGGAAGTGAACTTGGGCTTACTCTCGAAGCAATGAAGGGAGTTATAAATGAAAACATTCTTCAATTTGCAGCCATAGAACTCGAACTGCGGCCACCTACGTAATGGGTTGAGCCCGGCAAGTATATATATATATAAAATTTACTTTTTTGGATGTAATGTACCATGTCTAGTTAACCATGTGCATGGAAAGATTTTTTTCGTGGATGTGACATGGTCTTTGTGAGTGCGCAATAAATACTTTTGGACCTTCACTACAAAAAATGCAGTTAATTCCGGCTTTGACTACATTAATTTTAAGCAAAAATTTCATAAAATTTTTTCCATTGTGCGCTGCGGCCTCTGCGATGTTATTTACTCCACCAACGCCTCCACATATTTTGCGTATTCCACTGAATTTCGACAGCACGAAAAACTTCAACAAAAAAAAAAAGGAAGCAGCCAGCAAATTGGCGAAGGAGGAAAACATTGATTTACATCTTGTTTGCTCATAATTTTCCAACACACACACACTCACACAATATATATACACAGACAGCATGTAAAAATACAAAGTAAAATTTACAAATAAATAAAATAAGAAGACTGCCATGATAGGAACTCCACCACAACAGAATGACATGCAGCCAGCCAAGTCAGAAACGATCAAGTGTTGTAAATCTGCTCGAACGCAAACAAAAATATAAAATAAAACATTTTGCAATTCGAGAGAAAAAGGGAAAAAAATAAAATAAACATTGAATGAGGCGCGTTGCTGCATCTGCGTGTTATTCGTCGTTGCCTTAAGTTTCCAACTGCGCCCATCGTGTATTTTTAGCTGCCGCCTAACGAGATTGTAAAAATGCACAGGAAGAGCTACTACTCGTATGGAAAATGAGTTATGAGCATCTGCATGTCAGTGTATAAAGTCAGTAAACGCGTTTCCATCTTCGCTGAGTCACTGAACGAAACCTGGCTTGCAAGCAGAAGAAAAAAAAATAAAATAAAATTTACTTCTTCGAATTGAAGAGATTTCGGTTTTTGAAAGAAACAACCACCTGTTATTTGGGAAAGAAACTTTATGGCAAGTAGATGACAAACATAATGAGAAGAATCATTAAATGGCAAAATGTAAGTTAAAACCAATGATTTCTTAAAGATTTTTTATTAATTGGCAATGCATTTTCACCGTACCATACTGGATATAAACGATAAGATTGGAAGGCTTTTTTTTAGACAAATATTTACTCAAAGCATTAAAAGTTACGAGTAAAAGAAGACTCCATATGGATCGCATTCACTCGCGGCATGTTGTATGACCGTAGGGATATTTCTGTGTTCCATAACGTACGTTTTTTTTATACTTTATTTTTAATATTTTTGATTGATGCAATATAAAAATTTTTTTTAAAAAACGGCTTAAGCACTTCCTTATGAGGAGCTCCTGATTATTTCCAGGATTTATTTTTGACATTTTTCAATCGATTGATGTAAACATTTTAAAAAATTTCGGCATTAAAGATTCTCTTATCGTGCTCTCAGACGTTCCGACTTTTCATCCAACTTTGAAGTCAAAATAGTTTAATTTTTTCTTAAGTTGAGTGAAAAGTCTGAGCGTGTGAGGGTGAGTCGTAGATTTTCACGCTTGCTTTCACTCTTCATTCGCATTTTATCTGTTGAGTAGTAAACATCAAGTATACTAAAAAAATGGCTAAGTTTACTTCAGCTCCCAATTTTTATGAAACCAAACTTTTCTCATGTAATTTAAATTTGAAAAGTCTGACGAAATAGTCGTAACGTATGAGGCGAACGTATGGCGGTAGTATGAAAAGTCGTTACGTCTCAGGCTTCTACTACACAATTTTCAAATTTCGAAAGACAACAAGTCATTATGTGCCGAATGCAATAAGCTATTAGTGCTATATCTCGTGAACATTCTATTTGCGAGTGCAGCACTCACCTATCTTGCTTGGTGTTTAGATTTGCAATCATGGCGATTGGCTTGGTGGTCGTTTCAAGTGCACTCATGCACCCCTCTACTGAGGGGAGCCAAAAAATATATTTTCGGATATTGTCTTTGGGGTGTTGAACAGTATCAGAACTATCCGCATAAGGGGCCGTTTATAAATTAAAAAAGACGTTTTGGGGAGGGGGGGGGGGGGGTTGGTTGATTCTTACTAAATCTTACGAGAAGGGGGAGGGGTGGTCACTGTTCATCTTACGTAAGATTTAAAATGCGTATTCATACATAAAAGTTGTATTAACGCATCGTCATTTTTGACAGTAATGAAATATATTTGAATTTTCGACAGCCACGAAAGATTCAGAAATATCGATTACAATCGACACTGAACGGGACAACTTCTCTTCTGTTTATGTAATGAAATATATGTATGTTGTTTACACGCAGGGTCGACTTGTAACACCGTCTCACAAGTTATCTATTATTCAGACATTTACACGCAGATATGTCGACGTTGAAATGTTGTTGTTGTTGTCCCGGTTTTTTGCCACCCCCTTGCTCTCTTCAACAAGAAGATTCGTTTTCGATTCCTTCATTAGACAAAAACTGCTATCAGTGTTGTCAAAATCATGCCTTACGATTTTTTTTGTCCTTCACTTGCAAACGTCTTACCAGATCGAGCTTGTAATATTTGCGCCCAGTACTTTGCCTCGAAAAAAGCTACTGTAATGACTTACAATGACTTTTTTTATTTATCTTGAAAAACAAATGTAAAGTTTGTAATTTCGTGATATTTATTTAATATGTATATTTAAATTAGTACATCACTTGAAAAATACACGTTTTTGACTAGTTTCACCTTTATTATGAGTCTTACGTAAGATTTCGGAAGGGGGGGGGGGGGGGGGGGGAGGGTGTGAGAATCTTACTAAATCTTACTCGGGGGAGGGGGGTCAAAAATGTCATGAAATTGTGAAATTGTTCCCTAAGCTTTACTCTTCAAGAAAACCCATAAAAAGTGGCCAATTCACGTCTGTCCTTAGAGAAATTATTCGATTATTAAACATCTCTTTCAAAAGTTCGATTGATTCCTCAATATCTTTCAATTGACTTCACAAAAAGTTTCTAAGCACCTCTCGATATCGAGCTCCATTCACAGTAATTACATTGCCTTTTTGGTTTTAGAAAAAATATGGACAAATGCCGCAACCTCACAAAAATCCACGCCATGCAATAATTTTTTTTTGTTTCATTGACTTTTCAAACCATACTTCAGCCCAAATGGGAAAGGTTTGTTTATTTACATAGCCGCCAATTTCTATATGAGCTACATCGATGAAGATATTGAAAATATTCGAAAAAATTCATTATTATTTCCAAACCAGTTTGTCGCAAATTTTTCCTGAGTACACCATGTATTTCGAAATTTACCGTTACTCATATATAAAAAAAGATTGCAAACATGAAAAATACAAACACTTGTGTTAATCCCACCTTGTTGAATGAATTTTTTTTATCCATTTGATAAATTTTTATTATAAAAAACTGAAATGTGCTGTACTCACAGAAAAATTACTATATGTATAGGAAATTATAGAAAACCAGGTTTCCTATATTTAGTATAGTAATTTCCATGCGATGTGCAAATATTATTTTCACTATAAAAATGTGTAAATCAGTTTACACATTTTGACCTAGAATTCTCATATTAAACCGGGTAAAAACATATACGTATGCATAAGAAAAATTTTCGAAAGTTATTTAGAACTGGGGATTATAGGGTTTCACTTTAAAAGCTGTTGTTTGATTATGAGATTTATTTTTATACAAAAATAATTTAATTGGAAATAATCACGCAAGTACATATATACTTCTGTTAAACTTAACAGATAGCATTGATACTTTTCTTTGTGTATGTTACGATGTCGTATATGTCCAATGTGAGTAACAAAAAAGTTATATCGAATCATAAGTTCTGATGCATGAGAAACTTAAAATAATACCGAGATACATATGAGATGTGTAATTTAACTCATGTAATAGTATTAACACAAATTAAAATATGTAATTTAACAATAATGAATACATTGCTGTTTCTATTCCTTAGAGTGTGAAATGTGTACATTTTGACGTGGACCTTACGAATCGGTTCTTATTAGAGATATGAGGTGTCAAAAGTCAGTAACCACATAAAACTAATCCAAATTAGCCGTGAATTCAATTCTTAAACTGATTTATGATCGGGACGACATAAGCTACTTCATACTTAATTTTTATTAGGTTTCAAAAAAAAAAAAAAAAAAAAAAAATCTAAATAAAAGTACCTAGGTTTATGTGGGTTTCACTGATTTCAAACCCCCTATACCTCCAAAAAATATGAATAAAATTTTGTTATATCACATATTATTCTGTGAGGCCATAAAGAATAAAAAAATACACCTACAAGAAAGCGAAAAAATTATGGTGTATTATTTCTTGCAGGAGGCTCCTAAGCCTAAAACTTCGGCCCTAGTGGATGGCGAACAATCTTAATCTTACCATAAATGCTAAACAGTTTTAAGCGTAAATTTTACTCCAACCATGCGAATTTCAATCTCGTGACAACGTCAATTGGATATCACAGTGCAACCACCATAACGTCGCCAAATACCAAATCCCAATTTGAGTAATGAGATTTGTGGAGGCAGCAGATCTGCTCTCGCAATTGCGTTCTTGAAGTAAACGACAATGCGTGCATTTTGTACGCGCCGCATTCATCCATTTGCTAGTCTGTCTCACCGATGACACTTTTGTGAAACGCTTAAAATTTATACGGAACTGGAGCACAGGGGTAAGCTCTTCGCATTTTCGCATTCATATGATGAATGGCTTCCGAACAAGATGATGACGCGGCACATAACCAGAAATTGTAAGAAGCAAATGCTGCTTGCACGGGCCTTTGCCCTTGTCTTACTCTCCGTATGTTGCACGCAAAGGCTGCGTATGCAAATGCTGTCAGGAGTCAGATATATTTTTGTGTTCGCTTGTTAATTTACGACAAGTATTGCAAATGTTGCTGTCGTTGTTGTTGTTAAATGAAATGCTGCACTTGCGGATGCTTGAGATTTCTCATTTGCAATGTTGCTCGTGTCATTCGATCGGTTACTGTTTCTGCTGCTGATACTGCGCCTCCTCCCTGGTTATTAAATTACAACATTTTTAACATTTTCATGCTGACATTTTTTGCATATTTTATTTTTATTTGCGTGCCACTTCTGCCACTTGCAGCAGCCTCACTATTGAACGCTCTAATGATAAATAATTAGTTGTTGCTCTTGCTGGGAATGTTGCTTGTGGTTACATGTATACTATTTTTTATTTCGCATTTACTTGCATAAATTTTATGAGTTTTTAATTATGTTTTGTCGCTTTTTGCAATTTCACGCGTATAATATATTAATTTTTACACTTTGCAGCATCGAATACATTGAACTAGCGCGATGTCATTTATGAAATTACGTCGATGTCAGAAGGGCGTTGGTATATATAAAAGACTGAGATGAATCGTAAAGATGTCAAATAGTTATGTAGTTAGGAAATGAAAACAACGGATATGAGATGCTAGAAAACACATTTATAACAAACATAAGATCTACATATATCGTTACCTTGTAATAAATGAACGAGCCGCCTCTTATCTAGTGATTTCGACTCTCTATTACTAAGGAAGAAACGGATGCCATCGCAAGTCGATCTCTGGTCGACTATAGAATGAGAGTTTTTTATAGTTCTATCAGTGTCAGCTCGAGGGTAGTGGGCACCCTGTTCAGAAATTTGTGGGCGCCCTTTTCTATAGCCTATAATATGCATCAACTATGTATATCGCAAAGAGAGAATATTAAATCAGGAACAGAGTTTATGATTCATTCGAAAGAGTTTTATTCTATAGAATTAGTTGAATGATTTTCTTGTGATAGTGATTGTGAAATTAATTCCATTCGATCTTTTCTGATGTTTGAGAAAAGAAATAGTATGTGTTAAAAATGGATGAAACTAGGAGAACATTTTTTTTCTCGATTTTAGACTAGCAAAATGTTCTATAGATTCTGAAAAATCGATACTTTGAGCCATTTCATTTCATTCTCGACAGAAAGAATCGCTAGGGAATTCAGATGTTCTTGACTCATCGTATAGTTTGAAACACCCAATAGAAAGAATTCGGTCGTGGTATTAGACCGGTGTACAAGTCGGAAGACCCTCGGAATATCATATTGTTCTCGGCGAGAAACAACAAAATGTTCATTAGTCTCTATGTACTTAAATGTGTTTGACTTTGTTTGATATTAAGTTGTTATAGTTGGGCTCAAGTTAAAATATTTTCAATAATTGATTGATTAAATGTTGACCAACGTTTCGTGAGTTGTTCCTTACATCATCAGGGTTATTTTTTATTTAACAGTAAGCACAACATTTTAATATATTAACAACATAAATGTTTTAAGCAAGACTTACATAAATTATTTTAACATTTAAACTTTGTTTTTGCACAGAACATTAATTATAAATTAAAAACACAAAAATACATAAAACAACTTGCACTAACTTAAACAATTACTGAACGTTATTGAACTAATACTATAGAATAACCATTTTTAATTTTATCTTTGACCTCCTTTGTGTTCATTGTCAATACATTTTTCCTGCGTTGTGATTCCTTTGGATAAGATCGTGCTCTGCACGGTCGATTATGTTCCCCAACTGTTAATTCGAACTTACTTCAAGTTTGATAAGATTTGATATAATTTGGCTCTTGCTCATTTGATCTAAGCGATTCCTCCAGATGATACCAATTATATAATCCAGTGTTAGCTAAGAAAAGGCAAAATAAACTATCAATTGACGCAGAATGGATAATTTATTTGCGGTTAATGTTTCTCCATAAGGTAAAGAGCGATGGAAAAGGGAAATTGAAAAATGATTACCCTTTATGTAATGGGGATAGATTTCCAATTTAATCTGTATAGGACCAAGGGAAACTAAATAATAAATTGTCTTATTTGAGGCCATGAACCAGAATCTGCGATGTCAAAGTCGTGAGTTGCAGATTTCTTAAGACCTTAATTTTTTTTGTTCTCAAATTTATCTATTCCATCATCAGGCTTTGGAGCTTGAAAATTTTAATATTTGGATCTTAATTCGGATCTGTACTAAGAATAGGCGATGCGGTGTATTGTGAACTCGTAGCTTCTTCTTGAAAAACTTTTCCTTTATCAAATTGTGAGTCATCTTTGCAATTATCTACATACAAGTTTTGCATAAAACTGTTTTTAGTGGAATATTTTTCTTCAGGAATTCTCGCACCCTCTAGGCCATTCTGATCACAAGAGGTTCCATTCAAGGATTCACAAGTGATCAATTATTTTCCAACAAAAAAAAAAAAAAAACAAGTTAAGGTGTTATCTTCGGCCAGGCCGAAACTCACATACCCTACACTGCACTGAAATAACCTTTTAAATAAATGTTGAAAAGACATTGAAGAAGTTGAGTAAGTCGAAAAAAATGTGAAATGTTAGAAAGATTGGCAGAGGTTGGAAAATGTCGAAAATATATGCAAAATGTTGAAAAAAGTTGAGAGAGGTTGAAAAACTCTAAAAAAGTTGAAAAAGGTTGAAAATTTTTTAAACAATTCAAAGTTGATGAAAAAGTCGAAAAAATAAAGAAACTTATGAAGGAAGTTGAAAGAAGTTGAAAATGTCGAACAAATACATATAGGATATATTGGAAAAAGTTGAAAGGTTGAAAAAGTCGAAAGAATGTAGAAAATGTTGGAAAAAATCGAATAGAAATGAAAATTTTGAAATATGTCACTCCCACTTCTCCAGTTCCGCCCACTTTTGGTACAATAAATTATATTCGCGATCGACATCCTCATATTAAATTTTAGCTCAATAGCTTGTATAGTTTGCGATATATGCTGCAACAAAAATTCAAAATTTTGGGCGCTGGCACACCCACTGATACAATCCAGTCCGGTTTTGATCCAGAAATAGCATTCCATAATGAAACCCCTAACACCAAATTTTAGTATGATTGCTCACATATTTCGATAAATATGCCACTTACCGTATTTTATTTGTATGTGAGGTGCCACGCCTACTGATGCTATTTCAGCCACTTTTGATTCAGATATGCCCTATAGCGACAGAAATACATACATTAAATTTCATACCAATTGCTGCAATAGTTCACTTAAAACAGCGCTAACAAATTTATGTTAATATGGGAGGTGCCACGCCCACTGATGCAATCCTGTCAAAATTAATTTATTTTTAAAGCTTATAGTAACTGACATCTATACACCAAATTTTATGAAGATTACTCTCATAGCACACTATCTATAACAATAAACGTTTTTTGCTTATATGGGAGGTGCCACGCCCACAAGTACTATTGGACCAAATTCTTGTAGTAAGAGACCTTATAGCAAGTATATCTGCCTCATTAAATTTTATAACGATTACGTTGTTAGTTCTTTAAATATAACGTTTATAAATATTGTGGGCTGTGCCACGCCCTTCAACGAGTTTTTTCGGTCCAGTAGCTGAGCTTGTATTGATGACTGCTTTCAGCGGCAAAATTTTTATGGAAATTGTTTGTGCGAATTTTGAGATATACGGAATCAAAATTTTTAACAGTTGAAAAGTGCCACGCCCACTTTTTCGATTCCGCTCACTTTTATCACAATTCAAGATATATTTTATATGTATCCGTTTACCAAATTTAATCGCAATATCTTGAACGGCTTACAAGATATGGTAGTATTAATGATAAAATTTAGGGCTGTGCCACGCCCTGTACGACCCTTTGGAAACTTGAAACCCAGCCTTATCCTATTTTGGTTCACATGTGCACCAAATCACCAAGTTTCATCAAAATCGCTGAAACTTTTTTCAAAATTGGCCGGGGTAAATATACATGGAGTATGGGCGATAGGCGTGTCTGTCAACCGATTTTGCCCATTTTCAATAGCAAGATGCCTGCAAGAAGATGTGACCTGTGTGTGATAGTTTCATTCAATTAGCTTTCTTGGTTTTCCCGTAAAACTGATTTCAACAGACACCCAGACAGACAGACAGACAGACAGACAGACAGACAGACAGACAGACAGACAGACAGACAGACAGACAGACAGACGGACATCGCTAAATCGACTCAGGTGGTGACGCTGATCAAGAATATATATACTTTTCCATACCTGCCACGCCCCCTTCGATGTGTTACAAACGGAGAGACAAAGTGAATATACCCACGGTGTAGGGTATAATTAACGCGCCCCTCACGAAAGGGCGTCCTATTCGGTTGAACGGTTCGAATACCCCTCGAGCCGGCACAGTGTTCTATCTGCATTTAGAAGTTCCTAGCTCATTAGCTCACTTTCAATTACGTTACGTTTTTGAATGTTAAATGTGTCAATACGAAATTGGTTGTGCTACTACTGATGCAGATGAATTTATCAATATGTGTCACTACAACTTGAAGATTTATTAATAGAATAGAAATAGTTTTAGAATTCATAATAACTTAAAATAATCTATGCAGTTGTGGCTCTCGGGATGGATCAGGTGATACAACCTTTATTGACCAAACGTATTTTTTGCGGACTGTCCCTACAGACGTTTTTTGTAGTCGCTTAATCGGTACAAATGCTGACTGTTGTGAATTTTGTTGACCAATTCCGTCTAATCATAATACAAATTACATACGGTTTTTCTTAGAATTAATTTTAAAATTAACTCAAAAAGTTTCTAGGTACAACATAATAACAGGTGAATACGGATTTAATTAATTTAAAGTTTGCTGGAAAAGCGAAAATATAGCGATTCTATTAAATAAAAGAAATATTATTAGAAAAGCTTTTAGTTCTTGTTTTTGTTTTTTGTTCTTTTTTTCGAAGAACGCACTTGAGATCGCAGAAAATCCTTTTCAAAACAAATGGAGCGTATTAATGAGAATCATTATAATTGTGCTCAAGTGAAACTACAGCTATGTACCACAATGATAATGATGCAGATGGTTGTGATGCTGCTGGCGGTGTTGATGATAATTACGATTTTATTAACATTAATGTAGTACTTGTTGTTGTTTTTATTACAATTAACATCCCGGCGCGTCCATTTTAAATTACGAGTATTTTTTTTTGTATGTGAAGAAATATTTACTCGATAGAAGAAAATATTTACTCAATGTCGGCTGATAAAATATTGTGTGAATTACTGTGCTGTTGTTGTTATTATTTCTATTAAAACCCATTAATGATTGCGTACGAAATGCTTATACAACAACAATAACAACAACAAAAAAAAATCATGGGCCAACATTGTAATCAGCAACAACAACAACAATACACTAGACAGGCACCACTTTTGGTTTATTTATTTAACGCTGTTATGAGCGAATGCTTGATATTTTAAAGATTTTCTGCTGCTTGGAAGCTTAAGAAAAAGTCTCGGCTAAAGCATCGTAGCGTAGGCGTGGAGCATCACTTGAAATTCTTAGCCTGTGGGAAATTGCAGGGATTTTTAAGCAAACTCATAATTGATCCCAGCAATAAATTTCAGCTTCAAATCTTTAAGTGTTCATTACTTTATGCTGAAGATGTGACAACGATTTTAAATTTATATCGATATTTTATAAGTCAAAAATGTTTATATAACGACAAAGTTTGAAATATATGAAGAGTTTTAAAAAATTACGTTTCTTGAACTAAATCTAGGTATGTATATATTTATGAAGTTTTTGGATCCTCTGTAAGAGTTACAAATGTGGTGACTGCGTGAGGAAATTAAAGCTAAAAGCATCTGATCATTTTATGCCAAAGAATATTAAACTTCACTCCTGTGCTTAAAACTTTATGCCTAGCCCTAGTAGCAAAAAATAGGTTTTATAGCTGCTCTTGCAAGCCATCTAAAGCCAAATAGAAAGACAATATGGGTATTCATTCAGCGCGCAAAACCCTCGCAAGCTGTGCAAGTTGTGCAGTTTTGCGCCGTCGCAAACGAACTGTCAAATTTCGTATGGAAAGTTTTTTGAACACACTAATTTGTGCCTCTCTTTACCCATACGATTCTCTCAGCAAAAATTTATTGCTTACACATTTTGTATTTGTTACTCTCTTTTCCCATACGATTCTCTCACAAAAAAAGACATGCTCATCAACTGCCACAAATTACACAAAATATTCGAACGGGCGTTCGTGATACACATCGCGCAAAATTGACCTTTTGCACAAACCGGAAACTTGAGCGTTTAGATCAGCGGTGGGCACAAAAATATAACAAAAGAGGAAAACAACAACATCAAGCAACAACAAAGAAATTTTAAAGTTTTTTTTACTTTCATTTCCAAAATTGTCATTAGCACAAAAAAAAAAAACAAATTACACTACAAACAAAAACAATTGCTACATTCGTCAAGACCATAGGTGGGCACAAGTTCTTCTGCAAGTTCTAACGAGAGCGTAATTGAGAGTAACGGGAGAGCATTTGTGTATACGTATACTTGGCCTTTTTAACCTCATAGTTGGATTTAAAAAATAATAAAAAAATACACTAAAAAAAATGAGAAAAATTTTTCTTTATCATTTTTTACAATGTGCGCCTAACAAAAATTGGAAACATGACCCCATTTTCCCTGTCCGCTTCGCGTGAAATGCCCGATATAATAAAAAAAATGTCTCGTGTGTGTCTTTTTACTGTGCAGTATAGTGACATACACGAAATATGCCACCTAATGTCTTTATAATCTGCCTATTATGAGCTTTAAAAATGGATTTTAAAGATTTCTTTCGTCTCTTTTTATTATGGTTTTATATCTTGCTCTAGGAATATATTATAAAATCAAAATTTAGCTGCAAAGGCAAACTATATTTTTATTTATGATGCGAAGCTATTTTAAAGGCATCACTGCTTTTTTAACTGGATTTTTGTCTTAATAACTTCCCCGTTAGATACCAGCATCTTTTGATAATTTTACTGACGAAACTGTCCCGAAAATTATCGAAAACTCACGCATGGAAAAATGACTATGCTACAAATTAAAACTTTATGGAAAAATCAGTGATTAATAACTAGTGCGACTAGGACTTTTCTCTTCTTGTAGAAAGTCAAGAACATTTTTAATTGGTTTTGGTTCAGCCTTCATACGGTTTGGCAGCAAAAATTGATTTTTTGTTGCATTTTAATTGGTTTTGTTCATACATATTGAAGTCTTCCCTTCGGCGTCAAAACTTTTATCGTCTTAAGGAAAGTCTGACCAAGAAAAGAAAAAAATGATTCAAACGATTCAAAATATAGAAGACTTTCAAAGACAAAAACCTTCTGTGATTTTACGAGATGTTTTTGAACTCCAAAGCTAAGTTGAAAATAAATTTCTTATAGATGTTGTTTTCCACGTCCGTTCAATAGAGTGACCGCCCAACATAATACAAAAGTATGCAATCTAAAGCAAAAAAGTTTGCTTATGAAAGGCATTGTCTGAATAAGAGAGCTATCCGAAACGAATTATTTCGTTGTACTAAATTATCTGTTAAATTATTTGTTCTAAAAATGTTGCCCATAGACCCACCACTGATGTTGTCATTTCACCTCTTAATATACTTAGAACATAGAAGCGGTTTGTCGTTTTAATACCTTTTATTACATTAATAGTATTGTTAGGTAGTATCGATAATTTGTTGACATATTTTGATAACATCTTTAATGTGGGTTCTCATATTTAACTTCGACATTGAGGATATCGCCCTTACTAAACCACAAAATCTCATTAAATTCATTAATACCAAGCGATTTTCCTAATACTCGCGCTAGTATTGCTTCAAATCATTTTAGAACATGTTAGAGCGCTAAAGTGCATCTGAGGTTTCTTACAGACCCTTTCACTCAGCAAAGCATTTTTAGCCAAATCCAACGAAACCTATGCCATAATTTAGTGCTTATTAAGTGCTAATTTAGTACTGCAAAAAAAAATTTAGTGCTGCACGATTTTTAAAAAAAATTAAGGTTTTTGCTAGCTGAATGAGAAGCTAGCAAAGCATTTTTTTAAAGTATTTAGCAAAATGCAATTTTAACTATGCCATAATTTAGTGCTCATTAAGTGCTGATTTAGTGCTGCAAAAACAATTTTTGTGCTGCACGATTTTTAAAAAAAATTAAGGTTTTTGCTAGCTGAATGAGAAGCTAGCAAAGCATTTTCTTAAACTATTTAGCAAAATGCAATTTTAACTATGCCATAATTTAGTACTTATTAAGTGCTAATTTAGTGCTGCAAAAAAAAATTTAGTGCAGCATTATTTTTTGAGAAAATTACGATTTTTGTTTTCTTTAGCTGAATGAGAAGCTAGCAAAGCATTTTTTTTAAACTATTTAGCAAAATGCAATTTTAACTATGCCATAATTTAGTGCTTATTAAGTGCTAATTTAGTGCTGCAAAAAAAAGTTTTGTGCTACACGATTTTTTGAGAAAATTACGATTTTTGTTTTCGTTAGCTGAATGAGAAGCTAGCAAGGCATTTTTTTAAACTATTCAGCAAAATGCAATTTTAACTATGCCATAATTTAGTGCTTATTAAGTGCTAATTTAGTGCTGCAAAAAAAATTTTGTGCTGCACGATTTTTTGAGAAAATTACGATTTTTGTTTTCGTTAGCTGAATGAGAAGCTAGCAAGGCATTTTTTTAAACTATTCAGCAAAATGCAATTTTAACTATGCCATAGTTTAGTGCTTATTAAGTGCTAATTTAGTGCTGCAAAAAAAAGTTTTGTGCTACACGATTTTTTCAGAAAATTACGATTTTTGTTTTCGTTAGCTGAATGAGAAGCTAGCAAGGCATTTTTTTAAACTATTCAGCAAAATGCAATTTTAACTATGCCATAGTTTAGTGCTTATTAAGGGCTAATTTTGTGCTGCAAAAAAAACTTAGTGCTGCACGATTTTTTAAAAAAATTAAGGTTTTTGCTAGCTGAATGAGAAGCTAGCAAAGCATTTTTTTAAACTATTTAGCAAAATGCAATTTTAACTATGCAATAATTTAGTGCTTAATAAGTGCTGATTTAGTGCTGCAAAAAAAAAATTTAGTGCTGCAATATTTTTTTGAGAAAATAACAGTTTTTGTTTTCGTTAGCTGAATGAGAAGCTAGCAAAGCATTTTTCAAACTATTTAGCAAAATGCAATTTTAACTATGCCATAATTTAGTGCTTATTAAGTGCTAATTTAGAGCTTCAAAAAAAAATTTTGTGCTGCGCGGTTTTTATAAAAAATTTAAGGTTTTTGCTAGCTGAATGAGAAGCTAGTAAAGCATTTTCTTAAACTATTTAGCAAAATGCAATTTTAACTATGCCATTATTTAGTGCTTATTAAGTGCTAATTTATTTGTGTTTGTTAGCTGAATGAGAAGCTACCAAAGCATATACGGAAATTTTGACTAAAATTCAATCTTACCTTTGCCAATATTTAGTGGTTAGTACATGCTAATTTAGTGCTGAAAAGTAAAATTGAGTGCCACACGAATTTGTTTAAAAACTATGATTTTTGCTAGCTGAATGAGAATCAAGTAAAACGTATGTATATGAAAATTGTTTCTAACTCATCTCTAAACTTTAGAAAATTGAAAAAGTAAATTAATGCTTATTTTGTGCTGCATAACTGTTATATGTAAAATAATTAATAGAAAATTTTTCTAGTTGAGTTAAATCTAGCAAAGCATACATGAAAAATGTTCCAAGATCATCTGCAAATATGAGAAAATTGAAAATAATGAGTATTTTCTTAAGCTAAAGTTGCAAAGCATATCTGAAAAATATTTCTAAACAATCTGAAAATGTAAAATACAGATAACAATTGTTACTAACAATATTAAAAACATCTTTTATTGGGTAGTAAAAAATTATTCTTTTATGTACATTAAAAATTCGGGATTGCATTCGTGTGATCTGTTGTGCCTTATTTTCTTGCTATGTAGATCGTCGTATTCAATCCAGGAATTATCTTGTCTGCGACAAATAGCTGTGTAATGTCCCATAGCTGAATAACTCGAGAGCCGAGTGGTATGCGGTCTTATAAAATTTATTATGCTACTTAATCGATAAAAATCGTAATTTTCTCAAAAAATCGTGCAGCACAAAATATTTTTTGCAGCACTAAATTAGCACTTAATAAGCACTAAATTATGGTATAGTTAAAATTGCATTTTGCTGAATAGTTTAAAAAAATGCTTTGCTAGCTTCTCATTCAGCTAGCAAAAACCTTAATTTTTTTTAAAAATCGTGCAGCACAAAATTTTTTTTTGCAGCACTAAATTAGCACTTAATAAGCACTAAACTATGGCATAGTTATAAATGCATTTTGCTAAATAGTTTAAAAAAATGCTTTGCTAGCTTCTCATTCAGCTAACGAAAACAAAAATCGTAATTTTCTCAAAAAATCGTGCAGCACTAAATTTTTTTTTGCAGCACTAAATTAGCACTTAAGAAGCACTAAATTATGGCATAGTTAAAATTGCATTTTGCAACATAGTTTACAAAAATGCTTTGCTAGCTTCTCATTCAGCTAGCAAAAACCTTAATTTTTTTAAAAATCGTGCAGCACTAAATTTTTTTTTGCAGCACTAAATTAGCACTTAATAAGCACTAAATTATGGTATAGGTTTCGTTGGATTTTGCTAAAAATGCTTTGCTGAGTTAAAGGGTCTGTTTCTTACTACCTCCTGGGGTCGATTATAAGAAAGGTGTCCAAGCGCGGATACAACAAATTGAGAATTCACTTGGGGTAGTAAATGAAATGCGGTGGTTCCTAAGATGTGTCAGCAATTTGTACTGCAATGTTTTTTATTAAAGTAAAAACTAGAAATTTGAACAGAAACTATGTCAAAATAGTTTATATACTAAGGTGCATGCCAGATTACTAGGTATTATTCTTTAGATGCAGGAAGAGGAGAAAAAACATTTCAATTTTATGTCAAAAAACTTACCTATGATAAGATTTAGTGCAGGTATAGAAAACGAACCCTAAAATAAACACAACTTAATCACTACACTTTTAAAAAATTTTGTCAACCATTTTTATAAAACTTAGTACTGGGTGTTTTTTTTTAGAGGTTTGTTTTTCGAATAGAGATAAAACTGGCATTTTATGGTCAAATCTGGCAACTCTAATGTCATTTATGTTCAGTTTGGTTTGCCATTTCATCATGAACAGGTTGACAAAAGAACAACGCTTGCAAATCGTGCAAATTTATTTTGAAAATAATGGTTCAGTTCGCGAAGTTTACCGCAAGCTCCGTCCATTTTATGGTCGACATAATCGTCCATCAGAGCAATTAATTCGGTTAACCATGGGTCGTTTTCGCACTACGTTTACTCTATGTGATAATACGCATCCGCAGAGACGTCGAACAGTGCGCACCGAAGAAACAATTGCCGCTGTAGAGCAAAATGTTGAAGAGGACCCGAATGAATCGATTCGCCACCGTGCACAGCAATTGGAGCTTTGTCCATCAACTTTATGGAAGATTTTGCGCACAGATCTTGGCTTGCAACCTTACAAGATCCAGCTTGTGCAAGAATTAAAGCCGCGAGACCATGCAATGCGTCGTGATTTTGGTGTATGGGCCGAAAATGAGATTGATCTCGATGCTGATTTTCATCGCAAAATTTTGTTCAGTGATGAGGCTCATTTTTGGTTGAATGGCTACGTCAACAAGCAAAATTGCCGCATTTGGAGTGAAGAGAATCCACATGAGACCCTTGAGACGCCATTACATCCACAAAAACTGACTGTTTGGTGTGCTCTATGGGCTGGTGGAGTCATTGGGCCATACTTCTTCCGGAATAATGCTGGAGAGTCAGTTACCGTTAATGAAGACCGGTATAGAGCCATGATAACCGACTATTTTGTTCCCGAATTGGATGGCATGAATGTGGATGAGTTGTGGTTCCAACAAGACGGCGCTACATGCCACACAGCGCACGTCACAATCAATTTATTGAAGGAAACATTCGATGAGCGCATAATTTCGCGGAATGGACCTGTCAATTGGCCACCAAGATCGTGTGATTTGACACCATTGGATTATTTTCTTTGGGGATATGTGAAGTCGCTCGTCTACGCCAACAAACCAGAAACGTTAGGGGACTTGGAAGCCAACATTCGTGGCGTTATTGCCGATATACGGCCCCATATGCTCGAAAAAGTGGTTCAAAATTGGACCTGTAGAATTGGCTTTATTCGAGCCAGCCGCGGCGGCCACATGCCCGAAATCATATTTAAACATTAATGGCATAAAATTATCCTTCCAATAAAGCCAAATTGATGGACATTAAAACGATTTTCTTGTGTTTTATTTCAATTCGAAGCTCTATACCTCTAAAAAAAACACCCTGTACATATTTAGAGCCTTAGTTTTAAATGAATAAAAAGTGGGTGGGTCAACCTGAGCTATGGCACAGTGCGACACATTTTGAGAGGCGGTGAACTTTATAGTACAAATTTTATTCTTTTTGTAAATTTAAAATATATTTTCACCACTATGGTGACAACCTTCGTTTATAAGCGTTTGGGAGTTTCATATTCAGGTCGGACTATTACGTTACATAATTTTGGAAGTGTCCAAAAAGTGTGTTCTGTGATGGACTTTTTTTCAACGTGTAGTGCATAATTTCTAAGCTCTAGAATTAAAGTATTAAATTAAATTGAAAAAATGTTCACGATCTGCAATCTATGTTCACATAAAAACTAAAATTTAACATTAAAAATGGCTTCAACCGTTTACTTTCACAATAGATAACATTAATTCATTGGTGGGATACGAGATTCAAAAAGTTCCAAGTAACTGACATAGGATTCAAAAAAACCAACCACACTCTAATTTACACTGTGGACAAAAATATGATCTAAAATTTGGAGGAAAATCGATTGATGTCAATTCAGAGTAATTTGAGATCGCTGAGCTCGAATCTGCCATCAGATTTTAGCCTACATGTTAGCGTTTCGAGATAGCGGTACATTTACCGGTAATTGACACGGTTGCAAGCGCTTTTCAACGAACTTTTTATTTCAAGTCTGAGTCAATGTCTTAAAAAAGGTTGTTTCTCAGGAATTTTTACAATTTACACTGATTCCTATACAGCATTTTATTCAAATTTTGTCTGAAAAAGTTAACATAAGAGACACTTAAGTTTATAAAAAACATAGGAATTAAAAATAATGTAAAGAGCTGACTTATTTTTGCATTTCATTTTCTTGCTACACAGATGAGTCTTAGGAAGTTTTGTTGTTTGAGGACCCCCCTTCATTTTTTATAAGTAATATTTGTGACAAAAATCGTATGAAGTAATTATTAGTCAGTTGTCCAGTATTTACATTTTTTCAGAAAATTTGACTAAAATGCCCTACTATGGGAGTTAAGGAGTGGTACTGGAAGGATAGTAAAAATAAAAAAAAATGTTTTCTCCGTGATCCTTATAGAATATTTGATGTCACCACATTTTCAGAGCTGTAGTGCCGGAAATTACCTTTCAATGCAGGCACATGTGTTGAAATAGTCATGGTTCGCTCCTATCAATCCTCCATATTTTGGCATGAAAAAAAACGAAATTTGGCGGCAATGTTTATCATCAGAAATATTTTTTAGAGAAATCTTTAAACATTGGTCCAGTAAATTGTCATCAGCTGAAATTGTTATGGCTTTTTGACATGAGTACACTTTGACAATACCAACAACAAAGTTTTAGATTTATTCTTTGTTTACTTGTATTGGATTAAAATGTCATTTAACATATTTAAATTAAATTAAAAAATCAAAATTCATGAGTTGCACACGCTACAAATACGCATTTTAAATTGTTTAAATAACAGCAACCAGAACACAACAATAGTGAGAACATCAACATCAATAATGATTACATTATCCTGTCTGTACATCCTGCATTGCATTAAATTGCATTGTTTCTGTTTTCAGTTTCATTTTAACTCATTAAAACGCATTGATATACGGCGGCGATACAAAATGTATGGGCACGCGTGAATATCTGCAAAATTCGAATTGACTGCATTTCGCATTCGCACTTCCGCTTGTCGTTCGTATCCGCATTAAATGCGCAGTTTATTGCACTAATAATGATTTCAATATTTAATAACAAAACCACTGACAATAAAAATAACAGCAACTGCACAGCCAGTAAAAAAAGGACATTTCACTAAAAGTCAAAAAAATATCTGGCGCAATTGCACGTAAAATTGCTGTCTCTCTTTTTAACTGCTTACTTCTCTATCTCTCTACAAGTGGGAAGGGTTTTTTTTTGTTAAATTTGTCCAACTTAATCAATTAAAATTAATGCTTTATACTAATAGTCCGAAAATCGACTGTAGAAATGAGGATTTTATTGAATCAAAGGGTGCAACTTTCAGGAAATTAATAGCATGAGTTGTTTCTACAAATATCTGCCCCATGAAAGCTACTTAAGGTCAAAGGTCACAAAATAACAGGTTTTTTTTTGTTAATACATCGCTTCTTTTTGGTTGAATACAATTTTATATATATACTAGCTATCCTGGCAGACGTTGTTCTGCCCTTTCTGGTAAATGGCGCGAAGTTGTATGAACTCTTGCTATGGAATGTAAAAGCGAATCAGCCCATTATTCTGTCCCTACTCTTTTACATACATATAGTATAGTATAGCAGACGTTGTTCTGGCCTTACTGCTAGGTGATGCGATGAGTTTAATTTTTTATAGTTTTTGACTTTTACATAATTATCAAGTCTCAATCATCTGCATCAAATAATTGCTAATATATACAAAATGTTGTTTTATTCGCATAATAAAGTTGTGTCACCACCCATTTTTTCATTGAAACTTCTTTTTGTCCGTACTTCTATATGCGTATCTAGTCACATTCATCTGCATCACAAATTTTGGTATTTTCTTATCTGGAAGGCGTGCTACTGCCCATTTTTTTTGTTTGAAACTTACTGTTGCCCATACCTTTAATGTATATACGATTTATTTTGAACCAAAAGCGACTAATAGTCGTGTATTTGGAAACAAACTGAACATCCTTAGAAATACACCGCCCAAATATGTAGTACATAAAACGACTAACAGCACTTTGGCGACCAGTTGTCGTTAAAATGCGACCTATGATATTTTTGACGACCAAACGTGGTTAAGAAACGACCAAATATTTTCTATTAGCCATAGGGTACTTAATTATTTTTTTTGTCATTTTCTAAAATCTTTTCCACTTTGACTCAATAAAATATTAAGGAATACTTCAGCCTTTGTCTAAGCGTCTAAAAAAAATAAATATGTCCAGAAATAACGGGTGTTTTTTTTAGAGGTTTGTTTTTCGAATAGAGATAAAACTGGCATTATATGGTCAAATCTGGCAACTCTAATGTCATTTATATTCAGTTTGGTTTGCCATTTCATCATGAACAGGTTGACAAAAGAACAACGCTTGCAAATCGTGCAAATTTATTTCGAAAATAATGGTTCAGTTCGCGAAGTTTACCGCAAGCTCCGTCCATTTTATGGTCGACATAATCGTCCATCAGAGCAATTAATTCGGTTAACCATGGGTCGTTTTCGCACTACGTTTACTCTATGTGATAATACGCATCCGCAGAGACGTCGAACAGTGCGCACCGAAGAAACAATTGCCGCTGTAGAGCAAAATGTTGAAGAGGACCCGAATGAATCGGTTCGCCACCGTGCACAGCAATTGGAGCTTTGTCCATCAACTTTATGGAAGATTTTGCGCAAAGATCTTGGCTTGCGACCTTACAAGATCCAGCTTGTGCAAGAATTAAAGCCGCGAGACCATGCAATGCGTCGTGATTTTGGTGTATGGGCCGAAAATGAGATTGATCTCGATGCTGATTTTCATCGCAAAATTTTGTTCAGTGATGAAGCACATTTTTGGTTGAATGGCTATGTCAACAAGCAAAATTGCCGCATTTGGAGTGAAGAGAATCGACATGAGACCCTTGAGACGCCATTACATCCACAAAAACTGACTGTTTGGTGTGCTCTATGGGCTGGTGGAGTCATTGGGCCATACTTCTTCCGAAATAATGCTGGAGAGTCAGTTACCGTTAATGGAGATCGGTATAGAGCCATGATAACCGAATTGGATGGAATGAATGTGGATGAGTTGTGGTTCCAACAAGACGGCGCTACATGCCACACAGCGCACGTCACAATTAATTTATTGAAGGAAACATTCGATGAGCACATAATTTCGCGGAATGGACCTGTCAATTGGCCACCAAGATCGTGTGATTTGACACCATTGGATTATTTTCTTTGGGGATATGTGAAGTCGCTCGTCTACGCCAACAAACCAGAAACGTTAGGGAACTTGGAAGCCAACATTCGTGGCGTTATTGCCGACATACGGCCCCATATGCTCGAAAAAGTGGTTCAAAATTGGACCTGTAGAATTGGCTTTATTCGAGCCAGCCGCGGCGGCCACATGCCCGAAATCATATTTAAACATTAATGGCTTAAAATTATCCTTCCAATAAAGCCAAATTGATGGACATTAAAACGATTTTCTTGTGTTTTATTTCAATTCGAAGCTCTATACCTCTAAAAAAAAACACCCTGTAGTAGTATGGCTGTACGCCATACGGTCGCTAAGGTCGTTTCAAGTTTGCTTTTAGTTGCACACGATAAAATGAATAGCCTCTAGATTATATATATATAATATATTATATATGCTATAACTGAAATCAACTAGCCGTACGCCGACGTCTTTGCTTGGTCTTAAAATTAAGTAAATCCGACTGCTCCGACTGAAATTGTACCAAGTTCTTACTAAATCCGACCGAAAAATCCATTTAAAGTCGGACTGTGCTGCTTGGGTAGCATAAGGGAAAGTTATGAAGACAAAAATCTAGCTTACAAAACAGTAATGTCTTTAAAATAGCTTTATATCATGATTAATAAGATAATTTGCCTTTGTAGCGAAATCCAATCTTATAATATCTTGCTAGAACAAGATATAAAATCATGCCTCTTATGTCTTAATAATGTCACCCTCGGTGAGCTCGCCGATATTTACATGTAGCACTTGCAACTTCGTTCGGACCGCCAAAAAAGCGGACAACGAAGCGCTCGTCAAGAAATGTGTGATATCAAAGAGATTACAAGGTCAATTGCATTAAGATGTAGAAGTTTTTGTTTTGTTTACTGCTGTGATTCTTAACAGATCAACGCAAGAAACATTACATAGTAGGCTTGTAGAACTACTATACTTCGGCTAACAAAGCTTACTGATGATATGACGTAGCAGTCATTGAAACTAGTATAAGCAGCTCGTTGCCCATTTTAATGCATTTTGCGCTTGTAATTTTTTTGTTGTTTTTTGCACTAAAAGTACTGAACAAGAAGCTCTGTACAAAAATATTGAGATAAAATTTTACTTTACATTACTTGCTGAGGTACCAGTGCAGTAAAGAACCATTATCAGAGTAAAAATATTTTTCGTCGTTTCGAAGTTGTTGATCGTAATGTGAAGTGGGCTCAGTTCAGCCTGTGCGAAATAATAGGGACGCGAACATAAAGTAAGTTATATTTTTGAAGCTTTGTCGTTTTTAAACATTTATAAATTATAAATGCATTGCATATGAGATAATCTAAAGTTATAATTTGAAAAAATAACCAAATAATGTAATTTAGTGATTCAGAATAGGACAGTATTGCAGCGTCCAGCTTCGTAGAGACATTAAAGACCTTCACGATAACGAATTTTCATAGCGAGAAATAGCCAGAACGTTGAATTGCTCCAAGAGAATGGTAGAAAATGCAATAAAATATACACCACAGAAGGAAACGCCTGGACCAAAGTCAAAAATACCGCCAATTCTAGAGTGGACTATGTTGAGATTTGTGAGACAGAGCCCCTTTGCACTTTCAAATTAAGTAAAAAAGAGCTTTCCATGGATGCCAGCACTTCGACTATTCGGAAAAGGCTAATTTATAACCATTTAAAAGCAAAGAGATCCAGAAAAGTAATTTCCCTATCCAAACAGGACGTCAGTAAAAGGTTACTTTTCGCTGAGAAGCATGACATTTGGCCAGTGCAGAAATGGTGCAATATCCTGGGGTCGGATGAGACCAAATTTCACTTTGACTGTGGTACTCAACGTGAGCGGGTAAAAATTATTATATTTGATTTCATGCAACTATATTAAAAATTTTAAAAATGGACAACTTTCAAAAATTGGCATAAATTGAAAAACTTAACTTTTTCAACTTTTTTTTGAAATTTTTCGATTTTTAAAATTTTTAAATATATCTTAAGTTTTTGAAATTTTCAAAGAAGTAGAAAACTTAAAAAAATTTAAAAACTTTTAAAAATTGAAAAAAGCTGAAGATTTCGAAACTTTAAAAATGTTATAAAAATTGCAAAAAAACATTGAGAAATTAACAAAAGTATCAATGGAATATCCAAATTTTATTTTTAAGTTTCATAAATCTTTACTTAAATGCTTGTCAAATCAAATAGGGTGCAAAAACATGAATGAAATTGTAAGGGATGGTACTCCTATATGTTCTGAACATTTTGAGCATAAAATAACTGAAATCGATTTTGGAGTATTTGAGAAATTGATGTTTTCCTGAAACGTAAATTTTTTTTTTCTTTATATAACGCTTAGGCGTTAATTTTTCCAGACTTGCAGTTTTTTTGTCATCTACTAGTACACAGCTACCTGAAAATAATATGAAAGCGGATTTAAATTGTGTTTGTTTGTTTATATTCATCAATAAATTTTTTGTGTTATTTACGTGCGGTTCTGAACAGAGTTAGGAAATTAATTTTTTTAATCACTCAAAAATTTTTCAGCCAATTTAAAAAACGTCAGGGAAAAAATATGCAAATTATAGATGGAACGACCCGGGTATATTAGGGTTTTTTTTATAATAACTTGTAGATTATTTAATGCTTTCATCATAGATATTAGCGGCACGATCTCATGTCAAAATCTATGTTTAGTGTTCTATTAAGACTTTAAAATAACATTAACAATAACTAATGCCAATCTTTCTTTTATTTGCAGGTAAGTTCATAACTATTTGAGTAAGCTGAGGACTATAAATATGTAAGGCAACGCTTTTTCGGAATTAAAGTATGATGATTAGAAAAAACTTTTTTAAGTGGAAAAGTTGAACAAATGCACTTTCTCTGAGTTGGGCTGTAGCGCGCTATACACATATTTGTGCAATGGTTGCTGTAATAAAGAAAATTTTCTTTTTGTGTGCCTGTACAATTTGCTGACTAATTTTTTTTTTTTTGCTAAAAGTTCGTTTGTTACTCATATTGCGTTCAAAATGGCTAGCTTAGAGTGTAAAGCTGCTAAATCCGTTTTGCACTTTGAGTCGACGATTTCGTAAATTAAAACTTTTTCCGCTCCTTCGCATGGTTACTTATAAATATAAAGCATAATTTCAAAAAATTTAATTTTTTACCGAATGAAATTCAAGCCGAATAAGTGGCATCTACTGAATATTTGTCCAAAATCATTTTATTTTTGTTATTTTTTTTTTCGATGCCCCTTACATTTGAGTGGGTGATTTTCGGTTTTTTGTCGTAATTTTGATTGTAAACGTTGAATTTTAATCGTATTTCTGAAGATTCTGCTGAGTTCTCATGAAAATCTTTCAACAAACAACACAACAAGCAAGAATTTATTATTGAGTTTGTTTGTTGTTGTTTTTTTTCTTTTTGTTATTTCGTTTCTGATTTAAATCAGATTAATGAAATTCTACAGAAATTTACTCGTATTTCGTTGCATCGTTAATTTTAGTTCATTTGGCTTAGCTCAGCAGCAGCAGCTACCTGATGCATCCGTTAGATACGCTATGGTGCAGCCAGAGTAACCTGTAAAGGCAAGCGGGCAAACACAGATGCAACTAACAAACAACAGTAATCTTGCATTGCGCTTATTCTGATTACACCCTTACGTTGTCCGCTACCTATTTTGAATATGACAAGAATTCGATTCCAATTTTAAAGAAATATGATTTCAGTGCTGTCGTTTATATTTGATTTGACACATTTGTTAGTGATTTTCTAGCCAACCAGGATCGACCTTACGAGTCTGTGCCTACGGTCAAGCATTTCGCTTTAACAGCGCCCTCAGACGATACGACTTTGACAGGTCGTATAAAAAGTCATAACGTCTGAGGGCAAATTTGAATAGTTTGCCCTCAGACGTTACGACAAGGGCAAGTTTGAATAGTTTGAAGCTAACTCAACTATACTAAAAAAAGCTCCCACTTTCTATTAAACCAAACTTTTCTTATATAATTTTTAATTGTAAGAATAAATATGTAATAAAAAAGGTCAGTCAGATCTAGTTTTGGATATATAGTCATCGGAAGTTGCGCATATAGCTTATGAAAAAATCAATACAAGTTTAAGCCCCCAAAATTGATATCCATATTATGAGTGTTGTATGAAAGATAATTTAATAAGTTTCAATAATGGTTCATAATTATTTCAAATTAAATAATTTTTCTGAAATTTTGACATAAACAATCGGTAAAAAATTCAGAAAACCGTCATATCGTGAAATCTATGGATTAGATTTCTAAGTGACAAATGTCAATATTGCCACTTCTATCAATCTAGGAGTTGGCTATATGTTAATCCCAAAACTAGATCCGACCGACACTTCTTTTATTATTCATTTTTTTTAAGCCCTTTATTAGCCCTTAAAAAATATTTGTAATTAGAAGAGCTAAAGTAAAACTTTAAAAAGGAAAAAAACTTAAATTTGATTTTGTCGTTTTGCAGGAGATACCTTTTAAGTTTTAAAGTTAATTTTTAAAAATTTATGGGAAATATAGTAAAAGCAATTGATTTCAATAGAGCCTCTATTAATTAAGAAAGAAATCGTTGCAATATAAAACCTAAGCGATCTTTCCAAACGAGAATTCAACTTCCTAGAACCAATTTTCAAATAAGCTGTTTTTCCAAAATAAATATAATTTGTATTTCGTCATATGTCCATATATCATATGTCATATGACCCCCTCTCCCCTTGGTGAGATTTGGTGACGGAACCCCCTCTCCCTTCCGTGGAACTTTAAATGTAATCTGCTGTAATAATGCATAGTCTCTGCATTAAAAAGTTGACGTGGGATTTTTATTGTCTCCCCCTCTCCCTTTGCAAGATTTGGTGAGATTTTTCCGGAGCCCCTCCTCCCCTATTTTGACTTACGTAATTTATGGACGGCTCCTTATACAATAAACCAATTTTATAAAATGATAAAGAAATTTATGACTGACGTTAACACGTGATTTCATTTGAACTTTAGCGAAGTTACTTTATTGTTGTCGATTGAAAAATTATCAGAAATAGTTTGGTACTACTGCAATGCACACCAATGTTTAATAACTCTATAACTAGGATTTTTATTTATTTCACCTCTCTAGCTCAAAATTAACCTCTACAAGAAGAACATTTCCTGACAAAATTCGCTTAAGTCGAAGTCCTCCATAAGCTAAAAACTCTATAACTCGAATTTTTTGGCGTATCTCTTCAAGTTCGACGTTCCCTTTACTATGTTAAAATTGTGCGCAGACTGAAGTCTAATGAAAAGTCGTATGAAAAAGTCGTAGCGTATAAGCCGAACGTAGGACTCGGGCGTACTACTCTGCCGTACTAAGCGAAAAAGACGTATCTCAAAAAAAAAAAAAAAAGAAATATCCGAGATTCTTATGGCATCGGATAGCTTAAGAAATTACGCGTCTAATGAAATGCTCCAAATGTCGGCATCTGAGTTCAATCATATAAAAAATCTACTAAGAAAATTTCCTCTATCTCAATTTTACAGGTATTTCAACAAATTGACATAAACAAAACATCAATTATCTCGAAATGAATTTTTTTGAGATACGTCTTTTTCGCTTAGTACGGCAGTACTGGTAGTATGAAAAATCGTAATGTCTAACGGTTCCGTAATGATTAGAGTTACAAGCGTATCTCTTATGAATTTTCAACACAAACACAGGTTACAATTAACACAGCCGCGTTAAAGAATCTTGAGCATATCTGCATAAATATAACTTTGTCTCAGATTGTTTCGTACTCTGTGAATGCATTTATGTAAATATTTTACTTATTTGTTTTTCCTCTTTTTTCTTTCTTTTTGAAATAAAATTAAGCGATTCTCCTCCGCTGCATCTATTTTAAAAATACAACGACAACAATACAACATTTCGGCACGATGCAACAAAACAAATAATTACACATTTGACATTTCTATGGATGACAGTCGTGGCATCTTGAATGCGCCCCACGAACTCGAACTCGTCATTGACGACTAACCAACCCAAAACGACTACGAGATTCATGTTTCGTATGGCGGCATTCGTGCGTCCGTCACACCAGGCAGTCGGCGGACAGACGCTAATATTTTGACGTGTTTATTGCATGTCGAAAATTTAGGTTTCGGATTTTTGTTTTGGATTCGATATTCCTTTAAATAAACAAAAGCATGCAATTACAGTGAGGGCGATATTTTTTTTTTGATAATACATACTAAAAATTTTTTTCTTAGGTAGGATTTTATTGTTGTGTTATGTTTAGTTACATTTTTGTTTTTGTTATGTTTAGTTACATTTTTGTTTTAATGCAGTTAACATTTTTTATGTCCTTAATTTCTTTTTTTTGAAATCAAATTATTGAAATATTTTGAATTAAGTTTAACAAGTAAAATAGCTCCCACTACACCAAAAATAAAAAATGTTCATTTCGCGTATTAGGCCAATTAAAAAAAAATATTCCCCAAAAATCTGGGCATTTTTGGGGCATCGGGACGGGCTTTGGCAAGGCAATTCTGGTTGGTTGGACGAATAAAGTAATTTTCTTAAGCTTAGTTTTGTCTTTCATTAAAGTCATATTCTTTTTTGAATAAACTAATGATTTATATTAATAATTTTTTCTTAAACTAAACATTCTCATAGTTTAAAATTTTTTTTACTTAAATAAGGAATAGATTTTTTGTTCAAGTATAAGATGCGCCGGTGTTTTGTTCAATAATGACTTTCAATCAAAGTGGCTGAAATTTTGGTATGATGTTGGGAATGTCGTCCTGATCAAAACTCTATAAGAGCATAATAAAATTTGTGCATTAGCTTAGAGTTGTAGGGTTTAAAATGTTAATAATCCCATACAAATTACCAATATAAATCAACTTTTGATCATCTGAGTATAATTTTGAAACTCACCATAACGCTGACTTGTGACTATTTATCGGCTATCAGCTCTCATTCGATAGAACTAAGATCGCATAACGTTGTAGGACTAATGCGTCTAATAGAGTTCCACCTAAGTAGATTTTCCCAACTATGTTATAACAACGCCAATGCTACTAAACACTTTAGGTCTAACTTAACGAACACCATTGTGTGTATGAAGAAGATACCGAAGTCACAGATATAATTCTCATAGAAAAATTTTAATATAATAAGTATTCCATTACCTAAAGGCCTCAATTAGACCTTATGAAAAAATTTTCACAACTAAATAATCTGCAATCACTATACTGCTCTCAGAAGCGAAAAAGAAGTATTTCAAACAAATGCGTTTCGAGATAGTTGATGTTTAGCTTAAGTCAATTTGTTGTAATATCTGGAAAATTGAGACGGAGAAAATGCTCTAAGATACCTGCATTTGGAGTAGTTCATTAGACGCGTAATTTCTTAAGCTATCCTGTGCCATAAGAATCATGAATATGATTTTTTTGGAAATAGAGTAGTTTCTGGTATTGTGATATAGACTTTTTGTATTTTAAATTACACGTAACTTTTATAGCAAAGCTTCTACTTCTTTATGTATTATGATTTGTTGATGCATTGTGCAGTATATTATGACTTCGGAGCCTTATAGCGTAAGCCAATCTGAAGCTATTTTAGCAAAATGGAAAAAAGCCAAGTGACACCCCTTAATAAAATTGTCATGTAATGTGATATACAGCGTTCGGATAATGTGATATTCTATCATGAAAAGTTTAACCAGTATAAAACAGTAGGAACTAAAAATACAATAACATTACATCTTTCAATAGAATTTCCATAAAAAAGGAAAATAGGTTTAAACTGAATCAATTAGAGCTGGGAAAAATCGTTAAAAAAACATCGAAGTTTTCGATATTTTTTGGTAACAAAATCGATTATCATCTATATATACATATATACATTTTTATATAGTTCACATTTTGGCGCAAAAACCAACAGTTTTTCAGCCATCTCGGGGCAGAGCGAAGCTCTCTTTTTGAATATAATATTGCCCGGTGATGTGGATGAAGCCGGAATAAACAGATATCGCAAGGCCACTCTTCTTAACGCATCACAATTTGTATAGTTATTCCAGTATTGAATTATGTCCGTTTGCTCACTTAACAAAGGCTCTTCGAGAAAAAAATTAAAAAAGTGTCGCTTGGATCTAGTTTCGGAGATATAAACATCGAAAGTTGCGGACATAGCTTTTGGCAAAATGATTATAAGTTAGGAACCGCTGAATAGAAACTAGTAAATATGAGTGTTTAATATACGAGTACTCATGTTATTTTATTAAAACACACTTCAGCAAATAAAAAACTCACATTATTTATGACAAAGTATATCCACTAACAAATTTTAGTATTTCGCCTTTAATAATTACCTTATTTTGAGCTTAATACCCACATGAAATGTGCAGAAATAAAATTTCGACTGCACCGCTAAATCAATTTCACCACACTGAGACCAAAAACAGTGAATGCGACCGCACAAAACCTAGCAGCACGAATTTTTTTCCGTTACTGCTATTTTGACAAAAAAATTTTGTCGAGAGTTGCTTATTTAAGGAAATGTGATGCATATCTCAATACCCGACCATATCATAATACCCGAAGTTACTCTACGCCCGTTTTGCTTCTGAAGGCAGTATGTATATCTTAATCTATATAACGTAGAACTAAAATATTTTAATGTAATTAAATTCTTGTTAAGTCGAAGCTTTTATTTCATACCGTGTTTGTTTGTGTTAACTCAATATACTGCAACTGCAGCGTTGTTAAATAAATATTTCAACAACAACCAGACCTAAGTCCTACGTTCAATTATTGAATGCAACAGATACAATCGCAACAACAATTGTATTCACTTCTGTTTATTTTACATTCAATAATGATGTTGTTAAACAAAAATTAAATTTTGAGAAGCAAAACGCAAGAACACTTGGTACAATACTAACAACACTTTCTGCAATACTATCCCTATTTTAGAGAAAGTTCATATACAATATGAATTGTAGTATTATAAAGATAATAAAAGGCCATTTTTAAGTGCTGGTCAAACTAACAATAAGTAGTCAAATTGTTTTATCGACCCTGTCCACAGACAGCAAAAAAAAAAAAACAACAGAGCTCACGGAAAAGTGAAAATGAAAACGAAAACATTTTAATCGATCGAATGTCTGCTCCCCTTGAACGCGACCACAAGACGTCACACAGTGGTACGAGTTTAGTATTATCCAGGTTTTTTAACATTCATGTATTTCCACCCAAAGCCAAAGACTGAAATTATTAAAATATAGTTCGGATGAAAAGAACAAGAAAGAAACAATTCATTAAGAAAACATTATTAAGAAGAATAATTTAAAATTAAAAAAAAAATTCTGTCAATGTTTAATGTTAGCTGTCCCACTGTTGCTCAACCGAGCAAAAGTTAGACTAAAAATAATCCAAAGTAATGGATGAAAGTGTGAATATTACTTTACTACTTCACTGTATTTTAAATTTGAACATTACTTCAGGGAGCTAACCCACACGTCATAACCTATGACGTCTACTTAAGTAAAACATTTCTCTATTAAACTGCATCATTTGTTTTTTGAAATTTTGGTAATCTAAAAATTTGCGTTTTTTCTGCCAAATACCACTGTGCGTCGTGTCGCACCATAGCATGACGCGGCTATTGGCGCTTACGATCGAAGGTAGTGCATGACGTATTGAACTCTTCGAGAGTCAGTCGCTGCTTGACTGCTGGGCAACATGACTTCGACTGCCTATTTGTCTGTAGGCAGCCACCCCTAGACGTGACTGCATGATGCACGGAAGAATTGCCGACAATGGCTAAATATTTCATAGTTTACCTACAGTCATCTAAAATTGATTTGTGGCACCAAGTCAGCGCCGCTCCTGTAGAGCCGTCATCTTTCACTTTACGCCAGCAAGCATCGTGCTGCGGTAAAGTCACTGGGGTTTCGCTTGTTGCATGCGTCCATGCTGCATGCTAATTTATGGCGCGAAAAACGTAATCTGAATCGAAATTGATAAAACTGAGTACTGCACAAATGTAATGTATTTCAATATAGGGTGGTGCAAAACGTCATTTATTTCAGAGGCATGTTAACGAAGCCATTTGATTGGAAATGTGTGTCATAGCTCATTATCAAATTATCGACGATACGATAATTAATTAATTTGATAATTACTTTTCAAAATAAAATTTGATATTTTTGTGTCAAATTAAAAGTTAAAAAGAACCCAAAACGGCCACGCTTTTCTGTCCAAGCATATGTGAAATTCATATATAAAATCCAAAATTAAATAGGATGATTTCAGCAGATTCACAAAGCCGAATCAAGAAAAAAAGACCAACAGCTTACTAGGTCATAGTCCCTAAGCTTCGCAGCCGACTTTAACAATGCAATTTTGTTCTCTTTGTATTATTAACGATCGCTTTAGACTTCTAACGATTTTTTGGTGTTATCTGACGCTACACTATGTCGCTGCTATGGAGTTTGTCGATACTTTTCGAAATCATTCGATATATATTGATTTTTTCGATACTTGGCAAAATAATTTGATTTTTTTCTATACTTTTTGACGCTTTTCAGCATTCTTCCGATTATTTGATACCATTTGACACTAAGACTTTTTCGATACTATTACATTCATATATACACTTAGACTTACATATATGAACTTTTTAAATACTTATGTATATACATATGTACTCAACTCAATCTTTATCGAAACTTTTTGTCACTCTATTATATTTTTATCGACTTTTGGATATTTTCCATCTTAGATGTATTTATTACATAGGTTAGGTTAAGTTGGAGTAGCAGTCAGTTGCGAACTGACTCACTTATACGAACTGTTGGTTCATTGTGATACAGGGCACTTGATTATACCCTCTCATTGAACCAACCGGATTTCGTAATGAAACTAAACAGCTAACTTATTCTAACACGTCTAAGGTTATTCCATACTTTTATATACTATTTGATACCTTGCAACACAGCTTGATACTCTACTACATTGGAATTGAAAAGTTCCATTAATCCTTCTGAATCAGTTTCCAGATTTTTGGTAATCTAAGGAAAAACTTTTGTAAATTCACAAAAGAAAATTACCTAAAGTCTTTCAACGAGTGATATTAAAACTTTAGCAATTACCACCTGTGCTTTTTCTTACCTAAAAAAAATTACCAATATAATAATAACTCAATTTAATTTTAAATTGGAAGTAAATGTATAAGAATAAATCGCAAAAAAACAAACTAAAACAAAATGAGAAGTTATCCCAAAAACTTGGGCCATTTGATATCCTTAGAACTGGCCGCATAGCTGGTTTTTATATGTTGAAAAGCTATGAAATTTATACCTAAATTCATTATTTCAACCGTGTGCATGTCCTAACACCTTACGAAAATTTTTTGTTGGGAAATTATACTCAGAATCAAATATTCTATATCTTTAGGACATTTTTAGGCGATTTTTTTTTTCTTTGAATTCAATTTTTTGCGAAATTTTGACAAAAGTCGAGAGTTTTCAATCGTTGCTAAAATATGTTCACAAGCTAAAATTTTTCAATTTCTGTTTCTGACGGCTCAGTGATCAGTAACTTCTTATCAGATTGCTCCACTTTCGTTATGACGTTACAAGTGCGGATTTGCATTTGACTCTCGAGTACTCATCATATGGTGTTCTGGACCAACCACTGACAGAACTCTCGCTAGAGGAGGCGGCTTTGCGCTGCAATTATTAGCCCGTTAATTGCGACGTTCAATTAATAGCCGTGCGATTAATTACCAACTTGTGTTGCTTTAACCAGAGCAACCCGATAGCAGCAGCAGCAGCCTAGTCGGTAACTTGTTAAGGCAACCATTGACTGCGCCCATGCCTCATCGATCATCAGAATTGAGCAGAAGTGGCGCATGTTGTGGCAGTTTGCTCGTCTGCGAAAGCGAAAAGTAAAGGCGAGGCAGCAAACACTTAATTTTTAGCGAATTGTTGACTGGTGGTGTCGCTGCTGTTGCTGATGATGATTTTTATTGCTCCCAAGTGTTTGCTTTTTGCAACAACGAACATACTTTTATTACGCTCACCCGAGATTAAGATAAACTGCGCTCATCGTTTTTGGTTTTATTTTTCATATTATTGCATTTAATGTGAAGGGCCTAAGCGAATGTAAATCTTTTAAATTCACTAAACTTAAATATTTATTTTGGTTCAAAATTTGGCTGAAGCGATAAAAATTAAATCCTTTACACAATTAATAAAAAAAAAAAATTAAAGGAAAAGTCGTCAAAAAAAATTTGAAGTTAAAATTGCTCAAAAAATAAAATGGATTTTGGTCTCTATCATTTTACTAGAAAGTAACCTTTAAAATATTTTCTTTCATTTCTTGGTCATTTCTGCTCAACTTTTGGGAGCACGCCGAAGCTCAATGTCTTAATTTTCCCGCACCCAGCATTCCTCATATACTTATTATTTTCCAATGTTATGGACATTTTTGATGTCCATTCATATCACTAAATTTGGCCATAACTTTGATCAAGATAATGTAAGCGACATAGCACACAAAAATAAAACTAAATGGCCTTCACTCAAATTAGCTCCTGATTAAAAGTTTAAGTTAGAGATAAGAGGGATCAAAAGCTCAATATTGAACACTCTCGATTATATAACCAAATTAATGTTGAACTTGTTCATATAAACAAGGGTTATATATAACCAAGGATCTTTACGTTTAGCTAAATTCAACTTTAAGGACAATGAAGACAATTTGATATTTTTCAATAAATAAAGGCTTATGGTATATAAGTCTTGAAATAAATATAAAGTTAAAAGTCTTCTTCAGATACATAGTATGACCGTATCGTAAATCAAAATATATTACACAGGTCTACATACAGGTTTATGTAGAATACACAGGTTTCGATATGACAAGATAACTGCATAATTTCAATTTGCGATATTTTGGACAAAAAAAAAAAACAGGCAACGGTATAATTCAAATTGGGTTTCGAAGAGTAGTACACTGTTAGAAATAGGAATAAATTTTAATACAAGCGAAGTATTACAAAGATTTTTAATACAATTTTGATAAAATTTAATACTTTTGAATATATTACAAAATTTTGTAATATATTTTGTATAAAATTCTAATACAGTTCAAACACTAAAACGATGCTTTACAACATTTGGAATCAATTTGATGCTATCGCAAGTATTACATTTAGCCAACACAAATATGATACTACGTTGGCTGATGTCGTTAAAATGTTCATGCAACCCTTGTATTGAAAGGGAACCAGGTTTGAATCCCAGTGGATACGACATATTTTTTTTTTTAAATTTTAATAAAAACGAGTATTAAATTTTAATACAAATTTGTATTAAAAATGATTTTTAATATCTTGACAGTATTGAATTTTAATACAATTCTGGTGTAGTCATATATGTAAGCCCAAAAGTATTAAAATTTATTCCAAAATTTCTAACTGTGTACTTACATACGCCGGTGCAAAATTTTAATGAGAAACTTAATTCGCGGTGTAATATAGTCTTGAATATAAGAAATGGTACATTTCCGTTGTGTTTTAATTCTGATCCACTTTTCAGTGTTAAAATTACTACTGACCTCCTTCAAAATGAAATTTTTTTGATCAAAATTATAGTATTTATTGGAAATTTTAAAACGGTGAAAGTTGGATCTAATCATGTCGTATGGAGATTTATCAAAGATTAAATCGATCTGCTTTTATCTCCTCTACAACATTAATCTTAGCATACTCGTATTTTTCTACTTGTGGCTTATTTTCCGAGTTATTGAGCGAACTTGTTTTGTCAGCCTCACCACAATTCCGGCAAAAATCAATTTTTTGGTGTTCCCTTGCAGACTTGGGTGTTCTTGAAATTATTACTGCATGCATCGTCAGCACCAGTGTATTTTTGGCTGTGTACAGTGATAAAATGACGTTAATAAATAAAAAAGCCAAATCATTTTTTTAATGGCTTTGAGGAGAAAAATCACCAGATTGTGTTCTCAAAAATGCTCTAAAAGAATTGGTGTCTTGCTTTTTCTCGTATTTTTTAATTTTATTTTATACGATGTGTCCATAACTTTAGTGAATCTTATGAGAAAATATTTTTTTTTCGGCCTTGATAACTAAATGTTTGTAAGCGAGTTAATATTTTTTATATCCATTCACAAGCTTAGCTAAAATTGCAGGATTGAAACTTTACTGACCTTAAATTTCGCAGTTGCATATTTTTTTAGTTTTTTTGCACAAAACTTTGCTGAGTGGCGACAGTTTTTAACAGCTGTCGTGCATCTTGAAGTGTCACATTTTGTTGGAGTTGCAGAAAGTGGTTTCGTTCATCCTTTTCTGTAGTTCTCTAGTTCGCACTCTTTAGTAGTTGGTCAAATTGAGGTTAAGTGTTAGAAGCAGATCATTTTGGTGGCATAAGAGAAATAGAAAACTCTGAAAAAGATAATCGATGCTGCATACTCGTAATATATGAAAATTTGTTGATTTAAATCATATTTTTCTGCAACATATTTTACGAAAGAATACAAAAAAAAAAAACACAAATTTTTAACCAAAAAAAAAAAATTTTTCTTTAAGAAGGCCGGAAGTTGCTAAACATTTTATCCACGCAAAAACACTTAAGTTAGTGATTATACAAAATAAAGCCCCATACAGAATTGAAAACCAACTAATAATTTACAATAAATACAAATGTTAAGTTCACGTTCTGCTTGGGGGGTAACAGTCCAATACTCTAAAAGATATTAAAAATATCGAAATAAATATAAAGTCATGTTAAATTTCTGTAGGAATTAAAGTGTCTGTTTCCTAATCGATTTAAAAATTTTTATGAGCTGTTCTTACTACAAATTGTAGATAGTTGAATCATTTTGGCATTAAACCTTAACTTAAGCTAACAACTTTTTTAGGTCGTTAGCTGCCAGCAGCAGCATTTAAGCAATCAAACCCACAATCGACTTTGTAACTCTGACACTTAAGTGCGTCCTGTTTGGTGTCACAAGTTCATTTGTTTGTAATTTTGTTATCAAGATTCGTGATAAGCACTAACAGTAAATACATAAATACGGGCAGCAGCAATAGCATATCGCCACAAGGCATTGCTTGCACAGGTAAAAGTGGAACCAGCCCGCGCCACAACCGTCATCAATTCTTCGCGACCGAAATCTTGAAATTGGCGAAGAAACAACACTAAGGATAACGACGATATTTGTTATGCTGAATTAGTGGTGCTAAGGTACCAATCGATGCCTTGATACTTTTTTTGTTTGATACTTTTATTTATAATACGTACTTGCGGAACTCAGTAGCACAGTGATTAGAATGTTCGCATATTATGTTGGGCGCTCGCGGTTTGAAGCCGACGGTTAATAAGTGAGGAGTGATTGTGTATGTCGCTTTCCTCAACTTTTGCCGTTCGGATGGAGCATTGAATTATAAGACCCTGCCGTTCTGTAAAGATGAAACTATTTAAAAAAAGTGTTCCTATTCACTTTCCTTTAATTTTAGGCCTGCATTTGAACACCGTGTTCCTCGAATTTAGGTAAAATATTTTTGTTTTAATGTATCGACGGGTCATTTATCATCGATATTCTTAACTCTAACATATATATATGTATGTATTTTGTGTCGCTATATGTAGTAAAAAATTTTCTTAATTTACAGTCAGGGATAAAAGTTTAAATGCACCCCGCAAACTACACTTTTGAATAGATCTATCAACATATATGCTATCAACAAAAATGTAGCTATGCAATTTATTAATAGTCCAATAGTAAATATAATCGAAAACAAAAAAAATTTCAGCTTATTACATAGATAACAGTAAATTCATCAAAAATTGGAAAAATACAAGGGACAAAAGCTTAAATACAATAAAAAAATTATATGGGGAGTATCCGTTACCTCTAAGGCCCAATTTATCAACAAAAGGCTTCGAATTTTATTCTTCCATACTCTTAAGAAAGTGTGTGTCCATTATATCATCGATAAAAACTAAATGTCCAATCGCGCCTCAAATTATCACATTGCCGTTACCATGCAAATTTGGTATTCAATTTTATTGTTTGAAGTGCTATGATGGTCTTGCGCCGGTAGGAGCAGCTTGTGTAGGACATTTAGTTTTTATCGATGGTTAATACCGCAAACCTTCAGAAGAAAAAATCTGAAATAAATAATTTAATTGAAGCAAAAAAGAAAAGAGTGCCAACCCAGAACGTTCCGCCAAAAGAACAGCAAGAATATTGGCCTATTTGGGCAGAACACAGAATCCGGAACTTCCTTGATCTTTCTGGTATACACAGACATTTCAAGTAGGTTTTCAATAATTTATAATACAATCTATTGAAAAATATGAACTTGCGCCGTAACCCAGTGTGCCAAACGGATCCGTTTCGAATTCGAAACGGACTCGCTTCTGTGTATATTTTATCCGAAACGTATTTGTCTTCAACTCTTTTTCGTAGGAAATTCGTCTCGAAAAAGCGGAAGTATAGCCCGCTATGTCGGATCTGTCTCGAACTCGGAACGGACTTCATATACGGATCCGTTCAGGATTCGTTTTTGTAAATAAAACGGCTCCATTCCGGATTGTAACTTATTCTGTAATAAAACTTATAAGAGAATATTGGAGGCAGGCTTACATGGTAAAAATATTAATTCAAAATATCAAATACACGATTACAATGTTGGTGAGTTCAAGGACGATTCCTACTTATTACTTCAAAAAAATCATAAATATTTTTCATTGAAACATCCAAATAATTTTGACTGCTATAACTAATGACAAATCGTACAAAATAAACGCAAAAAAAAAGTTTCTGGAAAACATCGTGTATACGATATCCATAGTCACACATAACTTGTTCACTCATCAGAATTATTTACAAATTCTGACAATTAATTATATTCGGTTTGAAGACGAGCTTCAGGAGCACGTGGCTAATGATATTACATAGCTATTTAAACTAAAAATAAGTACATTACTGTATTTCGTATCCCTGATACATTGAAAATAAAATAAAAGTTTTGATGACAACTTCAAACTGTCTTTTAAGTGGCGCTTTTTTGAAAAATTTCCCAGCTTAAACTGGAAATAAAACGGATTATAATCCGTATTATTTAAAAAGAACAGTCTGTCTCGAATCCGTTTTATTTAAAAAAATGAATCCGTATATGAAGTCCGTTCGGCGCTGACGAATTCGTTTCGAACCCGTTATGGATCCGTATTTGTGCATTTTGGGAAAGGGTTAATAAACTGCATGCATACATTTTTGTTGATATGCTTTGTTTTATTCGAAAGTGAAGTTTGAGGGATGTATTTAAACTTTTGTACCTGACTGTATGTCCCAAACGACAACAATCCCTATGAGCACAACCAGGTGTTGTTGTTCGTTCTTTGAGATACTGTGTGGTTTGCAGTTTATATTAAACAATTTAAAGCTTCAATTGGCATCCATAGGTAGATTCTACTTTTAACCAATATCGAAAATAAATGGAATTGAATATATTCATATATGCATCACAAAGTTTTTGTTTACCTTCTCTTTGAAATGCGCCATTATCCTTTTTTTTTCTTCTTCAATTTTTACTATATCCGAAATTCATGCAAAACAACTATACGACATTCTGGCTTTGATTCGTCAGACGTTAGAGGCCAAATTTACCGCCCGCTGTGAACTGTTGCTGACTTGATCTCGGGTTTACAAAATCGTATTCGACGCTGTTAAATGGGCGAAACCGATGACTGCATAAATATTTCTGTACTTAAAAAAAAAAAAAAATGGAAAAAATCGTCCTTTTCTTAAAATTTACTCGTTAATCTCCTGCATCCCGTTTTTACGAGTATTTTCTTTTTGTTATTGTAACTTAATATGTCGTATTTCATAGATGCATATAAATATTTAGACATTTTGAATTGTTGTCTTTAATGTGTCCTGGAGTTTCCCGTCTACTTTTTATTATCTCTTGCTTGCCTTGTACTGGTTTTGATTTTCGTTAATTTTTGACCTGCGTACAATTATTCTTTCGAAATAAGGACCATCACAACAAATCCAGGATGTAAGCATGTTTTTCTTTTTATTTAATTTTGTTTTTCGTCCTTCAGCCTTTGCTCGTGTCTCAATCTATTTGGAATAAAGTAGTCGAAATTGAATTAAGCTATAATCACATTCCAGCGATAAAAACAACAATAAAGGCAACAACAGTAAAACACTTCCGTAAGGACGAAAAAAGCAACATTAAGGTGTCTTTTCTTATTCTTGAAGTTAGGTTCTTTCTTTTCATACAACTTGTGTTATTTTGTATTACTTACACAGTGAAGAATTTCATTTAATTCGCAGGTACGAGCAAATTATAGTTCAGTAATGTATTTTGGCCGTTATCGTCTCTCGTAAATCATTTACAACCAGGACCACCATGGAAAAATCTTGATTCAATACAAAGTTTCTTTAAAAAGTGCCTTAATCTTCCACTTTTTAGTAGCCCAAATGAGTGCTAGTTTTTCAATGCCACATCTTCTTGCATAAAATTTTTTTGTTTAACTCATGGGTTTCTGAAAATCAATTATGTCCTTGTCTCTGTGTATTTACCCATATTTCCATGTCTAACGTTTTAAATCATAATATGCTTTTTTTTTAAGTTTCGTTTCATTATTGAAGAAAACTTTCCTTATACTTATAATATGACAGCTTTTGCTGAGAGGTGTCACAGATTGTTCATTGGGTCGTTGCTTGTGTCACTAGCTGATTTTGTTCCTAGTATCAATACATTCTCATGGAAGCTTTTAAATTAAACTTTAAGGCTTTTACCTCTGTTAGACTTATCGCGCCCTCTCATCCAAATGTATCCATTTTCCGTCCAGACGGTGACTTGTTTCATAGTGTTACTGAGTTTTACCCTTCCTTTCGATAAATTTCTTGATAAAAGCTAGAATGTTCGGAAAGTATGTACGTGTGTTACTTAGTATTCTTGTATAGAGTGTTTTAAATACTCCTTTCCCTCTTTCACGTCAGACGGGACTACAACCTAAGCATCTTGTTAAATGTTCCTTTAGAGTACCATAATCTCACATTGTGTGTACTTTTTGTTATAGTTAAGACTCGTGTTCAGCTATGAATCTACGCCGCCCAGTTTAGTTCTATAGTTTTCAGTTTAACGTGTTAGCTCCACTGGCACGACATCTCAACGTTGTTTTGATGATTGCATGCGTGTAAAAGTGGGACTATCAGTGGGTGTTCCAGCCAAAGCTGGGGTTTCTGGTGGTGTGTCTTCTGTGTTGTCCGCATCCACATTTATCGCACATCTCGTTGCCCTCTTTAATGACTACGACAAACATCACATCCTTGTTCGTTGTTTGTCGTCGTTCGTCAGGAAATCAAAAAGGATGCTTCAATGTTTGCTGATGGTCCTCTGCGCTTGTTTTGCTCCCATAGGAATTAGAATTAGAAGCAGTTTTTCCTTCTTCAACTTTGTCCCAACGCATAATTTAAATTGAGTTAGACAAAGGTTACTTGGCATAATGTTTCCGCCAGGATGTGTGTGTGTGTTTACCTGTTTTCCACTACAGCCCCTAAAAGTACACACATCGATACACACACACACACACATATTGGTGTCGTGTGGTTTGATGTTTTTGTTTGTCTTTGCCACTTTCAGTGATTTTGAACTTTTTCTTGTATGTTTCAGTGCAACCTACTCTCTTTTTATTTATTTTATTTTTATTGCCTTTGAAATAATTTTGCAATTTAATTTTTAGGCGCATTAAAGTGAAATAATTGACATTCTTTTGAAAAGCAAAATAAATAAATAAAATTCAACCTTCTTCGATAGTGATGTTGGTTGTTGCCGTTCGTTGATGTTTCTCAATTAGATTTTGTGTTTTATAGTTCCTGGGATTTCTAAAGAAGATTTGATTAGGCCTGATTAGATTTGAGGTCGATTTATGTATATTTATAAATTTGAGAAAAAAAAAAAATCATAAGGAAGGTAGTAGCAGTTAGCGATTCCTTCAAAGGGAGGTGCCAACCAATATACACATTTGGGTAGTTTTTCGACAGTTCCTTATTGACTGTTGAAGTGAAGTAATAAAGTCGGACGAGTAGTTTTAAAGTGTTTACAAGTCCCTAAAGTCAAATACTTGACCACGAGTTTGTTAAGAATATATTGATACTGATTTGTGCAAGTATTTCGACAAACAATTTTGTAAATCATGATAAATTGAAGTATGTGATGTTATGTCGTGAAGCATTCTACCCTGATTCATTTTAGAAAAAATGCATTGTAAGCATAACATACATTATAACATCAAGCGCAAGTTTTATTCTTCGCTTATTGTCTGCCTTTTTGCAAATTTTATATTGAAATTAATTAAAAGTTTTCTGTCAAAGATTGGCCATGAAATATTATTTAAGTAGTTTGGTATGTAGGAATGTTTTTAGTTTTCTTATTTCCTTTTTACTTCATTAGGGAGCATAGGACTTCAACTTAACATTCCCATCTTATACGCAGTGCCGGCTTTAGCGGTGGGCGACCGGGGCGCCTGGCACTACAGGGCGCCGCGCGCGCCAGCTCAACTCAGCGTATTAACTTTTATAGATTTATCTCGTAGGAGTGAGTATGAGTATTCTATGTCTACGGGTAACAAACACGACCTGTCATTTTGTCTCTTATCGTATCTCTCACTAATGCGTTAAACAGAACTAAGACGTGGTCGGGAACGTCAACGTCAACGATTACTCGCTGTCAAAAATTATATTTATAATTTATACTTAATTATTATTATAACTCAGTTGATCATATGAAATTGATCCGTCGATTTAGATTTAATTCTATTTTTCAACGCTTCAAACGTAGACCGGGTGAAAAGGCTACTGATGAACCAATTAGTTATCCTTTTGAAGCCGAGTTTTTTAATAAGCTTTTGGACACCGTGATTATATTTATGGAGGAAAGATTTCAACAGATGTAAGACTTTTCTATCACATGGAATATCTTGTTTAACATAAAAAAAAATCAAAATAAGGAAGAACCAATGCGACATTGTTCTTTACTGCAAGAAAAGTTAACAGTCAATTTTAAATCTGATATTGATGGAGATTTGTTGTGCGATGAAATTTTAGGTTTGCAACACTATCTCGAAGACAATCAAGCAACTCCTATCGAAAAATTAAACTTTATCGAAAAACATAATCTTCTAGAGTTATATCCCAACATTTGGATATCACTGCGTATTCTGTTAACAATACCAGCGACTGTTGCAAATGGCGAACGAAGTTTTTCTAAACTAAAATTGCTAAAAACTTATTTGCGGTCTACAATGTATCAAACAAGATTAACTAGTTTGGCCGCGCTATCTATTAAAGTCGAGTTGCAGAAAATATAGATTTTGCCAGTCTTATCAGAGAATATGCTGACAAAAAATCTAGAAAAATAAGATGTTAATTTTTTTTTATGGTTCGTGACACGCAACTGACAGACAATATAGATAGATAAGGTGCACTGATTAGAGAATTAATGGTTAAAATATGTTGTCTATATAAATAAAATGATAGCCGTTTTCGATGAACGGAGTTCACGCAAAATCTACTGAATCAATTTCGATCAAATTTTTTTAGTTATCTTTCTTAGGCGCTTGGTCTTAACATAGAATTAAAGTTATCACGATATTCCTCTTAAATATCAAAATATTAAAGTTTTAAAATTGCTAAAAAAAAGGAATTTCACACATAGAAAGAAGCATGTAAGCATAACAAATCGTTTAATGGCAAGTTAGTGGGTTAGTAAGGGTGTGTGCGTTTTATTTTTATATGGCAATGCAATGGAAGACAAAAAGCGGAACTTTACTCTCGCTCTTGCTCTCATTCGCAATTTGTCAACACAACAACGCGGAGTTTTTGAACAATGAAGAATGAAAAAAAATTACAGTAGGTTCACACATAGAAATCACACATTCTGTCCTACATGGCTTGACAACATGTGTGACTGTCAATCAAACATGATGGCATGCTCGTCCATCATCGTCCACCTAAAAGGGCGCCAAAGACATGACTCACCCTGGGCGCCTAGATGGCTAAAGCCGGCCCTGCTTATACGATTCATTGCTGAAACTTAGACATTTTCCCAAGTTAGGTCGCATTTCTCTAATTCACAGGTCCAAATGTTTTTGGGCGGCCACGACCTCTGCTTCCTTGGAATTTCCAATCTAGAGACATTCTGGTAATGTTTTCTGATAGTGTGGCCGATCCATTTCCACTTTCATCTCCATATTTGGTTTGGCTATTTAGGTCAAACCTCTATGAAGAGTTCAATGTTTCGACCTTGTAAAAAGTTTGCATTTTTTACCTACCTCGATTCGAAGGTACCCAAAACTAGGTTTTTCCATATAACTCTCAAGCTGACGTTCATATCAAAGGAATAAAATGAAAAAGACAATATTCCTACATTTGTTGCTGACACACTATTTTTGAAAGTCTGATGTATACACAATTTCACTTTTCAATGTTCCCTCAACATCTACGGTGTAATCGAACAATTACATGCTCTGACCATGAACAATGACTGCCAAACTTCAGATAAAGTGATTTTTTAATCTAATTTTGTATTTTCTGAATCTTTTGTGATTATTCATGGTCAAAGTTATTTCTTAATTATAATAGATAATTTTATTCAAGAACAATCACAGTAAATTTAGAAAGGGCAAAAAAGTAAAAACAAAATATTTTTTTCTGAAGCTTGATTTACATAAATATATACATTTATTTTAACTTATCTCATTTGAAACATTGAATTCTGTCTATAACTTAACTTTAAAGGAACCAAAAGTGAAAAAATGCCAAGAAAAGGTGCTCCAAAATCATCAATTTCAACTTCAATTTCATTCACAGTTTGTGTAAAACAACAAAATTCGTAAATTCATTCAATTTTGAAGCTTTCAGACTGCCGAATGCGCGAAATTAGTTCTACAAAGTTGCATATTCGAAATCCATTTGACCTTCCCAAAAATCTAACGTTTAGGAAATAACGGACATCCTAATATGCCTATGTGTCATAATTTGCGTTGAGGGTAATCTTTTCTAAGCAGCATTCTGCATTATTTGGCTAATCAGGCGTCTCCAAAATAACTAGATCTTGTCTCAAACAAAACTGGAAACAACTCCGTACACACCCGAACAAAAATGGATTTTTTTATAACAAATAGCTCAGCAAACATTTCGTCCGTGTTTTTTTAAGTTGCAGACGTCAAAAAAATCTATAATGACTAAATTAAATAAAACTCAATATCTATGCGTAATTGAAAGTTAATTTTAAATCCTAATTATAAAAAGACTTTCTTTATTTAGAGGCATATTATTAATGAAAATTTTAAGATTTTAGATTTCATACACAATGTGGTTTCCTCCTTAGCTTAAAGTATCTATTTAAAATTTAATTTTCCAATAAAATAATACACTTTCAATTTGCCTGCATCTACACACACGTACAATCTAATTTAGATCTAAAATAACTAAATATGTACACGAATTAATTTTGCCTTTGCCTCCCTCTCCGTGTCGTTTCCCCTGTCATTTGCCAAATATCTCAAATGTCTACAAAAACAAAATTTTCGTGCTTTTGTGCGTTCTTGCCTTATTTACCTATCGACTCTTGTTCCTTTTGTGAGCTGCCATTTCTAATTTTCATTGCAGAAATTAAGTCATAATCAAATTGACACACTGCCACTGTATCGTTCTGGGCTTGGATATGAGTTCGGGACGTTCGAAGGCGCACAATAAATGTTTAATTGAGTTGCGTCCCCGTCTTCCGGCATTGAAATCAAAAATCACTTTTAACGCCTTTAAGAGGCTTTCGTTTGCCAAGGGCAAACAGACGCATTTGGCGGCAGCACAAAATCGTGACAGGCGAGAAACCAACCACCACCATCATCCTTTTAAAGCGATGTGACACAACCACACAATCAGATATAGTTGCACACGCAAACACACGGAACTTCCCCTTTTATTTTACTGGGATTTATTGCAATTACAGCAGCACTTTGCGACGATCTTCTCAAGTCTCCTGCCCTGCCGCCGTTTGTATATCGACATTACCATATGGCATAGTCCTGAATAGACAATCGGCTCGTTCTTGTCATCAAAATCGTAGTCCTTGTTAGTCATTCGCTTGTTTTCATCCTTTTTTTATTTTTGACATTGTGTTCATATTTCTGGCAGATCGTATCTTATAATTTATTCATAGGGTAAATTACCCCAATTCATTTGTTGCTTAACTTTAAATTGAATTTTGAAATTTTCATATTCACTGTTGCTCGTTCTATCTGCTACTGCGCCATTCCACTGCGTACTTCCTTTTTATGTCCTCTTTTTTATTTCGCTATAATTTATTATAATTTTTGTTGTATGAGCATTTGAAATTTAAGTTTTTTGTTAAAGTTGATGATGTTGTTGTTTCTGGTGAATGGTGTAAATCAGTAAATCATGTGTCGCATTGTCGTTAATGTCGTATGTGTGCCAAGTAAATCACACAGCGGATGACGACCTAAAGAGTTGCTTAAAATATTCCATATGTCATAAAAAATGGCAGCTGCATGAATTACAGGACTGTGTTGTTAGTCGACACTGCAAAGGATGTCAAGGATTTTGTAAGGCGTTGCCCAATTGGTAGATGAAAAATTGTCGCCTTGTGATATATTTGACAAAAAAAAGAAGCTAAAATTGTTATTTCCGTTGAAATAGAACTATTTTGTGACTTGATGAGTTTGTTTAGAATGTGGTTATTTTTCTTAAAGTTGATAGAAATTCCGCCCTTACTTACAATTTTATTAAAGAATTTAATAGTCGATTTTAACAAAACTAATATATCATGTGACCGTTCTCTGTGCGAAAACGACTTTTGTGATTCGCAAGACCAAAGTACTGAAAACCGTCAAAAAGTCCAAAAACGATTTTTTTTTGGACTATGTAGCCTATGAGCAACACTATTGAAGTTTCTTTAATATTTTGGGTTTCACATGGTTATCAATTGTGTATAATAACGCCAAAATCGCGAAGCCAGTGTTGGACATGACTTTCACCTTTAACATATTAATGCATTTATATACGAAGATCCTGTTCTAACATGTTCCTCCTGATATGCCAAAGAAATATGTATACAATAAAAAACGATATTATTATAACATGAAAATTTAAATTGAAGAAATACAAATACAAATAAATTATCAGAACTTTTCTTATACTTCTTTACGGAAAATAAATACTGGTTCAAGCAATTCGTCTGATCGTAGTTTCTACTATACAACTCATGGTATAATACGATCCAATTTGTTTCAAAAGCGGTATACCTCTTAAATTCTTATGACCTTTTTAGCCTTCAATCGCAAATAAAATACCAGAACATACTGGACTATAGTTTTATTCGGTAAAATTGTTTACGACAATGTCTCCAGTTAGGGTTATATGGAACGGCGGCCATAAAAAGTAATAATAGCGCTAAACTCTTGAAGTTCAGTACAGATGTCTTAAAGGTTAAAAAATAAATAAAAATATGTGAATATTAAAAAATCGACTCACTGGCACGCTTGCCTCTCATACAAAGGTGGGACGTGTTTAAAACATTTTCTTTAAAATGGGTATCAATTTCCAATCATTTGGCATTGCTTATTTGCTGCAAGAAAAACTTCAAATTGTTGAACTGTGTAATCAACTTTAATCTAGCAATAATTTAAAAGCCAAAGCTGGAAATGTATAGATACTCCTACGTGTGTGTGTATTTGTTCGTTCTTCATATTACATTTTGAATACAGAATTCACTTTTGATAAAAATATTTCACATGAAAAAATTGTCATTTGTTCATATTTTTTTAATTAAATTTACAGTTAATTAGACGACATATATGTATATTGCCAGGGGCGGCGCAGCAAAAGGTTAGCGAACCTTGTAAATGAATATGATACAACGATTAGTAACATAATATTTTAATGTGCAGTAGGTCAAAGTTATAATGGAACAGTTAAAAAAAAAAAGAATTTTTTTATCAAGTAGCAAATTGACTAGAAATTTTTTTACCATTCTAAAATATATTTTTAAAAGCGTATTTAATGGAGATTTATTATCAACAAAAAACTTACAAAATCAGCTTTTATTAAAAAAAAGTAACGAAAAATAAAAATACATAGAATTCTGTCGCAAAGTTATAATGGAACACTCTGTGAAACCTACCGAATTCACAACTGAAACCACAGCTAACTTCATTTTTTGTCATATCTTGTTGCCTAATTAAGGGATTCCCCGAAAATTCATGTTACACATGCATATACGATTAATATTTTTATTTCCGTAATAAGCGAAATGGCGCTGCACGGTAAGCAAACTTCAGTTAAAGAAAGAGAAATTATAGTTCGGTTGTCAAAGTAGGGTAAATCAGTGCGAAATATCAGTGAAACTGTAAAACAAGCCCCAGCAACTGTTTATAATATAATTAAGCGATATAAAAATACTACAATCTTAATAAACAAGCCCAAGCCAAGTGGTCGGAAAATATTTTCTGTGTCAGATGAACGTTGGCTAGTTAAAGAAATTAAAAAAAAAACACATATCAGTACCCCAAAATTAGCATCTGAAGCCAAAAGTATCTTGGAAAGAAAGCTAACCGTGAAACAATAAAAAACGTGCTCGGAAAACATCAGTATAATGGACGAGTAGCTAGGAAGAAATATTTCGTGAGTATGGTCAATATACAAAAGCGAAAGGACTTTGCTAAAGAGCATATATCTAAGGCTTTTTCATTTTGGAAAACAGACAGACAGTCAGATGGACAGTCATATGTCTGGCGCAAGGCCAATGATACAAATAAATTTTTTCAAATTTCTAGTTTATTTGCTAAGAAACTATTTTTTTTAAACATTATAACTTTGATCCACCACTGTATGACCTATTTTAATCAGACGACAATCGCAGATTCTATTAACGGCAGCCATATGTGCATCTTATCAGTATCTAAGAGGTGAAAAGCTATTAAGGAAGGTAGGGGAATTGTTAGTCATATTGCAGCGTATCAGGGAAAGCCCTATGTGATCTCGTCCAGTCCTGACCAGTTTTGCCAAATCATGAGCTGACCAGGACTATTCTGGTAAGGACCAGAGCTGACTAGCCCTTTTAAGGAAAGCCCTATGAAAACACATACAGCGTTTATCAGCTTAGCCAAATCAAGAACAAAGCAGGCTAGTCAGATCATGAGAAGTTGTGGTTGAACTTATTTTCGTCTTAAAAAGGTAAACCCTTAAAGGTAGACATCTTAGCCAGATCAGATGTTTTGGTAATATAACAGTCTGATAGTAACAGTTTAATAGTATTGACTCAGAACACTTTCAAGTATACAAGTATACTTGTGAGCACACACATATATGTCTGCCGATTACCCACCTAGCATTTAGATGATCATTTTTTTTTTAAATCACCTACACGAGTCATTTTTGACTACTATTTATGACCAAAAAGTGATTACAAGTAATAACTGAGAAAAAAAATAAAAAAAAAATTCAAAAATCACATTCCGATCTACCCAATGATCTAAAACTGATTGCACAGGAAAACAGTAACAATATTATCACTTTTTGATCTACTTATTGATTCGTATTTGTCTTTATAACTTATTCTTGAAAATGTATTTGGAATTGTGTTCTGTTTTGTAGTTCATAATAACTTTACTAGAAGTATATAATATATAAATACTTTTACAATAAGTAAAATTATGCATATAAGGCTGATGGTGATGAAAAGAACGGCAAGGATACGCGAAAGAACGTGAATGCGAAAAAATTTAAGTCATATGGCTAGCAAATGATTAGAAATATGACTAAAATAACACTCGAAAAAGACTCGCATATGACTCGAAAAAGACTCGTAAGTGATAAGATATATGACTAAAATATGACTCAAAAAAGACTCGCAAATGATTAGAAATATGACAGGAAAATGAGTCGAAACTGATCAGAAAAACGAGTCATAAACGACTCTTCAAGAAGAGCCGCGGATAGGGTACCATTTTCTTCTTACAAAAGTATCATTTATGATCAGAAAATGAGCGCATTTATGATAATTTTAATCAGACAGAAGACTTGAAAAAGACTCGAATGTGATCGAAAATTTCATAAAATGCTGGCTGGGTTATCAGTACATAAAATTTATTACGAAACAAAAATTTTATTTTGCTTTTAAATTTGAATTATATTTCATGTTGTACGTATAAGCTCACTGAACAGTGCCGTATCAGTGCCATGTTAATTTTGCCTGGTCTGGTTCGCCTGAGTCCATGCGTTACCATACCTGATCGGTCGTGGTCCTTAGTACGGACTCCATGCCAGATCTCTAACAACGCCAACCTTATGCGACCCGAATGAAATTGAATGTGTTGGTCCTGTTTGAATGAAATCGGGCCTTTTTCCCTACATTTTTGGCAACCATGCTGCTTAGACCGTACCAGAAAAAAATTCACCGTGCACGATCGAATCCGAAGCATTTTTGTAAGGCAATTTCGAAAAAAAAAAATTTTTTTTGACCGAAGTAGTGGTTGCGCATTAACTTTTTCGCCATATCTTCGGCATTTACAGTCCGATCTTAAAGTATGATACAGTGAAATTCCCCATAACCGGACACCCACCGTCGCAGTATTTTTGTCCGGTTATGGGAGATGTCCGCTTATGGGGGAGGAACAAACATTTTTTTTTGAAGCTGCCGTTTACTGAGGTTGCTGAACGAATTTAGACACTACAGGCATTTTACACAAGTTTACATACTTATTTGGTTAAAAAATCTAGTGAGAGTAGATTGTTTTAACTTCGATTGGCTCAACTTAAGATGTTTGGTTTCAAAATGCGTCTGTACTTGATGTTATTAAATTCTAGAAAATCATCTCTGGCAAAATACTTCAAACGGGCAGCTTACTTCAATGCCTCATCATATGAAGTTATGGAGTCAGCAGGTTCTTCATCAGCTTTGTCTTCAGACTCGGTTATCTCTAGAGTGGCTCTTTGATTTTCAAATTCCACTTCAGTATTGTTGTCTTCAGTTAATAATCTTTCATCGATTTTCGAAAATTCATCAAAACCTGCGTATCCTTTTTGAAATTTCGCAAAGATTGCCGGGGGTAATTAATCTTCGGCATCAAAATCGGAAAGATAAATATTAGTTTCAGAGAATCGACCTTACGGAAGCAGTTCCTTATGTTTGTTGCTTCAACTTTATCTTTGATGAAGTACATACAAAGCTTCAAGAACATTTATCGATTTTGACAACTCTGATTCTGAAGTCGCTGTGTCAACTTTTGGTAGTAGGTGTTTTTATAGAGAACAGCTATAATAAATCTTAAAATTTTGTATTATGGGTTGACAAACTGCAGTTGTATTTGGAGGCAAAAAACAATGATTAAATTTGCTAAGTTTTATTTCCTTAGACGAGATACTACGTTATTCAAGAATGTTTTGTTTTTAGATATCATTTTCATCCATGCTTTTTTGTTAGATTTCAAATCAACTGGCATTGCAATAATAGGAAGATCTTCAAATGCTCTAGGGCGAGCTGCTTTACCCACGACCAAAATCAACTCTTTCTCTCCAGCCATGTTTGCACAAAACAAAACTGTGAGCCTTCCTTCGAGGACTTATCACCGATGCATTTTTCGAATTTAAGAGCAAGAGTCTTATCAGGTAATGCGCGAAGGATAATACATTATTATTTAGTGCCATTTTATGGCTCTGAGATGTTAAAAAGAATGAGTAACACGAGCTAAGCAACCAAACTACACCAAACTTCTTCACAGAATGAACGAAAAAGTCCATCTCTACTCAACATTTTTGACAGGCATAAATGTGTACAGTTCTTATTTAATTATGTCCGTTTAAGAGAGATATTTTGATCAAAATGATATAGGATATAGTGTCCGCGTCCGGTTATTGGAGCGTCCGGCTATCGGAATTAATTTTGTATGGAAAAGTTAATGAAAAGTGAGTGTCACTGAAATGTGTCCGGTTATGGGAGCTGTCCGGTTATGGGGGCTGTCCGTAATGGGGAATTTCACTGTATATCAATGTTGTTGTCTCGAATAGACACATTTTTTTTTTTGCTCCAAAGGACATCGACATTAAGTACCCGGTTCTAGTACTGACCCATCAGATCTCAGTTCTTACAATCCTAATGTTCCATGTTCCATGTTTTTGAAATTTTTTTGAATTTGGGTGGTTCTCGTAAGCACTAGGACGAATGACTAGAATTAATATTGATTTGGGGTTGTTGATTTTTGCCTTGATTAAAAATAAAGAAAAACTGACGTGATGCAGAAAAAAGTAACGGACCACAAAACTAAACTTAAATATGTAGAAAGATTTGTGATATCGAAATTCCTTTAAATTTATGTAGGGACATACTTTATTGCAAAGTTTTTTAATTTAATTTCCAATTTAAAAAAAGATTTCGTAGTTTTATGTGATGTTGAATCTTCATCTGAAGTGGGTTCCACGATCTTAAATGATCTAAATGGCAGTATGCAAAAACTAAAAATGTGAGCGATAAATTTAGAAAACATAAATTAGTAACAATAATTTGCTGTAAGTATTAAAAGGCTATAAGAAAAAATTGCTCTGGTTAACATTGTTCATATCATAGCAAAAAATTAGTTGTATAATCAGTACGAACATGTCTTCCGAAATTTATATAACAACTCCTTTGGCTTAAATATGGTCAAAAATATAAGGCTCTTTTATAGATTCGGAATTATGTTTCTTAAAATGGATCATTTGTGGAAAACACTAAGGATGCCCAGACGGTACTATTCAAAAAAGTCGCATTTGGTTGAATTTAAAAGAAGCGTGGAGTAAAGTTTACACAAGTAAACGTTTAGCTTAAAGCAGGGGTCGACAGTGCCTAATTCCTTCCACTCTTTTACAACAACTTCGTATTGTTGTAATTCGCCGAATCGTTGACATGCGCAACTGGACCAAAACAATTCAACCCTTTCGTGTTGTTGCTTTGCTTGTCATTGTTGGTAAATACGTAGCGCTTGCGACTGCGCACAATTCTTGCCATGCTTTGTTTGTTTTTGGTAAATTTTGTTTGTTGTTGGTAATTTTTGTTTGTTGTTGGTAATTTTGCGTTGTGTTTCGTCACCAACTATTTGAAATATAAATTCACTTGTGTGAATGCATTGAAAGGTGCGCTGCCGAGAGCGCTACCGGCATGCGCGTTGTTGCTTTTATATGTTTTTTATGTACATATATAAATCCTGGATTAAACTTTAAAGTATGCCACGTAGAATAAAAGCTAAGAAAGGGGAGTCTACTAAACATTAATTTATTTAAATAAAATAGTTTATTTAAAAATTATAAATAATATTTTTTTTAATTTTCTGAGTGGTATCAGCAAAATTGAAAAAAAAAAATGTAGAGGTGTCTAATACATTTGACCACGACCGTATGTAAAAAGGTTGCAGTCTGCATTTGAAAGTGCCATTGGTGAAGCAAAATGCTAAGATTACACTTTATATAACAGGTATTCACTTTTTTGCAGCGATGTTGCGACGATGTTTATCTTTTGTTTGGTTGATAACAGAAAAAATATTGAACCCCCAAAAAAGAATAAAGAAAATAAAATAAAACTCATCTACGGCTTTGATAATGATTGTGCGTTTTTCATGGGATTTTAACGTGGGTGCATGGTGATGTGGACTGCAGCATGGCTCGTGCGTTGTGTGATATAAAGGCCGATCGCTCGATTGGACTGTTGACCAACAGCAGTATCCATTGTTGTTTATTATGTAATGAAAGCTTAAAAGCTTATAACGGTTTTTTCGCTGTTGTATTCTCGTTATTGTAATAAATTCTGTTTACGAGCGCCCATTACGCAAACAATAAACAGATTCTTGATTATGCGGCCCCTGCCACCGGATAGTCGAATGGCGAAACCCTCAAAACGGTACAAAAATGCTGAATGTCCTATCCGCGTATGCGGTTTTTTCACAGTTTTTTTTTTAAATTATTTCTTGCTATTGTTATGTTCGTTCATATTATTTGAGCCTTTGGCACATGAAACTTCGCTTAATTGTTTTTGTGCTTTTGATTCGGTTAGGTGTTACCCATGCGCCTATCCTATTTTAACAGCTACAGCTATCGATAAGGAGGTAGCAGCTGCAGACGCTTGATTGTGATAATTTCACTATGGAGTATAAAGGTCATGGTACGTAGCTACTCGTAACGATCTGAATTTTGTTTCTGTTTTCCTATGTGTATTTTGTTATTTAACTTTGCTTAATTCTACATAATAATACAATATTTTTTTGTTTATGGCTGCGGCAACACTGATCAAACTGTCAAATTGCTATTGCTCATACGTTTGCAAGTTCACATAGATGGGGGTGTTCCCGTAAACAAGCTCGACATTTTTCGAGTTGCTTTTCGAGGGGAATACCCTTAATGCTATGATATTTTTGCTCATGTTATATCGAGTGTTATGTTCTGCAAAGAAGCACCCAGAGTAAGCTCGCCAAAAGCGTACAACACAAGTGAAAATAAGAAAAACATTAAACTACACTCAAAAAAAAAAAAAAAAGCGTTTGCCACAAATGATATAGATGGAACTACTTCAAGTGTTTGCGTGAAATAATAAAATTTTTGTCACAAACACTTTTGATTTTACTTACAAAATAATAAAATTTTTGTCATAAAAACTTTTGATTTTACTTACAAATTGATCGATGAAAATTATTATACAAAACTACTCTTTTAAAACTTAACATAACATAGGACTACAGCCTGGCAACATCGACATCGTTCTTTGCTTCTAAACACTTATAAACATTTGATATCGTATATGTACAATGTAAGTAACAAAAAAGTAATATCGAATCATAGCACTGCAAAATATGAACATGAAAAGTTTTTAAGTGATAAATCGTTTGTTGAAATGAATAAGTGTTTGGGACAAAAGACAAGTGTTTGTCGAAACACTTCCATAAATTGAATTGTTTGACTGAAATATTTTGACGATTTGTCGTAAATAATTATATCATTTAGAAGCAACATTTTATGAAATATTTTTAAATTTTCCATAGAAGTAATTGGATCACTTGCCACAACTTAACTTTTATTTGTGTCAAATTGTGTCATTGGTTTTTCTTATATTGTCTACAAATACTTATAGTTTAAGACAAAAGTTAAGTGTTTGCTTGAAATAATAAGTGCTTATATTAAGCATTCGATAATTTGCCACAAACGCTTTCTAAACAATCCTTTTTTAGAGTGTACTAACTTATTATGAGATTCATAGATAAGAAGTGTACAACAAAACAAACAAAATATTGGTTCTTATTTAAATCTCAAAAATCATCATTTTAAATAATTTAAGAACAAAATCGAAGCTTAGGCTGCAATGTAGTAATAGGTCAACATTAACATCTATTCAATTTCCACCTCTTCGAAGTCGTTCTCATGAAGCTACCTTATTTAAGTTACTCTAGTGTTACTAGACAAGGCAGATAAATCCACAAGAGTATTGATGAATTGTTTCAATTAGTCGAAATTACCAAAGAATTACTGCGAAACTGTGATCTGCACGCACTTACCTCAGCTTATGGCAATTGCTAGAATTGCAACCAAATATGCTCACAACAATGTCTTATTTGAAATGTATTTTATGGAATTCTCGTAGCATTGTAAATACAAATCTCAATTTTTTTTTAATTACTTATACTGCCGTACTAAGCGAAAAAGACGTATCTCAAAAAAAAAAAAAAAAAATATCCGAGATTCTTATGGCATCGGATAGCTTAAGAAATTACGCGTCTAATGAAATACTCCAAATGTCGGCATCTTCGTTCAATCATATAAAAAATCTACTAAGAAAATTTCCTCTATCTCAATTTTACAGGTATTTCAACAAATTGACATAAACAAAACATCAATTATCTCGAAATAAATTTTTTTGAGATACGTCTTTTTCGCTTAGTACGGCAGTATAGGCTTGACAAATCTTTTGCTAGGAGTAGTGGAGTTTCGATAGTTATTAAGAATAGCATGCAGTATGTATTATGCCCTCTTTTGAATCATTAAATTATTGAAGTGCTTTACATAAAAATTAAATTTCTGCATTGTTCTGCTTATTCTCTGATTTTTGGAGATTTTAATACACGTCATAGCTACTGGGGTTGTTCTAAGTAAATTAAATGGAGTGATCAGCATTACTCAAATTACACATGAGGCATTAGAAATTCTTTGAATGACTCTTCTTGCACACCTCTCAAGCCTTATCTTCTGAGGAAATTACTAACAAGATTCCTTTTTTAACCTCCAGCATTAAGACTCATGTTGATTCAAATGTCTCAACGATATCTTACAAGTGTCTACAACGATGTCTGCAAACCAAAAGAGAATTTTTCAATACATTACAAATATGATTAGAAATCGAAAAATAGTCCTCGGACATTGGTAAAGAAGAATGCTTGAGAAACTTAGACAAAGGGTCAAGAAATTTTTGGAATCTTGCAAACGTGTTCAAAAACAAATATCTTTCTGTTACGGGACTTAAATAATGGATCCATTGCTATTAGAAAACACGAAAAACTTTGTGCACTCGGCACTCATTTTTGCAATGCTCATTAGGCCTTTTCGAAAATGTGCAGAACATACCAAATATTGACCGCAAATCTGTTTTATGTCATATACAATGTCTAAAAATTCGAAAAGCGTCTGGTTTAGGGGCCGTTCAAGTATTACGTAACGCAATTTTCGAAGATTTTTGACCCCCCCTCCCCCCTATGTAACGCGCCGTAACGTTTTCCTCTACCCCCCCCCCCCCCCCTTTTAAACGTTACGTAACACCCAAGTGACCATATTTACCTAAAAGTCACAATTATGTTGCGAAAAGTACCGGAAATACATGCGTATGTTGTTTATTTTCTTTATTATACCCTACACCGAGGGTATATTCACTTTGTCATTTTGTTTGTAACGCATAGAAGAGGGCGGTGGTAGGTATGAAAAAGTATATAGATATATTCTTGATCAGCGTCACCACCTGAGTTGATTTAGCTATGTCCGTTTGTCTGTCTGTTCAAATCAGGTTTACGGAAAAACCAAGAACGCTAATTGAATGAAATTAGCACACTCAGGTCAGACCTTCTTGCAGGCATCTTGCTATTCAAAACGGACGTAATCGGTTCATGGACACGCCTACCGCCCATACTCTATGTATATTTGCCCAATCCCATTTTGAAAAAAAATGCATCGATTTTGATGAAACTTGGTGATTAGGTGTACATTTGAACTAAATTAAGATTAGGCTAGGTTTCAAGTTTCCAAAGATTCGCGTGGCACGGTCCTAAATTTTAACCTCTATACCACCATATCTCGTAAGCCGTGCAAGATATTGTGATGAAATTTCTTTATTTTTTCGACTTTTTCATCGATTTTAAATTGTTTAGACTTTTTCAACCTCTCTCAACATTAACATTTTGCATATATTTACGACTTTTTCAACAGTTTTCAACCTCTTAAACATTTCACACTTTTTTCGAATTATTTAACCTCTTCAACATCTTTTTTTACTGAAATATATGTACCTACTTTGAGTGCAGTGTAGGGTATGTGAGTTTCGGCCTGACTGAAGATAACACCTTAACTTGTTCATATTGTTATTTAATAAAAAATCACACATAATGTAATAAATATTTGCTTAAGCTTAAAATATGTTAAAATGGCGAAAAATGAGACGAACATATTTTATTAAAATGATAAAAGTTGATGGGATCTAGAACAGCTATAGCAATAAATGAGAAAAATAGGAAATCTTTCCACGCTTACATCTCTGGTTTTGGTTAACCAATCTCGAAGATGAGAGTTTTAGAACATTCTGCTTGATAAGTGCTTTAATTTAACATATCACTTATTGCTGTAAATTATCTAGGTCCCATCAACTTTTATCATTATAATAAAATTTTTTGGCTGTAGATATTCAATAAGCATACACATAAAGAAAGCGTTTCATTATACACACCTCATTTCAAATCACCACCCGCTAAAGTAGTTTCACTTCTAAAACAATGTTACGTAACGCGTTGTTCGAACCCCCCCCCCCCTCCCCTGTAACGCATCGTAACGTTTCACAAGACCCCCCCTCCCCCCCTAATTGCGTTACGTAATACTTGAACGGCCCCTTAGATGGAATTTCTAATCTTAACATTAAGAATCTACCTTTTGATGCAATTAAATTCCTATGTACTTCCTTTGTACTGTTTGCAATGGATTAGCGTATTTTACTGAAAAAATGCTAAAGTTTTTGCTATACCAAAAGTTGGTAAAGACTTAGCTGAGTTAGAAAGCTATCGCCTAAATAGTGTCTAGAATCTAGGTAGATTTAGATAGACTCCTTCCAAAAATCATCAACTGCAACATCTTACCCAGTTCAGCGGTGAAAAATTTTCTGAGGCCAAGTCCATATTGCTCCACAGTTCCAGTAAGCTTAAAGTTCAAGAAAACATGTATGAGGGTATGTTAAAATTTATCGACTAGTGATAATTTGAATTTATATGGGAAGCAATAACAACACAAGTTAGCACCTCGAAAAATATTGTAAAACTACAAAATTGTAATTTTACTAACCCAACACAACAAAGTGTGAATTGCATAAATATTGTGTGATTTTAGTATTGAACAATTCCTAATTGGTAGAAAGTATTTTGCTTCATCTTCCCTACTAAATAATGAAATGAGCCTTACGCGTTGTAGAAGCTACATATGTAACGCTACCCTTGGAGCGCTGTTCTGTACTTCAAGTGACTTCCTGTGGCGCTGCCGTAATTGTTCCATGCGGGCAATGTAGTACAGCATCAATGAACAGCCGTGAAAGAAATCAACGACAATACCTTCGAATTGAATACCAAAAACGGCGAATCCTTTCTTTTTGTTTAAAATTTATCCTTTTTTTTTTAACGAGCACAATTGCGTCAAAATGAAAACGAATCGAATCGAACTGAATCACAATAAATTGAATTTATTGAATGTTTATTTGCTTGAATACAAATTCAAGGGCTTAAAATTTTCAACAATAAAATGGCTTCAATAAAAGGATTTGTATATGAATGCATGCACACAAGCATGTGTGTATACTTGTTAGTATGTGCGTGTTGAACTGAGTTTTGAGACACAATACAAGTGTGCATGCATGAGTTCATTTCGAACAGTTGTGAGAAAAGGATTAAAATTTAAATCCCAACAATTTGTTGCTGCAAAAAGGAGTGTTAGTTAAAAGGCTGCACTGCGACATAGAAGTCTTCAAAAAGGTGAAAACTATTTACTGCTTGGTTTGACTTGCCAGTCAATCTCACCCGGTGCGTACACTTGTGACAGGTCACAAGCAACAACAATAACCGTAATAGCACTGTACTGTAAATCAAACAGATAAATGAGGAATTTATCTTTCGTTCATTTAAGGGGACAACATTGGCTTATTGGAAAAAATTCTAATAATACAATCATTTGTCTAAAGTTACAGAGTTTTGAGTTTAGGCAATCTGCTGGCATTATTGACATATCTTTTTTTTCTTATCTTGAGGGTAGATTCTATCGTTTTTTAAAGTATCATCAGCTGAGCATTATTAATAGTATAATATAAGGCTTTGAAGGTGACTGCATAGTGCATGGAAAAGCTGTCACTTTAGAAATTTCCTATTGCTTTTCAACAGAATTTCTTAAATTTAATCTACAACTAAACATCCATATAATTATAAAATAAAATAAATTTTTACTAAGGGGGGCGATACCTTAAGAACTTTCAAGAAATATAATTTTTTTTTTCATAATTCTGTAAAAAAGAAAAAGCGAAATATTGAATATTTATGGAGTTATTGCCAAGAATGTCAAGAGTCCGCTCAAAAAGTTATTGCCCGATTAGGCTGAAATTTGAGAGGTTTCTTGCTTTAGTACTATCGGATGGATAAACCTAAAAGTTTAAAGATATCGTATAGATAAATAATTTTTTTTATGGTCAAAACTGTTGAAAATAGTCAAAAATCAGGACTTTTAATTAAACAGCCGATATAAATTTTTATTTTTAAGTTTCTTAAAACTTTATAGGTTTGTTCGTCCCTTCAACATATCAGTAATGGAAAAAAGAAAACCTTTTTTTTTAAATAAATAGAAAAATTTTTATAAATGCAACAGCTTTCGATGATTTTGATATTCTGCAGATTCAACATTTTGTTAAGAAAAAAAAAAAAAAAATCATGTTTTCTTTAATACTGTAATAAAAAGGTGACGAAATTTGTAAATGATCCAATTATTTTATCACCTTGAAAAAAAAAAAAAATTAATGAAAAATTACTGATATCACACTGTCTAAAGGAATCGCTCCCCTTAAGTCTCATATGTTGTTAATAATATAGTCCAATAAAGGATGTTGTGCTAATCAATATTTTATGAATCCTTTAGCAAATAAATTTGAAGGACTAGAGATTTGATATGAACTTTCTACCCACTTTCTTTATACATATCTCAGAACCAATATCTTCTTAAAAATTAAGAATATCTATTTAAAGCAACTTCCCGGTTGGAAAGGAGAAAGTAATCTTGGAGCAATTTAGAAGGAGTAATGGATTACTCCTTGTTTCTCCGTGATTCATGTATTTTGTACTCCGTTTTTAATATTGCGTGTCTTTGGCTGGAGTAATCTTTTATTGCTCCAATGTGAGTACTTTTTATGTAACTCTTTTGGGAGGTTAGAATTGATTTTAAAAAAAAATGTTTACTATACGAGTATTTTTTACTGAGTCCAGTACTGTTAGTGCAAAAAACACAAAAAATTAAAGTGCAAATTGCATTAAAAAGACAAAAAAAAAAGTAGCAAGCTGCTTATGCTGGTTTCAACCATCGCTATATGGTATCATCAGAAAGCTTTGTTAGCCGACGTTTAAGAACTCCCAAGCTTACTATATTTTCATTTTTGCATCAACCAGATAAGAATCATAGCAAAAAATAAACATAGTGCACTAAAATTCTACATTTTGTCCTCTGATTTTGTAACTCTTGATATAACACATTTCTTGACGAACGGAGTTGCAAGTGCATACAGTAGAAACGAAAGGTTTACAAACGCTACCCCTTACATATATTTGCATATGCATGAATTTTCCCCTTTAAATCTTCTTCTAATGTTGAATTTAAAATTAATCCTGATTCAAAAAAAAGAAAAAAAAAACGTCACTGATTTAATCCTGTCAAACTTCATTGACATGCATCCTGCAGTAGAATTTTACATTCGCAGGACAGACAACTGATTTTGTAATGCGATCAAATTGTCTTGCTGCTGAATGACAAAATGTCGAAATTTGAGCCACATCTCGAACTAAAACAGCTGTGGCCGAACAAAAAACAATGGATAGGACACGTTCAAAGTGAGATTAATCGTGTCAGACAGTGGTGATGGCCATTCCATCGGACAAGGCGACCTATCTCCGATTTCCGAAGCAACAAAGCCGCTGCTTAATTGTTCTTCAAATTGAATTTCTTGCTGTTATTCCGCACGACACATTGCCTTTGTGTCCAAAAATAAAACAGCCTGAAAAATAAAGGAATCAATTTACTTAATTCTTCATTTTTCATTTTTTTTCTCCGAACATTTTTAATGTGAATTTCTTTTACTCGTAAATCGCATTTACATTTCTTTTCTTTGCGTTCATTGTTCATCTTGAATCGGAAAAAAATCGAAAACCCAAGCAAAACTACGGGCGAAAGGAAATCAATGTTGTTGTGGAGTAAAAAAAGGATATTTGACACTTTTTAGTCGCAGGCGTTTAACGCTGTGGTGCGCTGTTAAACTTCCTAGCTTTTCTCATACTGGCTGGCTCGTTGGCTCTTCAGCATCTTGTCAGCGTCCTTGCGTCTGACAGACGACTTTGCTTTGATTTGTTCCCCTCCCCATGCTGCCTTATGTTTTTATTCGCATTCCATTTTGCTCCGCTTTTATGATGCTAAATACGGAGTAGTAGCGCTCCGACGATGAGATCCTTTGTCATTTTTTATTTCCTCCTCACTCTTCACGTCTACTTTTTTCCCATGTTCGCAAAGCATTTCTTTCTATTTTGTTCCATTTTGCTTTGTCTATTTTGCTCAGAACAATAAATGATTTTTATTGGTTTTTTATTGTTCTTGATGATCCCGTTGATGGCGTTGGTTTCATTTTGTTGCCATTCAGGATTCATTCATTCAGCTTTAAGTGCGACGCACACTGGTGCGAGTGCGAAACTAAAATTTTCCCATGAGTTAGAATTGTTGTTTTTTGTTGGTTCTTATACAAAAAAATATTCAAATAAGTAATATGTTTTAAAAAAAGTTATTATTCTAAGCTTAGATCAACTGCCACGCCCATGCTTGATATGGGCGATGAAAAGGATCTTATGTACTGTCACAGAGCAATGAATTTTGACACAAAATGATAACAGAAATAAGAAAACTCCATTTTTAAATTTTGTTTCTATTAACTAAAGAGAGGTTTGTACTGAAATTCGTTGCTTTATTATCATTTTAGAACATTTTTGAAATTCTGCCTATATGAAAGGTAATTTTTAGTTATAGTTAATCTTTCACGCCCATCCTAACAAATTTTCTTACACTTGATGTTAGGAAGTTCTGTACTGAAATTAGTTATTCCTCACGATTCCTTCTATTTTTTCCTCAATTTGTATGAACACGCACTACTGTGCGACGGCAAAGACTGCGACAAAAGACAGTTCGCAAAGATAAGAGTGGCGGAGGCAAAAAAAAAAAATGTAAAAACTATTTTCTCTGCTTTGTTGGATTATATATCCCTCGGTATAACAATGAACGCATAAACAACGCAAAGGTTATATCAATAATGCTATGAATGACGTCGTCCTTTCAACGTAACGCATTGTAAAAGTTTTTTGAAAAATCTTCTTCCTTTTTTCAAATGCTAATCTTTTTACAGTTCGTCTATCACTATAAAATGCATTTTTAAAACCTCCAACCCAAACTATTCGAAAAAGAAATGAAAAAATGTAAATGGGAGAAATTTAAATGTTGACAGTCTTTTATTAATCGTTAAAAGGGTTTAAGCAGCAGCATTCATTCTTAATCAAAATTGACGCATTTTGATGATGCCTCCCTTAGTGGTAGCTTTTAATGCCCTACGCAAAATGGTGCGGGATATAAATCTACAGAATGTCATTTTAACGAAATAGGCTACAGAAACGTCCACATGAGTTTAACGTCTATGTTATTTAGGGATGTTCGTGCCATAACTTAAAACCTACGCTTCCGTTATTAATTTAATTTTGTTAATAAATTTTGTGATAGTTCATTATATGAGAAGTGAGCTGTCGAAAATAAAAATCTGAACAAAATTTCTCTATACATAAAAACTCTAAGGAATCCAAATCTGTTGACGAAATTTTGGAACTGTAATTACTCTATCGTCGTTTGTCTCGTATGTAATTATTTTTAGATATATTGACTTAAACTCTACATAGAAAGGTTGTAGAGTGGTGCTGTAGGGATAGTGTAAATGGAAAAAAATATTTCATGAAGAGCAACTGTGCTTCAGACTTGAAATAAAAAAGTCGTAGAAGAGCGTTTATAACCGTGTCAATTACCTGTTAACTGTCCGTTATTTCGAAACGCTGACGAGTCGGCCAAAATATGGTGGCATATTCAAACACATCGACCTGCTTTGGAAGCCAACATAAACGTCTATGGTGTTTAACGTCAACCTCTGTTGATACGGCTTAATTTGACGATGCTCTGCGCACAGACCCGAAACAACGCGTTCAGCGGTGCCCCTTCGACCAGCATAATGCTCCCGAAGGTACCATTTTTAAGCCATATAAATGGGCATGCCTTAACTCCTAATCGGTGTCGAGACCTATCTAAAACCTTTGCCATCCTTTGGGAAATTGCAGCCGGTTTCAATGCAACTCCACACCGAGGGAATAAAAATACCCTCTACCCACGATTTTGTGTGAAAACCACAGCCACTACGAAGCTCCCACAAGGGGGCCAACCCATTGCCTGGCTAAAGCCGAATTGGCTATGATACTGGGTATAGGAGCTCCTGACAACGCGTGGTACCAGAAAACCTCTGGTCATGTTTCGTAGCAAGCTACTTCCAGTTTAGTTCCATTCAGGTTACGACTGGCCACCTCACACTTAACAATTACGCAACAAACAAAACATTCAGTCAACCGGAACATGAACCATATACATGCACCATGCAACGAGAGCCCTAGCCTGCCTGTTCACCCAACCTCCTAACACCCAACCTAAACCCGAAGAAATTCTTACTGCAGACCTCTCAATTGACCACGTCTCCACAAGCGTGCGAAAACGTCCCCAGCAAAAGCAAGGAGATGCGCTCACTGCAAGCAAGCACTCCTCCAAGATCATACCCACCACTAGGCTGCGGTAAGATCCCAAAAGACTCTATGTCACGGATGTCCTCATAAAGAGGGCAATCACACAACACATGCAATGTGTCCTCAAGCACCGCCTCACAATCACAACCCTGGATTTCACCGAGAGCCCTTTGATACAAAAATGCATTGAGGGAATATGCCCGTCAGCAGAAAGCCCACAAAAAGGTTAAAACCAAATTCAGGGTGATTTTCCACAAACGTCACATTCTCAATGTAGCCGAACATGGTCCTACCTTTCCCACTGTTCACCTATCTAGCTTGCCACCGAGATGTGACACATTCATTTAAGAAACTTTTACGTTCCTTTAAACTCATACCACCAATATCCACAGTATCTAACCACCCATTCACAAGACACAGTCTCCTTCGAATTCCTTAAGAAAGAATCCATGATAAGTCGGACATTATGGACATAAGATCCCAATTGCTTGAAAAAGCGGTCGAAAATTGAACTGAAAGAATGCGTTTTGGCAGAGGTAGCCGCGGAAATATGCCTGAAATCGCTTACAAGAATTAATGTCCTCTCATTTGAATTAAAGAGTTTGGAGATAACTCAGTTGATTGTTGTTTTATTTGAGTTTAATGTTCGGATACTCACAAAAAACCACCCGTTACTACCTTTATGGACTCTTCTTGTTTCTTATCCCTTGGAATATAATTATTACCGATACCAAATTCGTTATAAGACCGTCAAAATTCGTATAGGTAAGCAACTCTTAATATATGATCTGGTGGCCTTTGTGTAACTAAGCCTGGCCCATGCGCAGGAATCATCCAGGGGGGAGAGTTTTTAATGTTTCATGTTAGATTATGTTCATAAAAAAAGTCAAAAAATGGTTTACTTTTAATATAGACATTTAATTATAAGTGAATACATACATATGTACATGTGTTTGTGTTATGATTCGATATGCAGTTATCATTACGTAAGTAGCTAATTCTGTGAGGTACTTGAAAAAACTCGTCCAAAACCCTTTCCATATTGATTTCGATATCGCGATGTATATTTAGCGAAGCTAAGCCGTTCAGCCGATCTTCGGACTTAGTTGATCTGAGGTATATCTTTAGACGACGTAGCGCTGTTGCTGTTGTCACAGGCAAAGTTGCCATATCACGAAGTATTTGATGGACATTTGGAAACGCGTCTTCATTGCAAATATCCAGTGCTTCGAGAGAGTTTTTGATGTCTTGCCCGGCAATGCGTGGACGCCAAAGTTGTACTTCATTTATGCACGTGTCACCTGAACTATCATGCAAAATTGAAGTATATGGCGCTATTAGATTTGTGCATGAATTTTCATTGAAGTTTTTCATTTTGTTGAAGAAGAGGCAGGAGAAAATCGATAAAATCAAGAATTCGGGGATCAGAAGGTAAAGCTTGTTGCGTATCTGTTTGGTTAATTGCTCTGACGCAAAAATTTTACTAATCTTTCGTATAGTTTTAAGGCTCGGTTTTCACGAGCGTTGAAACGCACGCCGATTTTATTGATACTGGAGCTATGCTTAAACGCGCATTGAAAAAAAACTTTTGTTACTTAGCCTTAGCGACGCGAAGTGGTCCCAAATCGTGTTTTTTGGTTCCAAAATAGCTAAATAGCGCAAATCTTGTAGTAGGGTAGGGGTTGAATCCCCAAAATGCACAGGCCTGAATTAAGCTGAAGTGCACTTTAATGATATTGAGTCGTTTAATTTTAATAAATAGCCAAAAAATCTGCATTAAATCATTTAAGAAATCTTCATTATTTTCTTCAACATTTTAGCTCAAGTTATTAACAATATTGTTCCGCAAAAACTTCATACTTCCCTACTTTTTCATTCAGTTGTTGTCTTTGCAGACGCATAAAACTCGCGTGGAAAGTTGAAAATCAAAATAACAAACTTTTTCGCTTTGCTGTGCTGCTCCAGTTTTATTTGAAATCATGTTCCGGTTGTACCCGTCGTCCCTTCATTTTCCTTATCCTGTTCCAGGAGTAAATTTAAAATTCATGGCTTTTGTTGTTTTGATTCTATGAAGTTGTTATTTTTGTAGTTGTTGTAAACGTAAGCATCATTCAGCATCTTAAAAGGTACAATATAATGAAAACTGTTTGACGACTCAGAGCACGTTACACGCAGCATCAGAATCGGCATTAACAGCAGCACAAACACGTTCACACATTGCAACGTCAACTGCAAAACATCAGGTATTCCCAGCTACAACGTCGTCAAAATTTGCAGGTGTCTTTTGCCGATTTCGCAGCAAAAGCCGCAGTACAGAGTACGCGCTGCATGGGATGTGTAGATAATGCGCTTTACTTTACTTTGGATGAGCAGTGCATAGATTTTTTTTCTTTTTATTTTTATACTCCGCCTTAGAACAGAATGCGTTATTTTTATATAAAATTTTGATTCATTGTAGCAAAAATCTTTCTTTGCTAAGATGTTCTTGCAGCCAGTGGGATCTTAGCCAAACTATAACTGCCGTATCAAGAGGAACATCTTGGGTCTTGCAGAAATTTACCCAAAAATCTACTTATATTCCTGAGCACCTCTAGAATGATTAAGTTTGTCTTGGACCAATATAATTCTAAATAAGATTGCAGTGTCTGGGCTTAGTAGTCTCGCTACCATATATGTACATATCTATCTATATACATATTAGATATTTATTTAGATTTATTAATGACTGATTTTGAATCTTTTTCTGACAAAAAATTTTTTTTTTTTGTTTCATTAGGAGAGTCCATAAATTACGTGAGATGTTTTTTTGAAAATTCGGACCCCCCTCACCTTGGTGACATTTGGTGAGTTCTGGCGGGACTACCCCCCTCCCTTCCGTGAGACTTTCCTTATAATTTTTAGATGTAATCTGCTATAATAATGTATACTCTCTGCATTAAAAAGTCGACGTGAGATTTTCGTTGACCCCCCTCCCCCTTGGTGAGATTTTGCCGGACCCTCTCCCCCCTATTTTGACTCACGTAATTTATGGATGGCCGATTATTTATGGACCTGAGAGGTCATTGGCTTTGATCTTTTTTACTCGAGTTGCATTTTATTGGTGTTGAAACTATCAATAACGCTCAGATAGTGAATTTCAAATTTCAGGATTGTGCACACGTAAATAATTATTGCTGCCTTTTTTTTATGAAAAATCGCTTAATCTATGACTTTCAATGAAAATAAATTTGTGTCCAAGAAATAGGAAGCATTATATTAACAAAACTATCTGTTGTCTATGCTAAATTTTTGTCCGACCGCTAAGATGGGAGATATTAGCGAGAATTGGTTTTATGATCCTTTACCTAGAAGAACATCTTGTATGGGTAACGCTCATATCTTTTTTCGGACCAAAAACTGTATGTTTCACCGTATACATTTTGTGCTAAGAAAACTAACAAAATAATGAAATTAGTAACTGTGCGATTCATTTCCATCCACTGAATCCTTTTCCTTTTCAATATCTCAATCTGTGGGTGTTGTTTTGTATTTGTCCATTGAAGCACATGATATCTTAGGCTACATTTGACGATTAGAATCGCATTCAATGTTTCCACATCCAATAGAGTTTTGTCTGATGTTAAAGTTTTACTAAGCTTTTCTAGGATTTTAACTCACCCCTAAAGAATCTTTCTCGAAATATTAAAATGAATATTAATGACCTAACGACAAAAAAGTGTTTTCATTTTAGCAAATTATCACTAAAAATTAAAAACAACTCACTAAAGAATCGCTATTTTTTCCTAGAAGATAAAACCTGAAATTATATATGTTACCGGCCACACTAGTTTTAAGGATAAACTAGTTTTTCCTAGGCCAAACTAGTTTAAAAAGCGTATTAGAACGAACCAGTTTAGTCTAGGATGAACCAGGCTTATTATTTACATTATCGGCCTCACTGCCGGTTTTCTTGAAATTTTTGGTATGTTAGGGTAAGTAGGCTGCTGGTTCATCCTATACACTTCGGATGAACTAGTTTGGCCTAGGAAAAACTAGTTTATCATAAAAACTAGTTTGGCCGGTAACATATGTATATGGGCCAAAATTCTTGTTAATGCTTAAAACGACATGAGTTTAAAAAAAAAATTAATTAAGGACATAATTTTTTTAGTTTTTAGTACTAAGTCAGAATTATTATGATGTATTCTATGGTATACTCATATCTACAGCGAACTTTTGTTAATAATTATGTGACTTATGACAATTTATAATGGAAGTCGTCGAAAAAAAATTCAACTGCGTTACTCAACTAAAACTTGGTATTTTCTTTTTAGGAATGTTTAATTAAGCCAACTTGCTTGGCACTTTTAAACAATAGAGCTAATATTATTCTCTCATTAAGGTAAACTTCTGAAATAATCAGTTAAGTAAAGTATTATCAAGAAATTAGATCACTGCGTTACCAAAATCTTTGACAAAAATCTTAAAGTTCTCCAAAAAACCCCTTAATAAATATATTAATATACAAACTTGCGAGAGAAGGTTAGCCTTATGGTGAACTTCAAGACACATATGGAGTCAACATTTTTTTCATAATTAGAAGACTAAATATAACTCAAATTTCATATAAAAACTGGGTACAAAAGTAACGCAGTGGTAGTGATAGTAACACGATAGTTGCTCATTCATAGCACTTTGTACTTTTTTAAAGAAGATATAACAGATAATTATTCTTAACAAAAGATGAGCTTAATGCAATATAGAATTACAAAATTAACTTAAATTTAACATTTTTGACAAACATTAAAATATTTTTTTAAACATGGGTAGTAAAAAAATCAACATCTTAAAAGCTACTGAAGAGTTTTGACAAATAAAAATTTTTCCGTTAAATAAACCAACCCATACACTCAAGGAAACTGCGTTACCAAAAAATCAACTGCGTTTCTCTGTATAGTAACGCAGTGTAGCAGTTGTAAAAATATAACTTTTTCACCAACGTGTACTAAATCAGAAAGAATTTAGCAAAGTTTTATCACAATTCTAAATACTTATATACATACTTAAATATCTGTGTTGGTGAATAATAATAATGAAAATATCGTCATTCCTTACATTTCTCCAACGGTAACTCAGCAAACACATAATAAACACACGCACCTCTCACGATATTAGTCTGGTGAATTATTCGGCTAGCTATTTTCCCCCCGCGCGGTGGTCACGCTTCGATCGTAAGTAACAATAAAACAATCGAAACTAGATTTACAGAATATCAATTGTTTTATTTTAAAGTTAAGTTTCTATAGTAACCCAGTGTAGCTAAGAAATTATTCATTGTTGGGGACACAGCGTAAAATATATTGAATTTAATTATACGTTTTAGAAAAATGGTATATATTGGGGATGTAAGAATGCCTAAGACTTTTAACATTTCTTGTGATATTCAGCTAAGGCGTCATCTACTAAAAATTTTAAGATACAGCTCTTTGTAACATGAGACTTATACTGCAGGACAGAAATATTTTATATGAAAAGCATCTGCATTACTAAGAAAGTCAACTGAGTTACCGCATTTTTCGAAAGAATATACAACTTTGTTATAATTTAATGCCTTAGATGATGAATTAATTGTATTATAATTGCGAATGAGTGTATTTTTTAATGAATTTCCTGGTTTTTTTCATGAAAAGTGAAATTAATATAAAGAGACCTAATTTAGGCAATAAAAAAAATGTTGGCCCATATACCTTCTGCAGAATATTAATTTGGAATTTATTTTTTATAATTTTCAGTAAAATTTCCTTGTCAAGTTTTTAGCTTTCTTTTTATGGTAACATCAATTTTGACGACTTAACTTATTTCAAAATCTATGAATGAATTTCCCTTGTGAGAAAATTCCTTTTTAATTATTGGGTATAATATTTCCCTAAAATTTTAATCCCTTGTCAATAAAAAAAAATTAATTGGATTACTTTTATGTGAGTATTATTTTTTGATGACTTCGTTCACAAAATTATTCCACTGTGAATCCTTATATTGCGTTCCTTATGACATGAATGAGGACAACTGCTAGCGGATGCTTACGCTGCGATGACAAATGCAAAGGTGTGAATTTGGTAAAAATGCGAAATTTTCGTCATTTTCGCTTCCTTAGATGCCTTCTTATCATCATCAGTGTGACTGACTGACAATATGGGATTAGAGCGTATTAAAAAACGTCACAGACATGACTACACAAAGACATCAAGGTTAGCTTTGGGGGAATTCGTACACGTGCTCGTCACTGTTGCCAGTTTAGATGATTTTCTATCAGTTGAGTTAGTTGAGAACGTACGCTGAAGTTCCTGATATTTTGATTCAGTCGCTGCCTTAACGACAGGTTCGAAGTTCAAATTTAGTCTGTGTGTCATAAAATTTGTTTAGTTAAGTTAAAATATTTGTATGCTAAGGTGAACGAAAACATACATTTGTCTTTAATTTTAATTTCCAAGCTCTGATTTTGGTTTGCCGGAAAAATCGCCCAAAAAAGTTTATCAAAATATTTCCAATTACTTTCAATCAGTTAATAATGCAACAATAATTTTGCATATTTGACATTATACAAAATAAAGTGAAGTGCAAAAGAATAAATTCAAATAGAATCTGTGCTAAAAATGTGCAATTTTGTCTACATTTTGTAAAACAAAATTTAAAATAAAATAAAATAAAATAAAATAAAATAAAATACATAGCTTGGTACTCCATTTGGTGTAATTGCTCTGAATTAGTATTGTTAGATTTAGATTTTTATTAAACAAAATTGAAAATCAAAGCTTTAATGCTTTATCCTCTTTAAATTCCTTTATATAAAGTTTGAGAAAAAGAATTTGCAAGAAACGTCAAACAATTCCCCTTAAAAAATTATTGCTGATAATTAATGATAATTATTTTTTCTCATTCCCAAAAAATCATCTACGATTACTAATCAGGGAACTGGAGAAAAATTTCGAGGGATTGTTTATTTATGATAGGGATATATGAAACGTCACAAATAAGTAATAACTGCATATTAAGTATCAATTCAAGTGATGACGAGGGTAAAATGAAAAAAAAAAAAGTATTTCAAATACATTCTTAACAACGCAAGTGACGCAAAATAAAAAAAAGTCCTAAGATGTAACAAAAAATGTTCAAAAGCGTTTCAAATGAAATCAAAAGGCGGGCATTGCAGTAAGATTTCTGAAACGGAAATGAAAGATTTCTGTAATGTAATTGAAACTTTGTAAGACTTCATGGGAGAGGGTATGTACTACATTTTTCGGTGAAATAAACTTTGATCAAATCCCTCCTCTAAAGAGTTTAATTAAAAAAATCTGGTTGCGATTGCTGTATTTTAGAGGCTTCTAGAGCTCCAACCAACTTTGAATAAAAAACTTTTTTGAATTTTTGAGAGGTCTTTCTTTCTCATCTTTTGATCGCTTCCGATCCCAAAAGCATATTGCCTTATTTCTGGAGCTAAAGAGTTTTAGTAAAATCCCATATTAAATAAATTTGAACGCAGTAAAGAAACATTTTCCGTTGGCATCTTACAGAATATCTGGCAACCATGTTTGTGTGTACAAATAATTTTTCAATACCTGTAGTACGACGAAAACGACGGAAATTACGTTTCTTTATTACTTATATGTGTGGTGTTACTGTCATGTTGGTGAACCCAAGAGAACTGAGAACAAATATTATGCGCGCTTATGAAGCAATATAAAAACATGAGCTTTAAGGCGCATGCAGGATGTCTTATAGAGTGACACTAATGAATGAGATGATTAGGCGAGTCAATTTAAGCAGAACTTTGAAGGAGCGAATCATTCGCATAACCTTCCACCATTAAATAATTTTTTATTGTATTACTTTCTCAAAGGACTTACTTTAATTTAAACATTTTTTGAAGAATATTCTTTTATTTGTGAAAGGTAAAATTTCCACATGCAAATTCTAATGACAAAAGTTTATAAATCCTAATTCGAGATAGCCTCAAATCTACAGTGGTAGAGCACGTGAAATCGTAATATTAATCAATTTAAATGAAGTACTTTAAATGCTTCCGGCACACCGCATTTAATCAAGCGAATCCTTACAAATGCTCATCGTTCCATTCGTTCGTTCGCTTGTGGTGAACGGCTGCAAAGGAGCGACTTTTTCTTTACCTTTCGTGTGCAAATCCTGACACTCAAACTTGATACCTACCTGCTTTTTTCGTCATCCATTCAATATTCTTACATTTTTAATCTTTTTCACTTTTTCGGTTTACATAGACTATTTTTCAATGATACGAAATCCTTTTTTAATACTGAACCGTTTGCTTTTCTTAATCTTCTTCACTTTTTCATTGACAGAATTTTTAATCAATGAAGTTGATGATAATCTGGATTACAATCGTTGCATCGACGTACAACTTAAGATTATAAACACATTTTTTTTTTAAAAAAGGTTATATTTACTGTAATTTAAGGGCTTAATTTATATATTTCACTCTATTAGTAATAAGATTACTTTAATCTGAACATTTTTTGAGGAAAAAAAAATGTGTCCTTTTTATTAGACTTAATTGAGCGCTGGCAGACTGATTTCGGTCTATATTAAATCACAGTGTTATTAATGCGTTTAAATAAAAATATAATTATATTCGATACTTTTTGAATCGATACAAAAATAAATATTTTATATTGGAAAACAAATAATAATTAAAAATTCCTGTGCTTTTTCTTCACAATATTCGCTTTCAAAACTTTTTCGGGGTCTTGTTTGAGTTATAAGCACTAGGTAAGTTCGAAAGAATCTTGTCCCGATTACTTTGGACTTCAGTCCAAACACGAACTGAATGTAATTTGAGGTTATAAAATTCTAACTTACGTGACGTTATACATACAAGGTATTCAAAGAACCGAACTCGGCCTACTTCTACTTTGGGACATTGTATATTAAGTGAAATGCGTGTAAAATCGCAATATGAGTTATGTATGTACGAGTTTTTTCAAATATTCTAACATGTCGTGTAGATATTATTTATAGATCCTTCTGATAGAAAAAGATTACAAAGCCGTAGATATGGAATATGACGGTCTTGTCATGTATGACATGGTGTATGAAATCGTTACGGAACTATTTCTCTGGTGACGACCCTTATATTTTTAACAATTATTGCCGGTAGGATTAACACATGATAATATTTAGATTATGTACAAATAAAGGATGCAGTAGTAAGCATACCACGAGTGCATGACTGTTTACCCAACGTCCGAATTTTGTGACAACTTACCCAAAGACATTACTTTGATCCTTTCGTATACAAAGCTCATTGATTATAAATAGTAAATATTTGGCAAAAGAATTTCACCTTTAAAATAAAGGATTTCAGAATTAAGTGTCAGGCTTGGAAAACAATAGGGGCATAAAACAAAAATTACAGAAATATGTACTCGTAACATCTAATGCAGAAACTGTCTCGTATACGGGAAGTGTTAAAAATGAATGCCGGTTTAGGCTCTGGAATCTTTGGCGATTCGACAAACGTGAATTTATCCGTACACCTTGGAAGATTTGCATATATATTCCAAGCTGAGAACTATGCCATTAACAAATTCGTAAGAAGCAACCTTAGCCCAAATTAGTGATGTGTCAACTCGGAAATATTCCAAACCGAGTTGAGCGAGTTAAAAATTCACCCAAACCGAGCTCGACCGAGTTAACCGAGTTGGAAATTTAGCGAAACCGGGTTGAACCGAGTTGAATCGAGTTAACAAACCGAGTTCGCCATCACTAGCCCAAATATCCAATGCAAAATAGTTTCCATATTTTCCGACAGTTAGGTCGCGTAAAAGACTCTGGACTGGTGGTATTATTCGACACAAACCTATATATGTATCTGTTCCGTGAATGATAGCAGAAAAACGAAATTCTTGGAAAGCCTAAACAGGAATGATGCGAAATGCAGAACTTTAAATTCTTCTTAGCTTAAAAGTAAGATGGCCATATAAAATTCCACCTGCAGTTAATTTCAAAAATTAACAAAGTATAAAGCAAGTCACAACTGCGGCAAAATACTAACGGGTGTTTTTTTAGAGGTTTGTTTTTCGAATAGAGATAAAACTGGCATTTTATGGTCAAATCTGGCAACTCTAATGTCATTTATGTTCAGTTTGGTTTGCCATTTCATCATGAACAGGTTGACAAAAGAACAACGCTTGCAAATCGTGCAAATTTATTTCGAAAATAATGGTTCAGTTCGCGAAGTTTACCGCAAGCTCCGTCCATTTTATGGTCGACATAATCGTCCATCAGAGCAATTAATTCGGTTAACCATAGGTCGTTTTCGCACTACGTTTACTCTATGTGATAATACGCATCCGCAGAGACGTCGAACAGTGCGCACCGAAGAAACAATTGCCGCTGTAGAGCAAAATGTTGAAGAGGACCCGAATGAATCGATTCGCCACCGTGCACAGCAATTGGAGCTTTGTCCATCAACTTTATGGAAGATTTTGCGCAAAGATCTTAGCTTGCGACCTTACAAGATCCAGCTTGTGCAAGAATTAAAGCCGCGAGACCATGCAATGCGTCGTGATTTTGGTGTATGGGCCGAAAATGAGATTGATCTCGATGCTGATTTTCATCGCAAAATTTTGTTCAGTGATGAGGCTCATTTTTGGTTGAATGGCTACGTCAACAAGCAAAATTGCCGCATTTGGAGTGAAGAGAATCCACATGAGACCCTTGAGACGCCATTACATCCACAAAAACTGACGGTTTGGTGTGCTCTATGGGCTGGTGGAGTCATTGGGCCATACTTCTTCCGAAATAATGCTGGAGAGTCAGTTACCGTTAATGGAGACCGGTATAGAGCCATGATAACCGACTATTTTGTTCCCGAATTGGATGGCATGAATGTGGATGAGTTGTGGTTCCAACAAGACGGCGCTACGTGCGCTGTGTGGCACGTCACAATCAATTTATTGAAGGAAACTTTCGATGAGCGCATAATTTCGCGGAATGGACCTGTCAATTGGCCACCAAGATCGTGTGATTTGACACCATTGGATTATTTTCTTTGGGGATATGTGAAGTCGCTCGTCTACGCCAACAAACCAGAAACGTTAGGGGACTTGGAAGCCAACATTCGTGGCGTTATTGCCGACATACGGCCCCATATGCTCGAAAAAGTGGTTCAAAATTGGACCTGTAGAATTGGCTTTATTCGAGCCAGCCGCGGCGGCCACATACCCAAAATCATATTTAAACATTAATGGCATAAAATTATCCTTCCAATAAAGCCAAATTGATGGACATTAAAACGATTTTCTTGTGTTTTATTTCAATTCGAAGCTCTATACCTTTAAAAAAACACCCTGTATAAACCATTTACCTGCAACTATTATTCATAATTGTCATTGCTTACAAGGCAAACATTGCTTATCGCCTAAGGTGGTACATATCAAAGTATACGTCAGAGTAGGGCGGCTGAAAGGTTAGGGTAAAGACTATATTTGCTCCCAAGCCCGTTTTTTTTCCGCACTTTTTTTGGACGGCAGGTTATGGCTTTAAAGGTGCGTCCAACATATAAACATATGTATATATTCTTGATCAAACCAAAATTTACCATTATTTCAAGAAAATTGGAGAGGTGACGCTTAAACTATTACAAATGCAAAATTTCACCAATCTATTTAAAAAATAAATTGCTATCAAATATCGATTTATTGCTTGCTCTGTGGGGTCCTTGCACACGATATGATATGAAAAAGTTTTCTTTTACAATTTGCTCTGAAATAAAAATGTTTGCGAGATTTTTCGCAAAAAAAAAGACTTGTATGTATCTTATCGATAGATTCAAGTGATTAAATCATTTATCAAAACATTTGCAATTCATAAATACCAAAATAACCTATCTTTAATTTGACATGACCCTTAATTGTGTCACTTATTGTGTGTTCGAGAGTCAATATAAAGCCACTAACCGAAACCCACACTTACCCCTACGCTGACCTCATATTTCTTCGACAGAGTTTATTTACATCAGCTATTAGACGCCATTAAAAATGATTTCTTTTTCAAACTTTCCTCCATTAAGTGCTGATAGAGATCCATCAAACAAACGAACAAACAGGCTTTGTGAACTCGCACTTGACCATCCTCAATTTCGCTTTGGCGTTTTCCTTACCTCCTTTCATGTTCACCCCTCTGTGGGCTCGCTTATGCTCCTTCTCTCTCTATCTATCAATTTCTATATATTGGCCCTAATTGTTTCCACATAAGTCCTTGCGTCGACGACACTGAATCACCAACAACAACAACATAAACAGCAACAATAAGAAGAAGCAGCGTTTCCTTCATCAGTTAAGTTGTTAGCATTGGCTTAAGTTTGTTAGTTCCTTTATTAATGTTGAAAATGCGAGTGTGTGAGTTCAATGTTACTAACACAAAATGCCGATTACACTGGTAAGCAAAATAGTAGATTTTCGCATAAGATATCAATAAATTACTAGCTGTCGACTAGACTACGGAATTTTGGAACGCACCGAAGAGGGCGTGGCTTCTAATGAAAAGTGCATGTCGATGTGGTATTCGAAAACTATCGGGTTTGAGTTTCAATTCGAGAATTTTCACATGCATCATAAACGAATCGAAACGAATAATCTCTTGTTAAACTTTTGTTTGTTTCACTAATGGTTGGTTATAGCTGAAATTACGTTCGTTTTTGTCTAAGTGATATTATATCTGTATCGGATGAAACTATCACTTTATATTGTTCCTAGACGAAAACTTGCACATATAAAGTTATCGTTTAGTAAAACTTAAACGTAAATCTTATCCTATTAGGATAATGAAAAGCGCTATTTCTCCTTTAGAATATGAGATTTGTTAAGTTAATTCATCCAAGTTAGTTCCTTAACGCACATAACTAATTTATCCATAACAACGTCGACTTTTCCGGAGAAATGGAAAATCTTTAATGTGACAACTGTTGATAGGAAAAATACCTATGTATGCATCTGCTTGGGATTTCGTCCAATAAGTATTTTGTCATCCCAAATATATGATAAATTTATATCTGCACAAATAGTAGAATATCTTAATAACAACAAGCTATTAACCGAAAATCAGACTGCGGGCATAGCTGTTCAACGGCAATTTTAAAAATTTTTGAAGGCATCCAGCCTTCATACGTTTGAGCATATCGACAATTTTAACTTTATTGGTTTTCTCTAAGCCTTTCGACACTGTGAACCATAACATACTTCTGCAAAAGCTCGCCAAACAATTTACTTTCAGTCAAAATGCATTGAAGCTTGTCAAAAGTTGCTTTTGAAACTAACTGCAGCGAGTTTTAACCAAAGATAAAGTTTCGAGTTTTAGATCAATATCATCAGGAGTACAGCAAGACTCAATTTTACGTACGGTTCTCTTCAGCATTTTTATTAATGATAGGCAAATGTATAAATGTTAATATACATCTGTATGCAAACGATGCACAAGTGTATTTATCGCGTCTACAGGTCCCTCTGAAGATCTTATTCACAGAACGGAAGAGGATCTTAATTCAAAATTTTCTTGGGCCCAAAAAAAAAAAAACTACCTGAACTTAGTTGCCTCGAAAACGAGTGCTCTCGTGGTAGTTGAAAGACTTCAGAGCTTTGTCATTTCAGCTGCAGATCTTACGAAAGAATCGCTAGTGCTACTTGAAATCATTTAGTTTGGGCACCTTCGCTTGACATAAGTTTTTCCCCAAATATTTTCAATGCAAAAATAGTGCTTTTTCAGAACACAAATCGACTTTTTTAAATTTTAGAAAAATACCATCAAACTCTCTTTTGTAAATAAAGTATTATTTGCCAGATATACTTGAAACTTTGTGCATATGACTAAGAAGTCTCTTAAGTTTTAAGAAAATATAGACCTGAGGCTTCTGGATATATTTTAACAATTTAAAAATGTATTGTAAAAAATGTATGTGCATAGTGAATAGAAGCATATTTATGTATAGTGAAAGGTTGTTAATGTGAAAGCAGAAGCCTAACGATAACACGAATGTGTACGTACTGCAAAAACAAGACACCCATGCCCATTAAAATAACAATTTGGGAGCGTCCAAGGTGTTAAATTTTGACCACCTCCCTCTCCTATGTAATCCTACGTAGAGTTTTTCCCTTAACTGCTTGGTAGCTTTTATCTACACTTAGTTGAATGATAATCGAATCATGCCGAATCGTATTTCGCAACACAGAATGCCTTACACTGGTATAAATTCATGTTAGCCTCATCAAAAATTTTAAAAATGTCAATTTGTATACAGGCCAACTGTACAAATTAAAGCATTAAAACTAAACACAAAATTTGCTGGCATGCGTTTTAATGACACCAAAAACTCTTTACTCCTTTGACATAGTTTCTCATATGCGACGATGGCAGTTTACTTCAGAATATTCATCCTAGTTAAGAAATCAACACAATCAGTGGCCTAGTTGTTACACATTAGCGAGGTCATACTGTTATCACTCGAGATGTAAAACTCTGCGCATAGTTCTGTTCAAATTTCAGCGATGAATGCAAAATAGTCACATTTTATTTACAACAAAAGAACTCAATTAAAAGCTCCAGTAAACAGATCGCTTGTGATACTCACAGATTTGTGACACCAATGGAATTTCTTCAGCAGCACTTGTAGCACCCACCCCAATAGCAAAATTGGATTATGTGATTTGACTCTTGCGAACTGAGATGCGCTTGAATTTAAAAACACAGCACGAATTAAATTTCGTATTCCTTATTACGTAAAATAACCAACCAACCAACTAAATTTCAATGAGACACAACACAAAAATGTCGGAATTACACCAGCATCGCAGCTCATCATGGACCTCATTGTTATCTCAATGACAGACGGCAAAATCACGTACCAACTTAAATAAAAAGCAACAGCAATGTTGAGTAAATCAAAAAAGGAAAAAGAAGGAAATGACAACTAAGCATTGACAATTCATTGGGCGAAGAGTGAGCGCGGAAAGCAACAAGGAAAATTCCAAAATTTAATTTCGAAATTCTGACAGTAAAATCAACAACTTAGCAGGCAACAGAATATAACACACAACGGAAAAGTCTGGCGAAGATTCGAGAAAGATTTCAGCACAGTGCAAACTTTAATTAGACTGGCTAAAAAACGATGAAATACAAACGCCCATTTGGAAATGCTTCACATGAATACGCAAAAGTGACCTACAGTCTGTCAAGTAATTGTTTGCAAAATAAATTATAAAATACAATTTTCACTTTCTTATTGAATAAAAATAAGAAATGTATATACTGTGGCTCCATCGCATAATCGGACAAGACTTTGTTGGATATAAATGTGCTCTAAACTTTAGAACAAACATGCGAAATATATTGTTTTTTCGCTTTTATTTATACATCATATTATTATCCTTCTGAACAATAAAAAAAACATCAACATTTTTAATTAAAACTGTAAGAAGAAGAATATGATTTTCAACAGACTGTACATACAGTGGCTCACAGCTTATTTCATGCAGTTCTATTTTAAAGTTAAGTTATGCTATTATTAAAAATCATGTGAAATATTGAAAAGATTCAAATACCATATTTTAGAAATATATTTATTATTTAATTTTGTCACTTCAATAATACCAAAAATTTTGTTTATAATAATTAAAACACAAAACTTATAAAAATACTGCTTAATTTGATGTCACAGCTTATTTCATGCACTTAAATTAAGATCTTAATTTACAAAAAAAAAATAAATTTATTATGAATGTCAATATTTGGTATGATACCCCTTTGCATTTGCATTTACAACATCGCGAATCCTGTTCGGCATCAAATCAACGATTTTTTGAGTAGTTGCCGGGGTAATTTGCTCCATTCCTCAAAAATAACCTTTTTACATGTATGCTGCGTAAGAAAATTTGTCATAAATGGCGACTGGGAGTTTAGCACATGAACCTTCTTGCTCATACGCGGATCGAAAACGAAAAAATCAACAAAACACATTAGAAGTAGAAATATTGGAACTTAAGTCGCCTGGGGCAGACATTACATTGATTTCTGCGTTGCAATGCTAATAATGATCCCACAAGAAAACTACGTTTTTTTATTTGCCAACCTTTTCTAAAAAAAAAATAACAAATAAACGAGCTCTAAAACCTTGCTTGAAATATTAGAAGAAATATTATTAGAGGTCGCTCATTTGTATATTTAATGAGTTTAAGCACTCCCCAGTTTGAATTGAAAAAAGAATTGCTGTTTCAAATAGAGGCTACATAGTTTTCAGTAGCACTCGTCACTGGGAATGAGAAATCTAATTTTTCTTTCAATGTTCATAGTATATTATACGTACTTTTTTAATATCAACACATATTTTTCGAAAGTTTTTTGTAACAACTTTAAATAAAGACTGCATTCATTTGATCCCTGGCTTGTTGTTTGAAGCTGTGCCATGTTGTTCCGACTTTTGACATATCATTTTCAATAGCTGTGCGATTACTTGACATACAATGTCGGACAAAACATATTGAACTGAATACACATTTTTGCTAAACCCCTCAAACATCTTAAAATCTGTAGCCTCAAGGAATTATAGCTAAAGGCGATCTGTGAAGATAAGTCGCATGCTTATACACAGAACCTATGTTGTTTTGCCTTGTGATCACAGACCGACTTTAGCTGTCATTCCTTGTCGCCACAGAATTATCAAAGTTAAACATTTTAATTTGAAACATATGTCACCAATTACCAGGTTAAATTGTTCCATTTGTTGTCTTTGTCATGTTTGTTTATAAAGCATTAACAGATTTGTGAAATTTCACAAGAACATTGGTTACTGCAATTGACTGTAAAGTTCGATTAAAAATTTCAAATTAATTGATAACATTCAGTCGACTAAAACAAATTAAAAATTGTTAAACATTTTATTTAATTACAATTTAAATTTAAAACATATGCTTTATTCTGAAAAGTGAAACGATTTATTTTACATTTTATTCAAGACTCAAACTTTGTTATGACAAAAACCAAAATATGTCAAAAATTCACGTGACAAAACATATTGAACTAAACATTGCGATCAATATTTTGTAGAATATCCAATGTTTTTAAAGACTGCTGCGCATCTTCTTGTCATTAAAGCAATAAGGTTGCCTATTGTCGTTTTTTCTACAGCAAACCAAGCATATGTATGTATGTCAAAGCACCAAATAGTTTTTTCTTATCTATTACACTTCTTCTATTGATATTTTTATTGACTATTCCTCAAAGATTCTCGATTGGTTTGAGGTCTAGAGATTGTGATTGCCACTTCATAACACGAATTCCTTCCTTTTCAAACCAATCTTTTCAATACCTTGAGGTATGTTTTGGATCGTTGTCCTGCTGAAGTCGTCATGAAATTGGCATCTTCCACTTCGCATGAGGAAGCATCAAACTTTGTAGGATTTCTTGGTACTTAAACCTTTCCATAATACCATTTATTTTTTGTAATAGCCGTGTTTTACAGAGCCTTGACAGTATCGAGGATCCAACCGTTTATTTCTTGGTCTGCGTATTCTCTTCATACCATCAGAATATTTTACATTAAATTTTGATTCATCTGAAAGTAAAACCGTTTTCCATTTCTGTATGGACCAATTGATGTGCTCTGCGGTAAATTCTTTATATTCGAGCTTTTCGATTTTTCTTTTCGCAATAACCTTGCAGCTCGGTAACTTTTAAGTCCAGCAGCAATGCTCTTCTCTTCTCTCTGGATCGACTGATTAAGTTCAGAGTTTCAACAACACAAGAAGTTGACTTATCTGGATATTTTTTTAAGTTCTCTTACTCTAATGAATTGCTTTTAGATGTTGTGCACCTTGGTCGGCCACCGCAGTGAACAGTTTCAACTATTCGTAAATTTAGACCCAAAAACTTCTTCTACAAAATATTGCAAAGCTCATCAGTTTTGCATATAATGAAAGTTTTTACTAAAAATATTAGTTTTTTTAAATTAAAAAATTCTGGATCCGGATATGAATGTGTTGTACAAAAATGTTTTCCATGTTGTGTTAGTATTTTCTTTATGATATCATATAAAAATTGGCAATTGATTGATTGATTTTTCGATAAAAATTCTTAGAAAAATTCGTATGCATATCGTGTGCGTGCATTTTATAGTGACAGGCACGCTATTTTTCTAGGACTTTTTTTTTGACGGGCAAAATCAGACAAATTATTAAATTAAATTGTAAAGTTTTTCGAATGCATTGATTGTGTGCGTCTTTGTCGTCGTCGGAACGGGCAAACATAGGGGAATCCTCAATACAAAAATATGCTGCGAACGTGTATCTTGGTTACATTTTGATGTAGATTCCGGTCGTTCTTCGGCTGCGAGTACTCGAAAGAAATGCGACAACTGTTGCGCTTGGTTTCTTCCGTTGTAACTTATTTAGAAATTCTTTCACGCAGCACTTTATGAGAACTGTATTACCTTAATTCATTTTTATTTAAGGCCAGTGGTGCTCGCGGCTTCGCACGCGCACATCCCGTTGTTAATTTTTTTTTTTTGCATAGAGTTTTCTCTTTGCAATTCAAACCCAAATAAAAACAGTACGAATGAGAAAAAAAAACAACAATAACAACACAGAACTCAAGAAGCAGCATAAACATCACTAACAAAAAATAAAACTACAATTTTTGTGTGAGGTTTTACAAAAACTTAATCCTAAAAAAAGCTTTGTAACTTAAAAAAATAGAATAAGTATGCAATAACCTTTTTTAGCACAAATATGTTGTTTTAAAAAACAAATCATTAAAATCAGTTCAGTATATTTTACGCCAAAACGTTACAAATCGCTTCAATATAAGCAATTTTGTATAAATAGTATAGATTTCTTCTTTCTACACAGTCACATTCTTACAATATACATATTTACACGTACTATATGTGTCTAATACGAATTTGTCTTGTTTTTCTTTCAGGTGTTTCTGCCGAAGTTTATTATGTGCGTGAGGGTCACATAAATAATTATGCCTTGAACTTCATCGTTCCCGTTCCAGCGAATGTGCGTGACATTAGTTTTACTTGGCAAAGTCTTGCAGGACGTCCTTTACCATATAGCATTAATGTGATCACCTCGGATCAGGCAGTGCTGCCCCGACCTACCATGAATATATCACAAATAGGCGAAATACCCACACAAGTGCAGACTTTTTCAATTGGCATGAAGTGCTCCGGTGCACGAGCCGCCGAAGTAGACGTTACAATCACTATTGAAGTGATACTGAATCGTGCACTGAATAATGTGACACATTTAGTCTTTCGCCGTAAGAAAATTTGCCTTTTAGCTGAGCCAGAGGGCAATAATGTCGATGATCCATTGCTGCTGGAGACGGTTGTGCCGCCGCCAACTGGCATGTTAACGCTGATCGTTGGTAGCATTGTAGCCTTGGCCTTGGTGATAGTTCTCTTTGTGATCGCTTATTGTGCTCGTGGTTCCGCCAAGAGACAAAACCACGGTCAGCCCATGCGTACTTCAAGCTTCCAGCGCTTGAACACAAATCCGCCATGTCAAGCGACATATATTACGCCCTCCATAATTTCACCTTTGCAATCAACATTACCGCGCAAAGTTGAGCCACAGCAAACAGAGGAGCTGCATCGACGTATATCCGAACTGACAGTGGAGCGTTGTCGTGTGCGCTTGTCGAATTTATTGCAGGAGGGCACATTTGGACGTGTGTATCGTGGCACCTATAATGATAATCAGGATGTGATTGTTAAAACCGTCGCTCAACACGCCAGTCAACTACAGGTTTCCTTGTTGTTGCAAGAAGGTATGTCACTCTATGGGGCCTCGCATCATGGTATATTGTCCGTACTTGGTGTGTCCATTGAAGACCATACGACACCGTTTGTTTTGTATCCTGCTATGAATAATACTCGTAATCTGAAAATGTTTCTGCTCGATCCAGCATATGCGCGTACCATAACAACTATCCAGACTGTGATGATGTCAACCCAACTGGCCATGGCGTTAGGACATTTGCACAGCCATGGAGTTGTGCATAAGGATATTGCGACAAGAAATTGCGTGTAAGTATTCGATGCGATAATTGAAAATACTCTGATATAATTACAACTGAAATAGAGTTTCAATGCTTTGCTAATGATTGGTGGATTTTTTTAAATATTAAAGGGAGAAGATTTTGTTTTTAGTGTACTTTTATTATCAGTGTGGAATACTATGCGTATTCGCACGTGTTTGTTCCAACACAAATTCGTTTGGATGTGCAAAATCTTTCATGGAATTCAATCAGGGGTAACACTAAGACAGTTTTTCTATAAAACGGTGTTTCGAACTTAAGATAAAAATAGCAAAAAACAAGAAAAAGCTTTAAATTTTTTGAAAGAATCACGCACTTTTTGTATGGGAAAGACCGTTTTCGTAATGCTGGTTAAAAGTCTCAATAGGTACGTCAAAATCCAATGACAGCATTTTGAGCTATTTTCCAAAAAAGGGTTAATTTTACGGGCAAAATAAAAACTTTTTAGCTACATATACATATACATACATATATGTATATCAAGGAATTTTTTTCGCAAACTTTTTATGTGAGTAATTTTGAGTTCAGCGGAATGATGACGGCTTTTTCCAAAAAATCATAGACTGTATTTGTTTTTGGTAGTGACACTGACCTTATCGACCTGATGACAGCCACCCTAACGACACCACTGCATTGAACTGAACAAACGATACCTCCATTACACATCAAAATTAAATGTCAAACCCAAAAATTACTCACTGTACGATCGATACTTCAGAACTATTACTATACTAAAATTGAGGCAACCTTAAATCTACGATATGTGGGCAGGTACGAAAACTCGTCGGCTTCCGAACAGTAGATTCCCTTGTCATTCAATTTATGTTAATTTATATTTTATTGATTTTTATCTATATGTTATCTGATTTAATCAAGATATTATATTGATTGCATATTTCCTATTATTCTTTAATTTCAGTATCGACGATCAACTTCGCGTCAAACTTTCAGATAGTTCTCTTTCGCGAGATCTTTTTCCAGCTGATTATAACTGCCTTGGTGATAGCGAAAATCGTCCTATTAAATGGATGTCACTTGAGGCGCTACAGCACAAACAGTTCACTGAAGCAAGTGATTCCTGGGCATTTGGTGTGCTTATGTGGGAATTGTGTACGTTTGCTAAACAACCCTATGCTGAAGTTGATCCATTTGAAATGGAACATTATTTAAAGGATGGTTACCGATTGGCGCAACCGTTTAATTGTCCCGATGAATTGTAAGTACTTGTTATAATGTAATTTGTTGAACCAAAAGTAGGCAGAATTGAAGAAGGGGGCATGGCATATTTCAATTTCTTCATTTCTAATCGACTTTTTTCAACATTTTCCATATTCTTTTGAATTTTTCAAACTTTTTCCAATGTATCCCATATGTATTTATTCGACTTTTTCAACCTCTTTCAACTTTCATTATTTTCTAAATTTTTAAGATCTTTTTAGCGATTTCGAATTGTTTCAACATTTCTCAACCTATTTTAAATTCTTTTAATTTTTTCAACCGCTTTCAATTTTATTAAAACATCAACGAATGCAAAAATAGCTAATCGCCTAATTGAATGAATTTCAAAATTCGCTAAGAAGCATTAGAAAGTAAACAAAAATTTATTTCCCATATTTGAGCTTTTGTAGGTTGCTACCAGTTCTGGTCGCAATCCTGTCAATTATATATTGTTACGAAATTTCTGTCTCTTTGACGATAATTTCGATCTCTCACACTTTTCTGAGTTCGATCACTGGATTGTGTAACAATTAAAAACGCACAAACTTATTTAGTTATAAAATGGTTTATTTTATTAACGTTCAAATTCTAATATTAATTTAACACTGTATAGAAAACTGTTTTACTTTACTACGGATCACACTGTATTCACTTTATTGCTTTTAATTCAAGTGTTCCACTTCACTGTTGAAATACTACTGCTGTCCGAAAACTCAAATGACACCCTTTTATACTACAGGCATCACTTTCTCGAATAATCTACTAGCTGCCAGATGGCGTATATTCTACTATTATCTACAACCTACCAGTGCTACTTTGTAGCGTGCATTCTACCACTATCCACAATTCACCAGCATGGCGCACTGACGTTGAGCTCACAATTATCGAGAAGGTTGCTATTATTAGATGGCGTTGTACGACGTTGATTTTCACAATCTAGATGCGTCTCGGTTATTGACTTTAATAGTGTACTGCAGCGTCTGTTCGGTTTATTATTTTTACACCATTACGCTAGATGGTGTATGCTAGCTAGTATCGTTTAGTTTCTTTTGTTGGTATTTATTTCAAGAGTTTTTCTAGCATAAACCAAATTTCGCTACAATATTCTTATGTCAAATAGTCATATAAAATATTTGAATAAAAATTATTCTTATTTCATTTGCAGATTTACGATCATGGCTTACTGCTGGGCATTATTACCAGGCGAACGACCCACCTTTGCTCAGCTCAACATATGTCTGTCAGAATTCTACTCACAGATTACGCGCTACGTATAGACAGAACCAGCTCAGAAACTGTTTACTCATTTGCTTTTTATCGAATGGAGATGTTTATTTGCCAAATAAATTAATATTAAAATGGTGCATTAAGAAACCCTTTTTAGCATACACACACACTCACATACACACGATCCACTTACACACACCCATAGGTTAATTAAAAAGTTCATATGCAACAAATCAAAAAAAAAAAAAAGTCAAAGTGACAAGTTTTATTGTCTGCTGCAAAGAGATTCACTTTAACAGGGGTCTTCACACGTAGTTTTCTTTTTGTGTTAAATTCCACATTAAACAGTAAAAAGTGTTAACTTGCATATTCAACTTAGCGCATTGAATATGAAACACTTGACAGGATGCGTTGATATCACACCAATAAGATTACGTGTGAAGACCCCTCATATTTTTGTATATATGTAGGTATCTATTTTTATTTTGTAATGTTGATTTTAAAAAACGCGATATAGTATTTAGATCTTTCGTAAGATTATTTTTCTTTTTTATGGTAATTTTTATTGCATTTGACTTATTATTAAGTAAATGTATTAAGCTTTGCAAGTAGAAATCGAAATCAAAGACTCATTTATAAAAATAATTAAAATTCATTTTTTTTTTCTTAAAATATACATCCAATTTTTTGTATTTATATAAAAGATTTATTAAGATTAAAAACACAAATTTGTTGTTAATCATACTTGTTAGTTTTGTCACAATTCCTTTAAACTGAATTTTAGAGTGATAAGCATATGTGTATATACAAAAGAACATCAGAATTAAGTAAAGAATATACATCAATTATACATCAAATGGAAAATAATAGTTATACAATTTTTATAGTAATATTATAAAGTTTATGAAATCACATTTTGTGTGAAAAATAAAAATCATTATTAATAAACAATAAAAAACCCATCATCTTTCATTTACTACTCACAAATATTTAGTCACGCTTGCAAAAATTATTGGATTCTCTGGGCAAATTACATTACATACAAACATTCTCTGTACTTATTAGCAGTCATGCAGTCCACAAAATGAGTTAAATATGCAAGAACCAAGAACCATTTTGCCGTGCATGGTTTTGAACTGCTGAAAATGATTTTTTTTCTATCACGTAAGAATTTTGGGATATTTAACCTTTAAATGCCGAAGCGAAATTTTTGAGCATGACCATCTGATTAAAGTTACTATTTCTTATGAATTTTTCAATGTTGAACCCAAATCTGGCGATGCAAACACATCAATATTTTGAGATAAGAGTTTAAGATCATGATCATGTACAAATATAGCACCGCCAGAAAAAATGGAAACGAAATTCTGATTTTGCGAATATGTAAAAATTGGAGTAATTTTTTTTTTTAAGTCATAAGGCATTTCTGTTCCTACCCTGTTTTTAATGAAGTATTCTGTTTTCATCAGAATGCCCAATTTGTTTGTTTCTAAATTACGTGAGTCAAAGTAGGGGGGAGAAGGTCCGCAAACTCTCACCAAAGGGGGAGGGGGGCTCAATAAAAATCTCACGTCAACTTCTTAATGCAGAGACTATGCATTATTATAGCAGATTTCCTTCTCACGGAAGGGAGGAGGGGGGCAGGGGGGTGGTCCCGCCAGAACTCACCAAATCTCACCAAGGGGAGGGGGGGTCCGAATTTTCAAAAAAACACCTCACGTAATTTATGGACGTCCCCTTATGAAAAAATTAACACAATAGTAAATATCCAGGTTTGCCACCGAAAAAATTACTAGCAGGAAAAATTCTCACAGACCTGTTACTTTTCTCCATACGTTTTTTTTATTCAATATTGTGCTTTCTTCTAGCAAATTGAATGCAATTTTAACAAATTTAAAATATATATTTTTACTTTAAGCTTAAGTTTTAAATAAAAAAAGCTAAGAAAACCGCGTCCAAGCTACTGATTAAAACGAAGCTTTTCGAAGAAAATTGCATGTTTGCTGCCTCGCAATAACTCCTTTGGTGCCTTTGGTTGATGATGTTGTTCGAGGTATTTGCATATACCATATTGCATATATTTGCATATATTGTTTAAACTTGATTCGAATTCACAAAATGAATTTAGTAATATAGCATAGCTGTTGTGCTTCTGCACTATTACATTACCGGCTAAGAGAAATACTCGTTCCGATGCGGCACTGCTTGCAGGGATATTTAATATATCCAGTGCGATTTTGGCAAGCTAGGGATATTCTGTTTGATGATTTTCTCACCATCGTATTGGGTCAAAATTCATATCCATTGGTATTCTGTTTCTGCAGTATTGTTCTATCTCATCCCTCGCCCTTTCAGGTTGTGCCGTCACCTCAATATATCAGGAAAAAAATTGTAGTTCTCTTGACACAGGTGGAGACGCTGGCAAAGTGGGAATTAGTGGTGTAGAAATGTTTTGATTTTCACTAAGATTACTTTGCCGCGTCAATATTTTCTTAAGGGCCTCCGGGAGTTTTTCGAATAAAAAAATGACAATTTTTTAAAATTTTTTTTTTTGGAGCTGCATTTTATTTAACCCGAATCAACCTGGCGTTGCCATATGGCAACGCAAAGTCGCCACTTTCAAACGATCACAAAATGGAAACAAATTCAAGAACTGATATTTTCCAGTTAGTTTTGAACTCGCAATTGTTCGTCTCTTAGAAAAAATCGTTACGGGTCAGTGAGTAATTGTTTGTTGAAGCTGGAGTGTTACAAAGTGAGAAAAGTAAAAATTTACTCAGGTTGATTCGGGCTAAGATCGAAATTTTTTTAACATCATTAAAGTATAACTATTCAAGATTTATCCCTTACGTTTTAGTTCAAAAATTTTCATCAATAAGGTAGAAAAGTGCAATGCCGTGACCTCAAAATTTGCGGTGAGCAAGAAATCTGAAGACTGGTTCATCCGAAAAAGACAAATAAAAATTTTTTCGGCTTAGTAAATAGCTCTTGGGCGACCTCAATTTTGTCGGGGATACTCCAAGTGATGTTCAAAAAGGCATTTTCAACCTTTCCCCATCGATTGGAGCAAAAAAAAATTTCTCCAAAAATAAGTCAAAAAAGGTTCTTTTCAGGGTATGTTGCCACTCTAAATGATGCCAAAAAACAATTTTAGACCTTACCCCATCAAAAAAAAAAATTATTTTCTCGCTGTTGAAATCCATTTCCAAATCCACTTTACAAAATGTTTTACGCGAGTATCACAAATTTGCTTGATACAACAATGCCTTTGTAGTAGCTCATATACTCATACGAAAAGAAACGGAATGAATCGGCATTCACTGGAAATGATTGTGAAATACACTCGCATTCACAGACTTCGCCATGAGACGAATGGAGGCTCGTTTCGCAAAATTTTCTGTAAGCATGAACTTGTGTGAATGTGCTGAAAGTTTCATCAGCTCATGAATGGCTCACATGCTGAGTGACTCACTGCTGTCCTCTGGTACATACCTTATAAATTGAAATGCACTGTGTGAACTTGTCATGATAGTATCCATAAGTTTGTTATCAAAAGTCTTCTACATTCTTTTAATTCCATTCGATTCCTAGCAATTTGTTTTATGCTGTCAAAATTCGTTCCTATTTCTGCTTACGGACTTCGGCAAAGCACTGAGCGAGATATTCCCTAACGGTTTCCTGAACGTGTAGTCTATTCATTGCCAGTGTCTTTTCATAATCTCGGTTGAGATCGCGCGTGAGCACCGAACCCTTACTATTTATCTAAAGTAGGATTTACAAAAAGATATTTACAACATATCCGATCCTACCATAAAATTTATTTATTTGAGTGTGCCGTCTGCGTTTTGGGAATAACTGTCATTTAAAATTCCACTCTGTATTGTTTTTATTGAGTCACTGTAAGCGTCAAGCCTTTTGGTCACAAAACAAAGTATGTAGTATACTTTCCCGGCGGACATCCTGTGTAAGGAATAGTTCGGTATAGCGTATTTTACCGCCATTTTAATAAATATTTGACGTGGCAAATTTACTGTGGAAAAATATTTGATCAACCAATGTGTTTTAATTGTTAAAACATTATTGATTGGCCTTCACGGTCTCTGGATTTGACTGCTCCGAACTTTTTTTGTGAGGAAATATGAAGAGCAAGGCTAATGCAATCCTTTGAGCAACTCAACTCAATTAATGAAATTCCAGGTGTAATGTGTGAAAATGTTTAAAAAAATGTGCCCAAAAAAGCCCATATTTGTGAGGCCACCAGAGGCGAACATTTATCTGATATTGTATTCCATACAAAATTGCCTACATTAAATAAATCATTTATCAATATTAGATCGATACTCTTTAATTTAACCAAAACTTAAAATCAAACAAAGTGGTATTCCTTCCAGTGGCGGATTTAGGTTCGATGCCGCCCTAGGCTCTTGCCGATGTGCCGCCCTTTTTTCTACTTATGTAAAAGTGAATGTCAAAATTATATATCTAGTTATTAAATATTTAAATTATCAAATATTATTTTTAATATGTGTAACTATTTATTGGCTTACAAATGTTTTTAAAATATAATTTTAAATAAAAGTAAGTTATATATATGTAATTTTTTGTATTAAATAGTAAATACATTTTTTTAACTAACTTATGAGATCAATTTCTTTTTTCTCGCCTGTGTTCGCGCGAAAACGTCGATTGTTTCGTCGTACACAATTTATTTCACTAACTAAGCCTCGATAGACAATAATGCGAGGGCGTTAAGCCTCTCTTGGTCCATACTTGCACCAGAAACAGGTGCTATATTGTTTGCCCGAGACTCATTTGTCTGAAGTTTTCTGACAAGTATCATAGCGATAATAATCATGGACTCCAGATAGTGTCTTGGCTTTTTCTTCATATTCAAAAAATTGTTTATCTCTCATATCTTGAAGAAAAGAAGCCAGAGAACCATAAGTACCTGACATATTACTAGCGTTATCATAAGATTGGCCACGACAGTTCATTATGTCGAGACCAATCTTCTCTAAAGAGTTTAATATAGCGTTTTCAATATCTTTAGCTTTATGACTATTATTTGGCAAAAAATTCTAAAAATCTCTCAACGATTTCACCATTTTTACGTACACATCTAATAATCATAGTAAGCTAATCGACATGTGCAATATATGGCGTATATTCTACAATGATACTAAAATACTTAGCGTTTGGTGCTTCAGTAGAAATGTGTTGTAGTGCTTTATCTTTCATTAACAATATGGTTTTTTCATAGATCGTTTTTGATAGACACGACGTGTTTCCACAACCAGGGTATCCATTAAACTTTAATTGTTCAGATAACAATGGATTGAATTCAGCAATAAGTTCTACTGTTCCAAAAAAACAATTTGATCTGAATTTCCACGGAATAGCAGTCCTCTTATAGCGAGCGATTTAACAATAACGAACACCCGGTACACGGTCAGAAATTTGGAATAAATTTTAATACAAGCGAAATATTATAAAGATTTTTAATAAAATTTTGATTAAATTTAATACTTTTGAATATATTACAAAATTTTGTAATACATTTTGTATTGAATTCTAATACAGTTCAAACATTAAAACGATATTTTATAACATTTGATGCTATCGCAAGTGTTACATTTAGCCACCGTAAATATGATACTACGTTGGCTGATGTCGTTAAAATGTTCATGCAATCCTTGTATTGAAAGGGAACGTGGTTCGAATCCCAGTGGATACGACATATCTTTTTTATTAATTTTTAATAAAAACGAGTATTAAATTTTAATACAAATTTGTATTAAAAATGAATTTTAATATCTAGACCAGCGGTGGGCACAAAAATATAACCAAAGAGGAAAACAACAACATCAAGCAACAACAAACGAAATTTTAAAGTTTTTTTTACTTTCATTTCCAAAATTGCCATTAGCACAAAAAAAAAACAAATTACACAACAAACAAAAACAATTGCTACATTCGTCAAGACACAATGCGGCGCCGTCATTTATGCCTTTGTGTTTTGTTTTTGTTTTCATTTGAATTCAAGTCAACGCTGTGCCTCGATTGAAATTCTGCGAATTTTGTGCCTCGATAGCGTTGAAATTCTGCGAATTTTGTGCTTCGATAGCGTTGAAGTTCTGGGAATTTTTTTTCGCTTGGTTGTGCGTCGAATAACGGTTAGAGCAATGTGAGGAAATTGAGGCACTAAGTGCCCTTCCCTGATCTAGACAGTATTGAATTTTAATACAATTCTGGTATAATCATATATTAAAGCCCAAAAGTATTAAAATTTATTCCAAAATTTCTAACCGTGTATAAAACGGCAACCCATGTTTAAGATCGGATTCGAAAAGGCAACCCTATATATTCTGTCTTGGCTCTTCAAGCTTTATCGTTTGACACACCTTTCAAGCATCAATACATGTATAAATATTATTAAAAATTGACCCACAACCCATGTTGATGACAGGACTCAACAATGCAACTCTAACATTGTCTATACTGCCGTACTAAGCGAAAAAGACGTATCTCAAAAAAATTCATTTCGAGATAATTGATGTTTTGTCTATGTCAATTTGTTGAAATACCTGTAAAATTGAGATAGAGGAAATTTTTTTAGTAGATTTTTTATATGATTGAACTAAAATGCCGACATTTGGAGTATTTCATTAGACGCGTAATTTCTTAAGCTATCCGATGCCATAAGAATCTCGGATATTTTTTTTTTGAGATATGACTTTTTCGCTTAGTACGGCAGTTTATACCTCTTCGAGTTCTATGATTTGGCGTTCATATATTATTTTTTCAATTTCCGATAAAAATTTGTATTTTTTATAATATTCTGATGATTCATCAAATTAATTAGAAAAAAACAAAACATTTAATTTCTTATGAAAATTTGCTTTATTGAACAAAATTAGTTCTACGGCTTTTAAATAAATACCTAAGAGATTTTATTAACTGCCAATTTTGATAAATTAGAAAATTAAAAGTATAAGTACTTGCAATCTAAAAACTTAATTCAATAATAAAATTATCTAATATGATTTACTGGAAACTTTTCAAACGTTAATAATAAAACAAATCCAAGCCAATAATTAATTTCAATTATTCTTGCGCCTGCAAAATTCTGTCGTCCTTAAGTTTTTGCCACCCCTTAAATTTTGCCGCCGTAGGCCTAGGCGTAAATCCATCACAGATTCCTTCTCGATAGACATTCGGTATTTGTGTGCTATGTATTTGGTTTCATTGCTCTAAATCAGTGGTGGGCATCGAAATATAACAAAAGGTCTAAACAACAACATCAAGGAACAAAAAACAAAATTTTAAAGTCTTTTTGCTGTCATTTCCAAATTCGTTAACAGCACAAAAAAAAACCAAATTGCACTACAAACAAAAACAATTGCTACATTCGTCAAGACACAATGCGGCACCGTCGCTTATGCCGTTGTGTTTGGTTTTTGTTTTTATTTGAATTCAAGTCAGCGCTGTGCCTCGATAGCGTTAAAATTCTGCGATTTTTTTTCGCTTGCTTGTGCGTCGAATAACGGTGAGGGCAATGAGGGCGGAAAGGGCCACTACGTGTCCATCACTGCTTTAAATAATTCTCTCAGTGAAGCGTTTTACCTACTGTTTGTGTGAAATTTGGTTTTATGTATTACCTTAAATAATTCTGGGAGCTTTTAAATTGTCAGTCAGCTTACAGTTTTTGTTTATATAGGGGAAGCCATTCCTTGTATTTGTATTGATTGTGATTGCATTACCTTAAATAGTTATCTGAGTATATCGTCTTAAAGTTTATATTGTATGAAAGATGACACGGCCTTTTGTCAAAAGGCCCCCACTTTTTGTGTGATGTTAGTTCGAACTATTTCATAGATTCGTGTGAAATTAATTAGCATAACTCTTTCAGCATAGCATTTTAAAATTTATATTTCTATGAGCGGTAAGCGTCTTCTTTCACTGATTTCACCCACTTTCAATCCTACGAGCTATGTTCGAACGTGTAGTCTATGTATCTAACTTAATTTTCCCATAATAGTGACACCCACAGAGACAAAAAATGGGCACAGCTATATAAATTCAGATGATACATATATGATGGCGCTAGTTCAGATGATACATACATATATAATTCGCTATACCTAATACACCCCCTTCAAAGCATTACAAATGGAATGAGAAAATGATTATGAAATTTGGTCTAAAATCACGTTTTTGATTTGTGTCGCCTTTTAATATTTTTTTTCTACGATTTGAGACTTCCGTGGTTTTTCCATTTCTTGGGCGTGATTGGTTTCCATTTAATTTCCATTGAGCCTTTGTATGTTTTCAAAACCCGATGTTTTTTAAATAAATATCAGGAAAATTAAATCTGATCAGAAGCAGTGGGTATCAAGTTTTTTATAGAGCAGAATTATTTTTACAAATATTTTTTGTCTACTCACCATTGACTTTCCTTCCTAAAAGTCACAAAAAAACAGATAAATGATTGGTTTTTTATTATTTTATTTCATTTCGGTCTTACATTGTTATATTTCAACTTTGAATGTTATTATTTTTAAAATAAAAATAACTTTTTATCATACATACGAGTACTTATTATATATTCGATAATATTAGATTTTTTTTTTATTATTATTTAAAAGACTACACCTGAGTTGGGAAAGGAAACTAAAATTAATTCCCACCTTTTATTGCTTAACTTAATGACTAATTGCGACTATTTATCAGGTATGTTGTCGTAGCCTGTTTATAAATGAATATAATGATCCTATCCGACCTGTTACGAATTTCACTTATACGACGACGTAAAATTGAGATGAATTTGAAATTATTTAAGAAGTCTGAGGCGATTTGGACTTTATTTTTTTATATTATTATTCAGGACTTTACTCCAAATAAAATTATCAAGAAAAAAACTTTGAATATTTTTCTTTTTAAAAATTAAAATAATCTATGGGATTCTTAAGAAAAAATTTAAAATATTTAAGAACAAAAAAAAAAAATGGTCTATCCTTAAAGTTTTTAATTCGTATACGAGTACAAAGCAAAAACGTCAATTTTACATTTTTGAAGTCAACTGTATGTAAGGAGTCAGAGTCTTTATATTTAAGTAAACACAGTTTTTAGTATAAATGCGTTGAAAACGATTAAAAAATAATATTTAAAAATTCGATACATCACTAATATTTGTTTCCATTTCAATATGCATTTGGAATGCATTTTACAAACATAGATAATTGAACGAAACTTTTTCAAATAGAGTGGCATCTTTATTAAGTTGTTATTAATCTGCTTTTTTATTTAATATGAAAAAGCGCAAAATATGATCAGCTGATTCCATATAAAAAGTTATCACTTATACATAGAAATGTAAACTACATAGAAAATACTGTTAATCTACTTATGTTTGACTTCGAAGGTAAATTGCTTCAAAAAGATTTCAAAATGAAAACGTACCGATTTTCGCAACAGGCCGGTTATACACCAAAAATTTCGAAAGTAAAAATATGGCGACTAAAAATGTTATGCTCTAAAGCATTTTGTATTCAAAATTTAAACAGGATTTACTTAACTACACAGTTTACATACTACTACAGCATTATTACAATAATCGGCACAAGGAGTAGCGCCAAAATAGAAGATTTTTTCTTGTCCTTAGGATAGTCGTGAGAATAAGGTTCCAAGTAAGTAAGTAGGTTTACTAATAATATGTTTGTCATCATAAAAGCTACCTGCATTTAATGTGACCTCATTGAATGTATTGGCATATACGATACAGTGGAACTTCGATTATCCGTCTCCCGATCAACCGTCACTCCGATTAACCGTCACATTTTGTCAGCAAACTTTTTTTTCGTTTTGTTTCGATTCTGTTTATGTATGCACACAATGCGAGAAACGATTCCGTCTGAAATTTTTCTTATGAAATTCGGAGATGAAAATTTCGCAGAAATTCATTAATCTAGTTCTTTTTGTTCGCCAAGTCAAGTGGATTACACAAATTTTTGACGAATTTTTTCACCAAAACATCTTGATGCGATTGTAAACTATCACATAGTTTTTTTATTCGATAATAAAATACGAAAATGACAAATCAATATTTTTTGTTACATTTCCTTTTTTCTTGCGTTTTTGTGTTACAGTACATACATATACATATATGTATATTCAATACCTTGTATTCTAGCGTCACCATACAGAATCAAAACAAAATTCTGCCATATATTCGATTGTCCGTCTATTCAATTATTCGTCAGGCTGCTGGTCCCGTGCCTGACGGATAATCGAAGTTCCACTGTATTTACATAAGTTCCATAAGTACTACTGGTATGGTTAGACATTACAACTACTCGTATATTCTAACATTAAATAACGTTAATTTATAGATTCGGGCTCGCGCACTTACACATAGCGTGTAATTTGCGTATGAAACTCTGAAAGACAACTTTGCAATTGACTGAACGATGGCCGTTCGGACGGTAGCAGGGCCCAGCAATAAGCCATTATGGAGAACCTGAAAAGAATCAACGTTAGTTTTGGTACAAGGCGTGTCAACTCTCATTGCTTACAGTTCATCAGGACAATTAAATGGTTGCGCCAATCTATAGCCATCTTTTAAATAATGCTCCATTTCGTACGGATCGATTTCTGCATAAGGTAATTTTCCCAGAGTGCACATCTCCCACATAAGCACTCCAAAGGCCCAGACATCACTGCCTTCGCTGTATTGACTTTTCTGCAAAGCTTCAAGTGCTAACCACTTGACGGGTCGGTACTCACCGTCACCCAAACAATTGTAGTCGCCGGGGAAGAGATCGCTGGCGAGTGAACTGTCCGATAACTTGACACAAAGTTGATCATCAATGCTGTTGAAATGAAAAAAATTTATAAAAATAGTGAGTGAGCAAATATCGACGGTTCAAATTCTTGTATGACCTATCTACAGTCAATTTTGAAAGTGTACAACATATAAACCTTGTCATAAGTATTAATAAAAAGTTTCTAAGACATACATATACTGATATTATTTTTGTTTCCGAACTCTAAAATAAATTTTAGTTACCGAAACCTGCGTTAAAAAGCGGCAAGTGGGAAATGATAATAAACAAACTTTTGAAGAAAACAAATTTTGCATTCAGCAAGAATTGAAGGAAAAAATCAAGTTAAGTAGAGATACAGTACAATGAACGGCGGAAATATCACTCGAAGATTCTTTTGCGATGTGATTACTGCAGCCAAAATAACAAAGCTGAATAAGGAGTTTGCTTGCAACTTTCCCATAATAATGAAAATTTTTTTTTGTGGAAAATCAATCAATATTGAAGCATTTGATTTGCTTTTGCTGAGAACCAGAGACTTACATATATCTTAAAAACGATGATACTGCTTGCCCAGTTCAGTTCCACAGTAGAAAAACAAGTCGTAAAGATGCAAATGAAGAAGATCTAAGAACTGTATCAAATAGGAATTCAATATTAAATGTGCAAAAGCAAAATGCTAAATGCATTCTAAAATATTTAGATGAAAATGATAATGAAGGGATAGGCGAAGTAGATAAACTTGCAGAAATTTTAGAAGAAAGCTCGTCTAATGAAAGTTCATCTTCTGAATACTGTACTATACTGAAAGTACTATTAAAAAAATTTACTCACTTGTTTTTACATCGACGCTTAAACTCACTAAGCACAGTTTTTTCTCAAACCTCTTTTTACCTAAATCAAAAAAACATTTTCAACTTAAAGTTGTATCGATGTAAGTAAGTTTACTGAAAGATTATTAATCGAAGGTTTAGGAGGTAAAAAATGCAATGTAATATTAAACGGAGTTTTCTTATGAACCTAAATATGACTTATGATTTTAAGACTGCATTTGTAAAACAAATGTTTTTGAAGTTTTATTTTGCAAATCAAAATTTTTTATTTAAGTTTCTGATCAATTTTCTCGGAAAATTTTCAGAATGCAAAAATTTTGCATCCATTTCTTTACATAATATATATATAATACATTTTATCACAAGTTTTTCTTCCGATAATTGTCAAGATGTATATTTCTATAACATTACTTATTAACATACGAACGTTTAAAAAATCGTCGTAAAACCTCAATTTACTCGAGAGCCATTAAAGGTATTTAACGATTTTTGACATTACTGAATTCAGTGTGCCATTTTTTACTTAGAAACGAAATATCACGCAGTTCCGAATACTTCTTCTATAATAAGAGGCGTCTTTTAAGATAACAGAGTCATCCTTAAGTCAAGTCTAATACATGGGTAGATCTTATCTATATTTCTGAATTTAACTTCCAAAATTCATTTTCGGTATTTTCCCATCGAAACAAGCAACAAATATTTTTTGAAAAATGGGTCCAAAACACCTCTCTAAGACGGTCGGCGATTTCCCCTGATACTTTCAAAATCCAAATCCAAAATCCCATCGATTCATGCAATAAAATTTTTTCGCGAAATGGGTCCAAAACACCCATCTAGGACGGTCGGAGAGTTCCCCTGTCACTTCCAAAATCCATTTTCGGCTTTTTCCCATCGATTCATGCGGTAAAACTTTTTCGCGAAATGGGTCCAAGACACTCCTCTAGGACTTTTGGAGACCTCCCCTATCAAAATCTATTTTTGGCTTTTTCCCATCGATGCTTACAATAAAATTATTTTAGAAATGTAACTGCATAATCATCTTACATTTTTTTCTTATTAGAAACTTGTTAAGTATTTTTCTTCGGATTTAATTATGAATAATTCTAAGTGTTCTCCTTTGGATTTTTTTGCTTAGTGATTCAAGATATTATTTAAGGATTTTCCTCGTTTTTTTTTCATGCAAAAAAAAATTTTTTTTTTCGACTTTTGAAAATAAAAGTTTTGTTAAGTAAATTTTTTTTTTTACTTTTTGAAATATAGGTCAAGAAAGACTTTTATCTTCTAATAAAACAGTTTTAAGGAAACTTTTACTTTTATTTCAAAAAATAAAAAAGTTTGAAGTAAACTTTTACCTAAAAAATACTTTTTTAAAAGTTTATTTCAAGCTCTAGTTGAAATTGGACAATGTAACTTCAATTTATATATTCTTAACGCTTATGTTCCACCAAATCGTAGCGCAGATGTTTACGAAAGTCGTTTAATGACCGTAGAATAAATGAACTAGATGCTAATGACGACATTTTGTTGCTAGGTGATTTTAATCTACCTGACCTGAAATAAAATCCTTGGGATAGTGGTACATATTATAATGCATCTTGTCCAAAAACTCGACAACATATTTTTATTGACGCAATTCTTTCAAATTTACAATACGTAAGTTGTGTAACGCATTTCCACAGACGACAACTTGACTTAGTCTTGGCTGCAAATAGTAGCAATGTTGTTGTAATATATATCAAATACGTTTGTAGCCAGGACCGAAATGTCCTAGTTGCTTACTAATGACTGTCTTTTGAATTTAAAGATATCTGAGCATTTGAATAAAGTTAAGCTGAATATTATTTATAACCCCAAGCATTTTGGGATTTATTAACTCTAAAAAATAGTCCAACGGGTTTCCATTTGAACTCAGAAAACTTAGTTCATGGGATATTTGCTAACTTGCACAATAGTTTCAGTTAATACAATATCTTTTTCGCCTGACCTCATGAAGAAATATGAACATTAGACCGGGTCAAAATTTATATTCATCCCGACACCGACTCAAAAGTTAGAAGAACCCTTAAAAACGATATCTGCGTAATTTTTTTTTCGTTCCGAGAAAAACCAATGGAGCACTTTTGATTCTCCTGAAGTTCCTTTTTGGTTAAAAAAAGCGTGTTTTTTGCTCGTAACTTTTATTCTTTCACAGAATGGATACCTGAATACAAAAATAAAAAAAAAATTTTAAATTAAGGGTTTTTCAATAAGAGCGCTACAAAAGTTTTTTTAAAGAAAACAAAAACTGTTTGGGATATCAATGAAATTCTATATTCTTGTAAAATAACATTTGATGCCATTATGTATGAAACTCAATTTCTTTTGCATGGCCACCACGGGCACGCCTGCAGAAGTTCAGACGCTGAACCCAATTTTCGACAGTTTTCAAGCATAAATCGGCCGATTCTGCTGCAATTTCACGTTCGATATTCGTAAGAAGTTCATCAATCGTCGCTGGCTTGTTGGCATAGACCATAGGCTTGACGTAGCCCCACAGGAAATAGTCTAACGGCGTCAAATCGCACGACCGAGGCGGCCAATTGACTGGGCCGTTTTGTGAGATAACACGTTCACCAAACTTGGTTTTCAATAAATCGATTGTGACATTCGCTGTGTGGCTTGTGGCGCCGTCCTGTTGGAATTACATATTGTCCAAGTTCTTATCATCCAAGTTGTGCCAAAAATATTCGGTTATCATTGAGCGGTAGCGATTCCCATTCACAGTAACGTGCCGGTCTTGATCATCACGGAAGAAGTACGGCCCAATGACGCCGCCGGCCCATAAACCGCACCAAACCGTAATTTTTTCGGGATGCAATGTTGACACATGGAGTACGTGTGGATTGCTGCCTGTCCAATAAGGCATATTTTGCTTATTGACGAAGCCATTCAGCCAGAAATGAGCTTCATCGCTGAAGATGATTTTTCGATGAAAATCCGCATCATTTTCAAGTTGTTGCTCAGCCCAATTCACGAACATACGACGATTCTGGTGGTCAAGCGGCTTCAGTTCTTGGGTCAATTTGATTTTGTAAGGATGTAGGCCAAGATCTTTTCGGAAAATTCGCCACAACGACGTCACAGAGATCCCCAACGCTTGAGAACGACGTGTGAGAGACTGATTTCGGTCTTCCTCAATTGATGCGCTAGCGGCAGCAATATTCTCGACACTACGGGCACTTTTATGTCTCACTGCCACGGGAACAATTTGTACTGTGCCTGTGGATTTATATTTTTCCACTATACGCTCAATTGTTGATCTGACAGGACGATTATGACAACCATAAATTGGACGTATCGCTCTTAAAGTTGAGGCCACTGACTCCGAATTTCGGTAATAAATTTTAATAATTTCGACTCGTTGTTGGATCATATATCTTTCCATGATGAAATGGCAAACCTTACTGAAGAGAAATGTCAAAATAGCGGGAAAAAATATGCCATCACGAAGATGATTTTGGATTGAAAGCAGAATGGCATTTTTTTGCAACTTCTCACGGCAAGAGCCCATGTGATGGCGCAGGAGGTATGTATAATCAAAACGACCGTGAGAAAAGCTACCTTACAACGAACTGCATATAGTAATTCCAAAAGTAATGTTCGATTTTTGTTCTGTTCAATTTCCTGGTATACAATTTTCTTTTTTGTATCAAATCTATATGTTCAAACTGCTGGAACTTTTTTACCGGAAAGATTTATAAATATAAATACCATCAAAAATAAAAGCACGAAAGTATTCAGATTCCGATAATTTTGATATTGGTAATATTATAAAACCCAGTAAAAAATAATACTTTAATATTAATAATTTCATAAATTGAATTCTGTGTTATAATTGAAGAGTAGGCGAACGGAACATTACACTAACCTTCAAATAATTTCAACCTCAGACACTTTCTAAAGGTACTTTTTTGATAGCAAAGTGAATAATTAGTTCAGAGACATAAGCCTTTTTTCGCGATTTCTTAACATTTTCCTCAATTTTTTTTTTTGCCCTCTCATTTGTACCATTGGTGTTTGGGTTCAAAATTCAAACAAAAAACTCACTCCAATTTCTTTTTGTAGCTTCTTTTAAGCCACCTGAACACGTGGAAAGGATAAAATTCGGTTAACGAGATTTCAGGCTTTTGAAGTTCAAGGTTAGAACTAAATATCCTGAAAGTTTAATATTTTTATCTCGTGATCCACATGCCTAAAATATGCAATTTTTCAAATGGTCGAAATTTCAAACACAGATTTTTCTTATAAAAAGTAGGCCGAAGGAGTTACTTGTAGATTTTATTTCTTCCCTGATATGTGTACTTGCTTTATAAGAAATATTAATGGTTTGTATCCAACAGTCGCGACACTGAAACCTAATATTGACGTTTTTCAAATGCTTCAATTCAGCCAGGCGGGGACTGACGCATCCGAAAATTAAATGCCCTTGGATTCCCTTCTTTGGAACCCTAACGAAGATTATTCAAAAGTCTGAGCAAAATTCAAAGTAGTGCAGCAACGAAATTTCCATTTCTTATGGTCACCATTTTATAATGTTCATATAAATAGAACTGAGAGAATTCAAAAATATTTTACTTGATTTCGAGCGTTATATCTAAGAGTTACTTAACTCTATCAATATTATCAGATTAAATAAAAACCTTCACTAGTAAAGGCATTCATACCAAAAATTACATAATAATTAATACTTACACGCAGTTCCTTGTAGCAACATCTTTGTGTATTACACCATGATTGTGCAAATGACCCAGAGCCATTGACAACTGCGAAGACATCAAAACCGTCTGAATGGTTGTGAAGCTGCGTGTGTATGCCGGATCCTGTAGAAACAATTTTAGATTTCTAGTGTTATGTGCAGCCGGATACAAAACGAATGGAGTTGAAAAGTCTTCGATTGAAACACCCAACACGGAGAGAATATTGGGATGCGAAGCACCATAGAGCATCATACCCTCTTGCAATAGCAGTGATACTTTAAATTGACTGGCATGTGTTGCTACGGTTTTCACCAGAACTTCCTGACAGTCGTTATAGGTGCCCTGGTAAACGCGACCGAAAGATCCTTCTTGCATCAAACTCGATAAGCGCACACGACACTTTTGCACCGTCATTTCGGTAAGTCGCCGATTAAACTCTTCAGGGTCATGTTCGTATTCGCGAAAAGGTCGTGTCAATGTGGCATATGTTGGCGTTATCGTAGATGGACACATATATATGGAGTTATGTGCTGTCGAAGAGATTGTTGGCAAACGCTGAAAGCTTGACGTTTTGATCAAATGCACGCCATGATTTTGTCGCTTGGACGGTCCTTTCGCGCAAAAGGCAATCAGAATGAGTGTCGCTACCAATATTAAGGCCAATATACCACCAATTATTAGAGTGATAAGACCACTAGTGGGTGGGGCGATGGTCTCTTTCAACATTGGGTTGAATTTATCCATTGAATCAACAACTGCTGTTCTGCCATTTATATCACTCATTTCAACATTCCGTTGTTCATTTCTAAGTACTGAGGGGCCACTACCAAAAGCGGTGTTGATGACTTTTGGCACATCCGCAACACTTTCAATATCATTTTCGTCAACATTTGTAACATCACCACCAACACCACCATCACTGGCACTGCCACCACCACCACCACCACCGCCATGAGCATCCTCTTGATTACCTGCCAAACAGATTTTCTTTCGGCGAAACATCAAATCAGTGATGTTGTGCGTTTGTCGATCCAAAATAATTTCAATAGCAATAGTGACCTCCACTTCGGCATCACGTGTGCCCGAGCACTTCATGCCAATGGCATAAGTTTGTGGCTCCAATGGAATTTCACCGATGCGCGAAATATTCAATGTAGGACGTGGCAGCACATTCGGGTCCGATGTTATAATATTGATGCTATAGGGTAGTGGGTGGTGGGCCAAGCTCTGCCAAGTAAAGGAGATTTCATTGACATTTGCTGGCACGGGGACAGCAAAGTTGAGTGCATAATCGTTTACTTGTCCATCACGTACGTAGTAGAGTTCAGCCGAAACACCTGCAGCGAGAGAGATAAAGCAAAGAAAATTAGTTGGTTCGGTTTTGTTGGATTACCGGCAAATGTCAGTCGCTGTTCAGTCACTCCAAAAGTCATGTCAAAAAATGTATAATGCTGATGGACATTGATTAGAAAGACAATGTGACTGTAATTGTAGTATGGGGGATCATATATCGATTGAGATGATGATAGCATGAATAGATTTACATATAATACTTCAAGTTTTAAGAATTTCATAAAACCATTTCAAGTTATAGTTGGGAGGAAATAAGGTTTGTCGTGTGTGATGGTGCATGAAATTGGTCAAATTACGCGGTGTTGAAACAGAGGACTTAAAAGAAAGAAACACGAACGAAATCACGTCAAGACCAAGGATCAGTAAAATTTAAAATTCAGTCATAAGTATTTAAGAAAAAACAAACACTTTTAGACTAAAATATCAACTTGATTTTAAATTTTAAATACTCCTCAGAGCGAATGTAGATCAAGTTTCATCCCAATGCACTATAGGTCGAATAGCACATTTCACTGGACAAAACTAATAACGGCTATATTATCATGATGATTAACTGGAAATGTAAGTATTTTTTATGTTGACTTTAGGCTAAAAGAAGAACTCTGAGAAAAATCTTAACGCTTGTGCTACCGGGTCAAAAATGGCAGGTACTACATTTTTTAAAATTCCTTAATAAATGAAATAAAAGATGTGTTTTTATTTTTAGATTGTAGTATTAGGTTAAGAAATACATAACGTTAACTTAAGCATAATTTTATAGAGATAAAGTTGTTAAAATTTTTAAGTACGTTGAACTTAAAATTTCGGTTTTCCCAATTTCATCTTCCTCTTCTTCATTCTCGCGTGTTAAATAGCTTGTTAATTTCTTCGACTGGGATTTCACACCTTAATAATCGGATCACTTCTGTCGGAAGTTGGAGACGCTTTTAAGTCTGAACGCGTCTATTTAAAGACAGCGGGGAAATTACTGGATCTGATGTATCTATTGCTCTATGAAACACGTCTAACAGTGTATTAACGCGGCTACTTTTGCGTGCAAGATGTAGTCTATCAGATTTGTATAATTTGTGTCGAGACTCTGCTGATTCTTCTCCAAAGCAACCAACGGGAAGAACTAAGCCCTCTATAATTTCCTTTGAACGAATAAGAATATTGTATAAAGTTGCTGTCACTGGGAGCCAGGAATACATGTTTTGAATAATTTTTACGGTTTCAAAGCAGTAAACTTGAAATTTAAGGGAAATTAGTATGACATGCTTATTAAAACTATTTTAGGCGAAAAATCAAGTACTTGTCAATGCCGGTAATTTGAGAAAACATTTCATGTTCCGCAAAAACTCGGCGCGCAGAGTTGCCATCGTTTGTACTCCCGAAACCACCTTGCTGGAAACATTAGATAGCTCTGCTGCGGCCCGTCGGTTAGAACGTTCCGATTTTTCCTAAAAAGGAATTGCGGACGCCCACCCACAGACGTGCTTGATGTCGGTTGTTGGTTTTTTATCAATATTTTGCACTTGAGTCCAGTAATATTTGTCTGTTGGAAAACAGGAAACTTCGAGTGGCTTTCTACCCATTTTTCGTAAACTCTAATCAAAAATTATGCGCACTTTGCCGGAAATAACTTGAACTAGTAGCATCCTCAGTATTTTCCAATAAGTAATTGAAAACAGCCTTTTATTTTTTCTTTTTGTCTATCTTCTGCAACCAGACTTCGTATAAATCAGAATTGCGGAAGAATAAGTCACCTGACAATAAAATTCATTAAAAAAAAAAACGTGTAAATCGGGCATCGAAATTTCTAAATAACATTTACAATAGCAACATCTAACTAATTTGGGTGTCATAAGACTAACAAATCCCAACAAAATTTTAAAACCTTACACAAAGTTGGAAATTTAAAAAAATTTGACAAATCAGGGGTTTGATTTCAATTTTAGATTTTTTTTTCACAGAAAACCAAAATATATTTAAATGTTTTAAGTTAATTTACATTACACATACCATCATCAATTTTTTGACATATTTATTTAAAAAAAAAAAAAACAAATTATTTAAATTACTTCACAATAGTCAAAAAAAAGAGTAAAAATTACCACTTGATTATGTTATCACAGTAGAATGCAAACGCTTCAACTTCGACACATCGCTAAAAAAAGGTAAATTATTTTTTCCAAAAACAAAATGCAATTTTGTTTGTTTTGAAGTATTCTCCGTTACACTACAACAACAATATTTAAATAACAACACTTGCATAAATTGAGTTTTGGCCAGACAAGTGTACTGTCTTGTAGCATCTATTTGGACGATATACTTTTCCATATTTAATTCTCAATGGTTCAATATCATATCTATAAACAAAAATATCAACGTCAAGAAATGTGAAATATCAAAAATATCAAAAGAGTTACAAAATCAATTGCATATAAAGGGGGAAAATATGTAAAATTTTGGCGCATTATTTATTGTATGCTTTCAAATTATTAAACGTTGGCTAACAAAGCTTACTCACTTAAAGTACTGAAAAGGAGGCCCAGAAAAAAAAAATTAATATATAAAAATATCAAAAGTTTTTCGATATTCAATACGTTTTACTCCACACAGTAATTGTAACCTATAAATTAATCGCAGTTTTTATTATGAATAAATATATAATAACATTTCTGATAAACTAAGAAAAGTTGGTGTTAATACAAAAACGAAATCGAAAACGAAAACGAAAAAAATTTTTAATTGCATAAAAACGGCGTCACACATTTTAAAAGTATCGGACTCTAATTCAGAAACCGAGTAAATAAAAATTTTAAATGTTTTCGTCCTGTAAAACAATACCTGTTCGGCGAACAGATTTTTCTTTTGTATTTAAAGTTTCTCAATCTTCAGGAGCTAGTTTCCCATGTCATGTAGGAAAGGCGCCAAAGTTCGACATGAAAAGGAGCCTATTATATGTTATTGATCAGATAAAGTTCAGCACCTAAATCATTAATCTCATCAAGGCTCTATACGAAGGTCTCAACTGTATGTAGAATATTTCATTATGTGTAACTTTCAGGTCTTTTCGAGTTCTTGTCGGGTGCGCGCCAAAGTTATCTACTGTCACAAATCTCTTCCCCTAGTAGTACTATATGATGTACCTAGTAAAGCTCTAGATTCTAAAAATTATAGTGGCTTCGCTCATCACTCGATCGTTTTACTTACTTTGGCAGTACAATATAAGCCGATGACGAAAGATACATTCGCTCAGCTTTGTTTGGCAACCTTCGTTTCTATCAATGACAATGAAGCACGAAACCTTTGAGCCAAACTTGAAGCCAGTGGCCCTACTCTTAACGCGATGTGAAAGCACTGCGATTTGAGAGCCAGTGTGATTCAATGCAATTTAGAGTACAACTTCAATAGAGATACAGTGCAGAACAGTTCTTTTTCACGACTGTGAATATCTGTCTGTTCCTAATCCGATTTTCATTCAATTCAAACGGCGACAGTGAAAATGTGAGGAGATAAAGAAAACAGGAGACCAAAAGCATTCCACATTCAGCTTGCTAATGAAATAATGGAAAATTTCAAGTACTGCAGATCAGAATGCACTTTTTGCCTTTGAAAAAGTGTCATGTGCGACAGTTAAACGTTATATATAGCTATAAGAAACTATAGCTTTCATTTAGATTACGGAACAGTGAAGTAAAACAGATCAAAGATAGATATTTAATGTGTTAAAATTGTTACTTTTCGAAATTTTCATAGTTTTGAGCCTTCATTTTGATTATTAATGAACCCTGTAATCATGCCAATTAACAAATAAAAGGAAATAAAGCAGAGAAAGGACTTAAAGTTACTTAAAGTAAATTGCGGAAAATAGCAAATCGGTTTTATCTAACTATTGGCAAAACAAGAAATTTATCCTGGGAGTTTAAGCCAAAGGACAATGCGAAAGTAAAAAGACCTTTTTAGGACACAATAAAGTTTCAGTTTGTTCCAAATAAGTGCCGAATATCATACTTTACCAGAAATTCCTTCTCGGTATAATTTCGTTTTCTTTTTTACGTAATTTTTGATATTTATCTAGGTCTATATAAAGCTCAAGTAAATGAAGGAAGATTTCGCCTGGTTTTAATAAAAAATTAACCTTTCGTTCTACTTATCCAAAGTTGACTTAAGCTGGTTTTCCTTTTTTGCACAGATGTTTATATTTATTTCATCATTCTCCGGAACTTAAAATAACGATCAAAACATAAGATGCAGTTTACTCGCTAACTAAGAAAAATGTGAATTTAGGTATGCTTGAGAGTTTTTTAGTCTGAAAATATGAGATGTGTAGAAACTATTTAAGGGCTAAAAAGATTGAATGATGGCAATATGTTGTGTTCCAAATACTTTTTTAACTGTCAAAAGAAAAGAAAATATTTTATTCCATTCAAAGTAACCAATTATCATGGTACATTGATTTTATATCGACATAGCGCAAGGAAAACTCAAATGACTGGTTTTGCAAAAATTCCATCCTAAAAAAAAGGATATTTAACTTTAAGAAATAAAAAAGCAAGTATTGAATAAAATTTTTTAGCGCAAATATGTTGTTTTACAAAATTAATTATTAAAATCGGCTCAATATAATTTGCGCCAAAGCGTTACAAGCCATTTCCATAAAAGCAGTTTTATATAAACAGTATAAATATACTTAGCTAATACCCACAAATGTCTTAGAGCAACAGGTTGTTTGTCGGAAAACGCTAAGCAATACATTTGCAGCCACATAATGTCGCTAATCTAAAGACACACACTTTTAACCCTAATTAAGTCAACATGTGCCTCCTAGGCACATTTTTGACTTTGTAGACCTGTAACTTTTTTAAATGAACAAGAATTTTAATGAAACTACTTGACTTTGTTCTCCCTTTATTATTGAACATAAAATACTTATTTTCATTTTTATATGAGCTTTGGATTGCATTTTATTTCAAAAAAGATTAAAAATGTAACTAATCAACTCAAAATGTGCCTCTCAGGCACATATGGGATTTCGCTTACAAAAATTTTGAAAATTCAAATTTGAATCACTGTATTCTAAAGAAATAGTTGAAGAAATTCAAAAAGTAATCAACGAGAGTGGTGAGGACGATTTTGATGCATTCGAAACAAGTGATGATGGAGATGGAAGTTTGCTTTCCGAAGATGGAGAATATGTCTCTGAATGCGTCAGAGAATATGAAGAGTCTAATATCGAAATGGATGAAGAATGCTCAGACGTGGTTAATCTTTATGAGTCACAATTAAATGCTGTTACTATAATATGTTTTTTGGAAAATATGGAACCATCTGAAGCTCATCGCCTAGTGCCGCACCACTTGGAAGAAGCCGCAGTCAAAACGTTATTTGCGAAGCGGTAAATAAAGCTATTTTGCCACCAGGTTAACATATTGATGCTGCTGCCGATGCGATTAGTCTTTTTTTTTGATGACGATAGTATAAGCACTATTGTTGTAGACACAAACAAAAATGCCTCCCAAATAAAAAAATGAAAAAGTGAAAGTAATTTATTTGCATTCAGAAAAAACATGACACTTGTTAGCTATGTTCAAAAAAAAAAAAAAAAAAAAAAAACAAAGGCCTTCTATTCTTCAATTCACTATGATATCAATATCTGCCTCCGTTATATGGTTGAATAAATATGAACCTCGTTGTTCCACATACTATGTTGCAGTCTATCGAAGCTTACTAAAAATAATGTTCCTAATGTTTGCAATCTTCTGCAAGCAAATTCGGATTAAAAATCGACAGAGCCCAGCACTAGCAAAAAAGGAAATTCTCGGCAAAGATGTTACATGTGTCCTCCAAAGCTGTGTGAAATGTGTGAGCCATCGCCTCATTTTTGTGACAAATACTTGCAACGAACATTCTTCCAAAATTCTTTGTAAATATCATAATCTAGTACATATATTATGTATACATTTATGTCCTTATTATTTCCTAAAGTTTATTATATAAAATGAATTTAAAATAAAATATTTCTTTTGTAAATCTTACTGAAAATTCGTAATTTTCTCATATGTGCTTCTGAGGCACATTTTGATTTGATTAGTTATAAAAGTGTCCTGACTTAATTAGGGTTAAAAAAAAATTCAAAATCTTAAATATAAAAATAAATTTCATATTTAAGTAAAATTTTATAAAATTCAGAGTACATAGAGCCATACTACGCGCATCTTACACATCGGACAAATATATACAATTTCATTTAGTGCCAATAAAAGTAAAGGCAAAACAAAGAAAAAACGTAAGGCCAACCAAACACGTTGGCACTACGTAGACTGGCGACAGTTGGCCATTACGAATGCTCACTACATCTGGCGGCATCGGATTGAATTAGAATCGCATAAAAAGCAACGCCAGCTAAAAGAGCGCTAACAATGGTGTAACCATGGCGTAATTAGAAAATGGCCAACTACAGCACAAAAACAAATGTCGTAAACAACAACAAAATTACCAGACTCTGATGCAGTCTACGTCCATGGTACAGAGAGTAGCAGCTGTGGGGTAAAAGGCGTCTGCAGTCCTGCGAACTATTTTTGGCACAACATAAGTGAGTGTGTTTCAGCGGTTTATCGTGTTTCATTGTGAAATTCAAATTGAATTTTTCACTATTTATCAGCGTCGATTGTGTCACCATCGGTTAGCAGTGCATACTTTCTAAAAAGGATTACAGGGCACCAGAATATATTAAGGGTTATGTTCAAAACCGTTTTTTTTTTCGAAATAGTCCTTAAGTAAATTTTTAATTAAATATTCAACAAAAAATTTAAAAAATCAATATATTAGTGTTAAGTTCTATAGTGCATTTCCACAGAAATCGTCATTTTAGCTGGCCACGTTTTTGGGTTTTTTTTTTTTGCTCACTCTTCAACCATGGTTTCTCAGGAATTTTGAGACTATCTTTAATTAATATTCAAGGTGGATCAATTAAAATTCAACAACCTATAATTTTTATGTAACTTTATATGTAAGTTTAGATGCAACTTTTCATGTTTTTTTACTTTAAATGCAATTTGAACCACAATGAATATTAATTCAATATAGTCTCAACTTCCAGAAAAACCATGGCTGAAGGGTGTCCTCAAAAAAAAAAAAAATAATAAAAAAAAAAAAATTGAAAGCATGCGAAAAGCATTGTCATTTTAGCTCGGCCATTTATGAGTAGTGCTATTTTTCTATTCTTCGAATTTTTCAATCTCCATTTTTATACCCTACACCGTGGGTATATTCACTTTGTCTCTCTCTTTGTCTTACATCGAAGGGGGCGTGGCAGGTATGGAAAAGTGTATATATTCTTGATCAGCGTCACCACCTGAGTCGATTTAGCGATGTCCGTCCGTCCGTCCGTCCGTCCGTCCGTCCGTCCGTCCGTCCGTCCGTCCGTCCGTCTGTCTGTCTGTCTGTCTGTCTGTCTGTCTGTCTGTCTGTCTGTCTGTCTGTCTGTCTGTCTGTCTGTCTGTCTGTCTGTCTGTCTGTCTGTCTGTCTGTCTGTCTGTCTGTCTGTCTGTCTGTCTGTCTGTCTGTCTGTCTGTCTGTCTGTCTGTCTGTCTGTCTGTCTGTCTGTCTGTCTGTCTGTCTGTCTGTCTGTCTGTCTGTCTGTCTGTCTGTCTGTCTGTCTGTCTGTCTGTCTGTCTGTCTGTCTGTCTGTCTGTCTGTCTGTCTGTCTGTCTGTCTGTCTGTCTGTCTGTCTGTCTGTCTGTCTGTCTGTCTGTCTGTCTGTCTGTCTGTCTGTCTGTCTGTCTGTCTGTCTGTCTGTCTGTCTGTCTGTCTGTCTGTCTGTCTGTCTGTCTGTCTGTCTGTCTGTCTGTCTGTCTGTCTGTCTGTCTGTCTGTCTGTCTGTCTGTCTGTCTGTCTGTCTGTCTGTCTGTCTGTCTGTCTGTCTGTCTGTCTGTCTGTCTGTCTGTCTGTCTGTCTGTCTGTCTGTCTGTCTGTCTGTCTGTCTGTCTGTCTGTCTGTCTGTCTGTCTGTCTGTCTGTCTGTCTGTCTGTCTGTCTGTCTGTCTGTCTGTCTGTCTGTCTGTCTGTCTGTCTGTCTGTCTGTCTGTCTGTCTGTCTGTCTGTCTGTCTGTCTGTCTGTCTGTCTGTCTGTCTGTCTGTCTGTCTGTCTGTCTGTCTGTCTGTCTGTCTGTCTGTCTGTCTGTCTGTCTGTCTGTCTGTCTGTCTGTCTGTCTGTCTGTCTGTCTGTCTGTCTGTCTGTCTGTCTGTCTGTCTGTCTGTCTGTCTGTCTGTCTGTCTGTCTGTCTGTCTGTCTGTCTGTCTGTCTGTCTGTCTGTCTGTCTGTCTGTCTGTGTTGAAATCAGTTTTACGGGAAAACCAAGAAAGCTAATTGAATGAAACTTTCACACACAGGTCACATTTTCTTGCAGGCATCTTGCTATTGAAAATGGGCAAAATCGGTTGACAGACACGCCTACCGCCCATACTCTATGTATATTTACCCCGGCCAATTTTGACAAAAAGTTTCAGCGATTTTGATGAAACTTGGTGATTTGGTGCACATGCGAACCAAATTAGGATTAGGCTGGGTTTCAAGTTTCCAAAGGGTCGTACAGGGGCGTGGCACAGCCCTAAATTTTATCATTAATACTACCATATCTTGTAAGCCGTTCAAGATATTGCGATCAAATTTAGTAAACGGATGCATATAAAATACATATATCTTGAATTGAGAAAAAAGTGGGCGGAATCTAAAAAGTGGGAGTGGAATTTTTCAACATTTAAAAATTTTGATTCCGCATATCTCGAAATTAGCACAAACGATTTCCATAAAAATTTTGGAGATGATGCTGCTGAAAGCAGTCATCAATACAAGCTCAGCTACTGGACCGAAAAAACTCGTTGAAGGGCGTGGCACAGCCCACAATATTTATAAACGTTATATTTAAAAACTAACAACGTAATCGTTATAAAATTTAATGAGGCAGATATACTTGCTATAAGGTCTCTTACTACAAAAATTTGGTCCAATAGTACCTGTGGGCGTGGCACCTCCCATATAAGCAAAAACTGTTTATTGTTATAGATAGTGTGCTATGAGAGTTATCTTCATAAAATTTGGTGTATAGATGTCAGTTACTATAAGCTTTAAAAATAAATTACTTTTGACAGGATTGCATCAGTGGGCATGGCACCTCCAATATTAACATAAATTTGTTAGCGCTGTTTTAAGTGAACTATTGCAGCAATTGGTATGAAATTTAATGTATGTATTTCTGTCGCTATAGGGCATATCTGAATTAAAAGTGGCTGAAATAGCATCAGTAGGCGTGGCACCTCCCATACAAATAAGATACGGTAAGTGGCATATTTATCGAAATATGTGAGCAATCATACTAAAATTTGGTGTTAGGGGTTTAATTATGGAAAGCTATTTCTGGATCAAAACCGGGCTGGATTGTACCAGTGGGTGTGCCACCGCCCTAAATTTTGAATTTTTGTTGCAGCATATATCGCAAACTATACAAGCTATTGAGCTAAAATTTAATATGAGGATGTCGATCGCGAATATAATTTATTGTACCAAAAGTGGGCGGAACTGGAGAAGTGGGCGTGGCATAATTCAAAATTTTCATTTCTATTCGATTTTTTCCAACATTTTCTACATTCTTTCGACTTTTTCAACCTTTCAACTTTTTCCAATATATCCTATATGTATTTGTTCGACATTTTCAACCTCTTTCCACTTCCTTCATAAGTTTCTTTATTTTTTCGACTTTTTCATCAACTTTGAATTGTTTAAAAATTTTTCAATTTTTTTCAACTTTTTTAAAGTTTTTCAACCTCTCTCAACTTTTTTCAACATTTTGCATATATTTTCGACATTTTCCAACCTCTGGCAATCTTTCTAACATTTCACATTTTTTTCGACTTACTCAACCTCTTCAATGTCTTTTCAACATTTATTTAAAAGGTTATTTCAGTGCAGTGTAGGGTATGTGAGTTTCGGCCTGGCCGAAGATAACACCTTAACTTGTTCTTTTTCTTTTTATGTTGACTTTGTCACCTTTTTTTACTATTGATATATTTTCAATTTGACTTTATCAAACTCTTTTAACTTACTCGAAATTACCAAGACTTTTCAACATTCCAGCACGTAATTTAAATATTGTTTAATTTTTTTTTTTGGATTTTTCAACCTCTTACAACTTTTTCCGAGTTTTCTAATCTCTTTCAACATTTCGCAACTTTTCCATATTTTCCCGAAAAACCGACATTCCCACATATTCATTTAACTTTAATGGGTAAATATTATCCTTCTTTTAGTGTATTTGCTATAAATCTGCGTAAGGCAAATATCAATGCTTGAAATAATTAGCGCCTGCTGAACAACTACGATATCATCCAAAGTGAAGCTCTATGCAGTAGTGCCGCCAGCGTGGATGTCGGCCGAACTAAAGAATCCCGGTATCACACCTAAATATAGTAATATTTTTGTGTCAATTTAGAAGCTACCTTAAATTTTCAAAAATGTGTGAAAAGTTAACATTTTATCTCGCATGATGAAAAAAGAACATGTTTTCCATTTCAAAAAACCAAGCAAAATGAAAAATCTGAATCCATAGTCAAGAAACTTTTTGTCTCTACCCATCATGAGTAAAAAAACGTACCTCACATTTCACATCTTAAAAACAAAGCATAATTCATCGGATATTACCATTTTCATGACCGAGTCCACCAAGACCACTAATTTAAAAAACTCCATATTGAATCGAATTTCGTATATCGTCGGCTTACAATCAAAATTGACCATCTACAAAAAATATATTTTTTTTTGATGGAAAGTGTACAAATTCTAATTGTAAGAATGTACTCTTATAATACACCTTATAAGGTACTGTATTCATTTCTTTTTAATTACGAAAAAATAAAATAATATATCACAAGGTTAAGAGGATTTAAGCATAATTAAAATAATAATAAGGCTTACTCATCATTTAATGCAGATATGCAATTCTGCTTGTAAGCCGACGATATACATACATAAATAATATGTATGGTTTTCCTAATTTTTTTTTTTTTAAATTATAGGTACATTTTTCAATGTAAAAATAAATTAAATTCGTGTGCGATACATTATAATTATTTTTTTTTCGTTTATAAATAATATATACGTTAATACTGACTGTATTTCAATGTAAATACATGCGCTTTATGTAGTTTTACTTTGGAAATGTGTAAATTTTTCGTTCAGTGTACGTAGTAAAATTACATAAAATCTGAGCCACAGCTAGCGACGCCCCTGATTCTAAGTCTTAATAACATTTAAATGCTTCTTAAAATTTTTTCGTAACTATTATGAACAATGTATACCACTTATTACCATGTATAACACAATACCCTGTTTTATTTACTACATAATCGCTACACGTCCAATATCTGTAAAATTCGATTTTTGCTCAGCCCATATGAAAGTTGTTGGTACTCGTTAGGCAGTTTCTGATTGGAATAAAAAACATTTACAGCTTCTGAATTTTCTACAAATAAGGCAGGTAATTGAGGAAAAACTAATAAATATAGTCAAACTTTACTTAACAAACAACACTTCTATTATGAAAACTAACTTGCTTAAAGTAAATACAGTCGATGTACCTCAACAAAAATATATTGGACAGCTGAACTTAAATGCGGTGACATAAAACACAAATATATAACCATTTCAAAGGAGTGTTTGGCAATACACTAGAGCCCCGATTTGCGTCGCTACATACGATTGGATTTTTTCACTGAAAGTCACACATGAAACATTTTTCAATTTGCGGGAATTCCCATTTTATTCTGTGAGGTAAGTTATTCTAAGCATAGTTGCGTGTTAGGAAGTAAGAATTTAGTTCTCACTACAGAAGTGTTGTGGTTAAATCAATAAAATATCTTAAGAAATGAGAAAAAATTAATAAATATATAAGAAAATTTATTAGTTTGGAACTAAAACTGGATGTATAAAAACGTTTTAAGTCGGGAGCAGTGGCGTCAATTGGGTAGGGCTAGAAGATCCGATATTACTATACATTACATCGATTTAATTCAAAATATCATCGATTGGATATGTTATTTAAGCTCTCGCCCCCCCCCCCCCCCCCCAAGATTTTGGTGAAATGACATCTCTGGTTGGGAGAAAAAGCTATTGGAATTGGAAGAGCCCTTGGGTTAGCACCTACAACAGTAAAAACAATTTGCAACAGAGATAGTGTTAAAATAACTAAATTTGCGACACCATTCTAATGCAAACAAACAACAAAATTAAAAAATTCTTTAATGGTCAAAATGGAGTCCTCTCTTTCTATTTGGATACAAAATCAAAATAAGCAAATAATGGCACTGATCAATAAAAACCTGCATTTATGCAGAAAAAAGTTATTCAATTTGCGTCGTTTCGATTTGCGTCGCATTTCTCCGGTCCCTATTAACGACGCAAATCGGGGCTCTAGTGAATTCAGTTGCGATAAAAATTTTTTGTACCATCTGGTAACCTTTTACAAACAGGCACACCATAGATCAAGAAACAGTCGAAGCTGTACAATTCTCTTGCTGAATCGATACCGAAGTAGGCCAATATGGGTCTGTCGAACAACAAGTTGATGGTGATGATTTTTTGGGATGCATTTCGAAGTATTCACATTGAAAATAACAGAGTGACCACCAACAAATATTACTCGGATTTGATATGACACAAAAACGACCGCATTTGACGAATAGCAATATGCTTTTTCGTCACTTTGGCAAAATCGCATCAATTCCGCCACGAATTGGTTTCTTATCTACCATATGCTGCAGATTGGTTACCTGTTTTCGAAATTTAAGGCATAGCTTAGTGGAAAAAGTTTGGGTCGAATGAAAAGATGGTAGGGACGCCTATTTTGAGGACTTTATCAAATCGTGTTATGCCGATGACATCAAAAAATTGGAATTTTCATAAGCCGATTACTTTTCAGCCCACCATGGTATGTATGTAGTCTATAGCCTAATAGGAGCATGTAGCAATTTGAGTTTTTTTTTATTTTTTATAATATGAAATGACATTTGAATAAATCGTAAAATGTTGCATCAGCATTATTTGTTACATTATGGTTGCTGCTATTTTTATGTTGGTCGTATATGCAGCTACACCTAATGTCTAAATGGCTCCACCTTCTAGAACTCTCCTACTTTTCCAAAAAGAATTCAAATAAAAAATGATGTACTGCCGCACAAGTAGCTCGTTTATTGAATTTACCAACTAAATAGCCTCTGTTATTTTGCCTTGCCAGGCGAAGCAAGTTGTCTGGCTTAAATTCGAAATGAAAGGAAGTAAAAAACGACAAATTTCTTTCTATTACCAGTAACAAAAGTAATGGCGGAGGCAGTGGCATCCATCAGGTTTTGCTGATGAAAGCAAAAAACGAACAAATCAAATAGAACAAATTGAATATGCGAATGCGAGTCGCTCCTCTTCTTGTTGCAACATTTCGAAATGTCTTCTCATCCTACAGAAGTTTCAATTTCTTGCGACAACTCGATTTGAAGCAAAGTCGAATGCCTTGGTATTCGACTGATTGTGAGCAAGAAAATTTAGGAAAATAGCAAAGCTGAGTAAAAAATCAAAAGCTCTGATAAAAGAATCATCTCTGATTATGTTGGATTATCCCGACTACAACTGTCGCGCATTGTGTAGTGGGTGGGAAATTGTGTAAAACTAAAATTACATTTCATCTCATATCAAAGTACTTTTTTTTGCATTTTATATTGTTTCAATCGCATTCGAATGAAATCAAAATTAGATTTTGTCATGTTCAGATTGAATTTTCCATTAGCCACCTATATTTTTTGTTATGTTAACTTATTTCAGTGGATTGGCAACAAAAATTTGATATTTATTTTGAAATGAATGCATAAATAATTTTTAAATACTCATTTGTAAATATTGAGATAAAGCTTTAATATCTAATATTACATATTTCAAAGGACAAAAAAAACAATAGTAAGGATGTTATCTTTGGATCGCAATTGCATGCCCTGCACCCTACTAACAGCACAAGTGCGCGGAAAAGACTTAATCTTTCCTTTAAATGGTATATTTCAAGCTTTCGTAGCAGGGCGCAGTTGTTTGTTTTCATTACCTCCGTAATTTATTTAATTATTGCTTTTATTTTCATAGCTATTCGAATATATGGCATAAAAGACTTATACATACATATATAGATATTGCCAACTTAATCGAATTCGAAGATTCTGTCACCAAATGTTATCGTACCGAGTTTTGTAACATTCACTTCCCCGGGACACCTATGATGAATTCGTCCATGCGTTCTTTTGGCTATCTCCGTATCTTGGATGGGGCATAATGGCATGGCCTAGAACCCTCACCTAAGAAATTTTAGTCCATAGATCCTCACATCAAAGAGTGTCACTTTTCATGGAGCCTTTGTTGAGTGATATGAGTTTAAACTTAGTGAGAGAACGAATTCAACATAGGTGTCCTGTGTCGTTAGTTTTTCGCGTAATGAAAACTTTTTGCAAAAATCCTACTTTCTTATTCAATTGAAAATTTTTACATATTATTCATTATTTTAACACAAAAAAAAAATAGTCATTTGCAGAGACTTATTATACGAAATAAGTAATGGCCCAACCACTCAAAAATTGTTCAGCCTATTTGAAAAACCTCAGGGTAATGATAGGCGAATTATAGATGGAATGACCCATACATAAATTCTTTTCATATAGTCCTAAACGAATAAGTGAGTTCAAAGAATTTCAGGAGTACTGGAATGTATAACCGCATAAAATACTTGGTATACTTTTACTCGCTGGCGCACTTTAGTTTCTTAAGTTCATATCTGAAAGTTAGTGGCATAAGTGTTCGTGAATTAGCTTATTCAATGGAAGATCCCGAAATAAAAGTGTATATGCTAGTTTTGTACTACATACTAAAAATAATTAATAATTTAAACATAGAATTCTAGTCAGAAAAGGTTCGGTTACCTTTTTTGTATTCACAACTGGATGTTAACTTGAAATTAATTTTGTGTAATTTTATGCAAATCGATTTTGTCAGAAATACTAACTGCTAAAGCCACTTTGATATAAATGAAAAAGCCAAGTATTTGCCTACTGTATAGCAAATATTTTTATAGGAAACAAAACAGTAAAAATTAAAGCAAATATTTTAAATTTTTACATTGAGTACTTAATGCAAATACAACAAAGATTTGATTTTAGAAGGGAAGACTTAATAAATGAATGTCCTCATAAAGTTTTGTCTGAAACGGAAATATCAATAATGCCTTTGATAAGCAATTTTGCTCATTTAATTACGTGTGATGAAATATAACAAAATATAAGCTTTTAAGACTTTTTTGCAGTGATCTCAGAAGTGATATGGTTGCTTGTTTTTTTTTTTTTTTTTGGGAAAAAGTAAGCTAGTTCAACGGCTGCTGGACCAAATTTTAAGAATTATCATTGGTTAAGAATAAACTTAGAAATACATAAATTGGAGTTCAGTACACTACATTACATAATGTTGGCAAAAGAACATAGCTTTAAAAGCATAAGTCCTCATTACGTTTGGTCAGCAAAAGAGTTTAATTAATAAACGTATAACAATCACTTGTAAAATTAACTACAGTGGCTCCAACGAATAATCGGACAAAGCTTTCTTTTTTAAAAAATTACATGAAAAATTACGAACTAATTGGAGCTTCAAAAAAATTGGAATGCCATTCAATTCATCCTTAATCCTCCATTCATACAACAACAAACAAATTTAAAAAAATCTAACCATGAATTTTTTAAAAATTATAAAGAATGAATAACTCAGTTTTACTTGCTCAATGAATAATCGGACAACATACCAAGTAGTATAAAAATTGTCGATATTTTTTTCTATAAAGGATTATTAATAGTATTTTGTCTTACGTTGCATTACTTTGCACCTATTAGTTACATTTAGTGTTAGACATTATATTAATTTCAACGCGTATTACCAGCAATGGCTCCAAAAGGAAAGCAAGCTTGTCAGCTTATTGTAAAATTACATGGAGAAGGAAAACTGTCCACGAAATTGGTGAATTAGTCGGAAAAAGTCATTCGACTGGCCACGAAATCATAAAAAGGTACCGTCAAGACTTTAGATTGACTTGCAAGTCCAAAGATGGGTAAGGAAAAAAGTTTAATAGAAGATTAGAACGCTACATTTTAAGCGAAATTAAAAAATATCCGCTCAAAACTGCAAAAAAAATCAATTATCTCTGGATAGTAGGCTTGAAAAGGATGTATGCTTGAACACTCTATGAAGTGTGTTACATAGGAATGATTTTCATGGTAAAGTTGCAAGAAAAAAGCCATTTATGAGCCCAATTAACACAATCAATATGGTGAAATTTGCAAAAGAATACCTTCTCAAAACTGATGAATATTGGAAAACCGTAAGAACTCATTTAATATGTTTAGAATGTTGTCAATTCAACTTTTTTCTGTATATTGAATATTCTCCACACAGATTCTTTATACAGATAAAGTTAAAATGACAACATTCTAAACATATTAAATGAGTTCTTACGGTTTTCCAATATTCATCAGTTTTGTGAAGCAAGCACTTCGTTAGTTAATTTGTTTCAATCTCGGCAGTCGACAATAAGGCGAGTAAATAGGAATCCATGTTGCTTTTAAGCATCGCTTAAGAGTACATGTGCTGGGTTATTGAATGAATTTATGTTGCTAATTAACTAACGAAGCGCTTGCTTCACGAAAAAAATGCAAAGAGCTTTTTTATAGAAAATTTTATGATCTTTCCAATAGACTAGGTCCCGTATTTTTAACATTTTTTTTTCACGAGATATAGAGACAAATGTCTTGTCAAGCATTTTTCCCCATACAAATCGTATGGAAAACAAAAAAGCTCAATGAGCCACCAGTAAATATCAATATTATGAGCTATAATTTCACCAGAATTTTTTTTTCGTGTGCCTGCAACTTTTGAACCTGTTTCAAGCAAAAAAAAAAAAAAAATTTTAATCACCCTAATGTACATATATGTTATGTAGATTATTTTTACACTTCTTTTACTATATGCCATGTGAACTTTTAAGAACTTTTTGTTATTTTATTTTAAATTCAATATGTTAACTTGTTTATGTTCTTAAATAAAACAAAATACGGTCCTTTTTTTTCATTTTGGTTAATTTTTTGTAAAATTTTGGTCCCAAAAAAAATTTCAGTGTGGCAACCGTGGGTTTAGTTATAACTAAGCAGACCAACTTTGAGTTTGAAAAAATAAGTACATTTGCCTAAAATCAATAGTTGAAAATAAGTACAAATAAGTACAATACGAGTATCATATATGGTGGGTGCAGTAAAGAGAAAAATCAAATGGAACAAAGAAAAAATGCAGCGAACAGCTGTCAGCGTGTTGTGCTTTAGTGGTAAGAGAACGATCTTGCATTGCCCCACCATATAATTACACCATGACTCCGAGCTATTATTTTTATATCGAAATTTCTTTATTGAATTGTATTTGTCAACAATAACTTCAAATTAAAAGTTGAAAACATGTTCAGAAATTTAAAGGATAATTAATGTTCGCTCTAAGTATGTACTACCAATCGACATTTTGTTGGATGAGGCAGCCTTAGCGTCACACAGTGTTATATTTTGAGAAAAAATGGACAAAATCAAATTCCCGTCGATAACAATGCCCAAAAAAAACGAGGTCGGTCTCATTCGAAAGGTGATTTCATGCTTTTTTTAGAAAAATTGTCCCGAATCGAGATCCCAGCTTTGGGCATTTCTCAGAAATATTATAACTAAAAAAATGACAAAAATGACATTTTTTTAGTTATAATACGAAAAAAAATTTTTTTTTATAACGAATTAGTTTTAAAAGATATATAAATATATATATATACTCTCGACTTTCAAAATAAATTATCATCGGATATGTATACGAGTCAAAATTGTACTAAAATTTGGAAAAACTGTCTAAAAGTGAAAAAGACCATATTTTGGGATCTCGATTCGGGACAATTTTTCTAAAAAAAGCATGAAATCACCTTTCGAATGAGACCGACCTCGTTTTTTTTGGGCATTGTTATCGACGGGAATTTGATTTTGTCCATTTTTTCTCAAAATATAACACTGTGCGTCAGCAGTTTCACCGACAGCAACCACGGTGCGCTGTTGCTCTTTGAAATTGTATTTTTCTTGACACGAAATTTGTCAATGAATTTTGTTGCGATTTCAAAAAATGGTAAAAATCGACGCATTTATGCTGGAAATTTATTTTTACAAGCAAAATCGATTTTAGAGTGTTCACTTCAAGCCGAGAAAACTCGGTTTTCCAGATGTTTTTTGCTGATGAAAAGACGCGCTCCACTGGTGCACTCGTTCCAGGTAGGCACAGAATGAATTCGACGAGACGAGAAAATTCAAAATAAGGCACTTGTGAAGCTTCCATGTGCTTAAAGATCTCAACCCAGCGTTCTTCAGATAACAATTTCTTTTCCTTCCATTCTTCAATTAGAATAACGCATTTCGAAGCATGTGCGGAATATTTTGGAAGCGCAGTCCGATGAAATGAAGCTATTATTCGCTTTTATGACATGATACGACCAAACGCCTTCACATGCCGTAAGGGTGGTGTCGGCTGACGAAGTAAAAAAGTTCGCAACAGTGCGGCTGTTCGATTTGGCAGATAACGTTTTTTTTGTGTTTCGTGGATTCCAAGTGCTTGTCGATTTCACTCTTTCCGGCGTTTGCGATGTTGTGTTCCGCGTCGCACAAATTACACCGTATATCACTTTCTTTTCTTCCTTTTTTCATTTGCGGATATTCTTTCTGAATATCCGAATTAAAAATGCACTTACGGCGCTGCGGTGCCATTAACATTTAATGAATAGAAACACGAAGCATATAAGGCGAAACACATAAAAGGCATGCATGCATCGTACGCTTTTCAACACACATAGAATGCATCTATTAAAATTTGTCACTCTCTTTTCCCATACGATTTTCTCAGCAAATATGTATTGTTTACAAAATACACAAAATCTGTCAATGCTTCGATTCCTACAAAAAGTTGAAAGTAGGTTTGACATTTTTAAAAACTACAAGTCTGCGCTGTCAAACTAAAATTTAGTGATGACACATATCAATTTTTGAAACATTCGTGTGTAAATACTAATTAAAGGAATTCTAGTTACAACTATTTCGCAATCATCGGGCCAGCGCAAATGATATTTATATTTATTATTAATTTGAGAAACAGATTTCGGCCGAAATAAGTACAAATTAAGTGCGCTTTGAAAAATAAGTAAAAATTAAGTACGCTTTAAAAAATAAGTACGGCAAGCTGAAAATAAGTACTGTACTTACTAAATAAGTACAGTTGGTATGCTTAGTTATAACTAATGTGACATTTTGCAAAAGAGGATTCCAAAAAAATCAAATTTTGAGATATTCTCATATATCAAAATCTAGACCATGCTTTATCTTTCTATTGTTTTTAGATTAAAGGGAACACTTTTTTGCAGAAATATTACATTTTTTTTAAAATTATTTTTGAGGCTTAGATTCAAAACCGGCCAAGCCCATGAACTAGCTTTCAAAACCGGCCAAATGCCTTGAAATTAAAACCGACCAAGTCCAGTACATTGATATCGAAACCGATCAAGTCCATTTCTTCAAACAAAATTTGTTGATTACTATGTGAAAATCAGCCAAGTCCATGTTCAAAGGATCATAATCCGCCAAGTCAGAAAGAAATTTTATAAGCTATTTCTTATGTGGGAAATACGTTTTAATTTTTCACTGAAGATAAATGATTTTCTTTGTTTTTCCAAAAGAATGAAAAAGGGACTTATGCGGTTTTTCAACTGGACGCCTCATATATTGTACACATGTGGCTAAGTAAAATACTTACATTACAACTCCAATATGTTCCTTACATGAAATACTGATTAAAGTTCATTCATGCTATCTTGTTTTCGCATCGTTGACTTATTTTGGAATAAAAATGCTAGTCAAAAAGCAGAAAACCAACAAAAACACCACTCTGATTTAGTGATTAATCCACCAGTAAGCACATCGCATTTGTCTAACAAGTGCTTCAGATATGGTCTCCTTTCAATTCATTCCACCTACCAATATGACGAGTGTTCGCACAAATGTATTTGAGCATGAAAACCCAGAAGATATCGGGATGTTCGTCTATGCGCCCAGACTGCGTTACTTTGCGCCATTCGTTCGATTCAATCATAAAGGAGACATCATCGCATGAAAACGAAGTTCAATTTTCCAGATAAATAGGAAGTAAGTCTATTAAGTTCAAACAATTTTCATTGACTTTGTTGACTTCACACTTAAGACCGTACCTAGCGCGTTCACACAGTGCAATGGGGTTAATTGTATTTATTCCGTTAAAAAAAAGATGTATCTGAAATGATTTCATATTAATTTGAACTTTGTGTCAATTAGTTTTTGTAAGCAGTTCTGCCTGTGATGTATGCGGTTTTTTGTAGACGTACATAATTGAAATTTCAAATACATACTTAATATATGTAGCTAATTATAGAAGTTTTAAATTTCGAACTCATGAAAACTGAACCAGCTATGATAAGTCCTTACAAAATAGCATATTAAGTTATGTACTTCAGATATATTAGTACAAGTTTTTTCGTCTGCCTCTTAGAACTAAGTAATTAATTTTTTTGAATTGATCTTTGAGACACCATTTTCAAATTCAAAATTTAAAAATTGATTGAGGGCTTTCCTTTATTCATTAGTACGCGGAGGTCTTAAGAGAGAACAATACGAAAACGTAAACAGCTGTAATATCATTAGCATTGTTGCAAAACAATTAGGCTTTTTGGAAACAACGAGGCATCATAGAATGTTAAATGTTGCCTTTTTAATCAGTTATTATTGAGCAATAAAGTGAACATTTTGTAGAAGTAAAACTTGCAAAAGCATTTTTATTTAGAAATTACATGAACTTTTGGACATTCACAAGAAATTAAATGATCTTACCTATCAAAAGCTATCGAAATCTGATTGCGCTTCAGAGCCATTCGAGAGTAAAAAATACTCAAGCTACTTTTGCTCTTAACCCACGTAGAGCGTCATTTGATGAAAACTGAAGCAATGTTGATACCGATTGCTTTCTATCTTGCGTTAAAGCACAATGAAGAAGTTGCGAGAAGAGCTGATTAACAATTTCAAAGTGAAAGAAGGCTATTTGTTTTATATATACATACATATATTTCAGTGCAAATTGTGTTTGTGTAGGTGTATCTGTTGGTGGAATTTTTCCCAAACAAACTTGTAAGTATCTCTTTGCTCTTGCTCGATATAATTTTATTCGCTTTTTATCTTAGGGAACTAGAGAAACTCAGCCATGACAGGCAAATGCGATACATTCGATTCAATTTTTGACAAAAAAAACTCTTGCAAAATGATACTACCTATAAGACGTTAACCCTGAGCCGCGGTGGCAAACTAGAGGAGCCGCTGTTTTATCTTAAAAATATTAAAATTTATGTTCGTTATTAGTTAGTAAGATTGGTATCTATCCTCAAGAACTAAAAGTATTTAATAAAGATTTTTAATTTCTTTCAAATTGCCATTATTTCTTTCAAATCAAGACGTGTACCCATTTTTGTGAGCAACTGTGCCATAGAATGAAAACTCTGAGCCGCGCCCAGAGGCCTCCCACTTACTTTTACTTTTATATAGAATTACTGTAGTTGTGTAGCACTATCACTTCCAAGCAGATTAGCAAGAAATGATTTTAATTCATACACTGTGGTTGTTATCGCAGATTAAGAACAAATTGTTTATTTCGACATTTAATGCTTTTGGCGCAAATCACATATTACAAAATAACAACCACAATGGCTTGTTGTCATTTTTTTGTGTTCTCTTCTCACCAAAAAATCGCACCAAAAATAGACTTTGTTTAATCGGACTCCGAAAACTTTTGTAAGCAGCGTTTAAAAACTTACGATAGTTTTCACTACTTCTGCTGCTGCTTTAACTTGTGCTTGCGAAAACCAAACAGTCGCAGTCCAAGTTGAAGCAGAAACTTGAAGTTGGTAAACTACACAGCCATCTGTGATACTACTGCTTTCAGCTTATTTTTAATAATAACATCATTTAGTACCGTTCTTTCTCTTTAAAATGAGCTTTCAAGTGGTAATCTGCGATGTTTCCTCGCAAAGTTACAGCCATTTGAAAAAGACATTAATTTGATCCCCTACGATCAAACAATATTAGCCAACCGGCTACAAATTTATTTCATCTTGATCAAATTCATGTCTTTTTCAAATGGCTGTAACTTTGCGAGGAAACATCGCAGATTACCACTTGAAAGCTCATTTTAAAGAGAAAGAACGGTACTAAATGATGATATTATTAAAAATAAGCTGAATGTAGTAGTATCACAGATGGCTGGCAAGGTTGAAACAAAAATTTAAATCGCGCATTAAACTCATATCATCTCTTTCTTACATTAGTACAAGTCCAAAATAAAATTTTAAGCGCAAAAAAAGGTGGGGTTTTTCAGAAAATTAGCTTTGTTTTTTCTCATAAAAACCACTATAACTCTGCTAAATTTTCAACCATTTTAAAATTTTTTTAAAAATTCTAACAAATAATAAGAAGTTCTATAAGAATCAAGAGACAAAAGTTAATTTTTTTGATTTAGATGGAAATGCCGCTTTTTTTAAACAATTTTCAGCCTCAAATGGGCTTAACTTAAAATGGCCACAGCTTCGTATAAATTTTTTTTAATCAAATCGGGGAAATATGGGTCCCCTTATATTCTTGAAAAACAGCATATTTAATCGGCAACCAATTTTAACATAAAATAATCTGCGTGAATGGTTTGAGATGGATTTGGTCAAGAAGAAGAAGAAAAATCAAAAAGCATCAGCGCCAAAGAATCAACTGCAACTTTTTTATACCCTACACCGAGGGTATATTCACTTTGTCTCTCCGTTTGTAACACATAGAAGGGGGCGTGGCAGGTATGGAAAAGTATATATATTCTTGATCAGCATCACCACCTCAGTCGATTTAGCGATGTCCGTCTGTCTGTCTGTCTGTCTGTCTGTCTATCTGTCTGTCTGTCTGTCTGTCCGTCTGTCTGTCCGTCTGTCTGTCTGTCCGTCTGTCCGTCTGTTGAAATCAGGTTTACGGGAAAACCAAGAAAGCTAATTGAATGAAACTTTCACACACAGGCCACATCTTTTTGCAGGCATCTTGCTATTGAAAATGGGCGAAATCGGCTGACGGACACGCCCACCGCCCATACTCTATGTATATTTACCCAGCCCAATTTTGAAAAAAGTTGCAATGATTTTGATGAAACTTGGTGATTTGGTGCACATGCGAACCAAATTAGGATAAGGCTAGGTTTCAAGTTTCCAAAAGGTCGTACAGGGGCGTGGCACAGCCCTAAATTTTATCATTTATACTATCATATCTTGTAAGCCGTTCAAGATATTGCGATCAAATTTAGTAAACGGATGCATATAAAATACATATATCTTGAATTGAGAAAAAAGTGGGCGGAATCTAAAAAGTGGGAGTGGAATTTTTCAACATTTAAAAATTTTGATTCCGCATATCTCGAAATTAGCACAAACGATTTCCATAAAAATTTTGGAGATGATGCTGCTGAAAGCAGTCATCAATACAAGCTCAGCTACTGGACCGAAAAAACTCGTTGAAGGGCGTGGCACAGCCCACAATATTTATAAACGTTATATTTAAAAACTAACAACGTAATCGTTATAAAATTTAATGAGGCAGATATACTTGCTATAAGGTCTCTTTTTACAAAAATTTAGTCCAACAGTACCTGTGGGCGTGGCACCTCCCATATAAGCAAAAAATATTTATTTTTATAGATAGTGTGCTATGAGATTAATCTTCATAAAATTTGGTGTAAAGATGTCAGTTACTATAAGCTTTAAAAATAAATTAATTTTAACGCGATTGCATGAGTAGGCGTGGCACCTCCCATATTAACATGAATTTGTAAGCGCTGTTTTAAGTGAACTATTGCAGCAATTGCTATGAAATTTAATATAAGTGGTTCAGTTACTATAGAGTATATCTGAATCAAAAGTGGCTGAAATATCACCAGTGGGCGTGGCACCTTCCATACAAATAAAATACGTTAAGTGGCATATTTATCGAAATATGTGAGCAATCATACTAAAATTTGGTGTAAGGGGTTTGCTTATGAAAAGCTATTTCTGGATCAAAACCGGGCTTGATTGTACCAGTGGGTGTGTCGCCGCCCTAAATTTTAAATTTAACTGCGGCATACATCGCGAACTATACAAGCTTTTGTGCTAAAATTTAATTTGAGGATGTCGATCACAAATATAATTTATTGAACCAAAAGTGGGCGGAATTGGAGAATTGGGCGTGGCATATTTCAACTTTTTCATTTCTATTCGATTTTTTTTTGAACTTTTTCCAAATTCTTTCGGCTTTTTCAACCCTTTAACTTCTTCCAATGTATCCTATATGTATTTGTTCGACTTTTTCAACCTCTTTCAACTTTCTTCATAAGTTTCTTTATTTTTTTCGACTTTTTCATCAATTTTGAATAGTTTCAAATTTTTTCAACCTCTTTCAACTTTTTTAGAGTTTTTCAACCTTTCAACTTTTTTCAACATTTTGCATATATTTACGATTTTTTCAACCTCTGTCAACCTTTCTAACATTTCACTTTTTTTCTTCGACTTATTCAACCTCTTCAACGTCTTTTTACCATTAACTGAAAAGGTACTTTCAGTGCAGTGTAGGATATGTGAGTTTTGGTCTGGCCGAAGATAACACCTTAACTTGTTTTATCGTTATTCTTGTTAAATGAAGACATTCGATATTTTGTTAAGGAGTAGATCGTGCAATAAGGGACAGTGGCAAAACATAATTTTTATTAATTCAAAAAATTAAGAAGAGGTTTGTTATATATTGTTTATGGTTACTAGTAATTATAAAAGTTATTTTTGGTAGTTAAAAATGGTTAGAAAAAAATTTTGTGACGTCAGCACACGAAAAAACATGTTATACATGGATCAAGATGGAAGCTCTTGTCGACAAATCACAGATTCCTTAGAAGTTTCCAAAACAGCCCCATCCTAAGACACAATTTATAGATGTTTCCGTGAAGTTGGACTTTTTGGACGGATTTCTCGGAAGAAACCCAGCTTTGAACGCAGCCGTAAGAAGAGGATTGAGTTTGCCAAAACGTTTCGTCATTGGAATGCAAAGGAACGGAAAAGTGTTGTTTTCCTATCGGGTGACACTCTATTTATTTTAATTTCGTCAGAAAACAACATTTTTCCGTTCCTTTGCATTCCAATGACGACACGTTTTGGCAAACTCAATCCTCTTCTTCCGAGAAATCCGTCCAAAAAATCCAACTTCACGGAAACATCTATTAATTGTGTCTTAGGATGGGGCTGCTCCATTTTCGGCATTGATGGCCATCCCATCGTCGTTTGCGGATTTATGCGGATTTTTTTTAGACTCCCAGACAGTAAGGGTATCCTGTCGAGCAGATGTTATGCAGCTTTTTTGCTTTCATTGCACCTTTCCTATAGTCGAATATTTTTTTAAATATTGTAGCACACTGCCTACCATGGCATCTGCGATTTGTCGACAAGAGCTTCCATCTTGATCCATCTATAACATGTTTTTTCGTGTGCTGACGTCACAAAATTTTTTTCTAACCATTTTTAACTACCAAAAATAACTTTTATAATTACTAGTAACCATAAGCAATATATACCAAACCTCTTCTTAATGTCCCAAATTAGTTGCACGATCTACTCCTTAACAAAATATCGGATTTTTTTCATTTCACAAGAATAACGATAAAAAAAAGTATTGTCTATGTTGTATTTTTAAAGTATCAAGTTCAACTTTTAAAAAAGTATTGATACTGCGGAATTTGTTACGTATTTCAAATTGCATATGTCTTTATATAAATCAAAAATTACTGTCCCTAATTATTTGCACGGAGCTGTATGTATTTGAAAAGTGTGATTCCTCCAAATATTTAAATTGTAAAATTTATGAAAATATTTTCTTCTCAATCGAAACCAACCAACTTCATCAGATTCCTTTGACGACCCAAGCCCTTCAAAAGACTTAGGATCATACAATCGCAGATTCATTTCCGATCAACTGAAATCTGTAATTGTGCTCAATATTGCTTAAAAAATATGGGAAGCACGTGCCACTTACAACAAAAGCAACAACGGGAAAAGTCCCCACCATCAATTCTTTCTCGATAGCATTCGATCTTGTTTGCTTGTTCGCTCGCTTCAGGTTTTTGTTTTTTTTCTGAATGATGCAACAATAACAATAATGCAAATTCCGTGATTATAGGTGTGTAAAAGAAATAACAACAGCAAAAATGTGCGTTTTTTGTTTTGGTTATACAGTTTTATTTTTGTTCCACTAACTTTTGTTTTTGTTTATATCAAATAATTTTGTTGTTGTTTTCTAATGAGGAATGAGTAAAAGAATTGAATTAAAAAAAAAAATATTTTTGTAATGAGCTTATTGTTCAGTACTTTTAGTGCAAAAAACCATAAAAAAATTACAAGCGCAAAATGCATTAAAATGGGCAACGAGCTGCTTATACTAGTTTCAATGACCGCTACGTCATATCCAGAGAGGCCGGAAATATGCAAAATAAAACACGTTTTAAGCGCATAGAATATGCCCCAAAAAACACCAAAATATGCACTTTAATATGCACGAAAAACAGTTTGAAAATTTCATGAAGACTAGTTCCTGCACGAAAAAATATATGAAAAAAAATCAAAAACTATGTTTTCAGGTGGTTTTTCATATTTCAACATACAAAAACTTAAAATATTACATGCACACAAGACTTAAATTTTGCAAAAACTATTAAATGCTGCTTCAAATTCTCAAATAAAAAATTGTATCGCTTCTCAGTCACGGGGCTGTATTTGTATAGAGCTGTCTCGCTAGGAGAATACTGTTCACAAAACGGGCTTTTTGAAGTAGTACCTTCGTAAAGAATTTTATGGATATCAAAAATTACAGATAATCACACGCTTTCAAATTTTTCTAAAAAATCAATGTATAAGCCTAATTATACAATAAGCCAGTGAAGGGCACTTAGTGGCTCTATTTGCTCACATTGCTCTAACCGTTATTCGACGCACAAGCAAGCGAAAAAAAATTCGCAGAATTTCAACGCTATCGAGGCACAGCGTTGACTTAAGTTCAAATGAAAACAATACAGAAAGGCACAAGTGACGGCGCCGCATTGTGTTTCAAGGAATGTAGTAATTGTTTTTGTTTGTAGTGTAATTTGGATTTTTTTGCGCTAATGGCAATTTTGGAAATGAAAGTAAAAAAACTTTAAAATTTCGTTTGTTGTTGCTTGATGTTGTTTTGCTCTTTTGTTAGATTTTTGTGCCCACCGCTGCAATAAACCAATCCTATGAAATAAGAAAGGAATTTATGACTGACGTTAACACGTAATTTAATTTGAACTTTAGCGAAGTTACTTTAACGTTGTCGATTAAAAAATTATCAGAAATAGTTTTGTCCTACTGCAATACATCAATACATGGAATAAATCTTAACCTCTACAAGTCGAACCTCACCGACGAGCTAACCGAGAGTAATTTTTTCATTTGTGTTTTTTTTTTTGCTGTGACTCTTAACTGATCAACGCAAGATATAGAACATAGTAGGATTGCAGACTACTAAGCTTCGGCTAACAAAGCTTACTGATGATATGACGTAGCGGTCATTGAAACAAGTTTAAGCAGCTCGTTGCCCATTTCAATGCATTTTGCGCTTGTAATTTTTTTGTGGTTTTTTGCACTAAAAGTACTGAACAATAAGCTTTTTAAAAAAATATTTTTTTTTTAATTCAATTCTTTTACTCATTCCTCATTAGAAAACAACAATAAAATTATTTGATATAGTCCAGCGTTCTTAAATTTTACATAATCAAACTTTTCGCTTTATTCAAATAACTCATTTCCTAAAAGTTTTACATGGCCATGGCTTTTTGAATGATTGCACATATTTTTAAAAAGAACAAAGTACATATTCATTTACTCGCGATGCTTAGGTTCAAAGTATTCATTTGAAAAAATCCTACATGGTCAAAAAAACAAAGTCCGCGTTGATTTTCAAATTTTGAGTTTTTGAAAAGTAAAATTTTTCCGCGTTTCAATTTTCAATATAAGAAATTTATTTTCATTTCACTTTTGTGTGCTGTGTGTTACATACTCGTACACGTATATGTGGTGTTTTCAGTTGTGATTATTTTTCGATTACTTTTTCCAGCTACAACAAATTCAATTTTCCTGACTGCAGCTGTTACATTTAGTACATCATATTAATTCCTTTTGAAAAGTATTTTATCCAACTTTAATTTTGTATTATATATAGTACAGTCATTTGGTAGTAAAAAACGACGTTGCCTGGAAAGTTTTGCGTTAGTTTTGAAAATTAGTATTTTCATAGATTTTGATGTGCTCTTTCTGAATTTCAGCTTTGCCACCTCGTATTGTTGCCACACTCGCGCCGCCATATTGGAAAAACGGCACCCAAAAGCAGTTTTTTGACAATATCTCCTTTCTGACTCACATATACGTACAAAATAAAACTAGAGTAAATTTCCTACAATTTATGTTATAATCTTTTTTTTCATAAAATCAATAGTTTTGGCGCACAAGCTCCGCAAAGTATACTTCCATAATTACGATAATGCTATTAGAAATTTTTTTCTTGTTAAAAATATAAAAAAAGATTGAAAAATTAGTGATAAAAACTACATTATAAAAGCATTCGTACGCCAAAACTATTGATTTTATGAATAAAAAGATTATAACATAAATTGTAGGAAATTTCCTCTAGTTTTATTCTGTATAAAGATGTTTTCATCGTAAAATGAGTCAGAAAGAAGATATTGTCAAAAAACCGCTTTTGGGCGCCGTTTTTCCAATATAGCGGTGCGAGCGGCAACAATACAAGGTGGCAAAGTTGAAATTCAGAAAGAGCACATCAAAATCTATAAAAATACTCATTTTCAAAACTACCGCAAAAATTTCCAGGTAAAACTACCAAATGATTGTACTAATATTTTAAAATCGCTATTTGTCATTTATAGTTTTGTAGTCATACGTTAATTCAGAATTGGAGCCTTCTTCTGTAAGCAAAGAAGATTTAGAAAGGCCTTTATGTGTGTTATGTCGCGAAAGCTTATCAAATGAATGCATGAAACCCGCCAAACTACGACGTCATTTGGAAACAAAGCATAGTGAGCACATTAGTAAGTCTATCGATTTCTTTAAAATCAAAAAACAAGAACTTGTTTCAAGTCAATATCTTATGCAAAATACCGCAACTGATAGTGTCAGCAAAAAAGCAGTAAAAGCATCATATGAAGTATCCCTACTAGTAGCAAAAGCTGGAAAACCCCACAATATAGCAGAACAACTAATTTTTTCTGCTGCAAAAGCAATACCAAATACAATGTTGAGGGCTAAAGCAACAAAAGATTTAAATTTGATTTCCTTATCGAACGATACGGTCAAGAACAGAATTGCAGATATGTCATGCAATATATTTTTTTTTTTTTTGTATTAAATTCTTATTTGCAATCTATCAAAAGATAATAAGCAAATAAATTTTTGGATTTCTTCTTTTATTGTTGTGATCATAAGATCGTTGTGAATAGTGAAGTTTGATACAACCCAAGGTGCACCCAGTAACATCCGTAGAGTTTTGGACTGGTATCGTTGCAGAATTTCGATATTTGAATTGCTGGCAGAGCCCCACAGCTGAATTCCGTATGTCCAAATAGGCTTTAAGATCGATTTATAAATTCTCACTTTATTTTCAACACTTAAATGAGATTTTGATCGAAGAAGCCAATAAAGTTTTGACGTAGTAATTTTAAGCTGTGTACGCTTAGCTTTCACGTGCTCCTTCCAGGTGAGACGCCTATCTAAGTGCATTCCCAAGTACTTAATATGTGCTGCTACTGGAATAGCAGAATTGCCAAGAGTAACTGGAGGACAATCACCTCTTCTTGTTGAAAATGTGATGTCAGCAGACTTTGTTGAGTTAACTTTAATATTCCATTTTTTTAACCATTTTTTAAGTATATTTAATTCAGATTGAATTAATTCTGACGCTTCAATTGGTGAACTGCTGGCTGCTAAGATAGCAGTGTCATCTGCCTATGTCGCCACCATGACATTTTCAATAACGGGCATATCAGCTGTATATAAGGTGTACAAAAGAGGACCCAAGACACTGCCCTGTGGAACTCCGGCATTTACTATGCATATCTTCGAGATATCGGAGTTATATTTTACGTAAAAACTTCTATTTTTTAAGTATGATTTAAGAAGTAAATATATATGTAGGTGTTGGAAATACTTTTTTGCATTTAAAAAGCAAATCATCGTGCCAAACTCGGTCGAATGCTTGTTGAGTGTCAACAAAAACTGCTGAACAAAACTTTTTTTCTTCAATTGAATTGGTAATAAATTGCACTAAGCGATGTACCATGCTGCTGCCTAAAACCAAATTGGAGGTCTGGAATTAAATTAAGCTTTTCGACAATCGGAAACAATCTACGAATAAAATTTCTTCCAAATATTTTTGAAAATATCGCCAGAGGCTTATCGGACGATATGAAGAAACTTCATTTTCTGGCTTACCAGGCTTTGGAATCATTATCACCTCGGCGCATTTCCATTGAAGAGGAAAATAACTTAGCCTCAAGATCGCATTATAGATATATGTTAAGTATACTATGCATTTCTTTGGAAATGCTCACTGCTTTTCCGCTAATGGAGTCAAAACCAGGAGACTTTTTGCAATTAATCTTAGCAATCTCATTTTTAACCTCAGATGGGGAAATATGTCTTATCGGTAGATCCTTTTGACATGCAGAATCTTAAAATCGCAATGTAAAAGAGCAATTAATTTCAAGAGTGCTTAAAAGTCAATATTACTCACTGCAATTAGATGAGAGTACCGACGTCTCTTACAATGCTAATTTGTTAGCATTTATTAGATATGAATTTGAATTTAAAATTCAAAAGGATTTGTTATTTTGTGATTCCCTACCATCGTGTACTACAGCTAAGGCCATATTTAACACTTTGAACAATTTTATAACCGAAAATGGAATCCAGTGGTCAAAATGTGTTGGAATTTGCACTGACGGTGCTCGTGCAATGTCAGGTAGAAGAACTAGATTGATTGCTCTTATTGAGCTTCTAAAAATATGTCAACTGATTTGAAAAAAATATTGAATGAAGTCGTTAAAGTTGTCAATTTCATTAAGACTTGCCCACTTAATTCCCGTGCTTTCAAAGTTTTATACGACGAGGAGATGGGGAGTCAACATAAACAACTATTATTACACACAGAAGTACGTTGGTTGTCACGAGGGGAAGTACTCAATCGCCTTTTTGAACATCGTGACGAAATAAGATTATTTTTAATGAAAACGCAATTTGAAATGAAAGAATGTTTTAATGATTTACTCTGGTTAACTAAGGTTGCTTACTTGACTGATATTATTTGTTATTTGAATGAGCTAAATTTTAGCCTACAAAGTGCAGCTTCAAATAAATTTAAAATTAAAGATAAAATAGAAGAGATTATAAAAAAAAATCGAATTATGGTCAATACGCATTCAAAATTGTGTGTATGAGTCTTTTCCAACACTCAACGACTTTATAGAATTTTCTAATAAAGAGGTCGATAATGAAACGCGGCTGCTTTTTGTCGAACATTTAATGGCTCTAAAAAGCAGCGTCCGGAAGTATTTCCCCTGTCCTGATTCTGGCAACGACTGGATCAGGGACCCATTCAATGCAGATGTTAGTAATGCTAAGCAATTATAGACATTAGAGCAAGATATGCTTGTGGATACCTCTTGCGATACGTCTTTGAAACTAAAGTTCAATAAAATTGAACTAACTAACTTTTGCTTACTGCTAAAATCCGATTACCCTGCACTTGCGAATAAGGCCCTCCAAAACTTGATTCCGTTTTGTACAACGTATTTGTGTGAACAGGCTTTTTCGGTACTATAAAATCAAAATATAGAAACAAGATTAATGTAGAAGTACACTTGAAGATAAAAATTTCGAATATAGAGCCGGACATTGTAGATTTCGTTTCAAGAAAACATCATCCATCTCATTAAATAAAAACTTCTACATAAGAAAATATAACAAATTTAGTTTATAAAATAACCAATAGTCACCAAAAAAATAATTTTAATTATAACCTTTATTATTATTATATTATTTATTAAAAAAAACAGGAAAAAAAAACAATTTTTTTCTAAGCTCTATTTTGACCAAGAAATATTTGTCTGAGTTTTATGTACATATTTTGACTTGTAACTATTTTAATTCTTTAATATTACCACAATTTGTATTCATTTGAGTTTTACATTTAGATTTACATTACATCAAAATCCTAATAAAAAATGTTTGCCTCTATAAATGCGCAAGATTGGTTAAAATACAGAGAGATATAGTAATGCTATGAGTGTCAATATTTATTGGAAAGCAGTGTCAACTTTTGGACCTTCAAGTCCGGAAAAGACCTTTGAAAACCGGAAAAATTAAGGCAAAATTATAAGACTTCGTTCCTTAACCTCATCAGATAACCGGACATTTTATGTATGATTGAGTTTGACAACCGGACAAAACTTTCAAAAACCAGACTGTCTGGGTGAAAACCGAACGGTTGGCAAGAAAGTCAGAAAGTAAGCTTAGGAACGACGTCAAATGTCTACGGTTGGAATGGAGTCCGCAAAAAAAATTTAGCTCGATAGAGGGTCCTCGGACCACATAAGTTTAAGAACCCCTGATATAGACAAAAACAAAAGTTTGTGGAACAAAAATAAAAACAGTAGCCATTTCACGGAGTCAAATAATTCGTTGCAAAATTCAAGGAACATATGAAGAAACTAACAAACTTATAAGAAAAAATTCAATACTTGATGTGTCCACCGCTAACATCAATTACGGCTTGTATTCTTCTTGGAATATTTTGGTCAATTCCTCCTTAATAAGTCTTACTAGAGCGTTTTTATTTGTTGGAGCTCGTTATGGAACTTTTTTTAAGTGTGTCCATTTATTTTCGATTGGGTTTATATCGGAATCTTTGGCTGATATGCCTATAACTTTACTCAGCTTTAATATCGAAAATATCTAAGATGTTCAAACGTTTATCTCATCAGAAAAAATACTCGTACCTTGAATTTATAGATGGCAGCAATACGGCAATAACGAAGAAAAATCATTGCAACGAGTCAGCCGTAACGTATAATAATAAAAGTGTCCAATGTTTCATTAAATTATTTGTCAAATCGATTTATTATGACTGCTCCGAAGTGTTTAACTTTAATATTGCGGCATTCGATATTCGATGTTTCCTATCCACAACATTAACAACCAGTAAAAAAAAATGCAATAACAACAACGGTAGTGACAGCATAGCCTGTTAACAAAGATCATCAATTTTCTACTTGTGGCATCCTTGATGATTTTTTTTTATCCACCGACAGCATTAGTGGCTCCTCCATTGATTTCTCTTTTATCGGCGTTCATTTAATTTTTTCCGCATCAGCACTTCAGTGTGAATTCCGTCTGAAAGCCAAGTAGACATCTGATATGCAGAAGCATGCTCTTTGTCAATTACAGAAAGCTTTTGCTATTAAAAATTTAATGACATTTTGTTGATGTACTTTTCCACTGTTATGGAGTAGATAAAATTTATTCATAATTGTGTATCATCGTTTTCAAGTGACAGTTTATAGCGGAGGCCAAGGGATTTGATTGTCAGAATTATTTCTGTATTCAAATCGGAAAAGATACAAGAGCTATTTATTGTTGTAATGAGAGAGTGTTTAATTTTTTATTTTCTGATTTGTTTTTTTCAGAAATTTACATGAACATACGTTTATTATATATGTATGTAGGTATAAAAAAAGAAATCTTTCGTCTAGGAAATTTCCAATTAGAGGTATCATTAGATGTATTCCAGTACTTTTTTATTTAAGTTTTTGTGAAAGCCCTCGGTCAAATAGTTCGAAGAAGTAAGAGTAAAACTGTTCTCAACGAGAAATTTAACTACAATAAGTACGGGAACAAGAACTTGCTTAAAATCAGAGCTTGAAATAAACTTTTATAAAAGTTTTTTTTTAGGTTAAAGTAAACTTTAAACTTTTATTTTTGTGAAATAAAAGTAAAAGTTTCCTTAAAACTTTTATATCCGAAAATAAAAGTAAAAGTTTTTCTTAACTTATATTTCAAAAAGTTAAAAAAAACTTTTAAAAAAAACTTTTATTAATAAAAGTTTTTTTTAAAAGTTTTTTTTGACTTTTATTAATTAAAGTTTTTTTTAAAAGTTTTTTTTAACTTATATTTTTAACAGTCACATGCAAAGAGTTTTTTTTGACTTTTATTTTTCAAAAGGCGAAAATAAAAGTTTTTTTTGTATGAAAGAACGAGGAAAATCCAAAAATAATATCTTGGATCACTAAGCAAAAAATTTCAAAGGAGAAAACTTAGGATTATTGATAATGAAGTCTAAAGTAAAATACTTAAGATGTTTCTAAAAAGAAAGAAATTTATGCTAATTATGCACTTATAATTTTTAGAAAAATTGTGCTCAACGCATCAATGGGAAAAGGCCGAAAATGGATTTTGGGAGCGACAGGGGAGCTTCCTGACCCTCCTAAGGAGGTGTTTGGACCCATTTTGAAAAAAAAATTTTATTGCACGAATCGATGGGAAATGGCCGAAAATGGATTTTTGAAGTGACAAGTGAGGTCCCCGACCCTCCTAAATGGGATTTTTGGACCCATTTTTCGAAAAAAATTTTATTGCACGAATCGATGGGAAAAGGCCGAAAATGGATTTTGGAAGTGACAAGTGAGGTCCACGACCCTAATAAATGGGTTTTTTGGACGCATTTTTCGAAAAAATTTCACTGCACAAATCGATGGGAAAAGGCCGAAAATGGATTTTGGAAGTGACAAGTGAGGTCCCCGACCCTCCTAAATGGGATTTTTGGACCAATTTTTCAAAAAAAAATTTTATTGCACGAATCGATGGGAAAAGGCCGAAAATGGATTTTGGAAGTGACAAGTGAGGTCCCCGACCCTCCTAAATGGGTTTTTTGGACGCATTTTTCAAAAAATATCACTGCACGAATCGATGGGAAAAGGCCGAAATTGGATTTAGGAAGTGACAAGTGAGGTCCGCGACCCTCCTAAATGAGTTTTTTGGACGCATTTTTCGAAAAAAATTTCACTGCTCGAATCGATGGGAAAAGGCCGAAATTGGATTTTGGAAGGGACAAGTGAGGTCCCCGACCCTCCTAAATGGGATTTTTGGACCAATTTTTCGAAAAAAATTTTATGGCCCGAATCGATGGGAAAAGGCCGAAAATGGATTTTGGACGTGACAAGTGAGGTCCGCGACCCTCCTAAATGGGATTTTTGGACCCATTTTTCGAAAAAAATTTTATCGCACGAATCTATGGGAAAAGGCCGAAAATGGATTGAACGGGTAGTTCAGACCCTTACGCAAATTCCTTGAGTTTTTTTTTTGAGAATTGATTTGTAAGCGACAATTTATTAGGATTTTGGTTCACCGAAACAAAAAGCAAAACGCTCAATATAAATTTTGAAAAAAGGATGCAGCACAGTAAACGGTGCTTTTGAAAATTAAAATATTCGAAAAGAAATATTTCCTTAATATGCTTTTGATATATTTTTTTGCCTTAAAACATAAATTTTTGGCTGCAACATTGGTTGCATAAAATGGTTCCAAAACAGGTCGTGGATTTCTCCTGTCGCTTTAAAAATTCACTTTCGGTCTTTTCCCATCGATTCGTGAGATAAAATTTTTTTCGAAAAATGCGTCCAAAAACCCATTTAGGAGGGTCGGGGACCTCACTTGTCACTTCCAAAATTCATTTTCAGCCTTTTCCCATCGATTCGTGCAATAAATTTTTTTTCGAAAAATGGGACCAAAAATAACATTTAGGAGGGTCGGGGACCTCACTTGTCACTTCCAAAATCCATTTTCGGTCTTTTCCCATCGATTCATGCGATATTTTTTTTTTTCGAAAAATGCGTCCAAAAAACCCATTTAGGAGGGTCGGGGACCTCACTTGTCACTTCCAAAATCCATTTTCGGCTTTTTCCCATCGATTCGTGCAATAAATTTTTTTTCGAAAAATTGGTCCAAAACTCCCATTTAGGAGGGTCGGGGACCTCACTTGTCACTTCCAAAATCCATTTTCGGCCTTTTCCCATCGATTCGTGCAGTAAATTTTTTTTCGAAAAATGGGTCCAATAATCCCATTTAGGAGGGTCGTGGACCTCACTTGTCACTTCCAAAATCCATTTTCGGCCTTTTCCCATCGATTCGTGCAATAAATTTTTTTCGAAAAATGGGTCCAAAAATCCCATTTAGGAGGGTCCCGGACCTTACTTGTCACTTCCAAAATCCATTTTCGGCCTTTTCACATCGATTCGTGCAATAAAATTTTTTTCGAAAAATGGGTCCAAAAATACCATTTAGGAGGGTCGGAGACCTCACTTGTCACTTCCAAAATCCATTTTCGGCCTTTTCCCATCGATTCGTGCAATAAAATTTTTTTCGAAAAATGGGTCCAAAAAACCCATTTAGGAGGCTCGGGGACCTCACTTGTCACTTCCAAAATCCATTTTCGGCCTTTTCCCATCGATTCGTGCAATAAAATTTTTTTCGAAAAATGGGTCCAAAAATCCCATTTAGGAGGGTCGGGGACCTCACTTGTCATTTCCAAAATCCATTTTCGGTCTTTTCCCATCGATTCGTGCAGTAAAAGTTTTTTCGAAAAATGGATTCAAAACACCTCTTTAGGAGGGTCAGGAAGCTCCCCTGTCGCTCCCAAAATCTATTTCGGCCTTTTCCCATTGATGCGTTGAGCACAATTTTTCTAAAAATTATAAGTGCATAATTATCATAAATTTCTTTCTTTTTAGAAACATCTTAAGTATTTTACTTTGGACTTTATTTTCAATAATCCTAAGTTTATTCCTTTGAAATTTTTTGCTTAGTGATCCAAGATATTATTTTTAGATTTTCCTCGTTCTTTCATACAAAAAAAACTTTTATTTTCGCCTTTTGAAAAATAAAAGTCAAAAAAAACTCTTTGCATGTGACTGTTAAAAATATAAGTTAAAAAAAACTTTTAAAAAAAACTTTTATTAATAAAAGTCAAAAAAAACTTTTAAAAAAAACTTTTATTAATAAAAGTTTTTATGTAAAAACTTTTTGAAAAAGTTAAATGTCAACACAAGAATTCTCAAATTAATTCGATGCTTCTATTTTCTTCCTAATCTCTGCTTCGTTTTCACTAATTTATTTTTTATGTCAGCTTTTAATTTTTAATGCTGAACAACTTTTGTCTATAGAAATTCTTTGATTAAAATTCCATGACATTGTTTTGGAAGAAGTGATCAGCTTTGTTCCTAAAAGTTTTTGCGTTCTCATCTGACTAGATTTTGGGGTGCGAGAACCAGATTAAATCAACTTTTGGTTTTAAAAGGTACCTTAGTTAGGTGCAGTAACACATTATTTACTAAAATAATTTATTGTTCTCCAAATTTATAAAATTTTTATGCAGATTTGCTCCACGATGAGTGTACGATCTGATCTGTTCGGGCGAAAACCTGCCGGTTGTTTTCGTATAAGTGGGGATCTATTTTTTACTAACTCTGGTGATGATGATTTTCATAACTAAATTGGATAGGATTGATAGTTAACATATATATTGCCCCTTATTTTGGGGTCTTCAACAACATTGCTATGAACCAGTTTTCAGGCATTCGTTATTTTTCTCGAATTTTGGTACGGACAAGGCACAAAAATTCAACGGTGGGCTCCAGGAAAGCTTTGAAAGTTTTTGCAACTATACGATCTGCTTAGTGGAATTTAATTTTGTTTGATTAAAATCGTTTGGTTTGATATTGTCTCAATTTATTACCATCTTGTTTTGGTTGCGAGGACATTGCATATTTCTCGTTTGACAAGTATAAAAAATCAGAGTTGACTTAGAATTGACCTTCAAAATTCAAGATCCAAAGCGAGGTCACTGCTATTAAGCCTCCTAGCAACTTTATAGCGTTTGCCTAAAATATATATCACTACCTAACTTTGTTCTCGAGTTATTGTCCTCTGGAAACTAAAATGGAACACTCGGTGTGTGCAATGATCGCTAAATTTTTCCACTTACATATATAGAATTTATATGGTTTTTATTCAATGTTGAATACGTACTAATTGACTCCCGAGCCACATAAAAATACCAATTTCCTTGATATCACGCAGGGGGTATGCGAAATACTTTTATATATTGCCTGAATATATTTCAGTGAATCTTTCAAAACTTTTAATGAGATTTTTACTAGCGCGGTGTTGATACGGTAAAAAAGTACACGCCAAAATTGGACTTTCAGCCCATATTTTCTTCAGCTGCCTCCATTCAACATTTTCATAGCTCCACATAAACTGTCATATTTGAAAAAAAATGTCATACGTTGCACTTTGATATCTTGTGACTCCAAGGGCGTTCTGGCGCTGGTTGTTGTTAAAATGCTTAAGTGCTTATGAATGTGCCAGCTAAGCGAAAAGTGAGATCTTTGTTAGATAATTTACACATATTTTGCTATCAAATTGTGAACTAATAATCACTTGCTCTTGAACTTCTCGTCCGAATGCGTTACCGATGAATACGTAAGTTGGGCTTCCGATTTGCACCATTGGCCTTGTAACTTCAAAAATTGACCACGGTCTGTCATAAAATTTGCTCTAAAGGGTAATGTGACTAAGATTCAGACAATGTTAAACGAACAAATCATTTCATTATGATTTTCGAAAATATATCTGGTAAACGGTCATTCTAGCAATGGTTATACTGTAGAAACTCACAAAAGTTAAGATGCGGAAAAGTTAAATGTATGAAAAAGTTAAGTAGATTTCAATCACCACACGTGTCTCTTAAAAGTTAATTTTTGTCTTAACTTTTTGGAGTCATTTTTGTTTTTAACTTTTTTTTTTCTATTTCTAACATCAATTTGACTTATTGTATGTCAAATAGATGAAACGCAAATGCAATCGGCACTTACAGTTACAAATTTCCTGCAAATTCATATGTATGTTATGTAGGTATGTAATCACATATCGGTTGCTAAGTTCACAGTTCAATTTGAATTGTTTTTCTCCATTTAGTATTTATTTCGATGTTATCGCAACAATGTCAGCAGTAGGGTTGTTGATATTGTATTAAATATCGGATATCAATAATATCGATATTTTCACAGTATGATAAATATCGGACCGATATATATCAGCGAAAAATAACGATAAGCGGAAATTATGATCTACCCAAATTAATTCGTTCAATGCAAATGAGGCTCCAGAAGGTTGTTATCGTTGGAGGTCATCATATCGACTATTAGTCAGGTTGTTGCATATGAAATATTCCTGGAAATAAAATTTGAAAACACTTTCTTGACAACAAAATTCTGAGAACATTTAAAGTTTTAGTGGTTTTTTTATGTGTTTCTACTAAATGAAAATATTTTTTCATGCGATATGTTCACTTACTCTACAATGCATATGAAATGTTAAAATAAATTAGTAAAATAACAAAATAAATGCCTTAATTTTCCAAAAAACACGGTTTTTAATATTATTTTTGCTTGTGAAAACACTTTCTTGACAGACTGTATATGTTTATTGTTTTTCTATACATATAAGAATAAATATCAATGGATGAAATATGTATATATATATGTGGGGTTTTTCAGAAATTTAGGTTTGTTTTTTCTCACAAAAAGCGCTACAACTCTGCCAATTTTCAAACATTTTAAAATTTTTAGTAAGATTCTAACAGAGAATAAAAAGTTCTATCAGATTCAAAAGACAAAAGTTATTTATTTTGATTTGGATGGAAATGCCGCTTTTTTGAAACAATTTTCAGCCTAAAATGGGCATAACTTAAAATGTCCATAACTTCGTAAAAAATATTTTTTAATCAAATCGGGGAAATATGGGTCTCCTTATATCCTTTGAAAAACAACATATTTAATTGGCATCTAATTCCGTAACATATGATAATCCGTGCATGGTTTGAGATGGATTTGGTCTATAGTATATTAAATGTTCCAACATTAAAAAATATATAATACTAGCATTACCCTGTGCGCATCGCTTCACCTCAAGCGTGGTGTATATTCGATGTGCAGTCTCCTTGAAAATTTTATTGAAAAAATACTTTTGTATGAGAACCACCCTTAGTATGCACCCAAAATAAAATGTTTACAACCTAAGCAGTGCCTCTTAACATAAAAACTACGTGGTGTAAATTCCATGAGAATCGATTAAGCGGTTCATCGAGAAAATGATATTTAAAAATACTTTTGTATGAGAGCCACCCTAAATAAAAGTTTTGTAGCCAAAGCTATGCATATTAACATAAGAGGTACGTGGTGTAACTTCGCTGTGAATCGACTAACCTGTCTTCGTGAAAATTATATTTGAAAATATTTTTATATGAGGGTCACCCTAAGTATGCACCTTAAATAAAATTTCTACGATCTTATCTGTGCCTCTTAATATAAAAGCCATATGGCATAAATTCCATGAGAATCGATTTACAGTCTTCGAGAAAATTATATTTTAAAATATTTTTGAATGAGGGTCTCCCTACATATGCACCCTAATTAAAAGTGTTTTAGCCTAAGCCATGCTTCTTAATATAAGAGCTACGTGGTGTAAGTTTGGAGTAAATCGACTAACCTGTCTTCTTGAAAATGATATTTAAAAATATTTTTGTGTGAGGGTTACCCTAAATATGCACCCTAAATACAATTTTTTAAGCTTATCTATGCCTCTTAATATAAACCTTCTGTGGTGTAAATTCTAAGAGAATCCATTAAGCAGTCTTTGAGAAAATGATATTTAAAAAATATTTTTGTTTGAGGGCCACCCTAAATAAAAGTTTTGTATCCTTAACTATGCCTCTTAACATAAGAACTACATGGTGTAAATTCGGTGTGAATCGATTAACCTGTCTTTGTGAAAATGATATTTAAAAATAGTTTTGTATGAGGGCCACCCTAAGCATGCATCCTAAATAAAATTTTAAAAATCTAATCTGTGTTTCTTCACATAAAAGCCATGTGGTGTAAATTACAAAAGAATCGATTTAGCGGACTTCGAGAAAATGATAGCATTTAAAAAAATATTTTTGGGTGAGGGCCACCCTAAATAAAAGTTTTATGGCCTAAGCTATGCTTCTTAACATAAAAGATACGTAGTGTAAATTCGGTTTATTCGTCTTCGTGAAAATGATATTTAAAAATATATATGTATGAGGGCCACCCTAAATATGCACCCTTAATAAAATTTTTACCATCCAATCTGTGCCCCTTAACATAAAAGCCATACTGTGTAAATTTCATGAGAATCGATTTGCCTGTCTTTGAGAAATCGCTATTTTTAAAATATTTGCGTATGAGAGCCACCCTAAATATACACCCTAACTTATAGCCTATGACACCCGCCCGATCAATAGTAACATACTGTAAAAACTTCATCAAAATCGGCTGGATAGTTTCCGCGTGCATAAGAGACAGACAGACGGACAGACAGACGGACAGACAAAAAATTAATTTTATATAATAGATGTAATGTGAAAATACACATATGTAATCATTTGGAATTTCTAATTTTTAAAATTACATTAGTGTCTCTAAAAAGTTAAGAATTTAGAAAAGTTAAGCACCCCAAAAACAAACTACTTAACTTTTGTGAGTTTCTACTGCATTACTTATGTAGATAAAAACGTACTCTTTTTGATTGCATTTTTTTCTATAATGTAGTTTTGATGCAAGAATAATAGGGGGTGCCAAATTCTTGTCTTGTGCTTCACCGATACGAGAACGCTGCGATAATTCAAAAAATAATCGTATCGTACTCGTAGTGGCGTCATACTTATCGTCTCGTACTCGACAAATTTTTGATCTTTGTCGTTATCGTCTCGTTCTCGTCTCGTTATCGCCGATACTTCTCGGTTATTCTCGTTTACTTTTATCTATTTAATACTAGTTTGACCAGTGGCTTTACCCCCGCACTGCCCGTTGTTCCACCCCACCTACATATTGCGTAGTCTATAAAGCAGACAATTGAGTATATGTACCGAATTTCACAAATTATCCGACACCGGTCTTATATTGCGAGTTCCTTGACACAAACAATTTGCATTTACGTATCAGGTTTCACAATCGTACGTGCAAAAGATGCTAAGATATAGCGTTTTAAGTGTTTTTGTTGTGTAAAGGTGCCACGCCCCGTTGCTCAAAAAAGTTAAAACTATATTCTGAACCTTCCGACATCCAACCAAGTATAGCTTGTAAATTTGAGGGCTCTGTCTGCTCAGTTTTTTCCAGATCTGTAGAAACCATACAGATAGACATAAACTTTTTTGCATATATGTACATATTTTTATATCTTATGGGGACCAAGCGGCAAAGGAAGAAAACGGAAATAATTTGATCAAAATCTATCTAGTCGTTTTTGCGTGATGCGGGCACAACCAAAAAATTATTTTAATTGTATGTAGTGTGAACATGCATTTATTAAAAGTTTAGTGCAACATTTTTTTAAGCAAACGTGTATAGTATACGCGCGTTCAATGTTCTTAATGCTTATCGTACGATAAACAAATGCTTATCGCACGCTTGTGCACACACTACATTAACGCCGAGAACGAGATATCGGCCAGACCTTTTTCGTTCTCGTCCTCGGTCATACGAGAAATATTTTTTTTTAATATCGTTTCGTTATCATTCTCGGTCTGGATAACGATAACGACAACGATTTCATCGGATCTCGGTGAAGCACTAAAAAATAGGCTAGGACCGGCTTTGCTCAGAAATTTTGTTTTGCTTTAGACAATTTCGGTAGTCAACAATTACTACGGTTGCCTAAGGTTAAATTTTCCACATCCAGCCTAACGTTGCAATATATGAGCCACAAAAGTAAAAGTATTTTTTGATTAATTTATTTTTGAGAACCAGTCGGTTACATAAAAATCCTGAGTAAAACACCAGCAAGTGACATCTCAAAATGGTGTCCATGCTATATATTTCAACAAATCGCATTATTAATCTACCTTTAAAAAATTAATAAAGCCCACTCGCTGAATTTTATTCACATTATTTTCATTATGGAAGTCTAACGGTCTGTAAAAAGCCATAACATTTATCAAAAGAAATTTTCCGTTTTTATTCAAACCAATTGCTTTTTTAATGTAAGTACCACCATTGATAAATGCGAAATTGATGTCCGTTTCTTCGCACTATGTTTTCTTTTTTTTTGAAAATTGTCCTATGTACGTTCCTCTACACTTAAGTGCCAACATTTTAAGTTTAATTTCAATAAAGTACTTTTCATAAAGTTTCCGACATTTCCTTAATAGAGTCCCTTTCTGATGTAATTAAATTTTTCTCTTGAATTTGAAAAAAAAGTCAATGAAGTTGTAAGTCATGAAGTGATAAAATTTGTCAACAATCAAGACCCCTTGTCTTTCAAAGAGTTCTGAGGAGTCTTTCAACACGTTCCCTTAATTAACAACAAAAATAATCGCAATGCAATAATAACAGCAGCACCAGCAACAAAACAATTAAAAACTTTGAAGTGCGAGAAAAGAAAAATAACATCAAACTCAACTCGAACTTTGGGTAAACAGACAGACAGACATATAAATAAATAATTCCAAGAACAACATAATCATGTTAAAGGAACTTTATGTCATCAGCAGCAACAGTAGCAACAACTACAGAAAAAATAACAAATTAAATTTGAGTCTCCTACTCTGGAATTTTGAAAGTGTGAAAAAATATAAAGTAACTTACAATGAACGCAGAAAAAACCGCCCAGATTTCAAGTTAAAAATTCAAAATGAATTGAAAAAGAGTTGGGGAATGCGTACGCACTGTCACACAATAGCAGCGGCAGCAGCAGCAGAGTTCGAAATTGTCAAATTGTCATTGCGACTGGTAATCAGCCCAACTTTGACTCATTACTATCATGACAAAGTAATCAAGAATCCTTTCCTTCCGAATCGCATTTCTTCGCAATGTTCTTGCGTTTGCAATGTATTTCGCATTTAATCTGTTTTCCCCCCCGTTTCACATTTTATTTTCTTGCAACAGCCCAATAAAACGTAACGACTGACTGACAGAAATTTCCCCGACTTACGCTTTTTAGACTCAAAATAACGCTGGCGAAAACGAAAAAACAAACGGTTTCTATTTCCTTTATGTTTTCTTTCCATCTTTTTGAGGGTTTCATTTCATCTCCGGAGGCAGCTAAACAAATTTTTTAAGAAGCAAAGTCGCGGAAATACGCACAGAAATTCAAAGCTCTTCGTTATGTTGACTGTCTTAGTTATCGGGAAAGGGGATGATGAAACGCATGAACTTCCCCCCCATTGTGTAGGGAAATGATTTTTAGCACATTGAATATTTCGGAAGTTTTTCATTTTTCTCTGCTGTTGCATTTCAATTTTGGGCCAAGTTAAAAAGCCATTATTTGTTGAAATTTACTTTTGAGAATTATGATTTTTTTTCTTTTTAACTAAAACACCACGTATTACTGTGAGATTGAAATCGGTGGAAAAAAGTTTTGGTCGCTGTAGTAGAAAGTAAACGTGATCATTTCAATTTCACAAAACAAATATTGTCGGTCATAATTCACAAAAATTTATGGCAGGCTTGTATCAATGAGTTCAAAAAGAGTTGTGGTTCTATATGTTATATAACGGTTATTATACAAATTCTTACCAAGACATTGTATGTAAAGGGTTTTCCAATAAGAGTGACACGTTATTCTTTTAAATAAAACAGGATCGATATGCGTTAGAGCGACAACATTTACTTCGTTTTGAAGTACAATGGATGAAAAATGTAATTTTGGTGTATTTATGGTTTCGAAATTTTAAATGGATTTGACACGAAGTCAAAAACACGGCATTCCGTGTTGTAACATACGCAGTACGCATCTCTGAACAGTGGCTTAGCATAGTAGTTCTAGGTTCAAATCTTAGTTCTCTTTGAAGTGTTTAAAATGCAACATAAATAAATTAAGTTCCAATTAATAATTAAGTAATAAGGGAATATAATATGATAAAAAAAAACATAAAAAATAGGGTTCGTTTTTCGAGAAAATTCTGTAGTTAGCCAGATTCCCATGTTAGTTAAACTCAACAACAAGGGCCTATCAAGTTAAAAAGTTCTAACCTGAGATTTAGTGAAAATTTTAACAAAATTTGTTTTCTGAGTGTAGCAATGTTTTAGATACTGCACCCATATTTAGTACAAATACAAGAAATATTTCCGCCTAGCACTCGAGATAATGTGAGTGCATTTTAACCGGAGGGCATGTCACCTCTTAAACACGTAAAAAATTTTAAAACGCTCCACTTTGAGAGGTTATGCATTCCGGTTTTTGAAAAAAAATTGAGTTTATTGGGATAAACACACAACAAAAAGTGGGCGCATTTTGATATGAGAGCGCAGCACAATATATATACGCAAAAATTTTAAATTTTATACTCAAATGCTATACCTACGGCCACGATTCAGGCTATAGTATATCCAACACCAGCATTACTATCCACGGCAATTCTACATAAAAGTTAGAGTAAGTGGGCAGCGGCTCATGGTTTATTTTCATTATTGTTGAGGGTTATTTAATTGGGAGTTATTTCATAATGAAATAAAGCCCTAAAATTAGCTGTTATTCCATTTATTTGCTAGGGAATAATTTCATTGCTTTGCCTTGGGTCTTATTTTTTCTTTTCATATTTTTATTTCATTAGGGTTTTTTTCATTTTTGTGCACCCGCCAGTACATTTTGTGGTGGAGAAATATCCTTCTAAGTATATGTAAGACTTTTAAGCTCGCTTTTTATTTTTAGTGCGGTGTTGGGTATATCATTTTTGACAAGGCCAAAAATAACACCATCTCAAGGTTAGGTTAGCTTAAAAAGATCGCTTGCATATAGCAAGTTACACTCGGAGGCAATTTGCCCATTGTGATACCCTACAAATTTGTAGTCACCTCCTTTTTCCTTAAAAGTGAGTCTTGGTGAAGTTGAGGATGCTGTTAAGCTCCAACTCGGCTAGTTTTTCAAGACAAACAAAGAACGCAGTACCAAAATATTTGTTTTGTTTCCTCATTAGCTCCAGGCATTCGCAGAGTAGATGCTTAAACGTCCCATCTTCTCCACAACTCCTGCAGAATTCTCTGAAAGGGGCACCATATTTGACGGCCATAGGGCCAATTACACAGTGCCCCATCAGCACTCCTACAGCAGTTCTAAGCTCTTCTCTGCTGAAACTTAAGAGATTTTGTGTCCTTCCTAGATTCAGTTTAGGCCACATGTTTCAAGACGTTCTGCATCCGGCGGTAAGGTTCCACCTTCTGTGCGTTTGTTTCTTAGTTATGTCCTCTATCCAATACTGTAGTTCCTCCAGCGGTGTCCTACTTGTTGATTTTCCGGTTATTCTGATCCTATTCTGGCACATTCGTCAGTTTCCTCAGTTCCGGAAATACCTTTATCATCGGGGTCGGATTGAATGTAGTACATAACTTCCTATAAATTCTGCACATCTAGACTTCACGACTTTGACGTTCAGTGCTTTGATTGCTACCTGATTGTCCATACATATGACTATGATGGAGGGAGTAAGCTCCCCGTTCCGTATTATATGTGCGGCTTAGTCTATAGCATAGATTTCAGCTTGAAAAACGTTAGAATAATTGGGTAGTCTGAAAGACATCTCCATGCCCATATTATCTAAGTAAATACCCGCTTATACGCCAAATTTCATCTTGGATCCAACAGTGAAGATGGTTGCTGCCTTTCTTCCGGAACAATACCCTTTCAATTTTGGACGAGTCTTCTGATCTGGTGCCTTGAGTGACCGCCTATTGCACAATCAAGTAAGATTGACCTAAATAATATTGTAACATAGAAACACTAAATGCTGCTAGCATCATTTCATCCTTTTTATGTGTAGTATATGTACAATATTATATTCAAATAACTAATTGAACTCATTCGATGTAGTCCCTTGGCAATAATTTGTACTTTTCCATATTTCAAATTGTACTTATTTTATTTGAAGGGAAAAAAAATGTCTCTGTTTGCTTGTGAATATCTTATAACCTTAGCATATGCGAATAGAAAATACTCCAATTCGTATTTACGATAAATCCCGCTGTTGCTGCAAATAGTTTTTGAATACCAATGCTTTTCCTTGCACTTTTCATTCAATGTTCCCCTAATCCCACATGTGACCCCTTTCTCTTGGTGTCGTATGAACATATTACTACCAAAGAACTACACATATTTTTTTATCATTTCAACATAAATTTTTATATGTGAATTGAATCCACAAATCCATCCGCAGTCCCACTCCAGTTGCAGGCCATAAATCCCGCATGTCTTTTGACACATGAATATGTAGAGCATTAAACTGCCAGACGACATTATTTTTATTATCATTCGAATGGGTGGGCCGGCGATGAGAAAAAAAGCTTGATGTGATGCTTCCCGTTTGCCACAATCCCATGCTCGTTGCGGATCGTCTTTCTTTCTTTAATTTTGGTATGACCGAGAAGAAGGAGTTGGCGCTGTGGCGTTTGGGTGCTAAGGTTCGTTCAGTCATTTCTTTAAGTTTTTCGCTTTGTTGCGCGAATGTTTTATGAATAAAAATGGCTTTTGGTGCTTTATGAGGCTGCTGATATGTTTTTAGATCATTTATATGTATTTATTGTGTCTTTACATGTATTATGTGTGTGTGTGTGTGGTAGTGTCTTTGTGTACACGCTTGTGTTTACAAGAAATTACTATGCGCATAATGAACAAATAATATACATTCTACACACACACATGCACACGAACAGAGAGATATGTGTACGTAACTGTCTAAATCATGTGGTTAGAATTTGAAATTGTGCGCCATCTTGCGAGTAATTTAGTGTCATTTTTCATATTTATTGAAATCTCTTTTCAGTTAAGCGGTTAAATGAAGTCACAAGTAAAAGTTACTGAGTTGAAAGCAAAATAAGGTTGAAGTTTAATAATCTAATGGGTTTGGTTGATTACAAACATTTAAAAGATATACAAATCGTTCCACATAAATCATTTTGCATATAAATAGAATTTAACTTAAAGTAAGGTAAGAATAATTATGTTTCACTCATATAATTACTGCGACTGGAAATTATAAAAGTAAAGGAATTAACTAAGCCTCCAGACTGTTGATGGTAAAGAAAAGTTTTCTATAAGAGTTTAAGTACGTCATCTTTAAAGAACTACCAATGCATCTATGTATATAGGTACATGATCTAAATTAGGGAATTTTATTGAAATTATTTTGAAATCTTCATCTTTTTTATCTACATAATCGCCATTAATTTGAAAAAATTTTTAGTCTATGATCTACTCGTCAAAACAGTTCTGAAAATTGTGCTTCTGTAGCTTCTCAATGTTTATTTAAATTGCATCAATTATCTCGGCGTTGCTACTGAAAGCTTTTCCCCCAATTTTTTTTGTAGTTTTTGGAAATAACCAGAAATAATAAGACGCCAGATCCGAAGAGTATGGTGGGCAAATTTTATTGATGCCAGATACCGCAACAAAGTTACTTGTTATTTCAGTAGTGTGATCTGCAGCATTCTCGTGGTGTAAAAAGCAGCGACGCATTTCCCTTTCTTTTTGGTTTTTCAACAGATTTTCGAAAACTAAAAGTCTTCAGTAAACAAGGGAATAGCAGGTCATTAAGACATCAACATTTTTGTTGTTTGGCTTTAACAGGAGGATTCGGTCCTTCCAAACACTGTTACTTATTATTATGAATGAAATGTCTGCATTTCGAACTGCATTTTTTTAAAAAATAAACTTTATGTTTTTTGCCAGAACAAACAAAAATATGTTTTAATTAAACGTGTATGCTCAATTGTGTGAGGTACTCTATGTACTTACTTAAAAAACCTAACGACAACAAAATTTGATTCATTAGAAGCTGTTCCATTTGCAGTAGTAGCAGAAATGCTCCACAACTTTGAATTTAACTTTGACTTCAAGGTTTAATCTAGGCAATATAATTAAACTGTCAAAATGGAATCCTTAACGAAACAAAGATAAACAACGAACGGCGTTCAAAAACTTTCATAATTTGTTCAGCAAGCATTTGTCAAGAGATTTTTTTCGTTTACCTGCATCTACGTAATTTAAGACTCACGGAACCTAATCAAAACAACAGTAAAACTTTCGCAATTTCGTAATTAGATTAAAGATTCTATGTTTCGGAAGGTGCCCACTTTTGAATTGACAGCGTTGACAGCAAGAAGGACACCTGTCTTGAGGCTACCGGCAGGCATTGTGCAATTGTGGCATGTTATTTTTCCATTCGGTTCAATACGAATCGTTAGTAGGTACATAAATAAATTTATAAAAACTTTTAGTAAACTTAAACTCTTGGCAACTAAGTTACGTTGAATTCAATGCAGCCCAAGGTGGTTGTTGTAATTAAATCCCGGGATGACTGACGCGTCATCACTCAAACTTTAATTCTTTATTGACAATCGGTTAAGGCGTATGGAAGCTTTTTTAATTTATTATTTCCTTGCGGCATTCAGCCGTATGTGAGTAATGGATTGTTGTTGCCGCTGCTGTTGCTGTGTACTCGATGCCTCGTTTTCAATGATGTTGACTTAGTTTACCGCAAAAATGAATAACGACGACTAAGAAAGTCAGTGGAGAAGTGCTGAGATACCATATAACGGCCACAGCGTGCGACACTCGAATTGGCTGTCAGTTTAGTCCAGCCGCCATGTTGCGACAGATGCCAGTCGGGCAGTCACGTACAAAAAACCGTATGTGAAGCCAGTGATAGATTGATGAATTCTTGTAGTCGTATTTCAAAAAGGTCATTCCTAGTGATAAGAAATAATGATAAATAACTTTTGCCAAATCGAAATAAAATCTTCTTGGACAGATTTTTATGGCAATTTAAAAACAGAAACGGGAAAAAATAGTTCACAATAATATTTTTTATCTTAAAGCTTCTTCAGTCTTAAAAAAATTTTCTTGTACTGTTGGAAGGTAAGAGTTTTTGCGTTTTCGAGATGAACATGAAATTAAAAAAGGTACTTAAAGTTTAACAAAATTTTGAATTTTTTACTAAAAAAAACATAAAAAAATGCACCGAATGTACTGAAATCTTGTCAAATGTACTGAACATGATTTTCATGAAGCAAATGTACCCAAAGAAGTACAAATGTACCGAAAATGCCATCACTTATATGGGGAGGTGAGTAGCAAATGCTCAATATCATTTGCATTGAGAATGGAGATACATATTGCATTGCGTCAATTCATGTAACAAGAGCTGAATAGTGGTAAGTACAGGGTGTTTTTTTTAGAGGTATAGAGCTTCGAATTGAAATAAAACACAAGAAAATCGTTTTAATGTCCATCAATTTGGCTTTATTGGAAGGATAATTTTATGCCATTAATGTTTAAATATGATTTCGGGCATGTGGCCGCCGCGGCTGGCTCGAATAAAGCCAATTCTACAGGTCCAATTTTGAACCACTTTTTCGAGCATATGGGGCCGTATGTCGGCAATAACGCCACGAATGTTGGCTTCCAAGTCCCCTAACGTTTCTGGTTTGTTGGCGTAGACGAGCGACTTCACATATCCCCAAAGAAAATAATCCAATGGTGTCAAATCACACGATCTTGGTGGCCAATTGACAGGTCCATTCCGCGAAATTACGCTCATCGAATGTTTCCTTCAATAAATTGATTGTGACGTGCGCTGTGTAGCATGTAGCGCCGTCTTGTTGGAACCACAACTCATTCACATTCATGCCATCCAATTCGGGAACAAAATAGTCGGTTATCATGGCTCTATACCGGTCTCCATTAACGGTAACTGACTCTCCAGCATTATTTCGGAAGAAGTATGGCCCAATGACTCCACCAGCCCATAGAACACACCAAACAGTCAGTTTTTGTGGATGTAATGGCGTCTCAAGGGTCTCATGTGGATTCTCTTCACTCCAAATGCGGCAATTTTGCTTGTTGACGTAGCCATTCAACCAAAAATGAGCCTCATCACTGAACAAAATTTTGCGATGAAAATCAGCATCGAGATCAATCTCATTTTCGGCCCATACACCAAAATCACGACGCATTGCATGGTCTCGCGGCTTTAATTCTTGCACAAGCTGGATCTTGTAAGGTCGCAAGCCAAGATCTTTGCGCAAAATCTTCCATAAAGTTGATGGACAAAGCTCCAATTGCTGTGCACGGTGGCGAATCGATTCATTCGGGTCCTCTTCAACATTTTGCTCTACAGCGGCAATTGTTTCTTCGATGCGCACTGTTCGACGTCTCTGCGGATGCGTATTATCACATAGAGTAAACGTAGTGCGAAAACGACCCATGGTTAACCGAATTAATTGCTCTGATGGACGATTATGTCGACCATAAAATGGACGGAGCTTGCGGTAAACTTCGCGAACTGAACCATTATTTTCGAAATAAATTTGCACGATTTGCAAGCGTTGTTCTTTTGTCAACCTGTTCATGATGAAATGGCAAACCAAACTGAACATAAATGACATTAGAGTTGCCAGATTTGACCATAAAATGCCAGTTTTATCTCTATTCGAAAAACAAACCTCTAAAAAAAACAGCCAGTAGAATTAAAAAATCGCACGCAAATATTATAAAAATCGATTGAAATATTGAATTTACTATAAAGACGGACAAATTGATGAGTAGTGGCAAAAAGTGGCATTTTCTTTGTAGCCAATGAAGTTTCCATACGTCCTTTAGGTTGGATTAGGTTAGGTAGGAGAGGCAACCAGATTATAAGCCAACTCACATAGGCCAAAATTCACTTCACAGTGTAGCCGACAATAACCTCTCATTGAACCAACCAGATTTCGTAATGAAACTAAGTAGCTGACCTATACTAACGCGTCTCAAGTCATCCTGGTCATCAAATAAAATGAACCATGTGTTTTGTGTTGTTTTATGGCAAGTTCGGGTCAAGAGCAAAGAAAATGTTCAATGTTTTCGTACTCCTCCACATCCCCACAGTTTCTACAGAAGGCAATGAACCGAACACGTAATCATGTCTGCCGATGAGGCTGTGACCAGTTAAGACTAGAACAACTGACGATACACTGTTTCTACTGCAGGATATCAGTTCTAGAGTTCGCTAAGTATCCCATTTTGGACAGATTTGCCTTGTTATGTGGCAAATTGACCTTTAGGTTCATCTTGTCTTAGCCTTTTTTAACATATTCTCTTTGAACAACAACTTGCACTTAGCAAGAGGAATGTCAACCCCTCTCTTGTCCAGAACCTTTTGTATAGTAGTCCGCTGCCTAGCGAGTGCACTTGCTTTGCAATCACCATCAATTTTCCTATGCCCAGGCACCCAGATGAGGTGAAAGTTAAAATGCTGATCCATCTCATCTCATGGCATCTGTGCCACTATTGAGTTTAGGAATACTGATTCGAAGGACTTAATAGCAGCCTGACTATCTGAGTCAATAATAATGTCTCTTTTGGATAAAAAAATATATCTTCAGCCAGCATGCCACCTTTTCTATACTTATAGCCACTGCCTGAAAAAACTTCGAAAGTTTGGTAACCTCGCAGTAATCCTCAACTTCAGTTCTTTTGAGTAAATACTATTACTCATATATTTAGTTTGTAACCATCCATGTAGGAACTTATATGGCCCCTCTCTTCCATTCAGTCATCCCTACATAGCATCTGAGTTATGTAATCCCTCGTGAATGAGATTACTAGAACAGTACAGTCGAAGTTGGAGGGTACAAAACTCAAACTATGTAGGATAGTCGAGTCTTCTGTTCTTCCCTCGGACCAGCTATAAATTTCGCTAAGTCTTAAGGTGTAACATGCTGCCTTCCATTTATCTATAGGTCAAGAGAAACGAGATAAGAGAGGACCTCCAAGGCGTCTCTCGGTGTGGTTCTCAGAGCACCACTGATGCACATGGTAGCAGCACTTTGAACCTTGTGTAATTGTTTGAAGTGGGTACCTTGTCCAATATATCTCACCATAATGATGTACTAGTTAGGTAAGAGCTCGAAAAAACCTCCAGAAAATTAAGAAGAGGTGAAGGAATTAATTGGAAAGATAGGAAAATTAGGAAATATCGAAAGTGTATTACCATGCCTAAGCCGGGAATCGAACCCGGGACCTCTGGATTGTGAGCGCAGTACACTACCACTGAACCACAAGGCCGAAAAATTAAAATAACTCAATCCAATCATAAAACTTAAAAATCTGATTCTTGTAAAATTTAGCCAAGACATCAAAAATGCTATGTACAAAGGTACATAAGATTTCACACAAACGAATCTTAAAAAATATGAGATCTGCAATGAGAAACGAAAATATATACTGATAACAGAACCATCTCATTGCTTCGGACTAAATCCAAATGCTTAATGGGATTTGCAGCAAGTAACAATAGACAAGCTAACAATTGTAGCAACAAAACCAACCGACCGTCCTCTCAAGTTTCAGTTCAATGCCAGTGGGTTATGTAACCCACCAGAGAACGAAAAGCCAAGTGAGAAATGTGCGAAGGTGAATTGTATCATTTCCTTACACTCGCACAGCACGCAACACTAGACGATTAGCAGCATAAGGCATCAGAATGCTGCAGTAATGCGGCAACTGCAGTAGTAACAACAACAACAGTTAGCGGAATAATAATGTTGCCAAATGGCAATTGTATGAGAGCACTAAATTGTAATTGTAATCTTAAATAAAGAAAATTAAATGTCAACACGAATTGGGAGACTGCATTTGTGGCACCTTGCAGCAGCAGCAGCATGCGGCATCATAGACAACATTAATGTTGTGCCAAGATAACGAGCGAGGAGCATTAAGGTTTGCCAAGTCAAATATTTAGGTGGCATCGGAGCAAATGTTTGAAAATTTTTCAAAAACCTCGAATAATTTATGAAACCATAAAACTTTAATTAAAATCCAAATGAAGCATTTGGGTGCACTTTTCCTCTCAGTATCGAATTGCATCACGATAGGCAAGACGTCGCAGTGCAAGGTGTAAACTATATGGCCTATAGCACACACAGTGGGATTCGACAGTATCATTATCTAATTTGACAACATTTCTAAATTAGACGTTGAAAAATCTATAGAATAGTTCAAATTATGTCAGGTCTGTTAATTTGGTAAAATTCAGATATCTTGGTTTTGAAATGAGATAATGATATGCGGTTTGCGGCATTCTTTTAAGCAAATAACAATACATTAAAAATGGTGTAGCTAGGGATCGGCGGTAAGACAATATTTGAGGTGTGGGAACTAGAAAGTGGAAAATCGGTATTTTTTTCTGGTCAATTTTAATTTTTTCTATAAGAAAGAAAGAGAAAGAAGAAAAACTAATCACGGATTTGAATTTCCCGATCGATAGTTGCCCGAAAACCATACCTTACTTTGTTGGAAGATTTGATAACCTCTATAACTTGCACAATTTTTTAAATTAATATTTTTGAAAATGGGTTGTATACTTAAAAAAGAGGGCGCTAATCGAGTGTTCAATATTAATCTAAATCCTTGTAATGGGCTTTGTCTTGACATATACGGCTATTGTAATTCGCTGACAAATCGTGAAAAAAAGAAAAAGTTTTTTTTTTCTGAACCGCTCTAATGTACATACATACATATATGAATATGTAGATTAGCGTAAGGCATTCTTCCACGCACGGGAAACTGCGGCAGCTTGTAAGTATACTCGTTGTGTACGCTGCGAAATACGATTCGACTCGATTACGTTCGGCTGTTTTTTTTTGTACACATTAAGCTTTTTATGTTCTTTCTTAATTTCTCCTAGTGTAGTTCACGCACACATTGACATAAATTGGTATCCCAGCAGGCAAATGAGCAAGGCCTTACTCGGAGAAGGCCTGCTAGCACTGCTGCGATTATATAAGGACTTCTCAAAACTAGATTTTCATGCAAATAAAAATACAATCACAGAAGGCATAATATGCCTTGCCACAACAGACGTGCTATCAGGCCTGATATTAGAAGGCAAAGAAGAAGGACTCCATTTACTTTAGCGCTTTTCTGTTTCTTTTTTATTTCATGTATTGAAATGTTTTACGATTCGGCATAACTTTTTTGTCATATGCATTGTACATATACGACATGAAAAGTATACACATGGTTAGAAATTAAGAGAGGTGTGCAGGCTAGTCTTCTGTTGTTTCATGTTATGTTAAGGAGGTAGAGTTTTGTGTATTCTTTGTCAAATTGTAAAGTCATTAAAAAAATATCAATTAATATTTAGAGTCTTTAAATTTATTAAAATTAAATTTTTGTCAAGTACTTCTGAGGGTCCTTCTACGGTAAGCGGTCTTAGAAAGCCTGCTTAGGAAGGCCTGTTTCATATAAAAAAGAAAGTACGTTTGAAAGGAGGGTGGAAGGCCTTATACTTACCAAGCAAGGCCTTCTAGAAGCACTGTTAGCTCCTGCCCTTGCCTACTGGGATAGGTTTGACTAACACTGATATAGATGTACCAACTATCAGAAAAACAATTAGCATTATTTCACTACGTGTCATAAATTTAGTAATTTCTAAACTAATCTGACATTTTACGGTAAAGTAGACAACATATTTGGACTCAATGACTTAAAATTCATAAGGAAATTTAGTGAATCAAAATAAACAAGTTGAGGTGTTGTCTTCGGCCAGGCTGAAACTCACATGCCCTACGCTGCACTGAAATACATGCTACAAATACGTTGAAGATGTTGAATAAGTCAAAAAAATGTGAAATGTATACAAGGTTGAAAGAAGTTGAAAAATGTCGAAACAGTTAAATAAGACTGAAACAGTCGTAAAAATATGGAAATATTTACAGGGCCTATTTTATTTTATAAAAATCATTAAGTCACGGAATTATGTTCAATCCATACATACAAGGTTACATAGGTACACCTACCTAATGTGTTACAATAACAATTATCTAACTTTGAAGGTGCTACCACAATTTTATTGTGAACAGATAGGAAAGAAGGTAATAAAATGGTATAAAAATATGTTTTTGAAACAATATGGCCAATATTGAATTTTGAAAAAACTTCGAGAAAATATGATTGTGCTCATCGAAATACTTTAAAAACGACATATCTCAACTTAATTCGTCGCACAAAGGTCATTAGGGTAGGAAATGGATGTGTTTTGAAATGTTTTACAATTTTGCATAGGATATATTTTTCTATTTCAGGCATACTTTAGTAAATATCTTTTCAAAAAATTCAAAAATATGTGTGCAGAAAAACCTCGGCATAGCGGACTAATTGGGGGGAGGGGGTGTCCGTTAAAACCGAAAGTCCGTTATGTAAGAAATAGTTTGACAATTTAAATTAATTTACTGGAGTAACAAATGCGTTCATTCACTTCGAGTAAACAAGTTAAACTGTTAAGAGCAGCGTGGATCCCAATTCCCATTTCCCAATTCCATATTCTTGTGTGCGATTTTTAGACCTTAAAAGGTTAGTAACTTAAGTCTGATCCCAAATGCGAGTCTTAGCTTGCTAAAGTCTAATTAAATATTCCATGGTGTTCGGATTTTTGTTGTACATAAAATTTTTATTTGTTCAAGAGTTATTTTGTAGTTCTACTCGTATTGTCAAACGTTCAATATCCTGAAAAAAATTTACACAGTTCTTTAACAAAAGCGGTTCCATAGCGGTTCTATGACGTAGAAAATAGTAAATAGCTAACTTGTTGTCATTTGAGTTTCTGCTGCCATTGGTCCTTATGGGCGAGCCACAAACGTATCCTGAGTAGAAATTTACGTCCGGATTGCATACGTTTTGCGCTATTAAAGATCAATATAATTTGATCGAGTCCGTTTTGGGTTTGGTAACACTTGGAGCCAGCCCCACTAGACCAGGCAAACCTAACATGGCACTGATTAGTATACGGCTCTGATCACTGTGCCTAATGCGTCTTTTTTCAGTGTGCCTTATGCGACACACTCGGAAAACAATTTTTTTTTGTTTTTTTACCATGTCTTCTCTATTGCTGCTTATTAATTGGAACTTTTATTGTCAATTTATTTGTGTTGCGTTTTTAAGACTTCAAAGGAGAACTTAAATATTCTACCTTTTATCGACCAGAATTGAACCTAGGCTATCTTGAGCCAATCCACTGTTCAAAGTTGCACATCTTAACCAACTGAGCACTCTCAGAATTTTTCCGAGAGGCTAAGACTAATAACTATAACTTATATATAGTTGCCAATTAATAATTCAATACTTTTAGGCAACCGAAAAATAACAATAGATTGGTTAATGTCGTTATACTGCGAATGTAAGGTTTGTGTTAACATGAAGTACCCAGGTTCAAACCCCAGTGATAATACATAATTGATTTTTTTTTTTTAATTCATAGATTAGTTTTCAGGTTATCATGTTACTTGATGCAGTTTAGACAAATATATAAAAATTTGATTGTTTCACTGTAATTTTTCCGAAACATCTCATCTGGGTAAGATTATCATGGTCTTACATGTTTTTAGAGGATCTGCATCTTTAAGTCGAAAAAAAGTTCAACCACACCTTCACATGATCTCTATAGCCTGTATTGTTCTCGATATGGCTAAGTTTGTCAGGGCTGTATAAATTTTTATAGATCTTTCCATAAAAGAGCATAAATGAGGCTAGCTACCTTTGGCCCTTAGCAGAATCTTCCAAATCCGTTAATGATTTGACAAAACAGATCAGGACTGGACGAAATTTTATAAGGCTTTCCCCGATAGAGCTGCAATATGGCCAATCTTCTCTGATTCGGAGTTCCTTAAATTTTTTTCACCTTTTATATACTGATAAAATTCACAATGGTTGCCTTAATAGGTTTCGCCATTTCTAGCCAGATCCGGAACTGGCTATGGTATGGCTTGCCTCATAGAAATTCCTACTCGAGATGCGAGACAGGTTTATGAGGTTATGTCTATAATTTTTCATCTTCTTGATGTGGCCAACTGCTGCCGCTAATGCTAACGGTGTTGCTGTTGCTGCTGTTTGTGTTGTTTTACTGCAAACGCAGAACGTCGAACCGATGGGCGATAAGATTTTTATGGCTCCATATAAAATACTGCAGAAAGCAAACGTCGCAACACCGCATGCCGTTGTGTAGACGGAAGTAGTTCAGGATCAGGCTCTGTGGCAAAGTGAAGGGCACTAACATGTGAGCAGGACAAACGGCGAATGCATGTGGCAACAAATTTGTTTAATTAATTACAGTAGTTTTTATGGTATGCAGCATATGTTGCATTCGCCACTGCATGCGTTTGCTTCACTTTTTATCAGTAGCTTCCTATCGGTGCGACACACGTGAAACCTGCATTTATAATCTTGTCATATGATGGTTATATGTAGGCCACAAAGCAGGAGGTGATTTTAGAGATATTCTTTTCAGCTTTTTTACTTCCACCACAAATTAATTTATTTCATAAGTAAACATTGAAAAGATATGTAAATATTGTTGTCAATTTTTGGTGTTTTTTTTATAATATGTTTAGCCTGAAGTATATAAAATACATCGTGATTTTATAGAAAATTAGTATAAGATACTTGTTACGTTGTCCAAATACGAAGAAACCAAAAACTTTGAACTACGAAAAAATTGTGTTTCATCCATTACTGCCATATTGTATAAAAATTATTTTTTTTTTTATAGTATAAAAAAATATGTCCTGATGACAATCATTTTAAGTCTTTACCCGTGGACTTTTTTAGAAAAATGGTTCTTAAGAAATAATTCGCTAAGCTATAAATTATCTACAAACCCTATATTTTAATTTAAACGCTCTTAAAAGCTCCAAACAGTATTGCATGGGGACGATTAAAAACGAATTTTTAAGAAGAAATCTAAGACTCAAATTTGTGTAGTCTTAAATACTCAAAGAATTTGGCATTTTTGATATATGAGCAGAAAATGGGCAAAGTTAGCAATTTCGACAAGCCTGACCCTTTTACCTCAAAAACCAGACACAGTATCTACAAAAAAAAAAAAAAAAAAAAAAAAAACAGATTCGAATCAATTCGAATTTAGCGTTGAAATTTGCATATTATAGTAGGTACCTATATAATACGATTTCCATGACAGGGTGATATCTTTGGCGAGATCAAAACTAAAGGTCTCTACATTTTATTAGCTAAAGGTAGGCGGGGCATTTCGCATGCAGGATTGAACATCGGGCTGTGACACCTTTCATACGACAAGCACGCATTCATATTTAAAACGCCATACGAACCTATAGTTGCTATAAGTGAGAGATTTGGCACCATGAATTAAAAAAGTTTGTATTAAGAACATTGAGAAATATTGGCGGGATTGGAAAACGGGAAACAGCTAATTTGGGTCATCGATTTTGATAAAATTTGCAATGGTAATAGATTGAATCTTAAAAACGTTTTTCCGCTGAGCTCAACTTTGGGCTGACCACTGTCCCGGTTGACATGAAACGTCCCATTTATATATATATATGTATGTATATGTATATCAAATTAAATTCTAAGAAAACATGTTTACTTTCAAAAGCGAGTTCTTTCATACAAGATTTTTGCTTTCCGTCGTTGTTCATTTTCCATAGCATATAAGTTGGTCATTTCAGTTCTTAAGAGATTTTTTCTTCGACTTACCTGCAAGAAAATAAAATAGAAGGTAAAATGAATTAATAAGCCTCTTAATCCACGAATAAACTTAATTACTTAATTTAAGAGAAAAATGTTCATGATTCTAAGTGATTTCTTATCCTATTTAGCGCAAATGAAATGCGCTAACAACAAAAATAACACCAATTGGAGATGTGCAAGTGTATCGCATTGCATTGTCTTAACCCTTGTGTCAATACCTACCTTGTATACATTTAAGTCTACACTTGGATACGTTTGTACCCTAGTACATTTACATGAGGATAGGTCGAATGTTTTAGCATAAATTTTAAAATTTTATATTTATTTATTGAATTCAATTCATATGTGTTATTTTAAATGGATAAAAAAAAAATGTTATCAGAAATTATAGTGAAATTTCGAAATAACTTAAAATGGTATGTAAAAAAAAAGTTAAAATATGTATCAATACTACTGATATTTTGCATGTTGGCATTTGAAACATTCGTATTGATGTCGGCTTCATCAATATACATAACTGGCTTATGGCAATCAAAACAGTTCTGCCGAGTTTTCCATTTGACCTTGTCTTGGTCCCCACACGAGCAGCTCATATACCACTGTTATCAGAACTTATGAAACGGGAAATATGACTATTGTAAAGAACTTTTTCATTTTCATGTCGAAAAAAGTACATTCGGCATCTAAAAACTACATTTCAACTCTCCATTCAGTACATTTCCACAAAACCCAAATGTCATCACTGCCCACAACTAGCAATCCGATATAACCATCAAATTCTGTCGATGTGAGTGGCTGCCAAGCCTATAGTATCGTAACTCAAGCTTTCCGGATATAACTGTATTAATCTTGAATTTCTCAGTCGTTATTATAAATAAACGTTAAATAAATTTTTCGCATTTTAATTAATTTTTTTTTTTCTTAAAAAAATGTTAAAAATGCTTTGGGGCACAAATATATTCAAGTGTAGATAAACGTAGTAAATTTATAAAATGCACGCCCACACCCCACTGGATGTAGGTACACACTTCTATATTATTGCATTATATTTAGGATACTACCATGGAGAATAACCTAAAATATCAAAACGCTGGGAGCATGAGAAATATGGAAAATTGCTGTTCAAAATTTGAAAAGCATACGTTTGTTTCCAAGTGTAGAGACAAGGGTTAATATTTCGAATCACTTTACTTCACTAAAAAACACAACTTCTGATTTCAAAATGAAATTCCCGCGATAACCTGGGAAAACATGAATTTTTTGTTTAAGGTGTACAGTTATGTCGGGAATTTTGACTTAAAAGCTGATACATTCTTATGTTTAATTCAAGAATAATATTAGAAATCAAAAAAAAAAACCAAAAAAAAAAACGTTATGTCGAAAATATTTTGAGAAACATTGTGCGCGCGCTCAGTAAAAAATTCATATTTTTCAAAGTTATTTCGGGAATTTCGATTTGAAAGTAAACACACTCTTATATTATATTATGTCGAAGATTTTTTGCTTAAAAAAATTTATTTAAATTATATGTATCCTATACATATGTATATTTATTTCAATTTCGCCAGATTTAGATATAAAAATGTTGGTCAGTTTATCTCAAACGCATACGTGATAAAATCAACGAAAACTTTATTTTCATACCAGATCCGGTATATTGAAAATAACTGCTGCTGGGCTCCATATTATTATAACAACCAAAATCAAAACGATATCGCAGTGATATTAAATTCATCCCTAGGAATAATAAAAGAAGCATCAGAGGAGCTGGCAAAAGTTATGCTGTACACAATTTCTGACCATTGCTGCAGCATCAGATGTTAAGTACTGACTACTACGACTGCAGCAGCAACGATAGCAACAAATCATTCATGAAGTAAATGAGTTGTAAATCCTTTTATAAATTTTAGAAGTATTCTTCTTCATTGTGCTTCTTTATTTTTGACTTTACTACAGTATAAGCTACAATAAATTAAAAGTGAAGAAAAATAAAATGAAAATCATAGTCCATAATAAAACATTGAATACAAGCAAACGATAAAGTTTCACTGCAAAAAATTTGATGCGTAAAAACTCATTAAGCTTTTCTATATATCAGTAATATTTTGAAATAAAAATTATATTTGAAATACAAAATTTTCAATAAAGTAAATTACATATCTATGGGGCTATTCATAGAAAAACCCACCTTATCTTTCCGACAAAATTTCTCTGGATAGGAAAAAACTAAAAATCGATCGATGGATTTATTATTGATTTCTTTAGGTTATTTAATCGTCTGGGCTTAAAAAATATATAAGTAAGTATAATGCATGTTCCTAAGGGTGTAGCCAATGGTGTTGATTTGTCATTAGATTGAAGAAATTACGTTTAACTTCAGAAAACCAACATTTATTTATGGCGTAGTTAACATATGTTGAGGAATTCATTTATACAGGATGGATATGTTTTCCATAAATTTGGTAATACTTCCTTAAAAATTCCTTTTTTTTCCTTATTGTGCCTTTACAGATTTGGGATTTATGCTCTCACTTAATTGTCAATGTACCTACTTTCATGACTGAAATAACTCTGTGATTTGTGGTTAACTCTTAGCGGGTGGTGTAAAAATGAACACTATCAGTAAATGCCGCTTAATTTTGTAAATGCACAAAATTTACCGATTTCTAAAGTAATTCTTTTTTACATATCAGATTTCTGTCGACAAAATCATTTTTAATTAAAATAAATTCTAAAATTCACATCAGTTCCGCTTTTACCAGCTGTCTGTTATTCATGTCCATCCGAGTTTCTCTACAGCCGTCACTGAATCGTTTATCAATCATGCTATTGCCAATGGACGTCATAGTAATCGTCGGTCGGTCAGTTGGTTGACTAATTCGGCATTTCATTCACAACAGCTCCTGTCAGCCTGTGCACTAGAGTGAATCAAAAATCCACTTTTTTTGTTATGAATTAAATATAAGCAAAAATATTGCAAGCATCCTGTGTTATGAAATAAATATAAGCAAAAATATTGCAAACATCCTGTGCTTGCATAAGTTCCACAAATTTAAGAATCGATCAAAAATAAGGGAACTTTTTGAATTAGAATAAAATACCAAGGGAACCTCCAAATACAATATGCATTTAAATAGTGGAAGAGTTATACATATTTCAATCACCGAGGCGATGATTTCGATCGCCCGCGTGCTTATGCTCCACATGTCGGTAATATCTTATTTGTGAGAATTTGTCCGGAGTAAGCGAATTACGTGCTAATTATAGGGAAGAGTTTCAAAATTTTATACGGAATGATGTGGGAAGGGTATTCCTCTAAATGATAAAACTTGAAAATCATGTAAAACTCGAAAGTTTTAGAGCCTGTTTATGCGAACACCCCTATCAATTCAAACGAATAAGCAATTACAATTAGATCAGTGTTGCCGCAGCCACATAAAAAACGCATCATAATTATAAAAATATTTCTCATTTTGCTAGGGTTTTTGGACAACCAAAAGTGAGGACTTTTTTTGTAGTAACAAAATGTTTACAAAGTCAAAAAAAGATAAAATTTTCTCTTGGTAAGGAGTTGCAATTACCTCTTTCCCCGGGCACCCAATGTGTACGGTAGGCCACTTTAAGATAAAAGCGTATATATTGTATATAATAGGGCACTGAACCTTTGGTCAGCACGTAGTGAAATCATGATGAGGGGGCCGTTTCAAAATGTTTCATTATTTTTTGTTTTGAACTTTTTACTTCAAGGAGTTTGTGCAAGTTTGGCATGTCATTTTAAATTAAAGGGTAATATTTTACAGTTATTCATTTAAATTAAAAAAAAAAAATCTGATTTTCGACTAACTCTAATTTGCTTTACTACCACAACGGAGTGACGCGAAAATTTGGTGAAACTAACTGTAAGTGCACCATGCCAACGAGTATCATTTGAGAAGACATTTTTAAGTTAAAACAGTAGCAAAACGGAACAGCATGCATTTTTGTGCTTCAGTGCTCCGTTGTTCAGGCTCATGGGCTCTCTGAATGATAAACGTGCCCGTTAATAAATAACACTGCACCATTTTCCGGCCCACTTTATGCTGTCAGGTTGGGCAGTAAACTCGGCCTACTCTTTGCTACCGTCGTATTCTGTTCTATATCTGACTGTCTGTCCGTTTGCCAGTTTGCCTGACTGCATTCATATGCATTTATTTTCGTATATTTTCAGCATCGTCTGTCCATTTTTTATATTCTAAACGACATGAACACCATGCGGATTCCTGCTCAACCAACTGTAACCCGGAATACCAACAATTTATCCAAATCGTTTATCGAGATGAATTATCTACGAAATCATTTGTTCGTGTTTAGTTGTCGGTCGTTCCAATGTAACAACTGTGTGTCGTACAAAAAAAAAAAAAAAATGGGCGTAACGTAGGAAGAAGTTAATAAAGAAGCAGAAAGGTCATAGAGTAAAATTCTAGATGGCAATAAAATTGGTGGAATAAAACGATGTCTACAATGCAAAATATTGTTGATTTAAAGCAGACCATTTTTCACTTTTTTCCTTAAGATTATTCTGTAATGTCAGTCTATATGATTTGTCTTTGCTCTTAATTCCACACAACCTATCACAAGAAATAGTCATTTAAGAATATTATATTCTTTTATCTCCGACTAAACCGAACATTTCCTATAAAAAATAAAGCGCTGATTCTGAAATGCGTAGGTAAGAAATTTTCAAGTTTCGTGTCAAGATACATATTTTTAAGCTATGGATCTTCAATTCTAACAAAATAACACCATTCCATTAAATAACAAATACAATGAAGTTCTTAGAACTGGATTCGAGAAATTATCTAATTAGAAATAAACATTTTAGGCGAAGGCGTCCAAATAATAAACACTTTATTTTTATAAATATTAAATACGCTATCTCATATATTTTTCAGATATGTATTTCAACAAATAAAACTGGACGATAACGTCATATGTCCGTTGATAGATATGAAAATCAAATATGAAATTAATGTATTTCACACGTTTAACTAGTAGTGACTGAGCAAACGCAACACCAAGATTTTAGAAATCTTAGACGAAATGTGTCAAAAACATAAGCTTTAGCTAACTTCAGGCTACACACTTTTTGAAAAGTGAATGCAAGAATTTCTTCTTCCATAGGAATAGAATCTCGATTTGATTGCAATATATTCAAAAAATGGATTATGATGAATGTAATTGACTAAACTACGTTATTCAACAAAATTTTTAAATCATATTATGTTCAATAATACAGATTCTTTTAACGAAATTCAAAAGTCCGTAACAACAAGTTTTTGAGTTTCATAAAGCAAAAAGACGTAACACTCTAGTATGAAAAAAAAAAAAAAACAATACAATTTGAGTTCTTTAGATAACTACGTGAGCTTTGCCTTTTCTTATGTAAATTACATAAGAAATACATAACAATATATTTTTCCAGAATACAACGTTTTTTGCTTCTCCTGTATAAAACTGAAAAGTGTGGTTACGCCTTACGGAGGGAGAAAGGTGTCAAAAAGATAGAAAAGAAATCGTGGTTTTGGTGAGTATAAGTTGCAAGATCTGCTGATACTCAGAAGAGCCGATTATAACTCTTTTTCGCATAAACCCAGCTAGCATTTAGATGATCATTTTTTTTTAAATCACCTAAACGAGTCATTTTTGACTACTATTTATGACCAAAAAGTGATTATAAGTAATAACTGAAAAGAAAAAAATTAATTCCAAAAATCACATTTCGATATACCCAATGATCCAAAATTGATTGCATAGGAAAACAAATAGAATATTATCACTTTTTGATCTATGTAATGATTCGAATATGACTTTAGAACAGTGATGGCATTTTCGGTACATTTATACTTTTTTCGTTACATTTGCGTCCTGAAAAATCGTCTTCAGTACAGTCGAAGAGTTTTCAGTACATTTGGTACATTTGAGTCAATGTAAGTACATTTGGAGAATTTTCAATACATTTTCAGTACATTTTCGGTACATTTTGGACAATTTATAATAATTTTCTTGGCATATTTCTCATTGTAAGAGTGAAGTTTCAGTTGTGATACTGAAGAGTTATTCTTCGATTGAATCAGAACATATTTATGTTACATACATACATATATATAAATAAGAAGGTTTGGTTTTGGTTTTTTTTTAATTAAGCTGAATTACTGCTCATGTCACCCAGAACTGATGATCTTTTTTTTTTAGTAAAATATCGAAATTTTTACACATTTCATTAAAATTTACCAAAAAAAAAAGACAAAAATTCCAAAAAAGTACATTCGGCCTGTAAAAAGTACATTTGAAGTGTGATTCAGTACATTTTCGCAAGACCCAAATGCCATCACTGCTTTAGAACTTATTCTGAAAATATGTATTTTGAATTGCGCTCTGTTTTGTAGTTCAAAATAGCTTTACTACAAGTAGATAATATAGGACTTTTACAATAAGTAAAATTGTGCATATAGGACGTATAGTGTAACGTTCTTTAAGGTTCGCCATGGAAAATGTAGCCAAATAGAAGAAAAGCCAAAAATGATAGGAGAGTCAGAACAACTACAAAATAAAGAGCAAAATGGCTAGAAAATGCTGTTATATATTAGTCAAAAATGACTATAAATGTGAGCGAGAAATGACTAGAAAAACCAATCACATAACAGTCAAAAAAGAAACCAAATATGAGTCATATTTGATCGAAAAATGAGAGCATATTTGATTGTTTTCAATCATACTGAAGCGTCAAATAAGACTCAATTTTGATTGAAAATGACGGTCACAAAAGACTCATTATGTGGAGTCATATCTAGGGTACCGTTTTCTCCCGACAACAGAGCCATTTTTGATCGATAAATGAGCGCATATTTGATTGTTTTCAATCATACTGCAGAGTCAAATATTACTCAATTTTGATTGAAATTTTCACAAAATGCTAGCTGGGAAAGGTTAAATATAAATATTTAGATATATTTTTTCCTGTCATATTTGTATTTGTGTTTCGGAAGCAGACATCTTAAAAATTAAAAAAAAAAATTAGGTAAAAATGTTTGTAACTAAATAAATTTAAAAAAGGCTGATAATTAGCGACCGGATGGAAACAAAATTAAAAATTAAAAAATAAAATAAAAGACTTAATTTTTTGAAAAATTGGGAAGACTAAAATTTTATTTTAAAAAAGATTTTTTCGTTTTTAATTTCCCGACGTTTCGGAGTTTTTTTTGACTCCTTCTTACAATTATCAAACAAAAACAATCGAATTATAAAAATGTTTGTAAACAGCTAAAAGAAGCATATGATACTGAGAAAAGAAATAGCAAAAAGTATTGTCTTTCAATACTAACGCTTACCTCCCAGGCGTCACGAAAACACGAGAGCACTATATGACATGCGTTTGTTCTTAACCTCGCACAGCACTAAACTGAGTTGGCCCGAACGCATGCTTTGCAGTTTTGCAGTGATCGTGATATATCGAGAAAAAAAAAACCAAATATTGTATTCGACGTCTACTGTAGGTATATGGATTCGCCGCTTACGATCTCAATGAACTAAAGCAGTGGTTCGCAAACTATTTTGGTCGCGGAACCCTCAAATTTGTTGTCAATAATCGCGGAACCCTGAATATTTGTTAAGCAACGACTTTTCAAAATTTAATATCTGATATTAAATGAAGCAAGTTTTATTTTTGTATTTCAGATTTTATTGAATTAAACAAAACTTAAAAAAAAACAATTCATCATAGAAATAATAAATAAAAATACAAAACATTAACTAAAATAAATGAAAAAATTTTAATGCGAAGAATGCACCTGCTTCATTGATTATATGATTCTCTCAAAATTGGGAATTAAGTTTGATGACTGAACTCTTATATCTGGTACAGCGTCAAATTTTTTACAATACTTGGTTTTGCCGCAACATATTTTGAAAACACAGCTTCACATAAATAAGTGGTATTAGAATTCAAATAGCTTGTTTTTTAATAAATTTGGATATTCATCGTATAGATCTGACCAGAATATTGTTAATGAAACTGTAATAAATTTAGTTTTTAATTGTGTATCCGAACTCAACTACTCTTTGTCTTCGAAATACACTTTGAATTATATTGATATCTTTCTTTTTCTGCGAAATATTGTAAATTGAAATTTATTATATATATCAAATTAATAAATACGATATTTCGGAGAAAAAGAAAGATATCGAAATAGTTCAAAACTTATTTTGAAGAGGAAGAGAAGTTCCTTTGGACACAATTAATGGTTTCATAAATAAAAATTACCTTTCGATGCAATATATCCTCCAATACCTTGAAAAACTCTGTTATTTGCACTTTTAGGTTAGAATATCTCTAAAACCGAAACCATCAACAAAATTCTGACCTCGGATTCAATTCAGCGCGTCAAAAACTTTCGAAAAATTATATTTGGGTTTGAGATGCTGAGGTTTGACCAAATTTTTTCGAACTGTGAAAAATAAAAAATCAGCGTCTACTCCTTCAACGATTTTCATGTCTTCTGTATAAATGCTTATTACGCTTATGAAATCTACAAAGTACACTTTGTAACGAATACTCAATGCAAAACGAAATACATTCTAACATAAATAAAGAAAAAATAAAACACTTTTGTCCAACGGCCCCCCATGTAGCAAAACTAAATATTTATGTGAATTAAATTAATGCGAACCCAAAAACTAAAGAAAAAAATATTTTCGTTTATGTTGGTACCTAAGTACATATAAAAATTCCCAAGACGTACCATTAGTCCTATCATCAGACATAACTATTTAGTAGTTGGTATTTATTCTGTCACTCTCTCACCCTCTCTGTAACATACTCGTACACATGCGAGCGAACGTATAAGTAATCCTACTTTTTATGGGTTGCCACAGGCACAAAAACTGATTTCCAATATGATTGAATCATTAGACCAAACGAGGTGCGAAGTGAGGAAGGCGCTCAGGGAGCAGCAATAGCTATGAACAGCCAAGCAAAAGAAGAAAACTGCGATGCAAAAAATGACGTGGTTCGAAGACGCTTCAAGCTATCAAATAAATAGAAGTTGTGTAAATTCATATTCTGACGATATACGAGATGTTAAATCCGTATAGAAAGAAGCTCAAACTCGCATTTGTATTCCGCAAGTGTCGCCATCGATTGCTTTAGAGTTTCAACGAAACGATGAAGCGTGCACAAAAATGGAAATGAAGAAGTTGAAGAAGATGGAATTAGACCTGAAGCTGGATTTTTTTTTTCTCTTTGGTCGAACTAAGTATACGAGATTGGATTGTTTTGCCGTAGAAGATAGCGTTAGCACGATGACAAGGATGTGTGCATGGAGAAAAGTAAACATGGTTTAGTTTTGCAACGGCTGCATGTTGGATTGCATGTGCACATTGTGGAAATTTTGCAATTTGAAAGGATTCTGCTGAAATTTTGAAATAAAATTTGAACAAAGTATTTTAATGCATGTTATTGTGCCTGGGTTTAATAACCGTTTGTTAATCTAGAACTTAACTTTTGAGAAAGGGTTTTGCAAGATTTTGAAAATGAAATAAGCGTATATGATATGTTAGCGTTTTCCAAACCGCTGTAAGGGGTAATTCCCTTTTGCAACACTAAAAAATAAATTTAAGTAGAATTAAAAATCTTAAAAAAAACCAAGTTATCCATAGAGGCTTTTGGAAGCTCAGTGTTTTTATTTCGCACAGACGGTATTACTTTTGTCATAAATTGCCTTGGCATCAACATGACTTTACCTCGTGGCACTTCCACTTTTTCAAACGTACACAGTTTTGTCTGGACTTTACTTCCTTGTGTCACTAAGTATTATTGTACCAAGCATCTTTACTTTACTTGGGACACTTTATTGATATGATGCAATTCCTATTGAGCCAGTTAGGAAAAAATAAGTTATGAACTCTATTTCAAGGTTATAAGATATCTTTTTATAAAAATTATCACAATCAGCGTCAAAAGTTTGTCAAAAACAAAAAAAAATTCGAAAGAGGCGATTTGAAAGTTACATTTGTAATATTAATATCGTGAACTGAAATTCTCGTATTTCTTTAGAAATGTTGACATTTTCGAAACTCTGAAGATTGAAAGTTATTATTATACCCTCGCGGTCTGACACAGCTTATCGCAAATCGGCAGACTGCATCGTTCCCTCCTGGTGGATGTCATACATATGCAAATGACCAGTAGCACGAAATTTTGACAATTCTCAAGATCAAACTATGTACAAAGAAGGAAAATTTATGTTAAGTAGGAGATAAAAATATTTCTTGAGCATCTTATGCTCAGGATGTTATTTGAAAATTTTCGATCATTTTCTATTTGGAAATAATTCGATCCAGAATGGAACATTCAGAGAGAAACTCAACTGAGATAGATATCTAAATATGACTTATATACTCGTAGTGATGCGAATGTGAACTAAAAGTAGCATGACTGTATTTATTTGGTCACATTGAGCGAATGAAAGACTTTAAGTGTAATCGAAAACTTTTTTATTAACTAAGTTATGGCATGTTGAAACCAATTCACGCGTAATCGAAGAGAATAGAACTGTGCGGTTCGGCGTAACGTATCTGTGAAATATATGAAAGAAATAATGTGAGATGAAATCAAATTGACTAGAACTTGAATGGCCCAATTACTGAAAAAAAAATATTTTATTCTAAGTGTTCTTTTAAAGTCCTTCCAATGAGACAAAATTAAAGAGTATGCGCTAGACTGTGGCATCAGCCTGGTAGTGTGCTTAAGAAATTCTTGTTTTTGTTGCCTCCTCAACCACAACTAAACAGCAGCAACAAGCTCTGATTTAAATTCTCGTTATTCAATGTTATTACTTTGGTGCTGATGAATCTATAAAAGGGCACAGCAACAGCAATAACAACATGACTTGCTCAAGGAATATGTGTAAAGTTCTTCAAGTTAGAAACAATATACAGTACCATTATACCATTTAGTAAAACCGAATCTTTAGTACTTTTGTTTTGATGTAAATCACAATCATTAAATTTACATTTTTTCTATATAAACATACATACAAAAGTAGTATCTATTAGGTACGTAGGACTGAGACAAAAAATCTAACCTTCTTTTGATATTTTAGCTTTCAGATTTGTGCGTCTTATTTGTAAAATCGAAGCGTCCATCAAAAATTTGGAATCAAAGAGTAAAAACTTTTGAATCAAAGAGTTTAAAGTTTGAATCAAAGAGTTAAAATTTTAAATCAAAGAGTAAAAATTTTGAATCAAGGATTTTAAATTAAAGCGCTAAAATTTTGAATCAAAGAGTTAAAATTTTGAATCAAAGAGTTAAAATTTTAAATCAAGGATTTTAAATTAAAGCGCTAAAATTTTGAATCAAAAGGTTAAAATTTTGAATCAAAGAGTTAAAATTTTGAATCAAAGAGTTCAAATTTTGAATCAAAGGGTTGAAATTTTGAATCAAGGAGTTAAAATTTTGATTCAATGGGTTAAAATTTTAAATCAAAGAGTTAAAATTTTTAATCAAAGAGTTAAAATTTTAAATCAAAGAGTAAAAATTTTGAATCAAGGATTTTAAATTAAAGCGCTAAAATTTTGAATCAAAGGGCTAAAATTTTGAATCAAAGAGTTAAAATTTTGAATCAAAGACTTAAAATTTTTAATCAAAGAGTAAAAATTTTGAATCAAGGATTTTAAATTAAAGCGCTAAAATTTTGAATCAAAGGGTTAAAATTTTGAATCAAAGAGTTAAAATTTTTAATCAAAGAGTAAAAATTTTGAATCAAAGAGTTAAAGTTTTGATTCAACACACTTTTTGCACAAAGGCTAAATACATTTATTTTTGTCACATAAAATGTTTCCAGTAGTAGTTTAAGCGCTCAGTTTTGTCCCTCTTCTCCTTTTCGCACAATGTCTGATGCTTTTATTATTTCAGACAAATGGTATTGCTGCATCCCATAAATTCCGAAACGGATTTTTTGTGTGCAGGATGATGTTGATTAACATCAACAGCAGTCTGAGTGTTCTCTGTCAATGAATAATAAATTTCGGAAACATGAATTCCATATTGACACTTTTTGCTGCATTTTATCAATCCGTCGTCATTCCACCATTGGAACAGAAATGCGCTACAGAAACTCAAATCAAATTTGTTGTAGCTGTTGTCGATTTATTTTTAGTTGTTGTTTTTACTGTTGTAGTGTCAAATTGCATACAAAATTAATTGCCAAGCTAACAGTGAGCAAGAAGGCAAGATATAATGAAATCATGGAAAAGTTAATTGCTTCAATAGATTGATTAAATTGCTGCACGAACCTCCAATTAAGATCCAAAAGCAGAAGAAGTAGAAGAATTTATTTTGATTTGCCTTAAGTGGCTCTGTAGGCGGTACACTGAGGGCAAGCAAATGAATCAAAGTGTTGCTACTCTCAATCAGTCAACGAACACAAGGTGGAAGTTCCTTTGACAAATTGAGCATTTCAATTGTTTTGACACACATTTAAACCTGACCATCGACCATCAGTAGTTCAGTACACACCCGCATCCGCACCCATACGCACTAATTGCACAAAATTAACGAAAGTAAGTCAAATACCAAAAAACAACAAAAATAAAATTACAATCCATTAGGACTTCAATCGGACTGAACTCGCAATCAGAGCAGCAAATCAAAATTAGGTACTAAATGAAGTTCTTCTGTGTTTTTAAGCTTTTGGAAAAATTTTGATCTAATTAATTAAGCACATTTTCCAACTTATTATGGTAGGTCTTATCTCATTATCTTCAAGCTTAAAAATACTCTTTAGAGCTCTTCTCATATGGCAGGGGCTCGAAATGGCAAATATCAAAGATCAATCGGTGGGAGAACATAAATAATCTTATTATGGAATATTAAATACCTCATTGAAAACAACAAGTTTTACTCAGCAACCGAGGCGATTGAGTGTGTAAATTTGGTCCCAGAGTTCGAAATGTGTTCAAATGTGACACCGTTGAAGAGGGTAAATGGTGTCATTGGTAAATGAATACTATAATTTTAGTCTCAACGACTAGTATCTTATTTGGAAAGCTAGTAATACTTGCGTAATATTCTTACTTCACAAAAAATCTCAGAAATAAAAAATGTTGGTTTTACAGATCGAAATATGCCTCGAACCATTTTTTCGAAAGTTTAACTGTAGTAATAGTCAAATGCAGAATATTTTTATGATTTCAATGAAACATCGACATTAGTCCGTACCACCTTACAGGTAAAACAGAAATGCACCGTACGCCATCGAATCTGAAGCATTTTTACAAGGCAATTTCGAAAAAAAAATGGTAATGTAAAAATTTCTAAGTCTAAGTGCTTTCGAATAATTTTTAAATAGCCCCTCGAACAGTCGCAAGTTTTTTTCGAAAATTTTAAAAATTACCTTGATTTCTAAAAATCAAAAATGAATTTAAGTTTTTTTTGAAGATTAGTGCTTTTGATTTTTTTTATATTCTAGAAAGAAACTTTAGGTTTTTCACTTTAAAATCATTAAGTTCTCGAAGCTGTTGTTTTACTTTTCGAGAAATTAGATATTGAACATCTCGGAGGCCTTTTCGCGCCTATCATAAGTACATGCATTTATAGAATATTCTTTGTCAGCATACTGAACTCTACAAAAAAAAATTTGCAGTTTTCGCACTTTTGTCATTTCCGACAAACCGTGTTCTCTTATCACTTTTTCCAATTATTCAGCCTTCGGTACATTCCTTTAGTTCATACCAATAACAACTTAATGCTAATTCCTTGTAAAAATTATACGAACAATGTGTATAAAGTATGTACCAGGTTTGCCAAGTGAGTGGGATTGATACGGCCAAGATCGAAATTTCATATCAAAGACGGAGGCTTGGTAGGAATTCAAAAACTTATGAAATATCTGGGAATTGAATGATTTTTGAAAGAGCATCAGATCATCAAGTTTCTTCCACACCAAAATTTAATATTGCTGACCAAAAAACGCAAAAAACTTTACCCAAAAATAACCATTTGAAAAAAAAATGTTTTTTATATTTTTGAGATGGCCGGGGACTGTATATTTTCAATTTGGCAACACTGGCTACTACATTTTATTGAGAGATTGTAAAATTCTTTAATACTGCTGATTGCTGATTTTTACTATCGACCGAATTGCTGACCGTCTTAAAATTTATTTTTCTTAGTAACAAGATCTCTACTGTGTTACTGTAAGCTTTTCGCCTGTTTCGAAAAAAATTTATATAAATTTTACATAGAAAGCAATTCGTCCAATATATACTTTTGAGTTGTGATAACAAAGATTAAGGTTTCCCCTTAAGTTATTTTAAAAATATTTTCGAGAATCGATTTATTATGAGTTTTAAGTAATATTCTTAAAAATACCGAATAAAATTACATAACAAAATTTAAAACTCTATTTTTACTATACGATTGATTAGATTGTATTATACAAATTTTTTATAACTGAATACATTTCTTGTGGGGAACTGCTTAAATTTGTAAAATTTTTAAAATTTATAAGCCAACATGTCAAAATCAAAATTTAAATTGATGTCAACATTTTGAAATTAATTGATTGGTGAACAAAAAGAAGCTACAGTGTTCGTTAACGTACTTACATACATAGGTACATACTCGTATAAAAGAAAATATTATTGTATTTATTAGTTTGTGATTAATGAAAAATCGTGTAATGAAAAACCCCTTGGAACAAAGACAGATAATCGATTTAACGAGGGCCAAAACAGTTAGCGTGTAAAATGAACTGAGTTTTTTTTTGGGTCTTTTTTCAATACTAACTTAAAAGGGGAGTTTTTACAGAAGATCATTAAATTGAAATGATGCTTATAATAAATATAAATATGTAAGCCTCTTGTAATCGAGTAGTATTTTTACAAAGTCATGTCAAATACAATTAATAACTTCAAAAAATTTTTGGGTAAACTTTCAGCTTGAGGTTTTACCAGAAACAAATATCATTTATCATTTGTTTTAACCAAAGCCTTAGTTTATTTAATGCTTTGCTATTAGTCAGATCATCTGAATTATACGAGAACTCATAACCGTTTATTGGGCGACATTTCGTTGTGTAATCTATGACTATGACGTAGTTTATAAGGGATATGCCATTAATGATGTGCAATGTTTTTTAAATCATTTGAATCCCCTATCATAACATGTTACAGTTAGAAAAGGATTGACCTGTTTATGCAATAGCTCAATGAACAATTGCAGTATTTAGTCAATTTACAAACATTTGAATAAGATCAGTTAACCCTTTCATATCGATGAGACACATTCTATAAAATTGATTTTACGCTTTTCATTGAACCCTTATTAAAGTAGATTATTATAGATAGAGCTCGAATATATTCTGACACCAATGGCAGTGGCGTACCATCAACATTTGCCGCCCAGGACGAAAAACGAAAATGCCAAACGATTTTTTACAAAAAAAATTTTTATTTAAAAAAGATCGATTTTCAAAAACTTTATATAAAAAATGTTAGTGCACTTATTATTATTCATGAATAACAAATACATATTCACCCCTATCATGAATAAACATTCCTTCGGATTTGCAATCCCCTGTTTTGCGATCGTGGAAGATTTTTGGGGAATGGTAAAAAATTCCGTGGAAAATGAGGTTATCGGCAATACTTTTTTGGAAAACATTTTTTTAAGTTTCACGCAAATTTTGTTCCCTAACTTTTTGGCGAGGAATTTAATGAGAAAATAGTCAATGCTACCAATATTTTGTAATTTTATTTGATAAAAAGATTTTAACATATTTACGAGATCTAGCAACACAAATAAAGAGCAATTATTGATATTGGTTCAGTACATGAAATCTAATTTGGATACAGTAAAAGGCATCATGAAAATGACTAGATGGCAAACTATCAAGCTATGATATTCTCTATTATAGGAATTTTTTTTTTGTGTTAGGGGCCGTTCAAGTATTACGTAACGCAATTAGGGGGGGAGGGGGGGTCTTGTGAAACGTTACGATGCGTTACAGGGGAGGGGGGGGGGGGGTTCGAACAACGCGTTACGTAACATTGTTTTAGAAGTGAAACTACTTTAGCGGGTGGTGATTTGAAATGAGGTGTGTATAATGAAACGCTTTCTTTATGTGTATGCTTATTGAATAGCTACAGCCAAAAAATTTTATTATAATGATAAAAGTTGATGGGATCTAGATAATTTACAGCAATAAATGATATGTTAAATTAAAGCACTTATGAAGCAGAATATTCTAAAACTATCATCTTCGAGATTGGTTAACCAAAACCAGAGATGTAAGCGTGGAAAGATTTCCTATTTTTCTCATTTATTGCTGTAGCTGTTCTAGATCCCATCAACTTTTATCATTTTAATAAAATATGTTCGTCTCATTTTTCGCCATTTTAACATATTTTAAGCTTAAGCAAACGTTTATTACATTATGTGTGATTTTTATTAAATAACAATATGAACAAGTTAAGGTGTTATCTTCAGTCAGGCCGAAACTCACATACCCTACACTGCACTCAAAGTAGGTATATATATTTCAGTAGAAAAAGACGTTGAAGAGGTTAAATAATTCGAAAAAAGTGTGAAATGTTTAAGAGGTTGAAAAAGTCGTAAATATATGCAAAATGTTAATGTTGAGAGAGGTTGAAAAAGTCTAAGCAATTTAAAATCGATGAAAAAGTCGAAAAAATAAAGAAATTTCATCACAATATCTTGCACGGTTTACGAGACATGGTGGTATAGAGGTTAAAATTTAGCACCGTGCCACGCGAATCTTTGGAAACTTGAAACCTAGCCTAATCTTAATTTAGTTCAAATGTACACCTAATCACCAAGTTTCATCAAAATCGCTGCATTTTTTTTCAAAATGGGATTGGGCAAATATACATAGAGTATGGGCGGTAGGCGTGTCCATGAACCGATTACGTCCGTTTTGAATAGCAAGATGCCTGCAAGAAGGTCTGACCTGAGTGTGCTAATTTCATTCAATTAGCTTTCTTGGTTTTTCCGTAAACCTGATTTTAACAGACAGACAGACGGACATAACTAAATCAACTCAGGTGGTGACGCTGATCAAGAATATATCTATATACTTTTTCATACCTACCACCGCCCTCTTCTATGCGTTACAAACAAAATGACAAAGTGAATATACCCTCGGTGTAGGGTATAATAAAGAAAATAAACAACATACGCATGTATTTCCGGTACTTTTCGCAACATAATTGTGACTTTTAGGTAAATATGGTCACTTGGGTGTTACGTAACGTTTAAGGGGGGGGGGGGGGGGGGGGGGTAGAGGAAAACGTTACGGCGCGTTACATAGGGGGGAGGGGGGGTCAAAAATCTTCGAAAATTGCGTTACGTAATACTTGAACGGCCCCTTATAGATGCAAAATGCACTTCATTTTTATTTAAAAAATTGTTGAGCTGACAGATAAGCTAGTGTCAAATATGCAAAATTTCAGATAAGCTAATGTCAGATATGAAAACTGCAACTGTGATTTTTGGCTGATTGGAAGAAATTGCAAATATTTTGGCAGCACTGACTGGATATGAAGTTTTTCATTCCTAAATTATTTATGATCGCAAAATACTCCTCTCGAGAAAAAAATTCCGAATGAACCGTTTTCCTCCGAATATTCATGATTTTGTGAAAATATATAAAAATTTAAAATTTACTTTTTTTTATTTTGAAAAATGTGTTTGTCTCATAGGTATATGACACTGTGGCCGGTAAATCTGAATAATAAAATTTTAAAAAAATTTTCGAAGCCTGGTCGCGAAGTGATGATTTTTAGTTGTCAGATGAAAAAATAAATGATGAGGTAATTTCCAGTTATGAAACAGCGGTAGAAAAAGTAAAAAATGCTTCAGACAATATCAGCAATTCTGAGACGTTTGAAACGTGCAGCCCGCCGCAAAGTTTTACAATACAAAAAACAAGACTTGGCGTACCGTGCCAATTCGGCGCCCCCACCACTCAAAAATATTTTCTATTTAATCCAAAAGAAAAGGGTTTCACTTTTGCTTCTCCAAAAACCCTTAATAAGTACATCAAATTGAATTACAAAATCACTTATACAGCCTCTCAAATTATTTTCCATTAGCTAAAAAAAAAGATCCATAACATTTACGAAATTTCGTAGTTATGCTAAAAATAAAGTTTTATTTCGAGGACCATTTTGCCGCGGCGGTGGTCGCCCCCTCGGCCCCCCTAGGGACGCTACTGAAAACAAGAGACATTTTGTGGCGCAACTAAGTACTGTTCTTTTTCAAAACACACTTGGAATTCTATCAATATCTTTGTTTTCTAAAAGTCGTAAATTGAAAATTATAAGACCTATATAATTATTTTCAATTTCAATAGGTGTGTTTTGAAGAGGAAAAGTTGTTTTTTAACCTCATTAATGATTTCATAAAAAGATTACCTTTCTATGTAACTTTGCCTCAAATATCTCGAAAACCGTGTTTTCGCACTTTTAGATTAGAATATCTTGAAACCGGAGCCATTCGAGAAATTCTGAGCTTGGATTCGAATACATCGCGTCAAAACCTTTGAAAAATTATATTAGAAATCAAGCAATATAGATTTGACCAGATTTTGTTGACCTGTATAAGAAGCCATCCATAAATTACGTCACACATTTAGGGGGAGGGAGAGGGTCGACGAAATGTGACATTGTGTGACAAGGGGTGGGAGAGGTCCTAAATTTCGTGATGTTACATTTCAAAATCTATTATATCTAAGTACATTAATACTTTTAATATTCTTTTGCATAAAAATCTCTTTAAAAAAATCATGTGTGCAGTTTACACGTGGTCGAAGTGAATCCTCTAGAAAACTTAACTGCGATAGAATGAGACGAAAATGTTTTATTAAAATGATAAAAGTTGACGGGATCTAGAATAGCTACAGCAATAAATGATATAAGAAATTAAAGTATTCATCGAGCAAAGTGCTCTAAAATTATCAGCTTCGAGACCGGTCAACCAAAAGCTGAGGTATGAGCGTGAAAGATTTCCTACTTTGACTTGGAGGCTATTTATATTGCCACAAATGCTCCAGGAAGAAGTGCTTTCAACAGAGTGAAACGACGAATGGCGCTTCTTAATCGCGAACTTACTCGTTTTGTACTAAAACATGACAATTTCGGTTCACATCTCGACACCAGTAATCAAACTACCGACTTGGAGTTAGAAAAACGAAACCTTGAGAGTGCAGGCTGGCTTATATTTGGAGCCAATTGGTTATTGATGATTTACTTGTTGCTACCGAATACATTGTGCCAACAGATACCAGACTGGATATTGAACAGGCTAAGGTATAGAAAAATTATGCGACTTGGTACGCAAATCACAACATTTATACAAATATTAAAATGCGAGGTTGTCCCGTGTTGTGGTGTGCGACGACCTAGCCTTTGGCAACTATTAGGAGAGGAGTTTTTACTACCACCTGTTTTAATTAAACAGACGTCAAACGGATATGTAACCATAAAAATAGATGATTCCGAAGGTAAATTCCCTCCCGTGTTACTTCAGCTAACTTTGGATTTCCGAGCGTCATAACATTTGAAGCAAGTTCCGTATGATAGCTATTAGCCCAGTGTCGAGGCATACTTGTTTAAGCGGTCGTGCGGCATCTGTGGTATGTGGTTTGCATTATACAAGGCCACTTACCAACACAGGTAATCACATAAGAGGCAACAAGAAGTTTTCCCCATCGCAAAGATTCGTCTTCAAAGGATTGCTGCTGGACGTGCCAGAGAAAGTCTTTGTTAGGATGATGGCGATGATGCTATATCGTTAGCTGAAAAAGATGTTGACACAACGAATGCTCCTGACATTAACTATAAATAATTTAAAGGAGTGGGCTTGAAATTCATGGACTCAAGATGATTTAGTTTCAACCTTTCATTAATATAATTAATAGTTTTTTTGTTTTGTTAATTTTTTTACATAAATGCAAATAAAACTAATTTTGGAACTGCTATTTTAATTTAATAATTTCTAGATGTAAAATTTTAAATATGTGATCACACTAGGGAGGAGGGAGTCTCACAAATGTGACCAGCTGTGACAAGGATAGGGGGGTCAAAAAGTCATAAAATTCGTGTGACGTAGTTTATGGATGGCTCCTAATAGTCGTTATGGACATGAAAACGTAGACAATATTATAAGTATAGCTACGCACTATCATAAGCAGATAATTCTTTTTGATCAAGCATTAAATTTCCTTACTGAGACTACTGGGTCAGAAATGAAAGTGATTCTTCAAGTTCTTTATGACAACTGTGGCAAAATTAAAACTCCCCGAAATTTACAATTTCGTCAGACAGATTGAGACTTGTGGTATCATTATGGACCAAAGTGTTTATGTGGGATCTTTTTAATCACCACTATAGCCTAACCCAACCTTGAGCAGTACTATGAAAGAAGCATTTCTGTAGTTTTGACCCGTGCTCTAAGATGTTTTTGGTCGTTTTTATAAGCAAATCGTATTACATCAACCGATAGGATAAGGTCGAAAATAAGACAAGATGATGTTTTCGACCACATAACAAAAAAAAAATATGAATATGTACTTGTTTTGGGAAATCTTTTTAAATGTTTTATTCTTTGCGAAAGCGGGTATTATACGGACCATTAATTGAAAAAATGTATGATATATTGAAGCATGTGAATGTTGTATGTGTCCCCGACCGCATTTAAAGATTATTGGGTTCGTTTTTGATCGATGAAAGATAGATAATATTTTGAGCAATTTAAAAATAAATTTAAGGAAGTCTTAGAATTGATAAGGCAATATAAGGAAATGTTTATTGCGACCATCACATCAACTAATCGAATATGATTTCACGATCAAAAAATTCTCAATTAGGGAGGTGTGGTTGTTTACTTTTGACACCTAGTAGGACCACCATTTGTTCAATTTTTCGTCATACCACAACAATACCAGACAGATTAAATTTGAATCTATTGATTATAAATAATAAGAAAGTTTTATCCAAAGACATCCCATATGGCATAAAATTTCTATATTTATAAGTTGATTTAAATTGATGCCTGGCGAAAATGCTTTAAGTAAGACGATCAAACCGATGTACAACTTCATAAATTTGATATAAAAATTCTCGACTTCAATTGAATTTGTTATTGTATATTTTGTCTTACTCATAGCCCGTAATTTTTTTAACAAATTTCGTTCGCTTAAAATCACACAAATCATAATTAATGCAAGCAACAGCATTTGCTGCGCAACACTTGCTGCATGTGCATTTCATCACCATTTTCATTTGGTTTGCACGACGTTTTCTAGTACTATGCGTGCTGCTTCGTTAATGCATTGATAAATGGTGGCGATGCAGCATCTTTTTAATTAAATTCCCACTGGCCAGTGTAGAGGAGCTTTAGTTTGTCCTATGAGCAGGCTGCTTCTGATGACGTCACGCCACAAAATGTTTCTATTCTTTCTCAGCATTTAAAAGCTTAATTAAAAGAATAAAAGGAATAGCAAAAGTCGATCTGTATCTTCTTTATATTTGCTTATCAAATTAACAATTTGCACCCCGTCGTTACAGCAACGACTACGGTGGCATTTCATGAGCTCATAAATCGCATTAAACTTCATTTTGTTTCGTTTTTCCATCAGTGCTGATAAGCAACAAAAAAACGAAAAAAATATTCTGTATGAAACTCCTTTTTTCACACATCAACAGTTACACTTGTGGAAAGAATATGAAAACACTGCGCAGGCATTAATAGATAAAAGAGGCATCCGTGAGAAATAACCTCAAACACGATATAGGTTGACATGTCGTCGGAATCAGAAATGAAATCGGTGATCTTTTAAGTCTTATGGTTGGAGGGACATTGTATGAGTACAAACTTAAACGTAATCACCGTAAAGAAAATCAAATAGGTCATATGTGCATAAAGAGATCATGTAACAATTAACGTGAGGGTCAGGACAAGTGCCTATGGCAAATATATAACGCCTTTAGTAAGAAAGTAAAAGCCTCCGGAAAAAATGACATGTGAGAAATCTATAACGACCTCGCAGACAAAACTCAACAAGCCACAGAAATCAGAGACCTTTATACGGGTTACGAAATAACACGAAAGATTGCTGGCAACAAATTCAGACAAAAACGGCCAATAAAAACCAAAAACGGAAGACTATTAAATACTACTGATGACAAGCTTATCCGTTGGAAAGACCATTTTTCAGAGATTATCAATCTCATCCCAAACAAAGAGACATCGCTATGCTAAAACTACAGAGGCATCCAGATTCTATCAATTATCAGGAAATAAATGGCAGGTTTTGTTACATCTAACTTTAATCGACCACAGTACTGCTTTTTATAGCATCGATCGAAATTGCATCTGGGATGCATTGAACAAACGAGGTGCACTACTATCTCATCAAGGCTCAATTCGAAGGTTTCAAATGTTGAGTATTGCATAACGGGAAACTTTCTAATCCTTTTGAGTCCATTTCAGGTGTGCGCCAAGGTTGTAACCTATCACTTATCTCGTTTCTGATAGTACTTGAAGATGGATGTCCTTAGAATAGCTCTAAATTAAACAAATTTAATGAACTTTCAGCGATCATATGGAAGACCTCGTTTATGACAATAACATATGCCTCCTCACCACAAAGTAGTCAGATCTACAAGAAAAAAAGTCGCTGTCATCTGATCTTCGTCGGAAGAAGTAGTTCTGAAAATCAAAATCAATAAAGCAAAAAGCATGTCTGTCCACCCAACCAGTGGCAGTAATATTTTCATGATAGGCGAATCCAGCATTGAAGAAGTGGATAGCTTTACTTATCGTAAATCTTTTCGGAAATGAATATTTTTTTTTTTAAATTAAAGCCACGCCCAAACTTAGCCATTGTTATTTGGGGTAACACTGACTTGCCTCGAAGGAAATAATTGAATTGTATGTGAGTGAAGTACTAATGAACAATTTTCTGATAAAATTTCTTGTTTTGAATTTTCCCTCGGAAAATAACTTGTCTGAGGTATTTGTAAATATTTCGTCACAACTGTGACAGATCACATCTGCCTTAAGGCCACGGTGTGCCACTCTACACATGAATTATTTTATATAAGTACATACGTACGTCCCTAATTATGGGACATTACTTCACCCTTGGTTTGAGTCGAGATCCATCCACATCTCTTGCTATTTTGAAAACAACCACTAGGTTGAGAAAATGCAGCTCCACACTGAGCGTAACATTTTGCTCTCCCCGTGACTTAGGTTTCAACCACAACCACCACGATGCACCCCCGGAGGTGCTTACCGCATTCACCCCATTGGGCTTCACGCAACGATCAGGCGAGAACCGAAGTTCTTCACTTCTGGTCAGGCTTAGTAGTTTGATTAATGTACACTCAGTACAAGGCTAAAAACGAGCCAAGTACAGTACAGTAAACTATCTACTTCCAGTTTGAGCTTACCATAACGCCCTCGGGTACGGGTAAGCCCTACTATTCCGCACAATAAATTTTATAGAAAAATCTACGATTTGTTACAGTAAATTTTCACTTCTGAATCTGAATGTTTGGTATAAGAATTTTTCCTATGCTGTTTAAGAATGTTTACTGTGCTATCATATATAAATTGAAGCACTTCTTAAAAAAATAACTATACTAATGCTGCCCTTAAAAGCTCAAAAGGCGTTTCGATATAATTGAAGTCATGTCAATTTGTTGACATACCTGTAAAATTGAGATAGAGAACATTCTCTTAGGAGATTTTTTATGTGTTTGAACTAATTGTAAGAACCCGGTACTTGGAGGTTTATAAGACGCGTAGTTTCTTAAGCTACGCAATGCCAGAAGAATCACGAACATGAATTTCTTTGAGAAACGACTTTTGCGCTTCTGAGGGCAGAATGTCTAATTTTTCTTACTTTTTCTTAAAATAAATTAAGACCTAAGTCGATGAAGATGATATGAAATAAAATTAAGATTTTACTGGTACCGTGCACAATGGGCTGCCGGTCCAAAGTGGTAATTTGCCGCGCCCTACCAACCGAAGATAATTTCTGAGACTGTAAAAAAAAACAAATGGTCCTTACTTTTGGTACTCAAAACCCTACCAAAATGAGAAATAATATTTCCCATTGAATTACAAAATGACCAATATATTCTCTCGAATTATTTGCATTTACTATAAACAAAGAAAAAAAAAGGTACACAACTTTCACAAAATATCATATTACGAGGACCATTTTGCCGGCCCCTAAGTGGTTGCTCCCGGGGCTACCGCCTCCTAGGTATGCTACTGAGCATAACATCTTTGTCAGCTTGCTTCTTTAATTTTAAAGAAAAAAATTCCACAGTTTGGACGAACTTCATCAATCCATGTCTTCGTTCCATAGATGTATTTACATCATTGCTTGCACGCATTTTAATGTGTCGAGCACAAAATTTAATTTGTATGACTTTTCTTCCAGTGTAAAAACGTTGTACATTTTTTGTATAACGCTAAACTCAAATTTGCATGGTGTTTGTTTGGACAAACTCACAAAATTTGTTTGTCCATCAGTGTGGAAGTTTGTTGTGTGCAGCTGTATCTGTATGGTTGTGTGCAAAAGCGTTACAATTATGAATACCGTAATATGGCATAATCCTTGAGTTTATCATTGCTCATACCATAAACATACACACAAAGATGCGGCTGAATGATCCATTTTGTATCCGACACACTGCGCTTCCTTAATTTGACTGGTGCCAAAAAAAAATTATACAGATACATACATGGTGGTATAAATATACAGTGTTCGTACACATAGATTTACTTACGCATTCAAACTAAACATTGATAAGCCTAGTAGGAATAAGGACAAATGGACAAAAACAAAAAGTCTTGGAAAATATCGGCGTTTTTATTCATGTAATTGCATTAAATTTGTTTCCTCTGTGCTGTTTCCCTTCTGTGCGTAACAAAAAATACACTTTTCCCCAGGCGACAGGGTAGTTGGGTACCCCTTCACAAATTGTATGAAAATTTCAAGTTTTTTAGCTCGAACAGTACACAATAATGACATCTCTCGAACTGATCAGGTTAAGCCACTCATATGAAAGTATAATATTGATATAATGTCAGGAGTTCTCGTGAAGTTTCAGAGCTGTAGTGCATGTTCAAACGTAAAAAATTTTGTTTTGAAAACGAAATGGATACCCGAGTACCCCGTCACACACAGGAGGGTTAAACAAATTATATAATTTATTTGAGTTTGATGAGCTGTTCATAATTGTTGACATTAGAAATAATAAAATTGACTAGAAATAATATGTGTGATGACAATATGTTTATTTTGACCAATATATTTAAATGGATTTTTTGATTTTGAAAACCGCAAAAGATCGAAAAATTTTAAAAAAAGGTGGCGTGTAAAACGGGGACAAGTGTATTCATATTTGACGTTCTCCATTGTTCAGAAACTTTCAATTTCAATTATGATTTTTCCGTATCAATTTCAAAAGTTTTATCACAATGGGTCAAAAATTTGCCTTTAATATTACTGAAGATATTTCTGCAATCTTGTGAAATGTGCTCACAATACCAACTCTTAGTAACAATTGAAAAAATAGAAATGACGCCTAATTTTGCTCGAAACAAATAAAAATCATTCAATCACTATTGAGCGACTTTTACTTGATAGATCATAACCGTTACGGTCCCTGGAATCAAAGATTTCACTATTATCCTCAAGGTGTTCATTTGAGTGTTTTTCTTTGAATATGAATCCTGCATTATATTTCTATAATTTGCCGCACTCAGTTTGGTGATCAGACAGCGAGGCTCTAATTGATAGTTAATTAGGTTTAACTAAGTATATTATATGATCCTTTCACTCCCAAAGGACATTAGTGTTGTTTTGACTTAATTTCTCGCTTGGATTCAAAATCCGCTTGCACAACACACGCATACACAGACTCGACTACCGTAATAAATTCTAAATTCCCTACTGTAAATCGCTAAAGTGTCCTCATCTTCTACACCGTAATGAAAAATTGTTTTTTATCACACGCCACGCAGGGCTGCGTCATTTTTAAACGACAAGAAACATAAAAAACTGGCAAGAGACAAGCTCTGTGCGACGACTGCTGACGAGACGGGTCGAGATGAGGTAAAAACAGGTGAGCATGAGATGAGAAAAAGAACAAAGATGCTCCTTCCACATGCGGCTTATGAAAATTAAATTTAACAGTCACTAAATGAAAAGCTGGTGAATAAAGTAATTTGCATGCGACAGACCGAAGGACATACACACACACATACGAACAACGGATAGTCAGACAGACTGACAGTCTGTCGGAGTTGATGTTCTCTAAAGAGAGGATGTATGAATATGTATGTATGTATTTAGAAAACAATTTTATTCCTCTGCTTTGTTAAATTTTGAAGCAGTGTAGGTAAGAATAAGCCGACATAAATATCATATTAAATTTATACCATCTTTTTCAATGTTCAATGTTTTTATTTTGTCACATTCGTAGCAACAGTAATTAATTTTTAAACAATTTATCAATATGCATAGCAAAAAAACAAAAAAAAAACAGAAAAGCTTAAATCAATAAAAATAATAATTCCAGTGTGATATTGTGAGAAATATGGCCCAAAATGTGAAATACAAAGTCTGACACCTTCAATATAGTTGCAATAATTCTATATGATATTATTTTTTATCAATAATTTTATGAGCTTATTGTACTGCATACATAGCATGTAACCAAAAAACATAAAAATTGAAAATACAGCAATCTTTCTAAGGAAAGATTCGGCTTATGGGAATCGTTTCCTGACCGCTCTGATAATAAAAAAAAACACCAAGAACGAGATCCTAGGTGGTCATTCGATTTTTGTTTTTGTGATAGACCATTGTCCATGGCCACCATTTTTCATGGAAAAAAATCTAAACCAAAATTGTAATTTTCAAAATGAATTTCAGTCAATATTACGCAAATTTTTTTCTTGTGTAGATAAATAAAATATTAAAGTTTTTTACAACACTTTCAACTTTGGGACTTGGAAAAAAATTAAGAAATAATGCTTCTGAGATTGAGGAGTTTAGAAAAACTGTCTTATTATATCAAATAATTTGGTTTAAGCTTGTCTCAGATGTTAATATTGCAAAATTCAAGTTTTTCGAACTTAGTGATTTCTCTTACAAATCACGGTTGTCTGGAAAAGGATTTAACCCTAAAATTGCATCACTCCAAAAATTCATAGTGCTACGTATTCGAGGCACCTCACTAACAATTTTTCTACAAAAAAAAAAAAATAATTAAAAGTTCCCTGATCGCTTTTTGTTCTAACATGTACCGTTTCTTATATTCGGGAGAGTATTCCACTGCAAATTTAACATCTCATCAAAATTTGTCACGGCATATGAAAAGCTTTAAAAAGAATTCAATACTTCCTTAAAAAATTTAAATAAGAAATAAGTATTCTTCATTGTAATCAAAATAAATAAAAGTAAAGTAAAAAAAAATTCTCAAAAATAAAAATTTTATAGTTCTGGTAGCAACTCTCGGAGTGTCATATTCTTTAATAAGGATATACTCGAATATAAATAAGTTTTCGAATTTTAAACGTTACCGACGAATTCTATAACATGAAGTTTTTTTTGAACATGTTTAAGGTACATACTTACTTAGGAAAGAATAATGTTTGATAATGCAGTATTAAGCTTATAAGCTATGAGCGTAGTGACGGTTGGGCCTGATGGAGCACTTGCCCCACTCTGGTTGGCTCATGATATCATGTAGTGTAGTCAAATATACAAAAATTAAGATACATAAGATGTGATGTTGAGGGCAAAAGAACATTATGAAGGCGAGTTGGTCAAACTTAAAATCGAAGCTGATAACCAAATTTAAAAGGAGCACATGAAAACAGTGCAAAAATACCACCATACGCACAAAATGAAATAGACGGCCTAAGCGGCGATGTCATAAAAGACGACTTCATCACAGCTCCTAGATTATTCTGGAAGACGAAAGCAGTGACATATCAGGCAAAAAGCAACTGTCGATAAGTTTTAGACTATTTGACGAAGAAAAGATAACGATTTGTGAAAAGTAGACAATGTCGTTGTTTTTTTTTTAACAAACAGAACTGTGGCAAATGAAAAGAAATAATAAAATTCTTTCGAGAATCGGTCCTTCGTCGAAAGCGTATACGAAATATAGAAATGTTCTGCAAATCCGATGGTCTTAAGTATATAAGAGTAACGCTGTATTCAAGGAGCATTACGTGCAAATCGTTATTGCACTTGAATCACTGAGGGTATTCCTGAAAATGCGAAAAAGCCTCGAAAACTGCGTAAACTGCGTAAACTGCGAAAACTAAGCACATTTTCGAGCCTCGAAAATAATTTGTATGAAGAAAAGTTTATTCAACCCTCGAAAACTTTCGGGGCAAATTAGTTGAGCAAGTAGCCTCGAAAAGACGGAGAGTGAATGCCGAAACGGCAAAGTAAATTGTTTACAATATTTTCTTCAATAAATTGAATGAATTTATTTTTTCACTATTTTGCGTCATTTTCAGGATTCTATTTTATTCGACAAAGAATTTGATGAAAAATTTGATTATTTTTAACAAAATCAACCATAACTGAAATAGTGAACGTTTTGATTAAAACACTGCAGCACGGCAGTACTGATCGAACTGTCAAATTGCCATTGCTCAATCACTTACGCGTTTGCATTGATAGGAGTGTTCCCGAAAGCAATCTCGAAAACTTTCGAGTCTTCGCGCTTTTCGAGTTTTCGCGTTTAGAGGAATACCCTTACTATCACATTATAATGGAAAAACCTGATTTTCAACTGCATTGCGCTGCCACGAATTCGGATTAAGCAAATATTCGGCATATTTTCAACCGATAGTAAATGCTCTACAATAGAAAAGTATAGACTCACTTCAATGTGTGAATCATATATGTACAAAGAAAGACAGACTATTCTAAGAAATACCGTTAAAATACCAATGTTGAAAACCAAAATCTTATAGCCGAGGCTGAAAAAATCACCGAGAACCTAGAAACAAATTTCCGAATGCTGCGTGTCACAAATCTGCAAAAACATCGTGCCAATCCTCCAGCGCAGATTCGTAGCGAATCTTAGAAGAGATCTATGAAGCAGAGTTTTTCTGAGGACTTACGTGCGAAGATTTTTTAAGGTAAACTGAAAGTTTTTGTGATTTCTACAATTTAAATACTTCCTTTGGTGAAACTGAACTTTGATATGACCAGTGGAAACAAAAAAGTATGTCAAAGGCTGAACTGAAGAAAAAGATTAAGATTAACATGTTAATGAAATCCAATTTTTTACCCAACCATAAAGCAGACGCCACAGCTCTGCACAAAGTGCACCATCGAAATATTCTTAAACACCTTGCGCTGGGTAAAGACTTGGGTACGGTCAACAATGAAAGATTCAGGAATATATGGTCGAACAGAAATTTTTACAGCGTTTAGCCAGAACCCTGGTAGAGTAGTCTTGAAATATGCTTATGATTTATGGTTTGTAATAACATTTCACCCATATTTTGAACCATGATTATTAAAGCTCTAGAGAAATTTGGCATATTCTTTAATGAAACATTCATATGCAATATATAATATATATTGTTTTTAAAACTTGTAACTAAATCTTTTGCAAGGACTATAATCGTAGTCATTGCTTTTACTGACTCAAGCCAAAAAAAAAACAATTTTCAGTTGTCAACTCGATTTCTTTTTACGGATTTTGAGGGAAGACCACTTCAAAAAAATAGTTTTAAAATTTCATAAAGATCCGAGTTCTCTAAGTATATTTTTCTCAAATTATTTGAGCGAGCTCTCCGGCTCAATAAAAAAAAACTTTAAATGCGTTTCTCTCGAAATACTTTTCTCATACGGTGCCAGTCTTAACTCCGAAACTACTGAACCGATCCTTATGAAATTTTATCCACACATTCATCACATACATGTGGGTGTTGCATGAACCAAAATCAAGACAAAATTTTTATTTTTTTCTATTTTTTAAACTGACAAACCACCCAAAAAATCCTAATTTTTCGGATATTTTTGCATAAGCAGTCGCCATTTTGGCATTTTCGCATAAAATTTAATAATCATGGTTCAGACGATAGCCACTGTCTTACTGAACTTTGGGTTTTGCGTTTTTGACGATTCCTTGTTGCAAAATCACTGGCACCGTTGACACCAATTGTTTTTGTATGGCTACACAGATGGCGTTATATTGTATATGTATCATTTAAAATGAATTACAATTTTTTTCGTGTATTTCAAGAGTGTATTTATTTATTGATCCTGAAAAGAATTAGAATCATATTTTCTACTAGGGGAGCATAATAAATTCTGAAAAATACCTTCTTCGTCAAGCTGGAAAACTAGGTTGCCCCCTAAAACCTCAAATGTCTGTCCCCACAAAATTTACTAATTGTTGTTGTTTTTGTACAACGCATAACATTAGTCCTTTCAATTGGACTTTAATCTTGATCAAAAATTTTGGTTCCAAGAACTATTTCATTATATTGAAAAATTATATTTTTTGATATAATTACATTCTAAGCGAACTGTTTGCACCATTTACAAATATTATCGCTTGGATTATCGATTTCTACTCTGTAATTGACTTCAAAATTTAAAGAAAAAGTAACACAATGCACATCTATGAGTCTTAGAACAACAACAACAATTCACATCTGTTCTAGTTCGCTAAATACTTTAGGGATCTTTTCTTGAGCACCGCTGATGCATTAATTTACGAGCAGATAATTATAAATTGAGCATTTTTCCGAACAACCGCACTGCAACCGGATAATTGTTGGGCGTGAATAATGACAATGTTCTGGTTTTCATCCCCCACATATTTTCTTCTCTGCTTCAAATTTTGGTTCATTCTTTCTTGATTTATTTAATTACTTTTTAACAACTCCTGCCGCCACTGTCTGTCCGTCGCTCTGTGCTCCTGTCTTATGTGGCACACATGTGCAAAAGTGAGAGCTGTTTACTTATTCATTTTTGTATTCCTTGGTGACAACAGCGACACTATCAAGTAAATCCCTCGAAACCCTAATTAGTGACAGATTTAATCGGATTAATATTCACATTCACATGGCCATCGGTGGCAAAAATGAGTAAAGGGAATTTCGCTAGCATGAATCTGGATTATGGCTTGGTTATAAGATGGGAGGAAAATGTCTTATTATTCAAAGACAGCTTATATTTGCATTGTATTTAAACTGCCTTTTTCATCAATTCGGTGCTTAATAGAGTGTGACTTTAACATCTTGTTCTATAGTAAATTAAAGCAATTTAACAAAGTATCAAAAAAGACATCTGATGCACAGCCAGTGATGTAAAATTCAGACAGATTCAGTTAGTACCCTGCCAAGGAACTGTTTTCTCTAATTTGTAGTTCTTGTTCGGGCTTTATTATCAAATCCAAATAAAAAAACATTCATTGTTTTATTGAATTTTTATATTTTTTTGTTTTCCTTGACTTCTTGTTCTACGTTATCTACGTAAAGTTTCAATTTAACCATGCGTTCTCTACCAACTATTCAGACAAGGACATAACATAATCTGCTCATGATATCGCAGGATTCAAATTACAAAACTATAAACTAAAAAGTTACAACAAGTAAATTAAATAATTTTCTCGCAAATGTGTGGAAATACTGAATGTGTTGTTGGTCTCTTGATAAGAAAGTGAACCCACAAGTTGTTCAGGAGTGAAAATAATCAAAACTAAAACAGAATAAAGTCCCAATGAGTTTACGCAGGAATTACTTCGAATTATGTAGAATGTAATGTACTTTTTTAAGAAGCAAAGCCTTTCTTACCCTTAACTGTGAACCAGACGTTCTTGCAATTCAATACTCTCAATACGGTACAAACAATGTGTTTTTTTTTTAATCCCGAGACAAAGCCAAACCCAATTGTATTGAATAGGAAAATTAAGGGAACAATTGAGTGTTAGCCTGTGTCACCTTTCAATTGTTTTGAAAAAAATAAAAAAAAATAAAAAGTAAATTAAAAGGAATTTTGTGTGTGGTCGTTGAGTTTTAAATGCATTTAATGCATGTTCATGATCCATCTATTGTTAATCGTAATTGTGTAAAGTATATTCCACAATTCAGCTGTACATGAATGGATTAAAGGAACGCTTGTATCTATGGTTTTTCGACTTTTTTTATTTTAGTTGAAGAGATTGAAATAAAAATTTCTAAGAGCAGCCTTAGCAATTTCCAAATATGTACATTAGGGCAGTTACATTTTTTTTGTTTCAAACAGGTTTAATAGTTGCAGAAAGAAAAATTCTGATGAAAGGAGAGCTAATAATATTAATATTACTGAAGCTCATCGAGTTTTCATTTTTTATTCAATTTATATGAGAAAGAATGCATTGTTAGAGAGTTTCATCTATATCTCGTGAAAAAAAAATCTCACACAAACGGGATCAAGCTCATTGAAAAGAATATAAAATTTTCAATAAAAAAGTATTGATTCAAAGTTCGCGTGGGAGTATTGTTTTTGATTGGAAAGGTTGTCAACTAAAACTGAAATCGCCAATCAGGATCTTAGTATAAGGCAAAATTATTTGAACTGCTTTAATAAGACCGTCGAATTTAAGATTATTCAGAATTTTACGAGGTTCCCCCAGAAAGACCTACTACATAATAAAACTTATTTTTTGGAAAAAATTGCAAAATAATAGTATTAAGTACACTCTTATGTTTAGTCCAACTAACATGTTCCTGAAATCAGAAATTAAAAAATTGCTTAAATTTTTTTACGGTACTCAGAAAATTGAATTTCACAATTTTAGATATGGACGAATCTGTCTAGTAAAGCATTCATTCCCATGTAATTCCTATGGAAAGCTAAAAACTTCAATGAGCCATCAGTAAATGTTAATGTTATGAGCTTTAACTGCACCAGAATTTTGCTTCAATCTACCTGCAATTATTAAATCTGTTTGAAACGAAAAAAAAAAAGTTTAAATCACCGTGATGTATATCTAAAACTCTGATGGAACTTTAAGTTAGGTTAGGGTTGGGTGGCGGTCGTAAAGCCTCACATAGACCACAGGGGTCCATAGTGTTACCAAAAACTCTCTGCTGCAGTCTTATCAGCAAATTGTCGTGTTCATGCAATATGAAAGAACCTGTTGTTACAGCGAATATTTTGCTTTCACTCAGGTGGAATTTTGTTAGTTCCTTCAAGGATACGAAGAATGGCTACTCGAAGTATTTTACGCTATTTCTTGCCAAAGCGGGGCAAGATTCAAGGTGTTCTATGGTTTCCTCTTCATCGGGTTCATAACAACTTCTACATCAGTCGTTGGATACTATGCTTACCTGAAAGCATGATGCCCAATATGGCAGTGGTCAGTCACAACCTTGGCCAGTAACCTGCATTCATTTCGAGTTGAGGATAATAAATTTTGTATCTTATTTTTTGGAAGCGGGGCAAAACTTATTAGTAATATTGCTAGGTGAGAAGCACTCCCACCTTCATGGATCTTTAAATAATCCAACAATCGACAGTCTACTGAGTTGAATAGTTGAATAATCCAAAAATTAAACGTCAATTAAAAGGTTTAATCAAAAATCAGCAATCCAGATTTTTGAGTGACGAAGTGTCAAAAAAAAAATGTCTGCCTTACTTAAGCAAAGAGGTACATATTTACAAAAAAAAAATATTTTGGATTATTCACAAAAAATACAAGGAGAAAAAATTGAAAAAAAATATTTTGAGCTATCGACTTCAAGGGAGTGTTTTACTGCACCAATCTTTGGTAAAAATTTGAAATGTTTTAGTAGCCACCATATGTGTTTCCGGCACCCTCAACGAGGAGTTTTTGCCACATTTTTTGAAAAATCGTTAAAAAAAATCGAAAATTGGCTCGGAAAGTCATCGAGGTGTACCCAAATCTCCCTGTTGAATTTTAAATCAATTTTAGAGTTTCCCATTGATGGGTGCAGTAAATTGTTTTTCAGTATATCAAATAAAACACCCCCCTTTTCGCAACAATTTAAGCAATTACATTTATATAAAAAAATGAATCATTTTCAATTTTATTGCTTCTAGGATCTAATAATTTTTTTTTTAATTATTTGCAATCAAACATGGAAATCTACACCTTAGATCATTTGCATCTTTCATAAAATTACAATGTGCTATAAAATTTTTAGCTACATGCAAAATATCGTAAAAGTATCCCATTTAGACTAAACAACAACCGAATTTTATAACGCCATTATGTGGAAATGTGATTCTAGAGTCGATGATGTTTTGTTTTTGTTTGATTCGACTGAATTGGAATTGGCACAAGACAAATGAGAACCACAAAAATGTGAATGTGCATCGTTTCTGGAGCTATTTTCAGCGCTGCAAACTATGTATGTCGTTGCTTGCCAAAACAAACAACAAAGTGCAAGTAAACAAACCCTGTCAACAGTTTGCAAGTTGATCGAATTTAGTTCTTCCTGGTGCCTGGTTGTTATTGGGGGAATGTGTGTGTGTGTGTATCGAATACAAGTGGCGCAATGGGAGCGCCTCATTTTGTGTGTGACAGCAGAGTAATGTCTTGACATTAACAGTCGTTTTTCTTAGGTTCAAGTGAGACATTGATGTCGATCGCTATCTCAATCAAAACTGTCGCTTTAATTTATTTCAAGTAGAGATTGCAACATAATCAAGGAACATCATCCAGAGCAGCTATTGCGTCGCCACAATTTCCATGACTTCTCCACTCTGTCGCATCTGGATTTATATCTTCTGTGTCAAGTGATCGCAACAGTTTGATGGCGGTTGATCGTCGACTGACATGCGTTTGGTGACAAGAATTATGTTTACTTGTCAGTCTTATGTCGCTGTCAACGATTTTAAGTCTAACAGTTGACATTTTTTGTTTTGTTCTATTATTTTTACTGAAAGCGAATGCATGAAGAATGACTGAAATAATTAAAAATTGAACTGTACTTGATCGCATTTGACCTATGAAGTCAACAAATTGCTAAATGTTATTTTCTTGATTAGCTAAATTTCAAAGTAGCCAACCTATATTAAGATCATCGTTAATCAAGTGACTTTTGAATAAATTTCCTATCACCTGAATTTTTTTATTGAGCTAAGCATTTAATAACCAATCGCGATTTTCGCTTGTAGTTCTATGAAGTATGCATCCGAGAACACACATTGCAAACTTATATTCGATATATGACTTAGTCACATTTACGACCAGCCAATGGACTGATTTCATTGTACTTTTTTCAAATATTCTCATAATATGCCCTTCTGTTTATAAAGGCGAAATAGCTTTACACCTTAAAAAAACTAGTCCCTCAAGCCACGATTGAAGTTTCCATTATACAGCTATAAAAAAAATATATGGCCAATATTATTAATTTCATAAATTTGCAAAAAGCTCAAGGATTTTTTCATAATAAGGCATTTAGAAACTGATGCTGCTCTGTCCTTAAAACTGTTTTAAAATCAACACTTTATAGTCCCATAGTCTTACGAAGATTTCCAAATATCACCTTCGGAAGTTGACTCATTTTGCAATTGGTCTCCTTTTTCACAAATTTCGAAGATTTTAATAGATATTTGAAAATAAAATATTTCAAATAACGTGTGTATTAAATAATGATGGCAGTTTTTCAATTCAGTTTAAAAATGTTATTGCATCCTATGTCCTACAAAAACACACCCCGTATTTCAAAATAGGGGGTGATGTGCTCCCTGAATGAAATTAAAAAGTCGGAAATATAAGAAAAATAATAAAACAGTTTTAAAAGCCGAAAAAAGTTGGAAAATTGAAAATATTGAAAAAAGTTGAAAGAGGTTGAAGAATGTTGAAACAGTTGAAAATGGCTAAAAAAGCCGATAATACATATATGGAAAATTGCGAAAAAGTTGAAAAAGTCGAAAAAAATTGATAGAGGTTGTAGCAAAAGGCTAATAACTTCGACAAAATATAAAAAAACTGAAAAACGTTGAAAAGCTCGAAAGAAAAAAAAAGAAAAGTCTCGAAAAAAAATGAAACAGAATATGTTGAAAAATCTTGGTAAATTCAATAAATTTGAAAGAGGTTGATAAAGTCGAAATTAAAGAACGAAAATGTTCAAAAAAGTTGAAATAGTCAAAAAATATTAAAAAAAGTCAACCTATGTCAGAGTACCAACTTTGTGTTAACATGGCAGGTGCCACGCTCATTGATTCAATCCCGTCAAATTACACTTGATATCAAAGCTTTTAATAACTGACAGATATATACCAGATTCTATTAGCATTACTCTGATAATACGTTAAATACCACAGTAAAAATTTTTTTTAATTGTTTGGAAAGTATCAAGCCCACCACGCCCGGAATCCATTAAATTTCAATGTTTATAGTAGCCAACAACTTCACACCAAATTTTATTAGAATCATTTCTGTAGTAGGTACACTCAATATAACATTAATAGTTTTTTCTTTTTCGGGAGGTCCCACGTCCACAAATACAATCCCATCCAAGTCTATTCAATTTCAAAGTTGATAGTCATAATCATGTCTGCATTGAATTTTATTAGAATTACTCTGGCTGGGCATATCCATGAAACAACTTCACTTACCTGGCGCAATTGAAGAGGTATCCGCTGTAGCAAACAAACAGGCAAAAATATATATGATTACATCAAGTCAGGAGGTGATACTGATCGAGAAGTCATGCACTTTTCTATACTGGCCACACCAACTTCTATGCGTTACAAGTGGCAAAACAAACTGAGCATACTCTATGATATCTTATAGACGGAAATGGAGCGATTTCTGTTTTTGACAATTCAATGTCAAGGGTGTGGCTCTCATTATATTGCACCCATATTAAACTTTACTTATATTTGAAAAGTTCTAAATGTTTTTTTTTTGCATTTCGTCGCTCTCGGGTAGAAAGGCCCTAACTCATTTTTTTTCGAAATTAACTTTTTTGTCGATCCCAAAAGATAACCCTCAAACACAAGTCCACTCAAAATTTTGACGTGATATTTCAAAACATAGCGGATTTACACCCAATTGAAAAAAGACCCTAATATGAGGTTTTGAAGCTTTTATGCAGTTTTTTCGTCCTCCTGTAAAATTGCAAAAGCATGAGTTAGGGCCTTTCTACCCGAGAGTGACGATTTGCTTCCCCTTTACAATGCAGGTGAGTGCAAGCATAATATTCTTCAACACCATCCTACTATCTACTTCTTGACAGTTTATTACTTTCCATAACATGAAAAGTTGTAACGGTTTACAGTCATTTGCAAATTGTGAGGTTTTCCTACTGTGAAAGTTCAGGTAAGAACAACCCTCATGCCTGCGTGCTTCTGCCTGAACTCAACTCACACAATGTAAGTTTCGTTTTGTATAGCAAATAATTTTTTTTAGCAATTTAGATAATATTTCGGAAGAAATGTAATTTTCCAGAAATGTTTTCTTTACTCACTTTACATCGTCTACTTTACTTTGCGTATTCAATGTACTGCTCTCGAAACATTCATTGATAAAACTTTTGCATACATAAAGACAGGAGGGTACAAAACGAGTAATTTATGGTCCTGGAGTAGGTTGCAGCCGGTGAAAATGCATGCATGGTTTTTGTCACCTACTAGTAGGTCTAGCGAAAGTTGAATGCAAAAACTTTGTGGATTGCCTGAAAAGCAACACTTCTGCAGAAACATTTTCAAGTATTTGTGTATGGGAAGGTCAGTGATGAATGACTCGGCGCTGAGGCATGCATTACAATAATGTGTGCATGTGGTTTTGGTTTGTAGGTACTATTTTATTCTTCCTGAATAAAGGTGGCCTTCCCTGAGTAAACACGTAAGAGACATTTTTATCTGATGCGATATTATTAAATTTATTAAGTTGTTTTCTTATAGGAAATGTAGCATTGCGTTAGTCATACGAGAAATTATATATTTGACATAACGTTCGTCTCTTGCTGCCAGTGAAATAAAGTTAGACAAAAAGCTGACGTAACCGTACGTTTCAATGTCAGACACATCTGAAATTCTTGTAGATTTTGCATATTTGCGTATGTTTTGCATTTGGAGTGTTCATACATATCTTCACAAGCATTATTGAAATTCCATAAAAATTGCCTCCATAAGGTAATAAACATAGAGATGACGTAGCTAACAGTACTTACAGCAAAACCACTTACTGACGATGAAATATATGTAGAAGACAGCGAACCGGAAGAAACGGAAGGATTAAATTTGCTAAAATATGCTCTTAAATATATTGAGGAACAGCTGGAAAGTAATGCAAGTAATAACTTATTGATGAAACGATGGTGAGATAATGCAGCTAAAAAACGAATGAGCATGTTGAAACAGTGCTCAATTACGTCATTTCTTAAGTCGAGTAGTGACAAGTTAGACGTTATATGGTAACAATACTTTGTACCCCAAAGGCTATTCTACATTCGTTACTTTTGTGAGTGAATTTTATTGTACCATTTCAAATACATAGAAAATGATTAAAGTTTTCAAATTTTTTATTTCTTCCGCGTTATCCGCTTTTTGCTTATCCGAGGTACCTCCCCCACATTACCTCGGATAAACGAGAATTAATGTACTGAAAAAAATGAGTACATTTGTTTTAAATGCACTGAACAGTGATGCTAAATATACAAGTCGTTGGTTGAGCAAATGTCACATACAATTGATTGGGGAAAAAATCGAATTTTTCATCTTGACTACAAGTTTCCTGAGAAAAAGTTACATGTTGTAATGAACACTGCCGAATTAAATTAGTGTTTCACCGAGGCCGAGGCGAGGCGAGGTTCTGGTTGATCTCGGTCTCGCCTCGTTTTATAAATTTAAGTCTCGCCTCGCCTCGGCCTCGGCCGAGGCACCTCGGTAAAAAAGCGAGGTTTTTATTAAAATAAATAAAAAATTATACATGTATCCGCGCTGATAGGCTGATCATGCCTCAAGAAATAAAATAAAATATCTGTTTTTATTTTTGGTGAATTGGATGAGATATGATAGATTTAATTCTTTTCTTATATGGGAAGGAGAGGCATTGCCTATTTTTCCAAACCAAACTAAGCTATAAACCTTTTACAAACTATAAGAAAGATATGTACCAAATCTTATTTATCTACGTCAAATAGATATTGAGATATGATAAAGTTAATTTGTTTCTTATATTGAAGGTATGGTACCGCCCATTTTATTAATTGAATCTTAGTTATGCCCTCTACATTTTATAAATATACCAAGTTTTATTAATCTGCATCAAGTAGTTGATAATATATCACCCATTTATCGTAAACTATGTCACGGAGCATCCCAAATCATAAGAAACATTTATGTATGTCAAATCTTTCGTCGGTCTGTTGAACGGTTTAGGAGTCCATTAGCAACGACCATACATATATTGATCTTTATTTATATACTAGCATTACCCTGTGCGTTTCGCTTCACCTTACTGGTTCTTAGAAAGACTAATATAGATTTTAATATAAAAAAAAATGTAATAAAAATTACATTCATATTTTGAATCTGCATATGGGTCTAACAAGTTCAGATTTGGTCAAAATGCGCCTCGCTCTTGGTTTCGAAAACGAGGCTAGGACGAGGCGAGGCTGAGGCGAGGACGAGGCGAGGACGAGGCGAGGTGCCGTGTGATCTCGCCTCGCCTCGGTCAAGCGAGGAAAATTTATTTTTCCATCTCGCCTCGGTCTCGCCTCGTTCTCGTAGTCAAAAACGAGGCTGCCTCGTAGCCTCGGTGAAACACTAAATTAAATGTGTCTCTCATACTACAAGAGACAATTTTATCTATATAGAAATCAAGTTCGAATTTATGGCGATTTCACTCATTGCCAATCACTTTTGCAGGAGTTATGTATATAAGTACGTACTTAGTAGAAGTCCTTAGACTGAAAGAAAACTTCTTCTAACTTTTTTTTGCACAATTACCTTCTTTCTTTCAGGCTTAAGCAATTAAAAAACACGTATTATAAGTTATTTACTTCACTTTTTAGGGTGTGTAACATTACTACAACATTGAGTTAAGTAAAAAAATGTACATTTATGTAGTATGGATGGATCTGAAACAATTATTTTGTTTTTTGTATCATAATGCTACACCTCATTTTTCCCAGTTCACTTGGAAAACTTGCAGCGTATCCTTTTTTCTATCCAAATCGGCCAGTTTCCAATTCGGTCTTGCCTTACTGCCAAAGGGGGGCATTTTGCGCAGGCCCTTATGTTTATTGGCTTGAATCTCATTTTCTATTGACTTTCGGCTCTTGATATTAGGCTTCAGGCCAAACTTACATAAAGTTTGACATACCTCAAGTCGAAAATCTGCTGAAAGCATTTGTTTGTCGTTGTTGTTTTCTGCCATCCTTACTCTTCGGTATAGCAGCCAAGAATTCGCCATAGTCAGGTCTAATAAATGATAGAACATTCTTTTACTTCGTATCATAATTTTAGAACTTTCTATTATACCAATCAATCAAATCTACGCTTTCCATATGACGATTGTATTCTCCAACAATATGAGGGCGATCAATGTTGATGTACTTCTTACTGACCTTATCGTAACGTCTGAATTGGGCTTTGAGCAAATCACTAGCAAAAGTATATACGAGCGTTACAAGTTTGTTGTCTATATGACGTTTGACACCTCAATTCCGTCCATATCCACCACGTATTTAACGGAAAGTTCGCGTTCTTTATTCATCACTTCCTTGTCAGCGGACAGTCTGCAATCGGGAATTCGATTGCGACTTACTGTCCCAAAACTCAATATACCCTCTTTAGCTAAGTACTCCAGTAAAAGGATGGAAGTAAATTAATTATCAAAATAAAATTGACAATTCTTATGTCTTGGTATGCCTAGCCTTCTCAGAAGATGCTCCTAAGTCTGTTTCTTCGGGAAGAACAATATTTTCAGCTCCTGTTTCAGATTCAATTATATAAGCGAATCCTGAGATCCCTTTGAGAATAAAAATCTTATAAACCCATTTATGTGGTTTCTTTAGATTATATCTTTCTTAATTACTTTTTGCCTTGGTATTGCAAATCTGTTCGGCCACACTAAGATATTCCTCTAAAGGAACTCCACTAAGAGTCCCATTAAATACAAAAGGTCTAATTTTGAAAAGCCTGTCACCATTAAGGGTTCATTAAAATGTATATATGTACTCGTAAAATAATGGATTTTTAAGGATTAAGAATTTTCTTATCTCTTGCCCCTTATTGCCTTTAACTCCAACAATTTTTTCCTCCAAGCAATATGTCTTTGAATTCAAATTATGTGACATAATAAGCACTTTAAAGTTGGGCTCTTAATTAAAAGTTTTGTCAACATAATGTTTAATTTTGGTTAAAATTAAATGCTTTAAAAGAGTTAACACATTTGCCTTAAAACATTTTTCCGTTTACTTCTTGTCAAATATTTTTACAAGCAGTAAGTATAAGCAATCGCCATTATTGGTAAGACTTTTTGTGGAGAGGTGGATTTCAAAATCGCGTAGTTTCAAATTCGGCGAAGTAAGTTGATATCTTCAATTTCGTTTTTACGAATAGAATTTATAGAAAATTTCATACCCTACAGCACTTAGCATATTTACTTTTCAGTCCGAACAAACTAAACTTATAGCCTGAAAGGCGTTCAAGTATTTATGACAATAACTATGACATGTCTCTACAAAGTAGCTGTATTAGTTGAGTAATGAAAAAACAAAAAACAAAGTAAGTAATTAAATTGTATACAAAATATGAAAGCCACGATCGGACTGCACTAACGTTATGTTTATCCTGGTCACAGTTTGGTCTCTAACGCTTAAATAGTGAAAAATTGTTGTTTTTTTATTGCTAAAAAGTTCGACAACTAGAATTGATCAGAAACAGAATGTCGTTGGTCTTTTTTGAATCAATTTTTTACCTAATACAGTGTACTCCAGAACCAGTACTTTTATTTGCTGCAGATACAAAGATGCAAGTTATGCACACATATGTACTACACAATTCATGTGACAGAAAAATATTTCAACACACACATACCCACGCCCACTCGACATGCACATACTCCAGCTAAATTAAAATTAAGATTGTTTCAGCCCTTAAGTGCACTCCTAATTAAAGACAATTAAAGGCCTCATTAAAGCGCAGCATACATGACGATGTAGGGGGAACTTTTTACTTCCTTTCAAACAAACGAAACTCAAAAGAAACTCTCAGCACTTAACAGTGAGCTCGGTCTCAAAATGCTTTCCCAAGTGTTGTTTCAAAACAGATTCACACAATTAAGTTCACTGTCAAAATTTGAAACTTTTTACCCCGCTAAGCGTCATTGCTTGATGCTGATGCTCTTCATCATGAGTGCCGCGATTGTAAAAATGGAATTGATGGAGTGGCTGCCTGGGAGTGCATTAACGCCGACATTATCACAGGCGTCATTACCACAGCCGCTTTCGTTATAACGACTAATTCAATAATAATGAGAATTGACTTGGTATTTGACAGTTTAACGTACTCGCTTTTTTCGCTTTTTTTTTTTGAAATGACAATTACACACAATGATTGAAGGAACAAGAAAAGAAATTCCATTGAGGAATAGTGTAACATTTACAAAAAAAAAATAATTTTCTTGAAACCATTAATTAGAGCATCAGATGATAGAAAAATTAAGAAATCTTTGTTTATGGCATTTTAGTGGATGCCAATCTAATTAAATATTTCTTTTTATACTTTGGAAGAAATTTAATTGTGGACTGTTACTAATATATGTATGTATAAATGCAAATGCAATCTCTTGCTAGGAAAATAACACCTGTTATTCTGGACACAAATTGAAGCAACCAAACACAACAACAAACAAAACAATCACTTCAGAGGCCTCCCAAGGAGAGCAAAGCAACTTTTGATACAACTACCTAGGAATGAAACTCATCACGTTTAACATGAGGGAGAGGACAAAACTAATTGAATAAAATAAAAATATCAGCACGGGTGCCTCAATCTCATATTCGTCTCCTACGGTCACGGCCTTGAGTAATGGTCCGTTATTGCAGAGTGTGCTTAATTTATACCAGGTTCCTCCACGAAAAGATCAAAGGATCAAAATACATTCGCCTCGTGGCTGGCTTCCTTACAGATCCTATAATCTAAATACCTTCAAAGATAACACCACAGCCCAAATTTCAGCATCCTAGGTGGGCAGGAGCACTGTTAGGTCAAAGTTTGCTAAAACTGCTATTTTTTGCAAAAACAACCGAATTTGGTGTCCAATATCTTCGAAAAGTTCAATTCAAATCAGCACAAATTGAAGAAATGACAAAATATGCAACTTTCCACTTTTAACAGTGGATATTATAAATAATCTTCTACTGCAGGGTCAATGGGGTATTAGAAATACATAATTTCCTACGGCGAAACAAAAACCATGTCATATTATCAGTTTGATGGAAACCGAACACAGCTCTGCAGTAGAAGAGTATAATTCCCACTACGAAGTGTGGAAAGTTGTCCGTTATGATATGAGGATCAGTGTTGGCATGTCACAAGGATTTTTAGGCTTACGACGGTCACACGCCGTAAACTGTCGATAATGTCACAAAAGTCGCAAACTCCAGATCAACTTCGTTTTCATGTTGCTAAAATTGTTTGTGAAACAATTTCACGAACAAAAAATTTTATGTAATTTGATGAGAATTTGAATAGGTTTGACAGACAATTTGATGATCTGAATCAAGTTATGAATAAATAACTTTTCTCGGTATGAACTCAAGAATTCGTCTTTGTCACAAACTCAAGTTGTGTCACAAAGGTTCGAATATCGCGTGACATTCCCAACATGCCAACACTGATGAGGATACATACGAGTATCATGGAAAGGCGTTGGTGAATTGAAAGTTTCTACCAATATCATGACGAAGGAGTTTTACTCAAACACTCTTCAAAACGATTTGAAAAAAAAAAAAAAAATATTTCGGTTTCACTGACGCTTAAGATACAAATTGTATCAGGTCAAAATCTTAAGCCCAAATCGGTCTTATGCAGGATCTGGGTGCTGTATTATTGAATTAAAGTGATAGGCCCAAAGCACTGATATGAACCCCATCGAAAATTAATGGGCACACTGAAAAAAAAAGTTGCAAAACGGCCTCCAACACATAAAAAGGCTCTAATAAAAGTTATAATGAAGGAATGGAAAAAAATATGCCGGAAGAATATCGCTCACTTACTTCAAGACTGGCATATCTCAAAAAACATAAAGTGGGAGAAAAACGCATTTAAAGTTTTCAATAACTTACTTTTTATATGAAAATAATGAAAAGTATGTTTACATGAACTCTTCTCACAAAGCAAGTTTATAAGATACTTTTCTGATTTGTTGACACAAAATAAAACATGAAATGGCGGATATTTCTGCATCATTAACTCAAAAATCACGTTTTTTGAGTTATGCCAGTCTTGAAGTAAGTGAGCGATATGATTTTCAAAAACTTATTGCAACTATTCCAAGAACGATACAAGCCATGATTGATAATCGTGTGGGACACATCAAGTATTGAAGTTTTTCTTATAAGTTTATTAGTTTCTTCATATGTTTCTTGAATTTTGCAAAGAATTATTTGACACCATGAAATGGCTAGTATTTTTATTTTTGTACCATAAATTTTTTATTTAGATTAGTGATGTCCAGCTCAGCGGCACAAAATGATACTTGGGAGCCAAACAGTGTAAGGCGAGGGGTATTTTCAAATAAAACGTGAAAGACGCTGCTATCATAGTACACTTACACAACACAAGCAAAGAATTGAGAACGTGAACTTAATATGAGAGAATAAAACCTTATCTGTGTAGCAAATGTATGTATCAAACAATGAGGTTATTTTCAAATTAATAATAAACACTTCTCAAAAATAAACAAGTCAACCGCACAAATGCTGTGAATCAGAACGATTGCTATCCCGCAAGCAGCCGCTACACCCCGTAATTTTTGTTTAAGTTATCCTCACTTTGTGAGTTACACTCTTCAGTATTTCGATGTTTGCTCTTGCTTTTAGTACCCGTTCGGAAAAGCTGTTTTATTGATAAAATCTAAAACAAAAATATGTACACTTGTACTTTTTTCCGGTTTGGCATTTATTTTCGCTTCAAAATTGAACACATTCATATAAGACTCACTAAAGACTTCATACTCTTTTCCTCTGCACACAACAATTCCCCTCGTCAAACCCCGACGTGCTCAACTGAAATCACGCGTGCTCTTTTCCCATATGTGCTGAAATGGGCATCACTAGTTTAGATTATATTAAATAGTTTTTTTGTTATAAGAGAATTGAGTACAAAAAAAAATTCCAAAAGGTATATACATACATTTCTTATTTTTATTCAACAAGAAAGTGAAAATTGTGTTTCATAATTTATTTTGCAAACAATTACTTGACAGACTGTATGTTAGTGTTTCACCGAGGCTGAGGCGAGGCGAGGTTCTAGTTGATCTCGGTCTCGCCTCGTTTTATAAATTTGAGTCTCGCCTCGGCCTCGGCCTCGGACGAGATCTTGCCATCACATGCCTCGCCTCGTTCTCGGCCGAGGCACCTCGGTAAAAAAGCTAGGTTTATATTAAAATAAACAAAAAATTATACATGTATCCGGCCTGATAGGCTGATCATGCCTCAAGAAATAAAATAAAATATCTGTTTTTATTTCTGGTGAATTGGATGAGATATGATGAATTTAATTCTTTAAATTAAGAAATGAGCTCTTTTTTGTTTTTGAAACCATCGCGTAACCATCATAGCAAGTCTTTGAACCGACGATTCAACAAAGCTATGCAGCAAACAAGAAATGACAAAATAGATGACAGATGGCGCTATATGTGCATATAAAAGTGCACTTTGTACAAGTGTTAAGAGCGGCTGTCCACATATAAATTCATGGTTCGAATCTCATTACAAATTAACCAAAACTGGTCTGATGAGGCTATGAAATATATGTATATGAATATGTATATATTTGGTACTGACCAATTATCAGGTTAAATTGTTCCATTTGTTATCCTTGTCATAAAATTTCACATGAATATCGGTTACTGCAAATGACTGTAAATTCGACTAAATAATTTTCAATTAAAAAAAGATATTCATTTCCGACAAAACTTGCACACTCAAGCAATTTTTGAACCCAAAAATAAATTTAAAAAAAAATTTTGTTGGCTTTTAACTGAAAATAATTAAAAACAAATTTTGTTTTTTTCAGTATCATGGCCTTATCGGTGGTCATGTTTTCACATGCTTCCCTAATCGATCAACCAATGCGAGTCGCTTAAAAGCTGATGCGATCCAAGCCCTTCTGTGTATTAGCGCTTGGACCAAATCTGAACTCGTAAGATCCACATGCGGGTTAAAAATAAAATAAAGTAGTTTACTCAAAATAAAATTCTAAAATATTAGTTAAATACTTATAAATTTTAATATAAAAATTACATTCATATTTTGAATCTGCATATGGGTCTTACGAGTTCAGATTTGGTCAAAACGCTCCTCGCTCTTGGCTTCGAAAACGAGGCTAGGACGAGGCGAGGTGCCGTGCGATCTCGCCTCGGTCAAGCGAGGAAAATTTATTTTTCCATCTCGCCTCGTTCTCGTAGTCAAAAAAGAGGCTGCCTCGTAGCCTCGGTGAAACACTACTGTATGTACGTAAAAGTAAGGTACGCAATAATGCTTCAATTTCGCATATTGCTCTAACATATAGAAAAAATCATGTTTTCACCTTTTATTTTTTTCTCGATATCGCATCAAGTTCCAATTGTGTTCGATCGTTAACAGAAGAAAGGAAAATGTTTTACTAGACTTTTATTCCACTTTAAAATTGCACGACGGTCCCGTTCGACACCATGGAAATACCCATATTTTGATTTAATGCATATTGTTACTTTCTGGGTAAACAAACTAAGCTGAAAAAAGGGCTCAACAAATGTTACATAAAAGAGAAAGTTTTTCTATGTACTCAGAATACTGCAAAGTCTTAACTATGGCGTCACGTCTCTCTAAATGCCGAATCTTAAAAAAAAATTAAGTCTATGAAAATTTATCTGGTTTCTTAGCACAGTTCGTCGTGTATGAATTACACTTATTTTATTTTTCCATCTCATTTTTTAAATGATTCTCAAATATTGTATTTTTTCATTACTGATAAGACAATCGCATATTTATATTTAGTTCTTTATTTCGAGAAACGCAGACACTTTTTGTGTAAACAACAGATCCACATTTGTAGCGGATGCTCCGGTGACAGACGAGTGTCAATGTCATTACTTGGAAGACATCTCATTGTGAGAAAGCGTGCGTTTCGCGCGTGTGGTCCTGAAGTTGTACAATATGCAGGAAGCAATATTTTGTCTTATTTGAACGAAAGGCAAAAACAAAGGCTCCGACCAAAGTCCGCAAACAAATAAACATTTCGACAGATTTGCTTTAACACTTGAAATTTGGTTACATGCTGTGTTTTTTCATATTTGCTCTGGTAGACTATGAAGTATTAGACTGTTACAAAAAACAGAAACAATTTTTGAAATTAACATCCATACCAGCGATTGAGAAATTGCAATTTAAGACTGCATTTTCGACCTTTTCCTTTCAATTGGTCCAATACAGTATTTATTTTCCTTAAATAGGGTCAAACAAACGGCGGGCTGCAACTCCCTCTAAAGTCAAGTGTTGACCTTTTCACATCAATTGGAGCAATAACTTTTGTTTCTATTAAATGAGGCGGATATATAGACGGAGATCCACTTAAAACTTCCAAAACCCATTTTTGGCCTTTTTGCACCGATTGGTGTCAGAAATTTGTTGTCTTTTGATGAGGCCAATTGGGGTACTTTTTCCCTCTCCTTCTACAGTCCATGTTCACTTTTGACCTGAGAGCGATTGTTTATTATTCAATGCGACTTCGAAGGAAAAAATGCATTTAGAACACTTGCACTCTTAAGCTTTATTTAAGAAACTGCAGTTAGGACAAAATGCATCCAGCGATCTTTGAAACGTGAAGAGGCAGTTTTTTTTTGTATAATGGTACAATAAAAAAAAAATTGCTGCATCACGTCAACGTCAGGATTTCAAGATATCCTAACCTAAAAATGTGAAGGCCACGTTTTTCAGAAGCCTGCAAAAATTAAATAAAAATCTGTAGTTGAAATACGAGGTACCATAGTTTTTGGTGTGCCGAAATCGAATCCGGAGTCTGAATTGCACGATCACGTCAGATTATTAAGATATTCTGAGTGTAAGTTTTTTTTTTCGCATTTTTAGGTACGGCACGGTATGGGTCCTCATTTTCCAAATTCATGAATTTTTTTTATTGTCGTTCTGTGTTATTATTAACAGTTAAGTTTAATAAAAAATCCCTTAAGTGTTGCAAAAAGTTTTGTTAAGTTTTATGAAATGGAAATAACGACTTATTTTAGTAATACGCAAAAAAAAATTCTTTTGTTTTTCTGCTTTTACGTTTTTTTCATATGTATTGTAATAGAAACAAACTAATTTCGCCGTTTCCAAGATTGATCTAGGAAACTGAAATTTTGGGAGAATTTCCTTCAAACCCGATTTTATAATATAGGATTATGAGACTGCAAATAAAAAAATAAATAATAAACCCACTTCGGGTGTATTTTGAGATGCACGAAAAATGTGGGCGTGGTTTGACAACATATAACTAAAATATATAAAATGCTATATCTTGGCACCTGAGGCGTACTTTTCCTACGTTCTAGTAAGTCGATTTTTTCGTAAAATTTCAACGAAATCGAACACGAACTCTGTCTGTGCCGTTTATAGGTTTGAGCGAGAAAGCTCAAATTTTGGGACAATTATATCTTCAAAACTATCAAAAACGCTGTGAGGACCGCGTAGCTGGAAACAACAACATTTTTCATGAGATGAAAAAAATTAATATATTTTAAATTCCTTGAGGTAGAAAGACTGTTTTTTTTTTAATTATTAGTCAAACATTTTTTAACTTCTGCAATTTCCGCAGTACCCGATTTAAGTTGGCCACTTTAGTTAATTAAAGATATCCTTGCAACTCACCTGTAAGAGAAAAAAAAGATAAAATTAATTAATGCAACGCTTAGTATCAGAAAAATATTGGAAAAAATGATAAATTTTTTAAAGGAAATAAATAACCTTTCTTAAAATTCATAAAAAGTTTAAGGTTATTAACACATTTTTCAGAAAAAAATATCGATTTTTTCAAAAAAATTGGTTGCGATTTCGCAACGTCGGACGCTTCAATTACTGAAAATATTTTTGTCAAATGTAATATTCCCAATTAACTTTAACTGTCTATATGAAGAATTTACAATTCATTTTATGTGTTGCATTTTTTGTTAAACTGAGTTTTCTTAATATTAAAATATTCAGAGATTAGTTATCATATTAAATTCGAGATATATGTAATAGCAGTTCATAAGATCTCCTACAGAGGTTTTGGTAATAGTTCAAGAGCCGGCTGTAGAAAAGTCGAGTGTATAAGATTACAGGATCAGATGTATGCCAAATGATAGAGCTCAATGAGCCTAAATAGAATATCTAGGGTTGCCTTGCCAAAGCGTGTCCCGATGGTCGAAAATATCCGAATTTTAGCCAATTTTGTTTCTCTAATTAAAACTGTAGTACATAACAGCTCCAAATGTATGCCATATGATAGAACTCGGAGAGACCTAAATATAATACTTGGGATTGCATTGTTGAATCATGTCGCAAACATGAGTTTTCACCGGTTTTTTGGGTCAGTTTTCATTAATGAAGATAACAGCTTGAAATTCGTGCAAAATGATAGATATCGAAGAACCTAAATAGAATATATAGGGTTGCCTTGTCGAATCATGTTCTAAACATTGGTTGACACCAGTTTTTTGGGTCAACTTTTCTTAAATGAGTGGCAACCCATGTTTGGGACAGGATGCGACAATGCAACCCTATATATTCTAATTAGGTTCTTCGATATCTATCATTTGGCACGAATTTCAAGCTGTTATCTTCATTAATGAAAACTGACCCAAAAAACCGGTGAAAACTCATGTTTGCGACATGATTCAACAATGCAATCCCATGTATTATATTTAGGTCTCTTCGAGTTCTATCATATGGCATACATTTGGAGCTGTTATGTACTACAGTTTTAATTAGAGAAACAAAATTGGCTAAAATTCGGGCATTTTCGACCATCGGGACACGCTTTGGCAAGGCAACCCTGGATATTCTATTTAGGCTCATTGAGCTCTACCATTTGGCATACATCTCATCCTGCAATCTTATACACTCGACTTTTCTACAGCCGGCTCTCCGCCTATAAATTTGATAATAATCCGCTCTAAAAAACGTTAAGGTTAAATCGACAAAGTGGAACCCCGCATTTTTTTCAGAGAGTTATGTCATTGCATTGTACAACTTAAACCAATTACTAGCTTTAACGTACAGTGGTGGATTTACGCCTAGGCCCGTGAGGCTCGGGCCTAGGGCGGCAAAAATTTAATAACGACAGCATTTTGAAGGCGCAAGAATATAAGGACCAAATCCAACTCAAACCATGCGCGTGGATTATTTCATGTTACGGAATTGGTTGCCGATGAAATATGTTGGTTTTGAAAGGATATATAATTTTTTTTGAAGCTGTGGCCATTTTAAGTTATGCCCATTTTAGGCTGAAAATTGTTTCAAAAAAGTGGCATTTCCATCCAAATCAAAATAATTAACTTTTGCCTTTTGATTCTTATAGAACATCTTAATTTCTGTAAGAATCTTTCAAAAAATTTCAAAATTGCTAAAAATTGGCCGAGTTATAACGCTTTTTATGACACCAAAACTTAAAATCTGCATAATTTCGTAAAAATTTTTTTTAATCAAATTGCGGAAATATGGGTCCCCTTATATCCTTTGAAAACAACATATTTAATCGGCAACAAATTCCGTAATATGAAATAGTCCGACTGCATGGTTTGAAGTCGATTTGATCTTTAGTTTTCTGAATGTTTCACTTCTGCCACGTGTGAACTGCACACATGATTTTTTTTTTTCTTAAATACACCACGCAAGCTATGACGCCTTTTCGCAAGCCTTCATTATAAACAGCCGCACACACAATAACCTAAAAAGAAAGCAAGATAAAATTGACTATCGGACTACTGAGAAAATTACAGCATTTAATAACAGCAATAATAGTCATTGTTTGGAACGCAATTTTAAATCGCTTCAATGCTGCGAATAAAAAACTTCAGGATTCTCAAATCAATTTATCATCCGTTGTCCAAATTTATGGTCCTCTGACTTCTTTTCTTCAAGATATGGAGTCCATGATTATTGTTATATATATGGAAAATTGGGACCAATCGAAAAAAAATATTACGATATTCGGATTCTAGGGAAAATTTCACTATACATAGTTAGAAAATGTTATCGGAATTTGTTATGGAAAATCTTGTTGAGTAGTGTAATTAGATATATAATTTTGACAATCACTTTTACGTAGAAAAAAGGCCGGCACATCGGCAAGGGCCTAGGGCGGCATCGAACCTAAATCCGCCACTGTTCACGTATGGACTCCCCCTTAAGCAAGATGAAGGCAAAATATTTTGCCATTTCCATAAAGTATTTCCTCAATTTCAAAAAGTTTTTAATGAATAATTGGAACAAAACAAACGTCAAACGTAGACGAGCTGACATCTTTAATCGGAGAAATTTCTCATGTTAACTTAAATTGCCGATTTGCAAGTTTATATCCGATTACACGACATAAGATATCGATATTTGTGACTAATCGGCGATTAAGAACAAAGCCCAGTTTTATCTACGACTTAATTGGTATGAGTTTAACAGGCCTTCAACGAATTTTGAGAAAATGTTAAATGACTTATAATACCAGAAATTATTATTTGATATAATACTACACGGTTAGAAATTTTGGAATAAATTTTAATATTTTAGGCTTACATATATGACTACACCAGAATTCTATTAAAATTCAATACTGTCTAGATATTAAAATTCATTTTCAGTATAAATTTGTATTAAAATTAAATACGCGTTTTTACTAAAACATAAAAAACAAATATGTCATATCCACTGGGATTCGAACCAGGTTCCCTTTCAATACAAGGGTTGCATGAACATTTTAACGACATCAGCCAACGTAGTATCATATTTACGTTGGCTAAATCTAATACTAGCGATAGCATCAAATGTTATAAAATATCGTTTTAATGTTTGAACTGTATTAGAATTTAATACAAAATGTATTTCAAAATTTTGCAATATATTCAGTATTAAATTTAATCAAAATTGTATTAAAAATCTTTGTAATACTTCGCTTGTATTAAAATTTATTCCAAGATTTCTAACCGTTTACTAGCTACCCGCTCCGGCCTCGTTCGGGTATTGATCGGGTAAAGATCAAAAGCAGAAAGTGTCTCAAAATTTTGCTTGCATGTGAGGTGACGCACCTACTTGTGCCAAATTTCGTAACATTGACTTAATGATTTAAGGATTTCCCTTACGCCTGCCACACAGAAGAATAGAACACCTACCTTAACTAAACGTTTTAGTTTACTGTTAGCCTGATAGGTCTGTAAACATTTTATCAAGTATTTGCTTTCGCCTCCATACGTTCTTGTATCGAATTCGATACATTAATTTAATCAGCTCCCTTTGAATAGCTTTTTAGTTTTCTTTTATGAGTGGTCCTTTCCTCACTTGCCCTCTTTTTGATCAGGTCTTTTTTGTATCACCGAACGTTTTCATGTAAAGCTTAGATTCATGTAATTTAGTTTTTGGTTCAAAAGTTTTCAAAATACATATTTTGTAAACAAGCTAATGTTAGAGTGACTAATTAGTCTTACTTACTTACTTAGATGGCCATAACAACCCGTTGTCAGGTTACGGCCGACCTCATTAGCTCTCGCCAGGTGCCTCTGTTTTGCGCGCGCCTTCTCCAATCGTTAATGCCAAGCGCGGTTAGGGCTTCCTCAGCTTGGTCTATCCACCGGAGGCATGGTCTCCCTCTTCGTCGTTGACCGGGGACCTTCCCTTCGAATACCTTTTTCGCTGGAGCTTCTTTATCCATACGATGGACATGACCCAGCCAGCGTAGTCGCTGTATTGTTATACGCTTAACTATGTCAATGTCGGCGTAGAGCTCATACAGCTCGTGGTTCATTCGAATGCGTTAGTCGTCGCCAACTCGAACAGGACCAAAGATTTTGCGGAGAACTTTCCTCTCGAACACCTCAAGAGCGGCTGCGTCTGTTGTCGAAACCACCCATGCCTCAGCGCCATAAAGAAGCACAGGTAGAATGAGCGTCTTGTAGAGTGTTAGCTTTGTCGATCGAGAGAGAGCTCTGCAACGTAATTGCTTACTGAGACCGTAGTAGCACCTATTAGCAATTGTTATTCTCCGCTTAAACTCCAGACTGACATCATTGTTGCTGGTTACGGCAGTGCCAAGGTAGATGAATTCCTTGACAACTTCTAATTTACAGTTGCCCGCTGCAACATGAGAGTCTAGATCCCGTGCTCTCTTGTTGTTGTTAGTAGACATCATGTATTTCGTCTTGCCCTCGTTTACCGTCAAACCAACTTTGGCTGATTCCTTTTCAATAGCAGTGAAAGCAGCAGTAACATCTCTCTTACTCCGACCGATAATATCAACATCATCAGCGTACGCAAGGAGCTGAACACCTTTGAAGAAAATGGTGCCATTATGATGCACACCGGCTTTTCGTACGATCCCCTCCATAATGAAATTGAAGAGATCGCACGACAGCGGGTCGCCTTGTCTGAAACCTCGCTCGGTATTAAAAGTTCCGGAGAGGTCATTCCCTACCTTGACGGAGCTAAACGTATTGCTCAACGTCATCCTGCAGAGCCTTATCAACTTTGCAGGTATACCGAACTCAGACATTGTTGCGTATAGGCAATCCCGCACTGGGCTATCGAACGCAGCTTTATAATCGACGAAGAGATGGTGAGTGTCGATTTGATATTCATGGGTTTTCTCCAGGATTTGGCGTAGTGTAAAAATCTGGTCTATGGTGGACTTACCATGTCTAAAGCCACACTGATAGGATCCGATCAGCGTTTCTGTATACGGCTTCAATCTTTCACACAATACGCTCGAGAGGATCTTATATGCGGATGGGGCTGCTTGTAGAAGTCCACGTAAGTGGGGAAAGTCCTGATCGCCACTCACTTGGGAGTGGCCAGGGATGATTCTTTTGCAAGCAGTTCAAGCAGCTCACAAACTTCCGGCCTTTTTTGGCCAAGTATCCTCTGGAGATCCCTTGGACACTTGGAGATTCCTTGGGTCCCACCACACATTATCATCATTTCCAATGAAAACCAAAACTAATTAGTCACTCTAACTAAAATTGCAAGTATTTATTTAAAAAAATAAGAAAAATTAATTTTGATAATTTTTGGACCAAAAACTAGTTTTACTAAACAATTTTTTTTTCAGGGAATTTTATATAGCGGCATTGACAATCTCAATTTATAGTAGATATCGGTTATTTACTTCAAGACTGGCATAGCTCAAAAAATATCCGCCATTTTATGTTCTATTCGGTGCAAAAAGATCAGAAAAATATCTCATAAGTTTGCCTTGTGAGTTGACATAATTTTCATCCTTTTTATATATAAAACAACTTATTGAAAACTTAAAATGCGTTTTTCTTCCACTTTATGATTTTTGAGTTATGCCAGTCTTGAAGTATTAACGTATAAAAGTTGTATTAACGCATCGTCATTTGTGACAGTAATGAAATACATATATTTGAATTTTCGACAGTCACGAAAGATTCAGAAATATCGATTACAATCGATTTAAGGGGCTATACCAGTGTAACCCATGAAAAATTAGGCGATTTTCGAGAATTGTTTTAAAAGAAAGTACTCGATAGAATGTTTTGAAGTTTTTTGGACATGATAAGGTATGTTTTCAGCTATATTTTTGGATTTGTTTTTTACAAAAATATTGAAAGAGAACGGAGTTATATGCCGTCTTCGGAGGTGCCAAAAAAAGTTACCCAACTGCTGACATGATTCCTGCCAAATGAGTAGTTGAAACAAAAAAATTCAAAAAAGTTATTAGAGTTGAAGGTATTTCCTATACAATGACTTACGATTTTTGAAAAATATCAAAAATTAAAAAAATGGCGTAGTTCTGAAAAAAAGTTTCGTTTTTTGGGGTAAAAAATATCGTAAGTCATTGTATAGTTAATATATTCAAGAATACTCAGTTTCAATTGGAAGTCGATCGGTCAATTTCTCTTTGAGTTATGATGTCAGCAATTTTGAAAAATGTCGTTTCGAGAAAAACGCGTTTAAAGTTTCAACTATCGAGGTTTACGAGGGGCCTTATTTATATTTCGGGATAAGCAAGAAAAAGACAAAAAATTCAGTTGATATTGGCTTTATTGTTTATCAAAATACTCTCCATTAAGATCGATAAGCTTTTGCATCCGTTTAAACCAATTTGAAAAGCATTCATGCCACTTTGAAGTTGGTATCTCAGAAACATGTGTTTTGAAGGCTTCAACAGCATCTTCTGGTGTTGTAAACCGCTCGCCACGCAGTTTATTCTTAACATACTGGAACAAAAAGAAGTCGTTGGGGGCTAAGTCAGGACTGTACGGCGGATGGCCCATCAATTCAACGTTTTGAGTGCTCAAATATGCATTTGTTTGAGCCGATGTGTGTGAACTCGCGTTATCATGATGAAGTATGATTCGTTTTCTTCCGTTTGTTTTTCGTATTTCATCGAAAACTTGTGGCAAACAAATGGTGGTATACCACTCAGAATTGACCGTCCTTTGTTCCGCCAAAGGAATGGTGGCAATATGTCCATTCATTCCGAAGAAACAGGCAATCATTTGCTTCGAAGTGCTGCGAGCGCGAACAACTTTTGTAGGGTTTTACTCATCTTGAAACACCCAAACAGTCGATTGCTGCTTTGTTTCGGACTCATATGCATATATCCACGATTCGCCACCTGTGTAGATGTTATACACAGCTTTTGATGTACCACGATTGTATTTTTTTAACATTTTTTGCACCAATCGATGCGAGCCTTTTTTTGAGTAATTGTTAAATTATGTGGAATCCAACGTGAACAGTTTTTTTTTACGGCCAAATGTTCATGCAAAATCTTGTTGATGCTAGTCATACTAATGCCCAATGTTGCCTCTATCTCACGGTATGTCACATGACGGTCTAGCATTATTAGATTTTTCACAGCATCGATGTTTTCTGCCACAACCACTGATTTTGGGCGACCTTAACGATATTCATCACTGAGCGAACTACGACCACGATTAAATTCTGAGTACCACCGAAACACAGTAGTCCTCGATGGTGCTTCGTCACCATACGAAGCAATTAATTCACCGACGCACTCTTGTTGTGATAATTTACGCCGAAAGTTGTGATAAATAATAGCACGAAAATGTTCACGATTTAATTCCATTTTTTTACTGAAGCACAATTTTCAAATGAATGTAAACAATACCAATTGCAATGATACGTCAAAACGTTCTGAGTACGTTTAGGCTATAAAATGTCAAACTTTCCATATTCCTGCGAGCGGTCGCTTTTTTGAACGCTGCCATTCAAAAACTATTCAAGATACGACCTTGCTGCTTTCACAGGATATTTTTGAAAGTATAAGCTATCGAATATGCCAAAAAAAAATTGGTTTTTTTGAAAGTGTCACACTGGTATAGCCCCTTAAGTAATCGACTCTGAACGGGACAACTTCTCTTCTGTTTATGTAATGAAATACATAAAGCTGCGGTCAAAATAATAGAAACGGGGTGTCATTTATGAATTGAAAGAAGATATTTCGAACAACTGACGTTTTTTTTCTTCTAATATTTTAAAGTATAGTTACTTGATAAGTACACAAGATAAACATATGACATTTCGTTCCAAAAAAAAAGTACTTTCTAGGTTTGCTATTATATTGAGTAATTTGTAATTTCGAGCGGTCAAAATAATAGCACTGTTCAACTCCTTTACTTCTCAAGTTTAGGTATTTACTCTTATTAAAAAAATTTGATCGTAAAAAGTAAGTTCTATTATTTTTGGATGATACTCCAAAGATTTTTTTGCATTTTAGTGGGCCGTGGAAAACATTCTACGACAGAGCAAAGTAAAGTTATTTAGAATTCCATTTCGCAAGGTGACACTTTTACGGAAACTTAAAATTTTGTCGGATGTTCATTGAAAATGGTTTAGAATACGATGAAATACACAAATACACGAACAACACGAGGAAGAAAGCTTTCCATGTCTCCCCGGGACGTGAATTGTTCGATACGGCTTTCGATACAAAATCCGTTTTCGCCTGCTGCGGAAATAAAGAAAGTGGTTAGTATAGCAGCGAGTGTAGAAAACGTTAAAAGAAAACTCAGGGAAACCAATTTGAGTGCCCAGAATCCACAACCACTTCCATTGTTTAAAAAAATGCATATCACAAAGAGATCGGATTTTGCGCACGGGTATTTACGTCGACGTTGAAATGTTGTTGTTGTTGTCAAAACATACAAAAAAATTAGATTGCTAGGACGTGGTCTAAGATTATGAAGAAAAACTTAAAATAATAGATGTTTTTTTTATCTATATAAATAAAATGATAGCCGTTTTCGATGAACGGGATTCACGCAAAATCTACTGAATCAATTATGATCAAATTTTTTTGGTCATCTTTCTTAGACGCTTGGTCCTAACATAGAATTAAAATTATCACGATATTCCTGTTAAATATCAAAATATTAAAGTTTTAAAATTGCTAAAAAAAATAATTTCACACATAGAAAGAAGCATGTAAGCATAACAAATCGTTTAATGGCAAGTTAGTGTGTGTGCGTTTTGTTTTTATATGCCAATGCAATGGAAGAGAATATTCAAATTTTACTCTCGCTCTCATTCTCAATTTGTCAACGCAGCAACGCGGAATTTGTAAACAATGAAAAAAAATTACAGTACGTTCATACTAGGGGTGGCAATCCCGGGATCCCGAGATCCCGGGATTTGCTTTAAATATAGGCTAAAGTAATCCCGGGATTACAAAGAGACAATCCCGGGATTTTCGGGATTAGAAAAAAATTGTATATTATATAATAAATATTCTTTTATATGACATATTTAAGTACAAAATCTGCAAAATAATTGTTTTCAATACATTTGATGTACATGAAACATATTGCATCAACCTGCAAAATGCACTTCAATTGTGTCTGAACCTTAAATTGATTAAGAATATTTTTTTTTATTGTAGCAATTTTTTGTTTAAGATTTTCTTATTAAAAATGTCACATAGCAAAAAAAAATAATTTTTTTAATACTTTGACTAATTTTAAGAACTTTTTACTAAGTGCGATTTGTATTGAAAATTGATAGCTCATGAGAAAAATGATAAAATGTGAAATTAAGTGTGTTTGCTTACTTTCCCAGTAACAATTATCCAGTAAAGAAATTTTAGAGAGTAAGAAAAATTTGCTCACAGAGAAAAACATTTTCATAAAAGTAAACAAACACAATCCAAAACAAACACTGACAAGCGAAAAAAAATATTTAAGTTTTTCAAAACAATTTGCTTTTTTATTTATGAAAAAAATATTGACAATCGTCAAAATCATGTTTTTCTTTTTGAAAAATGTAAGGTAAAATTTTATCCAATAAAAACTAGCAGGCTCTCTCGCAACAAATTGTCACTTTATTCTCTCACTGCCTCTCTCGCTACTGGATATTTTTTGTTAACAAACACAATCCAGTAACAATTGTTACAAATTTGTACAAATTCGTACAAATTTTCAGTTAACAAACAGACCTATTTGGACTAAAATTATTTTTATCAATAACGGAAATACTAAAAATGCAATAGAAAAACAACATAAGCAAAACATATCTATTTCTTATAATAAAATACAAATCTGCAACAAAAAATATAGGTTTGTCTTCAAAAAAAAAAAAAAACCACAGCCGACCTTGGTTTGACAATGAAATTTTGACCCATACCTAGACCTACCAAAACTTAAGTTCTAAGATATAATTAAACTTTTGTCTGAAGCTTTTTTTCTGAAATCATCATCTAAAGATTTTGACAACTTAAATGAAGCACACTTATGGGTGCGTCTACTGAGAGCGAGCCATTCGGTGCCACTAAATGCCATCACTGTCACATTTGAAGAAGGTGATAAAGTATTAATCAAGTACAAAATGTGGTACACGAATTTTTAAATGTAAAAATGAAATTGATAGTTTGGTCATAAATGCTTGATTATCCTCTATCATCTCCTTTTAATAGTGGCTATCTTCAACTAGTCAAACTTAGTAAATGTGATTTAGATGTATTAACACTCGAAGTGTTCTAGGTCAATTTTTAAGCTTTTATTTTTTCTATTATTTTGTGTTCTTATTCTTCATTGTTACGCTGTGAAATAAGGCAATTTTAATTTTATATAGTATACAATAGTATAAGCTTCTCGTTTTTTTGTAGTTTTGTATGCATTTACTAGAACTATCAATCCCGGGATTGATCCCGGGATTGGAAACTTCGATCCCGAAAATCCCGAAACTCAAAAAAGCTCCGGGATTGCCACCCCTAGTTCATACGTAGAAGACACACATGCTGTCCTAAATGGCTTGACAACATGTGTGATAAATATTGCTATGCGTTCTCATTTACGTGCATGCCATCAAACATCAATTGCAGAACAATTTATGAGCGTCCACATCGAAATGAACTGCATGAAATCCTATTTAAAATGAAAAATGTTCACTAGGCTTGACATTGAGTTCACACAGGTTGTATGTTTGGACAAGCCAGCAGGAAAATCAACAATTTTTGAAATCCATCCACAATGTGTGTCAAGCGGTCGTTCCTAGAGTTCACATTATCGAACTTTGATGTTCGACAACATGTGTGATAATGTGTACTAGGCTAATTGAATGTGTTAGTTTGTGTGTGTGCTTTGTTTTTGTCTTTCACATGGCAATGCAATGGAATATTTATGGAAGAGAAAACAACAAGAACTCTAGATCTGTGAAGAAGAATCCAAAATAGAGTGTAGTTCTATTTAAAAAAAGTAAATTGTTTGCCTTTGCAGAAAAACAGGCTACGCGTTCAAAGTCGCGGGCATCTGCTAGTTTCCTTATATATTTTTATTTTAAAATGTATTTATGTTAAATTTCAACATTAATTTTAGCTAAATGCTAATATAAACACTTATTTTACCTAAATATAAACTTAAATATTTTTGATATTTGAACGCCGATGCATTCAAAATGATGCCTTACGAATTTTTTTGTCCTTCACTTGCAAACGTCTTAGCTGAGCGAGTTTGTAATATTTGTGGCCAGTACTTTGCCTAGAAAAAAGCTACTGTAATGGACAAAAAACTCCATGAAAAAGTCTGTAGTGGTACTCACTTGATTCAACCAGTTTCAATTTTGAAACGCGAACAGGGGAAAAGCCTTTGAATTTTAAAACATTCTGAGATTTGTCAAGTTGCACAGTGGCATGACGACGAGGATATTGATGTTACAGAGTTTGAATGTGAATCAGAAAATTCAACAGACGAACCGGGTGTGCCAATTGTAGGTTCAATATCAGACTGCTGGCAAAGCGCGTGGACTAACGATGACTTACGATGACTTTTTTTATTCATTTGGAAAAACAAATGTGTAGTTGGTAATTTCGTGATATTTATTTAATATGTATATTTAAATTAAATATAGTAATATAGTACTGGAGATTAAGCGGAGGATAACAATTGGTAATAGGTGCTACTACGGTCTCAGTAAGCAATTACGTTGCAGAGCTCTCTCTCGATTGACAAAGCTAACACTCTACAAGACGCTTATTCTACCTGTGCTCCTTTATGGCGCTGAGGCATGGGTGGTTTCGACAACAGACGCAGCCGCTCTTGGGGTGTTCGAGAGGAAAGTTCTCCGCAAAATCTTTGGTCCTGTTCGAGTTGGCGACGACTATCGCATTCGAATGAACCACGAGCTGTATGAGCTCTACGCCGACATTGACATAGTTAAGCGTATAACAATACAGCGACTACGCTGGCTGGGTCATGTCCATCGTATGGATAAAGAAGCTCCAGTGAAAAAGGTATTCGAAGGGAAGGTCCCCGGTCAACGACGAAGAGGGAGACCATGCCTCCGGTGGATAGACCAAGCTGAGGAAGCCCTAACCGCGCTTGGAATTAACGATTGGAGAAGGCACGCGCAAAAGAGAGGCACCTGGCGAGAGCTAATGAGGTCGGCCGTAACCTGACAACGGGTTGTTATGGCCATCTAAGTAAGTAAGTAAGTAATATAGTACATCACATGAAAAATACACGTTTTTGACTAGTTTTATCTTTATTATGAGTCTTACGTAAGATTTTGGAGGGGGGGTGAGAATCTTACAAAATCTTACTCGGGGGAGGGGGGAGTCAAAAAAGTCATAAAATTGTCTTACGTAATCTATGACGTTTACGTTTTTTTTATAAAGGCTCAAAAAAAAAACGTTCCAAATAGCAAAAAAGTGCAATTTTCATCATTTTTTAACTCAATTTCCGAAAAAATTAAAATTTTGCAGCTCTGGTCACAACCCATGGAGTTTTTTTTTTCCAAACGAGGATATACTGGAATATAACAAAATTCTCAAATTTTAAGCGTTCCAGAAGAATTCTAAAACATGAGTTTTTTTAAAACATGTCCGCTTTGGATCAAGCATATCACAGCTTTTACGTGAAGTTTCAGAATGCAAATGTGCTCACTCATACAATACCAAATAATTTTAGAAATTTTTGTGTCCTAACTGCAAATTATGTAATTTCAAATTACAATTTACAGAAAAACTGAAGGTAAGTTTCAATAAATTTTTTCAAATATCAAGCAGATAATTATAGACAGGCAAAATACATTAACACCCTCAAATTACAAATCGCAGACTTATTAACTTTAAAATTCTGATTTCCCCCTTTCCTGTTTTTGCTGATGGAACTCTGATGGAACAATATATGTATCGTTGGAAATGTATTTTATTTATTTTTATTTTATTAGTTTCGCAGAGACCAAATGTTGTAAGTTGTGGTGGACAGGCCCTACAAGTCAAAGCTTATCGACATTATGCCTAATGTAGAGTACATAATATTGTGAACTTTGTCAAGAGAAAACTAAGATTTTGTCACTAATGAGTATACCTTATCCTAAATATCGCTATGATCAATTCTAAGGGATATTTATTTACAATGTTAACAAAAATACAAATATAATTGTATATTAAATTACTTTAGTAAAACAAGCGAATTTTCAAATACAATTTAATGCTACGATTAAAACTGGAAATAAAAACTTAATTAAAATCTGTATTAAAAAATAAAAAAAAGTTCAAAGTTTATGTTTGAACTTTTTTTCATTTTCTCTTACTCACTCCGAACACAAAGTGAATTTTACAAACCTTATTTACACAGAAATAAGCTTTGGAATACTCTTACTCAATTTCACCCTTCGAAGCCTGTTTTTCACTAACAAAACTTCTCTCTTTTTGTTGTTTTTTGTTTGGTTTCGTTTATCTTGTTTTTGTTTAAATTATTTTGCTGTTGTATTTTGTTTTGGCGTCAACCGATTTCTATGCAAATTTGTTGACAATACGACTTGCAAATGAGTCGAACATGGTCTTCTAAATGTGAGTGCCCCGTTGTTGGCAGTGGTGCCGATGCTGATGCTGCCTCTCCAGTTCAACAGTTTCACACAATGATTCCACTTCACAAGAAAAGCATTAATTATTCAATTCGAGTAGAAAATGAGAGTCTGGCTGGGGGGAAAACCAAGGTGAAAAGCACTGATAAACACTTGGAATATGATGTAGTATGAGTCCAGAATCCGATTATAAGCTTCATCAAGAAATATCAAGAGGTGACTTTGTTGGTTACGGTTTGTGGGATTTCTTAGTTGCATATGTATGTTAAGTTTACGCTTACATTATTTCCATAATGATAAAAAGTTTATTTCCTAAGAATTTTGCATTATGTAAAAGCAAAATACAAGAGAATATTTAAGTCAAAAATTGTGCACTCTGATGATTTTGATTTGTTAATTCATTGTTAGCAAGATTAAAGTTCATTTAGCGAACATGCAAAATGTAATGTCCTTGCTTATATTTTTATTTCAAAATCAGCATAAGAAAGTCTTTGTCAGTGATAGAATTTTCATGCAGTCTTCAGTTATGTACCGAATTGAATCAGAAAGTTCACTGAGCTGAGGCATTATTATCAAAGAAAAAAATTGTTAAAAATTTAAGAAAATCGGAAATGTCGAAGAGAATTTTTCATAAATATTCGAATCCAGATGGAATCAGTTAATGGAAGAAAATAAGTGCGACGCTAATGACTTAATTTGTCGCACAAGATTAGTGTATTAAAAACAATCAACCAGCATGGAATTGAAATTATAACCATTAAATTGATGAAAAACTCAATAAGGTTGTCATAATCGGATTGACGCTACTGAAGCCACAAAGCAACAGGGCACACCAGTACGTGTCCGTAATGCACCATAACCACAAGATGAATTTACTAATGCAGTCACTGATTCGTTCCATACCAAATCAATTCGATGGGCCCCATAATGTTTTGGCATTCATAACGAGTTTATTTTTTCGTTTCATTTTATGGAATCTTCTTTTGAGTTGGTCATTCAATACGTTATATGCCGTTTTGTAGTCAATGGCAGCATATTTTTCTTTTTCATTTATGAAATTCACTCTCTTTTTAGTTGGGTCAGACACAATGCAAAGGGATTTTTTGTTTTTTTTTTTTTGAAACTTATGCAAATTTAATTTATCTTTTGTTTACTTAACACCAGCAATAAGGATAATCAAAACATTTAATGTGCATTTGAATTATTTTTGTTTGCAGAACAAGGGATGCTGAACGAGAAAATACTGCGCAACACATCATTTATTGCTGTCGTTTAAAAAGGGATGGTTTCAGTGATACAAAAGAGCTGACTGCACGAATCACTGTTGATAGTGTTATTCTTCGAAATTTTACCTTATTGGAGAAAGACTGTATCTAATACTGTAAATTGTAAATTTCTTAATTAAAAAAATAAAAATGGGTTTGTTATTAAAATGAGCAGTATCAGCAGTTTTTAACCTGATATTCACATTTCTTCAGATAAACGTTTTTTTTTTTTTGCTTTAATTATGGGCACCATCATATTGGAAGAATACCACAATGTGTGCAGAGACAGATTAACCCAAAGGCAAATAAGAAAACTGCCTATGGACTTCACGTCGCTTTGGCAAAGGCATTTAAAAAAATCATCTACGTGCTTAAAATATTATAGATCGCCAGAAAGTTATAAAAGATAAAAATCGCCAAAAAATTGGAAACATTTAAGAAGGTGTGGTTCACAACTACCCACATCGGACTTAATCTTTTTATGTAGAAGCCAACAGCCCAAGGATTGTTTTGCACAAACTTACCTTTGAAGTTGGCTGCAAAACAGTACTCAAAATACTACAAACACAAATGATTATAAAAACTAAGAGTACTAATTAAAAAGTGAGCTCCTATCAAGAGAATATTTAACAGTCGTTACAACATTCCTACCATTCACAGTATAGCGGAAATTAACCTTGGTTCCAACTTCCTTAGTCTCAAAGCTCCCTGAATATAGCATGGCTCAATTTACATTCCCGAAAGAATTGACAGCGTTGAAAATTTACAGAAGTCTGACGATTACAAATACATCTGGTAGATTTCCTAAATATAAATTTTGTAGAAAACTGTATTTGATCATCAATGGCTCAAAAACATTTGAATGCACTTGAAAATCAGTGCTTGAAATTTTTTTTTTGGATAAGTCAGACTTAAACCTTTTTCTTTATGTCTGTTTTTGGAACAAAATTTAATATTATGTTTTTTACTGAGCTTTTATTGTATATTCAGTACTTAACATACACCTTTTTCATTAATAGCTATAAATGGCGTTTAACCAAGGACCGTAAAAAGTCATTATTTTCAATAATTGAGGTCAAAACGTTTCTGTTAACGAGAAGCATAGATATTTATGGTTTTTTTTAACTTAAGACTATTTTGAATTAATATTCAAGGAGGAACAATTAAAATTCAAAGGAACACATAGTTAAAATTTCATTTAAGTTAAAAAAATATGAAATGTTACATACAAAGTTAAATAAAAAAATTGCTATCTGAATTTTAATTGAACAACCTTGAATATTAATTCAAGACAGCCTTAGCTTCGAGAAAAACTATGACTGAAAGATGTACTCCAAAAAAAAAAAAAAAAAACAAGGCCAGCTAAAAAGCCAAATTTTATGGAATTGTACATACATATATCGTCGCTCTCGGGTAGAAAGGCCCTAACTTATGTTTTTGCAATTTTACAGGAGGACGAAAAAACTGTATAAAAAACTTCAAAATTTCATATTAGAATTTTTTTTTAATTGAGTGTAAATCTGCTATGTTTTGAAATATTATGTCATAATTTTGAGTGGAAGTGTATTTGAGGGTTATATTTTAAGATCGACAAAAAATAAATTTCGAAAAAAAATGAGTTAGGGCCTTTCTACCCGAGAGCGACGATATGTATATGATATGATTTTGAAATTAGTGATTTTTATATATTAAAAAATATATAATGTAATATAGAATTTTTATATTTATAGATCAAATATAATTGTTACTTTGAAAATTTTATATATTTATTGATAGATTAAATTCAACCGGCATATTCTATTTCTATCAGCAATGCCTATTAATTTTTATTCGCCGATCTATGAAACTCGCAAATAGATTTTGTTTGGAAAAAGCCAACATTTCATATCTATCTTCAATTCAAGTTTCATACGCCTCTTTAAAAATGTTTTTTTTATATATAACTAGATAATCAAAAAAATATATTGCCATCACGTGCATTCAATATCCTATTTTTGATTTTTTTTTTAGACTCAAAAACCGAAAGATTTTTCCTTAAAACCTATTATGTAGGATGAAAAGTGACATAAGTAACTTTATCTTGGTTTTTCAAGTGTATTACATTTAGTTTCGCTCAAATATTTTTGTGAATTTCAAAAGATTAATTTTTTTCCGTTGCAGTACTAGCGAGAAGGGTATTTCTCCTTAAACGCTCCCAACACACTCTGCAAATAAATATTTTTATTCCATAAATCCTTCAATAATTTTCGACCAAAAAATACGTTTCAGGGGTGGGAACAAGCAACGCAAAGAGATGGTTAAAATATTTTCCCACCACAATTGACTTTCATTTATCAAGACGGCCTTAGCGTTTTTAATATTTAATTCAACTGAACAACGAGATCAACTTAAATAACGCGAATGTAATCGCACTTAATTACTGCAGACTCTTAGCTCTGCCAATACCAACCCTCTGGGAAATGCTCAATTCTTTCTTTCGTAATTCAAGTGCAATAAAAAAGTTCATAAATAAGATACCTTGGAATAGTAATAAAAAAAAAAATATTGAAAAAGCAATTGTTGCAAGCAGATACTCAGCGGACGCAGACACACGTGATCAAACGTTCGCGGCAAAAAAAAAGTGAGAAAAGTCAGTCGTCATTCGCCCACGGCCTTTGCGCTGTGCTTAATCGACCAGAATTCCAGATGTAAACAACAAAATTGACGAGGGATGCGCTTGGAACACAACACAACATACCCACACATACACATAAACGGCCGAGTAACTCATGCGGTGCGGCAAACGCTGCGGGAATTCAAACGCACACAAGCGGCACAGCTCAAACCAGGAATCAATGTGGCGCAATGAAACGCTCAATTCAAATTGAAAGGATGCCAACAAACGAATCCTGCCGGAAACAATGGCAACAACACGCATAAAATGCTCTCAGCGCAATAGTACTCGCATGAAACGCATCCTTGGATATTGTTGTTTGCACAAAGGATGTGCAAACGACGGGACGATGTGTGACGCTCGCAGTATTAACCCGTTTTTGTGTGGACTTTTGATAAATTGATGCATGCGTGCTATTTTTGGTTTGACCAAAATTAAATACGTTTTTCCGTATTATTAATTGAATAGGACCAGTGCCGTACCGTGCACATTGGGCGCCCGGGGCGAAGAGGTAATTTGCCACCCGCAACCAACCCAAAAAAGGGTTCTCACTTTTAGTCCCCGAAAACCCTAGCAAAATTAGATAATATTTAAAATTAAATTACAAACATTCATTCATTACATTTTATATAATTTAAAAACTAAAAGGTACACAGCATTTACAAAATTTGTTAGTTAACTATGCTAAAAATAAAATTTTCACTTCGTGGACCATTTTACCACGCCCCAATTAGCTACTGAGTAGGACATGTTGATTCAATTTATAATTTTTTTTTTTTTTTTGAATTCATCGAAAAATCTTTGACATAAACAGGGAACCCAAGTAACGCAACAACAAATTCGAGTAGAAAACAGAAAAAAATTGAAATGGATGAAAAAGATTTGCTCTGAGATAATGCATCTGTGTAAATCTTAGAACAATACTTTTGTCAATGATCCTGGAACCTTAAGTATTGAATTTCACTGGAAGTTTCCACTTTCTAAGTTTTTTCTTACGATACTTTTGACTTTTTCGATATTTTTCTCTATTACCTCCAACGGGGTGCTCAGCAGGTTCATTAGGGAAAAGTAATTTTTTAGTTTCGATGAGCAAATAAACAAAATACAGAAAAAAAGTCACCAAAAATGTTATTAAAAGTAAATACTCAAAAAATTATGAGTTTTTCAGAATAAGGATCGGCGTAGGGACGGAAAACAAAAATTCCACCCTGGACGATGCGGCCGAATAAGATAATTTACGACTATATCTATGTGATTTTTGCAATAAAAATGTTCCAATCCCACTTTAAGTTTCACACAAAAATACATATACATATATGCATGATTTTACGAAGGGTTATAATCTATAATATAATATCTATTTATAATGATAAATTTGATTTCTTAAACTTATTTATATTGGCTAATGGTCTTAATAAGTTAACACTGTCATTTGAATAATTGCAATATTTTATTCCAATTGATGAAATAAATCATTTTTTTTTTCATGCGTCTTCGAAGACATAATGCTCTGGGTTTTCTCCTGCATCTGCCTCGCTGCAGATTCAAAAAGTTTCCCTAGCATATTTTTTAATACAACCCATTTTCAGCGTCTCTTCATAACTCAGTTGAGACAGAAGTATAGTTATTACTTACGTAGTTCGACAGTGGCTACCTGTTGCCTGAGTCGTGCAGAATTATTTTACATGTCTAACAATCCAAATTACACACAATTACAAGAACTACTTCAGACAACCGTCAGAGGGTGTAGCACCCGCAGTGCACCAAAGTTTCATACAAATACTAGGAATGACTCGGAAAAGAATAATACAATGATTGAACAGATTTTGATTTTGACTTGTGTCAACTTTTATCAATCACTTCTTGATTTTCCCGATATTTTTCGATACTATCTGACTTCAGTCCACTTATATTGGATTTTTCGATGTTTCCCGACTTTTATCGATGTTTTTCGACTTTCCAATGTTATTCGAAACTATTCGATACCATTCAACTTTTTCCCTACTTTTCGAGTCACCAATTTTTCAACATTGATTGATTTTGTTAAAAATTTTAAGAACTTTTTAGAAATTATTCACTCTTTGCGACTTTAATCTTATTTACCGATATACATATTTTCGATACTATTCTACTTCTATCGACTTCGATAGTTTGACTTTGTCGATGTTTTCAGATACTTAAGACTTTTTGAATGTTTTGATACAACTCCTTACACTTAGGCCGCCTAATCGATATTTTTTAACAATTTTAGAATTTAATCGACTTATTCGACATTTTTAAAAGTATTCGATGTTGTTATTGTAAATTTTGCAAATTTGATTCGATGTTTTTAAAAATCTTGTACACGCTCGATTTTTCAGCAACTGAATTTTTTCTAAGTTTTGATGTAAAAGTTTTCGCATCAAAAGGGGTTAAAAGAATGGCCGTGGGAATACATACACAAAGGGGATGCAAACGTTACCGTGCTAGTGCCTTTGATGCAGTCGCAACAATTTATGGCTGCGTCGTCGCCACTGTTTGCACAAAAGCAGCTTTAGGTAACGAGACAATAAATTATTTTGGAATTAACCCATTGATTGCTTTAAGAAGATGATGAGAATGAAGACAACAACGAACTGATTTTGCTAACGATGAGATTCCCAACAGGCTTTACATAGCACTGTTATATGAATGGAGACAAACTTGCTCATTTAATTAACATCCTATGAGCAAAAAAAGTGTTTAAAAAGGATTTCATGTTATCACTTATAATGAAAAAGGAAATTCTCTGTGCACATCCTAGTGTGGGTTAGGTTCAATTGTGTACAAAATGTTGGCTTTTTTTTTAATTAGAAATGAGTATAGAATTATAAAAAAATATACATTTTCAACAATTAAATAGCCCTTCTTTTTTAATAAAACTCAGAATGTCTTTATCGATGCAAACCGATTCAAGTGAAGTTTTGGCAAAATTGCAATCGTCATCTCTGATGTGAATTAAAAAGGAACTGTTTGACAATTTTTCTCGAAATAAATTAAGCTGAAAAACCCTATCTCATTGAGAATAAGAAAATTATTTTATACTTAAGGCTCTAGGCATTTTCAAAGAACAAACTAGTTTATCCTAAGGGCTTGTTTGGCCGGTAACACATACACTGACCTGCAATAATGCACCGTTTTTACTCAAATTTTTTCTATTTATTTTTTATTCATATTCAGAATAAATGGTTCATTTAAAAAAGTGAAACATTAAAACATTTAATTTATTAAATTATGGCAACTTATTTTATCGTTGTTGTAATTTTCTTATTTTTTTTTAGTTAGTCCATAATCCTAATTTTTGGTTTGCACCCTTTGTTTTATGTAGAAAGTTTGTTTCCTGAACTATCTGTATAGTGTCCAAGTCCAAGTGCTTTTGATATACCATTCGAAAGGCCTGGGACTAAAATTTTTAGATAGTCAAAGATTTGTCAAAGTTTTCTTCGAATCGAAATGAAACATATCGTTTTGTATTATACAATTCTTTGGATTCAAAATTTTGAGTTTAGAAATTTTGAGAAATTTTTCGTATCAATGTAATTCTTAGGAACAAAACCTTCAATTTACAAAACCAAAATATCGTAAGTGTAGCAATCAACTGAGTATTAATGCATCATTTTTGTCGCAACATCGTCCCACCCACTGTGAGTTAATTACATCCATTAAACTGCGACTGTGACACTCATGATCGTCATCTATGCAACTCTTGACAATTAAGAGGAAACGCGTGCATTTTATGACGGACGATGGAAGACACACGACGGACGATAAGCTGGAAATGTAAACAACTCCGCAAATTCCGTTCCGCTTAGCACAGTGCAAATTTCTTCGCTACGCGCTTCTTCATACATACACACTCACATTTCGAAAGTACAACGAGAAAGATATGGCGAGCTGATGTGATGTGGATGGCTACGAATGTAGATGGACGACCTGGGTTGCCAAGTTGAAATGAAGAAATTCCCGGTCTTTTCAAAACAAAATCTCTTTTCCTTAAAATGGTAAAAATTAAAATTTCTTGTGGAAAAACGTAATATTTTTTTGGAATACATTTATTTTTTTTAGTCAGCAATATCAAAAAATTATTAATGTAATCGTTAAAAATTGATGACCTAAAAATGTAAGCAGGTACATGTAACAAAAATTATCCAATTCACGGCTTTTTCAAACATTTTTCAATTCCTACCGGTCCCCCGGCTTTGTCATGAAATTCTGGGCCTAAGCCCGGCCACTTGGCAACCCTGCAGACGACTGTATTTGCGATGAGATGCACCCTTGAAATTAATTAAATGGGCGGGTGAAAGGCGTCACCGCAAACATGACACATGAGTGAGTGCGTCTCGTACGATGAAAGTTCACATACATATGTAAATTAGGGTGACTCAAATTTTCTTTTTTTTTTTTGTTTCAAATCGGTTTAATAGTTTGGCACAAACAGAGCTCTTGATATTAATATTTACTGGTGGCTCATCGAGGTATTTAGTTTTCCATACGATTTATATGGGAAGGAATGCTTTATTGGATAGTTTCGTCTATATTTCATAAAAGAAAAACTTATCGCATTTGGTACCCAGCCCATCGAAAATAATATACACTTAATTCTGTTTTTACACGGTAGATAAGTTCGGCAAAACCGTGTGAAAAAAAACGTGTAAAAGAAGTCATGATGTATGTTTGTACATGCATAGGAGAAAAGGGGATTAGTTCCATATCCTTCAACCCTATTAACCTTCTAACCCAATTCCTTAACTAAATTTCTAAAAGATTACGGTGAGTAACAATATTTTTCTTTAAATTTTCAATCAAATAGCTTTTTTTTAATCGTGCTTAGTCGACAAATCTAGACCGTGTTAAATCAAAACCGTATAAAAAAAGGCCGTGTAAGAACAGAATTGGGTGTACAATTTTTTTCAAAAAAAAATTATAAGCGTTTTTCTCAATCATTAAATATTAATATTGTGAGCTCTCCTGCACCAGGATTTTTCTATCATGTACCTGCAACTATTGAACCTATTTGATACAAAAAAAGTTTTTTTTGAATCACCCTTATATACATACATATGTGTATACAAGTACATACTCTTGTAGGAAGAATGGCTTAAAAAATGTATGTACATATGTATGTGGAGCTCAAGCAGACATCCTGTGACCAAGATACTTCAGCAGTCCCTTGCTTAATCAAGGCGGAATCGCCAAAAGCAGCCTGATCCTCGTGTTATTGCGTGAGATATGTTAAATTGGCGTCAAGCATTCACGAATCGCACGTGGCTATCGCTTATGTTGCTTCGAGACCATTTTGTGTAAAATGTTGAAATCCATCAAAAGTTACTCCAATGATGCAACTCAAGATCAAAACACAGCTTAAGATTTTACTTTATAATAATTTAAAATTTCGTAGACGTTGTAATAAAGGCCAAATGTATCAGTAATTAATACAAAACAGAGCATTACCCTGCAGTTGTAAAAATAATTGTATCTAAGTGTTTTCCATTTTTATCGGGTGCATATAAGGCCGTAGCCAGAAAGGGGTTTGACCCCCTTACAGTTGAAAGTCATAAGCAATATATTTAATTTGATAATAAAAAAAATTAAAACTGGATACTACTAAATAGGAGCAAACTGTGAATAATTCCGACCATTGATAGTGGACGAATTCAAAGAAATATATTATATTATATTTCCCGTCTAAAATGCAGTAAAGTTACATACATACTGGTACATATAGTACATATGAGACGTTCTTTTAAAAACCGAACAGTTTCTGACCGCCACATCGCTCCAAATTTTTTTACGTATTTTATGAGTTATATTAGTAGACACGTTTGCCGGGAATTAATTTGTTATTGAAGATATCGAGAGATATCGAGCAGTGAAGTTCAAAGGTTTTACGTTTTATGGTGTATTATGGTCATTACACATACATATCATTACATTTTCATATCTCCGGTAAATATTAAAGTTAGATAATAGAGCGATGGCCACTTATTTTTTACTTATTTTTTCAGAGTGGTAGGCAAATACGGACTATCCCGAATTTCAAAAAAAAAAGATTTCGTTTTTTATTATTTTAAGTTAAATGCCGAAAAAATGTTTTTTTAAGTTTTTTTTTTGTTCAAAAATGGCCAGACATAGCAAATATTTTCAGAAATTAACACTTTTTCTTTAAATTAAAGCTAACACAAATTATAGCACATGCTCAGAGCCCGAGTTTTGAAATAAAAATAATGTCTCTTGGAAAAAGCTAAGAAAAACTTAGTCAGAAATCAACAATTTTTGTTATTAAAAGAAAGATAACTTAAAAGTCAAAAGATTGTCGTATCACAATTTTAAAAAAAAAAAAAATTCGTTTTTAGTTATTTTAAGTTAAAAGACAAAATAACATTTTTTTCAAAATATTTTTTGTTCAAAAAATGCATGAGGGTGCAAGTTTTGACGGAAACGAAATTTTTTTTTTTTCAATAAAAGCTAACAAAAACTCTTATAAATAGCCAGAGCCTAAATTTCGAAAAACAGGTTTCGGTTTTTATTATTTTAAATTTAATGCCAAAAACTTTTATTTTTCAACGTTTTTTTGGTTCAAAAATGGCTAGACAGCGCCATCTTATCAGAAATTAACAATTTTTTGTTTTAATTACAGCTTAATAAAATTCAAGCAAATTTTTGCAACCTGAATTTTAAAACAGATGTATAATTTTTTGGAAAAATTTAAAAAAAAATTTTCTGAAAATATTTTTTGGTTCAAAAGTTCCAGGAGTCCGGAAATTTTGTAGAAAATGAACGTATTTATTTCAAAATAAATGCTTACCAAAATACCAACAACTCGCCGATGTCAGAATTGAAGTATGGCGGGTTAGCTGGAAAATTTAAATTTACGATACAACCGTGGTGTAGATTCGATGTGCGGTCTGAGTGAAAATTCTATTTTAAAAAATACTTTAGTATGAGGACCACCCTTAGTATGCACCCAAAATAAATTTTTTACAACCTAAGCAGTGCCTCTTAATGTAAAAACCACGTGATGTAAATTTCATGAGAATCGATTAAGCGGTCTTCGAGAAAATTATATTTAAAAATATTTTTGTATGAGGGTCACCCTAAGTATGCACCCTGAATAAAATTTTTTTGACCTTATCTGTGCCTCTTAATACAAAAGCCATATTGTGTAAATTCCATGAGAATCGATATTGCGGTCTTTGAGAAAATGATATAACAAAAATTGTTTTTTAAGGGCCACCCTAAATAAAAGTGTTGGAGCCTTAGATATGACTCTTAATATAAGAGCTACGTGGTGTAAATTCGGTGAGGGCCACCCTAAATAAAACTTTTGTGGCCTAAGCTATGCCTCTTAACAGTAGAGATACGTTGTGTAAATTCGGTGTGAATCGATTTATTTGTCTTCGCGAAAATGATATTTAAAAATATTTTTGACTGAGGGCCACCCTAAGTATGCACCCTAAATAAAATTTTTACCATAGAATCGGGGCACAGATTAACATAAAACCCATACTGTGTAAATTTCATGAGAATCGATTTACCTGTCTTTGAGAAAATGCTATTTTTAAAATATTTTTGTATGAGAGCCACCCTAAATATGCACCCTAAATAAAAATTTTATAGCCCATGACACCCGCCTGATTAATACTAACATACTGTAAAAATTTCATCACGATCAGCTGGACAGTTTCCGCGTCCATAACGGACAGACAGACAGACAGACAGATAGACAGACAGATAGACACACAAAAAATGAATTTTATGTAAAAGATATATCAACTATATAGTTAAATATATTCGGAAAAATCTGGTGTCCCTCAAATTAATATACGAATTTGATCAAAATCGACGATATTGACACATGCAAAGCCATATATATTTTAAAAAAGCAGAGACCTACAGGTCCGAATCTTGAATTTTCAGCTGCTAGATGCAATACTGAAGACAACAAAATTCTGGAAGAAAATGATAAAATTATTTAACATAGTTTGATATTTTACATATACTCAGTTGCTGTTATTAAAAATTCAGCACTGTGGACGTTTGCCTTTTATATTTTCGTTATCTACACTATGCCCTTGACACAATATATCAGAGTCAGACGCGATAATATAATTTAATATAATTTAATATAATTTCAAAGTTCATTTAAAAAAAATGGCACTATCTTCAATTAACTCTTAGTTTTCCTAAATCGCATAAAATCACCGGCTCCCTAACTATAAAGGCGTATCACGAAGAAATTTTCACCGGTCAGCCAGTTTGAATGCTTACCTCAGAACATTTTTAATAGCTCTTTTTTCGATAGATCTGCCATTTGATATCCGATATTAAAATATAGTATATAGTTGTAAAGGTCTCGACGAGCTCTAGTACTCCAGTACTATACTTGACTATCTAACTGGCTGGTGACCGGTGAAATTTTTTTCATAGATTTGAGTGTAAGTAAAATATAGTAAAGCTAAATTACAACAATTTTTTCATTTATAATACCAAAGCAATTGGTGAAGTTCTAAACATGTCATTTGAACGTTTGAACACTGAACATTTTCAACTCCTAGGTACTTCGAAATTAAATTAAGGATACTTTTTAAGTCATAAGATTGAGCAGAAAAATAAATTGCTTCGAACTTTAATTTGTAATAGAGATTGAAAGTATCAGCTGGTCTCAGAGATGAGATAGCCAAACAATTTATTGAAATATTGTGATTTGAACATCGCACATAGAAGCCAAACCTTTACTTTTTAGGTTATTTTTAAGTGAAACTGTTTAATGTGGAAAAAACAAATCAGCCTTATCTAAGCCTATGGCTTATGTTTCAAAAAATCTTTTAGTTACCTCATATCTATGACTTATAGAAACATTCTTTCGCATTTTTTGGCTTATCCTAATAGGATCGAAAAATGCTGCCTTAGAGTAAAAATTAATAATATTTCAGTATGATTAATTTTAGATTGAAAATTTATATGCAAGAAAAAGGTTTTAAGTGAAAAAAAAAAAATAGAAAACAAAATGAGTCTCTTAAGTATGCGTTTGATATTTAGGATTCAATATATGTCAAAAAAATTAAAGGTACCGACATTCATTTCAATATAAATAGATTTTATATCAAACAACCTACGGTAACTTGCACGCCATGCATTTGAATAAAAATAATTCATTCAAAAAAAAAATACAATGAAAATTCGAGTATTTTCCGGCTTGCAATGCGTATACATATCTAGTTTTAATGTTTATACTCAATTAATAAATGAAGAGCTGAGATGCAAAACCAGCCAAGTCCATATTTTTCGTTTTTGGGAAAATCGAAAAAACTGTTTTCCACTGAAATTTAACTACAGTTAAAAAGTAGATTGATCCATTGTAATAGTTGTCAAAAGTTATTAAAATTCTGATTTTTCATTACATTTTATGACATAATATAAGGACTACAATAAAAAAACGTTTGGACTTGGCGGGATTTGAAACAAAAACTGTGGACTTGGCGGGTTTTGAAATTGAAAACGTGGACTTGGCTGGTTTTGAAAGTGAAACCTCGGGACTTGGCGGGTTTTAAAAAATAATAATAGTAAAAGGTTCCGCAATCATTTTCTGAAAATGGCTAAGTTTAAATTAATTTCAAAACATTTGAATAAATGTAGACTGAAATTTTAATTACACAATATAAATTCAATGTTAAAATAACATAAAACTAAGCCGAATCTTTTTTAATGAAAAATTGGACATGGCAGGTTTTGATTTTCAGAAATGTGGACTTGGCGGGCTTTGATAGAAATAATTTATCAGAAATTATTGCAATCAAAAGTTTGTGAAGGGAAAAATCTTTTTTTACAATTTAGAGTATGTAGGCTTGTAAACAAATACTTATTTTTTCTGTCCCCTCCTACAAAATCTCACATTTTAATTTTTTTGGACTTGGCGGGATTTGCATCTCAGCTCTTCAAATGTTTACTAATTTTTATATGTTTTTTATTATTTTATTTCGAACTGTTGTATCTTCTGAAAAATGTTTGAATTCAATGTTTTCTTGATCTACTGGTATATATGCTAGACTTAGAATCGGAATGAAATATTTTTTTAGAGCGAATGTATTTTGACCATAGGTATACCCAGATGTTTTCAATTTTCGTAATTAAGATTTACTAAAAAAAAAACAAATTAAAACATTATTCTATTGGTTAGTAGGTACTTTGGATTGACAAAGTGGAATTTTGGGTGTTCACTTGGCGTGATCTACCTCTTTGCCCAAAAGGCAAAAAATGGAGCTTAAGCCAATTTTCCATTAGTTTTGGGAGAAATTTCACTTTCGTTTTAAGGTGTTTTGTTAGTACTCATTTATGTCTTAATAATGCTCAAATGTGGAAAGCGAATTCCATAAAGAACATATGGAAAAGTAGCTTGCGATTTCATTTTGTTTGATTATACTCTACCTGATAATTTTATAGCTCTAAAATGACACAATATTTGTTCTATATAAAGTGACGTTTAATACGATGTATAACACTTGAAGATAGCACTTTTGACGACAAAGATGTCTAGCAAGCAACAAAAAGTCCGCGAACTCTAGAGTTAAAGTATTCAACTATGGTAAAAATAGCTGGTGCGTCAGATAGAACTGTTTTTACGGTTATTCCTATTTATAAGAAAGGTCTACCTGTTTCACGAAAAAAAGGTTCTCGCAGAAAACCAGAATTTTCTATCTCAAGGGTAGTGCCGAAGGTCAAGGGTCTTTTTAAGCAGAATCCCAACACCTCTATCTACTAATCAAAAATCTACTGTACAAAAGACAAAAGATACATCAAAACCTACTGTACAAAAGGCAAAAGAAAAAAGTATGATGAAGACATAAAGAGTTTAAAGAGTACCATATCGTTCTGATGAAAAGCAGTTGATGGTTCAGATACGATCCCGAAAATCGTATGAAAGGTATCTGATTAAATTTGATTGCTGCGTTATGGACGACGGAATTTACGTCGAAGCATATTTTGAGCCGCTACCTGGGCACAAATATTATACGTCACAGAAAAGGGAGCATATGCTATGTAAATTTAAAGAGATTAAAATTTCGAAATTTCCGAAGCAATATATGGTTTGGCTGGTCATATGTATCTGTGGCCTCAGAAGAAGCTTATTTGTTACGCAAGGCACAATCAATTCGAAAGTTTATATAGACGAGTGACTCGAAAAACGTTTTCTACCGTTTATTCGTACATATGAGGGTACATTGATGTTCTGGCCCGATTTAGCAGCTTCTCATTACTCTTAAGTTACGATGGAATGGCATCAAAATAACAAGATAAATTTTGTAAATTTTGAAGGGCCTTAAGCATAGAGTAAGTAATTTTTATAAAAAAAAATTTGTTAATTAGTTTTTAGTTATGTATATTCTGAACACTAGCCATTATTAATAAAAAAAGGAAAAGAGACCAAAAAGTTTATTGAGTATTTTTTTATAACAGAAAAACAAATCGCAAGTTTTTACTGGGACAAATCGTTTTTTTTTTTTTTTGCCACAGATATTTCGATTTCAATTTTCCGCATTTTACTGCATATAGTCGTGGTCGTATACTTTTAGGACTGGCTACATATTGTTTGGCAGAACTTTCCTTTGCCTCACAAGCGATGGAAGCAAACCGTTTATAATAACTTTCAGTGTTCAGTCAATTTAAGGATGTTGCATATTATTTCACCCTGTACTTTTTATTTTATTTAGACACCGTCCATTGCATTCAATATTTGACTTTGTCCTCAGATGCAAATACCAGCCAATAATTTATTTTTCATTTCGAATTTCAAATTCAAAATGTAAAATACTGAAAACCGCAGACAGACGCGAACGAACCACCACAAAATAAAATGTTGCAGAAGTGCAGTTGCCCATAAGTGTTGTTGTCATTGGAAACTTTTTTACGCTCATGTAAAATAAAAATGTAAAACATTTTCGAAAATGAATGTAAATTTTAAAATTTGAACCAGTTGTTGACCCAGGCACATGAAGGCAGAATCAAAGTTTTCGTAGAAGATGAGTTGTCAAAAGAAAACTACCAAAAAGTGTACTGAATGTAATGGTCAATTGACATTCAATGATTGACATCATCATGAATTTAAGGTGGACAATTTCTTGACTTTGGGCAATACAAAAAAGTTTGTCAAAAGTTTATCGCCTGTCCTCTGTTTTTGTGCTGCTGTCTTACCGTATTTTATTTTCATTATAATAACTTCTACATGTTCCTTATAGTTTGGGGTGTACTGAATCGAAAATTACCATAACATATCTAAGGAATGGCAGAAAAACTCAGGAAACGTGACCAAAAATCGATATTGTGAGACTAATGTGTGAATTGAATTGGCGTAAAATTTCTAAAACAACTTTTTTAAGAGATGTAATTTTGTAAAAATAAGTTAAATTGGACGTTGCAAAAAAAGATTTATGAAATGATTTCGGGTGATCGTGATGCTATAGAAAATTTGAGTCGTGGTCGCTAACAATTACTAATGTAGACCAAACAGAGATTGTATTGCCACGTCAAATCACAGTAAAATCTTAGCTAATGGTAAAAAATTTAACAGGTTCTGTGTGATTTATTCACAAGCAAAGGATGCCGTTTACTCAGTGGCGTGCCGCAGACATTCGGTGCCTGAGACAGAGTTATTATTAATCAAAAGATTTTTATTTACTAAAAAATAAGGTCATAACTTTTCGCATGCCGAAGACCCTATGCAAATATTATATTTTTCATATTACCAAACCTCAATTCCCTGCTTTCACTTGTTCAAAAAAATAAAGATCAAAAATTTCCACAAAATTAATTAAATATGCTTAAAATCAAGGACCATTTTGCCGCCAAAACCACTTTTTGCAGCAAGATGGGAATGGAGAGTAAAATCGGTGCAGGGCGTTAAATTCAAACTAAACGATATATTTGATGCTTTGAAAGACTTAGGAGAAAAAACAACAGATTTTAAGTCGGTTAGTGAATGCCATTCTATAAAAAAGGAAATAACTACCAATGAATTTGTAGCTGCTCTCGTCGTATGCTTAACATTCTTACAAAGATAAATATTAAAAGTAAAATATGGCAGATCAGACCAAAACTTTTTTTCGTTGGCCTGTGTAATTATTCGTAAAATGGTTTCCAATTATCCTTGGTAATGACGCGAGAAATAACTGAGGAAAATGATATTGACAGAAAGTTCAAAGTCATGAGATGGAGACAAAAAAAAAACGAATTTTTATTATGAATGAGAAGATGTAGCTCTTGAATTGCTTGCCGAAAATATTTTCAAAATAAGCTTTTTTAAGGTCATTGTCGACAATGAGTCCCAATGATGGAAACAACGACATTACCTAGGTGTAGAGATATATAACTGAAGTTTCAAAGTAGTCCTGAATATTATTGCCACTACACATGGGGCATTCCATGCCAAATCACCGAGTTTTTGGCTCGACCCTCTTCGATTTCACTAATTTTTTGATATGTTTTTGTGCGTATTAAAAGCAACAAGTACACCAATTTCCAGTCTTGTATTCAAAACCGTTATTGAGTAATCGATTTTTTAAATTTTAAGTCAAAATATTTTCAATTAACGATAGACTAGTAATAAATATTGATATTAATTAAAAGTAGGGTATCATTTTTTTGTATTTAAATGTAGTTCCTAACAAAAATAAAAAAAAAAATTATTCGAAGTAATAATCAGTTAGTTATTAACGTTTAAAGATTAAAATCGACATTTTCGAAAAGTGTGACATCTTTGATTTTTCTAAAAAATTTTCTCAAAATTTTACTCTATATTAAGCAACTTTCAAGCTGTAGTTCAAGATGTGCTGACAATTTTTTTCATTTTTTTTCGAATTTTGAAAATTTTATGTTTGTTTTTTATGATTGAATTATCTATATCACAAGTTTAAACAAAAAACCATCTGGTTCCTCACACACTTTTTTTATGTATTTTGGGTCGTAAATTCCAAAAATGCCAACCAATTTTTTCTCTTAAGAATCGTTTTTGAGTTATTCCCCAAAAACCCGTTTTTTGCACTTATTTCATTATAATTTTTTTTATTTTTGTTAGGAACTACATTTAAATAAAAAAAAAAATGATACCCTACTTTTAATTTAGGTCAATATATGTTACTATTCCATCGTTAATTGAAAATTTTTTGCCTTAAAATTTAAAAAACCGATTACTCAATAACGGTTTTGAATACAAGACTGGAAATTGGTGTACTTGTTGCTTTTAATACGCACAAAAACATATCAAAAAATTAGCGAAATCGAAGAGGGTCTAGCCAAAACCTCGGTGATTTGGCATGGAATGTCCCATATGTATGTGACAGTTGCTTCTGCAGAAGGGAACTTCAGTGTTAAAAGTTATTAAAACAAAACTAATTGAAAAATTCGATGACACAAGATTATTCTTTGTTAGAATTTGGTGCTTTAATTTAAGATTTTAGTCTTAGGAATAGACGCAAACATTATTTTTAAATCACTGCGTAAGTTTTTTAAGGTATTTATGTACCGTAGGTTATCATAACTAATAATTTGTCGTCTTAAAGTTTGTTAGATTTTATAAATCTTCTCATATAATATTTTTAAACTCGGGTATTTGTGTTTGGATGAACTGAATATCATTTTAAGGATTGCGGTGAAATTTTTTCTATTTAGAATAAAATCGTACCGAATTATTGCATTTTAGCTTATAAATTCAAGATTTAAAAATTAAAAGAAAAATTGTTTTTAGGTTTTCTGAACACAACTTTGCTAAAACCAATTTCCGCCATATTTTCCTGTACTAATTTTCGAAATAAGTATTCTCAACTAGAACTTGTAAGCAATATGAAGTATAAGGTATACAAATATTATAAAAGTACATATTACAAATTTATGATAAACTTATAAGAGTTAAGTTTTGCCGCATTTCTTAACAAAATATAATTTTACCAAAAGTGAACAGGATGTGCGAATCGGCAAGGCTCCTTCATTACAAGCAAAAATTAAAAAACGCTATATTTTGAGAGTTGAAACTTTGTGAAAAAAAAGGGAGAAGCTTAATCGAATAGGCGTGGCGTCTCTTATGAAAGCAAAATACGAATACTCGACTAAGCCCATCCTTTTCGAAATGTTTTATTGTGTTTTCCTGCACTTTGCGTCGTAGTGCAAGATAATATATGTATGTATTTATGTCGCCACTGTTCCACCATAGTTGAGTTGATATGCAAAAAAAAATATAAATAAAGTCCTCTGTTTTTCAAATTTAGCTCCATTAAGCCAGTGGTTCACCACACAGTTCGCACATATTGATGACGCGCCCCTGCTAACGTCTCTGTATAAAGTTGCATCACATTCCGATTTTAAGCTCACAATATATATCGTTATCGAAGTTGTTTGACAAAACAAAAAGCATTGCATTGTAAAAGCATCTTTTAGTTTGTAAGCTTTAAGATAGGACCTACTTTTGCGTTATGTTCCTGTCCATGAATAATGCAGCAGTCAGTAACAAATTGTATCTTATGGGCATTTAATTTGATACGAAATTCAGTGCTAAGATTATATTTTTTTTATTATCGGCCTAACGGTGTTTGCAGCTCTCTTATTCAGCAATAAGCGGTTGATGAGCAAATAAAAATTTTACTTTTTATAGCTGGAGGAATCCCCTACCAAAATTTAATATTTCTTTGCTCGAATGTTGAAATTGATGATCATAACAAAAATCAAAATGTCTATCCAAAATTTGTCACCACTTAAGTCTGTCGCTATAAGCCCGTGCATTTTCGATATAACCCTAAGTCCTTCCCTACAGATTAACGCTTATATCAACTAAAATTGTACAAATGGTTTCCGATACCATCCAGTATCAATCTAATTGGTTGTACAAGAGAAGTCCCAGGGGTGAAAATAAGTCAAAGCCCTCATTTTCAGAACAACAACGACTTTGTCTCAAAAAAAAAAATTTTATTCGTCATAGATTTTAAAATGTTCATGTTTTGTACCATAAATCGTTACAACGGTACACTGGCAGCCTTAAAGACGTCGTGGGGGTGGTTCTTTAGAACTGCAATCAATTGGGAACATGTTAAGAAAATTAAGAACCGAATCCAGTGAGCTCCACGGCAAAGTAGCGTTTAAGTGACCACTGCTCTGCAAATCATCCTGCTGAAAAAGTTTTCACAATAGAGCAGAACTTAAGCCGCCATGAGATATCTCTGTAAAATTTGGACGTTCGCTTCGTCACCAGACCGCTACTGTAATGGCCGATAGATAGTGAAAGTGAAAGCCATCAAAAACCGCAATATAGTCTTGAAAACTATTTGGATGCTAAGGCTTTAATGGGCATTAGCACCCAAAGATTCCCACAAGATTAAGAACCATTGCACATAACTTGCGAAAAGTAGAAAATGGCAAGGTTAATTCAACCAGAAAACGTAATTAAGGTCTTGTTATTTTAACCCGGTATCTTAAAGAATTCAGTAAATTAAACTTTTACCCTGTTAAAGTTAAACAATGACAAAAAGACAGAAGGTCATGGCTGTATCGACTCAGAATATATGCGCTTTTATATACCTTATATACCACGCCTTCTTTTATGCACTACAAAGGGAAGAGCAATGCGAAAATATTTCATATGTTGTATATTAAACTAAGAAGGACCTCTTTTTACAATAAGAATTATCATTAAACTCAACTTAAGTTAATTAGTAGCACAAATTAACTTCATGTCAGTAAAACCTTCTAAGGTTTCATTATTTGTAAAATAACATTAAGGAGATATCGTCAAATGTTTGAGCTTAATTTAATATTTTTTAGTCAATTTCACAGAAAAAGTATATTTCGTATAACTACTAAATTACACGAAAAAAATGTTACACAAATATTTGTATATAAAATTAGGGAAAATGCAATTACATTTGGTGTAACAAAATGATTGATTAGTTCTCTAGTTTTGGCGTAGCTCCAATTGCACACAGTAAGTAGACCTGCTAACCTATCGTCCACCTTCGTTGGTTATCTACCAATTGTGATTGACGTTGCTCGAGGCTTATCAGTGCAACAGAAATGCAAACAGATGATATGCTTGTAGTCTTATCGAAACTTGTCAACATATGCTTTTATTTTAAAATTTATTACATATGTTTTAGATTTAGTGTTTATTTTACAACGCTATTCAAAAAACATAAATATTTTCTGTCCCATGCATAAGACTGATACCCTACATTTTGAAACGAAGAGCATTAGTTTGCTTAAACTAAACTCCAAGTATTTTTGTACAGATCTTCTTGTTCAGTACTTTTAGTGCAAAAAAAAGAGATTACAAAAGCAATTGCATTAAAATGTAGAAGTTTTGTTTTGTTTATTGCTGTGATTCTTAACTGATCAACTCAAGAAATATAACATAGTAGGCTTGCAGACTAATATACTTCGGCTAACAAAGCTTGCTGATGATATGACGTAGCGTAGCATATGTTGTTTTTTGCAATAAAAGTACTGAACAAGAAGCTCTATACAAAAATATTATTACGAAATTTTGTTCCAAAAACACAAATAGATTAACTCCAAGTATTTTATTCATTTTATTGCGAAAAAACAGCATAAGGGAAATCTGTCATGCTTCCATGTGAAAAATTTAACGCAAGTTTGTTCAGGCAACTTTGGGGAAGTTTTCTAAGTCCTCTTCTAATCTTCTCTAAAAAACATCGAGGAATGTTTTGCTTACTTTGTTTACATTTATTTAGTGAGAGATATTATGAAGACAAAAATGAATTTTTTAGAATTGTAGGCGGAATGATTCTACTTTCCAAATATAATAAGCTGAGTCTTCTGAGTAAAAAAAAATATTCCGTTCAGCATCGCTTATTTCAATCCTGGCAGCTATTGAGGAGTATTCTGGAAAACTTTTAAGAATAGTGCCTAAACAAATCTGCATTACCGATACTTTTACTTCTTTGTTATCGACAGTTTACACAGGCACTACCAACGCCACTAATTGAGTAGCGCCATTAAATTGATTTGTTAAAGTCAATAAAATCACTAGTCTAGGGCTATCAACCCAACAAAATCAATCGGTTGCATATTACAAGTTTTAACACTTACAGTCTGTTGCTTCGTTAGTTTCATTTTTTTTTTTTTGTGATAATAATCGATGGAATCAAAAAGATTTCGGAGAGACTTGCTACCCTTAGAATCGATCAATCATGTCATGATTCTCGAGCATTGTTTAATTGTACTTTCAATATAAATAAGAACGTTGAAGATATTCCAGTCTGTCCTTTAGTTTGTTTGTCTGCTGGTCTGTCACATTTTTATTTATGACCTGACAGGCAACTGTCGTAAACATATCGTTGGTATCAACCACCCATCTATTGTTGCAGCAGGTGACAGTGTTGCATTTGTGGTCACCAAAAATTGAAATTCAATCGAGATGCATTCCTTTTTTCTGCTCTTTGAAAGTACTTAAGTTTGATGTTTTACATATATGGCCATTTCCACCAAAAATGTCATTTTAGCTGGCATCGTTTTTAATTTTTTTTTTTTTGGAGCACACTCTTCAACCATGGCTTTTCTTGAAACTATTTTTTTTATTTAACTTTATATGTAACTTTTCATGTTTTTTTTTTTTAGCTTAAATGCAATTTTAACTATGTCTCCCTTTGAATTTCAATTGTTCCTCCTTGAATATTAATTCAAGATAGTCTTAACTTCAAGAAAAACCATGTTTGAAGAGAGTGCTCCAAAAAAATCAAAATTGTCATCTTAGCCCGGCCATGGTTTCGATTTTTTTTTTTTTTTGATGAGATATAGTGAATTTGATTTTCTTCTTATATGGGGGCGTGGATACACCTTTTGGCCCAAACTAAATTATATTTAGAGCCCTTCATACACCATAAGAAACAAATATACAAAATTGTATCCATCTGCGTCAAATAGTTGGTGACCGTAAAACAGTCGATGAGATATAATTAATTTGATTTGGTTTTTATATATGGAGCGTATCATAGCCCATTTTTCCAAACCAAACTATGCTGAGAGCCTTCTACAGACCACATGAAACATTTAATAAAAACTTTGAACCCAAGCGGTCAAGTCGTTCAGAAGTTACGCGATTACAAACAGAGTCACCAACAATTATATATACTATATAAAGATATTGCTCCACTCAAATCAAAACAATTTCACCTGTTATTTAAAAGTCTTATAAATTTCGAATATTTTTTATATAAAAATAAAGTAACGTATAAGTAAATTGGTAAATTTCAACCAATTTATAAAAGGTATCTATAAAGTTTTCCAACAATTTGTGCTCTAAATTAATAAATCGTTTTCTGACGCATATATATTTAAAAGATTATTAAGATTTCTCAAGGAAAAAGCGTAGCCCAGGTATTCACTTGAATTTACAAGTAGCTATTTTATGCCATCAAGTAGTTTTTAGAGGGTTGACACTAAAACAAAACTTTCAGGCCTCACCCAACTTCAAAGTCAAAATGTGTTTAATTTTTGATTTTCTTAATATGCAAAATTATAAGTAGTTGTCACTTTTACTAAAGAAGTACCTACATATGTATAATCAACGTTTTTCAAATTGGCTTAATCCTTTTTTCCGTAAATATTTATTCCTTTACATTTATTCATATTATTAAATTCATTTAATAGAAATTGGCATCAAATCTAAGTAACTTTTTGTGAGCAAAAAAGCCAGGCGAAAATCGATGCGAATTTGACATTACACACAAATTCAAAATACTCAGTTCAGTATATAAACATCATAGCCCCTAGACTTTATCACCAGTTTTTTCCTCTTAAGAAGATTAACATTGCAATATTGAAGTTTCAAAATTTGCTCATAGATAGCGCTGTAATTCAAGCTATTATAGCGAATGTCCTTCGTGCTATAGAAATATAAAAGAATGGTGATCTGCGTTTTATGTGTTTTATTTAATTCTAAAACTTATGAAAATATAATTATAAAAAGAAAAATGAATTTAATACGTATTTTGCGTGTGAAGCTAAAAATCTCTATATCAGTATGAAGTTGGTTGCAATATCTAGCAGAATATAGATAGAATAGCCAAAAATAATATTTGAAATATCGAATTGAAAACAAAATCAAACTCAAAAAAATCTAGAGATGTTGGTAAGAAACTGAATTTTTCGATCAGAGAGCCCCCGACGAAAAATTTTTTAAACTTTAAGGCCATATTATTAAATTGCTTAACAATTAAAAGAAAATAATATTTTCTTTGCCATGATTTTTGTTTCAGAAATTTGAACTTGGGAGCAGTGTCATTTTCGTCAAATAATTGTGACTATATTTTAGATAATTCAAAAACAAAACTATGTCCATCCATCCCATTTGTTCTCGATTATATTTACAAGTTAGTGGTGAGCTTGTTAAAAGAGATATTTATAGCCATGAGTTATTTCAGCGTCTCTTTCCGCAAATTAGACAATTTGAATTATTTTAATAAAATAAACGATTTTAATTCATAACTATAAAAAAAACAAGTAATTCTTCAAATCATTCCGTTAACATACACATATGTCAAAAATGCATCTCAATTTTGAGCAAAATAATATTTAATATTTTTCTACGTCAATATTTTCTAAGAAGTGAGTACAGCAACTTTTCTGCATCACTACTAATCCATCAACCAAGCATTATTTTCATCTGCTCAAGTGAACGCGGTATCATCGCCTCTAATTATGAAAGCATTTTTCGATTGCTACTAATCACAAGCTCATCAGCATCACTGCCCTGACTTTCCATTAAATCATAATTTTCTTTCTTAGGATTAAACGCCTGTTTCTCCCACACGCATAAGTAAACCAAAATATTATTGGTGCTTAGGTAATCGAGAGTAAGTACACAAACTGGCCTAATACATTTTCAGGAGGATTCATACACATACAATTTCAAGATCTGTATATATAGCCAAGGGTCTGTTTAATCAGGTATAAATTTAATCGAAAGAATACTGTAATATAAAATTAATTAATCTTAATACAAATCTGTTGTTAGTTTTTTCTTATCAAGGAAGGATCCTGAGGTATCGTTGCTTAAAAGTGCAAAAACTGCTGTTGAGTATTGATCTTCGTACCATATTCGAGATATTGTCCAAAGTGGTACGTGAGGCTACCATAAAATCAATTTAATTTTCTTAAGAAATTCCTTAAGCAATATCTCAAAGATTGTAGTATCAATTTTATTCAAATTCTATCAAAATATTATTAAGAACAGGACAGAATATCAGCTGATAACTTTTGAAATGGTCGCATCTCAATCTTATGATTTTTTCTTCTGTTGGTGAACTTCATGTGTTTATTTTTACAGCTCAAGCTCTAGTAGCTTGATAATATGAGTATTAGAAATAGATACTGGGACTAAATTCTTGTAGAATTAGCACATAAAGTTGAATAACAGAAAAAAAACATAGAATCGAGGCTGGACGTATCAAAAGTTATAAGCCAATACGGCTTTCTTAATCAGATGGACCAAGAATAAAAATTGTCTTTTTTAACAACTTTTTGGAAAGCATACATATATGTACATCAAAAACTAATAAATCGATAGTATTTAAACTTCATTTCATTAATTGAGTCTATGGGCACAAAATCCTTACAGATTGGCAAAATTTAACTAAAACTAATTAAACAAAATAAAGTTATAGTTCTGAGTAACAATCCAATAATACATTTTTGAAAGTCACTTTACTGAAATAAAAATCAACAGAGTGATTAATACATATTTTTTTGCTTTCAATTAAGGCTCTAATAATGGGCTCATTCAGAGCATAATTTGTTCTATATATTTTTAATGACCTGGCAGTCAATATTGCCACGAAAAGGATCATAAATAAACATTAAAGATTGTATAGTACTTCTACTTTTTAAAGACTTTAAATTCAATAAGAGACAACGATCACTATAAGAAGAGACGGGTTCTGAAAAACTTAAAGTTCGCAAGGAAAACTTAAAACATTTTTTCTGAATGCGCTCAATTCTAATAGAATAAACAGAGCATAAAGGATTCCAGATAAAAAAGCATATTCCAGCCTACATCGGACGAAATAGGTATGCAAAATCTTCAATATGTACGGGTCTGTAAAATCAGAATAATTTCGCCTCACAAAAGCTAATACAGGATATACTAACGGGACTATGAAATTCAAATGTCCAACAAAGGAAATATCTGAATTTAACATTATAGTAACTTCGGGTATTGTGATATAGGCAGTTTTGTATTTAAAATTACACGTAACTTTTATAGCATAGCTTTTACTCCTTTATGTATTATGGTTTGTTGATGCATTGTGCAGGGTATTATGACTTCGGAGCTCTATAGCGTAAGCCAATCTGAAGCTATTTCAACTAAATGGAAAAAGGCCAAGTGACACCCATAATTAAATTGGCGGGTAATGTGATATATAGCGTTCTGATCATGTGATATACTATCATGAATAGTATAACAAGTATAAAACAGTAGAAACTAAACATATAATAACATTACATCTTTTCCATAAAAAATAAAACTAGATTTAAACTGAATCAATAAGCGAAAAGCAGAACATATTAAAGTCAGATAGATGACTCACATACAAAAATTGCTTGCCGTCTTGGAAGACAATTATTGTGGGCCCAAATTAAATCGCATTGCAGGCATTGATCTCAGGTCTGAATCTTTATATCCTTCTGGAAGGATTTGTTGCAAAAAGCATAGGTAATGTCCTTACTGGGTGAGGCAATTGGACTATATAAAATTTCGACTGCACCGCTAATAAATTTCTGATCTGAGACCTGCAGCATATGTGTTGACAAAAAAAAATTTCAAGAGTTGTTTATTTAAGGAAATATGATGACATATCACATTACCCGACCATATCGCAATACCTGAAGTTACTCTACTCCTAAGTTCAACATTTTTTTGACACTAACAAAATTCGCACCATCCAGTTGATTAGTAGATATTAGTTGATTTGGAAAAGGATACATGTGAGCATTTATTTATATTAAGTGATAAATGATTACTTTTGCACCAACATAAAACTTTGTTCAAATCATTTTGCAGTACACAAATATCCAAACTATATCTATTTTTTTAAAATAATTTTAAATCATCTGCATATTAGAGAAACTCAAAACTATGTAGTGAAACAATTTCTGTTATCGTCAATAAAAAGGACGAAGAATAAGGAACCAAGAATACTGCATTGCGGTACCCCCGAGGAAGCACTTTAGGTAGCCAACCCTATTTGAACCTATTTATCTCAACGAACATGAGTCTTCCTTTAAGGATTGAAGAAGATTGAAGTGTAATCCTAATTTAGACAGTTTCTCGATCAAAATAGTATGCAGAATCTTATCAAAAGCTTTTGAATTATCAGTGTATATTGTATCTACTTGAGATCCATTTTCAAATGAATTTAGACAAAAATTAGAAAATTTTGCTAGATTCGAGGTAGTCGAGCGCCCAGCAACAAAACCATGTTGACAAGGGAAATACAATTTTTTCCCGTAGACAATTTAGATATAGGCCTAATGTTAGAAACATAATTTTTTTACCACCTTTGTGAATAGCGAAAATCGAGGCAATTTTCCGTTTATTGATGAATTTACCACATCTTAAGGACATCTTAAAAATCAGTTTTAAAGGAATCATTAATGAATTACTACAATTCTTCAAGAGAAATGGCGATACACCTTCCAAGTCATGCTTTAGGGAGCTTTTTAGACTACAGATGCCTCTCAGTACGTCATCTTCACTGAAAATCAAAGTTCCAAAGTCAATGGAGGATTGAATATCATCTAAAAGGGATGTAAATTCAAATAGCAGATATGACAGTTTGAGTTGAAGTTTTTCATCTGACCCAAAAATTATATAAGTATTTGAACGTCAAATTCACGGATGAGAGCAAATAAGTATAACATTTTTGGGTCTGATGGCAGAGTAAACGTTTGGAGAAAACTCAATCAGGGAATGGATCCTAAGTATTTGCGTCCGACAGTTAAAAATGGTGGCAGTCACGTGGTGGTTTAGGGTGCTAATTTGGTAGCTGGTGTTGGTAAATTGCTCTTTGTTGAATGGGTTATGGAAAAATTTCAATGTTTATCAATTTTGAAAAAAAAATCTCATACAAAGTGCTGAAAAACTTGGCATAAAGGACAACTTTCATTTTTATCAAGACAAAGATCGAAAACATACCGTTGGGATTGTAAGAGAATGGCTGCTGTATCATTGTCCCAGAGTAATCGAAACGCCCTATCCAATCACTAGATTTGAATATTATTGAAAATTTATGGTAAAAACTAGAAATTGAAATTCGAAATCATCAGATTTCCAATAAAGAAAACTTGAAATAGACCGTTTTGGAGAAATGGGGAATAATAAGTCTAGAATACACCAAAAAGCTAGTGAAATCTATTCCAAGTCACATAAAATCAGTCATTCGTCAGAAAGTATATCCAAAAAAATATTAGGAATAGATTTCCCCATACTTTATTTAAAATTTTTTCAAGTGGCTCATTGTCACTGTGACATGTACTTTTTTCTTATTTTGCTTAATGTCTATTTTTGTGAAGACTGCAAATGAATTAATGAACTTTTTTTTGTATTTATTATTTGAATAACATGTACTATTATAATTAATAAAAAATTTTGGTACATTAATAAATTTCGATGATTTTATTGGACTTCAAAATTTTTGTTTTCACTGTGAACTGTGTATGAATTATCCTTAAATCAACGTGGATTCCTTTGGAATCCCAGTTAAAAGATAAGAAATAAAATCAAAGTTGTTTTACTTAGAATTGGCTTTGGGGACGTCGTTTGAACTGCAAAACCCCATAACATTTTTGGCACTATCTCATTTTTGGTCATATACGCGTTTTAGGAACAGATCCAACAGAAAATCGTTACATTTTTCTCTGTGTATATCTAATGACAAATGGGTGTATGTCTAGTTCGCTTACCAATAAGACGCATAACTTCGTGCAAATTGAGGTAAACATTGAGATGACTCCATGCGCCAATAGAAAGTGCTAAAATTATCCCAAAATTAAGAGTCACAGCTGATGTCGTTGATGCCATATTTAAAAATCGCGTTACTTAAAATTCGTATCTTAAAGTCAAAATCAATCTTTCACACGTTTTTTTATTTATTTTTGGATTTTTCTTTTTATATTATTTTACTTTATTGATTTTCAGTGATATCCGTCTTTTTCTATATATTTTTCAGCCTTGCCAGAAGTCACAATTTTTATTATTTTTTTGTCAGCTTTTTTCAATTTTTAATGGATTTTGACACTTAAATTTCAAATTATTTGAACTTTTTCTTATCTTAGAGCCAACAGAACCACTTGTAAGACCACAACTATAAATTTGTTTAGCTTCAATTTCTTGTTGTTGCCGTGTTAAGACAACGACTAACCGCTACGTGAACTGCTGTGGTTTTCAAAATTTTATTTAAATCTAACACACCACGTCTACGAAAACACACGAAATCTTCGTTCAACCATCCACATGCGATAATTTTTCAAACTGCCGTAATTCACTGGTTAAATGTGCGCTCCGTGACGATTTTCCAAGAACTGTCAACTGCATAAAGAAGAAGCCGCATCTCAAGCGCTGTTGCAAGCAACAGCAGCCACACATGAGATTCTAATTGGATTTATAACCGATGGTGCCATCTTCCGGCAACAATGTGCAGTCATTGCTACCAACTGAAGCGCAGAAAATTAAAGGCAGCACTGAAAACAGAAATAAAGGAATTTGCTGGTATAACAGATTGCGTACAAATGTGGATGGTTTGATGCAAACAGTGTTGCCAATGTCTAACTTTTTTCATACCAAATTTTACCCAATAACCTTATAGAATCAATGCTTTTATTAACGTTTGATGTTACATAATATATGTACTTACGTATATCGTCATTTAATATGCAAAATCGCGTGTATGACACGATTGCCATAATGAATGCGGCTGGGAAAACATCGGTAACTATCGATAGACTATCGATAATAGAAGAAATCGTCAACTATCGATAGTTTTTTGTTGTTATTGATAGCATCGGTAACAAAAATTTCTTGTTTCAACGACACTACGAAAAAAGTTTATTTGCTGTGAGTAACAAAGTTTAAATTAAAAAAAGATCAAAATATAAAATGGAAAGCCATGCCGAACCTGGGATGACTCATTGAGAGGATAAGATGAAGACATACTCTTTAAAATGGAATGTAGTTTGTTCTAAATTTTTGCATAAATTTTACCGCAAAAAAAAAAAAATGTTTAATGAATTTTTATGAAAAGTATGTATCAGAGAACGTCATTGAGTAGCTCACTGAGTGTTTTGAGCCCCTACCAAAAATATGAGCCGTGAGTGTGCCTTTTGCATGCAAACAGTGAGTGTGAATCGTACTTACACTAACAAATAATGAATCCGTAGATGACATGCTGTTCATGAATCTGAGCTTTTAGTAGCTCTAGGCTCATGAATGTGAATGCGTGAAAATCTCACACTCACATGGATTCAGATTCATGAAGCAGTGAATAGCGTGAGCCACTTATGTTGAACTGTAGTACAGAAAAACCGTTTTTATTTCTTTCAAATCTATAGGGAAAGGTTGAAAATGGATTTTGGACAACACTTAGGGTGACTCCGGACCTTTGAAAGGATTATGAACCACCCTACATAAATCGGTCTTTTCTCGGGGCCGGACTCAGGAGCCACTTTAAATGATGTCCAAAATCCATTTTTGGCCTTTTCCCATTAATTACAGAAAAAAAAAATTCCAAAAATAGGTCAAAAACGATCCTTTCCCGGGGCCGGACTACGGAGTCACCCTAAATGAAGTCCAAAATCCATTTTCGACCTTTACCAATTAATTACAGAAAAAAAAATCCAAAAATGGGTCAAAAACGGTCCTTTCCCGGGGCCGGTTTACGGAGTCCATTTTTGACCTTTTCCTATTAATTGCAGAAAAAAAAATTCCAAAAATAGGTCAAAAACGGTCTTTTCTCGGGGCCGGACTACGCAGCCACCCTAAATGAAGTCCAAAATCCATTTTTGACCTTTTCCTATTAATTACAGAAAAAAAAAATTCCAAAAATAGGTCAAAAACGGTCCTTTCCCGTGGCCGGACAACGGAGCCACCCTAAATGATGTCCAAAATCCATTTTTGACCTTTACCAATTAATTACAGAAAAAAAAAATTCCAAAAATGGGTCAAAAACGGTCCTTTCCCGAGGCCGGACTACGGAGCCACCTTAAATGAAGTCCAAAATCCATTTTCGACCTTTTCCCATTAATTACAGAAAAAAAAAATTCCAAAATTGGGTCAAAAACGGTCCTTCCAGGGTCCGGAACCACCCTAAAAGTGTTAAGGAACGAATTATTCCAAAATAAAATTTTCGACCTTTCCCCATATTTTAAAAAACTTCCCAAAATGTTCCACGCGAGTATCACAAGCTTTTTTGATACAATCTGTGCCTTTGATTCATGAGTAGCTCAGTGGTGTTGAGTATGTTCGACACTAAGTCAGCGTTTACACAAGGAAATTCTGTGAAGAAATTTTTGTCTATTCTCTTTTGTGAATTTATGTATATACCATATCTAAATACGCTTAAAAAGTTACAATTTTTTAACATATTTTTTGGAAAAATTAACGGTTTAAAAAAAAAATAGTTAAAATTTCAGAAAAATCGTCATATCTCCAAAATTATAGATTTAATTTCAAAGGTTGCATTATATTTTTTCTTATGACACCCATATTTTTGATATTCAATCAGGGGTTCCTAAATTATACTAATTATTACAAAAGCTATATCCGCATCTATATCTCCGATGACTATATCTCCAAAACTAGATCCGAGCGACACTTTAAGATTGTATATTTATTTTAAAAATTTAAAATCACATAAGAAAAGTTTGGTTTAATAAAAATTGGCGAATGGGAGATAAAGTTAACTTAAGTCTGAAATTTTCCTCCTTGGCATTGTAGTGCGGGAAGTTACCGATGTATATCGTTAGTTACCAATTGGTTTTTGAAAACTATCGCTAACCATCGATAGTTTTCCTTACCGATTTTTCCCAGCCCTAATGAAGAAGACATGTAAGAAAAAAGATTGAGCCAAAAGTGTTGCTCGGTTTTGCTGTTTTACTGCACATTGAACACTTGACAGCATATCTAACACAAGAAACCAAACTACATATGAAAACCCCTTTTAAAATACAGAGCGTGTCTACAAACGAAAGATGTTTAAAAAATACAGTTCTTACAGTCATTTTTAAATTGATTTACTTGTTTTCGAAACTTTTCTTGGCTGATACAAGTTTGCAAAAGTTTCATAGTTTCAAAGAGTTTTTTGCTTACAATAATGTTGTAAATGGTGGTTATGTTTTCAAGCTTTTTTCTTAATATGGTTTTAATTAACGAAAGCGTTGAAATTTATACTATACTAAATTCTACCAAAGCCAGGCTTAGCCTAAAAAGAGAGGGAAAAAAGCCTACCAAAATTGGTGGGAACACCCAACAACGGCAACGCTGGATGTAAACAAAGTTTAAGGGGAAATAATATTTACACCATAGATGCATGACCAGTGGTGCCCACTACTGCTTGCAAGCGCGCTCACGATAAGCGTGTGTAGATGATTTGCTTATCAATTCTGTATATGTGCACGCTTTCTTACGCTCTTTAAGCGCCTTCTCGTTCTCATTTTTGCGCTCTTTGAGCGCCTGCTCGTTCTCTGGGCAGCACCGTGCATGACCAAATGCGTGGCTGGGCAAAACGTACCGCGCGCGGGACTGCGGCAGAATGAGAATAACTTTTCAAATACGTATATAAAGCAGAGAGCGTAAAATTTAATTTTGTTTACTTTGAAAAGCGAACAAAGCACAATTACACATGCATTGAAGAACATTGAAGAGAAACACGCGTGTACACTAGAAAAAAGGATTGTTTAGAAAGCGTTTGTAGCAAATTACCGAATGCTTAATATAAGCACTTATTATTTCAAGCAAACACTTAACTTTTGTCTTAAACTATAAGTATTTGTAGACAATATAAGAAAAACCAATGTATTTGACACAAGTAAATGTTAAGTTGTGGCAAGTGATTCAATTACTTCTAACAAAACATTTCATAAAATCTTGCTTCTAAATGATATAATTATTTAAGACAAATAGTCAAAATATTTCAGTCAAACAATTCAATTTATGGAAGTGTTTCGGCAAACACTTGTCTTTTGTCCCAAACACTTATTCATTTCAACAAACGATTTATCACTTAAAAACTTTTCATGTTCATATTTTGTAGTGCTTTGATTCGAAATAACTTTTTTGTTACTTGCATTGTACATATACGATATCAAATGTTTATAAGTGTTTGGGAGCAAAGAACGATGGCGATGTTGCCAGGCTGTACTCCTATGATATGTTAAGTTTTAAAGAGTAGTTTTGTATAGTAATTCTCAACTATCATTTGTAAGTAAAATCAAAAATTTTTGTGACAAACATTTTATTATTTCCATCTATATCATTTGTGGCAAACACTTTTTTTTTTTGAGTGTGGAGATTAAGCGGAGAATAACAATTGCTACACTCAAAAAAAGGATTGTTTAGAAAGCGTTTGTAGCAAATAACCGAATGCTTAATATAAGCACTTATTATTTCAAGCAAACACTTAACTTTTGTCTTAAACTATAAGCATTTGTAGACAATATAAGAAAATCCAATGTATTTGACACAAGTAAATGTTAAGTTGTGGCAAGTGATTCAATTACTTCTAACAAAACATTTCATAAAATGTTGCTTCTAAATGATATAATTATTTAAGACAAATAGTCAAAATATTTCAGTCAAACAATTCAATTTATGGAAGTGTTTCGACAAACACTTGTCTTTTGTCCCAAACACTTATTCATTTCAACAAACTATTTATGACTTATAAACTTTTCATGTTCATATTTTGTAGTGCTTTGATTCGAAATAACTTTTTTGTTACTTGCATTGTACATATACGATATCAAATGTTTATAAGTGTTTGGGAGCAAAGAACGATGGCGATGTTGCCAGGCTGTGTTCTATGTTATGTTAAGTTTTAAAGAGTAGTTTTGTATAATAATTTTCAACTATCAATTTGTAAATAAAATCAAAAGTTATTGTGACAAAAAAAAATTTTATTATTTTGTAAGTAAAATCAAAAGTTTTTGTGACAAACATTTTATTATTTCACGCAAACACTTGAAGTAGTTCCATCTATATCATTTGTGGCAAACACTTTTTTTTTTGAGTGTAGTGGTGCCCAGCTCTGCCAAATGTGATGTTCCTTCTTCACCTCAGTGGTGTTGAGTATGTTCGACACTAAGTCAGCGTTTACACAAGGAAATTCTGTGAAGAAATTTTTGTCTATTCTCTTTTGTGAATTTGTTTTGCCTTTACACACGAAAACTAGAATTTCTTTGTGCTCAAAACAATTACTGCGTCAATCCGCAATAACAAACGTTAAGTCAAAGCAAAATATCAACGAACGAACAGAACGAAAGAGAATTACAGAGTACGACAAATTCTGTAAACCACCTTTTCATTTTTCCCCTCTTGCAAACGAATAAGAATTTTCGGAAAGAGTTCCTGTGCGTAAACGCTAACTAATGATTAGGGATAAATATTTTAGCTCTAGCCTTATTATCACAACGTTTATTACGAAGCTAGATTTTTTTGACGACGCTTGCAAAAATTAATTTATTTGCACATACATTTTTCAAATTGAGCCGTGTTTTATTTTTTGATGCTCTTTGGTTAATTGTCTCTCCATATAAAAATAATAAACTTAAAAATTTATTTCAAAATATCTTTATTTTGAGATCAACCAAATTTTTAGAAAAATTAACCATACACCGAAAAAATTTCTGGCTATCGTAAAAGCGGTTAAAAAGTTATTGTAAAAGCGTCGTCGTTTTGTCAAAGAATAGTAATTAAGAATAAGCCATAATAAAATTTATTTTCAGCATTTAAAAGCCCAAATTATGAACGTAAACTAGGTCAACTAAGCACAATGGCCTTGAACGTGAAAAAAGTTTGTCTACGCTAACGATAGATTCGGCTTATGGAAATCGTTTCCAGAACGGTAAGCAACGATAATATGCAAATGCCGAGAACAAAATACCACCTGAATGTCAGATTTATTATTTTTTTTTATGTTCACCATTAATTTTGACATATTTTAGAATGCTTAAAGTTCGAAAATTTTCTCCATTTCAAGCTTAGGGGCCGTTCATAAATTACGTAAGACAATTTCATGACTTTCTGACCCCCCCCCCCCTCCCCCGAGTAAGATTTAGTAAGATTCTCACTACCCCCCCTCCCCCCCTTCCGAAATCTTACGTAAGATTCATAATTAAGGTGAAACTAGTCAAAAAATGTATTTTTCATGTGATGTACTATATTACTATATTTAATTTTAATATAAGTACATATGTTACATATTAAATAAATATTACGAAATTGCAAACTACACATTTGTTTTTCAATATGAATAAAAAAAGTCATCGTAAGTCATCGTTAGATCATGCGCTTTTCAACCAGTCTGATAGTGAACCTACAATTGGCACACCCGACTCGTCTGTTGAATTTTCTGATTCACATTCAAACCCTGTAACATCAATATCCTCGTCGTCATGCCACTCTGCAACTTGACAAATCTCCGATTGTTTTAAAATGCAAAGGCTTTTCCCCTGTCCACGTTTCAAAATTGAAACTGGTTGAATCATGTGAGTGCGACTACAATCTTTTCCATGTAGTTTTTTGTGCATTACAGTAGCTTTTTTCGAGGCAAAGTACGGGTCACAAATATTACAAACTCGATCAGCTAAGACGTTTGCAAGGGAAGGACAAAAAAAAATCGTAAGGCATGATTTTGAACTGTGGATGTACTTTTGACCAATCGTAATTTAACGCTAAGCGAAGAAATAGAGGACAAAACTGATTGCTGTTTTGGTCTCCTGTTGAAGAAGGAATCGAAAGCGAATCTTCTTGTTGAAGAGGACAAGTGCAAGGGGGTGGTAAAGAACCGGGACAACATCAACAAAATTTCAAAGTCGACGTATCTGCGTGTAAATGCCTGAATAATAGCAAACTTGTGAGACGGTGTTACAAGTCGACCCTGCGTGTAAACAACATACATATATTTCATTACATAAACAGAAGAGAAGTTAGAGTCGATTACTTAAATCGATTGTAATCGATATTTCTGAATCTTTCGTGACTGTCGAAAATTCAAATATATTTCATTACTGCCACAAATGACGATGCGTTAATACAACTTTAATGTATGAATACGCATTTTAAATCTTACGTAAGATGATCATTCACCCCCTCCCCCCCTCTCGTAAGATGTAGTAAGAATCCGCCGACCCCCCCCCCCCCCCCCCCCCTAAACGTCTTACGTAATTTATGAACGGCCCCTTATCTTCATTTAAAAAAACAGAAAAAACAAAACTATGTTGTTACCTGCTGCAAAATTTTGATTTTTTCGAAATTTCAGTAAGAAATGAAAAAAATTCCACTGTTTTCTTTTTAATTTTTTTTTTTGTTTTCCATTTTCCTGTTATACGTACACATATGGGGGTACCAAAATGTTAACGCTATCGCTAATCCCATATATGGTATAAGGAAAAATTAGCTCAAATCGTTTTTTTTCTCATCTTTTTTTTTAATTCATCTTATTACAATATTAGTTGAAATTGTCAATGCCTTTAAAAAAATAAACGAGAAAAAAAATAAAATTTTTAGCACAAAACTCAAATTTTTTTCTTTTTTCATGGTTTTTCAATAGCGACGGATAGACTTTTACAGGCAGCCATGTTGTTTATTTTATATTTATTAAATAAAAAATTCCTTATAAGTTGAATGTTGCGATCTCAGATTTTTATTAACCAACTGTACACGGTTCGCTTCAAGCAAGATCAAGCTCGATTAAATTGTCAGCCAAATCTGAAAATGCACAATTATTATATAGGGTCCGAAGATTCCAAATACATAATCCGCAAAATCGTAGCTGATTATTTATTTGTTTTATGGCCATTTTAAAGTTAGCACTCTGGCCGACACGTTTAGTTTCAAGCAAGATCAAGATCGGTAAAAATTGTTGAAATTTAAAATTTTTTTATTTTGTTTTTTCTATGTGGGCTTTGTAATTAAAAATACTTTTAAAACCCATAAGACAAATTTAAATAAAAATTAGTTTCCATTAGTTTCTTGGCCCAAAAGAATTATTTTTTTCTTTTTTTTTTCCTAAAAAACGCTGAATAACACAACAAATATAGAAAAATTTTTATTTATTGTTTTTGTGAGCTTTGTAGTCAAAAATACTTCAAAAGTCCATAAAACAAAATTATAATTTAAATTATTTTTCACCTGTTTTAAGGCCTAAGAGAATTTTTTTTTAATATTTTCAATTCTTTTCCATGGAAAATGATGAATAACAACATATATAAACATTTTTTTTTCTGTGTGGGCGTTTTAGTCAAAAAACGTTTAAAACCCACAAAAGATAATAAAAAAAATCATTTTTTTCATTTGTTTTTCGGCCGACAAAAAGATGTTTTTTCTTGTATCGACTTTTTTCCATGAAAAATGGTGATTATCACAAAAACATTTGCATATTTGCAAAAATTAATGACTTCATCGTATTCAGCGACTCAAAATACATAAAAAACCATTATCATAGCATATTTTAAAATTTCACTTGATCTTAAAAGCATCAAAAACTGTACACGGTTCGCTTCACAATTTTATTAAAATTATAGGTTAGAGCTTTTACTTAAAAATGACCATAAAACGAGTAAATGACCAGGTACGATTTTACGAATCTGTTTTTGGAATCTCCGAACGCTAAATAATAATTTTGCATTGTCACATTTGGTTGACAATTTTTACCGATCTTGATCTTGCTTGAAACGAACCTTGTAGGCCAAAGTGCTAACTTTAAAATGGCCTTAAAACAAGAAAATGAGCAGCTCCGATTTTGCGGATAATGTATTTGGAATCTCCGGACCCTATATAATAATTGTGCATTGTCAGATTTGGTTGACAATTTAATCGATCTTGCTTGAAGCCAACCGTGTGTATAGCATATTAAATGTTTTATGTATCCTTAAAATGATGCTCATATAATTCAAATTGCTGCATTAATTCCATCTTATTGCGGTTTTAAAGAAAGCTTTATTCGAATTTTCAGATGGTTCTGTTTTCGAGATACCGTACTTAAAATTAAAAATATAGAAGCAAAGTGTAATTAAATAAACAGTGCCCAACAATTTACGATTCTAAGGGCGCAGAGTTTTGAGTTTTTTTTGTTTTTGAAAATTTTTTGAAACTAAATATTTCAAAAATTATGGTAGATAGGATAAAAAATCATGTAATCATATTTGTTAAAAAAGACTATAGCTTTATAAAAAAAACAGCGGGTTGCACTCCGGGAGTGCCGACAGAAGTGAAAACAAATCGTTTAATGGCAAGTTAGTGTACTAGTTGGTATGTGTGCGTTTTCTTTTTATATGGCAATGCAATGGAAGACAAAAACAGAATATCTATTAAAATTTTACTCTCGCTCTCATTCTCAATTTGTCAATGCAACAACGCGGAATTTGAAAGAAACAAACATGTAAGCATAACAATCGTTGAATGAGAATGGAATGTGTCAGTTACTGTGTCTGCTTTGCTTTTTGTTTTTAAAAGAAACAATAGAACATTCAAATTTTACTATCGCATTCATGACGGGGAATCCCGATGACGGTCGGTGTCGCGAGCTTATACTTTTTTCCTCAGCCGCACAACGTGCCATAAGAAATTTTCACTTCAAAAATTGCTGGAAGAAGTATATTCGGCTCAGTAGCCTCAACTGTGAATAATTTAATTTAAGCTAAGTATTTCTTAAGTTTGAGAACAAAAATTTATTCTGATTGAAGTAAGAAACATCATTGCGAATTATGTAAGTATAAGAAGAAATCAGGTAAAGAAAGTACCTGGACCTGTGATTAAACAGCTTAAACATAATTTTTCTAAAACTTAAAAATCTGCTTCTTCCTACAGACACTATGGCACCACATTTATCAAAATCGGAGTTATGGCTGTTAGAATATTCAAACTGCTTTAAACGCCATCTAGTGACAGTTTATCAAAACACAAATGACTTCAAAAAAATCTGCTTGTTCTTAAAAAAACTATTACACCTCATTTGTCAAAATCGGTTTAGTAATAGCCGAGATATAACGTTTTAAAGTTTTTCAAAAAACCAAATTTGCTTGCTGCTGGTTCATGGTGGCCTGGTATTTCAGATTTTTCTTTGCTTTGGGCTGCTGGCTCAGCTTTCGGCTGCACTAGCAGAGAAAAATTTGCTGACTGAGCAACAGCTAACCGGAAGTCAACATATGTATGCTACAAATTTAAAAATTTTTTCCAAAAAATTGCATACTTTCATGGGGCAATTTCTTCAAAAAACGTTGCCTAATTTTAGGCGCTATTAATAATGTACCCCTAAAAGTATGCAACACTTTCCGACAGAAAAAGTAGTCAACGTTATCTGAAATTTTTAAAACCGTTGCCTACTTTTAGGCGCTATTTAGAAATTTGTCAAAAAATGTTGCATTCAGGGGAAAATTATTAATAGCGCCTAAAAGTAGGCAAAGTGTTTTAAATTTTTTGAAATCGCGTTCGTTTTCCAAGTCTTCAAAGTTCTAAAATCGAGTTCGTTTCCCAAGTCTTCAAAATTACAAAATCAAGATTGTTTCCCAAGTCTTCCAAATTTGAAATCGAGTTCGTTTCCCAAGTCTTCAAATTTCTGAAATCGAGTTCGTTTCCCAAGTCTTCAAAATTCTAAAATCGAGTTCGTTTCCCAAGTCTGCAAAATTCCAAAATCGAGTTCGTTTCTCAAGTCTTCAAAATTCCAAAATCGAGTTCGTTTCCCAAATCTTCAAAGAACATTCAAATTTTACTATCGCATTCATGACGGGGAATCTCGATGACGGTCGGTGCCGCGAGTTTATACTTTTTTCCTCAGCCGCACAACGTGCCATAAGAAGTTTTCACTTCAAAAATTAATTATATAATAGTTTTAATTAAAAAAATTGTTCTCAAAATATTTTCAATATAAGATCTTCCGTTCTTTTTTTCATATGTTATTCCTCAATCATCCTAAGAATGCATGTGCTTTTATGACGCGCCGTAATATGTTTTTTCAACAGAAAATGGAAAATAGCATACAATTCATACAATTAGATTGTCCAAAATATCTGTCTTAGTATATCGTTTTAAAATTTTTGCTTATGTATATTAAAAGTACCGCGCACTTTGTCAAAATATTCGAGCCATTTGGAGTACTTGTACATACTTATGTATTACTCCCAGTAAAGCGTTTGAAAGTATTTGCTTCCATGGGAGTGTCACGTCCTCTTGTCAAAATCGACTAATTTCTGTGGAGATCTTGTCCAAATCCTAGCATTTGTATTAAATTTGGTAGTACATACTACCCCAAATAGCTCTGTGAGTATAAAGTGTTTGAGTTTTTGCTTGTATTGAATGTGCCTTGCCCTCCTTTAAAAATGTTCAAACTATTTGAGTCATTGTGCAATATTTAGTTGCATTACCTTAAATGTTTTTCTCATTATAGCGGTATGAAGATTTTACTTATGTGGGAGTTGCCACGCCTTCTTGTCACACTACATTAAATCAACTCTCTCAATATAGCGTTTTAAGTGTTCTATTTGTATGGGCCGTTGGCGTGTAGGAGAAACAATTTCGCTCATTTTCAAATCCATGTGTGAAGGTACGAGAATAGCCTGCGTTACGTAATTGTGAGAGACAGATAGACTTAACTAAATTAACTCAAGTGGTGACGCTGATCCAGAATATATTATTATATATGCCACGCCCCCTTCTATGGGTTACAATCAGTATAATATATTGAATATACCCTGAGTGTAGAAAAAGCGGATCGACGCCGCACAGTGGTAAACTTTTTAAGAAATTGGTGTGGGTCTGTTTGACAAATTTGATAATTGCATCGGATAGAAAAATGTTTAAAGCTGATACATTTAAGATTACAATCCATAAGTAGTAGCATAAGTAGTTTAGGTTTTACTGTTATTCAAAGTTGAGATATTTTTAAGTTTGCAAAAAATTAGATTTTTTTGATAAAAATTTCATGTTTGAACTGAAAAATTCAACAAATGCTGAGTGAAAAATGTATACTTTTCTTTGTAAAAGCATTATTGGTTTTATTTAAACAAAAAAAAAAAAATACATAGTGCACTAATTTTTTTATGTTTTTTTTTCTTTGTTTCGGAACACTGTTTTTATCAAAGTTTTTGAGCTTTCAGTTGAGTTTAAAAATAAACATTAATAATTAAATGATTATTGAACTTTAGCCATTTTTCGCAGCGATCAACATTTTTATGTAAAATTTTACAAGTTGATACAATGCTTTATGTATTAAACAAACTTTGATAACAAAGGAAAAAACATCAACAACTCTAGAATATAGATCTATGTTTCGATTCTTAAAATCTCATCAGTATATTTTTGGTTGAAGTCTACGTCAGCACTCAAATTGCACCTGCCATATTAATGAAAATCAATCGAAAAGGTAATTTTTAATTTCAAGCAAATGTGGTTAAATTTTAAGTGAATTTTTAAGATCACACCATTTGCGTTGAATTTTTCAATTAGCTGTACCGTTTTCTTTGTTTTGTTTACATTATTAAAGCAAGACGCCACGTGAGTGGATTAAACCGTAGTTCTCCTTTGTTATCGCAGTTTCTTAAATTATTTGTTTATGTTGTAATGCACATCCATTGGCTGTGAGACATTACGTGTTCAAAATTATGCGATCCTGGTGCATCGCAGATTTTACATAAAAATGTTGATCGCTGCGAAAAATGGCTAAAGTTCAATAATCATTTAATTATTAATATTTATTAAGAAAGCCAATAAAACAAACCAACAATTTTTAAAAATAAACTTTTAAAAACTTCAAGCTGAACTTCCACAAAAAGCATCACTGACTCTTTCTTAACATATCCTCAGTACAAACTAGTCACCGGAATTCGCCCGTTTGGGTGCTAGATCGATTTTTATCGACAAAACTGTGGATATAGCACACTAAAAACATTTAATTTGGTGTGCAATACCTATTTGATTAGTCATAGGTTATAATTAAAAACGTTCAAATTAAACTACAGTCCCGCACACTTTTTTTAATAGTGGGCGCATCTTTTTGTTTTGGTAAGGAACTACCTCTCATAGTTTTTGAATCTATTATATGCATAAGCCTTTAACTAAAAATTTTTCTGATTGCACTAATCCTTTTGAAGGTGAAATTTCTGAAATCTTGTAAGTTACGTAGGGATTACAAGAACAGGTAAAAAGATTTCAAAAGATTTGTGTAGAGAAAAAAATCAAACTAAAATTTTAGAATATGTAAAACTGCCTGTTTTGTTATAAAGTAATTATGAAATTTTTATTAACCCTTTCAGTGAATTTCGCGATACAGGTATTTTATGTATTAAAAAATTAAAGTTTATATCGTCGGCTTACAAGCAGAATTGACCATCCATAAATTTTTTTTTTTTTTTTGATGGAAAGTGTACAAATTCTAATTGTTAATGTAAGAATGAACTCTTATAACACACCTTATCAAGCATTTCTTTTTAATAACCGAAAATAATATATCACAAAGTTAAGAGGATTTAAGCATAATTAAAATAATAATAAGCGTTATTCACCAACTATTTTTTTGCAGAATTCTGCTTGTAAGCCGACGATATGTTATCGGCAAAACTAGTTTTTAGGAAACTAGTTTTTCCTTGGCCAAACTAGTTCATCCAAAACGTGTTAGGATGAACCAGCTTAGCCTAGGAAAATTGTAATATGTTAGGGTAAGTGGGCGGCCTTCGGTCGCTACACGCTTACGTCCTCCAATACATTCAAAAATAGCTTCGCAGCGGCATTCGGCCGCTGTTCGCTATAGTATATCCAACCCTGGTGTGATAGCGAAACCCGTGTTCGACGTAGTGCAGTGAACCGCGGCCGAAGGCCACCGCGAAGTCGACATTGGACATATTGGAGGATGTACACCAGTGATTGGCAAAGAGCGAAACTCAAATTTTTCCTTGCGCTCAAAAAAGAGGAAAATCAAAAGCCCTCTCACCACTGAGAGAAATTCTTGTATGTTTTAATTTGTTTGCATATATTCTTACAATTTTCATATTGCGTTCGCAGTCCTTTGTTTTTAGCTTTTTGAATATATTTCACACCGAGCATGGTGTAATAACAAAGGTGGAGTACTTAAAACAAAATTTCTCAAAAGTGTGGGTTGCGTTTCCTCCATTGCACTATAGGTCAAATAGCCCATTTCACTGGCCAAAACTAATAACGGCTATATTATCATGGTGATTAACTGGAAATGTATTTTTTAAGTTGACTCTAGGCTAAAAGAAGAACTCTGAGAAAAATCTTAACCCTTGTGCTACCGGGTCAAAAATGGCACGTACTACATTTTTTTAAATTCCATAATTAATGAAATAAAAGATGTGTTTTTATTTATAGATTGTAGTATTAGGTTAAGAAATACATAAAGTTTACTTAAACATCAGTTGGAGACGCTTTTTAATGCGTCTATTTAAAGACAGCGAAGAAATTATTGGATCTGATGTGTCCATTGCTCTATAAAACACGTCTAAAAGTGTATTAACGCGGCTTCTTTTGCGTGCATGATGTAGTCCAGTGATGGGCACAAAGTGGCTCTATTTGCTCTCATTGCTCTTACCGTTATTTGACGCACAAGCAAGCGAAAAAAAATTCGCAGAGTTTTAACGCTATCGAAGCGTTGACTTGAATTCAAATGAAAACAAAAACAAAACACAAAGGCATAAACGACGGCGCCGCATTGTGTCTTGACGAATGTAGCAATTATTTTTGTTTGTAGTGCAATTTGGCTTTTTTTTGTGCTAATGGCAAATTTGGAAATGAAAGTGAAAAAAACTTTAAAATTTCGTTTGTTGTTGCTTGATGTTGCTCTTTTGTTAGATTTCTACGCCCACCGCTTATGTAGTCTATCATATTTGTATAATTTGTGTTGAGAACCTGCTGATTCTTCTCCAAATCAACCAACAGGAAGATCTAGACCCTCTATAATTTCCTTTGAATGAATGAGCATTTTGTGTACAGTTGCTGTCATTGGGAGTCAGGAATATGTACATGTTTTGAATAATTTTTGCGGTTTCAAAGCAGTAAACTTGAAATTTGTTTACATTTAAAGGAAATTGACAAGACATGCTTATTAAAATTTTTTAGGCGAAAAATCAAGTCCTTGTCAATGCCGGTAATTTGAGAAAACATTTCATGTTCCGCAAAAGCTCAGCGCGCAGTATTGCCATCGTTTGTACTCCCAAAACCATCTACTTTCGGTTTATCTACTATGAGGCCAAGCTTTATGAAAAATAAATCTTGTGTTGTTTTCTTTTTTTCTGATACTGTACTTTTACCATCTTCATTTCTGATTTGGCACTTTTGGATGCCACACTTGTAACCTGCATGTAATACAAATTCAAAAAAACAGGCAACTTCCAGTGGCTTTTTACCCATTTTTCGTAGCTAGTACTCGGACTAGTAGTATCCTCAGTATTTTCCAATAAGTATTTGAAAACAGCCTGTTCTTTTTCCTTTTCGTCTGTCTTTTGCAACCAGACTTCCAAAAAAATCAGAATTGCGGAAGAATTAGTCATTAAAAAAAAAACGTGCAAAATCGGGCATCCAAATTTCTAAATAACATTCACAACAGCAACATCTAACTAATTAAGGGTGTCAAATCTCAACAAAATTTTAAAAGCTTACACAAAGTTGGAAACTTAAAAAAATTTGACAAATCAGGGGTATCACTTCAATTTTAAATTTTTTTCACAGAAAACCAAAATATATTTAAATGTATTAAGTAGAATTACATTATACATACGTATACCATCATCAATATTTCCATTTTTATTTTTTTAAAAAAACAAATTATTAAAATTACTTCACAATAGTTAAGAAAGGAGTAAAAATCGTCACTGGCTTGCGTTATCACAGTAGAATGCGAATGCATCAACTTTGACGCATCGCTAAAAAACGGTAAATTATTTTTTCCAAAAACAAAATACAATTTTGTTTGTTTTGAAGTATTCTCCGTTACAGTACAACAACAAAACTTAAATAGCAACACTTGTATAAATTAGGTTTTTGCCAGTGAAATGGGATATTTGATCTATAGTGCATTGTCTTGTTTCGTAATTTTTTTTTTTGACACTTCGGTGTTTTGATTATTTGGCCCGTTCAGCAACTTCAGTATTTTTGAAGCACTTTAAACAACTTTTTACTCAGAGGTATTCGTGTTGAGTTTCAAAATTCTGATGCGAACAAAAAACTATGCTAAATAATGTAGCGGGCTTCAATATGATGCCAATAAGTCTTTTTTGGATTATTGCTATTCAAATACATAGCGCAAAGTGGAATTTTGTCGTAGATCGTTCATTATAAATTTTTTTTTTATTGAAATGAGTGACCGCCCCTTAATTTTTTTACATAGATTAAATATAATTTTTTTTATTTAAGTTTAGATCGCGTTATATTTATAAATTTTTTCACTTATGTAAAAAGGTTTAGTTCGATCTTTTTCGATTTTTAGTTCGAGTTAAGACAAGAAAAATAATTTAAAAATTTCTTGAAGCGCCGACGTTTCGAGGATTTTTTGTCCTCTTCTTCAGGGCGTCGATTTATTAACTAAACAACATTGAAACAAATTTGGTTACAAGCAATAGTACAACAATAATAAAACATACAACATACATAAATTTCAACATTATTTGAGAGATGAATGATGTCTGCCAAGTTTATTGTTATTTTTGTGGTAATTTTTGATTGTTTTTGAAATGTGAGTGTTGTATTTGAAATTTACATATCGCACCGTCAGAATAAGAGGGCCGCATCTCAAAATTTTAAGTTTCGAGAAAATTGAGATTAAAGAACTCTAAATTTTTCCACTGAATTTGAAGACAGACATATTTATAGCTATGACAGTCTTGAACTGAAATACTATAAACTTATTTCCCAAATCTATAGAGTAACATTGACTTATTTGGGGATGTGGCAGTGTTGAAATTATTTTGATTGAAAATATTTTTGTTTTATAAGAACTATACCGCCTTGTTTTGATTTGCTACTGTAAAAACTTAAAAGGAAGATATTTTAAAATATCGTTTTCGATTTAAGGCTTTGTTGTTTTAATTGTTTTTTCTTTATTTTAACAACAAAATATTAATATTTTGAAATGAGGCGGTGTTGTTTTGTTAAGAAAAAATACAGAACAAAATATCCCTTAAATAAAAATGCATTTAAGAAGTTATTAATTGAGCTAGAAATATGGTGGTAAGACTTAAATTAGGATCACATAATGAGCTATATAGTAGTATACACAACTCGAAAACTCGTTATTTTGATTTGCGGCCCTTTTGTTTTGATGGTGCGATATATGTTTGTAAAATTGTTGCATTTTGGCTGTCTGTGTTAAAATAATGTATATTTCGTAAAATGTTCTAATTGCACGGCAGGCCTTCCGTTTAATTTAATATTTATATTTAAGTTTAGATCGCGTTATAAGTATAAATTTTTTCACTTATGTAAATCTTACTTATCAATAGATCTTTATTCGTTCAGAAGTTATGATTTTTGCAATCAAAAAAGTCAAATTTTGCCACTGTGCGCCGTCGGCATTGTGTTTAAACTTTTATGCTTTGCAAATTGCAATGAGCAACACATAAAATTGTGCACCAATTTTGATTTATAAATCGGGACAATGCTGATCATATAATGCATTTTGATAGGTCTTATTTAATTCACTTTGAAAATTGCGTTTTTAACTCTACATAGCTGAAGTATTTAAATATAACCGAAAACAAAAAAGAGTTTAAATACTGACACGTCTTTCACTTAAAAATTTATATTTTGTTTTTTCCATTCTAAAAACATTTCCTGTGGAAATAGCATATCCGAACGACCATGAATATATAGGCAAAAAAAGACAAAGCACTTTTAATATTTCATATGCGGCAACACGCACCATGTCTTTCTGCACTTAAAAGATTACATAATTCTTAGATGACGAAATGGTTTCATAAGGAAAAATCCGTATCCTTTCGCTGAAACTGCCACTACGCAAGAGTTGATCTCTATTCGAGCAAGGCATAAGATGTGATGCGTTGTTTGTCCTTTTGCTGTGCTCGTTGTTGTCGCAAGTAAACAAAATCATTTCTGAATGTTTTAGTGGTTAATGTATTTTGAAAGCGAAATTAAAGGATTTTGAATATTGAAGGACAAAACTCATTATCTTTATTGGAATATGAGTCGTTGTGCTTTATGCCTGAGTATTCTTGCATCCGGCAGCACGTGTAGTGCGACGTTTACTATTATTGGTGCGCTTAATGATGCTTCCGACTCTTATGGGGTGAATACTGCTTGATTTCTCTCCGCATCTGTCATCTGATTGTGGCAACATTCTGGTGCAATTGCATACAATTGAGTCATGCAAAGCCTCTACACATTTTGTGGGGTTTATTGGTATGCAAAGCTCAAACTTATCTGCAACTGACATAATCGCACTGTTTAAGATTCACGGGATTAAGGGTATTGTACATAGATATGAGAGATTCTTATTGTTTTATTGCAATTAAGGACTATGTAAATAAACATTATTATCTTAGGAACAGTAAACTTGATTGATGAATGGTTGATATTTATAAAGGCTTCACGGAGAGAAAAGTTGAATATTACTTTCTTAATAGGAATCAATAACAATACAGCATTTTTAAAACTAAGTATTCTCTCAGAATAAAAATAACTTTGCTGGCAAATCTATATATTAATACATGAACATCGAAACTTGTGGTACACTTTTTTAGTATTTACTATAAAGAGAGGGGAATGAAACTTATATCATTGGAAAAGCAGGTAAAATAAAGTTAACATAGACCTATGATTTTCCCATACAAAATGCTTTAACTCCAAATGGGAAAAACGCTGTCACGGCTGAGTCGCCTCACTGATTTTGATGAAATTTGATGTGGAGATAGGTTGAACCTTAAGTAAAAATATTTGTTTAGAGTGGGTGGTGCCCCGCTCCTAGCGTATCATCGACTAAAGTAATAGACCGATTTTGAAATTTCGTTTTGATACAGATGGATCCGTAAAAAAGATTTCTAAGAACTCTAAGTTCTTTTGCTGGGCGTGGCACTGCTCCTAACACAGGCGCGGATCCAAGGGGGGGGGGTCGCGGGGGTCATGACCCCCCCAAAACAGTCCGCATTTCAAAAAAAAAGAGTTGAAACAATATTTTGCAAACCGAAAAACAAAAAAAAAAACAAACGAACAAAACCTAGTTTTTGCAAACTTAAAAACCTGAAACTAACCAAACGACCAAAATTAACTTATTTTTTTGCACTCTGAAAAAATTGGAATCAAAAAGTGACTAAATCAACAAATTTGACTAATTTTCTTAAACAAGACTGACTTTTTTATTATTTTTTCTATATTTGGATTGTAGCTTTACTTGATATACTATCATCTGTTTACAAGTTCCAACTAAAAGCATCATTTATAAAACAAAATCCAATTCAATGAAAATTCGAAATAAAAATATTCATCAGCTAAGACATTTCTTAGTTTTAAGAGTACATTTTTTATATAAAAAAGTTTATAATTTTATATAAACAATAAATATATATATACATGTAATGAATTTTCAAGTAAAACAAATTGGACAAGTTTTTCATTTTTCATTTCATTTCTTTATTAAGCCTTTGGATTACATTTCCTTACAGACTAGAAGAGTCTTTAGACCAGGGGTCGGCAAAACACAATGTGTGTGATGTACTTCAGCTCAATTGAGCTATGAAAAATCAAATTTTGCCGACCCCTGCTTTAGACATCGAAAAATCAAATTCATTTATGGATGACAATTTATTGAATAATGAGAGAGCTCTTAATATAGACTCATTCTGAGCATAATTAGTTTTATGTTTTTTTATGAGGAATAAATCAAAATGACGCAACTGTCTAGGTGGGATATAAAAACCAATTAACTGAAGTAACTCCGGACATTCAATATTACTATTAACTATATCATAAATAAATATTAAGGACATAACCTTCCGCCTCGATTCAAGGGTATTTATGCCCAAAAGCAGGCAACGTGAATTATATGATGGCCTTGAATCACCAAAATACAAAGAACGTAATGCAAATCTAGAAAAAGTTTTCTGAATTCGTTCAATTCTAGCACAATGATTTGCATAAAACGGATTCCAAACAAAAGAGGCATATTCCAATCTAGATCTTACAAATGCAAAGAAAAGGCTCTTAATGGTATGTGGATCCATAAAATCAGAGCTGTGTCTACGAACAAAAGCCAACATTGCATAAGCCTTAGGGATGATAAAATTCAAATGCTCAATAAATGTAAGCTTAGCATCGAAAACTACGCCTAAGTCCTTTATAAGATTGATTGACTTAAGAAGTTTACCCTGAATTGAGAAATAACAATCGAGTATATTATTTGATTTTGCAAATGTGCAGGGAAAGCATTTCCCAATATTTAAAGGTAACTGATTAAGTTTACTCCAGTCACTCACATTGGACAAGTCACGTTGTAAGGATTCAACGTCACCTACATTCCGTATACGACTGAATAATTTTAAATCATCTGCGTAAAGCAAAAATTTTGAGCACTGAAAGCAACTATGAATATCATTCATGAACAAAATAAAGAACAGAGGTCCAAGGATACTACCCTGAGGTACTCCAGACGACGCTACAAAATTATAAGATTTAGTATTATTAACAAGTACAACACACAGTCTATTACTCAGATAGGATTTAATCCAATCCAAAAATGAACCATGAAATCCAATTTTAGCTAGCTTAGCAATTAAAGCACTATGCTTAACCTTATCAAAGGCTTTTGCGAAATCAGCATAGAGCACATCCACTTGATAGCCACGTTCAAAAGAGGATACACAATAATTAGAGAATAATGATAAATTTGTTATTGTGGATCGACCAGATACAAAGCCATGTTGCTCTGGGCAAATATGACACTTAATTAAAAAGTAAAGCTTATCTTTTATAATGCTTTCAAATAATTTAGAGACAATTGTTAATTTAGAAATGGGACGATAGTTCGCGACATTATTTTTAAGCCCATTTTTGAAAATAGGGGTAATACATGCTACCTTCCAGGGCTCAATAAAAGTTCCGGAATTTAAAGATTTATTGAAAATCAGACACAGTGGCTTACACAAAGCCTGAGCACATTTTAATAATACTATAGAAGATAATCCATCGACATCCAGTTTAGCAGAAATCTTCAACTTTTATAATGCGTTAAAAACGTCTGTTTCACTCAAAGTAATAGAACCAACATCCACGAAAGAATTGATGTTTTGCAGGATAGAAGGCTCATTCCGTGGAGCATCTTCAGTATAATTTGATTTAAAATAGTCGGCAAATAAATTAACTGTGTCTGCAATTGTATTGTATTGTATTGAAAAACATAGAAGTGGGGATGAAAGATCCACACTTTTTCGATTGTACGAAATTCCAAAACGATTTCGGATTCAATTTGATATTGGTTTCCGTTTTCAAAATAAACTGCTTGTATAAAAACTTATTCAAAAAGTTGAATTCTCTCATGTAATGCACATATCGCACACATTTAGCTAAAGAGGCACAATTCAAAATTTTGGAATTTTCAGAAAACGCAAAAAACTGTTTTGAGCTTGTGAACTATTTTTCATATATAAAGTGTGGATTATATCGATGAAGGTACTAACAGAATATGGTTGGAAACCACATCGCAATCCCAACAGCTTGAACTCTCCGGCACTAAAAATAGCACACTTTTGCATATTGTAGCCTAATTTCTATTGCAACATGAAGAAAGACCTAACTGTTTTTTGACACCAAAGTACAGCAAAAAACGAGCTTATCTCTTTTGTGCTGACAGATATGTGTATGATGAATAGTTTTAACAAATAAACTCGAAAATGGCAAATTTTGAGTTGTGCCTCTTTAGCTAAATGTGTGCGATATTTCTCCTTATACTCTAAGTTCCCAGTGGATTTAAAAAGTTTTAGAAATTTATTGCGCATATTTTTCAGTTTTTAAAGGACAGAATTATACCATGGAAGCTTATATACCTTATGAAGGCAAATTGGAATATGGTCATGACAGATTTGTGACACATTAAATTTAAACAAATCAAAACAAGTTGCGGCATTTTTACCATTAAATAAATTTTTCCAATTTATATCATTTATATTATTACTTATTTAAAAATTCAAAATCACATAATTTAAAGTTAAATACATGTTTAGCAGGCTGAGGCTCAATAAATTCATAAAATTCTATATCGAGAACAATTGGAACATGGTGCATATTAGATGGTGAAATTGGGCAAAAACATTCAGATAAATTGTATTTAATATTATACGAAATAAAAATTAAATCCAAAATTTTGCCAAGATTATTAAGTACTTATTTTATTAATTTGAACTAATTCAATACTTAAGAAGCTATCAATAAGATTGATTTCATGAGGATGATTGATATTTGTTGGCGTCAAGTCATCGGCGAGGTGAGTCCACATTACTTTGTTTAAATTAAAATCCCCCAATATGCAAAGCTGACTTTTATGGTCCAACGATGAATGTAACGATAAAATGTTACTTACATGTGCATCGTAAATGTCATCAGAACTATTTGGCGGGATATACGAGGCACAAATATATAAAGAGCCTGATGAGCCAGAAATGGAGACACTTAATTGTTCGTACAAACTGTCCGCATTCTGAAGGATGCAAGCTGTTGTACAGAAAAAACGTTTGATGGCAATTGGAACACCACCTCCTCGACTACAACCTGTTTTTATAGCGTCACGTTCCTTTCTGTATACTTGATATATATTTGTATCAAAGAATTCTCCATCGAAAAATTCATCATTTAGCCAGGTCTCAACAAATACGATGACATCAAAATCTCCAGCCGCGGTATAATAATAAATGGAATTGGATTTAGTTCTGATCCCAGACATATTTTGGAAATAAATCCGAAATTGTGAAGTTTTACCTAACTGATTGTTAGGCTGAGCGGATGAATATTTAGTAAAATTAGCTAAGTTATTGCATTGATGTTAAGTTTTTTATAAAATAAAATATCCGACTCAGCATAAACACGTCCGCACCTTTTGAATTCACGACTAGGAGTGAATTCTGGCTTAGTTTTTATTCATTGAAGAAATTCGGGTTGCTTTGTTTATTTGGTTATTCTTGTTATTTTTGATTTTTTTCTGTGCACCCCCCCCCCGAAAAAAATTCTAGATCCGCGCCTGTCCTAACAGGCAAATCGTTTTCACTGCCAAACTAATGGACCGATTTTTATGGAATTCGGTACAGAGATAGCTTGAGACTTGAGAAAAGGTTTTCGGCTTAAAGTGAACTGTGCCAGGCGCGAATGTTGCGCACTTTTCCAGCATTTTGATTTTAACAATGATTGCCAGGAAAGTATGCTTTAACTGACACGAAATCAACAAAAAAATGCTAATTGTGCACTCAGAAAAAAAAACATTGTTATCCGAAGAATTTTTACATTCTTGAAAAATTGTGAGCTAAAAATTGTTGATTTAACAAAAATTTCTTCCAGCAAAAACTCGTTTTTGATTTTTTGAGAATCGAACTATCAATTTAAAAATAAAGTTCTTATGAAAACTATTTTATTTTTCTTAAACATTTTTAAAAACGGAAAATTGTTGGCCCAAAAATAAAATTTTTGTGTTAAATATTTTTGTGATCGTATTGACCTTTAAAAATTCAATTGTTAATTCAACAATAAATTCTTGAGCTTACAATTATTATCAAGAATAAAAACAGTTGGCATAACAATGAAAAATGTGAATGTTTTTGATTTCAAAAACTAACAGCCCTATTCTGGCAGCTTAACAAAGCTCACCACGTTAACAAAATATTTAATATTAACACGTTGTTAATGTTCCGTATTCTGGCAAAAATTTAAAAGCTCTTTTCTATACTATTTTGTTAATGTCAGAAAGTGTCTTAACAACGAGTGATATTTCAGTATTGAGCTAAGTAAAACTATTTTTTTTTTATAAAATTTAAAAGGCAGGACAACGTGGTTTTAAATATTTACAACCATGTCTTAAAAAAACATTTATTTTCATTGATATCAATAAAAAAAAATTTTGAACTTACGAGTATCGAACCCACGCACGCGAGCTATGAGTACAAAGTCCTTACTACTTCGCCACGTTACCTTGTATATTCAAGTTTTTTATTACTCTATTTGTTATTTTATTAATTTAAATATAAAAAGTCAAAATTTGACAAGTTTACCACGAAAGCTTTTGTGTGGGGAATTCAAAAGCTTTTATGTTGTTAATGATTTTTTAGAATACCAATATTTACATTTCATAACAATTAGATTAACACGAACACCTTTATTATTTCTTGTTAAGTCAACAAGCAGAATAGGGCTGTAATTCTCGGGCTAAGAAATAAAATTCTTGCCACAACAATTTATTCTTAAAGTTTTGGAATACTAACTGTAAATTTGTCGCTTGAGCAAAATTTATTGAAAAAAAATTATAAATTGAAAAAAAAAAGTGAAATGGAAAGTGAAAGTGAAGTTATTGTAAATTTTATTGATGCTCCAACCCTTGAGCTGTATATAATTTGGGAAATATCCTGGGACGGTATAAGGGCATAAGACGAATGCCGCATAGGTTCACAGGAACTTTTGAAAATTATGAATTCCCATGAAATTGAGGAAATTTTCAATAAAAGGGAGATGATGGCGGACAAGATCAAGTTCCGATATGGACTAAACAAGTGGAGGGAAGCTAATCATGTAAGTACCTACCATATTTACATTTATGGAATACTTATTTTTGGAAATTTGAGGATTAAGCCCAAAAATCAGAGAGAGCGTGTCAAAAAGATGAGATGTGATTTTTTAAAATTTTTTTAAAGGTAATTTATAGGTCGCGCAATGTCAATTTATACAAAGTCTGGACTTGATGCGGTCCAAATAATGGATACAAAAGTAATAAAAATGCATTTTATTACATATTTCAAGCATTCACACCCACTGTTTGCATGCAAAAGGCACACTCACGTCTCATATTTTTGGTAGTGGCTCAAAACCCTCAATGACGTTCTCTGATACGTTAGCAATAATTTCAGAAAAGCTTCATTGCACGTATGGTCTACAATCGTAAACCACCTATATTTCAAATAAATGTAATAATTTAATGCAAATGATTTCATATCCTTCTCTCTTATTTTCTTGAGTGTGATTTAGTACCGTGCTGCCAGAGTGACAAAACACTTTCAATGGTGTCCCAATGGATTTCTTCGGATGCTGTGCGCGCCAGCTCCTCATCAATTGTCAGTCCTCAGACAGGGCTCAAAGCAAATTCAAACGCGGATACCGAGTTTGAAATAAACGACATTTTGTTGAAAACTGTTTCTGGAAACGATATAATAAAGAGCTATCAGGAAACAGCAAATTTAACTAGCACCGATCAGACCACCATAACTAGATGCGTTGTCGACCACTTTCAATATTATGGTATAAAAATGTGCCCAACTGTTATGCAAAAAGTGGCTAAGGAAATCGTTCAACTATTTCCTAGTGAAGACGAACGCACATATTATGATCCACGGGAAAGGACAGCAACCGTCAGGAAAAATTTTTGACAGGTACTATAATGTTGGTTACACACACAAAAGAAAAAGTTCTTCATCTGTCGGACAAAAAAAAACAGAAACCGCTACTGACAATTAAAAAAGCGAAGACAATATTTCCGAAGCAGATCAAACTCTTCTGCAGGAAAATTTTTTGAAGAAAAAATTATTTCTGTTTCATAACTGTCCTGAAAATATAAATTATATGTGGGAAGAAACTTCTTCAAAAAGAATGGAGGAAGAAAAGTATCCTCTATCATCTTTTTTGACAGCATGGTCACGCTACAAAGATTCAAATGGCGAAAAGCTTATAAATATAGATTTTCAAAAAATACAACCGGGGAAAGCAAATAAACTTTTTGAAAAGTTTGACAACTTCGAAAAAACAATAAACAAACATTTTTTCCCATCTACAATAAATGAGAAAATGTTTTTAGCGATGTATAAAAAAATTATTTCTCCTGAAATTTGTGCCGGTAATTATAACTTTTTAATTATATTATGATAAGCTCACTGATAACATTCTTTTTTAGCTTCAAGACACTTTTTCTTCTTCACTTTATTACATACGCTCATACTACCGCCAAGAATAAAAAAAATGTAAACCGTCCATTTCTGATGCCCAGAAAGATATGTATGTTTGTTCATTTGGTAAGCCTTAACAATTTTAAACATAAGGAAGATGAACTCAAACTTCAAGCTGTCTCTGAAAAGCTAAAGTTGCAGCCAAAAATTTTTGTGGTTGGAGAGTCTTTAGAAAGTTTAAAAGAATTTTATGTTTATTTGGAGGCAATCCGCTATAAAGTTTCGACATTGCTTCATGCTATAGATTTAGTCATTAAGACTTGTTTTGTTTTTAATTTAGACTATACTCAGAAAAGCAAATATTTGTGGATTTTTTTACAGGAATATATTTATGAAATCATCGGTGCTGAAAAGATTCCAAAAATAAAAAACATTATTTCAAAACTAGAAATTTTGGCGATTTTTTTTCACATAGCTTTTTTAATTTTTTTTTTTTTTTGAGGAATGGATGTTTTAAAGGTAAGTTAAAAATTTAGCTTCATAAATAAATTTACTTTTACCATATCGCTAAAAAACATTTTTAAACTTATGCCAAAAATGTAGCGCCAAAACCCTACCCCCTCCTTAAATCAAGTTTTAATAAATTTTAATTTACACTACATAATAGTTCCTAGTTCCTATTTATTCAACAATTTCTTTCTCATTTTGATGCTCTAACTTAATAAGTTGAAAAATCTATTTCAATATATTTATGTCAACTACTTTATTTTTAAAGAAAGGTGACTAGTTTTTAATATAAGAATTTAAATTTTTTCAAATGCAACACTTTTAATATTTGAAGCAGCAACTATTTTTACAATCTTTATTAACAACACAATCTTGCCACAACAATTGAAATTGTTGGTTTTTTAATCAACAACTCGTTCTTGAGACAACAATTTATTTTTCCGAAGTATTGACAATTTTTATATTTAAGCCAAAAATAAAAGTTCTTACTTTACGGCTAACATTTTTATTGTTAATATAAGAATTTAAGTTATTGAGTTCATTTTAACCTACGGAAATTGTTGGGCCAAAGTATAAAATTGTTGGAATCACAACTTTTTTTTCTGAGTGTGTGGGGCCACTTCTAAAGATTTCAATAAAATTGATGATATGGTTAATAGAGTTGTAAACACCGAAAACCTTCAATTTGGGTTGTCTGTGCTTCATGGCTGGATTAAATTGTTTGAGTGCCTGCTGCATATAGCATACAAACTCCCAATAAAAAAGTGGCAGGCTCATTCAGAAAGTGAGAAATTTTTAGTAGCTCAAACTAAGTCTCGCATACAAAAAGAATTCATAGATAAAATTGGGCTGATTGTGAACATACTAAGGCCCGGATTCAGTAACTCGAATGATGGCAACACTGCATGGAATTTCTTCCAAAATGCCGATGTGTCAGCGACCATTACCAAAATCGACATCTATTTGATAAAAAATATGCACAATATTTTAATTGTTGTTTCTGGTGCAATTTCGCCTTAAATTGTGCAAAATGTTTTGTCAAGCATTATCTTTGGTATAATATGCCAACAACACTGCATAAATATTTCATTCACGGTCCAAACGTCATTGCCCATGCATTATTGCCAACCGGTCAATTATTTTAAGAATCTCAGGAAGCCAGAAATAAAGATTTTAAGGCTTTCAGGGAACATTTTTCCCGAAAATATAGCAGAGAAATAACAAACGAAGACATTTTGAATAGGCTTATTATCAGTTCTGATCCTATTATATCCAGTAAAACTAAATTGCCACAGAATAAAGTCAAGCACATGCCAACAGAAGCATTGTATTGTTAATAATAGCGAAAGAAGAAGATGATGATTTAAATGATTATAAAGTTGGCAATGATAATGAAGTAAGCGAAGGGGAAGGCGAAGGTGAACATGATGATGATAGTGATCATGATGACAATTAATTTGCAATAGAAGAAAATAATCAATTTTAGAGAATATTTAAGATTAAATAAATATGGAAATTGGTATGAGAATCCTCAGTGCTCATTTTGTATTTTTGATCACAAAAAAAAAATGTACTGAAGTATTATAAATTGCAATAGTTTTTTACTACTTTACATATAATTAACTAAAATACATAGTTATAACACTAATAAGTACTCTATGTGAATTAATCGCACAGATTGAAACTTTTTCTTCTTTACAGCGCTTGATTTTCGCCGCCGAACATTATTTTTAACATATTTGAGCTCTTTGTGTACTTTTGATAATTTTGAATCATGTAGATTATTCACCACAATCTGCACGTCTTTCCATACTGGTGCCTTGCGTTACATCGCCCACGAATAAACCTTCAATTCCATAATTGGAGCTGCCCACAAATCGTTGTATTCACATCTGTTTTTGAAATAACACTTTGTTTAGAAAGCACTGCCAACAATCATAAGACAAGTTAAGATAAATTGAAATTTTTAAGAAAATTCACAAAATTTTCAAAACTTGGAAAATAATTAACACGTTGAGGACGAAGCCGATTTTGCTTATGTTTCCCCAGGGACCACGGTATTTTTTTTAAAGATATGTTTCCCCTAGGTAAAAAAAAAATTGTTTTTACCCGGTCCTGCATCTCTGACGTCCTTCTAAGTATCTTTTTTGAAGAATATTCGCACGTTTTCAGATGACATGGGTCTACAAGAAAAATATTACTCTGGGAGCCCACGTCGAACGAAAACGTACGACGCGGCATGGCATGCTTTATTCAGGCCTTATGGAAATGCCTTATTTGACAATTTTTTTGTAGAACAGTTTTGATCACGTTATCAACGAAAGGATTGACGAAACCAAACTAACGAGAACAAACTGAGCGAGATAATGATCGTCATCTTTCATTAGAATGAAAGTTGCAGGATTTTTCATAAAAACACAGGAGTTATTTTTTTTACAGGATATTCGCTGAAAATACTGGGATATCCTGTGAAATACAGGATAAATGGCACGGTTAGTTATGCTTTGAACCAGTTTAATAAACACATTATATAATATATATGGTTGGACTGTATTTTTATAACGACTGCAACGACTTTTAAGAAACTTGATATAAGTTTGAACAAAATTAAAATTGGGATTAGAGATCCGCAATGATTTGCTCGTGCTTATTCACTATTCTTTATTAGTTGAATCATTGATTGGCAATGCATGGCAACCTTTTGCATCCACAGAATGAAGTTTCAGGAATGCTGCTAACCATTTGCTGCTTTTTCATTGCCTTTTTGATGATTCGCACCAGTTTTATTTTGCAAATCGCATTTTTTTATATAATATTATGGACGAAAAAATGAGATCAAACCAAATCCATTTTAAACCATGCAGTCTGACTGACTTCGAATTGAGGAATTGGTTGCCGATTAAATATGTTGTTTTCAAAGGAAATAAGAAGACACATACATATTTCCCCGATTTTATTGAAAAATATTTTTTTGACAAATTTTGAGCATTTTAAATTTTGGTATCAAAAATTGAAAAACCACTGAAATTTTTTTCAAAATTCGGTATTTCTATGCAAATCAAAACTTTTGTCTTTTGATTCTAAAAGTACTTCTTATTCTGTCAGAATATTTAAGAAAACTTCAAAATGGTTGAAAATTGGCGAAGTTATTACGCTTTTTATGAGAAAAAAAGAAAGCTAATTTTCTCAAAAACCCCACCTTTTTTTCGCTTAAAATTTTACTATGGACTTGTAGTAATATGAGAATGAAATGACAATAGATTAATGCGGGCTTGAAGAGATTTCAGGTCAGAAGAATTTTTTTTTTTTCAAAATCAAAGTTTAAATTTTTGTTTCAACATTGGCAAGCCATTTATGGTACTATTTTCAGTTTATTTTTAATAATAGCATCAAAATTAACTTTCAAGTGGTAATCTGTGATGTTTCCTTGCTAAGTTATAGCCATTTGAAAGTGACATGAATTTGATCTCATACGACCTAACAATATTAACCAAATAAAAAATTTCGTCACGATCAGTCCAGCAGTTCAAAACTTATAGCATTTTAAAAAAAAGTTTAATGAAAACTTTGACTGGCAATAATTATTGCAACAACAATTTTTTTAAAAAATTTTTCCGTACACTAATTTCTACCACTTGCAGCTACTGATTTATATAAAAAAACTTCGAAAAACATTTCAGACATGTCGGTTTCGCGTATTCTGACCCAGCTCTAAATCCAAAATTTAAGGTAAATCCTGCTCAGTACAGTAACAAATTCACAAGCGAAAAGTTCAAATAAAATATTGCAAATTTTATTATGAAATTTCCCAGTTCTTTATATGCCGATGGAATGCGAAATATATGGCAAGCGCAAGAACCTTGCAGGAAATTGTTGGATATATTTTTTAATAAACTGTCCCACCCATTGCGCGACACGATTGGTAACTTTTTAAGGGGTATTCATAATCGTTCTCTAATGCCAAAGCTAACAACGCAAACCATCAATGAAGTTGTCAAATGTCTTATGAAACTTGAAAAATCAACTTCATTTGACAATTTCACGGAACCTCTTACAATTTGATAATCGTCAACATTTTACCGTATCTTGCTGACAAAACTTTTCTCCACACACAGTGATCTCATAAAGTGTAAATCACTAATAGAATTTTGATGAACATGCGAAGCTGTAAGGACTTCGAAGTCAGCTCAAATTGAGAGTACGGGTAGCGGCGCATCCGATGGTGGCATGTGTGTCAAAGTGCGCCCGAATGAGTTAATGTTAAATGCGACAGCATCCAACACGCAATGCAAAGTGATGTTTATTATCCTGCAGTAGTAGCGACTGTGCGAATGTCGGCACGAGACTCATTCGAGGAAACAGGACGAAAATTAATTTCGACTTGAGTATAAATTAAATTAAATTCCTGACGATGAAAGTTCTGTTGTGACTCCGATGATGATGGTGATGATAATGCAGGCTACAGCAACAACATGATTGTGAAGTCCTTCACCACTGTAGCCACACTACAGAATTAATAAATATTCTTTTTTTGTACTACAGCTAGACGTCTGATGTACCATATTGATATGGTACAATAATAATAATAAAGTTAAGCTATTACAGCTATTAGTTTTTTAGCTAATAAAGGGTGCATATTAACAAATAATAAATATGAAAAAATTACGCTTATTTTCTATAGTTTTTTTTAAAGCGTTTTCGCACTTTCTCAACACACATGTGTAGTACACTTTGTGCATATCCATCAGATTGGGCCTTTTAGCTGGCCTCGTTTTTTTTTTTTTTTTTTTTTTGGAGTACATCATCCATAGTTTTTCTTGAAGCTAAGGCTATCTTGAACTCATAATAAAGGTTGTTCAATTGAAATTCAGATAGCTATTTTTTTAATTTGCATTTAATGTAAGAAATATGTGAAACTCTTCGTGTTTCTTAAAAATTGTCAATTTATTGGGTTTTTACGCTGTAGTCTAAAGACTGTTGAGTACGTCTTTCAGCCATAGTTTTTTTTTGAAGCTAAGGCTGTCTTGAACTCATATTAAAGGTTGTTCAATTAAAATTTAGATACCTATTTTTTTAATTTGCATTTAAAGTAAGAAATATGTGAAACTTTTCGTGTTTTTTAAAAATTATCAATTTATTGGGTTTTTACGCCGTAGTCTAAAGACTGTTGAGTACATCTTTCAGCCATAGTTTTTTTTGAAGCTAAGGCTGTCTTGAACTCATATCAAAAGTTGTTCAATTGAAATTCAGATAGCTATTTTTTTTATTTAACTTTACATGTAACATTTCATGTTGTTTTTAACTAAAATCCAATTTTAACTGTGTCTCCCTTTGAATTTTAATTGTTCCTCCTTGAATATTAATTAAAGATAGTCTAAGCTTCGAGAAAAACCATGTTTGAAGAGTCTGCTCCAAAAAAAAAAAAAAAAAAAAAATCGAAATTGTCATCTTACCTCGACCATGGCTTCGATTTTTTTTTTATTTTTTTTTTTTTTTTTTTTGGAGCAGACTCTTCAAACATGGTTTTTCTTGAAGTTAAGAATATCTTTAATTAATATTCAAGGAGGAACAATTAAAATTCAAAGGGAGACATAGTTAAAATTGCATTTAAGTTAAAAAAAAAACATGAAAAGTTACATACAAAGTTAAATAAAAAAAATAGCTATCCGAATTTCAATTGAACAACCTTTATTATGAGTTCAAGATAGCCTTAGCTTCAAGAAAAACTATGGCTGGAAGATGTACTCCAAAAAAAAAAAAAAAACGAGGCCAGCTAAAAGGCCCAATCTGATGGATTTGCAGATATACATATTGGGCATATATATATGGATATATTAAAATAATACTTATGTATAAATTCATATGGTCGAAAGCATAAATGTTAGAAAAAAATGTACCCGGAATGCTATAATGCTCGGACGACACAAACAACCATTAAGCTGCGAGCTTAGATCCTTTATATTTTCAATTCATCTGTATATACTAGCAGATGAGAGTATTTGATAACATGAGTAACATCGTCAGTTGCTTAAATAAACAGAAGCGGCTTCAAGTGGCTACCTCACGGAAGACCTGAAATTGGGCTACACTTCTCAAAATCTTATTTGATATGAACTATCAGACACATACGATTCGGTTCAACTAACAAAATTTTAAAGAAATCAACTTTTATTAATTTAAACAAAATCAAATTATGCGGTAATTGGTTGAATAATTTACCTACTGAAATCCTTCCATCTTAGGGGTTGCTGGTATGCTCTTCACCTACTTGAACTCAGATGAAACCCGTCAGACCTCATCTTAAAAAGTATAAGTTCTAAACAACGACTTCCAAGACAATCGCCAAAAGAATCAAAAACTGTCTTCAGATTTTTATTCCGATTACTTCAAAATCCAATATTTTCAAGATTTTTGTACTATTTCCTTTTTATGAAATTCATTTTAGTTTAAGCCACTTTTACCAACACCTCCTGATAAATGCGATGATTCCAAGATTCCTGTTATTTCGCAGTTGATACTTCAAACAATTGTCTAAGGAAAAAAAATCACTCTCATAAAAAATAGATCTGGCAACACACTCCCAATTCTGTTTACGTTATGCCGCTTTTATTGAGAAGGACTCACTTTTAACATGTCATGACTCTCTCAACACATTCCGAAAGTAGTTCGTTCAGCACCAACGGATGCTTTGGAATGTAGTTGTTGCTTTGTTTTGTGTACTCCTGTTGTAATTCGAATCAACAAAAACACTGAATGGCACGTTCAACTTTTTGAATTCATTACTTTTCGCGTCAGGCATGACAATACCTACGTAGGACATACTTTCGCTAAACTGTTAAATAAACTCGAAGTGAAAATCGCATCTTTATCGCCAATTTCATTTAAATTTTTGATTCCTATCAGAAGTCACTACAAGTAGGCAAAACGATTTATCCGCTCACTTTAAATTTAAGTTTTAACTGGCTAACTGGATTCTTAGAGAAATTTTTCTGAGTTTATTTTAATCAAAAGAAATGAGGCAATTGAAGGTTGGCAGTTTAGGAAGGATGGCAGAGGCAAATACGGAAATCCTGGGAAGCTGAAGTAAGTGGAATGTAACAACTGTTTTAATTATGTACTTAAAGTATTTTGTTGGATTGTTTTGTTCTTTGATTAAAGGTTTATGTTGAACTTATACTCTATTAAGAATTTTGGACTAAAAGTAAATTTTTTTATAACGCATATGTATGTCTACATACTGTGGCACAAAAAGGTATAAATACCCCGCTCGAAATGCTAGTTTTGTAAAATCAGGAAGAACAATGTAAATAAAATTTGTGTCACATGATTAATTACAAACAATGAATAAAATTTATTGAGCAGTTATTGACATCACTTAAACATTTAGTAACAAAAACTAGTAAAATTCATTTTTAAGACACAAAAAAGTACTTAAAACACATTTCATTATATCCTATTTAACAAACATAATATGAATATCTTGTTGGGCCACTCTTAGTTTGTAAAATGACGTTTCATCGGTTTTTCATAGAAAACACCAACGTTTTGGTATTTTCTGGAGGTATACGGTTCCATTCTTCAGTTAACGCGTTTTTGAGGTTCTTTTTAATGGTTCTTGTTCGAACTCTGCGGCTCAATTCACCCCATAGATGTTCTATGGGATTCAAGTCTGGCGACTGAGGCGGTGAATGAAGTTGGTAGGCACAGTATATATAAGCCATTCCCTAACAACGCCCGCGGTATGTTTCGGGTCACCACCCTGTAGAACGACCCAGCTTGGCTGCTCATGCATTGAGATTGCTACGTAGGATATCCAAGTACCTAGAACGATCACTTTTTTGTGTTTTAAAAATCAATTTTACTAGTTTTTGTTACTAAATTTTTAAGGAGGGGTTAGGGTTTGAGCGCTACATAATAAATAAGCTTAAAAATGTTTTTTAGTGATATGGTAACAGTAAATTTATTTATTTAAAAAACATATAAAAGTACAATATTTAAAGAGTATTATGTGAAAATTTCATTAAAACATATTTCAAAATAAGCCATTGGCAGCAAATTTCCGCGGACGCCTAAAAAAAAGGTGGTTTGCGGTGGACAACATAACTCAAACTCATCACTTTATCATATGAAATCAAAAAATTAAAAAAAAAATTTGGTTAGCTTATGAGTTTTTCAAGGTATTGACGAAGCGTTTTTTTACGATTTTTAAGATTTTGGCATAATTTTTAAGTCATAAAAAGTAATTTTTTAACGAGTTTTTTTAGGCTTGCCAAGTGGCCTCTTTTGACGTTAATTGCATTCCAAAGCCGTGGGCCTTGTAGGAATTGAATAATTTCCGAGAAAGCCGCTAAGTGAAGGATTTTTGTTACATGTAATTAATTTTTTTTTTGAAATTTGGTGACTGAAGAAAAAGTTATCAAAAAACTTTTTCTTATATAAAAATAAATCTTTTATTAATCTCAAAAATAAAAAATAATTTTTTCCCAAAAAAAAAAATGGTACCTTATTCAAAAAAAAAAAAAATATTTTATTTTGGGAATGCCGTTAATTCCTTGTTTTTAACTTGGAATAAATTTTAATGCTTTTGGGATTACATATGTATATGACTACACCAGAATTGTATTAAAATTCAATACTGTCTAGATATTAAAAATCATTTTTAATACAAACGATTACAAAAATTTGTATTAAAATTTAATACTCGTTTTTATTGAAATTAAAAAAAAAAAACATGTCGTATCCACTGGGATTCGAACCTGGTTCCCTTTCAATACAAGGGTTGCATGAACATTTTAACGACATCAGCCAACGTACTTAGTATCATATTTACGTTGGCTAAATGTAATGCTTGCGATAGCTTCAAATGTTATAAAATATCGTTTTAATGTTTGAACTGTATTAGAATTTAATACAAAATGTGTTATAAAATTTTGTAATATATTCAAAAGTATTAAATTTAATCAAAATTGTATTGAAAATCTTTGTAATACTTCGCTTGTATTAAAATTTATTCCAAGATTTCTAACCGTGCACTTACATATTTCCCTTAGCATTTTGAGTTTAACATTCACGTTTGCAGGAAGCATACAAAAATCGCTTGGCATAAGTTAGTAGCTGGCATATTAAAAGTAAAATCTACAATGGAAACTTTAAGTTGTTTTAGAAAAAAAAAACATTTAAAATGGCGCCTTTCACTAAAAAATCCACCCACAAACCACGCCAGACAGAAGTGGTCGACCCCATTTCCACGTCAACTGTGAATTAATTAATCTGAAGAAGAAACTTCTGCAAAGCTTCATTACATACATAAAAGCAAAAACATTTGGCATCGACTTTTAAAATGTGTTAACTCGTCCTTTAAATAAATTCGTTCTTTACATAATGCCCATACTGTTGCATCTACTCGTATATGGGGTAAAACACACGAAAACGCCACCTGAAAAAATTTTTGGCTCCTTTTATCTGGAATCAATTATATGGGTTACAAAAAGTTAGCCATTCTATCTTATAGAAAATTTTATTACAAAAATTTTAAATATACATCTGTTAGTAGAAAAGTCATAACCAGAATATTTTATTAACATCAATGCAAGCAATATTTTTTCCCATATATGAACATTATTTTTCAAATCGATTAAAGCGGACCACATCAATGTCATTAATTTGCTTAAAATTTACAGGTATCATTTCCATGCTCAATTTTAAGAGACCCATATATTTTTATTTTGATGAAAAGCCACACTTTTCAAAGTTATCGTCACTTGCACTTTGTATGTTAAATTTATAACATTCTGAAAGGACTTTTTTTTAAATTGTCGTTATTTCCTCAATACGTAATGGATTTTCATAATTTTTTTTTTAAATTTCTTCATTATTGTATGTGTTTTATGAAAAAGTGACGATGAATAAATCAAAGTTTCTTAAAAAAAAAAAAAAAATTTTTAAAATATGGTTTTTTTTGAAAAAAATTCAAAAATATTTTTTAATTCGCAAAATTTTTGTAAAATTTTTTTTTTTCAAAATCAGTATTTTTTTTTAAAAGTACAAATAAAAACCTAAAAATGTACTTTTACCAATTATTAATTGATAAAGTTTACTGTAAGCTATGAATTTTTGAAAAAAACACTTATTCTGGAAAAGAACGAAAATCGTGAATTTCATACCCGCGTATCTGAACAACAAATAATATTAGGGCAAAATCCTAAACGCACTTTTATTGCTGGATATTGGTAGTACAATAATGCCAAATTTCAGGCAAATCGGAGCCAAAAATTTTTTCAGGTGGCGTTTTCGTGTGTTTTACCCCATATACTATGTACAGTACGCGTGTTAATGAGGTTGTTAAGTTGTAAGCGAGGGAATGTGCGTCATGCGTTTGTGGAGCAGGTTGGGGATGCTTTGAATGTAGAAATGTGAAAACCTTGCTATTCCGTCTACTCAATTTGCACCATTGACCTCATTCTAAAGCTCAAGAGTAGGGGGTGCTTTTTGAAGTGATATGGTACTACGAATTTAATCCTTACAACCAACTGTAATTAGTGTAGGCAGTGAATTAATTGCACTTAATTTAAATTGAGATTTGTTAAGTGAACTGATTAGAATTAACATGTTCACTGGTTAACAAATATTAGAGCAATACAGCATGACCAATTACTGCGAAAGTAATACAAATATTCAGGGCATTTAATTAAAATAGAGACTACGAAAACAGAATAAGTTTACGTGCTTAATAATCTGATACGGTTCAAAACTCTTTAATCTAATAAATATGTGAAGTGCCAGTATTGAGCAACAACAAAATGGAATTATTAAACCAACCTTACCAATACAATAAGTTAAAAATCAATTTTTTTTTATAAAAGCATCTAAAGCAAACCTGTGCCAATGTCACTGTAACTTTAGACAAAGCATGTAGTTATATCCAATACAGATCTTTAGTGAACAGCAGACCATTTATGACATATGGGGCAGCAACTGAATATTACTTCAACCTTTGTTTTACTGACCGAAAAAGTTTCCATTTAGCCCGCAAGCTTCTAATATAAAATTTGATGCCGATAGGATAACAGTAAGTTCGGCCCATAGGTCGTTGATAAAATACTGTTTATGTGGGATTTTTAATCAAATGTCTAAGCCAGTGATGGGCACATAGTGGCTCTATTTGCTCTCATTGTCCTCACCGTTATTCGACGCACAAGCAAGCGAAAAAAATTCGCAATATTTCAACGCTATCGAAGCACAGCGTTAACTCGAATTCAAATGAAAACAAAACACAAACTCATAAGCGACGGCGCCGCATTGTGTCTTGACCAGAGCTGGGCACCACTACATACACGTGTGTTTCTCTTAAATGTTCTCCAATGCATGTGTAGTTGTGCTTTGTTCACTTTTCAAAGCAAACTGAATTAAATTTTACGCTCTCTGCTTTATATACGTATGTATATGAAAAGTTGTTCTCATTCTGCCGCAGTCCCGCGCGCGTTACGTTTTGCCCAGCCACGGTCTTGACGAATGTAGCAATTGTTTTTGTTTGTAGTACTTTTTTTTGTGCTGTTGGCGAATTTGGAAATGACCGCAAAAAGACTTAAAAATTTTGTTTGTTGTTTTGCTTGATGTTGTTGTTTCGCTTTTTTGTTAGATTTCGATGCCCACCTCTGGTCTAAGCAGCTAAATAAAATCGTTTGTAATAGGATTTCCATTTCAATAAGCCAAAATCTCTGAAAAAAATGGTTACAATAATTGTAAGATTACACACATATATTAGATCCGACTTGTTGTGTGAGGGATACTTTCAACAATAAGATAAATTGATTCTGTTCTTCGTCTTTCGTAAGGATTCTGTTGTAAACATTCATAAATTGAGCACCACGTTCAGTAGTGCCATTAAAAATGAGCAGATCACGACAAACATCGAGAATATCTTGATAATCTTAATTCGTTTCCCATTGGAGTTTTCCAATCCATTTGGATTGGAGTATTTTCGACCATTCTCCAAATTTACGATTGGTTGATTGTATGTTTCGTTTCTCTTCTAGTGAAACATCCTAATCGAAAAACTGTCTCTGGTGCCAAATACCACAAATGGTTTTTTCATTTATGCGAAACTGCTTTAGGCACATCTGAATGGATTTTTGCGTATGCGATGGAGTCTTTAATTAAATTTAAATCGTAATTTGGGGCTCGGATAGAATTTGCGCATGTTAACTAGAGGTATACGCAGTTGCATTTGCTGTGACGTCAGACTATAGGAGTTACTGTCGAGAATAGGTCAGATTCGACATTAGCAGTAAAACGAAACAGAACGATACAACGAAATGACTTAGCTTCGTTTGCTTATGATTTGTAGTTCGCTGTGAACGTTGTTCAACTCAACAAAAAATTTACAACTACAACGTCGTTGTAGTCGTACAAACAAACAACAACAAAGCCCACATTGACGCCAGATTCTTTTATTTCCACATTCTTGGAATTGACATTTGGTTTATTGCGTTTTTAAATATTGATTGTATGTATGTTACTTTTCGGTTTTTTGTTAATAAAAAGATTAAGTGCGCAAAAATTTAGAAGAAACTATACATCATTTTAAAGCAAAAGATTTAAGGTTTTTAGACTTCTAAAAAAATATAGGATATTAATCCATTTAATGGAAAACAACAGTTATTTGAAAAGGTATTTGTAAATATTTCAGAAAAATCATCACATCGCCAAAACTAAAATTCAAAATTGAAAGTAATATTTACCAATATCGTAGCTTAAATTATATTTCATACGATACCCATGATTTAGAAATAAGTCTATGGGTTTCCAACTTATATTGATTTTACAAAAGCTATATCCGCATGAAGCATGAAAATGTGCGACTTATGCTTTGAACACAATTAGAGCGGTGGTGGTAAAGCGGCGACGAATATACGCTGTCAAAAATTATAACATACTGTAATGGTCAGTTCAACGTAAAATATAATTATTTTCGCGATTGTGAAAATTTCATGAATTTTTAACATCTATGTTCTTATTAAAGATTTTTTTTTTGACTCAGTCTAATTTTAAAATGGGCAGCACTCAAGATATCTTCCACTTCGCAACATATCAGAGAGGTATAATAATACACTGAATTGTTACTTACAATTCAGCAAATTTGCTAAGCTCCTACTTCCTTTAAGAAATCTCGTTCTTTCTTTCTGGAATCACTAAGCGAAGAGGACACATTTTACTCAAAACGAAATCGGTATGAATCAACTAATTTAAGTTTGAGACTTAATCAGTTTATTGAAAATTTTCAACTATAGATTTGAAGTTATCAAAACTACAATATATTTTGAATTAAAGTCTATCGAGTAATTTGGAGGTTTTCCATAAAGAAACTAGATAATAATAATAATAATCTAAGGTAAAAATTTATTCCTTTTATGGGTTAACATAAACATTAAATTGCTTAATTTCTATAGCTGCCTATACTAGATTTAGCTGAATAAAGAAGTCAACATAAAAAACAATATAGTGAACGATTAGCTCATTAATATTGGGAGAGCGGTATAGCGACAGCTAGCAACCGGTTTAGACCTCATGGTCACATTCGCCGCCAGTTGCTGTCGCGTGGCTTCAAAAATACCATCGTTTGTGCGGTCAACCTACGTCAAAAAACTCTTGAAAAATCCGTCTTCATTTTTTGCTAAAAAAATCCGGAAAAATCAGAAAAACAAAAAACTGCAAAATATATATCCGTAGAGAAATCTAAAGTTTCCGCGAAAATATGGTGTAAAACCTTTGAAAAGAAAGACAATCAAAATCCGTAAAATGTGTATATATACTACATACATGTATAAATACATATGTGATTCCTTTAATTAAAAAGAAAACAAAAAAAAATCAAAAATACAACAAAAAACTGAACTTTTTCGTCGTGTGAGAAAAAAATTAAAACAAGAAATTAACTTGTACAATTTAGCTTAAAAAACCATGTGAAAACAAATATGTTTTTTTTCCTCCTTAACTCCTTAAAAAAAATCTCCTTAAAACAATTCCCTAAATGTTCTAAAAACTAAAGCAAATATGATAATATCCAAATTTTTATAAATATCTTTAGTTGAAGATATCCTAAACAATCCTTTCCTCAGTTAAACCAAATTTCATTAAAATGTAGAATTCCAATAAAATTAATTTGCTGATTTTACCTAAATCAAAATGAAAAATACAGAAAAAAAAGAAACAATGGTGAAAATTAGAAACAAACGGAACATGAAATAGTTTCAAAAGAAAATAATTTTGATACAATTAAGTTAATGTTTAAAATTTAAAAATGAAAAGAATCAAGTTTTAAATTAAAATAGGAAACGATTAAGTAGCTAAGTGATTCAGAATTAATAATTTAAATTAATTATAAAAATGATATTTTGAAAAACAATTATTTTTGTATCCACCCCAAATTAACATGTATAGCATATCGTTTACTGCTGCACATCGCTGAGAGGCCTTTCAACGCTGGAGCATATCGCAGAAAATCATAAAAAAAGATATCTGTAAGTTTCTTTCTTCTATACCTTTTTGCTTAATTATCATTTCTCTATAAAAGTATTTTTTTTTGTTCTATAAAAGAAAAAGAGCGAATCAAATAATCAATGATTAAAGTAAATGAGCGAATACTTGTAAAAGCTGCAATGAATGGTTTTGTAGAGTTGCATTTAATAAGCGGAGACTTACTCCGAAAGTAAAGTAAAGCTTTTTCTGTATTTTTTTTTTCTTCACTATTTTCGTTATGCAGATCAGCTTCTCTCACTTACTTTGACATGTTTTTGTTTACATTTTTTTTATATGTAAATTTTGATCTATGAAAAGTTATGGAATAATAATTCCAGTGGTGGTTAGTTAAGAATGCACCAATTTACCTTACATTCCATTTTTTGTTGAGATTAACGTTTATCAAATTTCTTTTAGTAAATTTTTGGAACAAAATATATTCCTAAAATTATGAATGAATCCTTTTAATTCCCCAGTTCTTATACCTATTATTTTGAAAGTATTGCTTAAATACAACTAACTAAAAATAAAAACAAAAAGAATAATGTCATAAGTAAATACTTAAGCTCATGAATTTATTTTGCATTTAGATAACATAAATAATTAAAACTTTAATCATTATGTTTGTGCTTTTAATTTTAAGCTATTATAAACTTTTATTTTTCTGAATTATAATTAATAAATCTAATATGGACAATTAAAACCTCCTTTTCCTTGTGGTAATAGAGATATGATGTTCTAAACATTTTTTTGTGGGATCCTTAAAAACATAATGCGCTTAATAGGATCAAGGTAGGGTGGGTATAGACGCGCGTATCTCGACTTTCATCTTAGAGATACCGTTTACTTTCCAGATTCATTGCAAACCTTCCCTTTAAGTTAATTTTCTTGACCATTTTTCTTTTTGTTGGCTACCTTTTTCTTGTATGTACTGATGGTCAAGCCTAATCCATTTCCGGTTGATTATTTTAGTTTCCGTTCTATTCAGGCATAGGGACTCTGTAATATTTTTTTGTGAGTGGGTATTTTTAAAGGGCGTGCCAAAAACCCCCCCACCCGATTGTTTTGCTAGCCGAATATATAGACGGGTCCCGCACCGGCTAATCCCTAATAAAGTAATGGTTTTAAAAAATATTTGTATTATTGCTACATGCATAAAGAATATAGAATTTGAATTCATATCCACAGACAACCACACTCAACATAATACAAATTGGCGCCCAACGTGGGACAACACACAGCAATGTGAGGCCACACCAACGTGGGGCAGTGATGTTCCAACATGGGCCGCTGTTGTTCCAGCGTGGTGGTTGAAAAGAAAGGATATTGAATTTGATTTCAATCCACAGACAACCAACACTCCACATAATACAATACTTGATCATGTGAAATTGAACAGAATTGCGGCGTACGACTGGTGAGCTGCCGACGATTCGCCGTTGATTTAGAATTAATTCTATTTTTACGTCGGATCAGTGTTGTATTTCTTTGTAATTCTCTTTGCCAATAGGATTTTCTCAGCAAAATTTATTGTTTACAAATTTTGTTTTTGTGACTCTCTTTTCCCTACACGATTCTCTCACAAGAAATCATTCAAACGATTTTTCGTCGCGTTTTTTTTTTTGACAGCGTATATTCGTCGCCGCTTTACCGCCACCGCTCTAATTGTGTTCAAAGCATTACCCTCATACTTGCGCTTGTAGAGCATTTCATTTGCAGTTGCAGCACTCACCTCTCTTGCTTTGTTTTTCGTTTTTTTTTTATTTGATCTCTGATTTAAGTACATAAAAACTTGGTAGACTGTCAAGTGACTTGATGGCCGTTTCAAATGCGCTTATGCAGACCTCTAATGTAAGCCACGCTTTGGCGTATAGTCGCACGAGAACAATACATATATCGTGTAATCCATTCATTTCTCGTTTTTTCAGAGACAGCTACTCCCGAAAAAGGTACAAAAGGTAAATTTCTTTTCTCATGAACCTTGCGTGAGATGTAAGATCACATGTTCGAAAGCTTTCGCGTCTTCATCAAGGAACATAATTGTTAAATTGCAGCAGTTCCTCATAGTCGTCGCGGATTTGAGTTTGATATAGCTGCTGATTGCAGAAATTCTAAATGGCTTCCCAGTCAGCATCCCTTAATTTGTAGCTTTTAATAGATCTTCAAATCCGCTTTTCGACGATTTATGATTGAGATTTCCCCAAATGGCAGCAAAACGATTAAAAATAAGCACCTCAGGCCTACAAGTCACGGAGTATTTCACTTCAAAGACATGTTTCAATACGAATACGAATACAATGAGTTTTTTCTGCTACTAAATGCATACGACAGTGTTTTCCAGCATTTGAACTAGTGGTACCGAATATGCGGAAACTCGATTAAAAATACCTTATTTGATCACTGCATCATTAGCGACGTCGGCAATACTTTCTCCCGTGCCAGTAGAGACTTTGGGAGCGCCTAAAAATTTATATGGTCGGTTGTTAGAGCGTTTGACTGGGACGCTGCACGCACGGATTCAACTCCAGAATTTTTTCATCGGAAAACTTATTCAATAAATTCTTATGAAGTCTGTATTTATGGACTAAATCAATAAAAAACCAACAACACTGCGCGATTTTTAATGAAATAATGAAAATTGTCTTATAATAATTGTTGGTTTATTATTGTTTTTGTCCATATATACTGACTTTTCATAAGAATTCATTGAATAAATATTTTTGTTTTCCTATAAAAAAAGGGAGTAAATATGCAAAAACTTAGAACAAGCTATATGTGCAAATCCGCCAAAATTAGCGTTTTAGCTGGCCTCATTTTTTTTTTGTTTTTTGGAGTACATCTTATCTTTCAGCCATAGTTTTTCTTGAAGCTAAGGCGGTCTTGAATTAATATTCAAGAAGGTTCAATTAATATTCAGATAGCTATTTTTTTATTTAACTTTATATGTAACATTTCATGTTTTTTTTTTAACTTAAATGCAATTTTTACATATGTCTCCCTTTGAATTTTAATTGTTCCTACTTGAATATTAATTCAAGGTAGTCTTAACTTCAACAAAAAACCATGTTTGAAGAGTCTGCTCCAAAAATAAAAATAAGTAAAAAAAAATCGAAATTGTCATCTTAGCTCGACCATGGCTTCGATTTTTTTTTATTTTTTTTTTAGAGCACACTCTTCAATTATGGTTTTTCTTGAAGTTAAGACTATCTAGAATTCATATTCAAGGAGGAACAATTAAAATTCAAAGGGATACATAGTTAAAATTACGTTTAAGTTACAAAAAAACATTAAAAGTTACATATAAAGTTAAATAAAAAAAAATAGCTATCTGAATTTTAATTGAACAACCTTGAATATGGGTTAGAATTTTTGAAACGTATCACTATTTTTCGACTGTATTTAATTTTTTATGAAAATATGACACATTAGTAGCCATTCACTAGTAAAATCACTCCGCAAAGTTTTGGATCGAAAATAATTTTATTTTTCGACTTATTGTCATAAACATTTTCAACCTGTTATTTGTTTCTTTCTTTTATAGCTCACGAACCGTTTGACGGATTTACATGAAATTTGTGTACGTTGTATATCGAACATGGTAGTTATTACTACTTTTTTTTTGATTTGATTGTACTAACATTTGTTTATATAATAGCGACTTACTCCGGTATGAAAAAATCCGAAAAAAATCAGGAATATTGCTCCAAGTATAAATAAAAACATATCAAAATTTCAAAGTGTGCAGTTTTCAGTATAGAATTCATAGCTATTTTAACTCAGCTTTTCATAGTATTTTGAAAAAATATAATGAAACTTGGGCTTAAATTTATTTTAGTAAAAATCCTCCAATTTTTTCAAGATTTTAAGAAAAAGTAGCGCTATAAAAATAACAAATACCAAGTTTTTATATTAACCCATTTTGTACCGGAATGTAAAAAATTGCAGGACTTGTACTAAAATAAATTAAGGCCCAAGTTTCATTATATTTTTTCAAAATACTATGAAACGCTGAGTTAAAATAGCTATAAATGCTATACTGAAAAACCGCACACTTTGAAATTTTGATATGTTTTTATTTATACTTGGAGCAATATTCCTGATTTTTTTCGGATTTTTTCATGCCGGAGTAAGTAGTTCTATGGCAATTTTTTATGAACAATTCGTTATTATATAAACAAATATTGGTACAATCAAAACAAAAAAAAAGTAGTAATAACTACCATGTTCGATATACAACGTACACAAATTTCATGTAAATCGGTCGAACGGTTCGTGAGCTATAAAAGAAAGAAATAAATAACAGGTTGAAAATGTTTATGACAATAAGTCGAAAAATAAAATTATTTTCGATCCAAAATTTTGCGAAGTGATTTTACTAGTGGATGGCTACAAATGTGTGATATTTTCATAAATGATTAAATACAGTTGAAAAATAGTGATACGTTTCAAAAATTCTAACCCATATTAATTCAAGACAGCCTTAGCTTCAAGAATAACTATTGCTGAAAGATAAGATGAACTCCAAAAAAAAAAAAAAAAACGAGGCCAGCTAAAACGCTAATTGTGGCGAATTTGCGCATATACCATTTTAAAGGGAATAAATTAAGCTTTCTTAACATGCTAAAATAATTACAGATCGTTAACACATTTTTAGGAAAAAACAAGATTTTTAACACTTTTGTGGTACCCATTTCATTTTCACAACAAAATTTTTTACGTTTGAACATGCTCTACTATTCTGAAACTTCTCGAGAACCACTGGCATTATATCAATATTATATTTTCATATGAGTGGTTTCACCTGATCAATTCCAGAGATGTCATTATTTTCTACAGTTTGAGCTAAAAAATTTGAAATTTTCATTTTTAGGTCATTAAATTATCTTTCTTATGACACCCATATTTTCTATTTTCCATTCAGTGGTTCCCAACTTATAATCATTTTCACAAAAGCTACATATGTCCGCAACTTTCGATGTCTATATCTACGAAACTAGACCCGAGCGACTTTTTTTCATGTTATTTTATTTATTTTTAACCCTCTATTACCCCTAAAAAAACAAATTAATTTGGAGAATGTCAGCTAAAGTAAACTTAAGACAATTTATTTCTAATAGTAATAATTAGAAATTTGACGAAATGGTAATATTAAAAATTCGCTACGAGGTGGGGGCTGTTGTTAAAAATCAATTTTAACATTTAAATTACTTACAACAATATTAATTTATTAATAATTTTTTAAGAACAATTTTTTTACTGAAGTTTATTTTTTTACCTTTAAGACCAAAAAAGAAGTTAATTTTTTAGCTTTAACAGAGCTGAAGTTATGAATTTTTTAAAGTGAGTCTCCACTTAATTTCACTTAATTCTTCAAATTTAAATTCGCTCTATTTTGAAAAAAAAGTTTTATAGGATTGTTTGGCTGGCTCCCAGTCATCAAAAATTGAAAAATAACAGCAATAACATTTTTTTTTTTAAATTTTGATTTTGTGTTATATTTTTTATTTTCTTCAATATTTCGAGTTGATCGTACAACTCATCATCAGGAAGATTTAAAATAACGTATTATCACTAACACGGAGTATGTTAAACTCTGCTTAAATGCTTTTGAATGAGATACCACGCAGTGAAAATGGTTGTCCAGTCCCAGAGATGTTAGACATTGATTTCGGCTGTTTTCGTAAATATTGGAGTTTTTTCCGTTTCATGTACATCGTTAATATATGTACCTATATCATTCAAGTTTTTGTTGCAACTTAACTCGTCATTCAAACTTTGTTAAAGCCCACTCTTTATTGTACCGTCCTAAAAGGCACTTTTATTGAAAATTGTTTTTATTGTTCAATAAATAAACAAACTAATGGCCATGCATCAATTCCAGAACATGATTTCAATCCTGCAATTAACGTTTTGTCATCCTGTTGGATTCGTAAAGATTTTCTCATTCTTAGCTGCTTTATTTTCAATTACATAATTCGGTTTATGAAACTCATATCCCAGCCTAGATGCACTCAGGTTGGATAATGCAAGAATTATTAATCCATAACACCTTGTCGGTGAAACTCTTTCTACCACTTCTATTGTAATGACTTCGTTAGACAATTGGAACCACATTATCAATCACATTCGAGTACTCTTTTGTTTGTTTTTCAACAATAACAGAATTGCAGCCATTTCAGAACCCAATAACAATAATTTTTCACTGAATACAACAAACAACGCAAGCTAATGGCCGGCTGCAGTATTAAGTGGATGGGTCTTCATCGACACAGAGTAAACAAACATACACATATGCATGTACCATCTATAGAGGAAAACGTAGTGTGATGCCAAAAACTGTGATATAATGGGAAGGGAAATAAAATCCTTTTTGTGTAAGCCGGAAAAAAGGGTGGCCAAATTGTAGATTGTTCTGCTGGTCTTCATGGTTGGGTTTTGTTTTATTGGGCAAAGTCAAATGTTCAATAATGTTCTGCTTTTTGTATGTGAGCGCGACTATATTACGGCAATAACATTTTAGTACTAGTTGTGTGTATGTTACTGTTTAGATACTCTTATCAAAAGTACAGGGTGGCGCATAGCTAACGTTATGATGTAATTATTGAATTATTTTTTTATTTTGCTTACATTTTGATGGAAAGCAAAGAACAAAGAACCAAAGTTGTTCAATTCTATTTTGAAAGTCGACATTCAATTATTCAGACACAAAGATCATATCGAAATTTCTTTAATGTCGAAATGCGGTCAGTGCTCCAACAACTTACCGATTGATCCAGTATTTTCAGCAACAAGAGACTCTCTGTGATCTTCCGCGTGCTGTAAGACCTCATACAGTTCGAAATGATGTGAACATTGCTCGGATGCAAGCAAGTATTGCAAACTCCAAAACTTCCTCCAGGCGTCATCCTCAGCAGTTGGTGATGTTTAGGCCTTTGCATAAAATTTTACGCAGCTACAACTTTTTCCATTTAAGATTCAATTGGTTCATGAGATTTGAAAATTGTTTAATGCCAGGTGTAGAGAACCATTCAGAATTGTGGTTGTAACAACATGGAGCCACAGCTCACACAGCTTGTCCCACTATGGCTCTCCAGAGGGAAATTTTTAGTGATCGGATATCATCGCGCTTTTCTGATTTTTCATTTCAATTCAATTCATTTATTTAATTCAAATGGAACAAATTATACTTACAGACTAGATTAACAATAAGAAATAATGGGTATTAATATTATATAATTGTTATGATTTAGCAACAATATGGACTTAAAATCATTTTTAGTAAGACTTAAATCTAAACCAAAAGCATCATATATTGAGTTGAATTCGATTAAAGCTTTGGTAATGGGAGCAAAAGGTTGGCTACGATCCGCGTCAAGGCTCGATTTTTCAACATCAGCTTGATTTGCGCGCACGCCCCGACGGAGGAAAAGGACGATGCTGTCAAAGATGCCTTCTATGCGAGACTCGAGGAAGTATACGACCGCTGCCCGGCCCATGACGTTAAAATTGTACTCGGGGATTTCAACGGAAAGGTCGGAAGAGAAGGTATATTTGGCCCCACTGTCGGTCAGTTCAGCCTTCACGAGACCACCTCAAACAACGGTCTACGGCTGATCGACTTCGCCGCGGCGCGAAACATGGTAGTAAGTAGCACCAGATTTCAACACCTCGATATCCACAAGGCCACCTGGCTGTCCCCTGATCAGAAAACACGCAACCAAATCGATCATGTTGTGATCGACGGAAGGCATGCTTCGAGCGTGCTAGATGTTCGTACGTTCCGGGGAGTTCCGCCTACAAAAGAACCCTGCAGTCAGCAGCAACGCGAGCCGTGCACGAAAACTACCGGGAAAAGAGAAAGGATGAGAGGCGCCTTTTCAGACGCAAGAAACGAGAGCAGGAAAGGCACGAGCGTGAGAAACTCGAAGTGATACGGGGCAGGAATGATGCTCGAAAATTTTACCAACAAGTCAAGCGTCTGACCCAAGGTTTCAAGCCCGGAGCATCTACCTGTAAAGATGAACATGGAAATCTGGTTACGGATACGCAGGGTACACTGAGATTATGGAGGGAACACTTTTCCAAGCTGCTTGCTGGCGATGACTCCACCAATCCCGCCTTTGGAGAAATTAACCCGATACCACCAATCAACGACGATGGTGTGGACGTACCACCACCTAGCCATGACGCGGTACGAGTTGTGATCCAACGACTTAAGAACAACAAAGCGGCTGGTGCCGATGGCCTGCCTGCTGAATTATTCAAGACCGGCGGCGATGAGCTGATAGGGTGTATGCATCAACTCATCTGCAAAATATGGCTAGTAGAAAGCATGCCCGACGATTGGAATCTCAATGTCCTTTGTCCTGTACTGAAGAAAGGTGACCCGACAATCTGCGCTAACTACCGGGGAATCAGTCTTCTTGCCATCTCTTACAAGGTTCTGTCGACTGTACTGTGTGAAAGACTTAAGCCGTTTGCCAACACACTGATTGGGCCTTATCAGTGCGGCTTTAGACCTGGTAAGTCCACCATAGACCAGATCTTCACACTACGTCAAATCCTGGAAAAAACCCACGAAAACAGATCGATACTCATCATCTCTTTATCGATTTTAAAGCAGCTTTCGATAGCCCGATACGGGATTGCCTGTATGCCACCATGTCTGAGTTCGGTATACCTGCGAAGCTGGTGCGGCTTTGCAGAATGACGTTGAGCAACACAGCCAGCTCCGTTAGAGTAGGAAGGGACCTCTCCGAACCATTTGATACCGAACGAGGTTTCAGACAGGGCGATCCATTATCCTGCAACCTCTTCAACTTTGTGATGGAAGGGGTGTTGCGAAGAGCCAGTGTACATCGTAATGGCACTATTTTCTACAAAAGTGTCCAGCTCCTTGCATATGCCGATGATATTGATATCATTGGACGTTGTAAGCGAGATGTTACTGCTGCGTTCTCTGCTATCGAAAAAGAGTCAGCGAAAGTGGGTTTGACGGTGAACGAGGGCAAAACAAAGTATATGCTGTCCACAAACAGGGAAACGCGGCGTATTGGATCCTTTGTTACTGCGAACAACTATACTTTCGAAGTTGTCAAGGAATTCACCTATCTTGGCACCGCCGTGAACACTCAAAACGATGTCAGCTTGGAGATAAAGCGAAGACTAACTCTTGCTAATAGGTGTTACTATGGTCTCAGTAAGCAATTGAGTAGTAGAGACCTCTCTCGCCCGACAAAACTGACACTCTACAAGACGCTCATCTTACCCGTGCTACTTTACGGCGTAGAAGCATGGGTTGTGTCGCAGACTGATGCAGCCACGCTTGGTCGCAAAATCTTCGGTCCTGTTCACGTCGGCGACGACTACCGTATTCGAATGAACCACGAACTGTACGAGCTCTACGCTGACATTGACATAGTCAAGCGCATCACTATTCAACGTCTGCGCTGGCTGGGACATGTTGTGCGTATGGACGAAGAAGCTCCGGCGAAAAAGGTGTTTGATGCGGAAGCCGCTGGGCGACGACGAAGAGGAAGACCATGCCTCCGATGGAAAGACCAAGCCGAGGAAACCCTATCCACGCTTGGTGTGAATAATTGGAGAAGGCGTGCGCAAAGCAGAGGCGCCTGGAGAGAGCTTTTGAGGTCGGCCGTAACCCGGTAACGGGTTGTTATGGCCACCCAAGTAAGTAAGTAAGTAAGTAATGGGAGCATTTACAGCATAGTTAGTTCTACTCAAACCAATTTGAAATAACTCATAGTTTCGTAAATTTTTACTAGACACAGCGTTTATCCGACTTAAAGGCTTCAGACTTTTTTCTTTGGGGCTACCTAAAAAGTATGGTTTATGCCAATAAGCCAAAAGTCATGGAACAGATTGAGGCCAATATCCGAGAAAAAGTTGGAGTGCTGGGACCTGAAATTCTAAGAAAAGTAATGGAAAATGCTCTAGAAAGATGACGTCAGATCGAAGCAAACAATGGACGCCGTTTGAGAGATATTTTTAATCATAATTTGAACATATTTACAAACCATAATCTATATTTTAAATAAAATCAGAAAAAAATGTTATTCTGCATATAAATTATAACGTTACTTATGCGCCACCCTGTAGTGCCTAAGTTTTATAGTGTACATTAGGCATATTCAATCAAATGGCATGTTCTAGAATTCTTCGGGAACACTAGATTTTCGAAAATTTGTTCACATTTTAAAAAATAAAAAAAATACTCCTAGTTTTACTACCAGAGCTGCAAAATTTTAATCTTTCGGAATTTGGCAAAAAAAATGGTGAACATTTCATTTTTTTCTTATTTATAATATATTTTTTTAAAATTTTTTTTTCGAATTTCCTTATGTACACATAAGGAAGTATTGAAAAAAAACTTGCCGCTGTTTTTCAAGCCTATATATCAGGATAAAATCCATGGTATCAGCGCGAGTAGAGCTTTAGTGTTTCTTGTGTAACAGCTGAAATCCTTTGTTCTTTTCACTACCAGAAGCGCTAATTGGGTAGGACTGGGAAGCATTCACCCCCCAATGATCTGATATTACAATAGAAGCTCACAAAAGATAAGTAGTTCGTTTTTGGGGTGCTTAACTTTTGTGAATTCTTAACTTTTTAGAGACACTAATGCAATTTGAAGAATATGAAAGTCCAAGTATTAATACACATTTATGTGTATTTACATATTCATATACTGAAAAATAATAAGATGATATCCATATGTATGTACATTAGAGCGGGTTGAAGCTTAGATTCACCCCGATACCGACTCAAAAGTTAGAAGGATCCTTAAAAACGAAAAACGAAGCACTTTTGATTCTCCTGAAGATCTTTTTGGCTAAACAAAACCGTGTTTTTTGCTCGTAACTTTTATTCTTTCACAGAATGGATACCCGAATTTACTCGACAAATAAAGATTGCGTTGTGTTGTGATATCGGTTTTATTTTGAAAGTGTTAAGCACATCTTTATATCTGTGGATATTTGATCTAAAGAGGTTGTGTTGTCAAATACCCACAGATATACTAGAGACCCTTCTCTGCCTACCACCAATATCATGTTAATATACGCAACACTCACGTTGCAGTAGAACAACAAGTCTCACTTTCTTCGTAGCCGAGGATTAAAATATTTTTTTTTTGTTTCGTTGTTACTTGAAAATTTACGAAACATAAAAAATATATCAATGCTCGGCTATGACTAAGTGAAACTTTTTGTTCTTCTGCAACGTGAATGTTTCGTATATCGACATGATATGTTGGTGGGAACTGAAGTGGGATCTCTAGTATTATTAGAGGTGATTAACACTTTTAAATACAACACGTTTAGCGGATACAACAGTGAAGTATCTAGACAGCACGAACACGTGCGCACTTTCAACGTTCAAATACTCGCAAAACCCATTGCCAGCCAATTTTTAAAGAAACAAAAAATATTTGGGATATACATAATTACCATCCAATAGGACAACACATTGCCCAAGTTTGAGGTCAATCAGTTATTTTCGATTTTTGGCTTAGACCACTGGACAAGGCAGGATGTTAGATTTTTGAAGGAAAAAAGGCATCGAAAATTAATTTGCGGTATGTGTATCTTGCATTTTAAAGTTACACTGAGAAAACGATTTGATTGAATAAAACAAGTTTATATTTGTTATAGAACAATCAATTATTTATTTGAATCAGCATATTGTATGTGAGCCAAATACTGGTAGATGTTGGTTGAAGAATTTTATGCTTAAATCAATTAAATATTTAAATGAATAATATCAAATATAGTTTATTAATTCAAAAAACCTCTTTCCCAGTGTAGGTTATCTCGAAAACTTGACGTGATATTCAGCAAAATTGATCAGAACAACGCCTTCTTTCAAGATTAAAACGTCGTTACTCTGTTGTAATAAAAAATTATTTGTCACACAGTGTTAAAGGATCTCTAATGAAGTTGGTGTAACCAACCAAATATGAAAGCTGCAAACATTTATTTATTCTTGGCAGCCAAAAACGATTGTAACGGAAGTACTAATGGCCGACAAACAATTGAATGGGAAGAGGTCCTTGTTTTGTCATTAATCTCTAGCAATAATGAACTTCCGCTGCTTTAGCATTAAATTTTTGCAACTAAGCGACGTGGTTGCAGACACAGTTGTCATTAATGTCATCGCGATTGGTATCAAGTAAATAATAGCTGTTTTTTTTTTTTCCTAAAAGTATTAAATCTTATAGCAAAAATAGTTGCATCGAAATGGAAAGCAAACACAAATTTCGATTTTGTACTCCTTTAGTTTTCGATAGGAGTTAACACTTCAGTTATATTTTCCTTGAATTCATAAATAAAAAGCGCTATTGTCGTAAATCCTTCGTTCCACATAAACTCAGACACCCTTTCCAATTCATCCCGTTCATTTGTGTTTTGGACTCCGCTATTTCGATGTTCATTTGTCAGTTTGTCAATGACACCCTCAGATTGAACGCCGAAGTCGGTCCTCAATTTGTGAAAGTTTAAAATATGGTCTGATGGCCATTGCTGATATGCGACAACAACAGCAGACACTCAACGCTCGCTTTCATGATAATCGCCTGAAAAATGTTCACTACTTAAACCACGATTTATTTGGCCTGACAGCCAAACTCATGGTTATTGCTATTCGAAAATTTATATCGAAATCATGAAAAGGTCACAATTAAAATTTATCATAAATTGTTGATCGTATAGTTGCACTTTGCAATGCACCCTTACAAAGTGGTATTAGTTCTGATGCGAATTGCATTATAATTACAAAACAACAATCTATTGATTAAATCTTTTATCAGCATATCTTTGTCGCTGAATGATGATATTTATTTTACATTGAATGTAGCATAATAAATGGAGTTAAATGCAGACTTAAGCCTCTTTCACTTGAAACATTTAAACTCAATAAATTGTATTGATTTATTAATGGTTCTCACACATAAGACTTAGATTTGTGCAAAGTAAATTTATCATATTTGTATTGTCGGAGGCATGATTGATTTAAAAGTTTCAAGCTTGTTAATAGCTTGCCTTCTCAAAGCTTATTGTTCAAAATCAACAAGTTTGCGTTTTTTTTCTATTTTTTCCATTTTTATGAATGCAAGAATTCAACAATTTTTTTTGCAAATAAAAAATAGAAAAGTGAATTTTGACAGTTTTTTTTTCTCAAAAAAGTCTATAAACGCTAACAATAACACAGTTCAACAGTGTTTTTGTAACAGAGTAGCAACGTTATAATCCTGAAAGTATACGTTGTCCTGATGAACTCTGCTGTACAAAGTCCAGCACGTTCTTATTTTTTTGCCCACATTTGAAGGTTAATATGGGATGACCACCAGCTTAGGAGCTAGAGAAGTTGATGGTACTTTAGCGTCAAGTTTCTAAGCGACAAAGTACTGACAAATACTTATGCTTAAGTTAATAAATCAAAAACAAAAATCGTGCAAAACTTACCTGGCTTAATAAAAGTTTGTATCTTGATTGAAATGTATATTTGAGTGCTTTCATCTTTTCTTAAAATATATCGGCCTTACCAGTGGCGTATCGTGCATATGTGCCGCCCGGGGCGGAGAACTAATATGCCGCCCTCTTTCATGGGAAGGAAATAGAAAATGCTAAAATAAAAAGTCATCAGTTTTTACTTGCAAAATAATTTAAACACATTTCCAAGTTATTGCTCTGCAGCAACTTTCAATATAATATTACGATTTCATTTAACCGCGTAGGCATACATGTTCGTGTGTACTTACAAAGTTCTCAGTAATGAAAATGGGTAGCATGGTGGCAAAATCGAATTTAGAGTGCAGGTACCCAGTGTGCCAAACGGATCCGCTTCGAATTCGAAACGGATTCGCTTCTTCGTATATTTTATCCGAAACGGAATCCATTTCGGATCCGTCTCGTACTCGTTTTCGTATGAAATTCCTCTCGAAAAAGCGGAAGGATCGTCCGCTTTGTCAGATCCATTTTGAACTCGGAACAGACTTTATATACGGATCCGTCCCGATTCGTTTTTTGTAAATAAAGCGGGTGCGTTCCGGATTCGTTTTTTGTGAACTAAAAGGATTCGAAACGGACTTTTTTTTTTTTTAAATATAACGGATTCGAGACGGAATCATTTTTCTTAAGTAAAGCGGATTCGAGACGGACTTTTTTTTAATAAAATGAACTCGGGACTGACTCGGAATAAAAAGCCATTCTGGATATAATAGTTGCCACAAACACACACAACGCGGCATACGGCTTCAACAAAAAATTATATTTAGAATATGCGAAAATTAATTACGATCCAATAAAAGATATCGATGCAGAAAATATCCAAATCATACACAGCAGGAGCGGAATGTTTTGGAGTTGTTTCAACTTGAAATGGTTTACCAGTTTCCAATGGACTATATGTACGTAGGGAATTAAACAAATCATAATCCGGATCCGTATATGAAGTCCGTTCCGAGTTCGAGACGAATCCGTCGAAGCCTAAAAATCCGCATTCGTTTTTGTGCACATTGGCTAAACGCAATACCACAACAATATGGGTGGGATGGAAGAAATTCGTGTCACCCCTAAGGATATCCAAAACGTTTGCTGGACGACCGTCGTAACTCAAAAACTTAAATTTGGAGAAAAACGCATAGCTATTAAGTTTTCAATAAATTAATTCTTACGAGTAACTAAATGCAAGTATGTCGACATATGTATATTCTTCTTACAATACAAGTTCATTAAGGGGAGGGTAACGTTAATTCGTACAAAAACAGGCACATTCCTGTGAATTTTTTTCGACAACACAGTTAAAATCTATTTATTAAAACCAATGGTAGATCAAAGTTTAACATTAGAAAAATATTTTGAAAAATGTTCAGGTAGAAATATTGAAAACTACGGCAATGGCAGCATTTTTTTGGAAGCGTCTCAGAAAAAAGTAGAATTGCGGTGTCCACGATAAGTCGGTGCTGGATCATCTCAAATAAAAAAAAAATGTTTCGTTAGATAATCGATTTCCTCAGGTAACGCTGGAGGGTTTTTTTGAAATTTCAATTTTTCAATTTTTGGGAACACTTTGAAGTGAAAAACGCGATTTTTGCAAAAAAAAAAAATCGGATAAATTGTTATTATAAAATAATAAATATTGACAAATTTGAAAAAAAACTCTCCAGTGTTACCTCGTAAATTATGTACAGAAATAGTGTTCAAAATTTCAAATGAATCGATGCAGTAGTTTTAAAGATACGGTGGACACCGACTTTAAAAACGCGAGTTGTGGGAAAAACGCTTTAAAGTTTTAAACTGCTTAAACTGCTGTATCTTCGTTGTTTTTGCTCCGATCCGTCTCAAATTTTCACACAATATTCTTGGAAGGTTTTTCATTTAGCTAAAACAATAAAAAAAAAGTAAAAAAAATACGTTAAATATAAGCATACCAACTTTGAGTTTGAAAAAATAAGTACATTTGCTAGAATCTATAGTTGAAAATAAGTACAATATCAATCCATGGTGAGTGCAGTAAAGAGAAAAATCAAATAGAACAAAGAAAAAATGCAACGACCAGCTGTCAACGCGGTGTACTTTAGTGGTAAGGGAACGATCGTGTATTGCACTCACCATATAATTACACCATGAATCCGAGCTATTGTTTTTATATCGAAATTTCTTTATTGAATTATATTTGTCAACAATAAGTACAAATTTAAAGTTGAAAAAATGTTCAGAAATTTAAAGGATAATTAATGTTCGCTCTGTGTACTACCAATCGACATTTTGTTGGATGAGGCAGCCTTAGCGTCAGCAGTTTCACCGACAGCAACCACGGTGCGCTGTTGCTCTTTGAAATTGTATTTTTCTTGACACAAAATTTGTCGCAATAGCTGCGGTTGCGATTTCAAAAAATGATAAAAATCGACGCACTTATACTGCAAGTTTATTTTTACGAGCAAAATCGATTTTAGAGTGTTCACTTCAAGCCAAGAGAACTCGGTTTTCTAGATGTTTTTTGCTGATGAAAAGACGCGCTCCACTGGTGAACTCGTTCCATGTAGGCACAGAATGAATTCGACGAGACGAGAAAATTCAAAATAAGACACTTGTGAAGCTTCCATGTGCTTAAATATCTCAACCCAGCGTTCTTCAGGTAACAATTTCTTCTCTTTCCATTCTTCAATTAGAATTAAGCAAGTGCGGAATATTTTGGAAGCGTGGTCCATGATATTACCAAACGCTTCACATGCCGTAAGGGTGGTGTCGGCTGACGAAGTAAAAAAGTTCACAACAGTGTGGCTGTTCGATTTGGCAGACAACGCTTTCTTGCGTTTCGTGGATTCCAAATGCTTATTGATTTCACTCTTTCCGGCATTTGCGATGTTGAGTTCCGCGTCGCAAAAATTACACCGTATATCACTTTCTGTTCTTCCTTTTTTCATTTGCGGATATTTTTTCTGAAGATCCAAATTAAAAATACACTTACGGCGTTGCGGTGCCATTACCATTTAATGAATAGAAACACGAAGTATATAAGGCGAAACGCATAAAAAGCATGCATGCATCGTATGCTTTTCAATACACATAGAATGCATCTATTAAGACTTGTCACTCTCTTTTCCCATACGATTTTCTCAGCAAATATGTATTGTTTACAAATTTTGTTTTTGTCACTCTTTTTTCCCATACGATTTTCTCACACAAAATCTGTCATTGCTTCTATGCCTACAAAAAGTTGAAAGTAGGTTTGACATTTTTAAAAACTACAAGTCTGCGCTCTCAAACTCAAATTTAGTGATGCCTCATATCAATTTTTGAAACATTCGTGTGTAAATACTAATTAAAGGAATTCTAGTTACAAATATTTCGGAATCATCGGGCCAGCGCAAATGATATTTATATTTATTATTGATTTGAGAAACCGATTTCGGCAAAATAAGTACAAATTAAGTACGCTTTAAAAAATAAGTACGGCAAGCTGAAAATAAATACTGTACTTACTAAATAAGTACAGTTGGTATGCTTAGTTAAATACGTTACCCTGCCCTTAAATACAGTTAGCGTACCGACTACAACTATTGGCACCATCAAATTTTGCGCCAACTATTGGCACCCTTTACTTGAATAGCATTTATTATTAGATTCATTATTTCCCTTTAGTTATGAACTGTTTTTTCTCATTCAGTGGTTTCTTTCCTCTATTATTTACGAATTGTCAGTAACATTAAGCAGCTCAGTTGCTTATAATCTTCTGAGCTGTAAGTGTATATTTGGTGTAAGTTTTGTATCAAGTATACAGTGTTGATATCAGTAGCAAACTGAAATTTGGTGAGTACTGTTTCTTTTATATTTATAGATTTTTTAACTAGACCGTTTGAATTCTATTAATTATAAAACATTCAATGTTATATATTTGTCTTTAAATTTATACTTTTACCATAATATTTTAATAAAACGTGGGTGCCAACAATTGGCTCCAAAAAACTATAAGTTCTATTATTGGCAGGGTGGTGCCAATAATGGAATTGTATGTTACTACAATAATTGGCACTGCCAGTCATTGTACCTTTTTTGAGTGCCAATAATTGCACATTCTATTTTTTCAGAATCTTTGAAATGCCCTAAAAACTGAACTCATATGATGAAAGTCTTCTGAAGAAGGCTCTCACAGAAATTAAAAAGGGCAAAATTTAAAAAAAAACTGCAGCCAAAACATATGGGATACCACGGCCAACGCTTCAATTTCGTTTAGGTCCCAAATTTTCCAAAATTCGCCCAAGTCCATCAAACATTTAAAGTGCCACAGAAGAAGAGGCTATTGTGTTCTGGGTAAAAGTTTGCCAGCAGAAAGGTTTCCCTAAGAGAAAGGAAGACGTGATGCATGCGGTGAAAGATTTCCTAGAAACAACTGGACATACTGATAGTTACATGAAATAGTTTGCTACCTATATTTTCTTTTCCAGAATTGAGCCTTTTTTATTTTTACGTTTTGAATGAAATATTATGTTAATTTTTCTTGTGCTTTATTTTTAGGGCCTATGTAGCCTTAAAATAATTTTAAGTTTTTTGTGGAAATTATATTACCAAGAGGTAGCTATAGTTATTAGCTATGTAATAAATAAAATGTTTTTGAATGAAATAAGTATGTTTTATTCTACTGGCTAGTTAGCTAAAGTGGGCTCTGAAATAAAAAAAATTAAAATGCATCCTTAATTGTTTTGGAATTCCACTGTGCCAATAATTACGTTTGTATGTGTGCCAATAATTATGGTAATATGCCAATAATTGTGGTTTTTGAAGGGCCAATAATTGCAGTAGGGGGCCAAGAATTGTAGACTTGAATATACCAATAATTATACTTAGGTTCCAATAATTGTAATATTTGAGAGACTTTTTTCATTTACATTCTCAAAATACGAATCCACCTCATATCAACGTGTCTTAAATTTTATATGACAAAGAATATGTCAAAAAATTTAATAAACTTACACTGAGAATGTTCTCATCAAAATTTAACGATTGATACATGTTGCAAGTCAAAATTTCCTTATGGGTGCCAATAGTTGTAGTCGGTACGCTATTTGTTCACACAATAACTATGACGGTTATTTCTGCATAATTAACTGGAATACTTTTTTTTTGGAGTTGTGACGGTCTTCCAGCAATGTCTAAATGGCATGAGTTACATAAAAGCATTTTATTCACAGATATCTTTTCATCACAAATATATGGAAAAACAATTGAGCATCTCTCCCAGTCTTGGATGATTTCATTTTTGAGTTCTGTTAAAGTTTGATTCGCAAAGTCATATAGTTTTATAATTTCAGAACAAAGTTTTGCATAAAACTTTTTTTAATTTTATTAAATGAACCAGCAATTCATTAAGAGTCATCTCTGCCTTAGGCCCGACATAAACATTTTTGTCGTCAACGAATATATCGTCACCTTACATCAAGAAATTCAAAATCAAGATTTTGATTAATTTTTATGTATATGACTAAACTACAAGATCCAATTAAATTTATAAGCTTATGCGATTTTATTAAAGAAATTCAAAAGGCTGTAACAAGATGTGTCTGCATTTTATATAATAAATACATAGGTGTAAAACTCTTGCTTTGACTCTTTTCAGTCTTTTACATATGAAATTCATAACATTTTGTCTTGTCATTATTTAATGAATTAATTTCATAAATGAATGTCATAAATATCCAGTAAAAAAAAAATTTTAAAAATTTACTAAAAAACTTAAAATTTTAGTTCTGGTGAAAAATCCTGGTAATTCAAAAATATTTCAGATTTATGTATAACCTTTGTTTTAAATAATGCACAAACGTTTCAACGTTGTTATGTACGTCATTTTGTTCCAGAAAAAAACAAATCCAAAAGTCCGTAACAAACATAGCACGGAAGAGATCAAAAAAAAATTTCCTTCCGAAATAAATCTCACTTTGTGTTTTAAGCAAGATTGGAAAAACGTTTTCTAAATCTAATATATATTTCAGTATGCAACGTTTTTTGCTTTTCCTGTAAAAAACTAAAAAGTGTTGTTGCATATTTTTGGATGTTAATTGACGATATGTGCTGTCTTGTTTGATATCAAAATCGTTCAAATTATTTACGTAAATGAACTATTTTTAACAAAATTGTGCATTACTATTAGTAAATAGCTTCTGACGGCACGCAGCAGTTTGTAAAATATGGGATTTTCACTCTGAAATTTGTTGTTCAAATTATGTCAATCTCAGTATGTATATCAAGTGAAAATATACTTATCTGGTCAAATTTAAGTTTTCGGAAATATTAATATTCAAATCCGAATTAGCATCAGCTTTTCTGTTCTAATATTCGAAAAAAATAATGGATACCATAATAAAATTTTCAAGTGCCAAAGAGTTGCAAAAATTTCTGTAAGTGCCCATTTGACGCCAAAGTGCTCGTTATGGAAGTACTAATTAGGGGTCATGCACACAAGCGATGTTACATGTGAGATTGCGACTTAAACAGGTAATTTGATGTCTGTCAAGCCGTTTGTCAGATATTATTATATTTATTCGCATGAAAACTCTAGAAAATATTTTCATGTTTGATATTGTGTCTGGTGCTGTTTACAGACCTGTACTTTTGAGGCTTATTAACTAATGCTGCTACAAGAGCTCTTAGGTCTTGTGTGCCTTTTTATTTGAAAATGTTTCTGCATCTAATGATCCTATCTTTATAGCTTTATAATTGGTTAATGAAATAAATTCAGATTCCAATTTTCTCAATTTCATAAAATGCCATTAAGACTTTATTTAATAGTATTTTTTAGAAGGTTATGTAATTTATACATACACTTATACATCCTTTTATTTCTCAAAGACCTAGTCTGTAATAATAATTGTTCATAGACCGTAATAAATACCTAAATAAATAAATATGTTATAGAGAAGTACTGCCAGGGAAAAATGCCGCCCCTGAAAAGTGCCGCCCCCCACGCTACGCGACTGGGCCTTACTCGTGTCTGAAAGTTGAAAATGTGGCCAGGCTTTTTTTAACGATTTCGAGAGTAATTAAGCGCGAGTGTCACTGTAGATCACATTATCGATTATGTACATAAATACTCAAAAATTGATAAGTCGGAGTTGGTTTGCTATAAGCTAATTAAAAAAGATACTGAGTTAACAAATCTTAAGAGTATAAGTTTTAAGCTTGGCGTTTCTCCAGAATATTATACTTCAATTTTGGATCCATCTCTCTGGCAAGAGAATATCAAAGTAAGGCCTTTTAAAAATTTTCAAAAAGCGGGAGTAGATGCAATAAAACTTTAGCTTATAATACTAAACTAAATGATTCAGTTGATCATCGTTCTACTTCTGCCTCCGCAGCCTCAGATAAAAATCTATTTAGTAAACTAAAAATCTACTATCAAAATATGTCTGGAATGCGGACCAAGTGTAGTAATGTTTATCGTGCCTCGTCTCAATTTGACTATGACGTTTTTGTTTTGGTGGAAACGTGGCTAAATCCTGATTTTTTGGATAATGAGTTCTTTGATTCAAGACTCTATGTAGTCTATCGAAAAGATAGAGATGCATCTAAAACTGGCTGCTTCAGAGGTGGTGGTGTGTTAGTTGCCATAAAACGTAGTCTTCGTTCGTCTTTCTACGTGCTTCAAAACGTGGATTCGCTTCTCGATCAGCTTTGCATCTCCATTAATGGATCTTCGGATGTGTTGCTGATTTGCGTGTCCTATATCCCGCCTAATAGTTCGAATGAGCTTTATGCCGCTCATGTAGATAATATTAATGATATTTTTATGAATATTAATGATAATAAGCATATGTGTATTTTAGGTGATTTTAACTTGAAGGCAATTTGTTGGAGTTTTCTTTCAAACAGTACTTTTTTAACACCATTTAGTGTTAATCATGAACATGAAATTTATTTCATTGATTCTTTTTTTAGTGCAGGCTTGGGTCAAATCAATTATTTTACCAATAAATTTGATAGAATTTTGGATTTGATTTTTGTAACTGAAAATATAAAGTTTACGTTGGAAGAAAGTATTTTCCTTATTTCGGCTTCTGATATGCATCATCTGCCTTTAATTTTGCAGATTGATTTTTATAAATTCTTAAAGATTCCTGTGATTGGTTTAAAATCTCCTTTTAATTATAATTACAACTTATGTGATTTTGAATTATTAAATAATATTTTTGTTGATATAAACTGGAACAATATGTTTGAAAGTAAAGATATTTCATCTTGCTTTGACATATTTTTCAATAATATTCATTTGAATTGTAAGAATAATATTCCATTGCTTCCTGGTAAGATCCATAAGCTACCTTGGTATACCAAAGGCTTGAAAAAATTAAAAAAATTGAGAAATAAATTCTCTAAACTTTACGTTGCTACAAAGAATAGTGAATATAAAGCCAAGTATGAGAATTATTCAAGAGAATTTAATTTTCTTGATAAAACATTAAAGATAATCCAAAATCATTTTGTCAATTTGTTAAGTCGAAGAAAAGCGTATCTGAAATCCCAACTTCGGTCTTTTGGAAAAATGATACCTCTAATTGTATTGAAGATTCGGTTAATTTGTTCGCAAATTTATTTAAATCAAACTTTGTTTCTGATTCTAGTTGGAACAACATCTCGGTTATTGATGGTATTGAATCGTTGCTTGATTTTGGTGCATTATCCCTCAGTAATGAGGATGTGCTAAAAGGAATTTTAAATTTGAAAAATTCAAAAAAAAGTGATGTTGATGGTTTGTGCCCATTTTTATTAAAAAAATGTAACTCACTTTTTGTACCATTAACCTTATTGTTTAATAAGTCTTTACATACAGGTGACTTTTTAGCGAGATGGAAAATTGCGTCTATAACGCCTGCATACAAAGCGGGTAATAAAAATGATGTTAGCAATTATAGACCAATTTCAAAACTTTCTACTTGTTCAAAGCTTTTTGAGAGTGTCGTTAAAGAGAAGTTATATTTTGCAGTTAAAAATATGATTTCCCCTTTTCAGCATGGTTTCATCTTTGGACGATCTACTGTTTCTAATCTTTCTGTATTTTCTAATTTTTGTGTCTCTTCTTTTGAAAAAGGTTTTTGACAAAGTTTCTCACAATATTTTAATTGCTAAACTATCTAAGATGGGGTTCCATTCAAGTTTTCTGGTTCGGGTTAGATCGTATTTGAGTGACAGATTGTCTTTTGTCCAAATTAATAACGTGAAATCGATGCCTTTTGTTTCATACTCTGGTGTACCACAAGGTAGTATCCTTGGTCCCTTATTTTTTATTTTATTTATTAATGATATTTCAAATTGTTTTCGGGAATCCCAATTTTTACTGTACGCTGATGATTTGAAGATTTACAAAACTATCAGTTCTAACCATGACGTTACTATTTTACAGAATGAACTAGACATTGCAGTTGATTGGTTTAAACGTAATTGCTTGTCACTTAATGTAAACAAATGTTCATTTATCTCTTATTCTAAATCGGTACGCACTATTTCATCATCATACTTTCTTGAAGGTTCAGATTTGACTTGTTTGAAAAAAATTTGTGATTTAGGTGTTTTCTTTGATTCGAATTTTTCTTTTGTTGATCACTTAAATTACATTATTCCTAAGTCATACTCTCTATTAGCATTTTTTAAACGGTTTAGCTCTGATTTTGCTGACCCTTATACACTAAAGGTATTGTTTACATCATTTGTGAGGTCTCGGCTAGAATATGCAGTGTTTATATGGAATCCTTATAACGAGGTACATTCGTTGCGTTTGGAGCGCATTCAGAAAAAGTTCATTAAGTTTGCTTTAAGGGGTATAAATTTTTCTGATCCTTTACCTTCTTATAGTGCTCGTTGCCAATTAATAAATTTGAAATCACTTGAAAGTAGACGAAAGATCCATTCACTAACGTTTGTGTATGATATTGTTTGTTGTGAATTTCTTTTAAGTAAAATTAACTTTAATGTGCCTGTGAGGCAATTGCGTTCTTTAAGTGCTTTTTATGTCAAATCTCATAAGACTAACTATGCTTTAAATGAGCCATTAACTAGAGCCTTGATTAATTTTAATGATTTATTTGCTTTATATCCCTTAGACTTTTCCCATAACAAAGAAACTTTCAAAAAAATGTTATTTATGTATATTTTATAATGTTACTTATTTATAATTTATTTGTAATGCTAGTCTGTAAGGATTTATTGTCCATAGACTGAAATAAAAATGAAATGAAATGAAAGTAATCTCTAAGTAAACTTAAACTATCAAAAAAACCTCTCAAGCGATATAAGTGGAGTGTGGAAGACTCTACAGGTCGAAATACCTCATACTGTTACTATAGGAATAATATCGAGCTGTACCGCCGCCACACTTAATTATGGGACAACAGATGTACATATCAATCTAGCCCAGTAATTCGTGACTTATGTTTCCGCCTTTACCATATACATATATGTATCTATACATTATCATATACATACACAGTGCGATAATTTTACACCTAAATTTTCCTCATAATACCCAATCAAATCAATATCTTTCAAAATTCTTCATTTGTTTTTCAAAGTAACCCCTTCCGCATCTACATCAGAACTACTGATAGCGACTTAAAAGTGATTCAATCGAGTGGTACATGTCCTTAACAGGTACTGTCGTCAGTTGTCGCGTCGCCGCTACTTTGATTGCATCTACGTTGCACGACAACGCACTAGAGATGAAACGGATAGCAGCTTAGCCGGATACCGGATGCCGGATATTCGACCAGCCTTATAGCCGGAAAATTGCCGTTTGGTGCATCGCCTACGCAAGCGTGCCTACGTGTCCACCTGATCGTTAAGATCAGTTACCGGATAGGCGCTAGTTATCCAATATTCGGCCGGATAGTATTTAGGCCGCTGGATAGGCCGGATACCGGATAGTTACCGTAAATCCGTTTCAACCCTACAACGCACCTGCTCGCAATGCCGTTTTGAGAAGCCAATTTCTAGCGAAAAACCATATCAGCATGGTTGATCACCCGCCGTAGTCGTAGTAGAAGTAGCGTCGACACGACAATTGAAGTTCTGGTTTGGGTAAGCGTACCCACCTTAAATTTGGCAACATTTACTTAAATAGATCTCTGTATAGAATTTTGAAGCTTATGCTTGTATGGGAGGTGCCACGCTCTCTGTAAAGGTTTTTAAAGCTTGTGCTTGTAGATACCACTTGAGATACCACTGTCTCTTGTCGAAATTCGCAAACTTTTTTTACCAGAATTGATCCAAGTCACTACTTCAATTATCTCTCTCAATAAAGCGTTTTAGATGTTTTATTTGCATGGGCGGCGAGCGTGTCCGTTAACTGATTTCGTCCATTTTCAATACGACTGTGCCTGTGAACTGTGCGGTTTACGATATTCATTTAAGCAAATAACAGTACAATTAAAAATGTTGCAACACGGGATCGGCGACAAAAAAATATTGGGTGATTTTGCAACTTTAAAGTACAGTATCGGAATTTTTTAGTTTTTTTCCGGTCAATTTTGAAGTGTTTTGTAAGAAAAAAAGAAGAAGAAGAAAAACTAATCTCGGATTCTAATTCCCCGATTGATAACACTGGTTTACAAATTTTGAGTTGATCTCGAGATCTGGTTTCTCATAAACTTTTTTCGATGTATTTTGGGGCGTAGATTCCAAAAATGGCAACCATTTTTTTTTTCTTATAATCGTTTTCGAGATATCCCCAAAAAACCCCTTTTTCGGCACTTTTTTCATTTATTTGACTATATCTCCATAAATTTTTTTTGACTCAAGAACGACTTTCAGTATTTGAAAGATATTTGTATTCCCTTTCTAACGATATGCCCTTTGCTTGAATCGGATAAGATTTGATGGAGTTACAAGCGCTCAAAGTCCAAAAAAACTGACTTTTTTGGTATTTTTTGAAAATCACTCAATTTCAATTGCTCCATTTGAATGAAAATTTTTTTTTTTTTCATATTTTTTAAATTTTTAATTAAAGACTATTCTTTTGCAAATATTTTAAGTATAATTTTGCGAAAATCGGACAAAAAATGTAGAAGTTATTCGAAAAAACACTAAAAAACTTGCGATAAAATTAAACGAAAATACATACATCTCGAATAACTTCTACACTTTTTGTCCGATTTTTGCAAAATTATACTTAAAATATTCTCAAAAGAATGGTCTTTCATAAAAAATTTTAAAAATATGAAAAAGAAAAAATTTTTCATTCAAATGGAGCAATTGAAATTGAGTGATTTTCAAAAAATACCAAAAAAGTCAGTTTTTTTTGGACTTTGAGCGCTTATAACTCCATCAAATCTCATCCGTTTCAAACAAAGAGCATAGCGTTAGAAAGGGAATACAAATATCTTTCGAATACTCAAAGTCGTTTTTGAGTCAAAAAAAAATTTATGGAGATATAGTCAAATAAATGAAAAAAGTGCCGAAAAAGGGGTTTTTTGGGGATATCTCGAAAACGATACTTAAGAAGAAAAAAATGGTTGCCATTTTTGGAATCTGCGCCCCAAAATACATCGAAAAAGGTCTATGAGAGACCAGATCTTTTTTCTTGTAAACTAGTGTAATAACTGTTTAAAATAAAAAAAATATTTGATACACCTTAATGTGCAAATTTGTCGACTCCGATTCGAAAAAAATCAGGTCTATTAATTTAGAAAAATGCAGATATCTTGGTTTTGAAATAAGATAATGATATGCGGTTTCGGCATTCTTTTAAGCAAATAACAGTTCATTGAAAATGATGTACCATGAGATCGGCGGTAACATAATATTTGAGGTGTTGCAGCTAGAAAGATGAAAATCGGTACTTTTTTACCGATTTGGTCAACTTTTTTATAAGAAAGAAAAAATAAGAAGAAAAACAAATCACGGATTTGAATTCCCCGATCGATAGTTTCCCGAAAACCATACCCACTTTGTTGAAAAATTTCATAGCGTCTGTCACTTGCACCATTAAACAGAAGGCGCTAATCCAGTTTTCAATATTAACCTTAATTCTAGTAATGGGTCTTGTCCAGACATATAAGGCTACTGTAATCCGCTGACACATCGTGAAAAAATGAAAAAGTTACGCACATGTATATATTTATTTTAAAGGAAAAATGATACTAAAGATACGTATTTCGAAGTAATTTGTTGTGCTAAATCTTTGAAATATTTGAGATTAAGTATTTAAAAATGTTTTTTTTTTTCGATTACTTACGAGGCTATGCATAGAATTCAAAACAATTTGTTCAGCTTATAATAAATAAAAACATCATTAAGTACCATCCTTCTTTAAAATAAGCTTTTGAATAGTTATGTGTGACATTTCCTCGCAAAGTTATAGCCATTTTAAGGTGACGTGAATTTGAACCCCATGGCCTGATGATATTAACCCCACCAAACTAGAAAGAATGGTACTAAATGATTTTTTTATTAAAATAAGCTGAACATTTTTGTTTGTATCTTATACATAACCTCGAAAGTAGACACAAAAAACTATTTTATTTGTACAGGGTTGCCCAAATTCGAAGCGCCCATTTTATTTTTGGGCCCATTCCAATCGACGTGGCTTATCCGCAGGCAACAATTTTTGTGTCAATTGAAACAATTGCAAATCAACACGTAAAATGCGTTGTAAAGCGGATCGGGGAATGCCGAGCTGCTGAGAACGGCGTTTTTGGGATGTTTTTGATGACTGCTCAACACTGGCTCGTACGGCTGCAATCATCTCATCCGATCGCTTTGGTCGCATCACCATTTGTAAATCTTTCGTACAAACGATAAATTGTTTTCTTGGAAGGCGCACTTTTCACTGTATTTATTTTTTTAAAACCACGTTGAGTTTTCACTATTAACTAGTTTTGTTGAATGTAAATTTCAATAATTTTAGAGCGTTCGCGTTGCGTGTACTGTTCCATGGTAAAAATCTGCTTGGAAATACCGCTTCAAAACGCGATATGTCATTAGTCGTTTTGACATCGCTGTCAAAAGTTATAGTGTTGCCTGATGGGCGCTTCGAATATGAGGGACCCTGTACTTAACCTCAAATATTTCAAAATCCTGATTCAGATTCGGATTCAGCACATAAATTACTTCGAATAATGACCCTCAGCAACCAAATAACATTCATCACCTCTTTATTCACAGACCTTTTTAATAAAATATACATAGTTCTATCATACAATTTACATGTAAAACTAACTGGCTACGGCGTCACCTTTTAAAATTGAGCTACATACATAGCTGCGTTTGCAGGAACATTTTCTTCATATCATTAACTTAATTTTTTCGAAACAGCAACTTAAAAAATACAAAACATAAAAAATTGAGTCATCCTATTGTACATACATATGTCCAAAAGTTAATTTGTAATATACAGCACAATTACTGTATTTATAAATTAAGCCAGAAAATAGTAAATTAATAGTTTCTGATCTGTTAAGACTTAAAAATGTGTGAATCAAAATCTAAATAAAGAATTTAATGCCTGACAACTAAGGAACTTAACATTTTTTCTTAAAGCAAACCGACTCTCACATATTTAAGATAAGCAAGTTACATAGATAATTTCCTGTTATTGTTCTGAAAATTTTTCCAACAGCTATTTGTATCTTACATGTAGATAAAAAAGTCGCTGAATATCTTCATCTGCCAGTTTGCTTCGCACTGCGATTTCTCATCCGGCTGCCACGTCAGCATGAACATAAATTATGACACTAAACAGGAAGGTCGAAATACAGCCGGTGCAGTATGCCACCAGCGCAATCGGTTTGTCCCATCTCCCATATTATGAGCGGACTTAAAAAATACGTAGAATATGAAAATTTAATTCCACGAAAAGTTGATGGAAAGTGGATGGAGTAAATAATCGAAATCAGCAGGGTTGATTGTCTGGTTTTCGCGGGGTGTACATAGCGCACAGACATGATTGTAGACTTAGCAGCAGTGCAATGGATTCGAGGGTGACCTGATTGTGCTATGCTTTCAGTGGTTGAACTTAATTAAGAAGTTCCTTTTTTTAAATTTTAGAGTTTTCAAAAGTAATACCGTTATTTTGCAAGGGGCGGCTAAGGGCTGCGATCTTATTACTGGCTGGTTACACTCTGTGAGTGCGGTTATTGCGTGCTGAGCCATTTTATTACATAAACTGTGCGATTGATGGTTGATAAAACAAACGGAATAAGAGGCAGTTGCACTACCACCAGCAGACACTATGGGTTTCAATGGAGTGTCTAATTCATTTATTATTTTTTATTTGTTTGTTGCCATTCGCAAATTATTGTATCTTGTTGACGGTAAATCAAGTGATCACAGTGGGGGGCTCTGTGCTGACTTAAATTTTACTTTTAATTGAATCCTGTTACTGCAATAATGTGTCTATTTTTAAGTGGTGAAAAATTTTAACTTTTGCAGTTTTGTATTTTATTTTGTGCCAATAGCATATTAACTGCTACCGCTTAAATTTATGGCCAACTGCGAAAGGTAGATAAAACCAGCGAATTTCACATACCAATCCAAGTATGCATACCACTTTCGTAAGACTTTTCATGTGATTTAGTCAACTAGGTGAGGCGCTGAATTAGGGTTGTCAGATTATCGAAACACAAAATCAATATATCAGAATATACTCTTCCACCAAAAAAAAATCAGTACAAAATTGTGTGGCTCGTACCTAGTTTTTAAAATAAAAATCACAGTTTAATCACCTTACTTAAAGTATGAATGTTGCTTCGAATTTTAGTATTAAATGGAAAAAGTATTTAGTAATTCAAATAAAAACCAAATATTAGTACAAATCAGTTCAAATTGGTAAAAATCTGTAGATTTCCTTACATCACAAATAGTTGATACAATTAAAATCAGGGACATAACTATTATAAGATTTATGTCAAAAAATTGGTTTATAACTATTATGAATAAGAGATATTTTATTAGTTGTCAATAACTATTATTTTTCAATGGATTTTTTTTTTACGTTGAGTCATAACTATTATGCATAGGAGATATTTTATTAGTTGTCAATAACTATTATTTTTCAATGGATTTTTTTTACGTTGAGTCATAATTATTATGAATAAGAAATATTTTATTAGTTGTCAATAACTATTATTTTTCAATGGATTCTTTTTTACGTTGAGTCATAACTATTATGAATAAGAAATATTTTATTAGTTGTCAATAACTATTAATTTGGAAAAAATATTTTTTTAAGTTGTTTTGAAAAAAGTGTTCAACAGATTTTCATTTTTGTGAATCTTTTTGCACCAATCGATGGGGAGGTGGTTTTTATGACATCACCAGAGGTGGTCATCGGTTCGAAAATGTACGCGATTTTGACTCATTTTTGAAGTTTTTTTTGCTTCAATCAATGAAAAGAGGTCTAAAAAGGATATTGGCCATCACTAGAAGTGGAACCGATCCTTGAAAGTGCTCGATTTGGGTCCATTTTCGAAATTTTTTTTGCAAAAAATCGATGGAAAGAGGTTGACAATGGGCTTTGGCCATCACCAGAGTTGGTCCCAACTAAAAAAGGTGGTCGATTTTGGTCCGTTTTGAAAAAAAAATTTTGTACCAATCGTTGGAAAGAGGTCGAAGTCGAAAAAAAAGGTACCAAAAAGTGCCCGATTTTGGTCCGTTTTCGAAATTTTGTTAGCACCAATCTTTGGAAAGAGGCCGAAAATAGATTTTGGTCATCATCAAAGGTGGTTTCGAGTCCCAAAATGTGCCCGATTTTGGTCCATTTTCGAAATTTTGTTTGCACCAATCTTTGGAAAGAGCTCGAAGTCGAAAAGAAAGGTACCAAAAAGTGCCCGATTTTGGTCCATTTTCGAAATTTTGTTTGCACCAATCTTTGGAAAGAGGTTGAAGTCGTAAAAAAAGGTACCAAAAAGTGCCCGATTTTGGTCCATTTTCGAAATTTTGTTTGCACCAATCTTTGGAAAGAGGTTGAAGTCGTAAAAAAAGGTACCAAAAAGTGCCCGATTTTGGTCCATTTTCGAAATTTTGTTTGCACCAATCTTTGGAAAGAGGCCGAAAATAGATTTTGGTCATCATCAAAGGTGGTTCCGAGTCCCAAAATGTGCCCGATTTTGATCCATTTTCGAAATTTTGTTTGCACCAGTCGTTAAATAGAGGTCGAATATGAATTTTGGACCTCATTTGAGGCGGCTCCGGACCCTGAAAGGACCGTTTTTGACCCATTTTCGAAAAAAACTTCTTTTTTCTGTAATAAATGGGAAAAGGTCGAAAATGGATTTTGGACATCACTTAGAGTGGCTTCTGAGTCCGGCCCCGAGAAAGAACCGTTTTTGACCCATTTTCGGAAAAATTTTTTTTTTCTGTAATTAATGTGAAAACGTCGAATATAAATATTTGACATCATTTAGGGTAGCTCCGGGCCCTGGAAAGGACCGCTTTCAATAATTTTGGTAGTTTTCAAGTTCCGGAGCTACTCTAAAAGATATCCCAAACGCATTTTCAGCCTTTCATAATCGATTGGAGCAATAAAAAATTTTAGGGTGGTTCATAAAAAATTTTTTTTTTGCTCCAATGCATAGATAAAGCTCGAAAATGACTATTGTCGACATTTCCCTATCGATTCGAACAAAAAAAAAAAATTTTTATGAACCACCCTAAAATTTTTTATTGCTCCAATCGATTATGAAAGGTTGAAAATGCGTTTTGGATACTGAAAACTACCAAAATTATCGAAAGCGGTCCTTTCCAGGGCCCGGAGCCACCCTAAATGATGTCAAATATTTATATTCGACATTTTCACATTAATTACAGAAAAAAAAAATTTTTCCGAAAATGGGTCAAAAACGGTTCTTTCTCGTGGCCGGACTCAGAAGCCACTCTAAGTGATGTCCAAAATCCATTTTCGACCTTTTCCCATTTATTACAGAAAAAAGAATTTTTTTTTCGAAAATGGGTCAAAAATGGTTCTTTCCAGGGTCCGGAGCCGCCTCAAATGTGGTCCAAAATTCATATTCGACCTCTATTTAACGACTGGTGCAAACAAAATTTCGAAAATGGACCAAAATCGGGCACTTTTTAGTACCTTTTTTTCGACTTCGACCTCTTTCCAAAGATTGGTGCAAACAAAATTTCGAAAATGGACCAAAATCGGGCACTTTTTGGTACCTTTTTTTTCGACTTCGACCTCTTTCCAACGATTGGTACAAAATTTTTTTTTTCAAAACGGACCAAAATCGATCACTTTTTTAGTTGGGACCAACTCTGGTGATGGCCAAAGCCCATTGTCAACCTCTTTCCATCGATTTTTTGCAAAAAAAAATTCGAAAATGGACCTAAATAGAGCACTTTTAAGGATCGGTACCACTTCTAGTAATGGCCAATATCCTTTTTAGACCTCTTTTCATTGATTGAAGCAAAAAAAACTTCAAAAATGAGTAAAAATCGCGCACATTTTCGAACCGATGACCACCTCTGGTGATGTCATAAAAACCACCTTCCCATCGATTGGTGCAAAAAGATTCACAAAAATGAAAATCTGTTGAACACTTTTTTCAAAACAACGTAAAAAAATATTTTTTCCAAATTAATAGTTATTGACAACTAATAAAATATCTCTTATGCATAATAGTTATGACTCAACGTAAAAAAAATCCATTGAAAAATAATAGTTATTGACAACTAATAAAATATCTCTTATTCATAATAGTTATAAACCAATTTTTAAAAATAATTATTAAAATTGGGCAATTTTTTCAATCTGAAAAAAGAAAATAATAGTTATTTTGGGTCCCTGATTAAAATACATATGACCAAATCCATCTCAAACCATGCACGCGGATTATTTCATGTTACGGAATTGGTTGCCGATTAAATATGTTGTTTTTGAAAGAATATAAGGGGACCCATATTTCCCTGATTTGATTAAAAAAAATTTTTTATGAAGTTATGGCCATTTTAAGTTATGCCCATTTTAGGCTGAAAATTGTTTCAAAAAAGCAGCATTTTTATCCAAATCAAAATAATTAACTTTTGTCTTTTGATTCTTATAGAACTTTTTATTTTCTGTTAAAACCTTAAAAAAAATTAAAAATAGTTGAAAATTGGCAGAGCTATAGCGCTTTTTATGAGAAAAAACAAAGCTAATTTTCTGAAAAATCCCACATTTTTTTTCGCTTAAAATTTTATTTTGGACTTGTACTAATATAAGAAAGATATGATATGAGCTTAATGCGCGCTTAGAGACATTTGAGGTGAGGAGAATTTTTTTCCCAAACAAAAAAAAAATTTTTTTTTAACCTTGCCAGCCATCTCTGATACTACTAACTTCAGCTTACTAAATTGAGCTCGCTAAGCGCAGAACAAAATCAAAAATTAAATGTTATAAATAAGAAAAGTCATCCCACAGAGTGTACATACATATGTGTTATAACCAGTGCTTGAAATAAACTTTTATAAAAGTTTTTTTTTTAGGTAAAAGTAAACTTTAAACTTTTATATTTGTGAAATAAAAGTAAAACTTTCCTAAAAACTTTTATATCCGAAGATAAAAGTTAAAATTTTTTTTAAACTTAAATTTAAAAAGTCAAAATAAACTTTTAAAAAAACTTTTTTTTAAAAGTTTTTTTGACTTTTATTAGTAAAAGTTTTTTTAACTTATATTTTTGACAGTCACATGCAAAGAGTTTTTTTTGACTTTTATTTTTCAAAAGGCGAAAATAAAAGTTTTTTTTGTATGAAAAAACGAGAAAAATCCTAAAATAACATCTTGGATCACTAAGCAAAAAATTTCAAAGGAGAACACTCAGGATTATTGATAGTAAAATCCAAAGGAAAATACTTAACATTTTCATTTCTGAAAAGAAAAAAATTAATGATAATTATGCACTTATATTTCTAAAAAAAATGTGCTCAACGCATCAATGGGAAAAGGCCGAAAATTGTTTTTGGGAGTGACAGGGGAGGTTCCCGACCTAACTAAAAAGGTGTTTTGGACCCATATTTTGAAAAAAATTTTATTGCACGAATCGATGGGCAAAGGCCGAAAATGGATTTTTAAGGTGACAGGAGAGGTCTTTTTTTTTCTCCTTCAAAATCCATTTTCGGCCTTTTCCCATCGATTCGTGCAATAAAATTTTTTCGAAAAATGGGTCTAAAAAACCCTTATAGGAGGGTCGGGGACCTCACTTGTCAGCTTCAAAATCCGTTTTCGGCCTTTTTCCATCGATTCGTGCAATAAAATTTTTTTCGAAAAATGGATCCAAAAAACCCTTTTAGGAGGATCGGGGACCTAACTTGTCACCTTCAAAATCCATTTTCGGCCTTTTCCCATCGATTCGTGCAACAAAATTTTTTTCAAAAAATGGGTCTAAACACCTTTTAGGTGGGTCGGGAAACTCTCCTGACACTCCCAAAAACCATTTTCGACCTTTTCCCATTGATGCGTTGAGCACAATTTTTTCAAAAATATAAGTGGATAATTATCATAAATTTTTTTTTTCTTTTCAGAAATATGTTAAGTATTTTCTTTGGATTTTATTATCAGCTAGCATTACCCTGTGCGCATCGCCTCACCTCAACCGTGGTCTGCGTGAAAAATCTATTTAAAAAATACTTTTGTATGAGGACTACCCTTAGTATGCACCTAAAATAAAATTTTTACAACCTATGCAGTGCCTCTCAACATAAAAACCACGTGGTGTAAATTCCATGAGAATCGATTAAGCGGTCTTCGAAAAAATGATATTAAAAAATATTTTTGCATGAGGACCTTCCTAAATAAAAGTTTTGTAGCCTAAGCTATGCCTATTAAGAGCTACGTGGTGTAAGTTCGGTGTGAATCGACTTACCTGCCTTCGTGAAAATGATATTTGAAAATATTTTTGTATGAGGGTCACCCTAAGTATGCACCTTAAATACAATTTCTACGACCTTATCTGTGCCTCTTAATATAAAAGCACTGTGGCGTAAGTTCAATGAGAGTCGATTTAGCGGTCTTCGACTAAATTATATTTAAAAATATTTTTGTGTGAGGGCCACCCTACATATGCACCCTTAATAAAAGTTTTATGGCCTAAGCTATGCTTCTTAATATGAGAGCTACGTGGTGCAAGTTCGGAGTGAATCAACTAACCTTTCTTCTTGAAAATGATATTTGAAAATATTTTTGTATGAGGGTCACCCTAAATAAAACTTTTTTAAGCTTATCTGTGCCTCTTAATATAAAAGCCATGTGGTGTAAGTTCCAAGAGAATCGATTAAGCAGTCTTTGAGAAAATGATATTTAGAAAATATTTTTGTCTGAGGGCCACCCTAAACAAAAGATTTGTATCCTTAACTATGCCTTTTAACATAAGAGCTACGTGGTGTAAATTCGGTGTGAATCGACTTACCAGTCTTTGTGAAAATGATATTTAAAAATATTTTTGTATGAGAGCCACCCTAAGTATGCACCTTAAATAAAACTTTTAGAATCTAATCTGCGTCTCTTCACATAAAAGCCATGTGTTGTAAATTACATGAGAATCGATTCAGCGGACTTCGAGAAAATGATAGTATTGAAAAAATATTTTTGTGTGAGGGCAACCCTAAATAAAAGTTTTGTGGCCTAAGCTATTCTTCTTAACATAAGAGATACGTAGTGTAAATCCGGTGTGAATCGATTTATTTGTTTTCGCGAAAATGATATTTAAAAATATATTTGTGTGAGGACCACCCTAAGTACGCACCCTAAATAAAATTTTTAGCATTCAATCTGTGCTCCTTAACATAAAAACCATACGGTGTAAATTTCTTGAGAATCGATTTGCCTGTCTTTGAGAAATCGCTATTTTTAAAATATTTGTGTGTGACGGCCACCCTAAATAAAAGTATCGCCTGATCGATACTAACATACTGTAAAAATTTCATCAAAATCGGCTGGATAGTTTCCGCGTGCATAAGAGACAGACAGACCAAAAATGAATTTTATATAATAGATAATCCTAGGTGTTCTCCTTTGAAATTTTTTTGCTTACTGATCCAAGATATTATTTCAGGATTTCCTCGTTTTTTCATACAAAAAAAACTTTTATTTGCGCTTTTTGAAAAATAAAAGTCAAAAAAACTCTTTGCATGTGACTGTTAAAAATATAAGTTAAAAAAAAACTTATTAATAAAAGTCAAAAAAAACTTTTTTTGATAGAAGTTTTTTTAAAAGTTTTTCATAAAAGTTTTTTTGGAAAAACTTTCATGTAAAAATTTTTTGGAAAAACTTTTATTCAATAAAATTTTTGAAGAAAGCTTATAAAAACTTTTATAACAAAAAAGTTTTAAGAAACTTTTATTTTGAAAACTGTTTGAATAAAAGTTTCAAGGTCTGGTTATAACTACGGTGAACATAAATTTAAATTGAAAAAACAATACAAAAATTGTGTTTGTAGAAACGTATTTTTTATATTGAAAGCAAAAAAATATCACAAAAAAAATATAAGTCACATTTCATTGGCTTTGATTTTAATTACCAATAGTGTAACCAAAATATATGCAGTAAATGCAAATCATTGGTAATTTTCTGAGTTATAAGTTTTTTTAATGATGTTCTTCTGACTTTGCAATTATTCCTTAAACTCTAAGGCCCATAATTATAGTCGCAAAATTAAGCTAAAACATGGCTTTTACCCAAAATCAAAAATACAGACACCCCCATAAAAAAAAAAAACTTGCATTAAATTATGAGAAAATTTTAAATAATAGATTATCCTGCGTTATTGACACAAAATATTGTAGACACAGTGAACAAAAGGAATAATAAATAAATCAAATACGAGGGCGGATTGATAATGATCCGGTTTAGCAATGAAAACACACTTTATTTTTTAAATTTCGTTTAATTTTTCAACATAGTCCCCTTTTAGCTCGATACACTTGGTCAAACGATATTCTAACTTTTTGATGTCATCCAAACAGTAGGTTTTGTCGAACTCCTCAAAATAGGAGTTTGTTTCGTTGATTACTTCATCATTTGATGTGAATCTCTTTCCCGCGAGCCATTTTTTTAAGTTTGGAAATAGGAAAAAGTCACTCGGTGCTAAATCTGGACTGTAAGGTGGATGCGGCAACAATTCGTAACGTAGTCATGGAATTTAGCCATTTTGGAATTTTAGCCGTTTTTGATCATTTGTGAGTAATCGCGGCACCCATCTGGCTGATAGCTTCTTCATATGCAAATGTTCATGTAAGATGTTGAATACACGTTCATATGAAATGTTTACAATGTCGACAATCTCTCTCAACTTCGCTCGACGGTCATTCAAAACAATATCATGGATTTTGTTGCTCATTTCCTCAGTAGTCACCTCATTTGGCCTTCCTGATGATGGCATTGTTTCAGTGCTCGTACGACCACGTTTAAATTCAGCAAACCAATAAATTACGAATGAATTCGCTGGAGCAGATGGGCCATAATATTTATCAAGCTTTTCCTTTATTTCCTTCGCGGTTTTTCCACGCAAGAAATAATGTTTATTCAATGAGCGAAAATCGGTTTTATCCATTTTACAAGAAAACTTAAAAGTTATCCGACTTATATGGCTGCCAAGCAAAAACTAAATGACATATCGCGCCAAAAATTTATATGAAGCCTATTGACAGATTACACGCGGGGAAAAAAATTACGAAGTTGAGAGAGATTGTCGACATTGTAAACATTTCATATGAACGTGTATTCAACATCTTACATGAACATTTGCATATGAAGAAGCTATCAGCCAGATGGGTGCCGCGATTACTCACAAATGATCAAAAACGGCTAAAATTCCAAAATGGCTAAATTCCATGACTACGTTACGAATTGTTGCCGCATCCACCTTACAGTCCAGATTTAGCACCGAGTGACTTTTTCCTATTTCCAAACTTAAAAAAATGGCTCGCGGGAAAGAGATTCACATCAAATGATGAAGTAATCAACGAAACAAACTTTGAGGAGTTGGACAAAACCTACTATTTGGATGGCATCAAAAAGTTAGAATATCCTTTAACCAAGTGTATCGAGCTAAAAGGGGACTATGTTGAAAAATAAAACGAAATTTAAAAAGTAAAGTGTTTTTTCATTGTTAAACCGGATCATTATCAATCCGCCCTCGTATTTGATTTATTTATTATTCCTTTTGTTCACTGTGTCTACAATATTTTGTGTCAATAACGCAGAGTAATCTATTATTTAAAATATTCTCATAATTTAATGCAAGTTTTTCTTTTCTTTTATGGGATCACTCTGTATTTTGGATTTTGGGTTTTAACTTAATTTTGCGACTATAATTATGGGCCTAAGCAGTTAAGATCAATTTTCATATGAAACTTTTCGTCAGTACATATATTGCTTAAGATAGAAAATACCCTTTCGTTGAAGGCATTTGAACCCGGTAAACACAAATTAAATTCTTCTATATATAAAATATTATGAAAAGGTATGAAATTTTTTTTAAAATGTTGAAATATTTCAACCCATTTATTCTCGACTAGGTTTCCATCGTCTGTCCATTCCTTTAGTTTTTCAGAAGTTAGATAACTTTCAGCACACGTAAGCTCATGAAATAGTTCGCTGTAATTCATTTTAATTCGGCTTCTCTTTCCCATAATATATGTCAAATTTCTTTCAACCTTATCCCAAGACGGCATTGTACGCAGCAGTACCCATTCCATCACTTCAACCTCTTTAAATGCATAATCCCACTGATGTAGATAACACAGGACCACAAAACAAAAAGTCTTGTAGTTGAAAGTTGAGGTACCATACGGTATGTATTTTGGTGTACTAATAACGAATCCGGGATCAGAATTTACTGGGGAAAAGTGGGCAACTAAAACTCATTTTTATTGTAAGGTATTATTTTAGCACACTTACTTACGTAATATAAGTAAGTGTCCTTTTTTGAAGGACTTTCTTTTTAACGTATTTCAAAGTGTGATTTTGAGGTTATGTCATGATGGGCAAATTCTGACCCCGGATTCGTTTTTACCACACCATAATACATACCGTATGGTACCTGAACTTTCAACTACGAAACTTTTTTTTTCTGTGGTCCTGTGAAATCAATGCAATTATTATAAAAACTTTTGACACAATCTTTAATATCACTTAGGTTTTCGGTTCCTGTTTTTTCAAACTCCGAAATTATTTTCTTGATCATGAAAGGTAAAAAAAATTCATCTTTGCATTCAACGAAAAAACAGCGAAAATTTGGATTCAAATCCAAACTGAAAAACTTAGCGTCACGGTATTACATTGCACAATCAGCTTTTTAATAGGGATTGCTAATTGATATCGATAACAACTTACATATCGATCAGCAAAGAATTGCCGTTAGTAGAAATAGACTTATAACGTAGATTAGTAAATAGTAGATTTGCGTTGCGTATGAAAGCAGAACAAAAAACAGAACATTTGAGAGAAACAGAATATGTTTGTAATTTCCATTAAAAAAAAAATACACAGAACAAGCGCCTTAAAAACAGAACTGTTCTGCTAAAAACGGAACGGATGGTTACCGTAGTTATAGCTCGCTTCTTGGCAAATTTTGCTAATATGCCACCATACTAAAGATTAACACACTCTTTCGATTGGTGCTATCAAAATTTGGCTACATCTTCCCGTTCCAAAGTTCTTCAGAGTGTAGGTGCCCTAACTGCATTTTTTACCATTGAACTCACATTGAACAATAAACAATCGCTCCCAGGTCAAAAGTGAAAATGTACTTAAGAAGCGAGGGGAAAGATATCCCCAGGAGTGATTTAGCCTCATTTTAAGATAAAAAATTTCTGGCACCATTCGATGCAATAAGGTCAAAAATGAATTTTGAAAGTAGGAAGAGCATACCCTACCATCTGTTTAGGTTAGGGGGAAAAATGATCAATTGATGCGAAGGGGTTAAAATAAGATTTTGGAGGAAGTTGTACCATTCCATTTGTTTGGCCCTATTTATGGAAATTTCTGTTTGTTTGGGATTAAACGTATCAGAATGGAAATGGATTTTCAGAATGCAAATGTCTTAACTCATACCACTCCAAATATTTTTAGAAATTTTTGTATTCTTCTAACTGCAAATTATGTAATTTTAAATTACAATTTACAGAAAAACTGAAAGACAACTTTTATAATTTCTTTTTTTCAAATTCCATGTAAATAATTACGAAGAGGCAAAATAATAATAAAAAAAAAACGTTAATACACTTTAAATCGCAAACTAAATAACTTTGAAATGCTATCTTCTCCGTTTTATGGTTATGTCAATATCATGATTCATTTAAAAAAAAATTTTAATCTTAAATAGATTACTTAAAAAATAACACAAGGCGACAAAATTTTGTCAAATATCTAGCTCTGAAACCTGAATGTACTTCTCCAAATGTTTTTGATGCCCTGAGTTCAAATCCTATAGCAGAACTTCTCTGATCATTCTGGTTTTTGAGATGTTCTGACCTATAAGTGCTAAAATAACTGTTTTTCGAGATATTTGACGCTATGTTACATTGAAAGCCAATTTGTTTTTGTTAGGCCATTAACGGGATTCGACAGAACAACTCTTTCTCTACAAAATCCACTTTAAATTTTATTGATATCATTTTATTTCTCCGAAATATTGTAAATTGAAGTTTATTACAAATTTGCGTCACTAAAACTTATTAATATTTGTATGGAGAAATGCACAATAAATTTCAATTTACAATATTTCGGAGAAAAACAAAGATATCTCAATTAGACTCAAAATACATAAAAAATAATTATCATAGCATATTTTAAAATTTCACTTGATCTTAAAAGCATCAAAAACTGTACGCGGTTCGATTCATCGATTCATTTTATTAAAATTATCGGTAAAAGTGTTTACCTTAAAATGGCAATTAAAAAAGTAAATGACCAGTTACGATTTTTATGTTATTCCTATGTTATTCCTAAATTAAATGAGAAACAATATTCAATATGACTATATCTTCCGACTATATATTATGACAAGTTGGTAATGTGTACATCGTTTGCAGAGATAAACTTTTAGAAAATAATTTCAAATCTAAAAAATGTATTATGAAGGCTTATCAGTGTGAAAAACACTATGCGAAAAGTATCAAAATAGAAGCAAGATTAAGCTATTTCCAAAAAATGTTTTAGCTTATTGCTATAGCGTTCATACACTGTATTGCCTATCGTACAATAAGACGTCGTCTACAGTTCTGAACTACCTGATCTGACTTAATATTGATGGGTGCAATAATGTGTTCAAGCCTTTAATTTGTTTTAAATACATACTTGCTAAAGTTTATTTTTCTAAAGGGTCACCTTTTTGTGTATATAATATTTCTAATTTCAGCTAAATTTACAAAATTAAGCAACTGAAGCATTAAGTCAATCATTACTTTCCTCACTTTACTACTCATACGGCACTATCCACGCCGGTATATTTCTCCTTGAATATCCTTACAGCTTGAAATGAAATTATTTTTGCAATAATCAGAGTCGTTTTGTTGATGTTAACTTCTCACATCTCAATTTACTATTCGTAAAGAGCTCTACGAGCATAATGAATACTACGAATTCATATCGTAAACCATAACAACATCAACCGACTCTGTTTTTATGACTTTTTTGCAATACAATTTCGGCCTGCTGCGTCTATGACAAGATGTAATAAAATTCTTTTTGAGTGCAAGGATGCGGTTGCAGAATGACTTTCGCTTTCATAAAATCACCCTTACTTTTCCAACAACAACATTTTGAGTTCACTGCTTCAATTGGTTTATTGGCGCACTGCGCCCCTGGGCACATATCACAATTTATGTGCTCGACAATTTCCTGGATATTAAAATCATTTTGAGGGAACACAATCAACATGTCTGCATTCTGTCCTTGTAGTGTGTGAGGTCGTTTGGCTTGGCCAGACACACACGTATGCTAGATATGTTAAGAAATGTCCTTGAGGATTATGAAAATGAGTAGTTAAATGTAATCGCCCTCAATGGTGCCATTAAATGGTGTTCATCATCTTAGTCCCTTTTTACTGCAACTGAAAGTGCTTAACTTGTTAGTTGCCGTTGAAAGTTGCTTGTTTTCTTAACCTTAAATTTCTGAATTATATGTATGTAAAATACAAAAAAAGTTGTCACAATCTGAAACTATTTTCTTCAATGTCATAAAGTGTTGCAAATATTACTTTACAAAGGTTAAGGAAGACCAAACTTGCAGATACGGACTGTCCCAGAAAAAACTTACGTTTTCTTTTTCAGCTAAGTCAGAATTGATTGCGCCTTGCGTAACAAAGAAGCTGCTTCTGTGGCCGCAGGTGTATATGGCCTGTCAAACCATACATAGCTTCGATGACACATAATATTCGTGCTCAGGTAGCTGCTTAAATTTGTTGTGTTTCTCGTTTTTGATTTGAGTTTTTTCTCAATCTGTGATCTGTGAATATTCTTTAAGCAAAGATTTTCTTATTTATCATGAAAATTACATGATGGTTGTGAACTTCAGCCATTTTTAGCAGCGATCAACATTCATGTAAAATTTTACAAGTTGATACAATGCTTTTAATAAATGAAAGCAAAAAAAAACTTTGACAACAAAGGAAAAAAACAAAAACAACTTTAGAATATAGACATATGTTTCGATTATTAAAATCTCAACAGTAGTATATTTTTGGTTGATGCCTACGTCTGCACTCAAGTTACTCCCGCTATATTAATGCAAATCTAACGAAAAGCTCATTTTTAATTTCAAGCAAATGTGGCAAATTTTTAAGTGAATTCAAAGAACACACCATTGCGTTGAAATTTCAATCAGCTGTTCCGCTTTTTTGTTTACATTATTTAAGCATGACGTCACCTGAGTACATTAAATCGTAATTCTCCTTTGTTATCGCAGTTTCTTAATCATTTGTTTCTCTCGTAATGCACAGCCGTTGGCTGTGAGACACTACATGTTCAAAGTTATGCGATTCTGGTGCGTTTTACATGAATGTTGATCACTGCTAAAAATGGTTGAAGTTCAATCATAATTTAATTATGATTATTAAAAAAAGCCAATAAAACAAACCAAAAATTTCTTATTTAATATGTTTCAAACAGGGAAATCAAAAAAGTCGGGGAAAAAGTCTAAAAGTGTACAATTATATAAAGAATGACTGCTATACAGGATGTCACGAAGGCGGATCAAAAAAAGTAATGTTGTGTTTAGTAAAAGTTGCACTGTTTTCGAGAAAATCGGCGTTTTCGCATATCCGAAAAATTGCCACTCCTGGTCAGTCGCTTTGACACCTTAGCTACAAACGAAGTTCTATTCTAATTATCTTTTTGCATAATATTTCTAAATAGCTTTGCTATCAGACGGCGTATCTCAAAAAATGCACTTCGAGATAATTGATATTTTGCTTATGTCAATTTTTTGAAGTACCTGTAAAATTGATATGGACAAAGTTCTCTAAGGAACTTTTTATATGTTTGAACTAAGATACCGGCATTTGGAGTGGTTCATTAGACGTGCAATTTATTAAGTTATCCGATGCCACAAGAATCATATATATGTATGAACTTTTTTGAGATACACCTTTTTCGCTTCTGAGGGTAGAGTGATTCTTTAAAAAATCGATGTTGAACTTAAAATTTTTATTTTGGTCTTTGTTTTTTTATTATAATATAATAATAACCTTATTTGAATAGATCTAAGAAAGCCATATAAGTTATACCGACATCACTTTCGAAGTGCTATCAAAATAGCACACCAGTGCCAATTGCGTACGACTGACATTGAAAACAGGCATACGAATTGTTCTGTTAAGTTCTATTAGGAAGTTTCTTTACCAATTTAAAACGAATAAAACTAAGCTTCAATATAAAACATACATTAAGTCTGCTGTTCTGAATAAAACTTTACGTCACTATGCCTTTAATCTTCATGAGTATAGAAATTTGAGTTTCATTGAAATGAAATTTTTTTTTTCAAAATTTTATCAGCACCATCCAGGCACAAGCGACTAAATCTAATTTACAGTCGCTTAGATTTCCACACTGTGTATGCTTGTACGTGTCAAATGTCCGAAATCTAAATGAGTGCAAACTCTATGCGTTCTCCGCCCCTAATCCAGTCAGTGCGTGCAAATATTAAATGACAAAAGAATTCGATATTAATCGTTCCATCCAGTAAATTTGAAATTCACGCATTTATGGCATCCCGTCCAATCAACGAGTCCATTATTTGCACGTTGAGCTGCTCTTAGTTGCAACCAATTTGCAAAAGTGTCAATCGACACGGACGTACTGAAGCCGAAGCGGTTGTGTCTCGTGTCCGTCCGCGCATTAAATTTGCTGTCGAACAAAATTGTGGAGACTTATTTGTTTATAATGTAATTCGAATGAAATAAAATCAAATAATAATCAAGGCAGACTTCATTTGACGTAGTCGATTGTCAGTGGCGTACCGTGGACATTTGGCGCCCACGGGGATGTGGTAACTTGTAGCCTCCCCCTACCTACGAAATTTTTCCCCCTGTACCCGCACTTCAAGCCCGTGCGCCTGGAGCGACCACTCCCTTCGCCACCCCTAGTTACACTTACGCCTATTTTAAGCGTACGCTCTACTTCCGATGTACAGTGGGACAAAGTAAAATTTCTGTGCTAAGGGGCTTACAGCTATCCTGTATAATAATCAGAAAATATTTTTAAATTTCTAGGCGTAAACTTGTCTACAAACTATTAAAGAGCAAGTCGTTGCAAAATCGAATTTTTAAAAAGAACTACTAAAGCTGAAAATTATCCAATACAATCGTATTGAAAACTGACAGCTGCAAAATCTTATTTCGATGTCTAATTTGGAAAATATATTCTACCTTTTGAAACATTTATTAAGAAGTCATAAATGGCTATATAGATCAAAATATGGCCTTGATTCTCACTATTCTAGCGATCACATGAAAACTAAATTTGATTAAGCTTTGGAAAAAAAGATTGGGTTGAAACCAAATTTCTACAGAGACAAAATTTTGAGCAAAGTGCATATTTGAGCTTGCAAAGTAGTTTAGTTTTTCACCCTGTCTAGGACTATATGTGCCTACTACAACTATTACTTATATTATTGACTCCTTAAGGAACATAGGGTCTTATTAGAAGTTCTAAAGTTTCTGTTCTGATATTTCTTATAAATTTATTTTTTTTTTTTTTTTTTTATTGGAAAATATATAATTTTAATTTTTAAAGTCCCGTACTACATTATCTGGGTATACTCATCTAGATTAACCCGATTTTTTATTTTTCTTTTAGATTGAAATTACGACCATTACAGTGCGCTTCGTGAAGCCCTGCTGCGTAGACAGGGCTCGGGAGAAGGCGTGTAGCGCGGCCATTTTAGAAAATCTATAATAATAAAAAACCTTTAGCACTTAAGTAGTCGCATAAGATTTCCTTATCATTTTTTACTGCATTATATCTCATTTTTTATACAAAAAAATAATTCCCAAAAAACTCGTCGATTTCATACGGTTACTGTCGTTTAACCTAACGTGACCATGCAATCCGTGTTTTCATTTCATTAAATATATCTCATTTTGGTAGGGTTTTTGGAAAGTGAAAGTGAGAACCTAATTTTATTTTTGTTGAATTTCTTTGTTAGCTCAGGTTGCTAAGGATTTGTAAATGTGAAAGTCAGGACCCAAAAAAAAAGTCATCAACTTTTTCCGAAAAATTTCAGGATTTCAATGCAAATTTAATGGCTTTTTTGGTGTGTCCGGGTTTTGTGGAGAAATATTTGGTCACGATAGCTTGTAACCCCTTGCAAATCATTATGAAGACTAGAGGTCACATCATCTTAAAGAGACGGGAAACTTGGCAAACTTTTTTTAAATTTCTATTTTTAAGAGCGACTGAAGTTGCTATTGGATATGAGACGTTCTTTTACAAACCGAAGAGTTTCCAACCGCCACATTTTTAAATCGCTCCAAACTATTTTTTATGTATTCTATGAGTTATATAAGTGGACGTGTGCCGCAAATTAATTTGTTATTGAAGATATCGAGAGATATTGATCTGTGAAGTTCGAAGGTTTTACGTTATCTGGTGTTTTATGGTCATATTAAAATTGTCATATCTCCGGCACATTTTAACAGAAAAATAGTTTTTTTTATATCATTTTAAAGCTAAAAAGTTAACCTTTTTACAAAGTTTTTATTTATAAAGTTAGTTAGTAGAACGATGGCCACTCGATACGAAATTAAAAAAATACAATTAAGTTCCTCGCCAAGTTTCCTTTAAAAACTTATTTTTTCAGAGTGGTAGGCAAATATGGACTATCTCAAATAAATTAACTTTTGCGCGAACTCCTGAAAATACTGCGTGCCGCTGCGCAGTGGTCCCAAATCGAGTTTAGGTTCAAAAAACCCTAGAGAGCGCAAATCTTGTCGGAAATTAAAATTTGTTTTTTAAATAAAAGCTTACTAAAATACTAATAGATTGCCTGAGCTCTAATTTCTAATAAAAGATTTCGTTTTTTATTATTTTAAGTTAAATGCCGAAAAAATGTTTTTTTTTTAAATTTTTTTTGTTCAAAAATGGCTATACAGTGCAAAATCTTTAAACAAAGTTTTGGAATCCAAATGCTTAAACAGAAATATCTGTTTTTGGAAAAGTTTAAAAATAAATGTTTCTTTAAATATATTTTGGTTCAAAAATTCCTGGAGTTCGGAAATTTTGTCGAAAATGAACAAATTTTTTTAAAACAAATGCTTACCAAAATACCAACAAATCATCGATGTATGAATTTTGAAAACAAATTTTAATCTTTTATTATTTTAAGTAACTACCCAAAAAAACCTTTTTTTGGCATTTAACTTAAAATAATTAAAGCCCAAAACTTTTTTCGGAAATTCAGGCTCTGCTGCTTTATTGGAGTTCTTGTTAGCTTTTACTTACTTACTTACTTAGATGGCCATAACAACCCGTTGTCAGGTTACGGCCGACCTCATTAGCTCTCGCCAGGCGCCTCTGTTTTGCGCGCACCTTCTCCATTCGTTAATGCCAAGCGTGGTTAGGGCTTCCTCAGCTTGGTCAATCCACCGGAGGCATGGTCTCCCTCTTCGTCGTTGACCGGGGACCTTCCCTTCGAATACCTTTTTCGCTGGAGCTTCTTTATCCATACGATGGACATGACCCAGCCAGCGTAGTCGCTGTATTGTTATACGCTTAACGATGTCAATGTCGGCGTAGAGCTCGTACAGCTCGAATGAGCGTCTTGTAGAGTGTTAGCTTTGTCGATCGAGAGAGAGATCTGCAACGTAATTGCTTACTGAGACCGTAGTAGCACCTATTAGCAATTGTTATTCTCTACTTAATCTCCAGACTGACATCATTGTTGCTGGTTACGGCAGTGCCAAGGTAAGTGAATTCCTTGACAACTTCTAATTTACAGTTGCCCGCTGTAACATGAGAGTCTGGATCCCGCACTCTCTTGTTGTTGTTAGTAGACATCATGTATTTCCGTCATGTCAAACCCACATTGGCTGATTCCTTTTCAATAGCAGTGAAAGCAGCAGTAACATCTCTCTTACTCCGACCGATAATATCAATATCATCAGCGTACGCAAGGAGCTGAATACCTTTGAAGAAAATGGTGCCATTATGATGCACACACGATCCCCTCCATAATGAAATTGAAGAGATCGCACGAGAGCGGGTCGCCTTGTCTGAAAACTCGCTCGTATTAAAAGTTCCGGAGAGGTCATTCCCTACCTTGACGGAGCTACACGTATTGCTCAACGTCATCCTGCAGAGCCTTATCAACTTTGCAGGTATACCGAACTCAGACATTGTTGCGTATAGGCAATTCCGCACTGGGCTATCGAACGCAGCTATATAATCGACGAAGAGATGGTGAATGTCAATTTGATATTCATGGGTTTTCTCCAGGATTTGGCGTATTGTAAAAATCTGGTGTATGGTGGATTTACCAGGACTAAAGCCACACTGATAAGTAGGATCCGATCAGTGTTTCTGTATGCGGCTTCAATCTTTCACACAATATGCTCGAGAGGATCTTATATGCGATGGAAATAAGACTGATACCCCTGTAGTTGGCGCAGATTGTCGGATCTCCTTTCTTTATTACAGGACAAAGCACGCTGAGATTCCAATCGTCGGGCATGCTTTCCGCTAGCCATATTTTGCTGATAAGTTGATGCATGCACGTTATCAAGTCATCCCACCAGCTTTAAACAACTCAGCTGACAGGCCGTCAGCACTAGGGGTGGCAATCCCGGAGCTTTTTTGAGTTTCGGGATTTTTGGGATCGAAATTTCCAATCCCGGGATCCCGGGATCAATCCCGGGATTGAATTCTAGTAAATGCATACTGAACTACAAAAAAAAAACGAGAAGTTTATACTATTGTATATATAAAATTGCTTTATTTCACAGCGTATCAATGAAGAATAAGAGCGCAAAATAATAGAAAAAATAATAGCTTAAAAATTGACTTAGAACACTTCGAGTGTTAATACATCTAAATCACATTTACTAAGTTTGACTAGTAGAAGATAGCCACTATTGAAAGGAGATGATAGAGGATAATCAAGCATTTATGACCAAACTATCAATTTCATTTTTACATTTAAAAATTCGTGTTCCACATTTTGTACTTGATTAATACTTTATCACCTTCTTCAAATGTGACAGTGATGGCATTTAGTGGCACCGAATGGCTCGCTCTCAGTGTGTGCTTCATTTATGTTGTCAAAATCTCTAGATGCTGATTTCAGAAAAAAAGCTTCGGACAAAATTTTAATTATATCTTAGAACTTAAGTCTTGGTAGGTCTAGGTATGGGTCAAAATTTCAATGTCAAATTAAGGTCGGCTGTGTTTTTTTCTTTTTTTGAAGACAAACCTATATTTTTTGTTGCAGATATGTATTTTATTATAAGAAGTAGATATGTTTTGCTTATGTTGTTTTCTAAATACGTCCGCTTGTTAACTAAAAATTTGTACGAATTTGTACAAATTTGTAACAATTGTTACTGGATTGTGTTCGTTAACAAAAAATATCCAGGAACGAGAGAGGCAGTGAGAGAATAAAGTGACGATTTGTTGCGAGAGAGCCTGCTAGTTTTTACTGGATACAATTTTACCAGCAAACATTTTTCAAAAAGAAAAACATATGATTTTGACAATTGTCAATATTTTTTCATAAATAAAAAAGCAAATAGTTTTGAAAAACTTAAATATTTTTTTTCACTTGTCAGTTCGTACGAATTTTTACTGGATTGTGTTTGTTTACTTTTATGAAAATTTTTTTCTCTGTGAGCAAATACTTTCTTACTCTCTAAAATTTCTTTACTGGATAATTGTTACTGGGAAAGTAAACAAACACACTTAATTTCACATTTTATCATTTTATCAATTTTCAATACAAATCGCACTTAGTAAAAAATTCTTAAAATTAGTCAAAGTATTAAAAAAGATATTTTTTTTTGCTATGTGACATTTTTAATAAGAAAATCTTAAACAAAAAATTGTTACAATAGACAAAAATATTTTTACTCAATTTAAGGTTCAGACACAATTGAAGTGCATTTTGTAGGTTGATGCAATAATGCTTCATGCACATCAAAATAATTAAATATTGAAAACAATTATTTTGCAGATTTTGTACTTAAATATGTCATATAAAAGAATATTTATTATATAATATAAAATTTTTTTCTAGTCCCGAAAATCCCGGGATTGTCTTTTTGTAATCCCGGGATTACTTTAGTCTATATTTAGAGCAAATCCCGGGATCCCGGGATTGCCACCCCTAGTCAGCACCCGCTGCTTTGTTGTTTTTGAGTCGCTGGATAGCAACTCGAACCTCTTCATGGCTAGGTGATGGTACTTCCACTGCGTTATCATCGATTGGTGGTATCGTACTTCATTCTCTCTGGGCGGAATTGGTGGAATCATCGCCCATAAGCAAGTTGGAGAAATGCTGCCTCCATAACCTCAGTACACTCTGTGTATCTGTAACCAGATTTCCATTTTCGTCTCTACAAGTGGATGCTCCGGGCTTGAAACCTTGAGTTAGACGCTTAACTTGTTGATAGAATTTTCGTGCATCCTTCTTGCCCTGGTACACCTCAAATTCCTCACGCTCACGCTTTTCTTGCTTCCTTTTTTACGTCTGAAAATGCGCCTCTCTTCCTTCCTCTTTTCGCGGTAGTTTTCTCGCACGGCTCGCGTTGCGGCTGACTGCAGCGTCTTCTTGTATGCGGCGTTTTTTTCAGCAGTCGCATCGCGACACTCCTGGTCATACCATTGGTTTCGAGGTTGTGAGCGTCGAAAACCAATGACTTCCTTGGCAGCAGCGCGCATGGAGTGGGAGATGTGTGTCCAAAGTCCACCGGCGTCGTCGGTTCCAGAGGTTGGTTGGTTGAACTTAACCGAGAATTGAGCGGAGTACGCCTCGGCAGTCCGTTGTGATTGCAGCTTGGCAACGTCCAGCTTTCGTTGCATGCCCGTGCGAACATTCTTCGCATTGCATAGCCGCATGCTGATCTTAGCTGCAATAAGATAGTGGTCGGAGTCAGTGTTGACCCCCCGAAATGTACGCACATCCAGAACGCTTGAAGCGTGCCTTTCGTCGATCACAACATGATCAATTTGGTTTTTCGTTTTTTGATCCGGGGATAGCCAGATGGCCTTGTGAATGTCGAGGTGTTGAAATCTGGTACTACTAACTACCATGTTTCGCGCCGCGGTGAAGTCGATCAGTCTCAGACCGTTGTTTGAAGTGGTCTCGTGGAGACTGAACTGACCGACTGTAGCGCCAAAGATGCCTTCTCTTCCGACCTTCGCGTTAAAATCGCCGAGGACTAATTTTACATCGTGGGTCGGACAACGGTCATACACGTCCTCTAGGCTCGCGTAGAAATCATCCTTGGTGACATCGTCCTTTTCCTCCGTCGGGGCGTGCGCGCAAATTAGGCTTATGTTGAAGAATTTTGCCTTGATACGGATCGTAGCCAACCTTTCGTTTATTAGCGTGAACCGGGAAACTAGGTGGCGTAATTTTCGACTTACAACGAATCCGCAACCAAATTCGCGCCTCTCCGCATGGCCGCTGAAGTAGATATCACAGTTCGTCCGTTTAGATCAGCCTTGTCCTTTCCATCGCATCTCCTGGATGGCGGTGATGTCAGTCTTTATTTTTACGAGGGCTTCTGCCAGTTGGATAGTTGCACCTTCCCTATGGAGGGTCCGGACATTCCAGGTGCATATCCGTAAATCATTGTCCGTTTTTCGTTTGCAGTGGTCGTCATCGTAGTGGGGGTTATTATCCGAGGCTGTTTTAGTTTTCATTGGAAATGAAGATAATGTGTGGTGGGACCCAAACCCTACGCACACATTCCAAATTTTAAGTCTAGGAGAGACTCTCCTTCTCACAACTAGCTCACCTCCGGACGGGTGTCCAAGGGATCTCCAGAGGATACTTGGCCAAAAGGCCGGAAGTTTGTGAGCGGTTTGAACTGCTTGCAAAAGAATCATCCCTTGCCACTCCCAAGTGAGTGGCGATCAGGAACTTTACCCACTTACGTGGACTTCTACAAGCAGCTCCATCCTCTTTGTTGGAAAATTTTATAACATCTGTAACTTGCACCATTCTTTAAATCAATATTTTGAAAAATGGGTTGATTACTTAAAACAGAGGGCGCTAATCCAGTTTTCAATATTAACCTTAATCCTAGTAATGGGCTTTGTCCAGACATACTTATAAGACTACTGTAATCTGCTGACACATCGTGAAAAAATCAAAATTTTTTATTTTGAGCCGCTCTAATATACATACATACATATGTGCAAATCCGCCAAATTTTGCCTTTTAGCTGGCCTCGTTTTTTTTTTTTTTTTTTGAGTACATCGTTCAGTCATAGTTTTTCTTGAAGCTAAGGCTGTCTTGAATTAATATTCAAGGTTGTTCAATTAAAATTCCGATAGCTATTTTTTTTATTTAATATAATAAAATAATATTTAATTTTTATTAATTTAATTTTCCACATATGAGGAAAAAGTCCATAATCTCTGTGTAAGTAGAGCTTTGGTTTTTATTGCTTAATAACTGAAGTCCTTTGCTATTTTCAGTTTATAAACCTTAATGTAATATTATTTAAAATTGTAATGCCACTACATGAATATCGCATAAAAAAATATATGAGAAAAAAAAATTTTGTTTTTGGTACAAAAATTATCAAAATTTAATATTTTTTTTTAGGTACTACATGCACTGTTAGAGCAAAATATTTAAATAAAATACTTTGAAAGTTTTTGGACCAAAAATCAAATTTTATTTTTGTTTTCTCATTTATTTTTTCAATCGATCTTCCTGTGTCATGAGAATTTCAATTTTGATTTATGGTATTTTTATTTGAAATTAAAGGTTATTGATTCCGGTTAGAAATAAAAAAAAAAAAGTCGTTCAAGTGACCTTCTTTGCTAGCTCGGCATGCTTTCAATCTTTTACCAAAATTCTGAATAACTTTTTCGCATAATGATGGTTTAGTTAGTGGTATTTGCTCGATAATGTTGTCTCTGAGGTGTTAAACAACTCGATGATTATAAGCATAAACTTTACTCTTCAAAAAACCTCATTAGAAGAATTGTGTTAAATCACATGATCTTGGTGGCCAAATTCACGTTTGTTCTTTGAAAAATTATTCGATTATTAAATTTCTATTTCAAAAGATCGATTGATTTCATTGCTGTATGACATGGTGCCCTGTATACTCGAAAATGAGTAAATTATCGGATCTTAAGCGTTCCCAAGAATTCTAGAACATGAGGATATATTGATCATGTTAATGTACTTATTGAAATTAATTTAATGCAGCATTGACAACTTCGAACTATATTACAAAAGTATATATATTAGAGAGCATTTTGCAATATTTTGTTCCACTGTTCAATGCACCAGTGCGGTCACAATACACAAGATGCAATGCCAACAAGGCGGTGGCGATAAGACCGCAGCATTGCAGGCGGTATGGAAACAATGAAGATAATTTGATTATTCGATCGAAAGTAACTTCCGACATGGGCTGCTTCACAAAAACAGAAAAGATTAAGGGCAACACCAGAAAACATAAGTGCGAATAGTCAACGGAAACTACAATGGCATTCAAACGACTACTTCCTCCATTGCCGACAGGGTGGTTGCAGCGTTGGTGTATAATTCACTACCACGGCATTGCCTATAAATGTAGGATACTATTAGCAACGCCTGCTATTGATTGTTAATTCAAAATCAAATTCCATCCCTTTTACTTGTGCGGATTTCCCTAACAATAACAATATTTCACAAGCTGCATAAGCACACTAAAGAGCCACTATTACTGCACTTTAAGGCTGAGTTCCCAATGTAAATTTTTTTCATTATTTTGTATGTTCTTCGTAATCAGTAGCAAAAATTACAACAGGGTTTGAGACAATGCACATTACAGTTGAATTTTAAGTGTTAAGTATGTGGGGTATTCTAACAAAAAATAGTTTATTATTATTTTACTGAGCTTACTCTTCAGTACAGTGTGTGTCAACACAAATAAATTACACTGTACAAAGGTAAATTCAACAAAAAAATGGGCTAAACCTAGTCATACTAGTCTTATTTGTTGCTAAACGTAATCATCAGTGGCTTTTAAGTCGATTAGTTATTTTCATCGAACTCATAGATTTCTTATAACAGATTTCCGCTTGCTGCTTCGGCGCACAATGTCTGGTTCTCCATCCACTTCGAATTTTCCCACTATAATTTCTGTAATCATTTCTGTCCTTCCCAATCCGCAAAGTGTTGAAACAATTGGTGGTTCTGTGGTACCTGCCTTCTTGCAAGCATTGCCTGGACTGAAATCAAATTACGACTGACAATGTTAAGGAAGTTATACGACAAAGTTATATTATTCCTGCTGACGCCTTCATTTCCTGCAGAAACATCTATAATAAGCCAACACATGCTTCTTTTAAAATTACGGTCGCTTTTTCTAATTTTTCTGCCATTCTTAATTGTAACGTATCGACTTGAACTCAAATACATAGATACTTGTCTGAAATACTGGTTGTTCCAATTCAAAAAATTAAAGCGGCCGGCTATCCCTTTACTATCAAAATGTAAAGGAGTTTGCGTTCCAAGACGCACGAAATCTTTTTATCAACTCAGCAGTTTTTTGAGGATATTATCGTTTTTGACGAAAATGGGTAATATTACAATTTTCTGAATTTGAAACTTTTTAACAATAGTTTCAATGTTTTTAGAAGATTCAGACACATGGAAGATATTTCTTCTGTTGGTGGAGGCGTCTTAGTAGCTATTAAAAATCGTTTAACCAGTTTTAAGTGTTTTTGAACTTACTTACTTACTTATTACTGAATAGGAGGCTCAGTAAAAACATAAATAAAATATAAATATATATAAATTATGATCTGTTCCAAAAACGCAAACAAAGAAATTACTCTCATTGAGCTTGCCGGTGTAGCACTTGCAGCTTCGTTCGTATCGCCAAATAAGCAAGAAATGTATAATATCAAAAGAATTACAAAGCAATTGCATAGAAAGGGAGAAATATAGAATTTTGGCTTACTATGTTTTTATTTTGCTATGATCCTTAACTGGTCAATGCAAAATGTAAAAAATGGTATTCTTGTAAATTCTTACTAACAAAGTTTATTGATGATACTATGTAGCACCGCTTGAAACTAGTATAATCAGATGGATCAGATTAGATATCAAATGTAATTTTTCGTCATGAACATTAAAAAGTTACTTGTGGGAATTGAGGTATATGAGACTTAATGCAAGCTTGATCTGTAGCCTAATATCAAGTGTCGAAGGTCGATAGAAAATTAAATTTAAGCCAAAAAACATAAAGGTCCTGCACAGCATGTCCCCCTATTGGCAATAAGGCAGGATCAAATTGGCCATTAGCCGATTGTATCAGTCAGTTTGTTTCCTATTATAATTCATACGAAAAAGAAGAAAAACAAAAGACAGATTTTTTTTTTTTTTCATTTTAGTACAAAATATTGCTTCCATATGAATTGTAATAGGAAACAAACTGACTGCGCCGTTCGCAGGTTTGATCTAGGAAGATGAAATGTTGGCATTTTCTCCAACCCCATTCCTATGACTTAGGCATATAGAACCGCAAATTTAAAAAACAAAAAAAAAAGAAACCCCTTCGGTTGTATTTTGTCCACATTTTTAACCACACGAAAAACAACAGTGGGTGGCTTCTCCGATACAACTACCTACAACTACAAGTACCTAAAATGTCATATCTCGGCACCTAAGGCAGACTTTTTTTTACGTTTTAGTATGACGGTTTTATCGAAAGATTTCAACAAAGTCCGACATAAACTCTGTAAGCGCCGTTAACAGGTTTCAGCTAGGAAGCTCAAATTTTTGGATAATCAATTATAGACCCCATGTTAAGGCATAGACAAAAAATAAACAAAAAACAATTATAAAATTTTCAAAATAAAACACCCTAATGTACATGGTTATTGCTTCATTAATAGTTATTTTGAGACCTACGTCTTCGGAAATAGATTTGAATTTGGAAAACTTTGCTTGGTTGCGAGAAGACCGATGCCATCTACCTAAGGAAAATCTTTCAGATGCTAACTAAAGATCCATAGAATGCCAAAAGTGGTGACCGCAGGCAACTTTGCATATGCGATGAGGAGATCTTCCTTCATATTGAGCCCTATTTAGGCTAATGATTTTGGATGTTGCTCGTCTGTCCAATGCATCCCAGATGGAATTGCATTCGATGCTTTCAAAATTGGTGCTATAGTTGAGAACGTTAAATTTATGGATGCATTTATCTGCTGCACATAATGCTAAGGGTGTTTTTTGATTAATACACGATACATTCGGTCAAAAACCTTCTTCCTCTTTTCGCACAATACCATAATTTTGCTGTAGTTCTGACACAATCAGATATATTTTTTAGGGTTTTTTTTGTTCATCTACACGTTGTTACTTTCAAGCTCAGTTAAGCGATATCTGAGCTTTTGCTTCTATATTTTTATTTAGGCCTAATTTTTTTGAACAATTTACCCCCATTATACCATTGCTTGTTCAAAATAAAAATTAATTTGTTTCTAAATACTATCAGAAATAGCAAAATGTGCTCAAACTTTTTCCTAGTACTGTTGTAGACTTTTTGATATCTGTATAATGATATCAATTGTTGTATCTTTGCAATTATTATACATTCAATAGATGGTGTATACAGTGTTGTCGATAGACGCGAGAACAGATAGACAGACACATCTGATTAATGATGAGAAAAACCCAAACGGTTTTTGTTTCACTTGTCAAATGAATTCATAAAAACAAAATAATTTTAATTCGCTTTATAGTAGCAGCTACCCATAACTAATTATGTAATCAAAATCAAAGAGTTAACAGCAGCAGCAACAACTTTACGATTTATATAAACGTAATAGAATAGTCAGAAGAAAAAAACATTGACAATGAGATTAAGTTTATATGCCTCCCGCTTGCATCCCTGGCAACTTCCTTTCTTGTAGAGTTTTAATATCGCCTACAAAAATACAATACAAGTTGAAAACATTATTAAAATGAACATCCAAACAAAAAAAACACAATAACAACAACAAAAAATAATACAAATAGCAACAATAGTGACCTCATAAAGATGCTAAAAGCGATTAAAAGACGATCTATCCGTACACACTTCCAGATCCGACAGAGATAATTTAATAAAATAAAGTGCAGGTAATGAAATATCGTATTCGCGTTTATTCTGAAGTAAATAACATTCTACAAGTAGGTTCTCTCCATTGAATGCAATAGCGTTAAGTCAGTTTTAGCCAAACTCCGGTTTTGGTTGGACCGCGTCTTATTTCATTGCTATTTCAGTTTCAAAGTCGCTATACCGAGTATATACATTTAAATCAGTTGCGTGATGAACTTGAAAGAGATGAATTTAATCGTGTTAAGTATTATATGGCTGATTGGAACGTATGGTCGAGCATTTGGTTCGTAACTTTATTAAGTGCTCGCATTGAAACTGTGCAAAAATTTCTTGTCAAGCAATAGCAGGGAGGAAGAGCTTAAAAGCTATGTGAATCATATCAATTTATGTTCAAGGATTTTCGATAGTAAAGGAGTTTTGGTTCTTATTATCTTACTCCCAATTATAGTCTTTTTTTATGTAACAAAAACAATATGAACAGTTGAACTTTTCTCAAACTAGATGACTGATTGACTAATCTGAACCAAAATTATTAACTTACTTATAGATTGTGGCATAACTCACTAAAAAAACTTAAGACATATTGCAAGCCTTGGTTTGGTTCATAAAGCAAAATATCCTTTTTTTCATAATTTTGAGCTACTTGTCCTGTAAATTTCGTTAAACCACCCTTAGGGCCTGAGCAGAGTTAGTAGTAGTTGACCAGCGAGCCAACCTCAACTGCGGCGAAGTGATTCAAGTGATTCATTATTTATTGTATTCAAGCAGCTGCGGAAAAAAGACTTGAATGGGATACCAAGTCTTACAGCATGCTTGCCGATTGCCCAATGCAGGTCGCAGTGATTCTTGCGATGTCGAACCGGCTTCTGGACAGTAAGCAGGTGGTTCCCAATTTGTTATAAGAGGGTCAAATTGATCTGGCTATTTTACAGGTTAACAAAAACGTCCAGGGCTTTTTGGCTTCAGATAGAAAATACGAGAACATTTCTTCATTTTATTTTTTTATTCTTAACTTAACCGAGTGGACTGTAAACACGTTCCAGAGCGGGTTCATCATGAGGGGAACCACTTCTTGCTAGTTCATCAACCCTTCATTCCCTTCAATTATTCTGTGGCCTGGAACCCACATGATTGTAATATCAAATTGATGTCCTGAACGCTTTAATAGTGGCTGGGCTAATAGGGAAATTTGCTTTGTTCTCTGGCTTAATACTACCCAATATTCTGCATACTTTGAGAATAGGAAAAATGTCTGCCTTAAAAATGGTTGCAGAATCAGATTTACGGAAAGATTGTAGAATTGCTAGATCTTCTCAATAGACTCCACCTACTCCTCAGCACATCTTAGTGAATATAGGGGTTTGTCGTTCAACTGAACTCGCTCTCTGGAATTCATCTGAAGAATTTTGTCAAAGCTGAGTGTGGCACAGATAAAGTCCGTTGGGGAATTTGAAAGCTGAATGACAAAATGTCGGGTATAAAGCATACTGATATAGGAATAAAATGGATAGAAATTACTCTTCAACGAAAAATTACACAAACTGCACCCAGACCCTTGGAAAAATCATAAAGTTTTAAGCAAAAACAGTATCTAAGAATTTTTTTTTGTGAAGATAACGTTTCATCAGTTATTTAGCTTCAAGGTTTACGAATATTGTGAAAAAAATCTTTTTTTTTTGTTAAAATTTTATGCTTTTTCGAACAGGCTCCGTCCTTTTCGTGTTAATTTTTTTTCACGAGATATATACGGAAATGTATAGTAAAACATTTTTTTTTTCATGTAATTCCTACGAGAAACTAAAAAGTTCAATGAGCCAGTCCTCCACCAGAATTTTTCTTTCCTGTACACTAATATGTATATTTGTTAAGTCCGATTCGAAGAATACCATGATTGTGACATAAGATTATGATATGCTGTTTTCGGTATTCTTTAAATACATAAATTTATGAAAACTGATGTTGAACATTTTAATCTTATTTTTCAAAATTTGACAACTTGAAATCAGAGCTTGAAATTATCTTTTAAAATTTTTTTTAGGTAAAAGTAAACTTTATGCTCTTATTTTTTTTTTGAAATAAAAGTAAGCTTTTCCCTGAGACTTTTTTATTAGAATATTTTTTTTCTTTTTTTTTAACTTCATTTCTTTTTATTGAATCTTCTCTTAAGAGACTAACAATAACTTTTGAAATCTTAAGCTATGTAACATTATTACATATTATTATTGTGAATAATGAATACATAATTTAATAATGAACTTGTCTGCAGGGACAAAAAGTTAGCAGGGACTTCTACTTCTTGTGTAGTAGGTGCAGCTTGTGTATGGCTCAGCGCAGCGAGTGCACAAGAGCGAATAACTCGTTGGAGCAGAGGCACGGACGCAGCTGACAGTCGCGTCTCCCCATATTCTTTGCCAGCCGATACAAGTGAGGTTCCGGTCTTGGCTTGGTAGCTGAGACGAGCTAGGTCCCAGTCTACCCAAATGGGGGTTTCGAGTACCACAAAAACGATTGTCTTCATGGTCGCCGAGACAAGCTTGGCCCCGGTCGACCACATTGGGAGTGATCAGTGCCTCCAGGACGTTCTTAAGGTGGTAGCCGAGACGAGCTAGGTCCCGGTCTATCACCAAAGAAGACCGAAAAGACACTGTTTCAACTCTCTTCCTGCTACATTCTCCAATTCATCGGAAAGCCGCCGAGACGAGCTAGGTCCCGGTCTCACACCCTCATCGGAAAAGGAGCTGGCGGCAATAAGTTGCCAAGGCTGGTTTGTATTGGAGGACTGTGCCCAAGACGAGGTAGATCCCGATACAAAGTCCTCATATGATTCTTGATGATTAAGTACGTATAGTGCCTCAGAGGGAGCGTAAAACGTTTGAGCTGTTTAGTTTGGTTCGGTGCAAGTGACTTGCATAGAAGAAAGATCTTTTATTTTTAATCTGGAGCGATCCTCAATGTTTGTTAAATTACGAGCCAATGGGTTCGGATGAAGCAGCAACCTTATGTTGTAGGTTTGTTTGATTCTATTAATTTCATCTTTTACCCATGGGGATGCATAGATCTCGGTGAATGTTTTTATTCCGTATATACCCATGGGGCACCTGTAAGTATTCTTAAGATTTTGAACTGAGCCCGTTGTATTAGTTCAATGTTTGAGGGGCTGGCGTTACCCCATAATTGGATACCAAATATCCAAATTGGCTTGATGATTGATTTGTACAAAATGATTTTCAAATGGGAACGGTGATTAATTAGCCAGTGAAGACTGGCGGTTTTTAAATTTTTGGTGGCTTCAGTATGCTTACGCCATGTTAATCGTCGATCTAATTGAATACTTAGATATGTAACAATTTCATCATGTGGGACTGAAATATTATTTAGTAAAATTGGAGGGCAATCATCACCGCGCTTGCTTAAAAGTAACTTGCTCATTTATTTTTATGCGTCATAGCGATAACCATTTTTCTATCGATTTTAAATGAAGCTGGAGCTTTCGAGAAGCTGGCAAACCTGAGATACACAATACATATAGAAACGGTCCTAGTACGCTACCTTGAGGGACACCGAGTTGAAATAAAATTCTTGTGTATTATTTTAAGACGCCTGCTTTCGAGGTAAGAAGTAAATGTTTAATAAACATTGAGAGGTAATAGGTGCTCAATTTTTTTGATAAGGCCTTCATGCCATACTTTATCAAACGCCTGTGCGACATCGAGAAATATTGCTGTGCAGTATTCACTGCGTTCATAAGCCTTTCTTATTTCATTTGTGATCCTAATAAACTGTTCGATTTTGCCGTGTTGTTTTCGGAAGCCGAATTGGTGAGGCGGAAATAAGTTTTTATCAGTAAGAAATAAGTTTTTTGCTAGAACTAATTTTTCAAATAATTTTGACAAGCAAGGTAAAAGGCTTATGGGTCTATACGATGACGATGATCAGAATATAAAAGTTTTTTTTTTGACTTGTAAGTATGTACGTTAGACATGTTCCAAAAAAGTTTATGTTCTAGAATACTTCAAGAACACTTCATATTCGAGTATTTCCTCATTTAAAAAAATAAAAAAAAAAATTACCCTACATCTGTTACCAGAGCTGCAAAATTTTAATTTTTTGGATTTTGGCCAAAAAAATTATGAAAATTTATTTTTTTTCTTACTTATAATATTTTTTTTTAAATATTTTTTCGATTTTCCTTATGTACACATAAGGAAGTATCGAAAAAAAACTTACCGCTATTTTTTAAGCCTATACATAAGGAGAAAAACTGAGGTCTTTAGGCGAGTAGAGCTTTGGTGTTTCTTGTGTCACAGCTCAAATCCTTTGTTGTTTTCACTGCATTCACCTTAATACACTTTAATTTGAAATTGTCAATGGCACTACATGAACTTCCATTAAAAAAATTAATGAGAAAAAAAAAATGTTTTCCATTTTTGGTCCAAAAATGATAAAAAACAAATTTTTATTCCTTAATTTTTTTTATTTTAAAGTTTGAAATAATACATTCCACTGTAGTTTAAAATAATTATTCCATCTAAATAATAGATGTTGTATTATTTATTTAGTCATAACAATTTATTTTAGTGACAAAAACCAACAAAAAACATAAACTTTAAAAATATTTATTTGTAATTAAATAATTTGTTAATTAAAAATTTTGTAGGAATGAAGCACGTTCGCTTTTGTTATTTAATTTTTAATTCACAAATTATTTAATTACAAATAAAAATTTTTAAAGTTTATGTTTTTTTGTTGGTTTTTGTCATTAAAATAAATTGTTATGACTAAATAAATAATACAGCATCTATTATTTAGATGGAAAAATTATTTTAAGCAACAGTGTTATTTCAAACTTTAAAATAAAAAAAAAAATTAAAAAACAAATTCAATTTTCATCATTTTTTTGGCCAAATTCCAAAAAATGAAAATTTTGCAGCTCTGGTAGCAGCTATATGGTAATTTTTTTTTTATTTTTTTTAAATGAGGAAATACTCGAATATGAACAAACTTTCGAAAATCGAGTGTTCTTGAAGAATTCCATGTACTAATGTACATATTTCAAAAAGTCAAAAAAAAATTTTATAAATAAAAGCCAAAAAAAAAAATTTAACTTTTATCTTGTAATAACAATAAAAGTTTCTTTTAAAAATTTTGTTTTACTTTAATTTTTAAAAGATACATGTTAGAAGTTTTTTTGAACTTTTATCGAATTGGTGAAAATTAAACTTTTTTTTTTGCTTGAAAAAAACAAGGAAAATCCTTAAAAAAAAAGTTGGATTACTCAGCAAAAAAATTTCAGAGAACACTTTCGATTATTCATAATAAAATCTAAAGAAAAATACTTAGTAGTTTTCTCAAAAGAAAAACTTCATGAAAATTTTGCACTTGTATTTTTAAAAAAATCTTATTTCACCAATCGATGGGAAAGGCTGAAAATGGATCTTGAAAGTGACAGGAGAGGTCCCAGACCCTCTTAAAGATTTGTTTTTGACCCATTTTTCGAAAAAAAAATATTGCTTCAATCGATGTGAAAAGGCCGAAAATGGATTTTGGAAGTGACAGTGGAGGCCCCAGACCCTCCTAAAGAGGTGTTTCTGACCCATTACATATGCTATAGTCACTAACCACTTACCAGGTTAAAATTGTTCCATTTGTTATCTTTGTCATGTTTGTTGAATAAAAAAAGCATTGATCAATTTGTAAAAGTTTACAGAAATATTGGTCTTTGCTAAATGACTGTTAGTTCAATGTTATTATGCTTATTACATAAATATGTATTTAATATTATACATACAGTGGCGGATCCAGGATTTCCTTCAGGGGGGGAGGGCTAACATTTTTATTGAATGAAAACACACATTGATTAAATTTTTCAACGAGCAATATTTATATTTTTTGACATATTACAACAATCTAATCAGTAGTCCAGTCAAGGGTTTCAAGACGGCGAGGTTTCTTCTAGAAAAATAATTCAACAATTTCAGCGGATCTGATATAGATTTCTTTACGAATATTTTCCAGAGCCAATCCTTTCAAGCAATCTTCCGTCATTGTAGACCTTAAATACAATACAATTTCAATCATTTTAATACAGAAAAACTTTGTGCTGCTGGAATTGTGGCAAATACTTGGAATAGAATTGTGATGCCTTGGAAGAACGATTCCATTTTTTTTTTTGGTTTTGATAACACCTTTTACAAAAAAAAAAAGGTCTGATTTCTCATATACTTTTTTCTATGTATTTTAGGGCGTAGATTCCAAAAATGACAGTCATTTTTTTTTCTTAAGAATCGTTTTCGAGATATCCCCAAAAGAACTCTGTTTTCTGCACTTTTTTCATTTATTTGGATCATTTTTTTTTTTTCCTTAAGAATCGTTTTTGAGATATACCCAAAAGATTTGAGCATATATATACTTAAAATATTTGTTAAAAAATAGATTTTCATCCTGAATATTAAAAATATAAAAAACAAAAGTTTTAACTTTTTTGAAAAGACCAAAAAAGTCACTCTTTTTGGAATATGACCGCTTGTAACTCCAGCAAATCCTATCCTATTCTCTTGAACAGCAGACCGTTAGACAGAAGATAAAATTAATTTTTGAAGAGTGTGCAACCGATTTAGGTCGAAAAAAAATTTATAGAAATATGATCAAATGAATGAAAAAACTGCAGAAAAAAAGGTTTTTTTCTTAACGATTCTTAAAAAAAATGGTTTTAATTTTTGGAATCTACGCCCCAAAATACATAGGAAAACTTCTATGAGAAACCATATCTCAATATGAGGCCCAAAATTGTAAGCTAGTGTAATGGGCAATGCTTTCATTGAATCTTTGAAATTGGTTTTACAACAATGCTGATGACACAATTTAGTTTCGGATTAGCGCTCAACCTTACTGCAATCACTTTTCACTTTCGTAAGTGAGAGCAGCCTCTATGATTTTGTCAACATGCCTCATCGAGTGATTACCGGTATAAAATGTTCTCTGGAATTTTGATTTTGTTTCTGAAATTTTATGATCCAAATAAGGATAGAATATTGCGGCTCTGAAACATTTGAGAAAGAAATGTGAAATAAAATTAAATTAAAACTAGTAATATTCGGCCATGCCGAAACTCACATGCCTAACACTGCATTGAAAGTACCTTTTAAATAAATGTTAAAAAGACATTGAAGAGCTTGAATAAGTCGAGAAAAAATGTAAAAAGATTGAAAAAGTTTGAAAAGTTTTGAAACAGTTGCAAAAGACTTTTTGAAGAAATTGAAAAAGTCGAAAAAATAAGGAAAATGCTGAAAAATGTTAAAAAATTTTAAATGTCGAAAAAATATGGTAAATGATGAAAAATATTGAAAGCGGTTGAAAAACTCTCAAAAAATTGCAGAAGTTGAAAAATGTTGAAACAATTCAAAATCGATGAAAAAGTTGAATCAATAAAGAAAATGACGAATAAAGTTGAAAGAGGTTGAAAAAGACGAAAAAATTCTTATGGCATATATGTATTTATGTATTGGAAAAAGTTAAAAGCTTGGAAAAAGTTAAAATAATATGGAAAATGTTCAAAAAAATCGAATAGAAATTAAATAGTCGAAATATTCTTCACCCACTTCTTCAATTCTGCCTACTTTTGGATATGAAATGAATTTTATTCGTGATCGACATTCGCATACCAATTTTTAGCACAATGGCTTGTATATTAGTCTTAAAATTTAGGGCGGCGACACACTTACTGGTACAACCCAGTCTGATTTTAATCCAGAAATAGCTTTCCATAAACTAACCTCTTAAGCCAAATTTTAGTATGATGAATCACCAAGTTTCATTAAAATCGCAGCAATAGTTTCAATGATAACTAAATAGATATGTAAATATAAGAATATTTGCTGGTCAAATTAGTCGGAACACGGAATTTGAAAAAAAAAAAATTTTGAACTTAGCTTCTCCACGATCGGACCGGTTTCGAAAATTCTTATATTTATCAAATTTTTTATGGGAATTAAAAAAAAAACAAGAGGGCTTACATTTCGGAAATCAAGTTTTTTTGAAGTGAACTGAAAATAAATGATGATGTCTAAAATGTTTCATAAAGTCGTATTTTTTTTTTAAAGAACATCTATGCGTTACAAACGGGATGACAAAGTTATTATAAACTCAATGTTGGGTATATTTTACTTTTTATTATATATTTATTTACGACCGGGAAAGAATCAATTAAGTGTCTAACTCAACAGCGATTGAAGATACTTCATTAAAAATATCATCAAATAACGTTTAATTTTTTCGCATTTCTGAAAACAGGTTGATGATTTGCTTGACATGAGTATAGGCTGAAGAGATTTGTAGTGTCGGATCTTGTAGTTTGCGACTGAGCGACAATACAGGAACATTTACAATAGTTCTACTCTTTTAGATGAATTCGAGAAGAAGTTTGACACTGATAAAACTGTGCCTAGCGAATTTCAGAAATATCACATGATTTTCCTGCACACCAATTTAGATACTGTCTGAAAACAATGAGTGTAAAATGCTAACAGTTGGTTTTCAGATGTCAAAGCCTAAACTGCTTTGATTTGTTTGATCCTCCATGAACGTTCTTGAATAAAAATATATTTTTTTCGTTTTCAGGGGGGGCTTCAGCCCCCATAGCCCCCCCTTGTATCCGCCACTGTATACATATACTGTCTTTTCTTACAATTTTATAAATTAATTTATCCGACAGCAATATTTCAAAATCATTCTTTTATTTCTTCAAATTTAAACTTTAAAGGTATAGCTGGAACATTAATAAATTTAGCTGTGAAAGCATTTTCTATAGAGTAGTTGAATCCGATATTGAAATTTCGTACCAATCTGGATACTGTTATTTCCAACTCAAGTTCGACGATTCGCTTGCCAGCGCAACTACGCGGTCCAAATCCAAATGGCGTGTACATAAATGGAGTCGCAATTTCACCAGCTAATCGATGTTCCTCTGTTCGAAGCCAGCGTTCTGGTAAGAACTCTTCTGGGCGTGGCACGTATTGCTCTTCACGCAACAATAAATTGGATCCAATTGCAACGTCTTGGCCTTTTGGTACTTGATAACCACTAAGGACAACATTCACTGGTAGTTCTCGTACCGTGCCTGGTCCAATAGGGTATAAACGAATTCCTTCTTTAATGCAAGCCCGCAGGTAGGGTAAATTGCGCATGTTCTCCATTGTTAGTACCGAATCTTTTTGCGGTAGTATGTTTAACAACTCTGCACGCAACTTCTGCTGCTGAATAGGGTTTTTAGCAATGCAAAGTAGGATTCCGACAAGTGTTGTACTGGTCTATAGCGGAAAATACTGAAGTTAACACGTGAGCATATCACTTTGTTTTATACTCACTGTGTCCACGCCTGCCATCATCATATCCAATGCCATGACTACTGCTATACGGCGATCATGGCGCAACAATTTCTCTAAAACACTCCTTTCCTTCCCTACCTCCGTAACCAAATTACCCTCAGCATCCTTTTCAATTTTGCTCAAAGCGTCATTGATGTATTTGCTGCAAGTGTCCGTGAGTATGTCAAGCGCTTTCATCATACGCTTAAAGGTCGGTGTCTTATAGTACTTCCACACAGACGGCATAAAATCTAGCTCAAAGGCAAGGTCAAGAACCTCACGCAGACTCTTCAGCAGACTTTCGGCCTCTTGTGAACCACGATTTTTACGGATAAGTCCCAGTTGCGTATTTAAAGCAACTGCGGCAACAGACTCAAATGCAAGCCGATTAATCTCATCCTCAAATGTTGCGGGCATTTCTAATGTAGCGGGATCTCGTATTTCACGAATTCTGAAAGGTAAATAATGGTTATTTGATGTACTTAAGGTCATAATATAACTTGAAAAAATCATTACCGTTGCAAGAACTCATTGTTCACCTCAAGCATGATGTTTAGATAAAGGCGCGCATTTTTTGGCTGCATCAATATTGGATTTACAACAGTGCGCACTTGGGCCCATTTTTCACCGGAACTTTTGAGAAAAGACATGTTAAAAGAAGAATTACTTCAATATCTAAAAACAAAATCTTACGTTGATATAATTCCTTCAACCCCTTGAAAGAAATCTTTACGATACTGTTCTCGATAGTACACCATACTATCGAAATTACGACGTATCGGCCACTGCCCTTCATTGCGGAAAATAGTTGGATAATCTACTGGATTTAAGCAAACTATGATACTTTTGTTGCCAAATAGTCCTGGTAGGACTAATAATTGCCCATATTTGCGGTAATAGTGCGTTATCATATCTGTAGCCGATTTTTTGTAATACTGACCTAAATAAATTTTTTGATATTTTATTTACAGTATGTAAAAAATAATTTTTAGGAAATTGGTAACCCGGCCTATAAACTTCGCTAATAAGTATTTTTTGGTACACTTCTTATATTAATAACTATGTATTTTAATGATACACATATCTAGTTAGAACGCATAACCCATATTTTTGCATTTATAATGGTAAAAAAGTATAGAAAGTAGTTTGAACTAAATCAATTTAAGAATTTTGAACTTTCAAGTTTATCCCCCCATATAATAGAATATTTGAATTTATCATGTCTGATCAACTATTTGACGCCGATAACTACTGACGCGGCATTTTTTCGGTACCCTTGCCTATCCTCTAATTGCGTAAACTATCTCTTCTGTCCAGACTGTCTTATACGAGGACTATAAATAAATTAAACTCAACAATGTCTGCCAGGCCAGCTAGGAAGTAAATAAAAATAAATTTTCGGAGTCTACAGGACGACAAAATTGATCGAGTCTCCAGACCTTGTGGCCAGAGCATTCTCTTCCGAAGGTTTTTAGTCCGCTGAATACGAATCCAAATTGCTCAGAATTACTCCATAACATCAAGTTTTCGAGATATCCTATGTATATGCATTTGGGATAAGATTCGCTGAGCTAAAAGTAGGTACTACTCTTTTAATGCAAATTGTATTCTCGGATGATTACTTAAAAGTTTTTGAAGTATATACATACTTCTATACGCGCGTTGACATGGGGGTAAGCTGGTGAATGCGAACAAAATATGTAACGGAAATGAGCAAATTTGAACATAAGGTGTGGCATACTTCGGAAAAAATTGTTTTTCTTGTAATTGATGTGGATAGGTCGAAACTGGATCTTGGACATCATTTAAGGTGGCTCCGGGACCTGGAAACGACGTTTTTGACAAATATTCGAACATTTTTTTTTCTGTAATTAATAGGGATTTTGGACATCATTTAGGGTAGCTCCGGACCCTGGAAGGACCGTTTTTGGCCTATTTTCGGATGATTTTATTTCTGTAATTAATGGGGAATGGTCGAAAATGGATTTTGGACATCATTTAAGATGGCTCCGCACCCTGGAAAGGATCGTTTTCGACCATTTTGGTTTCTTTCCAAGTTCCGGAGCCACTCAAAGTGACATCAACATATTTGAAATCAACATCAACATATTTGAAATCTGTTCAAGAGTTTCCAACTTATAATGATTTTTAGAAAATTTTTCTTAAAATTGGGTCAGAATACGCGAAACCGACATGTCTGAAATTTTTTTCAAAGTTTTTTATATAAATCAGTAGCTGCAAGTGGTAGAAATTAGTGTACGGAAAAATTTTTTAAAAAAAATTGTTGCAATAATTATTGCCAGTCAAAGTTTTCATTAAACTTTTTTTTAAAATGCTATAAGTTTTGAACTGCTTGACTGATCGTGACGAAATTTTTTAGTTTCTGTAGATAATAAGTTGAACTTATGTATTAAAAAAAAAAGTTGCAAAAATTTTGCATTTTTGTTGTCAATTAGCAGTTTTTCTATCAACAATTGAATTTTAATGACTTGCTCCGCCTCGAAAAAATCTGAAAAAAAATTACAGAGATGCATTGAACCCTTCCAAACTAGAATTCGTCAAAAAAATCGTGGAGCCTCAATTAGGTTTTACGGTATAAATATTATAGTGGTACCGGGCATAAAAATTTTGTTGTTTTTCAAAAAAATCAATAACACTAGCTTACAAGAAAAAGGATCAGGTTTCTCAAAGACTTTTTTCCATGTATTTTGGGGCGTAGTTTCCAAAAATGGCAACCATTTTTTTTTCTTAAGAATCGTTTTCGAGATATCCCCAAAAAAACCCCATTTTCGGCACTTTTTTCATATATTTGGCTATATCTCGATAAATTTTGTTTCGACTCAAAAACGTTTTTCAGCACTCCAAAGATATTTTTACTCCCTTTCTAACGGTATGCTGTTTTCTTGAATCGAATAAGATTTGATGAAGTTACAAGCACTCAAAGTTCAAAAAAAACTGACTTTTTTAAAAATCACTAAATTTCAACTGCCCCATTTGAATGAAAAATTTTTTCGTTTTTATATTTTTAGAATCAAAAATGAAAGACTATTCTTTTGCAAATATTTTAAGAATAATTTTGCGGATATCGGACAAAAAATGTAGAATTTATTCGAGAAAACAGTAAAAAACTTGCAATAAAATTTAACGAAAATACATATGTTTTTTATATAATTTTATTGCAAGTTTTTCACTGTTTTCTCAAATACCTTCTACATTTTTTGTCCGATATCCGCAAAATTATACTTAAAATAATTGCAAAAGAATAGGCTTTTATTTTTAATTCTAAAAATATGGAAAAAACAATTTTTTTCATTCAAATGGAGCAGTTGAAATTTAGTGATTTTTAAAAAAGTCAGTTTTTTTGAACTTTGAGCGCTTGTAACTTCATCAAATCTTATTCGATTCAAGGAAACAGCATACCGTTAGAAAAGGAGTAAAAATATCTTTAGAGTGCTGAAAAACTTTTTTGAGTCGAAAAAAAATTTGTCGAGATATAGCCAAATATATGAAAAAGGTGCCGAAAAAGGGGGTTTTTGGGGATATCTCGAAAACGATTCTAAAGAAAAAAAAAAAATGATTGCCATTTTTGGAAACTACGCCCCAAAATACATGGAAAAAAGTCTTTGAGAAACCTGATTCTTTTTCTTGTAAACTAGTGTTATTGATTTTTTTGAAAAACAACAAAATTTTTATGCATTTTTCGTCCGCCCGGTACCACTATAATATTTATACCGTAAAAACTAATTGAGGCTCCACGATTTTTTTGACGAATTCTAGTTTGGAAGGGTTCAATGCATCTCTGTAATTTTTTTTCAGATTTTTTCGAGGCGGAGCAAGTCATTATAATTCAATTGTTGATAGAAAAATTACTAATTAACAACAAAAATGCAAAATTTTTGCAACTCTTTTTTTTAATACATAAGTTCAACTTATTATCTACAGAAACTAAAAAATTTCGTCACGATCAGTCAAGCAGTTCAAAACTTATTGCATTTTAAAAAAAAGTTTAATGAAAACTTTGACTGGCAATAATTATTGCAACAACAATTTTTTTTAAAAAATTTTTCCGTACACTAATTTCTACCACTTGCAGCTACTGATTTATATAAAAAACTTTGAAAAACATTTCAGACATGTCGGTTTCGCGTATTCTGACCCAATTAAAAGCCACGCAAGAAAAATGGTTTAAAAAAATGGCGGCTTAAGTCAAATTTCACTTTGAAATTTTTAGATTAATTTTTAATTTTTTTATCCTATTTCGAACCGATGGAGAAGGCGTCCCCAATTTTTTATTCTTACGAACCACCCTAATATATATATTATTTAGATTATTATATATAATATACAGATTATTACAAATAAAATTAATAAAGTAGAAAAACAGGGAAAAATGGAATTCGGTAATTTTTCGTTAAATTTTATATAACCTTTCCATTTCTTCATCGATTTTCTTGAATAGTATCTTAAATTCTTTATAAATATATAGACTAAGATATAAAAGAACAAAATTATTTTAAATTTTTTTTTCTTATATAAATTTGCAGTTAATTTTAATTTTTTTTCTTTTTTTCGAAAAAAAAATAATATTTATTTAGTAATCAATTTATTTCGCCAAAACTAACAATTTATTAAGAAAGTGAAGCAATCATTATTCATAGGAAATTAAATGTCCTTTAATTTGACATACAGTACGTTTAAATATAAACATTAACTCTTGAGATATTTGTATTTAAGTGGAACCATGTTTTTTTGTTGGTCCATAAACCGAAAATGACCGATATCTCGAAAACGACGTGAAAGTAAAAAAATAAAATAATGTGATTTTCGGAATCAGCAGCCGATTTTACATGAGTAATGAAAAGTGGCACCTAAAGTTCAGAAATTTTTTAACTATGTATTTGTAAACTGGTGTTATCAATTATATGAAATTAAATTTTTGTCTGTCTGTCTGTCTCTTATGCACGCGGAAACTGTCCAGCCGATTTTGATGAAATTTTTACAGTACGTTAGTATCAATCTTAATCTGGCGGGTGTCATAGACTATACAACTTTTATTTAAGGTGCATATTTAGAGTGGCCCCCGCACAAAAATATTTCAAAAAGACATATTTTCTCAAAGACATGCAAATCGATTCTCATTAAATTTACACAGTATGACTTTTATGTTAAGGGGCACAGGTAAAAATTTTATTTAAGGTGCATACATAGGGTGGCCCTCATACAAATATATTTTTAAATATCATTTTCACGACGACAAGTTGATAGATTCACACCGAATTTACACTACGTATCTCTTATATTAAGAAGCAAAGCTTGGCCTACAAAAATTTTATTTAGGGTGGCTCTCACACAAAAATATTTTTTAAATATCATTTTCTCGAAAACCGCTAAATCGATTTTCATGTAATTTACACCACATAGCTTTTATGTGAAGAGATACAGATTAGATCGTAAAAATTTTATTTAGGTTGCATACTTAGGGTGACCCTCACACAAAAATATTTTTAAATATAATTTTCACAAAGACAGGTTAGTTGATTCACACCGAATTCACACAACGTAGCTCTATGTTAAGAGCCATAGCTAAGGATACAAAACTTTTGTTTAGGGTGGCCCTCACACAAAAATATTTTTAAGTATCATTTTCTCAAAGACTGCTCAATCGCTTCTCATGGAACTTACACCACATGGCTCTTATATTAAGTAAGAGGCATAGATAAGGTCAAAAAAATTTTATTTAGGGTACATACTTAGGGTGACTCTCACACAAAAATATTTTTAAATATCATTTTCACAAAGACAGGTTAGTCGATTCACACAGAAGTTACACCATGTAGCTCTTATGTTAAGAGTCATAGCTAAGGATACAAAACTTTTATTAAGGATGGCTCTCACTCAAAAATATTTTGAAATATCATTTTCTCGAAGACCGCTTTGTCGATTCTCATGGAATTTACACCACGTGGTTTTTATATTAAGTATGTCAGCTGCATGTACCGAAAATTGGGCTTTTATGAAAAATTTCATTAGTATGGATATGTGTCTTCAGGCTTTACATGACAACTAGCTGCAGAGTGCCGAAAATCTGGGCATACAGACAAATTTACGGTTTTACCAATATAAAGACCCAAAACACAGAGCGAGTATTGTTCAATCCTGGTAAATATATACTTACTTACTTACTTGGGTGGCCATAATAGCCCGGTACCGGGTTACGGCCGACCTCAAAAGCTCTCTCCAGGCGCCTCTGCTTCGCGCGCGTCTTCTCCAATCAGTCACACCAAGCGTGGATAGGGTTTCCTCGGCTTGGTCTTTCCATCGGAGGCATGGTCTTCCTCTTCGTCGTCGCCCAGCGGCTTCCGCATCAAACACCTTTTTCACCGGAGCTTCTTCGTCCATACGCACAACATGTCCCAGCCAGCGCAGACGTTGGATAGTGATGCGCTTGACTATGTCAATGTCAGCGCAGAGCTCGTACAGTTCGTGGTTCATTCGAATAAGGTAGTCGTCGCCGACGTGAACAGGACCGAAGATTTTGCGAAGAATTTTTCTCTCAAACACCCCAAGCGTGGCTGCATCAGTCTGCGACACAACCCATGCTTCTGCGCCATAAAGTAGCACGGGTAAGATGAGCGTCTTGTAGAGTGTCAGTTATGTCGGGCGAGAGAGGTCTCTACTACTCAATTGCTTACTGAGACCATAGTAACACCTATTAGCAAGAGTTAGTCTTCGCTTTATCTCCAGGCTGACATCGTTTTGAGTGTTCACGGCGGTGCCAAGATAGGTGAATTCCTTGACAACTTCCAAAGTATAGCTGTTCGCAGTAACATAGGATCCAATACGCCACGTCTCTCTGTTTGTGGACAGCATATTCTTTGTTTTGCCCTCGTTCACCGTCAAACCCACTTTCGCTGACTCTTTTTCGATAGCAGAGAACGCAGCAGTAACATCTCGCTTACAACGTCCAATGATATCAATATCATCGGCATATGCAAGGAGCTGGACACTTTTGTAGAAAATAGTGTCATTACGATGTATACTGGCTTTTCGCAACACCCCTTCCATCACAAAGTTGAAGAGGTTGCAGGATAGTGGATCGCCCTGTCTGAAACCTCGTTCGGTATCAAATGCTCGGAGAGGTCCCTTCCTACTCTGACGGAGCTGACTGTGTTGCTCAACGTCATTCTGCAAAGCCGCACCAGCTTCGCAGGTATACCGAACTCAGACATGGTGGCATACAGGCAATCCCGTATCGAACTATAGAAAGCAGCTTTAAAATCGAAAAAGAGATGATGGGTATCGACCTTTTTTTCGTGGGTTTTTTCCAGGATTTGCCGTAGTGTGAAGATCTGGTCTATGGTGGACTTACCAAGTCTAAAGCCGCACTGATAAGGTCCAATCAGTGTGTTGGCAAACGGCTTAAGTCTTTCACACAGTACAGTCGACAGGACCTTGTAAGAGATGGCAAGAAGACTGATTCCCCGGTAGTTAGCGCAGATTGTCGGGTCACCTTTCTTCAGTACAGGACAAAGGACACTGAGATTCCAATCGTCGGGCATGCTTTCAACTAGCCATATTTTGCAGATGAGTTGATGCATACACCCTATCAGCTCATCGCCGCCGGCCTTGAACAATTCAGCAGGCAGGCCATCGGCACCAGCCGCTTTGTTGTTCTTAAGTCGTTGGATCACAACTCGTACCTCGTCATGGTTAGGTGGTGGTACGTCCACACCATCGTCGTTGATTGGTGACATCGGGTTAATTTCTCCAAAGGCGGGATTGGTGGAGTCATTGCCAGCAAGCAGCTTGGAAAAGTGTTCCCTCCATAATCTCAGTGTACCCTGCGTATCCGTAACCAGATTTGCATGTTCATCTTTACAGATAGATGCTCCGGGCTTGAAACCTTGGGTCAGACGCTTGACTTGTTGGTAAAATTTTCGAGCATCATTCCTGCCCCGTAACACTTCGAGTTTCTCACGCTCGTGCCTTTCCTGCTCTCGTTTCTTGCGTCTGAAAAGGCGCCTCTCATCCTTTCTCTTTTCCCGGTAGTTTTCGTGCACAGCTCGCGTTGCTGCTGACTGCAGGGTTTTTTTTGTAGGCGGCGTTTTTCACTGCAGTAGCTTCGCGACACTCCTGGTCATACCATTGATTTCGCGGAAGTGGGCATCGGAAACCAATGACTTCCTCAGCGGCAGAGCGCATGGAGCGGGATATATGCGCCCAAAGTCCACCGGCATCATCGGGTAGAGAGTCAGGTTGAAGGAGTAGTTCTGAGAGGCGAGCGGAATAGGCTTCGGCCGTCCGATGTGATTGCAGCTTAGCGACGTCCAGCTTTCGTTGCGTACCAGAGCGTACATCCTTTGCATTGCACAGCCGCATGCGTATCTTGGCTGCAACAAGATAATGATCGGAGTCAATATTGACTCCCCTGAACGTACGAACATCTAGCACGCTGGAAGCATGCCTTCCGTCGATCACAACATGATCGATTTGGTTGCGTGTTTTCTGATCAGGGGACAGCCAGGTGGCCTTGTGGATATCGAGGTGTTGAAATCTTGTGCTACTTACTACCATGTTTCGCGCCGCGGCGAAGTCGATCAGCCGTAGACCGTTGTTTGAGGTGGTCTCGTGAAGGCTGAACTGACCGACAGTGGGGCCAAATATACCTTCTCTTCCGACCTTTCCGTTGAAATCCCCGAGTACAATTTTAACGTCATGGGCCTGGCAGCGGTCGTATACTTCCTCGAGTCTCGCATAGAAGGCATCTTTGACAGCATCGTCCTTTTCCTCCGTCGGGGCGTGCGCGCAAATCAAGCTGGTGTTAAAAAATCGAGCCTTGACGGGGATCGTAGCCAACCTTTCGCTCACAGGTGTGAAACTGGAGATATGGTGGCGAAGTCTCTTGCTTACTACGAATCCGCATCCCAATTCGCGCTTCTCCGCATGGCAGCTGTAGTAGATATCGCAACTTGCTTGGTTAGAGCAACCTTGTCCTATCCATCTTATTTCCTGGATGGCGGTGATGTCAGCCTTAATTTTTCCGAGAGCATCCGCCAATTCGATAGAGGCACCTTTCCTATTGAGGATCCGGATATTCCAGGTGCATATCCTTAAATCATAGTCCTTTTTTCGTTTGCTGTGGTCGTCAACGTTGAGTGGTTCTGTATCCGAGGCTTTTTTAGTTTTCATTGGAATGTTTTTTTTTTTAAGTGGCGGGTACCAAACCCTGCGCACAACCCAGTTTACTTCTAGGGAGGACACATTCGCTCACTATCTCAGCGGATGCGGAGATAGCTACCCAGATGGAGCCGCGGGGAGGCTGTGTGTCAACTTTCTGGCAATCCCCAGGTGGAAAGCAGTCAGAAACTTTACTCTGATCAACTAAAAGCCAATATATAAGTGCCCGAATTTGATGGCACCGCCAGCATAGTCGCCAGACCTAAGTGTGATTGTAAATTCATTGAAGATTTTGAAAAAAATGCCCGTAAACACAACATTTCAAACAAAAAAGACCGAAAAGAGGCACTTTAAATTGAATGGCGTAATATTCCGCCAGATACCACTAAAAAACTTGCGACTTCGATGCCAAACCACTTTTAAGCCGTAGTTGACTGAATAGGCAACCACACTACACATAAAAAATTACAAAATCATTATTTTTTACAGTGTTTTTACAGTTTAACATATCTGCATATAATAAGCTGTGACTTGAAATTTAGTAGTAAGTTTTGGTTTTCTATGTTTAAAATTTCAGATAATATTTTTAAACAATAAAAAAAAAATATTTTTTGAATTAAAATTTTTTCTCTCTCAAATGACATCAAAATTGTTTTCATATTCCATTTAGTTTCAGAACTGTAGAGCTCTGAGTATGCACTGCATACAATAAGCTGTGACCCACTGAATAATTTCTACTCTGAGACCGAAGCCATTAATATGACCCCATTTTTGATATTTGAAAAATAAAAAACTGTGCTTTCTATACCAATGACATGTTAATTTTTTACTTACTTACTTACTTAGATGGCCATAACAACCCGTTGTCAGGTTACGGCCGACCTCATTAGCTCTCGCCAGGCGCTTTTTGTTTGCGCGCGCCTTATCCAATCGTTAATGCCAAGCGCGGTTAGGGCTTCCTCAGCTTGGTTTATCCACCGGAGGCATGGTCTCCCTCTTCGTCGTTGACCGGGGACCTTCCCTTCGAATACCTTTTTCGCTGGAGCTTCTTTATCTATACGATGGACATGACCCAGCCAGCGTAGTCGCTGTATTGTTATACGCTTAACTATGTCAATGTCGGCGTAGAGCTCATACAGCTCGTGGTTCATTCGAATGCGATAGTCGTCGCCAACTCGAACAGGACCAAAGATTTTGCGGAGAACTTTCCTCTCGAACACCCCAAGAGCTGCTGCGTCTGTTGTCGAAACCACCCATGCCTCAGCGCCATAAAGAAGCACAGGTAGAATGAGCGTCTTGTAGAGTGTTAGCTTTGTCGATCGAGAGAGAGCTCTGCAACGTAATTGCTTACTGAGACCGTAGTAGCACCTATTAGCAATTGTTATTCTCCGCTTAATCTCCAGACTGACATCATTGTTGCTGGTTACGGCAGTGCCAAGGTAAATGAATTCCTTGACAACTTCTAATTTACAGTTGCCTGCTGTAACATGAGAGTCTAGATCCCGTGCTCTATTGTTGTTGTTAGTAGACATCATGTATTTCGTCTTGCCCTCGCTTACCGTCAAACCCACTTTGGCTGACTCCTTTTCAATAGCAGTGAAAGCAGCAGTAACATCTTTCTTACTCCGACCGATAATATCAATATCATCAGCGTACGCAAGGAGCTGAACATTGAGCCATTATGATGCACACCGGCTTTTCGTACGATCCCCTCCATAATGAAATTGAAGAGATCGCACGAAAGCGGGTCGCCTTGTCTGAACCTCGCTCGGTATTAAAAGTTTCGGAGAGGTCATTCCCTACCTTGACGGAGCTAAACGTATTGCTCAACGTCATCCTGCAGAGCCTTATCAACTTTGCAGGTATACCGAACTCAGACATTGTTGCGTATAGGCAATCCCGCACTGGGCTATCGAACGCAGCTTTATAATCGACGAAGAGATGGTGAGTGTCGATTTGATATTCATCGGTTTTCTCCAGGATTTGGCGTAGTGTAAAAATCTGGTCTATGGTGGACTTACCAGGTCTAAAGCCACACTGATAGGATCCGATCAGCGTTTCTGTATACGGCTTCAATCTTTCACACAATACGCTCGAGAGGATCTTATATGCGATGGAAATAAGACTGATACCCCTCTAGTTGGCGCAGATTGTCGGGTCTCCTTTCTTTATTACAGGACAAAGCACGCTGAGATTCCAATCGTCGGGCATGCTTTCCGCTAGCCATATTTTGCTGATGAGTTGATGCATGCACCTTATCAATTCATCGCCACCAGCTTTAAACAACTCAGCTGGCAGGCCGTCAGCACCCGCTGCTTTGTTGTTTTTGAGTCGCTGGATATCAACTCGAACCTCTTCATGGCTAGGTAATGGTACTTCCACTGCGTTATCATCGATTGGTGGTATCGTACTGCATTCTCTCTCGGAATTTGTGGAATCATCGCCCGTAAGCAAGTTGGAGAAATGCTGCCTCCATAACCTCAGTACACTCTGTGTATCTGTAACCAGATTTCCATTTTCGTCTCTACAAGTGGATGCTCCGGGCTTGAAACCTTGATTTAGACGCTTAACTTGTTGATAGAATTTTCGTGCATCCTTCTTGCCCTGGTACACCTCAAGTTCCTCACGCTCACGCTTTTCCTGCTCCTTTTTTTTACGTCTGAAAATGCGCCTCTCTTCCTTCCTCTTTTCGCGGTAGTTTTCTCGCACGGCTCCCGTTGCGGCTGACTGCAGTGTCTTCTCGTATGCGGCGTTTTTTTCAGCAGTCGTACCATTGGTTTCGAGGTTGTGGGCGTCGAAAACCAATGACTTCCTCGGCAGCAGCGCGCATGGAGTGGGAGATGTGTGTCCAAAGTCCACCGGCGTCGTCGGTTCCAGAGGTTGGTTGGTTGAACTTAACCGAGAGTTGAGCGGAGTACGCCTCGGCAGTCCGTTGTGATTGCAGCTTGGCAACATTCAGCTTTCGTTGCATGCCCGTGCGTACATTCTTCACATTGCATAGCCGCATGCGGATCTTAGCTGCAACAAGATAGTGGTCGGAGTCAGTGTTGACCCCCCGAAATGTACGCACATCCAGAACGCTTGAAGCGTGCCTTCCGTCGATCACAACATGATCAATTTGGTTTTTCGTTTTTTGATCCGGGGATAGCCAGGTGGCCTTGTGAATGTCGAGGTGTTGAAATCTGGTACTACTAACTACCATGTTTCGTGCCGCGGCAAAGTCGATCAGTCTCAGACCGTTGTTTGAAATGGTCTCGTGGAGACTGAACTGACCGACTGTAGCGCCAAAGATGCTTTCTCTTCCGACCTTCGCGTTAAAATCACCGAGGACTATTTTTACATCGTGGGTCGGACAACGGTCATACACGTCCTCTAGGCTCGCGTAGAAATCATCCTTGGTGGCATCGTCCTTTTCCTCCGTCGGGGCGTGCGCGCAAATTAGGCTTATGTTGAAGAATTTTGCCTGGATACGGATCGTAGCCAGCCTTTCGTTTATTGGCGTGAACCGGGAAACTAAATGGCGTAATTTTCGACTTACAACGAATCCGCAACCAAATTCGCGCCTCTCCGCATGGCCGCTGTAGTAGATATCACAGTTCGTCCGTTTAGAGCAGCCTTGTCCTTTCCATCGCATCTCCTGGATGGCGGTGATGTCAGCCTTTATTTTTTCGAGGGCTTCCGCCATTTGGATAGTTGCACCTTCCCTATGGAGGGTCCGGACATTCCAGGTGCATATCCGTAAATCATTGTCCGTTTTTCGTTTGCAGTGGTCGTCATCGTAGTGGGGGCTATTATCCGAGGCTGATTTGGTTTTCATTGGAAATGATGATAATGTGTGGTGGGACCCAAACCCTACACATACATTCCAAGTTTTAAGTCTAGGAGAGACTCGCCTTCTCACAACACGCTCACCCCCGGACGGGTGTCCAAGGGATCTCCAGAGGATACTTGGCCAAAAAAGGCCGGAAGTTTGTGAGCTGCTTGAACTGCTTGCAAAAGAATCATCTCTGGCCACTCCCAAGTGAGTGGCGATCAGGACTTTCCCCACTTACGTGGACTTCTACAAGCAGCCCCATCCCCATGTTAATTTTTTACTTAACAATTAATGACCCTGACGGAGCGCTCTACAGGTCGAAATATCTTGCCATTTCACATATCGATATTTTTTTACAAACCGCACAAAAATTTAAACTTCAGATCTTAGAAGCGTTCGAAATTTTATTTACACGTAAGTACATATCGTCGCTCTCGGGTAGAAAGGCGCTAACTCATGTTTTTGCAATTTTACAGGAGGACGAAAAAACTGCATAAAAGTTTCAAAATCACATATTAGTGTCTTTTTTCGATTGGGTGTAACTCCGCTATGTTTTGAAATATCAAGTCAAAATTTTGAGTGGACGTGTATTTGAGTGTTATCTTTTAGGATCGACAAAAAAGTAAATTTCGAAAAATATGACTTAGGGCCTTTCTACTTGAGGACGACGATATATTCGGACTTCGCTTATACAATTTTTTTCCAAAATATCCACACATGAATTTTCGATAATTTCCTAGATTTTCTCCAATCTTCTCATACTTGGAATCTATTATCTACAGCTGTACTGATCGGATCAAGGTTGGTTTTTTTATTTAACACTTTGATACGTTAGCTTTCGAAGTGTATCGAAAAAAATGGTTTACTGGAAATTTTTGCTCTGGTAGCAATCCTAGAAGTTTTTTTTATTTAAAATGAGGATGTACTCGAATATGAATAAATTTTCAAATCTTAAGGCAGTCAGCCCAGCAACTACTCAACCGATTCTAAAAATTCTCCCACTAGTACAAAGCTGCATATTCCCTGAATAACATAGATTATATCTCATTTTGCTAAAAATAAGTGTTCATCTTCCATGGAACAAAAACACTAAGGACGCATTATCTGAACGCTTATGGTAGCAGAAGTTTTGAAATTTGGTGCTAGGATGTAAATTGTTAATGTTGGGCACCTAACGATATATGGACAGTGGGGCATGCAGCCCTTACAGAACTAAAACACTTTAAACGCTACATCTTGGCATCTATGAAAGCTATACTACCCTCAGAAGCGAATAGGGCGTATCTCAAAAAAATTCGTTTCGAAATCATTGATGTTTTGTTTATGTCAATTTGTTGATATACCCGTAAAATTGAGATAGAGAAAACTTCTAAGGATGACCAAATCCATTTCAAAGCATGAAGTCGGAGTCACTTCAAATTTTGGAAATGGTTGCCGATTAAATATGTTGTTTTTCAAAGGAAATAAGGAGATACATATTTCCCCGATTTGATTGAAAATCTTTTTGTTATGCGCATTTTAAGTTTTGTTGTCAAAAATTGGAAAACAGCTGATTTTTTTTCGAAAACGTGGCATTTCCATCCAAATCAAAAATACGTTTGGGTTGAAAACGACCCGTGTGACGAAAAAAGTCCCAAGGTCGATAAACTCTACTGTCGATAAACTCTGACACATCATGTTTTCATTCATTACATAAGTAACGAAAGCACAGACCCACACAGCTGATAGTTTTTGAAATGAAAAAAAAAAAAATTGGTCGAAAACGACCCTAATATCGGTCTTGATTTTTTTTTTATAGTTCGATATCCGATCGTCAAATATATTATATTGTAGGTATGAGAAATGCAGCGCTCGTCGAGACCTTTAGTAATACTTGATGATAGGACATCAAACGGCAGAGCTATGAAAAAAAACCAGGAGGGAAACATTTATTTTAATAAAAAAAAAGAAATACGTTAACCGTTGACCGATATTAGAGTCGTTTTCGACTTTCGAATTTTTTTTTTTTTTCATCAAATATCTCAAAAACTATCAGCTGTGTGGGTCTGTGTTTTCGTTACTTATATGGACCAAAACGCAGACTGTTACGTTACATTCGTATGCATATTTTGATATAAATTGTTCCTAAAATACATGAAATGGAGTACTTTAAATATTTTTTATGGATGCATCTAAGAGTATGCTTCTGTAATACCATTTTGTATCATAATAAAAATGTTTGTATGCCTTGTCATTTAGGAGCTATGAACGTGTCAGCATGGACTGTTACGTTACATAATTTTGGAAGACGATTTTAAAGTTGCCTTACATTATTGGAAAAGTCTGCTCTTTTGGTGGACTGTTTTCAACATGAAGCTTATAATTGCTAAGCTTTAGAATGATAGTAATTAATTAAATTTTAATTTCATAAAAAACATTGTTTTTGAGATCTATAGAAGCAAATATGTTCAGACTGTTACGTTACACGAAAAGACTGTTACGTTACCTTTGCGATCTACGTTGGTATAAAAAGTAAAATAAAGCATTAAAATGGCTTAAATTGTTTAATTTCACAATATATCATTAATTCAGAGGTCTTACGATTAGACATTTAAGAAGCTTCAGGTAATTGACATGGAATCCAAAAGAACCAACAAAGCTCTAATTATTCACTGAACTCATTAAATTTTATTAAAAATAATTTACAAAGTGGAGATCAAAAAATTAAAAATCGTATACTTGTTTCGAAGTGGTAAAAGTGATGATTGTTCACATGAATTTGGTGAGCCGACTCTGTATCGCAGATACTTTTAACACTAGCGAAAATCGCAGGCGCGTTCAAAATGTAATTTGTATTGAAGAAATCGCGTTCATTACCTTCCTCGATGGCGATTCACTATTCTGTACGATGAAATGCAGTAACAAAGTCTGAAGCATAGTTCACGATACATTTACGAGACAAAACATGCTTCATCACAATAATTTTGGTAGTTGCGCCTATACCATCGATACAACCTTTCCCGTGAGAAGAAGTAAAATAGTCTTGACAGCAAAATTTACATGTAGGGAATAAGAGTAACAGATAAATTTTGTGTGCATTAAGTTGTCAGATACGAAAACCTTTGATTGAAATTTTTCGCTGTGATAGAAGACAGTAGTAAGCAAAGTTAGCTGTTTTTGATACCAATGTGCACTTTGCACTTCGTCTTGTCTCTGCAGGCGAAATTTTCAGCAAACTCAATTTGCAGCGTTCCCTCCTTGTTAAACTTATCATTTGATGCTCTAGGGCGATCTAAAGATTCTCAGTTCGTTCTTCTAAATATTATCGATGAAAAAAGACTGTTACGTTACAAATTGTTTTTGGCTCTGGACACACACATAAGTAAATGACCTCTAATTTCTAATTTTTTTTAGAAAATAGACTAAAAGTGCTCGGAGAAAATGCGGTCAATCTCTTTTGTTGACGTGCTAGATTTTGCACCAAAAGACTTTTTGGGATTTTTGACTGTTACGTTACATCAAAAAATGCGGTCGAATCCTTTTTCATACAAAATGCTGATACCCTATTTATTCCTTCAAAAATGTTATTTAGTTACTTTCACTATACCTAGATCTACCTCATAAAAGCGGATAGTACGTATAAAATAATATATATTGAATACAACGTATTTTTTTGATTCGTGTTGTATTTTTGTCAATTTTTATTCATAAAGAGGCAACAAGGAAACAAGTTCAAATTCTGGCAGCAAGCAACAGATTTCGGGTTGACATTTGTGTTTCTCGATGCTTTGGGATATGTACAACCCGAAAGTAATGAAAAACCCTCGAAATTCAAGAAAAAAAATTTTTCTCCGTAGTTTACTTTTTTGCGTTTTGGTCCATATAATGAATGAAAACATGTAGTGTCAGATTTTATCGATAGTAGAGTTTTTCGACTATAGGACTTTTTTCGTCACACGGGTCGTTTTCAACCCGTACGTATTTTTCAATGTATAGTTACGTTTTCGTATTTTCTGTCAACGTACGATAACTGCCAATCAGCGTTTAGTTGCATACGATATTTACTTACGACTAAAGAAAATCCTCTCACTTGGCACCTATTTATTACTTTATTGGTGGAAAATTTCGTCAAAAAACACAGTGGGTCATGAATCACTTCGACCCCTCAAACTTTGGGATCCTCTGACTCATTCTACTTTAAATATTCTAGCGAATTATTATATGCATGATTCTTGTTGCTCCGGTAATCCCTGACCGTCTTTACACATGCGTACTAGCGTTCAAGGCAATTTATTGCGAAATCAAGGATTTCATACTCAGTACTCACTCGGAGCCCAAACAGATTGAGCTGCATGGGAATGAAAACAGGGAGAGTGAGTGGTTTTTTATTTAATTCAGCGGCTCACACAAATTTGTATATGGTTGGCAAATTGCGGAAAATGAGCATTTCGCCTAAGCTCCTAATCAAAAAAAAGCAACCAGTATTCCATTCGCCTTCACCGAAACTACTGTTATGCTTTCATATGTAAGCAAGAAACATAAATGGACCATTGTTCAATGCCTCAGATAACTTCATACTATAATAAAACAATAGGCGGGTTGACAATGCCGACAAAATGCTTTCGAGATGCAGTTACAAGTGGGAAACTAACCGCTGGTCGATATGCATTTTTTCCAACATCGTTGACATTTCAACGCTGAATGCTTTCATCATCCATTCAACAATAAATCCAACATGGCAAGAAAGCAGTGAAAACAATGCCGAAGTAACTTTCTTCATGAACTTGACATTGCGTTGGCTAAAAATCACATATGGGCATTTCTCTCATGTTGAATGGGACTGAAGTTATTTTTTAAAGTGGAATAAAAGTCAAAGTAAACACTTTTATTTTTTTCTGTTACTTTAAGGAAAAGCCCTTTGATAGCACTATATTGAGTGGTAAAGTTGATGCCAGACGTAGTACTGGTTCCAAGATAGAGGCAATTGAAAAACCACTCGAACGGGACAAAAAACGGAAGTGTTTTTCATGGCCGTCTATAGAAAACCAGAACTCAGCGAAACCTGGCAACATTTTTTAATGCGACTAATTTTAAAATGTTATGGAATAATGTAACTTTTTAATAGATTTCGTTTGATTGAAAAATATTATTTACTTTTTTTCTTACAAGGCATAATAATCCATTCAAACGGGACATATTTTTCCGTTTATGTTCACTTGGACAATTTTTCAAAACTACTTTAACATTTATATAAGTAATAATATTAAAGATATATACAGTAATTAAAAAAAAAAATTAATGCTCATAAAGAAAAGAGACTCCTTCCTCTTTTTCTGAAAAGATTATAAAACTTGTCTTTTTGCTGTTAAAACGTTTTTCCTGTAAGAGGTGTGGCACCGTCCACTTAAAAAAATATTTTTACTCAAGTTTCAATCTATCTACATTCCAAATGTCATCTAAATCGGTGCAGTGGCACAGCCGTGATACCGTTTTTTCCCATTTGGAGCAACGCCACGCTGTCTCTCAGAGTTTCTAATAATCTTTCTTAGGATTCAATCTATCTTTAAGAAAGATTTCATCAAAATCGGTCCATTAGTTTAGCTGTGGAAACGTTTTTTCCCCGTTAGGGGCGTGGAAGGGGCGGAAGATGTACTTTTTATTTGATCGAGAAGATCTTCCCCAAAGACAATAAAAGCGGATTGGTTTGCTGTGAGTGTAACATAAATGTTTGCAGAGGAACAGAAACCGAAATGTGTGTGTCAAATGATTTCAAGAACTGGAAAACAACTAATTATTTGATTAATTTTATTATATTTTTACTATTACTATCAATAAATGTAATAAGTGTAATCAATAAAGGTTTTTATACTGAAACATTATTTTTCTTTTAAATTTCATACAAAATATGTATATGCGGGTCGAAAACGAACCACAAACGTAAGATAAGACGAAATATTTAAAGGTCGATCCACGGTTAAAAATGTTTTGTAGTTGGTAATCGGTAAACTTTTTCTTGTTTGTGTGGGAGGTTATACGGCCTAATGCACATACGGCATAACTCAAAACAAAAAACTACTTTTTGTACTAGTATTTTGCCGAAAAATTGGCATGTACGACAAATGCGTCACTTTATGTCTTAGAAATAGTATGAAATAACACCATCTGGAGCCAATCCTAATTCAAAAGTGACAGAATGTCGCTTACTGCATAATACAATTCTATTGTAATATTCTACATTCACTTCCGAGTGAAATTTATGCAAAGCTCATGTGAATTCCATATAAATTCATGTGCATAATTTGAATAGGAAGAGTCCAGGTGTCCGACGCTCAAAAAGATGTCTAAGTGATCACTATATTCCAAAGGAATCACTGTCCTTAGTAGCGATTTTTTAAGATATAATTAATTAAACACTTTATAATTAACGTGTTGATATAAAATCTTCTAAGTTGAAGGAAAAAAAATCCAGGACTTTTTGATTTAATCTTTTGTTACACAATGGGCCTCGCAAAACATTTCTTTCCACGTACTCACGGTTCCACTTTGTCAACTTATTATGTCAAAAACTCTTATCAGGTAGGAATTTCAGCACTTAGTAGCTCTTATATCTTTAAAATCTGTGTTGTAGAAATTTTCATTTGATACAGGGACTGCAGATAGAAGTTGGTTGATATATACAAATGTGTTTTAAGCTTTGTTAGTACCACCCGGTAAGAATCCACGAACTAATTCATATTTGCTTGGTCCAGGTATTTTGCTAAAAGGCAACGCCTGTTCCCAGCTGACTGTAGTTTGAACCTCTTCTCTGGTATCGTTCTGGGACTATGAAAAATATAAACAAATTTTGTCTGAACTCAGTTAAATGAACACTTTAGAATTTTTTTTTTATATTACCGAAACATTTCTTTGCATTCCAAATGATTGGATTGTTTTACTATTGTAGTTTAAATCATTTCTTAATAAAATTGTTTTACTATTACGGATTATCTGTTTCGACAACATTTTGAGAACTAAACAAACTAAATTAAAATGTTGTTTGATAAGTTTCATTAAGCTCTGTATTTTCGTTTTTTCCTCGTTCTTTCTAATAAATAATAATCAGAAAGCTTTATTTATAAAGAGATACGCAATATTTCTATAAATACTTGTGCATGTAGTTGGTGTGTGTATATACATACCCAGTAGGCAAGTGCAGGAACATATAGCAAAGGCCTTCATTTGGAAGATACATGCCTTCCCAACTCATTCCATACGTACTTTTTTTTCATACTCGGAAAAAAAAGTTCTGTAAAAATTCATTGGATTTCCGATAATAATAACAGTTTTTCCCTGTAATGCCCAGATAGTAAGCGAAAAACTGTAATAATTGATTGTGATTGTCAATGAAATATAACAATTTTCATACTGTAAAATTTAGCACTTACTCCAAAAAAATTTTAAAAAAGAAAATTCTACTTTCTTCTCATATTTTCTTATATTTTTTTATCTATTTTTTATCATACTTTCTAACCATACGCCTTAACATAGCATGAAACAGAGAACCAGCCTGGCAACATTCATACAGTTCTTTTCTTCTAATCATATATCTACATTTCATGTCGTATTTCTACATCGCAGATGACAAAAAAGTAATATCGAATCATAAGACAAATAATTTATTAAGTGATACTTACTGAAGTTTTTACAGTTCACCCTGTAATTTTAATTTGTCGATCATATGAAATTTTCAATAATTATCCAGTACTTTTTGCTAACTAAATTTTTCATTGACCACATTGTATATTTTCCGCTTTGAAACTGTAATAATAAAGTTTTACACTGTAGTGATTGCAGTTTACGCATCAATTTGTACAGAGTATCCCATGAAATTAAAAAATTACAGGGCTATAAGACAATTTTTCATATATGAAACTAGAAATGCACTTCAAACAGGTCTCCCTACACCGCTTGCGTCAAGAGCAGTGATGTCATTTTCGGTACATTTGTCTGTTTAGGTGCATTAACGTCGTGGAAAATCGTCGCCAGTACATTCGACAAGTTTTCAGTACATTCGGTACATTTGGCATATTTTTAGTACATTTGGCGCATTATTGGTAGATTTTCAGTACATTTGAACGATTTATAAAAACTAGAATTATTTTTCGTAAATTTTGGTGAAATCTGCGTAGAAACCTGCAGTTATTGCTTAGTGACCTTTTTTTATCTGGGAGATATTTATGTAACGAAAGTATGAATTTATATTTTGAAATTTTTTTGTTTAACATAAAACAAATTACCGAGTTGATACCAAAAAACACTGAACAAGAATAGATAAAAACAAAAAACACGGAAACCTAATTTTGAAAGACAAAAAATTGATCTATCTTTAAAATTAACAAGGAAAATAACTCAAAATATCAAAACACACTTCTACCAATGGGTTTTTTTAACTTGGGCTTAAGTTTTTGCAAATTCAAAAATATTTATGTTGGGATACAAGGCACCCATGATCCCTTGATCGAGTAAATGCGTTCTTCAGTTCAATTTCAAAGGCAAGCAAATATAAAACATTAGCTTTACAATTATTGAATTCATTTAAAAAATGTGCTTCATTGAATTCTCCACAAATTTGTGTTCGATCATTTCCGTGATTTTTCAACAGCTTAAGCAGCAATATAGGCAACGTTTTAAAATGTGAACGCTTAAATTCCAAAACCGGGATAAAAGTTACGATTCACCCTAATATTCCTGGAGGTAGCGTTGCATTTTTCATGGTCATTTAATATGGCAAAATTCTTTGCTGAGTTCGAAAAAAAAGTATTGGTTCGACAAATTCTCCATTTCTCACACTCTTCTCCCCTAAATATTTAAAAAAATCCGATGTTTGTTTCTATATATACCTATCCTTCGTAAAATGCTCCACTGAATTCTAAAAAAAAAAAAGATTTTGTCGAGCCGATTCTCCCAATTCCCTCATTTCCCCTACTCTTCTCATCAATAAAGAATTTAAAAAATCCAATTTTTCTAACATACTTGGACATATCATTTGTTAAAATTTTTCGAGCAAATTCCTTCCACTCCCCGTGTTTCCCCACTCTTTCCAATAAAATATGTATATACATATAGTATATAAAAGTAAAGGATTCACTGGGGGAAAGAGGGAAACTGGTTCGACAAATTTTTTTTTTTGAACTCAGCGAAGATTCGTACTCGTGAATCAGTAGGTTTGATTTTCGGACCAAAACTTTTTTTTGTCCTGTTTATTTAATTAATAGATTTGCAAAATCTAAGTTACATCTTAATCTTTAACAATAAATTTTTATTAAATTGGGTTCATTTTTTAATTAAAAATTTTAAAAATTACGTTAATCGAAAATATTGCTAAAGGTTTTAATTATGCTCTTCACATGTTCCAGTGACGAAGTAGCAACATTTGAATTGTGTAAGTATAATGTCTTATAAATCGAAAGTAAATTTCAAGGTATTTTGTGGTATTTCCCTAGTTAATAATTTATTTTAAAATTGATTTGATGTAGAAAGTCCCACACCCAATAATCCAAATCTACTTACTAGCTTTAAACAGTATGTATTACCAAATGTTGTCTCATAGCCCTTGGTTACATGTACTCTGAAGACTTCTTAATATAACGTTTTAAGTTAATGTTTGTGTGGAAGATGCCTCTGATCTGTGTTCATTATAAATTGATGGCGGTCAACTGCTGAATTAGACGGTCAATTGATGGTTTAAGTGGTCAATTAATGTCATTTTATTAAAAAATCAAGTTAACTCTAAGTGATTTTAAAGTTTAAAATCCTGTAAATTTTCAGTGGCATCAAAAGTTCTGTGATAAAACTTCAAAGCTCATTATATATACAAATGTTGAATTTGACCGGATATGTTAATTGCTTTGACAGCTATTCTATTCTACTTCTGTTGGAAGTGCACTCAGGTCTAAAAACACGTTCACATACACATAGTATGTAAGTACGTATGTTATTTACATACAGTGAGTCAAAAAAGTTTTGAAACAGCAAGATTTATTTTTAATAACTAACAAAAAATGGACTTTGAAAGTTAAAAAAAATAATTTTTTTTCTTTTTATGGTTTTCTTTGTTACATATTATTTCCAAATCAACGACAAAATTTGAAATAAAAAACTTTCCCGTAAGAGATAAAAGGAAGGACGACTAAGATCATACGAAATTGTAGCCAAAAAAGTATAGAAACGCAGTACATTTAGTTAGTTTCGTTAGTAGAAAAAAGCATTAAAATCACGTTATTAACGTTCTATCTTAGTGGAGGTCCAGAAAAATTCTGATGTATCAGCTCCAAAAATAGCTTCTAACATAGAGCACTGTCGTACGTAGTTGTATATTACAAAATCTGCGAAATGTGCTTCCTGCAGCTGGGTATACTGCGTTTCTAAGTCTAGTCCTCTTTCCTTTTTTCTCGAACGGGAAAGTTTTTTATTTCAAGTTTTGTCGTTGATTTGGAAATAATATGTAACAAAGAAAATTATGGCAGAGAAAAAATTAATTTTTTTAACTTTCAAATTGCAATTTTTGTTAAGTATTAAAAATAAATCTTGCTGTTTCTAAACTTTTTTGACTCACTGTTTGTAAATGATTGGCAGTCATTTTATATTGTTGCTCTAGTGTTATTAGGTACACATATGAATTTGAATTCTGTTGCTGTCCATCTTTCGTAATAAACCAAGAAAGCTTTTGATAAAGCATGTGAATTAAGAGAATTGTCATTTTGCTCATACAAAAAAAAAAAACCATTAAAGCTCAACTCTATTAACAGTGATTTTCTCAATGACCATTAAGTCTTAACTGAAGTTTTAAGTAACAATTTGACAAAAAGTTTAAGACCAAATTGTTTTTAACTGGTAGTAAAAAACTAAAACTGCTGAAATGGTTTTGTTTCAAAAAAAAATATGTTCTTTTACAAACCGAACAGTTTCTGACCGCCACATTTTTAAATCGCTCCAAATTTTTTTTCGTATTCAATGAGTTATAAATATTAGTGGGCACGTGTGCCGCGAATTAATTTGTTGTTGAAGATATCGAGAGATATTGACCTTTGAAGTTCGAAGGTTTTACGTTATCTTGTGTTTTATGGTCATATTAAAATTGTCATATCTCCGGTAAATTTTAACGGAAAAATAATTTTCTTACATTGTTTTAAAGCCAAAAAGATAAGCTTTTACAAAATTTTTACTTATGGCTAAAATGAAAAATTAATATTTTTTATAACAAATCAATTGTTTAAAGTTAATCAATAGATGGCCATTCGATACGAAATTTAAAAAAATACCATTGAATTTCTAGTCAAATTTCCTTTAAAAACTTATTTTTTCAGAGTGGTAGGCAAATATAATAAAAGTAAAAACTGAAAACCGTTTTTCGAAATTCAGGTTCTGTTGATTTATAGGCGTTTTTTTAGCTTTTATTAAAATAATAAAATGTTCATTTCCGAAAATGAGGCCCGGACCTTGGAAGGACCGTTATTGACCCATTTTCCGAAAAAAATTTTTTTTGTGTAATTAATGGAGAAAGGTCGAAAATGGATTTTGGACATCACTTAGGGTGGGTCCGGACCGTGAAAGGACCATTTTTGACCCATTTTCGGAAAACATATTTTTTTGTGTAATCAATGGGAATAGTTCGAAAATGGATTTTGGACATCACTTAGGGTGGGTCCGGACCGTAGAAGGACCATTTTAGACCCATTTTCCGAAAAAAATTCTTTTGTGTAATTAATGGAGAAAGGTTGAAAATGTATTTTGGACATCATTTTTTTTTCATTCGCCCATTCTCATGAACGCAATATTGATACTCGTTCTTTATTGCACCGCAATCGTATGTGAGTATCTGTTTTTTTTTTTCTTTTTCAACAACGAGTAGCCTACTGATGGATTGGCTTTTGGTTGATCAGAGTAAAGTTTCTGATTGCTTTCCACCTGGGGATTGCCAGAGCGATCTCTGAGCCAACCATTAGCAAGTTAACACACAGCCTCCCCGTGACTCCATCTGGGTAGCTATCTCCGCATCCGCTGAGATAGTGAGCGAATGTGTGCAGCGTGTCCTCCCTGGAAGTAAACTGGGTTGTGCGCAGGGTTTGGTACCCGCCACGTAAAAAAAACACTCCAATGAAGACTAAAAAAGCCTCGGATAATGAACCCCTCAACGTTGACGACCACTGCAAACGAAAAAAGGACTATGATTTAAGGATATGCACCTGGAATATCCGGACCCTCAATAGGGAAGGTGCCTCTATCGAATTGGCGGATGCCCTCGGAAAAATTAAGGCTGACATCACCGCCATCCAGGAAATAAGATGGATAGGACAAGGTTGCTCTAACCAAGCAAGTTGCGATATCTACTACAGCTGCCATGCGGAGAGGCGCGAATTGGGATGCGGATTCGTAGTAAGCAAGAGACTTCGCCACCATATCTCCAGGTTCACACCTGTGAGCGAAAGCTTGGCTACGATCCGCGTCAAGGCTCAATTTTTTAACATGAGCTTGATTTGCGCGCACGCCCCCACGGAGGAAAAGGACGATGCTGTCAAAGATGAATTCTATGCGAGACTCGAGGAAGTATACGACCGCTGCCCGGCCCATGACGTTAAAATTGTACTCGGGGATTTCAACGGAAAGGTCGGAAGAGAAGGTATATTTGGCCCCACCGTCGGTCAGTTCAGCCTTCACGAGACCACCTCAAACAACGGTCTACGGCTGATCGATTTCGCCGCGGCGCGAAACATGGTAGTAAGTAGCACCAGATTTCAACACCTCGATATCCACAAGGCCACCTGGCTGTCCCCTGATCAGAAAACACGCAACCAAATCGATCATGTTGTGATCGACGGAAGGCATGCTTCCAGCGTGCTAGATGTTCGTACGTTCCGGGGAGTCAATATTGACTCCGATCATTATCTTGTTGCAGCCAAGATACGCATGCGGCTGTGCAATGCAAAGGATGTACGTTCTGGTACGCAACGAAAGCTGGATGTCGGTAAGCTGCAATCACATCGGACGGCCGAAGCCTATTCCGCTCGCCTCTCAGAACTGCTCCTTCAACCTGACTCTCTACCCGATGATGCCGGTGGACTTTGGGCGCATATATCCCGCTCCATGCGCTCTGCCGCTGAGGAAGTCATTGGTTTCCGACGCCCACTTCCGCAAAATCAATGGTATGACCAGGAGTGTCGCGAAGCTACTGCAGTGAAAAACGCCGCCTACAAAAGAACCCTGTAGTCAGTAGCAACGCGAGCCGTGCACGAAAACTACCGGGAAAAAAGAAAGGATGAGAGGCGCCTTTTCAAACGCAAGAAACTAGAGCAGGAAAGGCACGAGCGTGAGAAACTAAATTTTACCAACAAGTCAAGCGTCTGACCCAAGGTTTCAAGCCCGGAGCATCTATGTGTAAAGATGAACATGGAAATCTGGTTACGGATACGCAGGGTACACTGAGATTATGGAGGGAACACTTTTCCAAGCTGCTTGCTGGCGATAACTCCACCAATCCCGCCTTTGAAGAAATTAACCCGATGCCACCAATCAACGACGATGGTGCGGACGTACCTCCACCTAGCCATGACGCGGTTCGAGTTGTGATCTAACGACTTAAGAACAACAAAGCGGCTGGTGCCGATGGCCTACCTGCTGAATTGTTCAAGACCGGCGGCTATGAGCTGATAGGGTGTATGCATCATTTCACCTGCAAAATATGGCTAGTTGAAAGCATGCCCGACGATTGGAATCTCAGTGTCCTTTGTCCTGTAGTGAAGAAAGGTGACCCGACAATCTGCGCTAACTACCGGGGAATCAGTCTTCTTGCCATCTCTTACAAGGTCCTGTCGACTGTACTGTGTGAAAGACTTAAGCCGTTTGCCAACACACTGATTGGACCTTATCAGTGCGGCTTTAGACTTGGTAAGTCCACCATAGACCAGATCTTCACACTACGGCAAATCCTGGAAAAAACCCACGAAAAAAAGGTCGATACCCATCATCTCTTTTTCGATTTTAAAGCTGCTTTCTATAGTTCGATACGGGATTGCCTGTATGCCACCATGTCTGAGTTCGGTATACCTGCGAAGCTGGTGCGGCTTTGCAGAATGACGTTGAGCAACACAGCCAGCTCCGTCAGAGTAGGAAGGGACCTCTCCGAACCATTTGATACCGAACGATGTTTCAGACAGGGCGATCCACTATCCTGCAACCTCTTCAACTTTGTGATAGGAGGGGTGTTGCGAAGAGCCAGTGTACATCGTAATGGCACTATTTTCTACAAAAGTGTCCAGCTCCTTGCATATGCCGATGATATTGATATCATTGGAAGTTGTAAGCGAGATGTTACTGCTGCGTTCTCTGCTATCGAAAAAGAGTCAGCGAAGGTGGGTTTGACGGTGAACGAGGGCAAAACAAAGTATATGCTGTCCACAAACAGGGAGACGCGGCGTATTGGATCCTTTGTTACTTCGAACAACTATACTTTCGAAGTTGTCAAGGAATTCACCTATCTTGGTACCGCCGTGAACACTCAAAACGATGTCAGCCTGGAGATAAAGCGAAGACTAACTCTTGCTAATAGGTGTTATTATGGTCTCAGTAAGCAATTGAGTAGTAGAGACCTCTCTCGCCCGACAAAACTGACACTCTACAAGACGCTCATCTTACCCGTGCTACTTTACGGCGCAGAAGCATGGGCTGTGTCGCAGACTGATGCAGCCACGCTTGGGGTGTTTGAGAGAAAAATTCTTCGCAAAATCTTCGGTCCTGTTCACGTCGGCGACGACTACCGTATTCGAATGAACCACGAACTGTACGCGCTCTACGCTGACATTGACATAGTCAAGCGCATCACTATCCAACGTCTGCGCTGGCTGGGACATGTTGTGCGTATGGACGAAGAAGCTCCGGCGAAAAAGGTGTTTGATGCGGAAGCCGCTGGGCGACGACGAAGAGGAAGACCACGCCTCCGATGGAAAGACCAAGCCGAGGAAACCCTATCCACGCTTGGTGTGAATGATTGGAGAAGGCGCGCGCAAAGCAGAGGTGCCTGGAGCGAGCTTTTGAGGTCGGCCGTAACCCGGTAACGGGTTGTTATGGCCACCCAAGTAAGTAAGTAAGTAGCATACCTAAATGATAGAACGCAAGCCAACAATTTTTCAATCTATCGTAAGTGAATATGAACTATGTGAGAAAGCGAGGTAAGCGATCGTACATGCACAAATTTTCTGTCTCTCATAAGTGTGTGCGTAAAGAAAATAATCTCTATCACGAAATGAATTTTATCACGAAATGAATTCGCGCGACAGTGTTTATATTTACAGGAACAGCTCACTATTTTACTTAACTCTAAATAATTTTCAGTTTGCTTCTTGACAAGGTGTTGAAAAATATATTGCAATGGGAAAAAGAAGTTTCAAATTAGAAAAATATGTGCTGTACAATGCAGAGACTAAAAAGAGCACTTGTCTTATTGAAACGTGCAAAAAGGAACTAAGTGGAAATTTGCCGGCAAATATTAGAAGACATTACATATTAATTCACAAACAGAATCTTAAAACTGATGAAAGTGATGGTGACAAAACTGATTATTCAAAAAACAAAAAACTTCCATAAAACTAAACACTAATTTGGATAGAAATGTTGCGTGGGCTTGGTAACGAAAAAAAATATTCCTTTCCGAATATTGGACGATACGGAACGTTTTAAGAAACTAATAGCGCCATACGAAGAAAAATTTAAGCTAAATTTGAATTCGAAAAATATTGGCACAATTTTGGAGAAAGCAAGTGACCATATAAAATCTGAAATAGCTGCAATAGTAAGAAATAAAATGGTTTGCCTAAAGATTGACATTGCCTGCCGTATGGAAAGAAGTGTTATCGGTATCAATATACAACGCATTGAGAATTTCAAAGTATGTATTAATACAATAGGTAAATTGATAATTATCATGGGTTGTAAGCTCTTTAGGTTTTCAGTCTATAATAATGAGTCAATTTGTTAAAACCTTTCAAAATAGTAGCACCTATGTTATTATTTTTCAGGAATGATGCAAACAACGAAACGGCATACTGCTGTAAATTTGAAAGAACACATTATTCTTTATGAGTCGTTTTCCTTTATTTGATACATTAGTTGTTTTTTTGAATAAGCTTGAATAATATTTGCATTTTTAAATGCCTCAAATGTGCGTCGCATATTCAAATAACTACCTGCTTGCACAGGTAAATATTTGCTTTTAATCTAGTTCCCAACCTTTCAAGCACAGGAGACAATAAATGAATTATACCGCACGTATTTAGGTACATGCGTACACAAACGCTGATCATAACGCTGAACACGAAAAATATTTCGTGTCATATTTCAAATTTTCGCATCATAAAATGAACATCGCAGAGTTCATGTATGATGGATAAAGAAAATGTTGCTTCTACTCGTTCATGAATATAGGCTAGTGAATAGAAACGAATACACACATTACGATAGATGACAAAAAAAAATTCCCAACAGTTCATGTGTGCGATCGAATGCAAATGTTTGCATCTTATCATACATACATGATAGATTCAGCAAAAATTGAAATGTACACGTTCATATTCGCGAGCGATCATGAATAAATATTTCCGAACTCTGCTGGAAAGGACCGTTTTCGACTATTTCAATCGTTTTCAAATTCCAGAGCCACCGTGAGTGATGTCCAAAATCCATTTTCGACCTGTCCCGACAATTGGTCATATACGGTCCTTCCGGGGTCCCGAGCCACCGTAAATGATGTCTATAATTAATTTTCGACCTTTCCCCATTAATTACACAAAAAAATATATATCCGAAAATTGGTCAAAACGGTCCTTCTACGGTCCGGACCTACCCTAAATGATGTCCAAATTCCATTTTCGACCTTTCCCCATTAATTACAAAAAAAAAATTTGTTGTCGGAAAATGGGTGAAAAACGGTCCTTCACGGTCCGAACCGACCCTAAACGATGTCCAAAATCGATTTTTGACCTATCCCGAGAATTGGTAATAAACGGTCCTTTCCGGGGTCCCGAGCCACCGTAAATGATGTCTAAAATTAATTTTCGACCTTACCCCATTAATTACACATAAAAAAATATATCCGAAAATTGGTCAAAACGGTCCTTCCACGGTCCGGACCCACCCTAAATGATGTTCAAAATCCATTTTCGACCTTTCCTTATTAATTGGACAAAAAAAATTTTTTTCCGAAAATGGGTCAAAAACGGTACCTACTTCCACGGTTCGGACCCACCCTTAATGATGTCCAACATCCATTTTCGACCTTTCCCCATTAATTACACATAAAAAATTTTCCGAAAATTTGATATTTATCATAATTATGATATCTACTCGATGTTGAAAAAAACAGATACTCACATACGATTGCGGTGCAAAAAAGAACGAGTTTCCAGCTTGCATTCATGAAAATGGGCGAATGAAAAAAATTTTAAGAAAATTTATACATGAGTAAATTCACGAATGCAACATTTGAGTGCTCAAACATGAATCTTTCCGAACTATGAAAAATATTCAAAAATTAATATAAAATTTTTATCTTTAACCCCCACGGACCCTATTAAAAAATGTCGGCTTAGGTCAAATTTCATTTTGAAATAGGGTCTGTAGGGGTTAAAGATAAAAATTTTAAGTAATTTTTTTAAATCTTTTACCCTATTTCGAACCAATTGATTTTTTTGTATCAGGATAGTTTTTTCTGTATTCTTTAACCAACAAAAGTAAATATGTATTGCTTTTGCGCTTCATCGATTGTTATCAATATATTATATTCCTGCTTTAAGGCACACCACGCTCAGCAATATCATTCACTATTCGCATTGAATGGACAATTTTCTTTATAGCCATAAAATCAGAGTCATCCACCCAAGTCTCAACATCCTTATTCAAAAACTGTGACCCAGTATCTGGAATAATCGTAAAGAGTTGCTAGCGACAAAATCTTCTATACTTTTTTCTGTGATGTACATTGAAATTCCCCATAACCGGACACCCACCGTCGCAGTATTTTTGTCTGGACATTGGAGCGTCCGGCTATCAGAATGTATTTTGTATGGAAAAATTAGGGAGCGTCGCTGAAATATGTCCGGTTATGGGAGCTGTCTGGCTATGGGGGCTGTCCGTAATGGGGAATTTCACTGTAGTTGACATCAATGCATTTTCTTTTTGGGCAATCCTCTACTCCTTCAATTTTAAGTACATCTACCATATTTTTCTTACTTTGAACTGAAAGCTCATCGTCAAAAAATGCAAAAGACTCCAACTCTTCCCACAAGTACCATAGATGGACCATGGCCACTTTGGTCATTTCTTGGTTTATACTTTCAAAGGATTCAAGGTGTTTTAATACTTTTAAGTATTTTTTTCTCGGTGCTGAATATCCGACAGGGGCTTGAAACCAATATTTTATATAAATCACAACTGTGTAAACACATACATACATACATATATCTTTCACTGCTTTATCTTCTTTTTTCGTAAGCTTAAACTGATGTTCAAATAGGAAAATCTTCAAGCACTCGTAGCTTTAGCTATCTATCTGGCAAGGTGAAGACCAGCAAGTCTCCTAAATGAAACTTCTTTTTCAGGAACTCCTCCCAATTAAATGATCGTAAGATTCAGCAACTCTTTATAGTCATCGCGTTGATATACTTGAAATTGTTTTTGCGCAAAAGAAATCCTGTCTGCAGCAACATTTTCTATGATGCCTAAGGACGTGGTATCGCAAATTACTGCTTTATAATCATAGCTGGGCATTAACTCGTTAATCCGCTTATAGTTAATTAACGAAGTTTATATTTCGACTTAAGGATTAACTTATAAGTTAATTTTAAAAAATATTGACTGTCTCGTTAACTTCCGTTAAATTTCCCCAAGTCCGTTAATCGTTAATACAGTACCTACTATTTACCAAAAAGATACCACACGCACCGCGCCGCGAAATACACGTTCTGACAACAATTACTTTCCGATTTATATGGCTGGAAACGTATGACAGCAGTTGAGTGGATGCAGTAAAAGAAGCATGAAAAAAAGGTAGAAGAGGCGTTAGGACAAGAAACTGCCGAAAGTTCGAAGAACAGAGATAGTTTATGTGGCAGAGGCAGCAACGAGAGTAACAACGACGACGATGAGGAAGACTTTTTCAATTCTGTCACTCAGTCTAAAGAAAATCCTAAGCCAAAAATCTATAAAGAGTAAAGCTCAAAATCTCGTCAAAATGTGACTAGACATGAAATCAAAAAGCTTGTTCAATGATGCTGCATTCCTCGGAGAACAGATTCATAAATTTGTTCATTAAATATAATACTGCTATACCCTCAAGCGCTGCAGTTAAAATTCTTTTTTCTACGTTTAAAGATATTTTAACGCCGAAACGAGCGTCGCTTTCAGACGAGAACTTAACATATTAATGTTCATGAAGGGTAATATCCATATTATGCCAGGTGACTAAATTACACACTCCAATTATGCACGTTTTTTTTTTTTGTTCCTAACCTGTTAACTTCCAGAAACCAAACCAACAGTTTTTATAAGAAGAACGCAACGATATGAAAAATGCAATTTTTATCACGTGTTAACGGATTAACGATTAACGTTAACTTAAGTTAAGTCTTCCGAAATGTAACGCTTAACGAAGTTAACTTTTTTAGTAACGGGTTAGCGAATAACGAAGTTAACTATTTGATTAATGTGCACAGATATGTTTATAGTCGCTGTGGTCAAATGTGTCCCAATTCTTCTTAAACCTTTTAAATAACTGATATCAGGACCACTAAATGGACCGAACGATTGACTACTACAGCTTCTAACAAATGCAATGTTTTCATATTTTTGAATATTTGCGTGACCAGAAAAACATATGTGAAAAATATGTATATGAAAAATTAATCTCACGGATATGACTTTACTTTCAAAAGACAAATGAATAACTTCAATTTTATAGACACAAATTTCCGTCTTCATGGGTAGATATGTAGTTCGCATCTGCAAGTCAGCTTTACTCTCGGTCCCGTTTTAAGCGCTCACTCTATCAGTACCCTGAGGTGCGGGCCGGGCCTCAACCTTGATGTGTAAGCCCAGGAAAAGAGTAAAAAAGGAGGAGGGGGGTACTGCCTGTAGTGAGCTAGTGAGGCTTTCTGCACTCTATTTCACTTTGAAATAGGCTAATAAAATGCATCAGAGTCAATACGCCGGATTATAGTTAGAGTTGCCATACAATGTTTTTTTTTAAGAGTTTGTCTTATGGTAGCGACCTCTAAAACCTTTATAAAAATAAATTTAAAAAATACGTATTCATTATTTTAGGGCAGAGAATCATATGACGGGGTGCCCCGTCAATTTTTTAAAAGTCGAAATATAAGGACCACCCTAATGTGTATATTATATACATACATGTATATATGTACATATGTATAAACATACATTAATTTTCAACAAATATTTGAATTTATTATGAGTTTTCATTGATAAATTAATATTTTTGAAAATTTACAAGATATGAACTTTAAAATGAATTTACAATTTTATTCACTTTAAACGTAGAATATTCAATGTATTGAATATTGAACAAAATATTGATTTACTAGCTAATGACAGCGACTTTGTACGCGTAGCCTGTTTTTAGTTTGTTCTGCGAAGACATACAATTCAAATTTTTTTAGTAGACCTGCCTTAAGTTCTGATCATTTTTCACACAGCCCGCGTTGTTATTTGAAATCAATGTTGCAAGATTTTTTTTAGGGAAAACTGCAAATTCTGAAAAAAAAACTAAAAATCTGCTACCTCCGAAATAAACCAGATTTTTTGGAAAATATAAAATTTTAGTGGTTATTAAAAGTTGATGACCTTTTTTTAGTCATAATTTCATAAAAAAAAACAGCGACTTGCAAAATAAAACTGTCAGCGTGTCTAAAAAACTTGATTTTGCAGTTAAAACTCCTACAATCGCAACGCTGTGTGAAATGTTAACTGGCAAATTGAGAATGAGAGCGAGAGTAAAATTTTAATATTTCATTGTTTCTCTTCCATAAATATTCCATGTAAAAGACAAAGAACAAAGCACACACACTAACTAACACATTCAATTCCGATTCAACGATTTGTTATGCTTACATGCTTGTTTCTATAAGGCGAAACACATAAAAAGCATGCATGCATCGATGCCAGCGTCGTATGCTTTTCAAACACACATAGAAAGCATCTATTAAAATTTGTGACTCTCTTTTCCCATACGATTTTCTCAGCAAAAATGTATTGCTTAAAATTTTTGTTTTTGTCACTCTCTTTTCCCATACGTAACATATTTTGTTCTCTCATTTCCGTAACGCATTCGTCAGCTTAAAGCCTTAACCAAAATAGACGTGACGAGACGATAGCAATTGAACGAACGTTTGCACTCGATTCGTCTGTTTTGACATTTAACCCAAAATGTTACGCTAGCCAACGAGTCAAAAAAGCTGTTATGACGAGTAGCAACGTATTGAAGTTCGGTTCTTACGGAACAACACGTCTCGTCAAAATGTTTCGTTCACTTTCGATCAATTACGTTGGTTCATTTTGGCTATCAACATTGGTTTACATACACTCGAACTTACTCGTTACGTCTCGTCTATTTTGGTTTAGGTTTAAGCCTAAGCCAAAATAGACGAGACGAGACATAACGAGTAAGTTTGAGTGTATGTAAACCAATGTTGATAGCCAAAATGAACCTACGTAATTGATCGAAAATGAACAAAACATTTTGACGAGACGTAAGAGTTCCGTAAGAACCGAACTTCAAAATGTTGCTACTCGTCATAACAGCTTTTTCGGTTCGCTGACTAGCCTAACATTTCGGGTTAAATCTCAAAACAGACGAAACGAGTGCAAACGATCGTTCAATTGCTACCGTCTCGTCACGTCTATTTTGGTTAAGGATTTACCCCCATGTCAACGCGCGTATAGAGTATATACTTCAAAAATATTTGGAGCGATTTAAAAATATGGCAGTCAGAAACTGTTCGGTTTGTAAAAGAACGTCTCATATGCGTGGGTATGTTCAAGTTTAACGAAGCGGAAAAGTCACCAATGTATATCTAACAAACTATATTTTTAATCTGTAAATTAGAAATTTTTTTCAAGGTCTCCTATATTTTTAAGCATAATTAACTTTTTTTTTGAGGATGTTTTGTTTTGGGCAAAATATCCTACAGACATATTTCTGAGCGCACAGAAATTGAGAAGTGTCAAAAATCAGATGTCTTCTCTGAAATGTTATTTGTTTTATGATTCCAAATTTATAACTAGACCTTTCGTGCATTGGGAGAAAATCTCCCAAAATTTCCGCGTCCGAAATCCGCGAACGGCGTAGTCAGTTTGTTTCCTATTACAATTCATATGGAAGCAATTTTTTTTATTAAAACGCAAAAAAAAATCTGTCTTTCGTTTTTCAGCACTTTCGTTTCCTCATATTTCATTTTCATTTTTCACAGGAAACAAACAGACTGCGTCGTTCGCAGGTTTGATCTAGGACGCTGAAATTTTGGCAATATTTTCTTCAAGCCCGATTTCTATACATTAGAGCGGTTCAAAATAAAAACTTTTTGATTTTTTCACGATGTGTCAGCGTATTACAGTAGGCTTATATGTCTGGAGAAAGCCCATTACTAGCATTAAGGTTAATATTGAAAACTGTTTTAGCGCCCTCTGTTTTGAGTAAACAACCCATTTTCCAAAATATTGATTTAAAAAATGGTGCAAGTGACAGACGCTATAAAATTTTCCAACAAAGTGGGTATGGTTTTCGGGAAACTATCGATCGGGGAATTCAAATCCGTGATTTGTTTTTCTTCTTCTTCTTTCTTTCTTATTAAAAAAATCTGATAATTGACCGGACAAAAGTAAAAAACTACCGATTTTCCACTTTCTAGCTGCAACACCTCAAATATTATGTTGCCGCCGATCCCGTGTTACATCATTTGTAATGTACTGTTACTTGCTTAAAAGAATGCCGCAAACCCGAGATTTCTGCATTTTTCTAAATTAACAGAACTGACATAATTTGAATTTTTGAAAATGATAGAAAAATCTATAGAATAGTTCAATATTGTGAAATTAGAACTTTTTAATTTTACAAGCCAATTTACAATGAACTGTGAATTGCATAAGTGAAACATTTCAGTTGACTTAAATGCTTCACAGCAAATACTTTTCGAAAAAAGTCTTACAACTGTTCCGCTTGAATTTATAAGTATAACGTGTCAAAACTTTTCAATGCTCTCTAGCGACCAAGTCACAAACAAAACTTTTTGCATTTTGTCTACTAATAATTATTAACAAAACAAGTTATACAACGGGTTTTGAAAACTTAGAGTTATACCACTTTTGCTCACAGTTACTCAATTATCTTTGAACATATGTAAGTAAAAATAATAAAAATATAATTATAAAATCCAGGCCAAAATACTTTTTAATGCCTAAAAGAAGTTGTGTCTTATAAAAAAAAAAATTAAATAGTATATTTTAGTTTTAATTACTAAAGTAGAATCGTATAATATATTCCGTAGTATACTCATTGTAGTAGCGAAGTTTTATTGATAATTATATTATTTATGTCAATTTACAATAGAACTGACTCGCCAATTAAGCTTGCAACGAAGCGCCTGCAAGAAAGTGTGTAGCATTAAGGGATTATAATAACAAAGATAAACAAAACAGAAAAACGAGTCTTTTGCTTTCTTTGTTAAAAATTTTGCTTGGGTTCTCAACAGATCTATGCAAGAAAAGAAACTTACACACTCTTACCAATTGGCTTAAAAGTTACTGATGAGTCCACCTAGCAGAGGACGAAACTAGTATAACTTTAACCCATTTTTCCTTTTTATTTAGACTAAATTCATCTCAAACCATGCACGTGGATTATTTTATGTTACGAAATTGGTTGCCGATTAAATATGTTGTTTTTCAAGGGATATAAGGGGATTCATATTTCCCCGATTTGATTAAAAAAAATTGTTTAATTTTTTTTAAGTTATGCCCATTTAGGTTGAAAATTGTTTCAAAAAAGCGGCACTTAACTTTTGTCTTTTGATTCTGAAAGAACTTCTTATTTTCTCTTAGAATCTTTAAAAATATTTCAAAATGGTTGATCTGGGTTCTAATACTTTACCACTACTACTACGGCAACAAATTCCGTAACATAAAATAATCCGCGTGCATGGTTTGAGATGGATTTGGTCTTTATCTTTATTACCATAAATTATTTGCTGAAATGTGTTTTAATAAAAATAACCTGAGAGTATTAAAACTGAAATTCGGGTGATGTCATATGGTGTAGTTTGCTCCACCCAGCAAGGACATTACCTGTGCTTTTTGCAACAAATCCTTCCAGAGGGATACAAAGGTTCAGACCTGAGTTCAATGCCTGTAATGCGATTTAATTTGGGCTCACAATGATTGTCTTCCAATTTTTGTATGTGAGTCATCTATCTGACTTTAATATGTTCTGCTTTTCGCTTATTGATTCAGCATAAATCTAGTTTCCTTTTTTATGGAAATTCTATTGAAAGATGTAATGTTATTGCATTTTTAGTTCCTACTGTTCTACACTTGTTATACTTTTCATGATCACATTATCCGAACGCTATATATCACATTACCCGCCAATTTCATCAAGGGGTGCCACTTGGCCATTTTCCATTTTGTTGAAATAGCTTCAGATTGGGTTACGCTATAGAGCTCCGAAGTCGCAATATACTGCACAATGCATCAACAAACTATAGTACATAAAGGAGTAAAAGCTATGCTATAAAAGTTACTTGTAATTTTAAATACAAAAATGCCTACATCACAATACCCGAAGTCACTTACTTGGCAATTTTAAGCTATTGAACTGATACTTACATATACGGTATCTCAAATAGATTAGATTACTACGTTACCAAAGCCTTATTAAAAATGTTAAGCTTACCAACAATAAAAAAAAACACTTAATACACACAACTAGAGTTCGTCTAGTGGTTGTAAATCAGCCATATAGTTTCAAAACAAAAACAAAAAATACTTTTTGGTATTTAAAAGAGCTATTTTTTGTCATCGCTTCCAAAAATAAATATCATGGTGTCATGTTGCCCTACCCCTAACTCGGTCTCTTCCTAAAAGTTCAGTATATCCCTATCAAACTTCATCAAAATCAATCAACTAGTTTAGCTAAGAAAACAAATTAAGGGCAAATACTATACAATACAAATACCTCTTCTCAAGGTTAAATCTATCTATATACCGAATTTCATCAAAATCGGTAGATTAGCTTAGCAGTGAAAAAGTTTTTTCCTGTTAGGGGCGTGGTACCACCACCTTAAAGCAAATATCTGTACTCAGGATTCAATCTATCTCCATATCAAATTTTATCAATATCGGTGAAGTGGCTCAGCAGTGTTAGTCAGTTGACCGTGGAAACGTATTTTCCTGTTAGAAGCATGGCACCGGCCACCATTAGAAAAAAAAAATACATTCTGCACGGCTCCTCTTCACAACCTTTCTAAGGAATAAAAAAAATATGTGACTATTTTTTCTTATGGTAAATATAAAGGGTCCTAACTGTTTTGCAACTGCTTGTATATGTATACACAAAGAAGGATTTGGCTTATGATAAACAACAGGACACATATGCAGTCAAGGTATTTTTAAGGAATTAGAAGTCTTAATATTACTCTAATTGCTAATAAAAACTGGGGACAAAAATGTAACGTAGTGGTAGTGTTAGTAACCCAGTAGTTGCTCATTCACAGCACATTGTACCTTTTTTAGAAGATTTATTTATTCTAATGATGAACGTTTTCCTTTTCGATCAGCTGTTTTTCTTCTACGTAAGAAACTGATTGTTGTTTTTAATTTGCAATTGGCTTCTCATCTGAGCTGGAAAATGAAGAATAAACCATACTGTAGTAAGTTCTTATAGGTTCAGCATAAATATTGTACACATAAGTATATTGGATTGTACTTCTTCCTCGTTTAATACTTCTTAATATTTTTTTTCTGTGGAGTGGCTGATTGTGTGAACGACGGAAAAGGGACTGGCTGATATCTCAAGTAGCATTAAAATACTACTGTGCAATAATTGCTAGGAGTAAGCTGTAAAAACACTTTTAATGCAATTGTCAAGTCATTTATTAGCTTTTTTTAAGGTTTAGTTAAAATTAAATTTTTTTATTATTTATTATTCATAATTCTGTTGCACAATAAGACTTAGTCTTTTATAGTACATCAATGATGTTACAAATTAAAAACGAGTTAAATTACATTTTAAAATGAAAAGCAAATTAAATACTTATATATTATTTATCAGCTATAATTTAATAATAAAAAATCAAAAGTGAGTATAAGCAAAATAAAAAGAATTTATAGATAACAGAAAGAAATACAAGATAGATAATCAAATACTAAAAGTAGTTCAAATATTGAACTCAAAAACGCTTTGACAGCGTGTGTCAAGTTTAGTATTAGCATTGCTTCAAAATATTTTCTTAGCCTGCTTTAGAAGCGCTTATACAGCCAAAATAGATGTTTAGGACTAGCACTAATCCTTGATATTTTCTTTAGCTTTGAACTATACTTTAACGGAAAGATTACAGCTAAGCAAAAGCAACTATATTTCTTGTTTTGATTTGGCACTTATAGCTAAAAGAATTCACAGAGCATAGCACAAATTCAGGGCTTTTATTAAAGCGCATTTAAAATTTATTGACAGTAAAAGCAGTAGTTATATTTTATAGCTTTTATTTTGTATGCGTACTCCAAATGATTGCTAAAAAAATGCACACACATTTCTTTTCCTTATACAGAGAAAAAGCGCTATTTCAGCGTCCGCTCTTTGGCATTTTTACGTTTTTTGAGCGCTAACTCGATATGCTAGATCGCAGCTATAAATCAGCTTTTTGAATCAAAAATTTTGCAAGGTATAAAGATTTTATTTATTATTGGGAACACAGTGCAAAATATATTGTATTACACATTTTAAAAAAATGGTATTAATTGAGATTGCAATAAAGTTAAAAATTTTTAACATTTCAAGTAAGGCGCCATCTAGTAAAACTTTTAAAAGATAGCTCCTCATATTTTATATGAAAATCGCTACTGAGGAAGGCAACAGAGATTCTAATTTACAAAGAAAAAAATACACAATTTTGTGATAATTTTATGTTTTAGATGATGAATTTATCGCATTATATTTCCGGATGAGTGTATTTTTTAAAAAAGTTTCCTGGGTTTCTCATAAAAAGTGAGATTAGTCTAAAGCGACCCAGTATTATACATTAAAAAATATTTTGACCCAACTACTATGTATTTCTTTTATGAAACGAATATGTTCTATTTACTTTCAGGATCAAATATGAGTTTGATTTGCACTAATTTCTAAAAATTTTAAAGTATGTCTCCGTTTATATTTTTAAGTATATAACGATAAGAATACTTTCATATTTCATAATATGAGTCATTTTGATTCATTTTGCGCCGTAAGGCCTGTAACTCACTGTGACAAAACAGTTTCAAGGCAGTTTTGTTTTTGTTTTGAGGTTCATGTTGAGTGCGCTAACTGAGACAATTTGTTTCGAGCCAAATTGCGTTTTTATGGTTCAATCAGAAAAATTATTTTCAAGAAGAAGGTCGCATTGTGAACGAAGACATAGAAAAAAACAAAAACAAAGAAATATGTAACATCTTTTCAATCCTTTCAATCAGAGCCGGCCTTTTTTCCACTTCTTCAATTAAAAAATCATTTTAGATATTTTCGTCGTCAATTTTCTTTCTTCCCATTTTTACTTCGCGCCAAAGGTTTCGCAAGCGTCGGTCACCGATTACCACGAATATTCAAAGTTTCGAGGCAAACGTTTCAAATGAGCGCACTCTCATAGAATCTGTACATATCGAAACAGTCTTGTTTCGCAAAAGTTCCACTGCTTCAGCACAAAAAGTTTTTTGTTTGTCTCAAAACACAGTGAGCGCACTCCCATATGTACTCACGTGACGAAGACTGTTTTATAACTGTTTTGTCGCAGTGAGTTACAGAGACACGTGTTACATATGGCACGTTTATTCACATGTATTTTCTCAGATCGAAAATTAATTCTGGTCATCACTTGGAGTGGCCCTAAACCGCCATGATAGCAGAAAACTCGGTCGTCCTATCATCGTGGCAACGATCATATTACGTAAATCGTGGAGATTCCTACTTCATTTCATTCATTACGCTAATCGATTAGATAAGGCAGAAAAAGTATTTTGGTGCAATAAAATTTTTAAGTGGGACTAAAGTCAGTTTCGGTCAAATGACTTTGAAATTATTCGTTCGAAATAGATTTTCAAGTTGATATTTAATTGCTATTGCTATTGGCAAAAATAAAACAAATTAATTAATTTAAGTCCAATTGCTGTTAACCAATAAGAGTTTCATTAATAATTCAATAAGCTAAAAACTCACACTAATGAAACAGAAAATTTTAATTACCTTTGCTTTAAAATCAGGTCAAACAAACAAAGTATCACCTAAATTGGATTTTGATGACACAGAAATCAAAGACAACTCCAGTATACCGATTGTGCCAGGCGTGGTGCAGGGTAAAACAGATGGAGGTGGCAGTGGCATTGCAAATGGTGGCAGTGGTGGTTCCGCTACTGGTGCAGGCAGTTCTAGTAATACTGGACCAAAAATTCACGGTGTACGTGTGACAGTCGACACGGGTGATAATCACAAATCAAAAGGTACGAAAATGGGTTTTAACTGACGTCAGTATTTATTTAGGTCACTGAATCCGAATTATTTCTTCGATTTAGAGTCTAAAGAAAGCGTCGAGATTACAGATGGCGGAAAGCACACAAAACGTGTCGGTATTCATACTGATATCACATTTGAGATAACCGCAAATGGAAATGATGGTGATGGCAATGGAACGAATGTAGCGCAACGAAGTGAAGGTTATTTTTTTTGTATTTTATTTTTATTGTTTTGATTGTGAGACTTTTATTGATTTATTTATTTTTAGAGGATGCAAGTGTGCCAATTTATAAGGGCCATGATGGTTCGACCAACAAGCCACGTAGACCTTATGATCCGAAAACACATCGGAATCCAAATTTTTCGTCTGAGCGCGGTGGCTATGACAGCTCAGGACGGGCTGGATATCAACCGTTTGGTGGTGGTCATTATCCACAAAATGTTCCTATTTATACTGGAACCGGTGAAAGTCGTGGAAGCGATACCATTTATCGTAAGGGAGACGGATGGAATAGCTATATACCTATGACCAGTGGTTGGACAACGGAACGATATCACAGTGACACGTATCGACCAAAAACATTGAACGGCTACAGAGTACCCAGCTGGAAACCTTGTTACTGTATTTCATCTGGAGTTGACAATAGAAGGCGTCGTGATAACAACAATTATCCAAGTGTCCTGAAACCTACAAGCTCAGTTATAGAGGTAGTAGATGGAAAACTAGAGCACCCTTTTTCATAAGAAACTAAGAAAAAGTATTTACTTACTCATATTCCATGGAAAGTGAACTAAATAAAAACAAAATATCTTAAATTGTTAAAAAATAGATTTAATTTTGTAAATTGGACATTTTTTCTTGAACACAGTAACACGTTTATTACGGAAGGATGCGTTAGAACTTAGTCTGACTTAAGTGTGTAGGCTGTAGCTGCTCAGTTTACCGTTGTCATCTAAGGTGGCAGTTGCAGCTTTATAGCCGGATTGTTGTCCGTTGATGTTGTAGTTTTCACTTTCACCAGTTGAAAGTTCTTTGTAGTTCTTGACTTGACCATCAGATCCAAACTAAAAGTAATAAAATAGTCTATAAGTTTCGTTTTCATGCCACATAAAAGCTTAGTTATCCTGTGGATAGCTTTATTATGTTTTCTACTGAAGCAGACTATGTTTGACTCATCCCAAATAAATCTTTTTCTGTACATTTTCTCCAACAAATTGCTTCGAAATATTCAAAGTAATGTAGACGATTTCACCGAAAGTTCCTAACTCACATCTCCGAGTATATACATAAGACTAAGAGTTAGCTCTATGTAAACAATACCTATAAACGATCGCATTTATTGACCAGCTGCTATCTGAAATTGCTTTTATCAAGAGTATAGCTAGGCCAAGGCATTTGGATACTCGGAGAAAATCTTTGGCTTACTGACTATAGACTTTATTTCAAATGTTAGCGCGTAATTCAATGGATTGAATTTTCATCGATTCATATCTTTAAGTAATACATGAATTTTTTAAAGTGTACCAGATGCCAAAGAACAGTCAAAAGATAATCTATCGATCAACAAGGTCATCGTCAGTTTTGTGGGATGCAAACGGTCCATATCGATTATATTGAAAAAAAAAAACATCGATTACCGGTGAACAACAACCTACTGGACCGCTTCCACAAGGAAGCAAGGAAAAAAATTATCTACTATCCAGATCATGCATTTTAACCATCTCAATGGTAATATTCCATAATCTTCCATATTCCCAGACTTAGTCCCGTTAGACTATTTCCTGTTTTCGAACAAACTCCAGTTTTGAGGGATAGCAGAAATCATATTAATCAGAAAGGATCTAAAAATTTGACCTAAGTAAGCTGAAAGAAGGTTTCAGCAACGTTAATTTAGCCAAAAAACAAATTTTTCCTTGTCAAGGCCAAGTATGTATAATACTTTTCAAACGATTCGCTTAATAACGTTTTTTTTTTTTAATGAAAATTTATAATTGCTAAAATTAAGTCTGGAAAATTTTCACCCTTCCCTCTTAGATCAGGTCCCTGAGGCAATCTAGAACCTTATCTTACACCATACATTTAATTTCACTCATTTTACCTGTGACTGAGATGACCACTTTGAAGCCTTTTCCCATGATTTGGTCTTGTAGCCACCACCTGATCCACCGTATCCACTATCAAATCCTGCTTCTGCACCATTTCCACCAAATCCAACACCACCATTGGCAGTCAAAGCGCCTAGTTGGCTACCGCCAGTGCGGACTTCGGAATTAGACATTGATTGTGTCTGCAATTTGGCTAAACGTTCCGCCTCACTCATATAGTGCTGAATGCCGGATGATGAACCGTAACTGGATCCTGCACCAAGCTGTGAGTTAAGACTGGCCGAAGCACCAAGTTGAGAGTTTAAGCTGGCGGAAGAACCAAGATGTGAGTTCACACCACCACCATAAGAGGATCTAAATTGGCTACCGCTATTGGTCAATGCACTGTTGCTACCGCCAAAGCCATGTGTATAGGAACCACCACCGATTCCACCTGCACTTGTCAATGAATTAGATACACCTTTAACAGAAAAAGTTAGAACAATAAAAATTTGTATTATGTTTAAGTGTTCGTACCCAGAGAGAGGCCACTATTTAAGCCACTGGTCAAATGACTATTAAGATGATTGGTTGTACCCGAAATTAGGCTTCCAGTGAGAAGACCACCTAGACTAGAACCAGCATTCGATGAACTAGCGTGTTGTGTATAGGAACTGGAAACAGCAGGTGAAGACTGTATGGTATATTGAGGCTGGGAACTAGTAGTAACCTTTCTATAATTGACGTAGCGTTCGGTACCACCAGATGGTATGCTTACTACTTGTGGAGCTTGCTGAATACGTTCTTTCTTGAAGTGATAATAGCTTTCAGAACCGCCAGATGGAGCAGTGTATTGGTAGAGCGAAGGCTGGCTCTCAACTCGTCGTTCTTCGTGGTGTACGTAGTTTTCAGATCCACCCGAGGGTGCTGTGTAGTGAATAACAGGTTGACTTTTGACACGGCGTTCTTCGTGACGATAATAATTTTCGGATTCCCCCGAGGGTGCTACATATTGAACGGCAGGTTGACTTTGGGTACGGCGCTCTTCATGATGAATATAGTTCTCAGATCCACCCGAGGGTGCTGTATATTGGACGACAGGTTGGCTTTGAACACGGCGCTCTTCATGATGAATATAATTCTCAGATCCACCCGAAGGTGCTGTATACTGAACGACAGGTTGACTTTGGACACGGCGCTCTTCATGATGAATATAGTTCTCAGATCCACCCGAGGGTGCTGTATATTGGACGACAGGTTGACTTTGGACACGGCGCTCTTCATGATGAATATAGTTCTCAGATCCACCCGAGGGTGCTGTATATTGGATGACGGGCTTACTTTGCACACGGCGTTCTTCGTGATGATAGTAGTTTTCAGCACCACCTGTTGGATTCACATACTGAACTGCTGGTGCAGCAGCATTTTGAACACGACGTTCTTCATGGCGATAGTAATTTCCAGAGCCTACTGCAGGTGCTGAATATGTGAAAGTTGGGATTGCTTGCTGATGATTCTCTTCATGATGCACGTAACTCTCGTGCCCGCCTGAAGTACCATCGGTAACTAAGAGCTGTGGATTAGCTTGCTGGTTAACACTTTCCTCAGTGAAACTGGTAGTGGTCGCACCGGAAGCCACTGGAATTACTACAGTTGAATCGATGTTGGAGCTGCTATCAAAGTTGGCACTACTACCGTAAGATGACGATGACTCGGAACCAATATTAGCAAAGTTACTTGACTCGAGAGTAGATGAGCTACCCAATGATGCTCCAAGTGATGATGATAGTCCACTGCTACCAGATATGCTACTGCTATCAGATAAGCTACTGCTACCAGATAAGCCTCCACTCCTACCTACAATTCCAACTCCACCATAGGAACCTACGTCTTCAAAAGGTGACCTTTTGTACAATAAATTAAGTAGGAATGGTAGAAGCATATAACAAAGCAAGGAAAATACAAATTTCTATTCATACCCAAATCCTTTGACACCAAGATTTCTTCGTGCTTCTTCAACAGTTTCTCGGTGTTGACCGTAATGTCTGGTTAGATTTAAAAATTTATAAAATTTTAAGATTGCCAATTAATAAAAATAAATAGTTTCAAATTATAAAAAAAAATCAAAATTTAGTGTTGAATTTTTTTATCTGACCATCTACTACATTTCTGAAGCTTTTAGTACTTACAAATGGTGGAATTTACTACTTTTGTTGTAAATAATGAAACATAAAAGGAATGGTAAAAACTTTAGTCTGAAGGACAGTAAAAATATTTTTGTAATAAAATCTGCTTTAAAAACTTACCTTTCGTCAATGTCATCTGAAAAATAAGAAAACAATATATATAATACGAGCATTTGTATGTAAAAAATAAGCTTAAAAATATGCAGGATAAGTTGTGTTCATAAACGAAGCCATGTATTATTTACATGTATCTGACTAGTGATACCAGCTGCTTCGCACTCGCACGTCCCTTGTTCTTTTCAGAACAAAATTACTCTCTTAACATCTCATTCTATCTTCTCTCTTCAAAAGCAACATAAAAAACAACTGAAAGAAAATCTCTTCTTTGAACTTCGAAGCCAAACACAAACGGTACATATGAAAAAGAATAGAAAAAACAACAATAACAACGCAGAATTCAAGAAGTGGCATAACCGGTTCTGCCCATAGGACGAGAAGTCGATTCAAGAGCGTAAAAAAGCATGCACGTATACAGAATTATCATCACATGCTTAGCGTTGCTGGTGATAGTGTGCACAACTGGGCATAAGCAATGAAAAATCAAGCGACAATTTTTGTGTGAGGTTTTGTAAAAACTTAATCCTAAAAATAAGAATATTTAACATTCAAAACAAAGAAGAAATAAGTATGCAATAATCTTCTTTAACACAAATATGTTGTTTTATGAAAGAAAGTATTAAAATCGGTTCAGTACATTTTGCGGCCTTGCGTTACAAACCATTTCCATATAAGCAATTTTATATAAGTAGTATAGATGTGTAGAGCCATTCACTTGGATAAACATTTTTTCTACCAGGTTTATACATTTTTCAAATTTAAATTTATGTTACAGAAGTTATACATAGCTGCTCAAAATTTATTTTCGCGGATCTAGAACTCAATCAATGGTTAGTGCTGGTTCTAGAAAACGTGTAGAGGCTGGGTGAAATGAGTATTGAATAAAGAATTTTTCATAACATACAGGCTGGTCCGGTTAGGATGGGCGTCAAAAAATTAGAATCCCTGGTTTAGTGCGAGTAAAAATTTGTAGGAAAACGAGAGTCTATCCTAAACACTCTATAAGAGCTACATACCTGGGCAGGAACATTATACGTCACCAAAGAAAGAACATGTGCCTTTTAATTCAAAAAAAAAAAATTTCGAAATTTCCGAAGCAATGTATCGTTTGGCAGGACATATACACTTGTGGTCTCAGAAGCAGCCCCTTTGATGCGCAAGGCACAATCAATTCCAAAGTTTATATAGACGAGTGCCATTTACTAGTGCACATGAGAGTACAACTGATTAAGCAACTCCTCATTACCTAAAGCTACGATGAAATGGTGTCAAAGTAAAATGATCAGTTTTGTACCAAAAATACCAAATACGCTCAACTGCCCAGAGCTTCGCCCAAATAAGATATATTGGGCTCTAATGAAAATATATCTTCGAAAGAGATTTTGATATGATTATTAATTATGTATTTTACTTAAGTGAACATATCTATCTCAGCTAGTTGCCCATAATAAATTGGTTATCCAGTCACCAGTAAGTAGCAATTAAGCTATGAAACTAGGGGTTACGCATAAAATTATAACAAATATCGAGTTTTATGCTAATGATTCTATAAATTATCAATTAATAAAATCTGTTGTAACAATATCAATAAATAATAGTTGTGTTGAAACGAGAAAAAACGCATGACAAACATGTTTCAAGTTGCAAAAGTAGTTAGTTATGCCCATCTCTGCTTTTTCAACCTAGATTTTCAGTTTCTATACTTCTGGTTAAAAAGTATGCATAGCACATATTGTGAAAACAAATAGTTGAACTTTTGCGGCGAACAATAAATTGTTTTAATACTTACTGAATTCAACCAAACAGTGGATTATGATTTCAGATGATTCTGGGAACGGTAGAAAAATAAGACCTTAATTGTCAACCGTGCTGCCATGGTTTAATCAGCAGCGGTCTGTACTGCTATGCTAAAGAATAAAATACTTTTTATTTTTGTTTCAAGATAAGACTATCAATTTCTGGCTTTTATTTTTTAATGCAGAAAATATTTTTTGTTGGGTCATAGACATATCACAAAGGTCGCATATGTTTGGCTAATTTTAGACAACTTCCTCTTGGGCATTTAAATTGGCTGCACACAAGTATGTACATATGTATACATAAATTTTAAATTGTATACTTATTTGGAAAAATTCCACATTTCGAGTTGCTAGGCTGACGTAATGTAAGTACTTCTTTGGTAATGTATGGATAATAAGGTCTGCTTAAATATGTCGTATTCTCTTAAGGTTCCCCCAATGATCGTCATTTTGCATACAAAAAAAAAATAATTTTAGTTTTATATACTACATACATATATGTATGTGCATAAGTAGCACTGAAAAAGAAGCAAAGGTTGAAAAATTCTCCGTTGCAAAGAAGCTGTATGGATGCATTATGACTTAATGTTTATGTTGCAGCTGTGTTTCCAAAAATTTCACTATCCAAAAATTGGCTCATTTCACAAAAGTTTAGTTTGATAAAATTTTTCTTAGATAAAACTTATGGCTTATAGGAAATTTTTCGAAGGTTGGCACGCCACTTTAGGAACTATTTACATCAGGGTGATATTTATCGGTACAGTTACATTTTTATTAGATTTTAGTACTAAGCTAACTGAATAAATAATATTTCAACACATACATATATGTAGCTACATATCAAAAGTTGCAGCTATAATTTCCATAATTATCACTCTAATTTGAGGATTTTTCATTTCCATTTTCATTTCAAAGAAACCTAACAAAATTCAAATTTATTTAGGTTTTTACATATTGTCCCACTCAGAGTGTAAGTGTTCTATCGGCAAAAACAGGAAACGGAGAAAACATCATTTTAGAGATATGCATTTAGTTCGCGATTTGTGATTTAAGGAGTGTTAATGTTATTTTTATTTTTTTGTTATTATTTTGCCTCTGAACTATTTTTGAAAAAAGTTTATTGAAAATAAGGTTTTGTTTTTCTGTAAATTGAAATTTAAAATTACATAAATTGCAGTTTGTATAAGTTAGGGCATTTGCATTCTGAAACTTCACGTAGAAAGTATGATACGTTTGATCCAAAACAAACAGAAAATCTTTTGTTATTGATGCGTGAACACGTTTGATGGCGGGTATAAAAAAATAGGTATGTACAAAAATCTAATCTTGGCTGAACCGTTATGTTACGTGATGTACAAACGCTCATGACACTCTCATCCTGTGTTATACTTCAGACCAGAGCTTCTGAAGTACTGAAACGCTTCTGAGAACCTCTCATCCATTCCAAATTCATTTTCGACCTTTTCCCACGTATTGGTCTAAGGTAATATTTATTTTCTTTCAATAGGGCCAAACAAGCGGCGGAATGCAATCACCTCCAAAATCTAGTTTCGATCTCTTCGCATCAATTGGTGCAATACCAACTTTCCAACTTTCAAAATCCTTTTTCAGCGTTTTTGCATCGATTGGTGTCAGAAATTTTTGTCTTTAAATGAGGCCGAATTACCCCTGGGGATACCTTTTCCCCTCTACTCCTCCATTGTTTATTGTTCAATGTGACTTCAATGGCGAGAAATGCAGTTAGGACACTTACTTACAGTTTGAAATTTTATTTTGAAAACTGCAGTTAAATGCAACTGAGATCTTTAGAACGGGAAAAGGAAGCCAAATTTTCATGGCACATGGTGGCAGATAAAAACAATTTTGCAAAAAACCTAACTAGAACATTTACAGTCTGAAAGGACGATGCATCTTAAGATTTATAATTTTTCTTTATATCTAAGAATATTTGCTCAAGTTTTGTTAAAACAAGTTTAATCTTGCATAATAAGCTTTTCGTTGGCAAAAGAAAAGACACTGAGGTCAATCTTTACTTAGTTCAAGCATATATTTTCTTAATTTAAGGGAATGTTTTGTTTTAAAAAATGTTTCTTAATTTTTACTATAAAAAGAAAATTTTTACTAACTATACACTAAGAATAGGTTAAGTTTATAATTTATTTATTTTTATACATGAAGTCACATTTATTTCCAAAAATAATGTGTCATACAGTCCATATCAATTTAAAAGATCCGATAAGCCTCACAAATTTCAGTGTTTTCGAATTTTTCCCACTCAACCCCTTTTTTACTGAATAAGAATAGCATAACCGGTCGTCGTCAAGCTTAGAAAAATTACGTCAAATGTATGTATAATTTTAAAATATCATAATTTTACAACTTATACTTTGTAAATATATGTACATATAAAGAAGTAATAAATTTACTAGAATATGTATTAATTGCTCAAAAAACTCAATAATTAGAGAAAACTCGGCATAGCTGTGGCTAACTAAGTGATCTATTATATCTTATAGACCCATGTACGATTGTACTGGGAAGCTTACGATTTATCATAACTTATTTCGGACGCCTTATTCAGTTGAGCACATTAAAATGCAGATTTATAAGTAAGTAAACTACAATCACCAAATAGTTTAAAGGTCACTTTTTTGTACGACTGTATTCTTGCAAAGGCTTTCAGAAAGAATTATTTAATATTCACCAACAATTATTCAAGAAGTTATATGTTTGCTTCTTTTTTGAAGTTAAAAGTTCAGTATGTATTCACAAAATTTAAATATTTCAGTTCAATGTTACTACAAATTACATTTCCTGAATTCGTTTAGTTTTCTGAACAACAAAATGACATTTACCATAAAATTAAAAAAATTGTAATCGAATTTTTGATAATTTGTCGTAGAATTTGCAATGCGTATGAGTACTTTTTTATTTAAACTTTTCACGTCCATTACCTGCTAGAGCTGCACCCAGGCACAGAACCAATAGAGCGAAACACTTCATTTCACAAAAGTAGCTCAAATTAATTTCACTTTTAATAATCACTACGTGCTACTGCGTCCACTTGCTTTTGATTAATAAAACTTTGAGCTCTACTTATTTTGGTTTTCAATTCAAAATTTTCGAAATATTTTTAGTTGTATAAATTGAGTGTATGAGTTTTACGAAATATGTACTACTTATACTCGTAAATAACAAACGACTTTGCAGATAAGAAAAGCTTCAATCCACGTAAAACTTGAACCGATTGATCCTTATTGACCTAGAAAAACGATAATGAAATCTATTAAGCTCAAAATAAAAAGAAATTTAAAAAAAAATGTCTATTCGTATGAAGTACCCATTTCTTCTTTATCAAACATTTTGCATTACAAATGTGGTTGTATTTTGAATGGTTTTGAGTTTTGCGATAGAGTACAAGGCTAAACCTTGAAAGTGAGCATCATTTATTTTTCGTTTTAAACTGAAAATTAAAATATTTTTCACTTGAAGAATATTAATCGTATTAATTTTCTTAGAAATCAGAAAAATTTTTCAATGAATTATTAATTTCGCAAATACTTAGTATACCTCTACTCAAAAATAGACACAAGTACAAATGAGGAGTGTATTTTTAAGAACTACCATTTAAATCTTAATTGTTTTTTTGTATGTTTTGTTTTCCATCAATCTAGTAGGTAACATTGAAATCTATCCGTCATCATCTTAAAAATTTATAAAATAAGCCGCATGCAACTGAAATACTCAAAATTAAAACGTTTTCAATCATAAAATCGAAGAATCGAGAAGCTTCTTAAAAACACAAAATTTATTATGTATTTACCTTAACCCTTGAAAGTTCATAAGTGTTTTGAAAATGAGAACTGTTATTCAGTTGTTAAAATAAGTTTCTCAAACACTAATTTAACTATTTTAAACATTTTAGCATAAATGTTTTTTTTTTTCATTTTTATAGAAATAAAAGTTACGATAAAACTTTATCTAGAATAAGAACATTACTGATTTTGGCTTGTAGCAATTTCTAGTTACTCTAAGCAAATAGAAATAAGCTTCCAGAGTAGAAATTCCTATCAGCCAAGCCCTACTATAGTCATCTCCAGATTTGGCTAGGAATGACGTAGCCATATGTAAGTCTTATTAGTATATAAAATGTGAACACCTATTAAGGAATTTCGGATCAGGTATTGGAAAAATTTACCATATTGCAGCCCTATCAGGGAAAGCTTTATAAAATTTCGTCCAGTCCGGATCAGTTTTGCCACATCATTAACGGACCTGAACGATTCTAGTAAGGAACGGAGCTGACTAGAACAATGCCAGCTTATCAGATTAGCTGAGGTGAGGTTTTCGCCATATAGTTGTAAGTCTTGTCAGAGCCTATAAGGCCCTGATTATCTTATCCAGATCAGATACTTTTGTAAAATTAGAGTCAAATGTAATCATTTTTATATTTTTGACTAACCTGCTTCAAGTAACATGATATTATTATTGTATCGTATCCACCCTATATACAAGTTCCTGAGAAAACTCACTTCTTAGTCTTTTATATTCTATATGTATTTTAGTCTTACTTGAGCTTTTGTATTGTGCATATCTTGATACTTGTGCTAGAATGAATTGTGCACTGAACCAAATGAGGTGGTGATATTGAATAAAAAGCAGGTCAAGTTGAATAATCGGTGATCACATATCAACCAACAAAATCGGTAGGTTGAAATAACAAAATTTAGTTAATTTGAGACAAGGTGTGTTAGTTTGACAAAATTTTTGTTAAACTGAATAAAATATGCCAATGCTTCATTAGTAAAACTAAATAGCAATTATTCAATTGAACTTATAGTTTTCGTCAAATCGACAAAATTTTCTTCATTTTGATTAATTGCAGTCTTCAAGTTAACGAATCGGGCTCTTCAAATTGACAAAATATTCTTCAGTTTGACGCTTCAGTTTCTTAAAATTGACGAAATATTCATCAATTTGACGAATAGGTTTTCTACAAATTGACAAAATATTCTCTAATTTGACGAATTTTTTTCTTCAAGTTGACAAAATGTTCCTTAATTTAACGCAAAATATTCTTCAACTTTACAAAATATTTTTAAATTTGATTAATTGCATTCTTGAAATTCACAAAATATTAATTAAGTTGATGAATCAAATTCTACAAATTAGCTAATTAAGATAAAATCCATTTTTATTAATTCAATACTTAAACTGTTATAATAGGAATTTATTTTTAAAAAGAAATGTTCAAGAATATCTAAATCGTGTTTTAAAAAATCGATAATTTGATGAATTCTGTATACAATTTCATTGTGGGATATTCTTTGAATACATATGATTGAATTAAATAAAATATGTCATATTATGTTTGCAAAACACATTACACCAAATTAATACATTTTGAATATTACTTAATTGTATGAAGTTAGCAAAAATTTCTAGTCAACAAAAGATTGTTACGAAGTAATACTTACATGTAATTCTACATGAAATGAAAAACTTATATTATATATTGTAGAAAAAATAAAATTTAATCACACGTTTAATTTTGAAATTAAAGTATTAATTTTTAAACTATTTACATCAAATGAATAAAAGTAACGCTGTATAAGATTTCAAACTATACTGCAAACAATAGGATAGGACAAATTGAATAAATTCAATATATTAAAACAAAAGTCAATTCCATATAAAAACGAATCTTGCTTATATTCTATCCCATCAAAAAATACTAAAATTCCTTCAGGATCCAATATTGACCCAGATATTAACAAAAAATGGTTGCTTTCCTCTACAATTTTTTCAACATTTAGTTCTGGCGGACCTAAACATAAAAAAAAATTATATGAGCTTCAAAGGTTATAGGAAAACTGAAACTCTTTGTGAAAAATTCTGGAAAGAGTAATTTTTATGATTTATCTTGAACGTGTCTTAAGCCACTATTGAGAGTTATCACTTTCTATGAAAATATTTTCTCTCAAATAATATGAATAAGACATGTTATTAAAAAGCTTTTGTAATATTTGAAAAAGATATAATCTGGCAATATCACCTTATATGTTTCATTGTTTTGGGGTCAGTTTTTTGTTACCGTATACTTAACCAGTTACATTTGCAACCTTGGTTCATTGAAATCGTTTGCGGTGAATTCATATGTAGCGTATTGGAGCTTATGCCGACCGTACTGAATTCTTTAGACCACTAGATACAATGACCGAACGTAAGTTACTGAACCTTACAGCAAGCTGAACCACAATCAATAATTTTTTTTTTAAACAAACATGTTATGCACAAGTATTTCTTTTTCAAATTAACTAAGAATAACATGTTTTTAGAAATCAATATAGCATAATTAAAACTTTTGAAAAAAAAAAAATTATACATAATGTGCTCTTTCCATATTTTTTACATAGTCAAGAAATAAAAATACATTTCATACATACTCACCAAGAAAATGATTTTTAATCTTAAATCAAAAATATATTTCCAAGTTCACCACGCAAAAATATATTTTGTGTTCACTGATCGCACTAACCGCATTCTATAATATTTTTTTCGTAATGACGCCAATTCACTCAGAGTATAACGGGAGTTTTTTAAGAAACGATAAGTATTTTAGTTAACTTGAAGAAAATTATGTTAAATTCACCAAAAATTTTTTCAATTTGAATAAAATACGAACTGGTCCTCGTTAAGCTTAAGAATTTTTGTTAAATTGAATATGGGTGGAATACGCGCTTAGTATCTTATTTAAATTAAAGAAACCAATGGAAACTTATTTCGTATTTTATTCAAATTGATGGAATTTTTTTCAATCTTACGAAACTTAGTTCAAATTTTATTCAAATTGCATGTTTTTTCTTCAATTTAACCAACTTATTTCTATTCAAATGAAATAAATTTTTCTTTAATTTAACTAAACCGATTTCGTATTAAGTTCAAGAAAATTTCTTCAATTTGAATAAACTACGAACAGGGTTTCGTAGATTTGAAGAATATTTTTGTCAATTTGAATAAAATTGTAGTTGAATTAAAGAAATTTTGTTAAATTCAGTGTTTAAATTGCTATGCAAGAATTAGTAACAGCACCAAAAATTGTGCTATAACTGCGCAGTAATAGTAAACGCAATAAATCAGGGACATAACTATTATAAGATTTATGTCAAAAAATTGGTTTATAACTATTATTAATAAGAGATATTTTATTAGTTATCAATAACTATTATTTTTCAATGGATTTTTTTTACGTTGAGTCATAACTATTATGCATAAGAGATATTTTATTAGTTGTCAATAACTATTATTTTTCAATGGATTTTTTTTACGTTGAGTCATAACTATTATGCATAAGAGATATTTTATTAGTTATCAATAACTATTATTTTGCAATGGATTTTTTTTACGTTGAGTCATAACTATTATGCATAAGAGATATTTTATTAGTTGTCAATAACTATTATTTTTCAATGGATTTTTTTTACGTTGAGTCATAACTATTATGCATAAGAGATATTTTATTAGTTGTCAATAACTATTAATTTGGAAAAAATATTTTTTTACGTTGTTTTGAAAAAAGTGTTCAACAGATTTTCATTTTTGTGAATCTTTTTGCACCAATCGATGGGGAGGTGGTTTTTATGACATCACCAGAGGTGGTCATCGGTTCGAAAATGTACGCGATTTTGACTCATTTTTGAAGTTTTTTTTGCTTCAATCAATGAAAAGAGGTCTAAAAAGGATATTGGCCATCACTAGAAGTGGAACCGATCCTTGAAAGTGCTCGATTTAGGTCCATTTGCGAAATTTTTTTTGCAAAAAATCGATGGAAAGAGGTTGACAATGGGCTTTGGCCATCACCAGAGTTGGTCCCAACTAAAAAAGTGGTCGATTTTGGTGCGTTTTGAAAAAAAAATTTTGTACCAATAGTTGGAAAGAGGTCGAAGTCGAAAAAAAGTACGAGAAAGTGCCCGATTTTGGTCCATTTTCGAAATTTTGTTTGCACCAATCTTTGGAAAGAGGTCGAAGTCAAAAAAAAAACTACCAAAAAGTGCCTGATTTTGGTCCATTTTCGAAATTTTGTTTGCACCAATCTTTGGAAAGAGGTCGAAGTCGAAAAAAAAGGTATCAAAAAGTGCCCGATTTTGGTCCATTTTCGAAATTTTGCTTGCACCAATCTTTGGAATGAGGTTGAAGTCGTAAAAAAAGGTACCAAAAAGTGCCCGATTTTGGTCCATTTTCGAAATTTTGTTTGCACCAATCTTTGGAAAGAGGTCGAAGTCGAAAAAAAGGGTACCAAAAAGTGCCTGATTCTGATCCATTTTCGAAATTTTGTTTGCACCAATCTTTGGAAATAAGTTGAAGTCGTAAAAAAAGGTACCAAAAAGTGCCCGATTTTGGTCCATTTTCGAAATTTTGTTTGCACCAATCTTTGGAAAGAGGCCGAAAATAGATTTTGGTCATCATCAAAGGTGGTTCCGAGTCCCAAAATGTGCCCGATTTTGATCCATTTTCGAAATTTTGTTTGCACCAGTCGTTAAATAGAGATCGAATATGAATTTTGGACCTCATTTGAGGCGGCTCCGGACCCTGGAAAGGACCGTTTTTGACCCATTTTCGAAAAAAAACTTCTTTTTTCTGTAATAAATGGGAAAAGGTCGAAAATGGATTTTGGACATCACTTAGAGTGGCTTCTGAGTCCGGCCCCGAGAAAGAACCGTTTTTGACCCATTTTCGGAAAAATTTTTTTTTCTGTAATTAATGTGAAAACGTCGAATATAAGTATTTGAGATCATTTAGGGTGGCTCCGGGCCCTGGAAAGGACCGCTTTCGATAATTTTGGTAGTTTTCAAGTTCCGGAGCTACTCTAAAAGATATCCAAAACGCATTTTCAACCTTTCGAATCGATAGGGAAATGTCGACAATAGTCATTTTCGAGCTTTATCTATGCATTGGAGCAAAAAAAAAATTTTTTATGAACCACCCTAAAATTTTTTATTGCTCCAATCGATTATGAAAGGTTGAAAATGCGTTTTGGATATCTTTTAGAGTAGCTCCGGAACTTGAAAACTACCAAAATTATCGAAAGCGGTCCTTTCCAGGGCCCGGAGCCACCCTAAATGATGTCAAATACTTATATTCGACGTTTTCACATTAATTACAGAAAAAAAAAAATTTTCCGAAAATGGGTCAAAAACGGTTCTTTCTCGGGGCCGGACTCAGAAGCCACTCTAAGTGATGTCCAAAATCCATTTTCGATCTTTTCCCATTTATTACAGAAAAAAGAAGTTTTTTTTTCGAAAATGGGTCAAAAACGGTCCTTTCCAGGGTCCGGAGCCGCCTCAAATGAGGTCCAAAATTCATATTCGACCTCTATTTAACGACTGGTGCAAACAAAATTTCGAAAATGGATCAAAATCGGGCACATTTTGAGACTCGGAACCACCTTTGATGATGACCAAAATCTATTTTCGGCCTCTTTCCAAAGATTGGTGCAAACAAAATTTCGAAAATGGACCAAAATCGGGAACTTTTTGGTACCTTTTTTTACGACTTCAACCTCTTTCCAAAGATTGGTGCAAACAAAATTTCGAAAATGGACCAAAATCAGGCACTTTTTGGTACCTTTTTTTTCGACTTCGAGCTCTTTCCAAAGATTGGTGCAAACAATTTCGAAAATGGACCAAAATCAGGCACTTTTTGGTACCCTTTTTTTCGACTTCGACCTCTTTCCAAAGAGTGGTGCAAACAAAATTTCGAAAATGGACCAAAATCAGGCACTTTTTGGCACCCTTTTTTTCGACTTCGACCTCTTTCCAAAGATTGGTGCAAACAAAATTTCGAAAATGGACCAAAATCAGGCACTTTTTGGCACCCTTTTTTTCGACTTCGACCTCTTTCCAAAGATTGGTGCAAACAAAATTTCGAAAATGGACCGAAATCTGGCACTTTCTCGTACTTTTTTTCGACTTCGACCTCTTTCCAACTATTGGTACAAAATTTTTTTTTCAAAACGCACCAAAATCGACCACTTTTTTAGTTGGGACCAACTCTTGTGATGGCCAAAGCCCATTGTCAACCTCTTTCCATCGATTTTTTGCAAAAAAAATTTCGAAAATGGACCTAAATCGAGCACTTTCAAGGATCGGTTCCACTTCTAGTGATGGCCAAAATCCTTTTTAGACCTCTTTTCATTGATTGAAGCAAAAAAAACTTCAAAAATGAGTCAAAATCGCGTACATTTTCGAACCGATGACCACCTCTGGTGATGTCATAAAAACCACCTCCCCATCGATTGGTGCAAAAAGATTCACAAAAATGAAAATCTGTTGAACACTTTTTTCAAAACAACGTAAAAAAATATTTTTTCCAAATTAATAGTTATTGACAACTAATAAAATATCTCTTATGCATAATAGTTATGACTCAACGTAAAAAAAATCCATTGAAAAATAATAGTTATTGACAACTAATAAAATATCTCTGATGCATAATAGTTATGACTCAACGTAAAAAAAATCCATTGCAAAATAATAGTTATTGACAACTAATAAAATATCTCTTATGCATAATAGTTATGACTCAACGTAAAAAAAATCCATTGAAAAATAATAGTTATTGACAACTAATAAAATATCTCTTATTCATAATAGTTATAAACCAATTTTTAAAAATAATTATTAAAATTGGGCAATTTTTTCAATCTGAAAAAAGAAAATAATAGTTATTTTGGGTCCCTGCAATAAATAGCTATAGCAGTAGCATATACTCAGCTATCGTAGTTGGCAGTCGTGTATTGTAGTCTGCTGCGTTAAATACGATAGTCGCTGCAATAGTTTACGACGAGCTATCGTAGTTGACAGTCGTTTACTATAGTCTACTGCGTAAAATACGATAGTCGCTGCAATAGTTCACGACGATCTATCGCTGTTTGTTGTCGGCTATTGCTATAGTAGGCGTAGCTGTTGCTATCGTAGTCGACTATAGCTTTATTTGTCGTAGCAGTTGTTGTCGTAGCCATTCTACCTGCTAATAGTAGGATGTTCATACATGCATATCTAATGTAAGTGAACTATTTCTAGCACAGAAAAAGAGTGCCACATTTTTTTGATTTTCATTTATTATTGAACATTTGGCTCTCCCGCTTTACACGGAAGAGAGGTTTCTCGGAAAACCGTTTAAATTGAAGGTTAGCATTTTTTTTTTATTGAAAACTGTGTAAATAGGCATTTTAATCATTTATTGAACATAAATTAAGAGTATTATTCGATAAAACAAAAATAGAGAAAAAAATAGTAATTAAAAAAAAAGTCAAAAAGCGGGAGAGCCAAATGTTCAATAATAAATGAAAATCAAAAAAAAATGGTGCACTCTTTTTCTGTGCTAGAAATAATTCACTTACATTAGATATGCATGTATGAACATCCTACTAATAGCAGGTAGAATGGCTACGACAAATAAAGCTATAGTCGACTACGATAGCAACAGCTACGACTACTATAGCAATAGCCGACAACAAACAGCGATAGCTCGTCGTGAACTATTGCAGCGACTATCGTATTTTACGCAGCAGACTACAATAAACGACTGCCAACTACGATAGCTCTTCGTGAACTATTGCAGCGACTATTGTATTTAACGCAGCAGATAGCAATGGCTGACTATCAATAGCAATAGTTTTTTAGCAATTTGGAACGCTGGTTAAATTGAATAATTTACAAAATGGCTTGCGTTGAATTGAAGAAAATTTCTTCAATTTGAATAAAAAACGAAATTATTTGTTAATTAAACATAATTTTCATTCAATTTGATTAAAAATTTGTTAATTGGACTATATTTTTTCGTGAAATGTTTACTAAATTTGTTCTTCAACGACACCGACGCTATTTGGTTCAGTGTGCGAGAAATAAATGTGGTTTTTGGACTTAGTTCCTTTTCCACATTAAATCGGGTCTTTTTATTTACTGAGCTATCTTAGGTTCTAAGCTATTATTATATGGAATACTATTTAACTTAAACAAAAAATTGTATCGTATCCACTAGGGTTTGAACCTGAGCATTCCTTAGTAACATAATTGTTACATGCGCTATGTGTTAGTTAGTTTTTGACTGGTTAAAAGTATATTATTTGAATTATCAATTGGCAACTATATAAAGGAAAATTCATTCAGTCACAAAAAATAACGAGATTAGGGGACGTCCAAAAATTACGTGAGTCAAAATAGGGGGGGGAGGGGGTCCGAAAAAATCTCACCAAATCTCACGAAAGGGAAGGTGGGTCAATAGAAATCTCATGTCAGCTTTTAAATGCAGAGACTATACATTATTAAAGCAGGTTAGGGGCCATTCAAGTATTACGTAACGCAATTTTTGAAGATGTTTGACCTTCCCTCCCCATGTAACGTGTCGTAACGTTTGTCTCTGCCCCCCCCCCTTAAACGTTGCGTAACACCCAAGTGACCATATTTACCTAAAAGTCACAATTAAGTTACGAAAGTACCGGTAAGTCGCTAAAATACCTTTGTTATTGTTTTAATCGCGTTTGTGGTAATCTTAATATATATAAATCTCGTGTCACAATGTTTGTCCTCAATGGACTCCTAAACCACTTAACCGATTATAATAAAATTCGCACACCATGTGCAGTTCGATCCAACTTGAGAGATAGGATAGTTTAAGTCTCAAATTATAGTCGCAATTTTAATTTATTGCTAATTATTTGTCTGTTATTATTTGACAGTCACAATTATCTGTTAACTCCAACAGATGTAGGGATAGGGATAGGGATAGGGATAGGGATAGGGATAGGGATAGGGATAGGGATAGGGATAGGGATAGGGATAGGGATAGGGATAGGGATAGGGATAGGGATAGGGATAGGGATAGGGATAGGGATAGGGATAGGGATAGGGATAGGGATAGGGATAGGGATAGGGATAGGGATAGGGATAGGGATAGGGATAGGGATAGGGATAGGGATAGGGATAGGGATAGGGATAGGGATAGGGATAGGGATAGGGATAGGGATAGGGATAGGGATAGGGATAGGGATAGGGATAGGGATAGGGATAGGGATAGGGATAGGGATAGGGATAGGGATAGGGATAGGGATAGGGATAGGGATAGGGATAGGGATAGGGATAGGGATAGGGATAGGGATAGGGATAGGGATAGGGATAGGGATAGGGATAGGGATAGGGATAGGGATAGGGATAGGGATAGGGATAGGGATAGGGATAGGGATAGGGATAGGGATAGGGATAGGGATAGGGATAGGGATAGGGATAGGGATAGGGATAGGGATAGGGATAGGGATAGGGATAGGGATAGGGATAGGGATAGGGATAGGGATAGGGATAGGGATAGGGATAGGGATAGGGATAGGGATAGGGATAGGGATAGGGATAGGGATAGGGATAGGGATAGGGATAGGGATAGGGATAGGGATAGGGATAGGGATAGGGATAGGGATAGGGATAGGGATAGGGATAGGGATAGGGATAGGGATAGGGATAGGGATAGGGATAGGGATAGGGATAGGGATAGGGATAGGGATAGGGATAGGGATAGGGATAGGGATAGGGATAGGGATAGGGATAGGGATAGGGATAGGGATAGGGATAGGGATAGGGATAGGGATAGGGATAGGGATAGGGATAGGGATAGGGATAGGGATAGGGATAGGGATAGGGATAGGGATAGGGATAGGGATAGGGATAGGGATAGGGATAGGGATAGGGATAGGGATAGGGATAGGGATAGGGATAGGGATAGGGATAGGGATAGGGATAGGGATAGGGATAGGGATAGGGATAGGGATAGGGATAGGGATAGGGATAGGGATAGGGATAGGGATAGGGATAGGGATAGGGATAAGGATAAGGATAGGGATAGGGATAGGGATAGGGATAGGGATAGGGATAGGGATAGGGATAGGGATAGGGATAGGGATAAGGATAGGGATGGAGATAGATATGGTAATAGGGATGGAAATAAGAATGGGTTAGGGTTGGGGTAACAATGGGGATAGGGATAGGTTTGCGTATGGAGCTGGATATAGGGACATGGAAAGTGAGAGCAGAACAACGTCTGCTGGGTATACTAGTCTATTATATAAAATTCATTTTTTGTCTGTCTGTCTGTATGTCCTTTATGGACGCGAAAACTATCCAGCCAATCTTGATGAAATTTTTACAGTTTGTTAGTATCGATCAGGCGGGTGTCATAGGCTATAAAACTTTTATTTAGGGTGCATATTTAGGGTGGCCCTCATACACAAATATTTTAAAAATAGCGATTTCTCAAACACAGGCAAATCGATTCTCATGAAATTTACACAGTATGGCTTTTATGATAAGGAGCATAGATTGTATGGTAAAAATTTTATTTAGGGTGCATAATTAGGGTGGCCCTCATACAAATATATTTTTAAGTATAATTTTCACGAAGACAAGTAAATCGATTCACACCGAATTTGCACTACGTATCTCTTATGTTAAGAAGCATAGCTTAGGTCTCAAAACTTTTATTTAGGGTGGCCCTCAAACAAAAATATTTTTTAAACATCATATTCACAAATACAGTTTAGTCGATTCACACCGAATTTACACCATGTAGCTCTGTTGTTAAGAGGAATAGTTAAGGATACAAAACATTTATTTAGAGTGGCCCTCACACAAAAATATTTTTAAATATCATTTTCTCAAAAACTATTTAATCGATTTTTTTGAACTTTACACCACATGGCTTTTATATTAAAAGGCACAGACAAACTTAAAAAAGTTTTATTTAGGGTGCATATGTAGGGTGGCCTTCATACAAAAATATTTTTAAATATCATTTTCACGAAGACCGCTAAATCGATTCTCATGGAATTGACGCCATGTGGCTTTTATATTAAGAGGCACAGATAAGGTCGTAAAAATTTTATTCAGGGTGCATACTTAGGATGACCCTCATACAAAAATATTTTTAAATATCATTTTCTCGAAGACCGCTTTATCGATTCTCTTGAAATTTACATCACGTGGTTTTTATATTAAGAGGCACTGCTTAGGTTGTAAAAATTTTATTTTGGGTGCATACTAAGGGTGGTCCTCATACAAAATTATTTTTTAAATAGAATTTTCACGCAGACCGCACATCGAATCTACACCACGGTTGAGGTGAGGCGATGCGCACAGGGTAATGCTAGTAATAAATAAAACAAGATATTTCTAACTCACAATAGATGCGTATGTTGTTCATTTTATTTATTATGCCCTACACCGGGCTTTTCACTTTGTCATTCCGTTTGTAACGCATAGAAGGGGCGTGGAAGGTTTGGAAAAGTATGCAGTGAAAGCTCCCGTAGGCGGACACCGACGGTGCCAACAAAATCGTCCGCCTACGGGAGATGTCCGCTTGCGGGAGCTGTCGAAAAAAGTACATTTTTACAATTCAAATACAATTCAAAACAATCAAAATTTTTCTTATCGGATGGTTTGTAGGAGTAAAATTGCCAAGGTGGCGACACTTAAACATTCCTAACTTTTTTATTTATGAAATATAGTAATATTTTATTTCAGGAAAAAATTGTGTAGACTTTACAGAACAATTCTGTGGAAAAATTTTGTTTCTGAACATATGAGAAGTTGACTTAAATTCTGTTTGTTTATTAAAAACTTAATTTTTTATAAATAATAAATAAAATTTTTATATAACCTTTATTTTATATAAATTGTTAAACATTTTTTGTCCTATCACGAAAATTTCATTAACTTTTTCCAAATATTTACTGAGAAATCGCAATTTAAAAAAACACCCACATTCTTGTATATGGTATATATTTGATCAGCGTCACCACCTGAGTTGATTTAGCTATGTCCGTCTGTCTGTCCGTCTGGTGAAATCAGGTTTACGGGAAAACCAAGAAACCTAATTGAATGAAATTAGCATACTCAGGTCACACCTTCTTGTGGGCATCTTGCTATTGAAAATAGGCGAAATCTCTACTCTATGTATATTTGCCCAAGCACGTTTTGAAAAAAGTTGCAGCGCTTTTGATGAAACGTGGTGATTTGATGCACATGAGTTACAGGTTTGGTCTAGCCAAACTGTTTTAATTTGGTTAAATTTTATTTTTCAGAATAAAAAACACAAAAGATTTTATTTTCAATTTGCTTTATTGCAATGGATCTTAAGACTAACTCTTTATTTTTAATTTTGTTTTACCCTAGCCTTACAAAATAAATATCAGTATATAATAAGCTTATAAATTAATCGTGGGATTTGCAATATCAACAAGCCGCCACTTACTTTACACAAGTTTTAGCCTTGATATTTTTGTACAATGGCATTAACATTGGATGGGCACGTAACTCATGTGAACAAGATTAGGATTAGCCTACACTCTAAGAAATAGAAACAGCGATGTGTGAAATCGCTATATTCATTATTGTAAAATTACATATTTTAATTTGTCTTAACACTATTACATGAGTTTAATTACACATCTCATATGTTTTGATAAAAACTCGAAGAATTTTACACAAAATGTGTTTATTTATACATAATGTGTAGTTTACAACGTTATAAAGACATTTACAAACATATGAGTGTAAATTCACTCACTTAATCGGTATTATTTTAATTTTCTCATGCATCAGCACTTATGATTCGATATAACTTTTTTGTTACTCACATTGTACATATACGACATCGCAACATAAGCTAAGAAAAGTATCAATGTTCCCTGTTAATTTTCAATTAAATTATTTGTATATAAAAATAAATCACATAATTAAACAACAGCTTTTAAAGTGAAACCCTATAAAGTATCCAGTCCTAAATGACTCTTTTGATTTTGATTATTTTGATTTACACATCAAAGTGTGTAAATTGATTTACACATTTTTTATAGTGAAAATAATAATTACACATCGCAGGTTTCCTATATTTAATATAGTAAATTTTCTGTGAGTGTATGTTTCAAGTTTCCAAAGATTCGTACAGGGGAGTGACACAGCCCTCAACCTTTATACCACCATGTCTCGTAAACCGTGCAGGATATTGTGATGAAATTTGGTAAACGGATACATATCAAATATATCTTGAATTGTGATAAAAATTACAGAATCGTAAAAGTGGGCGTGGTATTTTACAACAATTAAAAATTTCGACCCTGTATATCTCGAAATTGGCACACATGATTCTTACAAAAATTTTAGAGATGATGCCGCTGCAAACAGTCATCAATACAAGCTTAGCCAGTTTACTGACAAATCTACAGCTTTGGAGATTTGACTATTTTTTTTAAATTTTGAACCAGTTTTTGTTAAGAAACCTTTATTTGTTCAAAAAAATGTATTAATAATCTATAACTTTTTTGAAATGTTAAGAAAGCTTATTTCTTTCCCTTTGAAATTATATATTGCTGTCTCTTAAAGTTTTGTACGCTAACCTGTAATTTTACCAAAAAACAAAAAAAAATATTTTATAAATTTTCTTGAAAAATACTTAGAGTACGTTAATAAATTACCAGAGTCAAAATAGGGGGGAAGGGAAGGGAGTCAATAGAAATCTCACGTCAACTTCTTAATGCAGAGACTTTACATTATTATAGCAGATCACATTTAAAAATTATAAGGCAAGTCTCATAGAAAGGAGGGGGTGTCCCGAAAGTACTCACCAAATATCACCAAGGGGAGAAAGGGATCCCAACTTTCAAAAAAACACCTCACGCAATTAATGGACGGCCCCTTAGCTCAGTTGGTTAAGATGATCACATTTGAGAAGAAATAATAAAAAATGCAAAAAAAATTTGTTGGTTTACGTTAAACATATTTTCATCCGGAGTGTGCCGCATCACGTATCAAGTTTTACAACTGTAGCTGCCATAGATGCCAAGATAAAGCATTTTACGTGTTATGTTTTATGTAAGGTGCCACTACCCATTGTCTAATCCCGTCCACATTTCGTGAGGTGCTAAGCGTAGACAATACACACCCAGCACCAAATTTGACAATGTGTGCTGTCGTTAATGCCTAGTAGCGATGCCAATCCCGGGATTCCGGTATTCCGCCATCCCGGCCTTTTTCCAGTCTCAAAAATCCCAGGATTAGTTCTATTGAATCCCGGGACTAATTTAATATGTATAAAGAAAGGCACCACAGATCTAACACTTGCTTCGTTATTGGGTCATGAATTCAAAATCTTAAAAGATGTAGTAAATGTACTTGCCATATATTCTCGTGATATGGATCTATACAAATACGACATAGTATTAAATTTCAATCAAGCAAATAAATCTTCTCTTAGCAAATTTTTAATTAATAAAATTATAGAAAGAATCAAACAAGGAAGAACAGATTTATCTGAGATTTTTTTATTTTTAATGAATCCTGACAATATTTATAAACTTAAGTTTGCTTTGGAAAAGCCCTATCACTAACAATTATAAAAAAACAGTTATGTGATATTTTGTTCAAATTCGAAAACGAGACGAACTTCAATACCGATAATATCGATATCACTGAAATAAGAAACTTAAATCCACTCGTAAGTTTAAAAGAAAAATTATGTTTTGTTTTAAATAACACTTCGCAAAATTCATTTAATAGGACAAATTATTCCTTAGTTGAAGCTCTAAATAAAGAAATAGATACATTTTGTAATGGTGCGGACAGGGGCTTCTATTAACACAAACATTTCAACTTACTGGCAAGATTTCAGCCGACAAGTCTTGAAGCAGAAAGGTGCTTCTCATCTGCGGGGTATATTTGTAAGAAATTTAGGTCATGTTTGGAGGATGATACACTGAATGCTTTAATATTTTTAAGGTCATATTTTAAAAAAGAATAGGAAGTTTTTATATGCAATTTAATTTTATAAAAATATTTCCTCATAAAGAAATTATTTTTTCCGACTTATAGGTAAATTTATATTAATAATTTTTAGAATTTTTTAAGTCCCGAGACTGTCCCGGGATCCCAGGATCGCATTTTCAAATCCCGAAAATCCCGGAATCACAGAAATCTAGAAAATTGGCATCCCTAGTGCCTAGGTATAGGCACTAGGCACATTTTAAGAAAATCATAATAAAAACAAAATAATTGTGTGTATGGTATACATATGCAGGACCGTGTTTAAACATAGGCGGCAGCCACAAAATTTATGTTTTTTTTTTGTCAGGAATCCGATTTTTAATATAATTTTGCAAATTTTATTTTCCATGTGTTCAAAAAGTTTTGAAGCATGATTTAGGCAACAAACTCTACCGACAGAGCCCGCACCAAATGTTCAGCCTAAGGGCTCACACATAGCTAAGCACGGCTCTGAGTGTATGAGTGCTAAATATCCTACGAGAACAAGAAGGTCCGGCCGATGTCTCGTTTTCGGCGATAATGTGGGGTTTATCGCACGTATAAGCACTAAACCGTATGATAAAGACTACAAAATTAAACTCTTCTCAGAACGTTACAAAATCTTAGAGTGATCATCTCAATGTAATAAAAGTGCTCTTCAAGCAAGGACGACTCCAGCGATAGGACTCTTAGAGCTCGAGGTCCCCTCTCTCCCCCCCCCCCCCCTCCCCCCGAAACTTATTTAATTACTAAAATTGTACTTAGTCTATTGAAAAATCATGCTGATAGACTAATCAGAGAGGAGAAAAAATAAATCTAGAATTAGTACTTAAATAACAAATAATGTTAACTTTAGTTTTAGAGAAATTTTAATGATATTTTTCATAAAAGCCAAGTTTCCGGTACCATCAGCACACATGCAAGCCCAAACCACGGCGCTGCCACCACCATGTTTTATAGTAGTGTGTAGGTTCTAACATGTGAGACTGTGTGAAATTTGACCTCATGATTAAATTTTTCGTACGCATCAGCGGAGCCTTTTTAGCAGTTCTTCCCGGAAGGTTTGCCTTCTGCAAACAACGACGAATTGTAGGAGCGCTTACAACATTTCCGATTTCCACAGAAATTGCCTTGGACGACTTGAAAGTGTCTTTTTTTGAAAGAATAACTATTTGGCGACCAACTTCTGAAGAGTTTTTCGTTGGTCTACCTCTAGTTTCTTTTCCTATTTTCTTTATAAAAACATTTTGCACAAAACGCAAAGACTAATCCATCGATTTATATTCACTGGCGAAAAAATAAGGGAAGTACTTTCTTTCATTTCTTAGTTTACGACGCCAGATTGTACTCTCTTGTTTTACAAAGAATTCTAATGCTAATTCTTCCAAATATGGAATTTATTGGGGATTGAGTGAAAATTTTTTTGGTGTATCTATTATTATGATCAGGGGTGTATGTACATAATTCACATTTTGTTTTCGAAACTCTTCATGTAAAGAACAGTGAAGACAGCAGTGAAAATTTAATGATGTAAACAGTTTTTGTTTTGTAATACATAAGTACATATATATTTTTATAAATGAATTATAATTTTTATTTATTGTTGTTTTTGTCTTACGTTTACTTACAAATATATAATATAACTAGTCACTTAATAAAGGACGAAAAATATTTAAAGGAATGGTAAAAGGAAAATGGTATTCAAAGATTCACCGGCAACTTATTCATGAAATGAAAAATAATGGAAGCATAGTTGCAGAAATCAGTCGGTTGCTTAAATGTTCCAAAAAGATGGTATGGAATGCATTACAACAATACGACAGTATGGGACCACTAAAAATATAAAACAGTGTCCAAGAAATCGCAAAACAACAGCGGAAGGGGACAATTTAATTCATAGAGCTTCACTTAAAAACCCTTTTAAAAGGTCAAATAAACTTAAAAATTAAGTTTCATCAGAATTCGGCATAAATATGTCATCCAGAACCATAAGGCGTTCAAACGAAAAAAATTTACGCGGATGCACAGCCCAACATTAACCACATGTGTCAGAAAAAAATATTAAATGAAGAATCCAGTTCGCAAAAGAACATTTGATCAAACCGATTAATTTTTGGAATAATATTTTTTGGAATGATGAAGCTTAGTTTTTTCACTGCGGATCAGATGAAAAGCAATATGTATGGCAAATATATTCAGAGTAAAAACAATCATTTAAAGTAACGGTACTTTATCGTCTATAAGTAAGCAACACCCACGGAAAAATATTAGTTCACAATTCTTAGACTATTATATTAATATTTTCAAAATAAAGTTACCACTGCAGTGTGTGCTAAATTCGTGGCCACCACTGTATGAAGCTTATCGTCGGCTAACAAGCAAAACTGACCATCTACAAAAAATAAAGTTTTGTGTTTCTGATGGAAAGCGTACAAATTTGAATTTTTAATATAATATTTTTTTTTCAGGTACATTTTTTTTTAGTATTCGAAAATAATGCTTTCCGCTAGCCATGTTTTGCTGATGAGTTGATGCATGCACCTTATCAATTCATCGCCACCAGCTTTAAACAACTCAGCTGGCAGGCCGTCAGCACCCGCTGCTTTGTTGTTTTTGAGTCGCTGGATAGCAACTCGAACCTCTTCATGGCTAGGTGATGGTACTTCCACTGCGTTATCATCGATTGGTGGTATCGTACTGCATTCTCTCTGGGCGGAATTGGTGGGATCATCGCCCGTAAGCAAGTTGGAGAAATGCTGCCTCCATAACCTCAGTACACTCTGTGTATCTGTAACCAGATTTCCATTTTCGTCTCTACAAGTGGATGCTCCGGGCTTGAAACCTTGAGTTAGACGCTTAACTTGTTGATAGAATTTTCGTGCATCCTTTCGAGCATGCCCGACGATTGGAATCTCAGCGTGCTTTGTCCTGTAATAAAGAAAGGAGACCCGACAATCTGCGCCAACTACAGGGGTATCAGTCTTATTTCCATCGCATATAAGATCCTCTCGAGCGTATTGTGTGAAAGATTGAAGCCGTATACAGAAACGCTGATCGGATCCTATCAGTGTGGCTTTAGACCTGGTAAGTCCACCATAGACCAGATTTTTACACTACGCCGAATCCTGGAGAAAACCCATGAATATCAAATCGACACTCACCATCTCTTCGTCGATTATAAAGCTGCGTTCGATAGCCCAGTGCGGGATTGCCTATACGCAACAATGTCTGAGTTCGGTATACCTGCAAAGTTGATAAGGCTCTGCAGGATGACGTTGAGCAATACGTTTAGCTCCGTCAAGGTAGGGAATGACCTCTCCGGAACTTTTAATACCGAGCGAGGTTTCAGACAAGGCGACCCGCTCTCGTGCGATCTCTTTAATTTCATTATGGAGGGGATCATACGAAAAGCCGGTGTGCATCATAATGGCACCATTTTCTTCAAAGGTGTTCAGCTCCTTGCGTACGCTGATGATATTTATATTATCGGTCGGAGTAAGAGAGATGTTACTGCTGCTTTCACTGCTATTGAAAAGGAATCAGCCAAAGTGGGTTTGACGGTAAACGAGGGCAAGACGAAATACATGATGTCTACTAACAACAACAAGAGAGCACGGGATCTAGACTCTCATGTTACAGCGGGCAACTGTAAATTAGAAGTTGTCAAGGAATTCATCTACCTTGGCACTGCCGTAACCAGCAACAATGATGTCAGTCTGGAGATTAAGCGGAGAATAACAATTGCTAATAGGTGCTACTACGGTCTCAGTAAGCAATTACGTTGCAGAGCTCTCTCTCGATCGACAAAGCTAACACTCTACAAGACGCTCATTCTACCTGTGCTTCTTTATGGCGCTGAGGCATGGGTGGTTTCGACAACAGACGCAGCCGCTCTTGGGGTGTTCGAGAGGAAAGTTCTCCGCAAAATCTTTGGTCCTGTTCGAGTTGGCGACGACTATCGCATTCGAATGAGCCACGAGCTGTATGAGCTCTACGCCGACATTGACATAGTTAAGCGTATAACAATACAGCGACTACGCTGGCTGGGTCATGTCCATCGTATGGATAAAGAAGCTCCAGCGAAAAAGGTATTCGAAGGGAAGGTCCCCGGTCAACGACGAAGAGGGAGACCATGCCTCCGGTGGATAGACCAAGCTGAGGAAGCCCTAACCGCGCTTGGCATTAACGATTGGAGAAGGCGCGCGCAAAACAGAGGCGCCTGGCGAGAGCTAATAAGGTCGGCCGTAACCTGACAACGGGTTGTTATGGCCATCTAAGTAAGTAAGTAAGTATTCGAAAATAATTAACCACAAAGTTAAGAGGATTTAAGCATAATTAAAATAATATTTAGCGGTACTCACTAATTATTTTTATGCAGATAGTCGATTATGCTTGTAAGCCGACAATATGCATACATCCAGAATTATGTGCGGAAACGGGAGACTTGGAATTGCAGAGGCCAAAGAGCATAGCGAATAAAATACTGAATACGTTCTATTCGATTCACACTTTAGTTCATTTGACTAACTTCAAATAAGAGTTAGAAATATGGTGAGAAGTTTGAACGGTAAATGTTATATGGAAGCGTATATTGATATTTAAGGATTGAAGATTATGACTACACCAAGAATTGACACTATGAAGTGCTATCTGAAGCATTTGAGTGGGTTTCTTACCACAGCATTAATTTTGAAATCGTCGACATACAGCAGAAAATTTGCAAAAGAAAACCGCTGCTAATAGCGGTTGACAAATAAGACATACCAAATATTATAGTTCCCAGAATACTACCTTTTGGTATGCCCGAATGCGTGTCTTTACATTTTTATGCAATAAAAGGAAACGAAACATTCTGAGAGTGCTCCAGAGCGTTTCACTTTAAAATACTTTTAGTTTTTCAGTTGGATCATATTGTAGCGAAATTTGGTTTATGCCAGAAAATTCTCGAAATAAAAACCAACAAAAGAAAACTAAACGATGCTAGCTAACATAACTGGCTGTATAAAAATACTTGTACACCATCTAGCGGCCAAGTGTAGTTTTTGTACTAAAAATTATAAACCGAAAAGGCGCTGCAGTACACTTTAAAAGTCGACAACCGAGAGAAATTATCGCCGTCGTAAAACGACGCTTTTGGACCGGCGGCAAGTTGAAGTTGTAGATATGTCAATGTTCGAGAAAATGTTAATGACGATGACGCAGACAATAAATCTACAGATGAATAGCAATATCCAGGCCGTTCGGGAAGAAATTGGTCAGAGCTTAAGTCAAAATGCACTACAAATGAATAGCAATATCCAGGTCGTTCGGGAAGAAATTGGTCCGAGCTTAAGTCAAAACAAAAACTGAACTGTCAAACAGTGAAGAGCAGGTGAAAATTAGCGGAGTAAAAATAAGAGAAAAATACGGGAAAAACTTAATAAATAAAAATCAAATTAGCATAACAATGTTACTGAACAATTACTATAACACGTAAATATAAAAACACTGGATGATCGAGTCATATAAAGACATAAATTGTTTAAAAAATTTAGTTGGTGTCCTGCCAAAAATAATAATAATAGCAAAGCATATACATACATATAACCATCTCTTTTGTGACCAAGTACTTAGCGCCTCAAAAAGTAAGAATGCAGGAAGAAACAGAAACTGAAAAAAATAAAGCCTGGTGCAAAAAATGTAAAAAAAAAGTGGAAACAAGAGGAATCAAATGTGAAGGACTGTGTCAAGCATGGTGGCATATAGACTGCATCAATTATTCTGATGATGACTATAATGCAATAGCAACATTAAAAAATAAATGTTTTTGGGTTTGCGAAACAGATAAAAAAAAATTTAAGCAATGGTTAAAGGGTGAATCAAATTTAGAAAAAATATGTACAACAAATAATGAAATACAACAGTCCAATAATAGCATTAAAGCTGATCTTACTGAAGTGAAACAAGCAATCCTTACTTTAGAAAAGAATAGCAACAGCCAACTCACATACGCCGGTGTACTAGCAGCAAACACGAAGCAAATACCCAGTAAGCAAAAAAGCCAAAGTAGTATCATAATTCTCCCAACAAATAGTAGGCAAGAAAGTAAAGAGACTGAAAATCAATTTAAGGCCAAAATCTTACCAGCAAAAATAAAAATAGGTATTTCCTCTATTAAACACATAAAGCAAGGTGGTGTCGTAGTTTCCACAGTAAATGATAAAGAAAGGGAAAAACTAGAATCAGAAATCAAACAGCAATTCACAGCAGGATATAAAATATCGGTACCAAAACTTAACTTACCTAAAATATTGATATCAAATGTAGAAAAAGATTATAGCCAAGATGAAATAGTAGAAGAACTAGTGTCTACAAACTATTTTATAAACGATGAAGATAAGTTCAAATTAGAACACAAATACATGAACAAAAAAACATCTCTATGGAGTTATATTTTAGAAGTCTCTGGAAATACATTAGATAAAGTTACAAACAGATATGTGATGTTGAATTACAAATCAAGATATGTAAAAGAGCATATATCCCTAACACGATGCTATATATGTCAAAAATATAATCATACAAGTAGCAAATGTGAAGAAGAAGAAGTGTGCGGAATATGCGCAGAAAAACATGATACCAGAACATGTAAAATAAGTAGCAATTTTAAGTGTGTTAACTGCATAAGATCGAACAAGCATGGAGCTGGATATTCATGTGATCATAAGGCAGGGGGTGATGAATGCAATATTCATACTTTGAAAATAAAGGCAATAAAGAACCGAATTAACTACCTTTAGCCAAATGAATGAAAATTCAATCAATATATTTTACATTAATATTTGCAGTATTCGCAACAAACTCTATGAATTGGAAACACTTACTAGAAACCATAAAAACATTAATGTTATAATTGTAACTGAAACCTGGCTATATGAAAATGAAATTAAAACTTTTAATTTACCAAGTTACACTGCTATTCACAACTGCAGAAAAGAAAAACGCGGAGGTGGTACAGTTATTTAAGTACATAAAAGATAATTTAACATACAACGAAATAGTGAAAAATGAAAAATACAACTTCACATTAGTTAAAATAACCAACTTAAATAAACCACTGCAAATTGGAACTTTTTATAGAGCTCCGAACGAAAATTCAAATACTGTTATGCAGACTTGGGAGTAATCAATTACATTTGGTAATTAATTACATATGCAATTACAATTACTTGTAATTTTGTAATTGAAATTTTTCAATTACAATTACATGTTAATGTAATTGAAAGTTACGCATTTACAATTACTTATAATTGTAATTGAAATATTTTCGTCGGAAATTATTGTAATTCAAAATATGTAATTGAAAAGCAAAGTAATTGAACGAAATTTGTAATGGATTACTTTTACTTGTAATTTCCAACTGTTTAAGTAATCAATTACAAGATATAACTAATTAATACTGAACACAAATACGTATCCATACATCTACTATTATTAAACGAGCTTAAATTGTATGTTTATAAATATGTGTATATCTATACTATTATATAAAGAGGTAAGGTTTGTTTGTTTGTTTGTTTGTTTGTTTGTTTGTATGTTCCGGGTAATCTCTGGAACTACAGAACCGATTCCAAAAATTCTTCTACTAATAGAAAGCTACACTATTCCTGAGTAACATGGGCTATATTTTACTTTCATTAAAGCAAGGGGCGTGGCACTTTACGTGCAATTAAAACCTTTAACTCGCTATATCTTGGTTCATATGATAGCAAGAGTCTTAAAATTCGGTGTCAGGATGCACATAACCTATGTTAAGCACTTCACAAAATATGAACGGAATTAGACACCAGAGGCGTGGTGATGAAACTTTTATTTAGGGTGGTCCTCATACACAAATATTTTAAAAATAGCGATTTCTCGAAGACAGGTAAATCGATTCTCATGAAACTTACACAGTATGACTTTTATATTAAGAGGCACAGATTAGATTGTAAAAATTTTCTTTAGGGTGCATAATTAGGGTGGCCCTCATACAAATATATTTTTAAATATCATTTTCACGAAGACAGGTGAATCGATTCACACTGATTCACACTTCTTATGTTAAGAAGCATAGCTTAGGCTACAAAACTTCAATTTAGGGTGGCCCTCACACCAAAATATTTTTTAAATATCATCTTCTCGAAGACCGCTAAATCGATTCTTATGTAATTTACACCACACGACTTTTATATTAAAAAGCACAGATTAGATAGTAAAAATTTTATTTACGGTTCATACTTAGGGTGGTCCTGATACAAAAATATTTATAAATATCATTTTCTCGAAGACCGCTCAATCGATTCTCATGGAATTTACTCCACATGGCTTTTATATTAAGAGGCACAGATAAGGGTGCATACTTAGGGTGACCCTCATACAAAAATATTTTTAAAAATAATTTTCACGAAGTCAGGTTAGACGATTCACACCGAACTTACGCCACGTATCTCTTATGTTAAGAAGCATAGCTTAGGCTACACAACTTTTATTTAGGGTGGCCCTCATACACAAATATTTCTTAAATATCATTTTCTCAAAGACCGTTTAATCGATTCTCAATGGGCGGTACCACGCTTTCTATGAGGAAAAATCAACTTTTTATGTATCAACAACTATATGACGCAGATGGATAAGATTTGGTACACATGTTTCTTATTGTTTGTAAAAGTTTCTTAACATATTTTGGTTTAGAAAAAATGAGCCAAAAAGAAAGAAAGTAAGATTCAATGAAAAAATGGGTAGTGCCATGCCTCCAAAATAAGAAAAAACTATGACTATGAGACTCGGTACATATATAGAAGACAAGGACTGTAACCAAATTAAACGCATTCAAAGGTGCTGATTCTACGTATTATAATCATTCCCGCCAATTCAATTGTTCATTTATGAGCCAAATAGAAAAACCAACAACGTTGTTTATCCACTCGCAATAAGATAAATATCAATAAAAATAGTTTTTACTTATTTAATCCAACTAAAATAAAAACACATTATGTTTTATTTGTTGAGGCGTAGCAATGCGCGCCGGGTTTTGCTAGTATATATATAAGTATATTTGTATATGGCTGAAGTTTATTTTGAAAACGGCAACATTGATTTTAACGAAACTTCCGAGTATATGTAAACAAAATTTAGATTGGGCTAGGTTTTAAGTTTTTCAAGACCCTAACAGTGGCGTGGCACATCCCTTAACTTTAATTTTTATAACGTGATATCTCGTAAACTATTGAACATATTGTAATGAAATTTGGTAGACGGATGCCGATCATAAATATCTTTAACTGTACAAAAAATGGGCGGAATTAGAAAAGTGCGTGTGGCATTTTTTAATAATGAAAATTTTTATACAATGTTACTCAAAAACTATTTTCATAAAAATTTTGCCGACAATACCTACTTTGTTGGAAAATTTCATAACCTCTTTAACTTGCATCCTTTTTAAAATCAATATTCTTTGAAAAAGGTAGACAACTTAACACCCTTTTGAGGAGCTTTGTCGAGACATATAAGATATATATTTACATATTGTTGTAGGTATGCCTCTACCTCTACATTATAAGATGAGCCCACAAACCAAATCTTCTTAACGAATCGAATTTTAAAAAATTTTATCGCTTGTAAGAAATTTTTTTCAAATTTTAATAAATGTAATTGCAGAAAAATGTGTAATTAATTACATTTTTGTTTCAAATTACTTGGCAAAAGTAATGGATTACAAAAATCAAAAGGATTACATTTTCATGGATAACTAATCCAATTACAAAACTAATTGCAATTGCATGTAATTGTAATTTTAAATTACATGTATTTTAAATTAATGTAATTGAAAAAAACTTCAATTACAATTACTTTTAATTGATTTTTTCAATTACAGGTAAGGATTACTTGTAATTGTAATTGAAAAAAAAGTAATCCAAAAATTCCCAAGTCTGCTTTTATGGAATTTATAGAAAAAGAACTATGTGACAGAAAAAATTGCGTTTTCTTTGCAGATGTGAACATTAATATTTTAGATCAGACAAGTACAAGTACAAGTACACAGACTTAGTACAAACAAATGGTTTTATACTTATTAATAATGTTCAACCCACCAGAATATCAAATAACATGAGTACCTTAATTGATCACTTTATCTCTAACATAGATGATACATACAAAATTAACTTCCAACTGAATGATACAGACATTTCTGATCATAAATACGCAACAGTAACAATAGCATCACTTAAACCTCACAAAGAACCTATGAGAACAATTGTTTTTCAAAAAATAAACCATTTTAAAATGGAACAAATAGTCAAAAATGAAATCACAAAATCAATACCAAATAGCATTGAAATATTAACAAATATTATACAGATTGCCAAAGAAAAAGCTACAATTTACAAACGAATCAGGTGGAGAAATAATAACTGCATTACTGCAGAACTTCAAAAAAAATTCAAGCTCAGGCAAAAGCTTTACAAAAAATCAAAATCCAATCCGGAAAACCAAATTATGCTTCAGAAATATAAGAAAGTGAAAAAAGAAGTCAGCTTTTTAATAAAAAACAATAAACAGAAACATATAAATGATCAAATTGAAAAATCGTACAATAATCAAAGAAAATTATGGAATATAATTAACTCAACATTAAAAAATAAAGAGAAAACAACTACGAATAATCAGGATATCAACACTATATCTGCAAATAATATAAACAAATACTTAATGAAGTAGGGTATGATTTAGCCAAAAACATAACCACTAATAACACACGTACGCCAAATGTTATTAATACAAAAACAATGTTCATGACTCCAGTAACACTCAACGAAGTTAAACTTATAGTAACAAACCTCAATAGCAATGCAGCGCAAGGATCTGATGGAATATCTGTAAAGGATTTGAAATTCTTTTTGCCAACTATTTGTGATATATTAGTTGATGAAATAAATAAATGCTTTTCAACTGGAATTTACCCAGAATGTCTAAAAAAAAGCCATTATATCTCCAATACATAAGAAAGGGAAAAAAGACATTTGTGAAAACTACAGACCGATTTCAATTCTCAATGCTTTTAGCAAAGTATTTGAAAAGGCAATAGACAGCAAAATAGAAAACTTCATCAATAACACCATAGGCTTTGATCACCATCAGTTTGGTTTTTTAGAAAAAAGTGGCACAGAGTCGGCAATAGCAACTACCATGGAAAAAATTTATGATGCTCTAGATGATAAAAAAATAGTTGCAGCTACATTCATAGATATGTCAAAAGCATTTGACCTTGTCGACCACTCAAAATTATTAAACATATTAAATGAAATAGGTATCCGTGGAGTATCAAACAAATTGATGAAAAATTACTTGAAAAACAGACATCATGCTGGGTATACGCCCGTTCCTCCGACTCCGTTTTTCCGACGGCATATTTTCCGAACGACACAAATTCCGATCGCCCCAATTTCCGACTACATTTTTCCGATGACCAATCTTCCGTGTCCGTTTTTCCGATTCCATTTTTTCCGACCGGACATTTTTCCGATTTCCATTTTTTCCAATTAGTTAATAAATTCATTTTTGTTAATTAAATTAATAAATTAAAATTAATTGATTAAATTCATTATCTAATTAATCTTAATCTTATTATTAATTATTCAATCAATTAATTAATAAATTAATTAACAATCATACTGCAATCCTGAAAATGAAATTTTACGCACGCATATGCATATGATTTTAGCTTTGTCATACTATGTCCCTCTTAGCGATGTACGTCGAGTTTTCCACATTTTAGAAGAAACAGTTACAGAAGAAATTCTTCCTGTCCTTGATTATTTTGGTGAAATATACGTCATTGGTAAACCGGCTCGAGGCAGGAGAAGAGCGCTTGCTCCACGATATGACCCTAAACTGTGGAACCAATTCAATGCTGCAATGGAAAATTCGCACAAGACGAACAACCTAAGTGAGGGGTGGCATAATAGATTTCGCATCGTCGTCGGAAAACATCACCCAGATCTATATTCCGCACTCATCGAGTTACAAAAAGAGCAGGCAGACACCGAAATAATGGTAACAGAACTGTCTCTTGGGCGAAGAGTAAAAGCAGCACCCAAACAAAAGTGGATCGACCTTTACAATAGACTGCAAAGAATTGCAGAGGATTATGAAATGTACAAAAGAAGAGGAGAGGAAATTCGGTATTTGCGATCTATTGCTGCGAATCTGTCCATATAACATATATGTCACACAACTATTTCGACGATAAATAAAAACTCAGACACTAACACGTGTGCCATAATTTATTGAAATTGTTAGCGGAAGTTGTCCTTTCGGAAAATTGGCAATCGGAAAAATGGATTCGGAAATGTGTTTTTCGGAATTTCGGGCTGTCGGAATATTGGTTGATCGGAAAATTGCTATCGGAAAATTGACCGTGAATCATCATGCTGTTAAATTAAATGGTGAAATAAGTGATGAACTTACTTGTCAAATTGGAGTTCCACAAGGATCGATACTTGGACCAAGGCTTTATTTACTCTACATAAATAATATTAAAAATTGCAAATTTAAATCAGCATACAACATTTACGCTGATGATACAAATTTTATAACAACAGCAAAAACAGAAAAAGAATTGGAAGAGAATATCAACCATGATATGAAAATATACTTTGATTGGGCATGCGGAAATGGACTCAGCATTAATATAAACAAAACAAATTTCATTATTTTTCGAACTAACAATCTCACCAATGTAAATATTAAGGTAAAAATCAACAACACTGAAATACAGAGGGTGGAATCTGCAAAATATCTGGGGATGGTTATAGATGAAAAACTCAACTATGAAGGGCATATAAAGGTTTAAAAAACTCAATTCTACCAATTATTATTTTGATTAGGAGAATCGGAAAAATAAGCGAAACAGCAGCAAAACTAATATATTCCGGACATATACTATCTAAAATACGTTACAACATATGCAGTTGGAGCCAATGCAACAAATTTCATATTGAACAGATTGGCAGATTAATGAATAAATCCATAAAAATTCTATTTAATAAGAACTCTACAACTCCAACAAGAGAATTATATAAAGATACAAAGCAAATGGACATCAATCAGCTGATATACGCAGAAAAATGCAACTACATATACAAAATCAAAAACAGTCTGATGAAATCAAAAACCATTCTCACGCAAAGAGACAGAATATATCAACATAATACGCGACAAAAGCCCAATCTAGAAGTACCTAAGGCCAGAACAACAAAACAATTACATAGTTTGAAACATAGTGCTATAAAACTATACAATAAATTACCTCAAGAAATAAAAAATTGTTGTAATATTAACATTTTCAAGTTTGAATTAAATTTATATTTGAGAGATCTAAGGTGATAAATTTACATGTGATATATGAATTGAATTACTATAATGTAATGAAGAAAAAAATTTATAATATATTTATCCTATTTATAATTATATTATATATTTTGTTTATTAAGTTTATGCATCCTCTCATACACGGAATTATTTCCGTCTGAGGACTTTGTAATAAATAAAAAAAAAAAAATGGACTGCAAATAGATCAGAGCTTAAATCAAAACATTGAGGCTGTTCGAACGGAGATTGCCAAAATGGTAAATGGCCTCGATGCAAAAATTACTGAGTTACGAGATGACGCTGAATCATTCAAGAAAGAAGTTCAAAATAATCTAGAAAAAGTTCAAAATAATTTTGAGGACGTTAACAAATGGATTCAACAGTTGGAAATAAGCGAACCAACCACTCAAGTGATAAGAGAAATCAGCGCAGAGAGGCTTAAGGCACCCTCGTACGATGGAACAACGAAATTTAGAGCTTTCAAGCTAGAGTTCGAAACAGCATCTGGTCACAATCGTTGGGATAACGAAAGCGCAGCTGCAGCGCTAATTGTGGCATTAAAAAGCGCAGCTGCAAAAGTATTGCAAACGGTTCCAGTGGCGGAGCAGAAAAATAACAAGGCGGTGATGGATGCCTTACAGCGAAAATATGGCAGTGACCACATGAAGCAGATTCACAGATTGGAGTTGAAAAGTCGTATCCAGAAATCTGGTGAGTCCTTGCAGGAGTATGCTGCGGATATTGAGCGATTGGCACACCTTTCCTATCCTGATGAGATAAGTGTCGTAGCTGAAAAATTCAAAATAGAGGCGTTTATTGACGGCATACGTGACTCAGATATAAAACGCGAGACATTGAGGAACCCGAAGACAACATTTAACGAAACAGTAACGGTTACCCTCACTCAGAAGACGATTGCGTTGACAAGCCGGCCATCACTGAAAACTCGTCGGATGGAGGTGGAGGCTGAAAAGAAATGTTCATCGTTCGCCAGCAGTAGCTTCAGCGGAAAATGCTACAATTGTGGTAAGCAGGGACACATGGCACGTGACTGTAAATCACGTCGTAAACGATCTGCATCACGTTCACCAAGAAGAACAAAACATTGTCATATTAAAAAAGTTGAAATGAAAAATGCGTCCAAAGGAGAAAATAATGGCCGATCATAAGTTGTCAAACATCGCAAAGGAAGCCAGCATGGAAATGCGGATGAGCTTTCCCGTCGTCCATGTAAAATTGAATGCGGTCATTGTTCACGAACGGAAAATAAAGCTGGAACAATTGATGTGCGCCTTTTGAACGTTTTGCCTGAAGAAAAGTAGACAAAAGAGGAGGTAAAACGGGACCAGCGCAGTGATACAGATTTGGCAACTATAATTAAGTATAAGGAGTTGGGTAGGAAACCGGCGTGGCAAGAAATCTCAAGTGAAAGCCAAATCTGTAAAGCATACTGGGCGCAATGGCAAAGTTTGGAGTTGCATGATGGTTGTCTCTACCGAATCTGGGAAAGCGAGGATGGTAAAATTCGCTTAAAGCTGCTGGTTATTCCAAAGGCCAAATTTAAGGAAATAATCGAGGATTATCACAATGGATCGAGTGGTGGACATCTGGGCATAACGAAAACCACAGAGAAAATAAAGAAACGGTTTTATTGGGTAGGATGCCAAGAATCAGTTGTTGTTGTCCGCCGTTGTGAGCAATGTGCAATTGCTAAAGGACCAAGGCAACGCACTCGGGGAAAAATGCATCAGTATAACGTTGGAGCTCCCTTTGAGAGGATAGCCATGGATATAGCGGGACCTTTTCCAATCAGCAATGCAGGAAACAAATACATCCTTGCGGTAATTGATTACTTCAGTAAGTGACCAGAAGTATATCCCATTCCCAATCAAGAAGCAAAAACAGTGGCAGACATTTTCATCAAAAATTGGATTTGCCGATATGGCGCTCCACTTGACTTGCATTCCGACCAAGAACGAATTTTGAGTCGACACTTTTTAAGGAGGTTTGTGACATGCTTGGAATACAGAAGACACGTACCACAGCTTTGCATCCGCAGTCCGATGGCATGGTCGAAAGGTTCAACCGTACTCTAGAGAAGCATTTAAAAAAGGTTGTTGATAAAGGACAAAAAGATTGGGATGAGCATCTACCAATGTTTCTGATGGCTTTCGGTCGTCAATACACGATACCACTACAATCACGCCAGCAAAAGCCATTTTTGGTACGGACTTGAGGCTTCCAGCAGATTTGAAGTACGGAGTAAGCGTTGTCCCAGAAACGACCCATGCTGACGATTACATGTCGCGGAAAAGAGAAGAACTAGCAGATATACACGAGCTTATCAGGAGACGTACTCAATTGGCTAGCGACAAGATGAAAGCTCGGTATGACCTGCGAGCAAATACTGAAGGGTTCAAAGAAGGTCAACTAGTGCTGCTACACAACCCACAACGAAAACGAGGCTTGTCTCCTAAATTACAGACTCATTGGGAGGGACCTTACCGGATCGCCACAAGGATTAATGATGTTGTGTATCGAATCCAAAAATACCCCGGGAACAAAGTCATCTGAGTAGTTGAACACAGTTGAATTTAAGCAATAAATTGACACAGTTGATTTTAAAAGTAAAGTAAGACATTTGATTTTAGCACAGTGGATTTTAAGCACAACAGTTGTATATACAGTGCCAGATTAATATTAGAATTTGAATGTTAATAAAAATAAACAATTGTGCCGTGTAAAAACTAACTTTTGTGATTTAACTAAACCATTTTATAATTAACTAAACCATTTTATAATTAAATAAGCTTGTGTGATTTTGATTGTTACACAATCCAGTGATCGAACTCAGAAAAGTGTAAGAGATCGAAATTATCGTCTAAGAGACATGAATTTCGTAACAATATGATTAAAAACAAAAGTTCATGGAACAAAAATAAAAACACTAGCCATTTCATGGTGTCAAATAACTCTTTGCAAAATGAAGGAACATATGAAGAAACTAATAAACTTATAAGAAAAACTTCAATACTTGATGTGTCCACCACGAATATCAATCACAACTTGTATCCTTCTTGGAATAGATGCAATAAATTTTTGAAAATCATATTCTTCCGGTATACTTTTATCCATTCCTCCTTAATAACTCTTATTTGAGCGTGTTTATTTGTTGAAACCCGTTTTGCATTTTTTGTTTCAGTATGACCATTAATTTTCGATGGGGCTTATATCGGTTCCTTGGGCCTATCACTTTACTGCAATAATATAGCACCCATATCCTGCATAACACCGATTTGGGCTTAGAATTATTGACCTGATAAAATTTGTATCTTAACTTTTCGGCCTTTTAAGTGTCAGTGAAGCCCAAATTCTAAGCATTTTTTTTTTCAATTCGTTTTGAAGAGTGTTTAAGTAAAACTCCTTCGTCATGATATTGGCAGAAACTTTCAATTCACCAACGCCTTCCCATGATACTCGTATATACCTCATATCATCACGGGCAACTTTCCACACTTCACAGTGGGCATTATACTCTTCTACTGCAGAGCTGTGTTTGGTTTCCATAGAACTTAATTAGGACCATCGTAATAATATGACATGGTTTTTGTTTTGCCGCAGGAAATTACTTCTCTCTAATACCCCATTGACCCTGCGGTAGAAGAGTGAGGCATAGTTATATTGCAATTTCAAAAGTGATCTTTTACAGGAACGATTTGAGTTCAACATAATTATAAAAACATAACGACAAAGAATATTTTTTAAATATTATATTAAATGTTGATAAATATTAAAAAAATATGAGTACATATATAGGAGTATATTAAGGAAAATTCCAATTGGGTATTTAACTTCTCAAATGTGTGACTTTACTTCTCAGGAATGCACCTTGTATGTAGTTACTTTTCCATTATCGTTAATTGTTGTTTGCGCTCCACGATGACTAGTTCGTTTGCCATCAATGTCAGAGCTGGAACTAAATGAACTCACAGAAACACCTTTGTAGCCACCTGGGCCAGAGTCAGAGGAAAATCTATTCACAATGTTGGGTGATGCCTTTAACGCAAGTATAGAAAAAAAATAGTTTTTTTTTTAGATTGGACAATACATAAAGAAAATAGTTCTTACTGGATTTTCAGGATTTATATGAGCCGATTGATGATATCCTCCTGGTCCAATTGATCCACTTGCCGAAGCGTAGCTGGGTGCATAGCGATTTATCTTATATCCCTTGTTATGTTGCGATTGACGACGTATGGCATCGAAATACGCTTGCTGCTGGGCGAACTGTTGTTGGTAGATTCGACTGTTGAAATAGAGAAATATATCGTGAATAGAGTACTAGGCAGAGATCCTTAAATTTAGAACAAGATACAAGGCCGAACCTTCTGTTAGTATAATAAAAATGCAACCATAAAATATTTACTTGTCATCATCTGGATATGAGGACGCATCAGCTGAAACAAAGGCATCACCCGAAGTGTAAGTTGAGGAAAGAGCACTACATTAAAAAGAGATAAAGCTACAGAAAAGCATTGAAAGGAGTGAGCCTTTACTCTCTACACATTAGCAAAGCATATCAAGAGCCATCACCATCACTATCATATCATATGTAAAGTAAAATATCAAAAACATGCAGTATACAATTTGCGATAATGAATCAAAAATGAAAGTTGGGGTTTGGATAACGCAAAGCTCCGCACTTCTACGTTGTTTTTCAATCAAAAAATTTTTTTTAATACTCCTATCACACACTACAAACTCAATTAAAACTTATACAGATGTCTCCAATCAGAGTACGGGTGAGGTGGCAGCTTGAGGTTCACTCCGACCACAAACGCTACCGATCGTTGCATCTCTTATGCTGAGCTTGAGGCGTTTAATATGGCGACGAAACGTACGGCAACTCTCTTGTCAGCTTAAGGATCAAACCGGTCCTTCGATGCTTTAATTAACTACAAACCTTCCTAACGTGAACATGACTAGCCACCGTGGTATTAAAGGTAACACAATAGCCGATGAACAAGCAAAAGTGGAAGTACTGCTTGTAGTAAAACCACTTATATTTTTCTCAACAGGATTTTAACTTCACGTTCCAAAATACACTCCATTATTCAGCAATACTTGGAGAATAGCTCCCATCATCAACTCGCAAGTAATGTGCTACTGTAGTTAGACAGACACTACCTTACCTCACAACAGATGTCACTTCTTCAGGAAGGATGAAGAGGAGGCTCTAGAATTTACTTTAAGAAGATTTGATGGAGTAATGTATAGATATCCATATTGATCTGAGTTTAACTCGATATTTTCACCTTAACCCTTTTGCCCCTGATTTTTTTCTCGAATATGATTGAGTTTGCTTCAAAACTGTAAGTAAATTACTTAACAAGATTTAAAAAAATATGTTTGTCGTACCTGATGTGTCCTTGATCCTTACCGTTATCCTGAGATATAATGTCCCAATAAGGCTTTTTGAGATTTGAAATTGCATTAGGAAAAAATAGATATTCATTGAATTTCGCTGATATACATACATATATGATCCCAGTAGGGGCGAAGGGGTTAAGTAATTGGTTTTCACAGAAACTACTGGGCCAGAGTTGAGAGATTCGATACCACAAGAAGCTATAATTGCTTTTTCTTTTTCCGGAGTAACAGTACCATTACTTATTTAAGCATATTGAAGAAACTATTTAAGTGACTCAGGATAGCACAAAATAAAAAAAAATGGATTTAATTTATAAAGATGATATGGCTTAGGTTTTACAGTGGAAGAGCAGTGGTGGATCCTAAAGTCGACCCTAAGCTCTCACCCTTAAACTAAAAAACTAGAAAGGGGAAAGAGTGTAAGCGTCTTTATACCCAAGTAACCAGAACGAGGCAGAATGGTTTTTTTTTTTAACGTGGATAGTGGACTTTTCATGATATTAAGTTTAACTCAATTTATCGTATCGGTTTAACATGAAATTTATTTTTTAAAAAATGCTACAAATAACTGCTGTCGTACTTGAGATACAGAATACAAATCTGGAAAATTTTTAAATATTCGTTTTGCATACTCAAGTAACACAGGAAGAGAGAGGGGCCACGCCAAGATATTTTTTAAGGATAAAATTTAGTACTTAGGCCAATCCAAGGCATAGATCCATCAACGAAGTTTCTATTGAGAAGTCAGTTCAGCAGTAAAGACGCGCATTGGTAGCAAACATCCAAGTATCTCAACTTTCCCCATTTTATTGTTAGCAAAATTATTTAATTGTTTGGCAATAATTATAACAATTTGCTCGTATTGGAATGAGGTGCAATCTATAGAAATCACCTTTTTTAATTTTGTTCTCCATAATTTACTGAACCAATAAGGGAGTCTAAACATCTGCAGAAACGCTGCGATTGCAAATTTAAAGCTTTCTCTGCAAATAAATTTTTATTTAACTATCAGCTATGCACAGATCGATTTGAATTAAAATCAAATTAAATTTACATTTTTGCTGTTTAAATTAACATGTTAAATGTTTCATATTAACTTTAAAATTTGTTTTTTTTATTTTCTTAGGCAATATGTGATCTGAAAGTTTAATAAGAATAGTGTTAATTTATTCATAGCTCGAATTCTCTTGAGTGGAGTTGTTAGCCCAGATCTACGTTTTTCTAAGTAAGCGCTTATCTTATTGCTTATACTGTCCTTCATAAGAATAGGTGGAAATCTACACTCGGTTTTACGTCAAAGAAGTTCGTTTTTTTCTTTTCACGTTTCGTATGTGCCTTAGTTTTATGTTAAATACATAATGGAGTTAAGAAACCCGATAGGCAACTGCTACATATAAATTTCCATGTATACGTCGAAAGAAGCACATTTTATAGATTCAAAAGATTATCTGAGTTGTAAATGAGTAGCATTGCGTTATCCACGCTATTTTAGGGCTAAGCCTGTTACCCAAAACCTAATGTTACCGTAATTAAGGAAATAGATAGCGGGTGAGTGACAGAAAAGAACACTTCAATACTTATTTTGAGCAGCATGCTGTGCCAAAATTTGGGCCGTCAACCGTTGATGAAATTCGTACGGATCGATGAATCCAAAGCCGAAATTTGGAGCATAGTCGAATCCATTACCTCCATAGCCCCCAGCTCCATAGTCACCGCCACCTGCATAGCTACCAGTTCCATAGTCACCACCACCTGCATAGCTACCAGCTCCTGAGCTAGCACCTGCATAGCCGCCAGCATATCCACCAGCAGATCCACCACCAGCATATCCCCCCGCATATCTCTTGCGTTTTGTATGCACTAAAAGAAAATGTATTTAAAAATAAATAAATAAATTTTTTATTTTATCGACATATTACCAGCATCGGTTGTCATAGTACAAACTACGACAGTAACTAAAATGAGTTTCCACATGTTACCTGAAATTAAAAAAATAAACGAAATTAGCGACAACTTAAACCATTTCGTAAAAATTCTGTGAACGGTTGCATTACGTTAAGAATATCCCTCAGTATGTATAGCATTTCAAAAGATTTGTTTGTTTGGGCTGTAGGCGTGTCTATGAAGCGATTTCGCAATTCTTCAAATTCACTAGTTATGTTTGAAGAAGTAGCCTATGCACTAACTTCATTACACTATCTCGTTTGGTTTTCTCGTAATCGTGATTTTCTCAGGACAGGCGCACTCTTGTAAAAAGTCGACAACTTTTTGTACAGATCTTTATCTACTTATACAAGGTATACTATATGTGCAAATCCATCAGATTTGGCCTTTTAGCTGGCCTCGTTTTTTTTGGAGTACATCTTTCAGCCATAGTTTTTCTTGAAGCTAAGGCTGTCTTGAATTTATATTCAAGGTTGTTCAATTAAAATTCAGATAGCTATTTTTTTTATTTAACTTTATATGTAACATTTCATGTTTTTTTTAACTTAAATGCAATTTTAACTATGTGTTCCTTTGAATTTTAATTGTTCCTCCTTGAACATTAATTCAAAATAGTCTTAACTTCAAGAAAAACCATGTTTGAAGAGTCTGCTCCAAAAAAAAAAAATAAAAAAAAATCAAAATTGTCATCTTAGCTCGACCATGGCTTCGATTTTTTTTTTTTTGGAGCAGTTTCTTCAAATATGGTTTTTTCTTGAATTAAGACTATTTTGAATTAACGGAATTAACGTACTATGAATATACTTTCTATAGGGCATGAAAAAAAAATTTTAGTGTGGTGTGTAGAACTGATTTTATAGCTTTTAAAAAGAATATATGTACATAAAACAGTTTTTTTGTGAACAACTCAAATTATATAAAAAAATTGTTTAAACAAATGTTGTAGCTGGAAACAATCTATACTATTATATAAAGAGGTAAGGTTTGTTTGTTTGTTTGTTTGTTTGTTTGTTTGTTTGTTTGTATGTTCCGGGTAATCTCTGGAACTACAGAACCGATTCCAAAAATTCTTCTACTAATAGAAAGCACCACTATTCCTGCGTAACATGGGCTATATTTTATTTTGATAAAAGTAAGGGGCGTGGCACTTTACATGCAATTAAAACCTTTAACTCGCTATATCTTGGTTCATACGATAGCAAAAGTCTTGAAATTCGGTGTCAGGATGCACATAGCCTATGTTAAGCACTTCACAAAATGTGAACCGGATTAGACACCAGGGGCGTGGTAGCTATGAAAGTTTAATTTAGGGTGGCCCTCATACGCAAATATCTTTAAAATAGCATTTTTACAAAGACCACTTAATCGATTCACATGGAATTTACACCACATGTCTCTTATATTAAGACGCATAGCTAAGACGATGAAACTTTTACTTAGGGTGGCCCTCATACACATATATTTTAAAAATAGCGATTTCTCAAAGACAGGTAAATCGATTCTCATGAAACTTACACAGTATGGTTTTTATATTAAGGAGCACAAATTAGATTGTTAAAATTTTATTTAGAGTGCATACTTAGGGTGACCCTCATACAAATATATTTTCAAACATCATTTTGAAAAAGACAGGTTAATCGATTCACGCTGAATTTACACCACGTAGTTCTTATGTTAAGAAGCATAGCTTAGGCTATAAAACTTTTATTTAGGGTGGTCCTCACACAAAAAAAAATTTTAAATATCGTTTTCTCGAAGACCGCTAAATCGATTCTTATGGAACTTACACCACATGACTTTTATATTAAAAAGCACAGATTATATAGTAAAAATTTTATTTACGGTTCATACTTAGGGTGGTCCTGATTCAAAAAGATTTATAAATATCATTTTCTCGAAGACCGCTTAATCGATTCTCTGGAATTTACTCCACGTGGCTTTTATATTAAGAGGCACAGATAAGGTAGTAAGCCTTTTATTTAGGTTGCGTACTTAGGGTGACCCTCATACAAAAATATTTTTAAAAATAATTTTCACGAAGACAGGTTAGACGATTCACACCGAATTTACGCCACGTATCTCTTATGTTAAGAAGCATAGCTTAGGCTACACAACTTTTATTTAGGGTGGCCCTCATACAAAAATATTTTTTAAATATCATTTTCTCAAAGAACGTTTAATCGATTCTCATGGTCTTAACACCACTTGGCTTTTATATGAAGGGGCACAGATTAGATAGTACAAATTTTACTTAGGGTTCACACTTTGGGTGGTCCTCACACAAAAATATTTTTAAATATCTTTTTCACGAAGACAGGTTAATCGATTCATACCGAATTTATACCAAGTAACTTGTATATTAAGAGGCGTAGCTAAGGCTTCAATACTTTTATTTAAGGAGCATATTTAGGGTGGCCTTCATACAAATATATTTTTTGAACATAATTTTCTCGAAGATCGCTTAATCGGTTCTCATGGAATTCACACTACGAGGCTTTTATATAAACAGGCACAGCTTAGAATAGAATGGGTGATGCCACGCCCCCTTATCTAAAAAAAAAAAAGATTCATCATATCTTATCAACTATTTGATGCAGATAAATGAAACTTGGTACATATATAAAGAGTAGAGAAAGAAGTAAGATTCCATACAAAAATGGGCGGTACCACGCTTCCATATGAGGAAAAATCTACTTTTTATGTATCAACAACTATTTGACGCAGATGGATAAGATTTGGTACATATGTTTCTTATAGTTTGTAAAAATTTCTTAGCATAAATTGGTTTGGAAAAAATGAGCCCAAAAGAAAGAAAGTAAGATTCAATGAAAAAATGGGTAGTGCCATGTCTCCAAAATAAGAAAAAACTATGACTATGAGACTCGATACATATATAGAAGACAAGGACTGTAACCAAATTAAACTCATGCAAAGGTGCTGATTCTACGTATTCCAATCATTCCCGCCAATTCAATTGTTCATTTATGAGACAAATAGAAAAACCAACAACGTTGTTTATCCACTCGCAATAAGATAAATATCAATAAAAATAATTTTTACTTATTTAATCCAACTAAAATAAAAACACATTATGTTTTATTTGTTGAGGCGTAGCAATGCGCGCCGGGTTTTGCTAGTTTTAAATATTCGCACTATTGAGTGATAAAAATTGACAGAGTTATACAGTATTTTAAGTCTTTATTTTTAAAATCGCTTTTTGCACTTAAATAGAATATTATATTTATACCCTACACCGAGGGTATATTCACTTTGTCCATACGTTTGTAACACAAAAAAAGAGGCGTGGCAGGTATGGAAAAGTATATATATTCTTGATCAGCGTCACCACTTGAGTTGATTTAGCGATGTCCGTCTGTCTGTCTGTCTGTCTGTCTGTCTGTCTGTCTGTCTGTCTGTGGGCGGAATCGTAAAAGTGGGCGGGGCACTTTTCAACAGTTAAAAATTTTGATTCTATATATCTCAAAAAAAGCTTAAATGATTTTCATAAAAATTATGGAGATGATGCCGCTGGAAGCAGTCATCAATACAAGCTCAGCCACTTTACTGAAAAAAACTTGTTGAAGGGCGTGGCACCGCCCTCAATATTTGTAAATGTTATATTAAGATAACTAACAACGTAATCGCTATGACATTATATGAGGTGGATAAACTTGCTATAAGGTCTCTTATTACAAAAATTTGGTTCAATAATACCTGTGGGCGTGGCACCTCCCATATAAGCAAAAAATGTTTATTGTTATAGACAGTGTGCTATAAGAGTAATCTTCACAAAATTTGGTGTATAGATATCAGTTACCATAAGCTTTGAAAATAAATGAATTTTGATGGGATCGCACCAGTGGGCGTGGCACCTCCCATACAAATAAAATACGGTAATTGGCATATTTATCGAAATATGTGAGCAATCATACTAAAATTTGGTGCAAGGGGTTTGCTTATGGAAAGCTATTTCTGGATCAAAACCGGGCTCGATTGTACCAGTGGGTGAGTCACTGCCCTAAATTTTAAATTTAACTGCGTCATATATCGCAAACTATACAAGATATTGTTCTGAAATTTATTATGAGGATGTCGCTCACGAATATATTTTATTGAACCAAAAGTGGGCGGAATTGGAGAAGTGGGCGTGGCATATTTCAAATTTTTCATTTCTATTCGATTTTTTTCAACCTTTTCCATATTCTTTTGATTTTTTCAACCCTTCAACTTTTTCCAATATATCCTATTTATATTTGTTCGACTTTTTCAACCTCTTTCAACTTTCTTTATAAGTTTCTTAATTTTTTCGATTTTTCATCAAATTTGAATTGTTTCAACCTCTTTCAACTTTTTTCAACATTTTGCATATATTTTCGTCCTTTTCAACATTTTTCAACCTCTGACAACCTTTCTAACATTTCACATTTTTTTTCGACTTATTCAACTTCTTCAACCTCTTCAACGTCTTTTAACATTTATTTAAAAGCGACTTTCAGTGCAGTGTAGGGTATGTGAGTTTCGACCAGGCCGAAGATAACACCTTAACTTGTTTTTTTTTTTTTTGTTTTAGGTGACGGTTATAGAAGACATCATTTGAACAAAAGACATTGAGGTGAAATGGTCTTCATTTAGAACAAGAATTCGAGTTGTGTCAGTTGGGCCTTTTAGCAAAAATTTTATTTCAAAATATTTTTAAATTAAGTAGTTTTGTTGTCTTGAATTAAATTCAGTGTATACACTGTATTCACCGTGTGAAATTTTTAAAATGTAAAGTTCTAATGATTAATTGTACACATGTAAGCGATGTGGCTGAATTTGAAGCCTTAAAAAATGCAAGATCGCTGAGCAAAAATGTAAGAATGTCTTTAAGTTTGCTTAGTCATTATTTTCGAAATCAGTTCAAAAATAATATCAAGACAAGTTTTAAGTACGGAGCTTGAATCGAGGAGAATTAACAACAGTTACGAAGAGCAACACATACATTAGGAAAAATCGTCTCCAAATTTTTAATAAATATTGAATTCTTCTTCAAAATTGGCTTCGTAGATATGTATCAGGTGGATAATTTCATCTTTTAATTCTGTTGAAACGTCTGATTTGTGTTTTTTGACAAGATCTGTAAGAGCATTTTGAATTTCGCTTTCGTTCATCGCCACAAAAAAGAAAAAGTCCCATTTAAGTCCTTCATGGCATCAAATCGAGTAGAAACTCCAGCAATAACTGAGTCAGTGATGACGAGAAAAGTGTTTTTTCTGAAATCGGTCTCCTGATCGTCTGTGTTCGTGTTATCAGATTCTTCATTTTCTTCCAAGTGCATCTTTCGTTTTCTTTGCCTGGTGGAAGAGAACGTTGATGAGATTTCCAACCCATCAGCAACAATTTTGCATTCACATAAAAAGTTGTCCCATTGGTTCCAAATCGAATTGAAGTCAGATAATAAGCTTTCAAGATTTTGAGCTTTGTTGTCAATAGTCGCATCTCTTGCTTGAAAAATTATGCTTCTTTCATTGATAGCTTTCAATATTATATATCAAATTGAAAAAATTTGTAAAAAAACACTAATTGTATCTTATGGTAAAAAACGAAAAATTTCTTGTCGTGCCTCCGATTTGCGGGCCCCATTGCAAAGCCCGGGCCCGGGAGGTTTCCCCGTCTCCCCCTCTCTCGACGGGCCTGGTTACAATTATTGGCAAAATTCAGTCGAATTCGATCTCTAGGCCTGGTCAACCATTAACACCGCATAGTATCTCATTTAAAAGGGTAGTTCCTGGAGACCTATCATAGCTCGGTTTCTCGCTTTGAGGTTGAAAAAGTCGAAATAGTATTGAAAGTGTTGAAAAAAGTTGAATAAGACTTATAAGTCGAATAGATATGGAAAATATTTAAAAAATAGGGCAAATGTTGAAAAAAGTTGAGTAGGTTAAAAATCTCGAAAAAAGTTGAAAAAGTCCTTTTGAAAAATTTTGGTAAATTGAATTTAGTTGAAAGAGGTTGAAAAAGTCAAAAAGGAAAAATTAAAAAAAAAAGTTGAAATTGTCAAAATTGGTAAAAGAACATATGTATTTATGTTGAAAATGTCCAAAAAGTTAAATGTACCCATTTATTAAAAAAAAATATTCACAACACTTACAAAATTTCATATTCATGCTAAAAACAAAATTTTATTACGAGGACCATTTTCGGGCCTCTCCTAGGTAAGCTACAATTTTATGATATACAGGGTGTCCCATAAATAGTGGATAACCTTCTAACAGCAGATGGGCGACCTCAAGGCGGTTCAGAAAAAGAAAAATCATTTAGTAAAAATCGCACCGTTTTCGAGAAAATCAACCTTTTCATATTTACGAAAAAATGCGACCTTTGTCAGTCGCTTTGGTACCACAGCCACAAATGAAAATATTTTTGGTCCATTTTTTTGCATAATATTTTTAAATAGTTATGCTATCATATGTGATAATTAAGCCGTAGCTTTTATGGTTGCAAAGATATTGAAATTTTAGTGAAAAAGGGGCTTTTTGAAGGGAACTTAAATTTCAAACAAAATCAGGTGAATTTCGAATTTTATTAAAATATAATGTATGCGAACTCTGAATTACGTCGTGTTTACTGCAACAGCTACCCTAATTGTAATGAAGTAATATAATTTTATGATCTTGTATACCACCTCATTTCATAATCTACCTGTACTATGGGCCCAGAATGTGGCATCCGCCTTAAAATTTTGTCAAGTGTTAAAAAATTTGATTCATGATTGCGTCTAAATAAAAAAAAGCCAAGTATCGTCCGTTTTAATCCGCTTGAAAATGGCGGGAAAATATTTATATTTTACGTGGTTTTTAAACTTTCTCTTGATCCATATGTAAGTGGCAAAATGGCAAAACATACATAAATTTTGGTACTATTATTTTATGGAATATTTTAATTTTTAATTAAATTTATTTTAATTATTGCACCTTAATAAATCGACTCATTTTTATTGATAGTAATCGTGATCTGACAGATTTAATACCTCTTTAAAATACTGGAAAATCCTAATATCTTGCACGAAAGTTGGTTGATTAATATAATGGGCGTTCTTGGTGTTATTGAGAGTAACTGGTTATTGATGCAGCAGCGTATTATAATATCACAAGATATATGTATATTCGCATTTTTTGTTATCAAAATTATTATTAAAATTAAGATTACAAATGATGACATACACTTTATAAAAGGTTTTTCAGAAAATGTTAAAAATAAATGTTTTATAATTAATCAATTGGTGTAGTTTATTAGACGCGTAATTTCTATAGCTATCAATTGCAATAAGAATCAATAATATCCATTTTTTTTTTTTGTTTTGTGATACAGCCTTAAGTTAGTTCTGTTATCTGGTTGATCGAGATGGTGATTTGTAATCTGATCAAAGTGAGCAATAAGGATTGTTACCTCTGCCATTTGAAAAACGAAAATGATACTTTTAACTTGCTTAAGTTTTGTTTTCAATCGGTAAAGTAGTTCAAAAGTTGTTGAAAAAAAAATTGACTTGAAAAAAGTTTTTTGGATCCTTAGCATCCTCTGCATTATGGCATAACAATACAAGCAAAGGATTTTCTTGTACAACTTAACGGCTGTAGTAGAACTGTATCCTTAAGTTGATCCGTTTTGAAAATGTAGATGCAACCTTCTCAATTAATTGAAAAATTAAAATTAATTATTGAAAACAGAAAAAATTATTATTCACTAGCGTGTCATGTAATTGAAACTTCCGTGAACTTTTCTTGCCGACACTTTTTCAATTAGTTTATTGTATTCGTAAGATGAGAGTTTTTGAGTTCTCAAACATTTAAATCGTAGCTTACAGCACACTCAAAGGTAATTGTCATTCATGAAGTCATAGATATAAATACATTTTCTTACTCGATTTTGTTATTCTTTCTGATATTCTTATTCAAAATATACGAGACATAAAAACACAAAACGAAAACGTCACAATTCGCTGAAAATTATTAGGATTGCAAACTATACGAACACTACGTATTTCATTACTTTGATGTATCTCAGTTGCGGTTCTAGCAAAACTGAACGAGAAAGCGTTTGTTTAGAGTTCAAAAGGTAGCGATAACGCAAAAAAAAAATTCATTGAATTTCAAGTTTGAAACGTGTTGCAAAACTCAGTACACAAGCAACAACAATTTCTACTACGACACTGGTATATTTGAAATGCGTAAAAAACATAATTTAAAACTATCAATTAACTTCCTCACTACAAAGGTTTCCCTTGTATATGAAAATATCACTTTAGATTAAACTAAATATTGGATTTTTATTGGACACTTACAGAGAGGTCTGTTTGAAATGTTATCTCTTTTCTATTTAACGCAGTTCTTAACACGGACACGAACACGGCTTAAATAAACGTTTAGGCTTCACGACTACTGTTTCGTTAATAAACAAAACAGGTGGTAGATCCACCTTCTTATAAACACTGCGACTCAAATTTGCGCTTGAAACGCAGCACAGTGAACCGTGAAAAAGCTAAATAAAAATTCATAACATCATAATGAATGTTGAATCTACCAGTACGGATTTTGATTTTTATCGGTTTGTTTAATTAATGTATGTAAGTGCATCTAAATAAAGAAAAGTCTCTTTAATCTGATGTTATTGTTCTTTAAGCCAGTGAATAAAACTCAGACGTTGGCTGTGTAAATCACAATTACGGAAAAACGAAGCAAAATAACTGACTGAATTTCGAAATATAGGCTACACCTTCAAACAATGACATTTGAATTGAAAATGGGCGAAATCGCTTGCCCCCCATACAAGTCACACATTTAAAACGCTATACTGAAAGAATTATTTTAGGTAATAAAACAGAATTTTGAATGAAATGTTGATAACTTAAACAAGAAGGCGTGGCACCTCCCATAGAAGCAAAAAACTAAAAATATTATGCTAAAAAGTTATGGAACCAAAATGCACTTAAATATAAGGGATGTGTAGAGAGAGCTAAGTAAGTGTTACCAAATTCAATGTGGGTGCGTTTAGTGAAACCATTCCGCATGTACCATTCTCGATGGCGATATGAAAAATATTCACCCTTATCATGAATAAACATTTCCTTGAAATTTTTCTCCAATTCCCTGATTTGCAATCGTAGAATATTTTTGGGGAATGAGAAAAAAATCCCCGTTTAAGAACGTAAAGTAAAGTTATTCTTAAGGTTCAATCTATCTCCAATTTAAATTCCATCCAAATCAGTCCATTAGTTTAGTCGTGGAAACATATTTTCTTGTTAGAGGCGTGGCACCGCCTTCTATTCACAAACAAATTTCATTTTGCACTACACTTCTTCACAATGTTTCGAACAAAAAAGGGATGGTACCGTTTTCCAACTGTCCATTTATGCACTTATGTATATATGGATAGTTTCATGTTGCCTTATCCCTTTCCCCATCTTTATCGCTTTTTTCGGGTTCAATCTATTTTCATACCAAATTTTATCAAAATCGGCTTATTAGTTTAGCCGTGGAAAAATTTTTCCTGTTAAGAGGATGGCACCTATGTATGTATTGGAAAGAAAATTACATTGTGCACTACCCCTCTTCTGTTACGGCATTTAAAAAGTAGTCTAACAATTTTGCGATTGTCTATTTATATGTACATATGTATATGATGTTTCTAATTATAGGCCTAAAGCCAATTGATCATCAGTACCGAAACTTTTTGAGCCAATTACATATGATCAAATTAGGTTGCGCAATAGTAAAGTTAATGGCAGATCTACAGTCTTTTTGATTTTTCTATTTTTTTCTCAAGTTCAATTGATTCTAATACGGAAGTAGGCTGTATCTACACAAGTGTTGGCATGTCATAAGAATTTTTAGGTTTGCGACGGTTACACTCACTCTTTTGGAAACTGTCGCAAAAGTAACAAGTGTCACAAGAGTCGCAATCTCTAGATAAACCTCGTTTTCACAACTACTTAAGCGTCCTGCAAACAAAAATTGTATAGATTACACTACTCTACAAATTTACAAAAACGTTTACGACAACGAATGACCACAACATTTTCCACCCATATAATTAATTTCAGATATAGGGCTACAAAGTTGAAATTTGTATAAAAAATGAAAAAAAAAGATTTGTTTTACCCATTTTTGGTCCTAAGATAAGATCATAAGATTTTTAATCATAGATACTACTTATAGCCAAGTTTTATACCTTAAGATTTTGATCTGAATTTAAAATTGAGTGGCGAACAATTAAAGTTTTTACAAGCATTTATTGAAGTATGTGCTCTCAACAGTGCATTTTTTTTTAAATTTTGCCATTTATACGGAAAATTGGAGCCAATCGAAAAAAACCATTACTATTCTCGGATTCTACGGAAAATTTTACTATAGAAAATGTTATCGCCAATCGTTGTGATGAAAGTTTTTGTAAATTTGTAGAGTAGTGTTATTAGAATAAAAATTGAATAACAATTTAGAAAGTATCGGTGTGCTGTTCTAATATAAGACAAAAGTTTATGAATGAAATAAATTTTCTCAATTTGAACTTCGAATTCGTCCTTGTCACAAACTCAATTTTGTCACAAAGGCTCGAAGGCTTACGACGTTTACAACCTGCGGTCGTAGCAAATTTTCTTATGACTCCACCTTAATCGTTTTTTTTATTTTTTTTTGAGAATTCGGGATTGTTTTGAAAGAATCAAAAGAAAGATATACAGAAGAAAAGCTGTGTTGTACGAAATAGCGGGAAATAGCTAGTATGTGCTAAATGCTGTGACGCATAAATGCGAAAATATTTGAATAGTGCAGTTAATCGATTTGGCCCATGAATGGCTCATACAAATAGGAAAGCTTTCACTAAGTTAAAAAATCGGGTCGAAATAGAAGACATCTTATCATGCGATATTAATAAGAAAAGAGCATTAACCCATCTAGCTTATTAGCACTTTCTTATTAAACTTTACAAAAATATAAGCGAATAGAATCTGTCTTTTATAAACTGAAACAATAAACCTTAGATTTATTCAAAATCGATTCACTGTGCGAAGAATCTCATCGTTTATTTTTGTACTCTACAATTTTAATGTTTACAGAACAGCAACAATAACATCAACTAAATATAACAAGTCATGTTCTTGCTCCTACCTTACAAAATAATTACAAAAAAAAAAATTTAAAAAAGGTGATACTTGTGACTGCCACCATCAGACGTTTCACACCCTCGCCGGCTGGCGCGTGAAGTGGTTTTCGGTCAACTCATCAACTGCAAAATTTATCTATCTACGAGATACAAAACTATAGATCACTTCAAAAGTGTTGAACTATGGCTTAAAATAAAAAGTATATTCACACAAATTGAAAACAAACTGCGCAGCACCACAGCGATTGACTCGTTTGTGACGGGCTATATCGAGCTACATTGATGTATATTTACTAGGGGTGGCAATCCCGGAGCTTTATTGAGTTTCGGGATCGAAGATTCCAATCCCGGGATCCCGGTATCCCGGGATATATCCCAGGATTGATAGTTCTAGTAAATGCATACAGAGCTACAAAAAAAAAGAGAAGCTTATACTATTGTATATATAAAATTAAAATTGCTTTATTTCACAGCGTAACAATGAAGAATAAGATCGCAAAATAATAGAAAAAATAATTGCTCAAAAATTGACTTAGAACACTTCGAGTGTTAATATATCTAAATAACATTTACTAAGTTTGACTAGTAGAAGATAGTCACTATTAAAAGAAGATGATAGAGGATAATCAAGCATTTATGACCAAATTATCAATTTTATTTTTACATTTAAAAATTCGTGTACCACATTTTGTACTTGATTAATACTTTATCACCTTCTTCAAATTTGACAGTGATGGCAATTAGTGGCACCAAATGGCTCGCTCTCAGTAGAAGCACCCATAAGTGTGCTTCATTTAAGTTGTCAAAATCTTTAGAAGCTGATTTCAGAAAAAACGTTTCGGACAAAATTTTAATTATATCTTAGATTTTAAGTTTTGGTAGGTCTAGGCATGGGTCAAAATTTCAATGTCAAATCAAGGTCGGCTGTGTTTTCTTTTTTTTTTTTTAAGACAAACCTATATTTTTTGTTGCAGATTTGTATTTTAGTATAAAAAATAGATATGTTTTGCTTATGTTGTTTTTCTATTGCATTTTTAGTATTTCCGTTATTGATAAAAATAATTTTAGTCTAAATTTAACATTTTATAATTTTTCTCATGAACTATCAATTTTCAATACAAATCGCACTTAGTAAAAAATTCTTAAAATTAGTCAAAGTATTAAAAAAGATATTTTCTTTTTGCTATGTGACATTTTTTTTTAAGAAAATCTTAAACAAAAAATTGCTACAATAAAAAAAAATATTTTTACTCAATTTAAGGTTCAGACACAATTCAAGTGCATTTTGCAGGTTGATGCAATAATGTTTCATGCACATCAAATGTATTGAAAATAATTATTTTGCAGATTTTGTACTTAAATATGTCATATAAAAGAATATTTACTATATAATATAAAATATTTTTCTTATCCCGAAAATCCCGGGATTGTCTCTTTGTAATCCCGGGATTACTTTAGCCTATATTTAGAGCAAATCCCAGGATCCCGGGATCCCTTAATCCCGGGATTGCAACCCCTAATATGTACGTCGAATGGAAGAGAAATTTTTTTTATCGAATGTAAATTTATTTACAAATTATACCAAAACAATAACAACAAAGATGGAAACCAAAAAAAAAACATTAAATAGCAAATTCAGCTACATAAGATTGTTTTATAATGGGACTCACCCAGATGACAGGGTTGTCAAAGCGTTATTTTTTTTTTTCATATTTCACCTCTTCTCAGCCTTCCTTAGAGCTTTAAGCAAATTCATTGCTTTTTAACGCATGAATTATAAATTACATATATACAATATGTGTATATTAGAGCAGTTCAAAAAAAAGTTTAGTTTTTTTTACGATGTGTCAGCGCTACGATGTAACGTTACATGAAATCTCCTCAAAAGATTGTCATTAATATCGAATACATACTGAATTAGCGCCACCTGTTTGAAGGTGTCAAATTTTGAAGTAAAAATTGATTTTAAAAATTGCGATGAGCCATCAGTAACTATTAATATTATGAGCTCTCCTTGCACCAGCATTTTTCTACTACATATGTTCCTGCAACTATTAAGCCAGTTTGAAGCAAAAAAAAAATTAATCACCCTAATACAAGGGTGTTCAATAGATAGTATCACAAAAAAAAGTTCGAATGTCCACCCGCAGTTTGAAAGTTAATATTGAAAGTTTTTTAAGGATTGAGTGCAAATATTTGATCAGAATAATAAAATCATCTTTAACTTAAGTCCTAAAACTATGCAATGGTTTTTTCCAATCGACTTCCAAGATCATTGCGCTTTTATGTTCGTTTTAAAAAATTTTATGTACTACATATTTTTATTATTATCATTATTATTTATTTAAAAAGTAATAAAATAACAGTTTATAACTTATTTACTAGCACTTCAAGTAAGAGTTTCAGCTAGGACTTAAAATATAATATACACATTACAAAATATGACTTTTAATACAACTTCAAAAACACTTAAGTAAATAAAAAAAAATAAAGCATATAAAATTAAAACAAAAAATTCAAAATTAGTGTAAAATAAAAAAAAATTCCATCCCAAGCTAGTTATGTCTTTGAATACTTTTTCTGTATAAAAATTTAATTTTCTGTTGCCAGATTCAAAATATTTCAGATGTAATAAATATTGAATCTCATCGCGCTTTGTTGGCAATTTGCTTTTTTCAAAAATCATTTTTCTTTTTATTTAATTCTTTGAAGTATGATACTTTTTCAATATTTGAAGAACACTTTTTCAAAGCTTGTACAATACTGATTAACAAGAGATAGTCCTATTTACTCCTATTTACGTACAAAAAATTTTTACAATATAGCAAAATCTATTACCTGTCCTAAAATTAATGGGAAAAATGTAAATGTAAGTATCGTAAAATTTTATTTTGGGCGGAGTCTATGTGATGATCATAAAATTGCAGAATACACACAACCTTAGTTTTAAGGACTAAGAATATGTAACTGCTACAAGCAGAACACTTGCGTTCTTATTTGATCAGACTAGCACCCATTAATTCAAAGTATTCATAAACACTTATTTATCTTATTTTTATTTCGAAGCATATGCTTTCTACCTAGATTGATTTTGATGCAATTTGCTACGGATCAAAATCAAATTGGATAACTACACGCTGGCAAAAAACGGATACAATTAACAAATTTTAATTGATATAACTAAAAGGTTAACGATTTTCATTTAAAATTATTTAAATAAAATTTTTTAAAACTACCATAAACGTACGTTGATTTTCGACGAAGTCGATTGGAAAAAACCATAGCATAGTTTTAGGACTTAAGTTAAAGATGTTTTTATTATTCTGATCAAATATTTGCACTGAAATTTTAGATTCGCTGTAACTTTTTCAAGACACTCTACAAGACGCTCATTCTACCTGTGCTTCTTTATGGCGCTGAGGCATGGGTGGTTTCAACAACAGACGCAGCCGCTCTTGGGGTGTTCGAGAGGAAAGTTCTCCCCAAAATCTTTGGTCCTGTTCGAGTTGGCGACGACTATCGCATTCGAATGAACCACGAGCTGTATGAGCTCTACGCCGACATTGACATAGTTAAGCGTATAACAATACAGCGACTACGCTGGCTGGGTCATGTCCATCGTATGGATAAAGAAGCTCCAGCGAAAAAAGGTATTCGAAGGGAAGGTCCCCGGTCAACGACGAAGAGGGAGACCATGCCTCCGGTGGATAGACCAAGCTGAGGAAGCCCTAACCGCGCTTGGCATTAACGATTGGAGAAGGCGCGCGCAAAACAGAGGTGCCTGGCGAGAGCTAATGAGGTCGGCCGTAACCTGACAACGGGTTGTTATGGCCATCTAAGTAAGTAAGTAAGTAAGTAACTTTTTCAATTTCAATAATTTGAGAAAACTTTGTGGGTATGAATTTTATGATTTTATACGGACTTTAATTTTATAATCTTGACACGTTAGGCTGGTAGAAGCTGAAATAATGTATACAACTAGTCGAAAAAAAATCTGAGACAAATGACTTCTATAGCCGAAGCCAAAATAGACGAGACGAGACATAACGAGTAAGTTCGAGTGTATGTAAACCAATGTTGATAGCCAAAATGAACCTACGTAATTGATCGAAAATGAACGAAACATTTTGACGAGACGTAAGAGTTCCGTAAGAACCGAACTTCAAAACGTTGTTACTCGTCATAACAGCTTTTTCGGTTCGTTGGCTAGCGTAACATTTTGGGTTAAATGTCAAAACAGACGAAACGAGTGCAAACGTTCGTTCAATTGCTACCGTCTCGTCACGTCTATTTTGGTTAAGGCTTATGAATGAAATGTAGTCCATGTTGAGAAATTTACAACGATGTACCATACTTGTTAATTGGACGTCAAGTGGCGGAGATATAAGAAAAAACAAAATTACATCGAATTTAGAGGCCGAAAAAAAATTTGTTTTCCTTTAAATCTTTCAATATTAGCTTTCAAACTGGGGGTGGACATTCGAACATTTGAAGTACATAGTTCATTAGATGCGTAATGCCATAAGAATCACGAATATGAATATTTTTGAGATGCGCCGTTTTCGCTTCTGAGGGCAGTATGGACATATTAAAATAATTATCCTGCAGCCACAGGACAAAATGAAACCAAAAAGCAAATTTTCACTTGAAACTGAGAGTCTGCTCTGCTATCAACAATCAACTGTGCATATCTAGGTATGGTCACTACGCCACTGAGGTCTCTTAAGAGTGAAACATAGATCCTGTTATATTAGATAAGGGGTCGGTCATGGAGTATCAGCAGAAGTGGAGAAATTAAAAATATTTATTACTATGCAGATATCTTGGTTGTGTAGTAAGATTATGATATGCGGCTTACGGCATTCTGTTAAGCTGACAGATACATAGAAACTGATGGGGATGGTTTTGCTATTTTAAAATAAAAAAATTCGTAGTTTTTCATTGCTTACCGGTCGATTTTCAAATGTTTATAAGAAAAGAGGATGATGAAGAAAAAAAATCACGGGTTAAATTCCTCGCCTCAAAATAGTCGAATTCCTTATTTTGTTAGGAAATTTGACAACCCCTAGAACTTGCGACAACTTCAAACAGGTGGCGGTAATCCAATATTCAATATTAATGAAAATAGTTTGATTAGCTTCGTCAAGACGTGTAACGCTATAGATATCCGCTGGCACATCGTAAAAAAAAACAACAATTTTTTTTGAACCGCTCTAATGTAGTATATACACATATAAGTAGCATTTGATCTTGTGTAAAGTTCTGAATATACATATGTAATTTGTATGTATGTATGCATGTATGTTGATGAAGAAATTGAGTCTAATTTAATCAATATTTTGTTTGATTTGGCTAAGAAGCTTAATATGCTTGCATTAATATTTAGCAAAACCTCACAGACCAGTTATGGTAAGCCATGCGTCCACAAATTCGTATGAATATTTAAGTTAATATTAGAACTATTCGAGTCTCAAATTAAACGATAAATAAACGTGTTGTTTTCAAAGAACCTAGATGTCCCGTTATATGAGGGCTTATATATATGTATTGAGCTGTATCAAAATTTTATACATGTACATTAGGGTGACTACATTTTTTTTTTGTTTTTTTTTTTTGAGGTGCTGTTGCTTAAAAAGTAAGTTTATGCTATGAAGAAAAATATCACGAAATTCAGTTCTGTACCTCAAATTTAAAAGGAAGCGCTAAAGTTTGTTAGTTCTACATGTAAATTATATGGAAAATTTTAATTTTTTGATAAAAGCTTCTTTTGATACATCAAAACAATAAGGAAATAATTTTTTTATAGTCTCCATATCATGGAATTGATATTATCAACCGATGAAAAGTTATTTTCATTTAACTTTCTTATATCCTAAACTCAGGAAAAATGCACTTTGCCATTCCGTTTGTAACGCATAGAAAGATGCGTGGCAGATATGAAAAAGTATATATGTACAGTTTGTCAAGTAATTGCTTGCAAAATAAATTATGAAATATAATTTTCACTTTAATATTGAAATAAAACAAAAAATGCATATATTTTTTGTGAACAATTTTTTTTATTCAAATCTTTTACTCATACTTCATTAGAAAACAACAAACAAATTATTCGATAAAAACAAAAACAAAAGTTTATGGAACATAAATAAAAACGATAGCAATTTCTTGCTGTCAAATAATTCTTTGCAAAATGCAAGGTACATTTGATAAAACTAAAAATCTAATAAGAAAAAACACAAAACTTGCTGTGTCCACTACTAATATCAATAACGGCTTGAAGCTTTCTTGGAATAGACGCAATTAGTGTTTGTAAATCATGTACTTCCGGTATCTTTTTGTCCACTCCTCCTTAATAGCTCTTATTAGAGTATTTTCATTTGTTGGAGCCCGTTTTCCAACTTTTTTTTTTTAAGTGTGCCCATTAATTGTCAATTGTGTTCATATCGGGGCTTTAGGCTGATATGCCCATCACTTTACTGCAATTATACAACACACAAGTCATGCACAAGAGCGATTTGAGCTTAGGATCATTGTCTTGATACAATTTGTGTCTTAACTTTTCGGCCTTTTGGGTGTCAGTGATGCCGAAATTCTGAGCACTTTTTTTCAATTCGTTTTGATGATGATTCTCGTATGTATCCCCATACCATCACTGTCAACTTTCCACACTTCTTCTATTATTATTATTATTCTATTATACTCTTCTGTACTGCACTGAAAATGGGCCAAATGTACTGAAAATGCACCAAATATACCGAATGTACTAAAAACTTGTCGAATGTACTGACGACGAGCTTTCACGACGCAAATGTACTGAAAAAAGTACAAACTTATCAAAAACACCATCACTGTAGCGTATCATGCATGATTCCATAGAATATCTTATTAACGCATGCAGTGACTGGATACAGCTGACGTAGCGTCTGAATGCCAATAATTTTGTATGTATATTTGTATGCTAGATATAGACAAGAGTTTATATATACTAGTATCGCCTGAGGTTGAAATTCGATTTTAATCTTGGAAGAATTTTGCCGGCCTATTAATAACAAAAAGTTTTTGTTCGTTGACAACGATCTCATTGAATTTCACTAATCACATCACATCACATCACATCACCTCTTCTCACCTCACCTCACCTCACCTCACCTCACCTCACCTCACCTCACCTCACCTCACCTCACCTCACCTCACCTCACCTCACCTCACCTCACCTCACCTCACCTCACCTCACCTCACCTCACCTCACCTCACCTCACCTCACCTCACCTCACCTCACCTCACCTCACCTCACCTCACCTCACCTCACCTCACCTCACCTCACCTCACCTCACCTCACCTCACCTCACCTCACCTCACCTCACCTCACCTCACCTCACCTCACCTCACCTCACCTCACCTCACCTCACCTCACCTCACCTCACCTCACCTCACCTCACCTCACCTCACCTCACCTCACCTCACCTCACCTCACCTCACCTCACCTCACCTCACCTCACCTCACCTCACTTCACCTCACCTCACCTCACCTCACCTCACCTCACCTCACCTCACCTCACCTCACCTCACCTCACCTCACCTCACCTCACCTCACCTCACCTCACCTCACCTCACCTCACCTCATCTCACATAGTTTCATTAATATTTTTAGTGTTAAAAACTAAACTGGATAGAGCTATTTTTTGCCATCGCTCAGAAAAATTAAAATCATGGTATCATGTTGTTTTATCCCTGCCCCTAACTCTTTCTCTTTCTTAGGGTGCAATATATCTACATATCAAATTTCATCAAGATTTTTTTTTTTTTTTTTTTTTTTTTTTTTTTTTTTTTTTGCGATCGGTCCCTGCGGTCCCACTTACCCGCCTAACCGCACGAGAGGCGCATCCGTCTATCGTACGGATATCGGTGACCGACTACGAACAGCCCGGACTGCTCTGCGTTCATTAGGCGAAACCGTACGTGAGGCACATCCGTCTATCGTACGGATCGGTGACCGGGACTGCACTATTTCTCTGAACGAAATGATGGGTAGAGCAATTTCCGATCACAGATTGAGCACAATTTCTACTAAGCCCATAGGCTATGCATATGGTCCATTAATTCAGCCGTGAAGACGCTATTTCTTGTTAGGGGCGTGGCACTGCCCACTCTAAACAAATGTCTTTACTCAAGACTTAACCTATCTCCATATCAAATTTCATCAAAATCGGTGAGGCGGCTCAGCCGTGACTGCGTTTTTTCCCCAATTAGGAATTAAAGCGTTTTGTATGGGGAAATCATAGGTCTATATTAACTTTATTTTACCAAGCTTAACGGCATCATACACACATTGTTTTTTTTTTTCTGAAAATATATTTAACAATACCTTTCCAATGATATAATTTTTATTCCCCTCTTGTGTACCACAAATTTCGATGTTCACGTATAGTTGCATAGCATAGTTTTAAAATTAATAAAAAATTTCTAGCGCAATCGGTTAAGGTCAAAATCTTATAAGAAACAAAGAAGTTTCGAAGTAACTTAATGCAGCCAAAAGGAAAAACGAAGAGGTTTTTCTTTAACCCTTTCGGGTCCAGAGTTGCTTATAAGCAACTTTAATACTAAGCCTTGTTTAAGTGACACAATCGCAATAAATTTTGTAAATTACACAATTTATTGATTGATTGCGATTCTCAGAATAAAAAAACTTCAATAAAGCAACCGATATGTTGTGCTCAACAAAATTACGACGCATTTATTAAGATGAAGTCAAAAAAGTCACACGTACAGTAATTTCAGTGCAAAATATAAAAATTAAATAAAAATACTTATAACATATTTCTCAAAAATCAAAGTACGCAGTTTCACGTAAAAAAGGTGGAATTAAATATAAAATTAAAAACCTTTGAGAATTATTGCGTAATTACGCTTTTATAATTTTTTTTGCTTTTAAGCAACTTCTAATTATCTAGTGAACAGATTAGTCTAGAAAGCTAAAAATTTCCAAAATACCTTATATAGACTTAATAAGCCTGGAAATTAAGAGAAAAATTGTTTCTGGCAGCTGGCCTTAGAGCGGACGCAAAAGGATTAAAAAGACAATGAGCTCGAAAGTTTTCATTCATTCGCTGTCCAACTTTTCGATGCTTGCGTAAGCTTTGCTCCATACAAATTTTTTCGAGGCTCAGCTCAGCTTACGCAGTTTACGCTGTTTTCGAGGCATCTTCGCGTTTAGAGGAAAGCCCTTAATTAATTGTAAATGATCGGAGAGAGATTCGAAGTAAAATTTCAAAAGTGTTTTATACAAAAAATATTAAAAAAACTATTTCAAGACAAAAAAAAGCAGTTGGATTGTTTCGGATAAAGACGAACTGCAGAAGATAATTCAGTTTGACAGTGTTCGAAACCACACTGTGCAGCGATCGGCAAAACCAATAGGAGCGTGGAACGAGGAAGCTGCCGCATCTGGACAATAGGAACTCTACAATGAAAAATAACATCGTTTCGAGCAAGGAAAAGATTCATGCTTATACTTAGTATATGTAGTTTATTGAAAGTGAAAGAAGAAAAAATTGCGAAAAGATATTAATATTTACTATTTAAATTATTTTGGAAATCGAAACAAATTATAATAAATCAAATTGCTATACATAAAAGCTTTGCGTTGACGTCACACTCTTCATCAAATTGACTTTCATATTTGTTTTAAGGTTTGGGTAGCAATTTGTGAAATAAGTTGGAAAGAGAAAAAATAAATCAACAATATCAGTTAATCCTTACGTGCATCAATAAGATCTTTCGATGGTGATGTCAATGAGCTACCAGATTTTATAGAGTAGGTAGAAAATATTTTGACTACATTCGAGCGTATCGACGAGACAAACAAAAGAGTCCTGTTTGGCTATTTGAAGAACAAATGCACAGTACGAGCTAGGTAACTAGGTAATTCACAATTACAGAAACACGCCAAAGCTATACAGCCACAAATTCCAGATTTAACGATACTTTATACAGAGTTAACTTCAGTGATGAAGTAAGAAACAACAGATTTGGCAATAGAAATAGATTCCAAAAAAAATAACAGTATAAACTAAAATGGACACCAAGTAGTTACCAAAATTCAACTAATTGTTTTGAAAATCAAAATAATAATAGATATCAAATAACTAACAATGGGTATCAAGGAAGGATTAGACAGTACAATTTTAATAACGGCAATGACCAACGGAAGCACAACAATTCAGAAAATAATTCGGGTAACTCGAGTAACAATTCAGGAAATAATTTGGGTAGGTTTAGAAATAACAATTCGGGTAGCTCTAGAAATATCAACAATTCAGGAAATAGTACGGATAACTCTAGAAATCAAGAGGAAAATCATGCACCAATGAACATTTACAATTCTGATGCAAATTTTTAGTCACCTTCAGGAAATTACTCTACATCACAGTAGAGACAAATATAAAGCCTCTATACTTTATAATAGATACCGGTGCATATTTAGGAGCAAAACTAATACGACTGTAAGGACATTGGAAGAAACACTTACCACGAATGGTATGTGCACTTTTCCAATTTTATAGGAGTTTAATTTACCGCATAACAATTGCAACTTCTTGAAACTTAATCTACAAAATGGTTTTCATGTGTTAATCGGTAATAATATTCTAAGAGATATAAATAATGTTATCGATTATCCTCAAAGAAAATTAATTACGAGAAATTCTGAAGTATCTTTATATGATACTTATCTAAAGAGAACGATGTTTAGCAGCAATTAGCATATAAAGAACACCCCATACAATTCACATGGAAAGGCACAAAGACAAATAAACGAGTTGCTGGAACAGGGCTTGATATGAGTATCGCTTAGTCTATACAATAGTCCGATATGGATCGTACCTAAAAAATTGAATGCGTCTTACTGTCAGAAATTGCGCTTAGTAATCGATTATAACGGGTGGTTTATTTGCTATTTGTTTTTCAGAGTAAGTCTTTTGACACCTCACGCTTGATTCGAAATATGTGTCAACGCCAAAAATGCTCAGTGAGTTTTACCATTTTACCATGAATAGACTAACGAATGAACACCGCTTGTAAATCATTGAATTTTATCGAAATTCATGCTCTGTGAATAATGTGTTCTTTCTTCAGCGATGAAACTCATTTTTGGCTCAATGTGTACGACAGCAAATAAATATTTTATTCACTATTGCAAACTTTTTGCTCTTTTTTCAATTTTCAATAACCAAACGCTCAAAAAATTTTCCGTTAGAAAGTGGAATGACATTACAGTAGAAAATCGCTTCCCAATTTGAAATATGGGTGATACATTTGACGAATATCAATATTTCTCTATACTGATCTAGCGAAGGGCTTCAATCAAATTGAGATGGACCCAAAAGACATTCATAAGACAGCATTTTCAATGGCAAATGACCATTACAAATTTCTTTGCATCCCATTTGGACTACGAAATGCACCAGCCACTTTCCAAAGGCTAACATATAATGTGCTGAAGGAGTATATCGTGGAAATCTGTCTTATTTATTTGACGACATCCTTATTTTCTCTACCAGTGTAGAACACTTGGACTCGTTAAATAAAATTTTGAATGGTCTAAGCAAAGCAATTTCCATACCAAACAGACCAAATTTTTGGGTCATATGATAACAAAAGAATGAATCAAACAATGAATCCCAATAAAATAGCCGCATTATATAAAATTTCAATTTCAAAAACTAAAGAAAGGAAAGGAAAACTATATTTCAGCTTATGAAAAATTAAAAATTATGTTCAAGTCAGATCCAATTTTGTTATATTGCTAAAAATTCGTGAAACGGATTACCTACTTGGAATTTTCAAAACAAAGTGTTATTTTTATACTACAGGTAATAAGTAAATAAGTCCCAGAAAAGTTTTTATAAATAACAATTATTATGATTGTTGTAAGCAATTTAAGTTTCAGATTAACTTTTTTTTGAAAAATCATGTCTCTCAAAAAAAATGTTTTCGACCTTTAAGAGTAGGAGCCAGGGTCCGCAAATTACAGTAACACAAAACATTTTCGAACCTCAACATTCATAACTGGTCAAAGTTGGCAATCAAGGATTCTGAAGAAATAGAAGCACTAGTAGCTTAGCAAACTTCAATTGGAGGCGAGAGACTGAAAATCATCGCAAATTATGAGAAAGATCCTGCTGAAAGGAGAAAAAAGTCACTTATTTTGAAGAGCATAAGTAGGACTTACAGAGTGCCTTCCAATAATTTGAATCTACAGATGATCAGATTCGGTCACTGCTAGGAGTTCCAAATCATCATAAATACTTGCATGCCGTGCCGCAATCAGTGACAATTGGTAGTGTAGATAAGACCTCCAAGCTGGTGGCCACTGGAAACGGCTCTCCAGGAAGTTAATTCTTGACTGTAGGGCTGGCTAGCACAGATAGGCTAGGGGTTGGTTAGCTCCTCAAATGCCTGAGGTATCTTCCTGAAGGTATTTCAGGCAGAATTTTCCCAATCCAAGGTGAAACAGCATATGCCAAGGGGTGAATGGCTAGTGGGCTATCTAGTCGATAATATGCGGACTCGAGCAGTCTGGCAAACTCCCGTTTCAACCTAGCCTTATCCACACATGCAGGCTCTGTGAGGATGGACATTCTTTTTCCTTGCGAGGGCTGGATCTAAGTGTTATGCTATCCGTGCTGAGGATCGTTCAGGTTGGGGGCCCTGTCTCATGAAAATTAACCCAATCGCTAACGGAGCATACCGGATACTTGGCGCACTCCGGTATTAAGTAGCCTTACCCACGCACCTACACCTCTGTGTGGGTGGACATATTCGTCCTGTACTCGTGGGACCAAATATGAATACAAACAACAAAAAACAAAAACAAACAAACATTCTAAATGCTTCTGAGTCAGGAACTCGGAAGAAAAACAAAAGCGACAACGCTTGCACCTCAAGTGCGACTGAGGCTGGCCTTCGGGTGGCTGGACCCGTCCTGAAGCTGGGAGAGATGGCTAGAGCTTTGAACGTCACGTCCAATTCTACCAACCTTTTAAAAAGTGGTGGTACTTCATTACCCAATTCTGGACCAACCAGTTCGACATCGGCCACCGCCTCACGGCATGGTCAGTCTAAGTCGACTGGGGAATCCGGGATTGAGCAAATTCCTAAGCTAGGATCAACGCCGTCCAACCTAGGACAAACCGCTTCGGCATCGGCCACAGCCTCACGGCTAAGCCAGTTAAAGTCGGCTGGGGAAACCAAGAAGTTACGGAATCCTTTAAGGGAGGGAATTAAGGGTCTTAGACCCTCAAAAAAGAAAATCGCGGACAAGCAGGCGGCGAATAGAATTCGTCGTCGTATCGACTCCCTTCGATTGGCGAAGAGAGTACTATCGTGTCGTGTCGTCGTGGGGTCAACACGCATAATTTTGTTCGCGCTCTAATTTTTTTTTCTTTTGCTTCAAAAAAAAAAAAAAAAAAAAAAATAAAAGAAAATATAAAAACACTAATTAGTTTTTAAATTTTTATTTAATAAAAATGCCTTGCATTTGTAAAAACAAAGTGGAAAGGAATCATGAAAAAATAAAGTGTGCCAGTTGCAATGAATATTATCATTGTAGCTGCATGAAGTTTAATCAAACAGAAGTCGAATTTTTAGAGAACAGTGGTAAAAAGTTTTATTGCATTGAATGCTCAAAAAAGAGACGTTCTTTTGGTGAACTCCCTTCGTCTTCTGGGTCATCGACCACGTCGCCAAAAACATCAGTATTAGTGCCAACTATGAAGAGTAACAACAAAACAAATCAACAAATTTCTCTTCCAAAACATCCAAGTCAACAGAAGCAACTACAAGTACATCAGAACCGACAACAGCAACAAAAGCAGAACCAGCTAGAGAAAGATCAGCCGATGAGTTTACACAGCAACACAAACAGTGCAAAGGTTAGTCAAAAAGAGCAGACGCAACATTGCAATGACAATGGTAATTCGGTATTTTTGCAAGATGAGTCATCAATTACATTAGAACTCGTGTACAGCGAAATCGTCGCACTAAAAAACATGTATGCTGATGCTCTTATTCAAAACGTAAACGCTCTGTCTCTCTTAACAACACTACAAGAAGAGAAGCAGATTTTAGCGAATAAAGTAGAAGAGCTGCAAAAAGAAGTAAATTTCTTAAGATTAAAAAATAATGAAAAATGCATTGAAATTTTTGGGGCGCCAAACGTAAACAACAATAATGCTCTTGATACAGCACTAAAAATTTTTGCTGAAGGGCTGGATACAAATTTAGCTGAAACAGAAATAGATAATTGTTATGTCAAGAGTATTAAAGCAAAAGATTCTGAAGGTCAAAACGCTATTTTGGACATTCTATGCGTCAAATTTGTGTCACTAAAAAAGAAAAAAGAAATAATGAGAAAAAAAATTGTTAACAGAAGAAAGTTGAGCGCAAAACTTCTGGGTGGCGATAATAATCGTAAAATCTTCGTTAACGATTATATGTCAGTGCCAACTAGGAATTTGTTTAAAGCGGCGCAAAAATTTAAAAACGAAAATAATTTTAAGTTTGTTTGGGTTAGTAATGGAAGAGTTTTAATTAGAAAAAACGAAGGTGATACTGCAATATTGTTGCATAATATTGAGGATCTTAATAAAATTTGTTTAAATCAGCAACAATAATAATAAAAGTAATATGAGCTCAAGTAACACTGATCCTCGTGTAGATTTATTTGAAATTCCAATTGCAAATTGTAATATAAATTTTGAAAGCATTTCATTTAACCCAAACAACTCTAATAGTTTTTATATCGTCTCTCAAAACATAAGAAGCTTGCGCAAAAACTTTGATCATTTTTTATTGCAAATAAACTCTTTTAAAACAAAGCCAGATTTCATCTTTTTGACTGAAACATGGATTTATGACCATGAGAAGTCTCTTTTCAGCATTCCGGGATATAATTTTTATACAAACTGTAACAATCAGTATGCGGCTGGTGGTGTAGCAGTTTTTGTCTCAACAAATTTTAGTTGTAATTTTATTAGTTACAGTTTAAGAAGCTCTGATGTAATAAAGGTAAAGTGTTCGATAGATAATCAGATTTTTTGCTTCTTATGCATATATAGATTTAATGTCGTCACGCCACAAGAAGCGTTTCTAAGTGATTTGAACAACTTGCTCTTTAATGAGAAATCTGATAATTTAATATTGGTAGGCGATATAAACCTGAACATTTTGCAGGACTCTGTAGCTGTTGATAGCTATTTAACTTTACTTTCATCTTTCGGACTTGAATCCTGTATAAACTCCCCAACTCGAATTACTGAATCCTCAGAAACCTGTATTGACCACATTTTTCTACGCTTAAGTCGTTTCAATGATGCGTTGGTCACTAGTGCGGTTTGCGATCTTAAATTATCCGATCATTGCTTAACATGTCTGTGTTTTGAAAACATATGTATAAAAGATAAAGTCTCTACACCTCATGAGCTATTCAAAACAGTAACCAATTTTGAGGAATTAAATGATTATCTGTCCTTTGAGGATTGGAATAGTGTGCTAAGTGAGCCACATCCAGCATTAGCTTACAAAAATTTTTTTGATACATTGAGTTCTCATGTCGAACATTGTACAAAGCGTGTTGAGCTCGTATCATTTAGCAAAAAAAAGTTAAAACCTTGGATGACCATTGGACTCATGAACAAAATAAATAAAAAGAATAATCTTTTCAAAAAATGTCGTAGTAATCCAAACAATGTGAGTTTAAAGCTTAAATATAAAGTCCTTTGTAAAGAAATTGCTGATACTACTTCTGCGCATAAAAATGAATTTTACTCGAATGAATTTAATAAAATCAAGGGGGATGTAAAAAAAGAATGGAAGCTTGTAAACGATATTCTAAGCAAAACAACTCGTAGCGAACAAGTTCATGACTTAAAAGTTGGAAACAGAATCATTGCGGATCCAACTGACAAAGCCAATTTATTCAATGAATATTTTTCTAACATTGGAAATGAAGTGATTTTTAATAACGGCTTAAAATCTACATTCTGCAATTGCTTAAATAAAGAAAACGAAATTACTTCTAGTTTTTATTGTGAGCCTATAACCTCTTGGGAAATTTATACGATAATTATATCACTTAAAAACTCAAATTCCTGTACTGAAGGAAATTTTTCAAGTATTTTCATTAAAAAAATTGTTTTCAACATTGCTGATATTTTATGTCACTTGGTTAATAAAAGTATCAACAATGGTATTTTCCCAGATGAGCTCAAAAAAGCTGACGTTATCCCTTTATTTAAAAAAGGAGAAAAATCAAATCTTAACAACTACCGGCCAATCTCGATTCTTTCTATTTTTTCTAAAATTTTTGAGAAAGCTGTAAAATCAAAAATGATAAATTTTTTAAATAAACATAATTTTTTCAGTGGCTGTCAGTTTGGGTTTAGAGCTGAGTTATCAACTGAAGATGCGCTCATGAAGTTTTGCAACCATATTCATGGTAGTCTAAATTCCAAAAAAATCTCTGCCGCCCTCTTCATTGATATCACAAAGGCTTTCGATACAGTGGATCATGATATTCTACTAAGCAAATTGTTTAAGTGCGGTTTTCGTGGTAATATTCATAATTGGTTTTCATCCTATCTAGCAAACAGATTTCAGAGAGTAAAAATTGGCAAATGTTTTAGTTCTTTTAAGAAAGTAGATATCGGAGTACCTCAAGGCTCAGTATTGGGCCCAATTTTATTTCTTGTATTTGCGAACTCGCTTTTCTCACAAAACTTCTTAGGCAAAACTATCGCATTTGCTGATGATATGGCGTGTACGTTCTCATGTGACTCATCTGCTCATGCAATGTCTGAAATAAATAATGATTTAGAAATTCTAAGGCACTGGTTTTTAACACATAAAATGGTTTTAAGCGACAAAACGAAAATAATGTTTTTTAATGTGAGTGCTAAAGAAATTCAGATTGGTGACTTCTTTTCATGGTGCGCTGTGTCAAAAATACTTTATAAGTAAAAATATCTGTGATTCCTCGAAGACTGTGCACACATATGTCGATTCAGGCTCTTGTTCCACCAATTGTTTCAAAATAAATTGCGTAAAAAGTTTTAAATATCTAGGTTTACTTATTGATACAAAAATGAATTGGTCTGATCACACAGCAGCATTGAAAAAATTCTTATTGGCAGCAAGTAGACAGCTTTATCACTTAAGCAAGTTTTGCTCGGCCAAATTAGTTACATGTATCTACTTTGGCAGTTTTCATTCGAAATTGGTTTATGGTTTGGCATGTTGGGGTGGTACCCATGATAACAAAATAAATCCTCTACTAACTTCACAAAAGCAAGTTATTCGGTTAATATGTAAAAAGGGGCGTTTTGTAAATAGTCTACCTCTGTTTAAAAAATTGAACATTTTGCCGTTAAAACATCTGTACTATTTTAAGGTTTTAAAAATATTTTATATTAAATCTGGGTACATAATTAATACCAGATGTCATTCAACCTATGGATTGAGAATAAATTGTCTCAACCTGGCCGTGGTTCCTTTCCACAATCTGCAACATTTTTTACGTTTTTACGATGCTATTGCTCCCAGATTGTTTAACAGACTTCCGCACTATATAAGATGCCTGCGAAATAAGCATGCTTTTCTCAAAAGAGTGAAATCTTGGCTATTTTGTTTTTCTCATGAAAACATAAATAAAATTATTGAGCTTGTTCTTTAGTATTTGGACCTTTATTCCAGATTTTTGTCATATTTTTTTTCACATTTTTCTTTTCTCTCTTATTTTGATTTTCTTTTTATTTTTAATTTTTATTTTTTTTTTCACACTGTTCTCTTAAGATAATTATTGAAAAATATTTTTTCTATTTTCATTTGTATATCAAGACCCCATGTACCCCACTGATTTATTTAATTATGTAATTCTACGTCCTACACTAGTACTTATGAACTACAGGGCGTTAATTGATTTATTATTATTATTATTTAGTGAGTAAATATTGTATAAAAGTTATTTAAATTTTGTAATGAAGTTGATAATGATAATAAAAAATAACTAAACTAAAAAACTAAAACTAAAAACTTGAACAAGAAGGCCATGAACAGGCCGTTTTAGAAAAAATACCTAAAAGGCAGAGATCCCAAGACGAGATGTCGGAGTCTAAACGTCAAAAGACTACTGGTAAATCTCTGTCTTTTAGTGACGTTGTAAAAGGATGTAAGGCGAGAGTTTTGGCCGTGCTTGACAGGGCTGCGGAAGACGGGGCGATTCCTCGTGATAAATGAAAGTTGGTAGACGATACCTTGGGAAATACCTTCTTCCAGATATTACAGGAGTTTCCTGGTCCTGTGCCATCATGTGAGGCAGGAGGCAGGCTGGCATCAGGGCCTTTTTAAACTCATCTCCTGCGATGATGAACGGTCTGCCAAGTTGTACAAGGTAGCTGTGAGTAGGCTAGGTGAGGTGTATCCAGGTGCGAGACTGGAGGCTGTGGAGAAGGATGAAATTCCTACCAGGCCCCGGGCTCGCGTTTGGCTACCGAGCACACCGTCGGGAGAGGACGCAGTTCTGCGGATGCTCCGACTATGCAATCCAAATCTTCCATCTCAAAACTGGAAGATTGGGAAGCTAGAAGCACCAGTCAGACCATCCATGCAGGTCATGGTCCTGTTGAACAAGGAATCCGTGGAGTTACTGGTGGCAACTAAGGCAGTCGTCAAGTATGGGTTTAACAAGGTGACGCTTAGGGTTTACCGTAAGGATGAAGAGCTGGCCTCCAAATGTGCTATTTCTCCCTCCCCAGAGACCTTCGTCACTGCACCACCATTGCCAGTAGAGATGGAGGTTGGGGATGAAGAGGTTGGGCCAGAGGGAGACAGCTGCACTCCAAGCGGCCAACCTGAGGCGTCCCTAGAAGAAGCCGAATCCACGGACTCCGATAGGTCGTGGAGGTAGAGGGCCTCCTGGAAGAAGCTCTTCTTTTAGAAGAGGCTGATAAAGACGAGGCGGACATAACAGTCGTAGAGAGGGGAGGTGATTTGGGATCCGATGAGGGTCCTCCAAATTAATCTCCACCACTCGAAGCGGCGTCCGCCGACTTACAGATCCGCTTAAGTAAAAGCGGAGATAATGTAGTCCTTATACAGGAACCCTGGTTTCATGCCGGGAGAGTCTGTGGTCTGAGGACGCCTGGCTATAAAATACTGGTGGCGAATGTGGACGGTAACCCCAGAGCGTGCATTTTGGCAAAGACCAATCTTAACTTGTTTTTGCTTTCTAATTACAGTGACCTAGATACGGTCGTTGCTAGCCTGGAGGTAAAAGCTGAAGGTTTTTGGTTAGCTTCGTGCCGTAAATGCACATCACACTGTCTGGGGTAGCACAGATGATAATGATCGAGGTGAGTCACTTTTAGAGTACATTTTAAACACTAACTTAGTTACCTGCAACAAAGGCTGCGAGCCAACCTTTATAGTAAAGAACAGGGAAGAAGTCTTGGATATAACATTGGTCTCGGACTTTGTTTTTGATTGTTTCGTTGACTGGAGAGTCTCAAGCGAGCACTCATATTCAGATCCGATTGTTCACCGAAATGTAAAAAGGACAAACTGGGGAAATATATAACAGGAAAATAGCAGAGTATCTGCCTATCTCAACCCCCGTAGAGCCGTCAACTATCCACGACATAGACAGGGTGGTTCGAAACTTAATGAGAGGGTTAAATAAATCCCTGGAGATTTCTTGTCCTGTAAGTAAACCTCGAGGAATGAAGAAACCCCCATGGTGGTCAAATGAAATTCAGGTTCTTCGACGAAGAAATAGGAATTTATTTAACAAAGCCAAAAAATCAGGTTTGGATAATGACTGGAATGAATATAATCATGGAGGAACTTCTGTGGAAACATTGAAGAGATTTCAGAAGCATCTAGGCTAAGGAAGATTTTATCTACTTCGCCCACTACTCTAGGTCTTTTAAAAAAGCCTGACGGCTCCTGGACAACATCTAGCGAAGAGACCTTAGACCTCTTACTAGATACTCACTTCCCTGGTAACTCATTGCATGAACCAGAGGATTTGAATGTTCAACGTCAGATGCCCTTAATTGATCTCAGGGACATTGTTTCAGAAACCAAAATTCTATGGGCGATAAATAGCTTCAAAACCTATAAATCACCAGGACCTGATGGTGTAACACCAGTTAAGTTGCAACAATCTGCTCGCTTAATTATACCTTGGTTGACAGCTATTTTCAAGGACTGTCTTAGCCTTTCCTATATTCCTCTAGCCTGGAGGATGACTAAAGTCATTTTCATTCCAAAGGCCAAAGGTTTTTTTAGTAACCATGGTTTTAGATGCTTCCCTAATCGATCAATCGAGGCGAAGTCGCAAAAAAGCTTATACGATCCAAGCACTTCTGTGCATTAGCGCTTGGACCAAATCTTAGTTCGTAAGACGCACATGCAGGTTAAAAATAAAATAAAGTAGTTTACTCAAAATAATATACTAAAATATTAGTTAAATATAAATTTTAATATAAAAATTACATACATATTTTGAATCTGCATATGGGTCTTACGAGTTCAGAATTGGTCAAAACGCGCCTCGCACTTGGTTTCGAAAACGAGGCGAGATGCCGTGTGATCTCGCCTCGGTCAAGCGAGGAAAATTTATTTTTCCATTTCGCCTCGTTCTCGCCTCGGTCTTGCCTCGTTCTCGTAGCCAAAATTGAGGCTGCCTCGTAGCCTCGGTGAAACACTAACATCGGATAAGCAAAACAAAGCCAAAGATAATTTTGTGAGCACGAATTCATCAAATGCTCAAATGAATACTGATGTCAAAATTATTTCGATAGAAAAAAGTCAATAAGGGGTACAAGAGTCACTTGTCAAACGTCTCTTGTCAAACATATCCACTAAAACAATAACCGACCAAAATCGGTACTCGGAGTTGCTGAACAGTTTGTGGATTCAAATAGAATACACCTAATTCCGTGTAGAAAAAAAAAACCGTGTAAAAAAGACATGTATGTATGTAAATACATAGAAAAAAGGGGATAAGCTCCATATCCTTCCTGTTCTTGGTTCATAAAAACATTTTTCTTTAAATTTTCAATCAAAAACCCATTTTTTAATCGTGCTAAATTGAAGAAAATCGTGTAAAAACGGAATTAATTTTTTTTTCTAGACCGTGTTAAATCAAAACCGTGTAAAAAAAACATGTAAAAACAGAATTGGGTGTATCTCCATCTATCCATTTACGAGCAGTGCGATGATCTTCAGATGTGATCTTGAGGCTTATATAGCACTGTAACAAGAAGTTCAAGATTAGCAGGCTGCTTCCACAGAACGTCACTAGACGGCAGCAAAGTGCGACTACAAATAACAGCTTTAGTCTTCAGCTCCCAAATGTGACAGTACCAAAGTTTGAAGGCAATTACGCAACTTGGCAGCAATTTCAGATTTATTTACGAAGATGATTCAGAAACAGGAACTACCAGACGCACAAAAAAATCTGGTAACTGATAACGATTGTTTCGGGAGAAGCAGAGAGGTTAATACAATATCTCACGTTGAGCGAAACCAAATACTCAACAGCATGGAGACTGATGCAAGATTCGATTAAGGAAAAAGTATGCAAAACGTTGAATGACGTTGAGTAGTCGAAAAAATATGGAATATATTTAAAAAGTTGAAAGTAGTTGAAAAAATTGAATAGGTCGAAAACTGTTGGAAATTGTGAGTAAGGCTGAAATATTTAAGAAAATATGGAAAATGTTGAAAAAAGTCAAAAAGGATTGAAAAAGCTGAAAAATGAAAGAGGTTGGAAAAGTTGAAAAATGTTGAAACAGTTGAAAGAGGTTGAAAAACACGAAAAAAGTTGAATGAGATTAAAAAAATTGAAAGAGGTTGAAAAAGTCGGAAAATGTTGAAAAAAGTTGAAAGAGGTTAAAAAATTCCGTAAAAATATAAAATCTCGAAAAAAATTTAATGTAGTTGAAACAAGCGTGAGGTTTTGCTAGATCAAATTCAGAAAGACATAGTTTTATGCATTAAATAAAAATTTCATCGTCAGATAAAAGGAAACGCAAATAATTTAGTTTGAAGTTTTTAATAAATTGTATAGGATTAACAGATAATACAATACATATTTTTAGAGACACTAACAACACTCTAACATACACTCACTTTATTTTTAATAAATATACGTAGAAAAATTATAATTTTATATATATGTTTTATATATATGTGTTAAAAAGATACAATAGCGTAAGACAAGTTAAAAAATGCAATTGGCCTCAAAAACAACAGTGTGCGACCAAGTTGTCAATATATGTATTTCCATGTTTATAAAGAATTTATTGGTTCTTAATTACAAAATTTGGTAGTTCTATCTTTCGAATACTTCGGCTGAATTGACTTAAAGCTTCGACTTGACCTGAGGTATAACAATATCCTTCCACCAAATCGGCCTTTCGAAAGCACCCTGGTTGGTCATAAATTCGTTTTGTAAGTTTTCATATAAAAGTCCATCGGATTTTGCAATAACGGAATCAAGAGCGAAGTCTGGCGGTGCCAGTGCATCAGCAATAGCAACGGCTGAGTCCTTGAGTTCTGCACATTTCTTAAGTAGTTGCGAGCGAATAGCATCGGCAAATGAAGCCTTGCTGGCGAATCCTCCAATATAAAAGATGGTCATATGCTTATCAATACAACTCATTGCATACACCGCAAAGATGATTTCTAACACTTGAGCCAACTCTCTGGTCACATCTGATCGTTTGCAACGTTCATGGAAGCGAACAAGTGCAAAATATTCAGCGTACGCCAGTGAAAGATCCCGTGCACCATATACCTGTGAATTGTTTCGAGCATCAAAGCGATGAGATCCATTACTTAGTTCATCAGAAATTCGTTTTGAAGTGGTTTTCAGCAGATAACACAACATCCATTCATAGCATTGGAAAGTGACTGAAATTAAAGATTTTAACAAATTTATATCTATAACATATCAAATCACAGTATAGACATATTACATTCCATTGAGCCGACCGAATGCTTTTGACGTACGTCGTCAAATGTTAATTTCAGTATGCTCTCACGATGGCGTATAAAGTTGGCTGTTCCAACAGGACTTTCGAGATTATCATTCCACTGTCGAATCAACCAGTTAGATGCTTGTTGTCCCAAAACATTGTTATCGCCCTCGTATGTACAGCTGGGATCATGGTCGTTGCGAAGGTCACCTAATTTGGAAGCTTTTAAGTATCCATGGCCTCCACATGCTTCTCGAGCCTCCTGAATTGCATCCCGTGCTGTCCACGTTATTAATGGCTTCGAAGACGAAATAACGGCATGAATTTCGGATACTATTTGAGTCTGAAACAAGGTAAAAAAATTAAATTATCTATACGTCTTCTCACGTAATGTAATTCCTTTCAAATTGAAAGTGAAATGAGATCATCTCCGAAATCATTTTGGTTATTTTTAAACGATAAAAGAAAAAAATTGGCTTCTAAGTCGACGGAGTTTAATGGAGTGCTAATACCTCCAAAGACATTTGCGATGTTTTTGTTGACTTTTTATGGATCAGTTTTCAAATTTAATAGCTCGTATACTTATGGGAACAGTTTTTCGGCTCTGTCTCAATTAGTAATACCTGGTGACGAAATTGTTGAAAGTCTATTGAATTTTGACTGTACTGAAAGTTCTGGTTTTAACTTACTCTCCCCCACAATTCTTACGAAATTATGCGCCAACTTTGCACAGCACTAGGTTTGATTTTTAAAAAGTCCCTTTCTTGCGGTATTTTCTTATATGAGTGGAAAACTGCTTGAATTTCCCCAATTTTTAAGTTTGGCCAAAAGTATTTGGTTGAAAACTATAGAACCATTGTTAAATTATCAATTGTTCCTAAAATATTGGATAAGATTGTGAGAAAACAATCGTTCTACTTCTACCAATTTAACAACCTTTTCTAATTTTTAGAAAGTGGTCCTCAGGTCGATGTTTTGTAAGCTGAATTTTTGAAAGCTTTTGATTGAGTCATGCATAATTTATTATAATATATTATTGTAAAAATTGGTGGCCACTACTTCAGACCAGCATTGGTAAAATTAGGTGTGCATCAGTTAAGCGATTTAGACCATAACTTAGTTTTAATGACATTCCAGAAATACATCAGTTTTGTAAGTGTATTTTGTATGCTGATGATCTGAAAATTTTTCACGATGTTAAAGACTTAAATAATTGTGTCAACCTACAGAGCGACATTTAGTCTCTTGTTCAATGGTGCAATATGAATCAACTCATTCTAAATTTTGCAAATGTAAGGTCATTTCGTAGTCAGATTATTTATTATAATGAATACAATAGTTGTGAATGTCTTTCCAGTGTAACTGAATTTAAAGATATTGGTGTCTATTTCGACCCTAAATTCTCATTTTCAACACATTTAGAATATATTATTTCTAAAGCTAACTCTCAATTGAATTTTCTGAAAAGATTTCTTAAATCCCTCTACACCTAAGACTATCTTTACCAGCCTAGTAAGACCTATTTTGGTGTACGCTAGTAATATCAGGGACCCCATCTATGATGCATCAATAAATCGTATTGAGAACATCCGAAAACGTTTCTCAAGATTTGCATTGCGACAAGAGAAGAGCGTTAGCGAATATAATGTTTAGTAAAGATATAATTGATTGTAGTATAAGTTCTTCGGATTTACTAGCACTATTTCCATTCAATGTTCCATCTCATAACCTTAGAACAAACCTTAGCAAACTTGTCCTACACTATCTTCCACAGAGCAAAATATGGCTTTAATGAGCCTATATCTAGATGCAGTAGCGTACCAAGAAGAAGGCGTGGCGAAACCACTTGGGGGGGCGGAAAAATGGGCCTTGTAATATGAAATTGAATTTTTGTTTTTAGTTGACATTTTTTTTAGCAAATCAGTGTGAAGTATATCTCATTTCGCTAGGCTTATTGAGGAGCAAAAGTGAGGTTCTTTTTATTTTTTGTGTGACAAAATTTTGTCGATTTGAAAAACAGAGAATATTTTGTGTTGGGGGGAAGGGGTGGCAAATTACCTGTTGGCCCCAGGCACCTAATGATCACAGTACGCCACTGTGTAGGTGTTTATCTCATTTTAATTTATTTGTAAGCCAACTGGATTTTAGTGATGTACGAAATGTTTTCGAAAGCAGCTTGACAATCTTGTCATTTAAAATTAATTTATATTAATTTATGATCATTTGATCTCATAGTTATTAAATTTATTTTTGTAATCTGTAAGGATTTTTTACCCGGTAGATGAAATCCTAATAAATTAAATTGAATGAAAAGCTATGCACAATTCAGATTAAGATGCGACTAGTAGGCGGCTGTAGCGTACCTAGGGGTGCGGCCGCATCAGGCGTTACCACTTGGGGGCAGCAAAATCGTTCTTTTCAGTAAATAGAAAAAATTCGAGAGAAATTTGTAATATATCTCACTTTGCTAAGGTTTTCGAGGATCAAAAGTGAGGAACTATTTTTTTTTAGTAACAAATTTTTACAATTTCAACCGGTACGCCACTAGTAGGCGGTAAGTCTGTACAAAAGTCGAGTGTATAAAACTGCAGGATGGGATGTACAGGAAAGATAGTGATGTATTTTGGTGACTAACCAACCAGGGTTGCCTGGTTGACGTCTCGCCCGTCTTGGGCTATAGGCTTGTTTTATGATCTACAAGATAAGATAAGGTATCAAGGTAAGTAGCTCTGGACAGACAATATTTCCAGACACAATGTCAAATAAAAGGAGCAACAACAGAAGATTTATTTTGCTCTCCAAAGTTTTTAACGTAATTAAGAGGCAACGAGTTTTTATGATGGGACTTCAGGATTTACCGAGGTATATTTCAACCTCGAACGAACGAGGCTTGTGAATGAAACTTTAAGAGTGTATGGATCTCTGAAAGATGACCCATTACCATAGTTGGGCATTAACTCGTTAATCCATTAATTTATAATTAACGAAATTAAATGTCGACTAATGGATTAACTTTTAAGTTAACTTTAAAAAATGTTAACGGAGGCGTTACGACAAGAAGCTGCCGAAAGTTTGAAGAACAGAGATATTTTAAGTGGCGTAGGCAACAACACGATTAACAACGACGATGATGAGGAAGAATTTTTGAATTATGTCACTCAGTCTAAAGAAAAACATAAGATCCACAAATCTTTAAAGAGTAAAGCTCAAAATCTCGTCAAAATGTGACTAGACATGAAATCAAAAAGCTTGTTCAACGATGCTGCATTCCTCGGGGAACAGATTCATAAATTTGTTCATTAAATGTAATACTGCTATACCCTCAAGCGCTGCAGTTAAAATTTTTTTTTCCACGTTTAAAGATATTTTAACGCCGAAACGAGCGTCGTTTTCAGACGAGAACTTCATCAAGGGGAATATCCACATTATGGCAGATGACTAAATTACAAATTTCAATTATACACGTCTTTTTTTTTTGTTCCTAACCTGATAACTTCCAGAACCCAAATCAAGAGTTTTTATAAGAAAATCACTAACGCAACGAAATAAAAAATGATATTTTTTACGTGTTAACGGATTAACGATTAACGTTAACTTGCATTAAGTCTTCCGAAATGTAACGCTTTAACGTTTAACGAAGTTAACTTTTTAGTAACGGATTAGCGATTAACGAAGTTAATTATTTGGTTAACGGTGGTCAGCTATGCTCATTACCAGAGCTGGGCACCACTACACGTGTGTTTTTCTTAAATGTTCTTCAATGCATGTGTATTTGTGCTTTGTTCGCTTTTCACGCTCATTACGCATCATAAAATTCAACATTGCGTAAGCCTTTGGAATTATAAAGTTCTAATGCGCACGGAAAGTAAAATCTTTAAGCTAAGAAACAGACAACAAAGTAGAGTAAGAAGAAGGAAAAGGAGAGATTGAACGGGAAAAAGACATGAAAACACATTTGTTAAGATTCAAAAGAGACAATTCCTTAAACACCAATAAAGTTTATTAACTTAACTTTGATCAAGATCTATATCAGATCTAATTTTGCCGTCAGTACATTCGACAAGTTTTCAGTAAATTTGGCCCATTTTCAGTACATTTCGACAATTTCTAAAAATTAACATTTTTTACTAAACTTGTTGCGAATAATCCCTTCAGTAATCTTTGTTGATCTTTTTTAAGAAAGTTATGTCGAAAAAAGTACCTTCGGCATCTAAAAAGTAAAGACTGTCCCAGAAAAAACTTGCAATTTGTTTTTCAATTACAAAAAAATATCCAATAAAATTGTTGGTCTTTTTCTTTTTTTATTAATAATGGCTACTATAATAATGGTTTCTATAAGAATTTCTTACTTTTTTTCTTAAGGCCATTTATTAAATTTAAATTTAATTTAAAGAAAAATTTTTCTTTTGCAGTATATTAAACAGTGTTAGAGAAGGCTCTACAGGTTTTTATACCTTTTTTTTAATTCATTGTTGACAATAGATAGGCGGGCAGTCCTAAGGGAATTAATTTTTGAAAGTGTCAAAACGGTTGTGAAAACATCTATTTATGTCGATGTGTAGAATAAAAAAACTACCAATACGGTGGTAAGCAATTTAAAACTAAGTAAATAGCAAACCATTCAAACTTTTGTTTTCTTATGCACCCCTATCATGAATATCCGAAGCAAAACAATTCTTTCGAATTTCAATTTTTCCTGAGAGCAAAATTTTGCGATCATAAATAATTGAGTAATTGAAAACTTCATATCCAGTTTGTGCTGCCAAAATATTTCGAATTACATACTTCCTCCAATCAGCCAAAAATCACAGTTGCATTTTTCGTGTTTGATATTAGCTTATCAGTAATTTTGCATATTTGACATTAGCTTAATCGCCAGTAGGATGCGGAAGTCGCTGGGCGACGACAAAGAGAAAGACCATGCCTCCGATGGAAAGACTATGCCGAGGAAACCCTATCCAAGCTTGATGTGACTGATTGGAGAAGGCGCACGAGAAGCAAAGGCGCCTGGAGAGACATTTTGAGGTCGGCCATAACTTGGTAACGGGTTGTTCTAGCCACCCAAGTAAGTAAGCTATCTGCCAGCTGAACAAGTTTATAATCAAAAAAGTAAATTTATCTATTTTCCAAAAAATCACCTAAAATAGAATATAGCATAGCGTGATAGTTTGCCATCTACTACTTTTCGTGAAGTCTTATGCGATATCCGAATTGAACTCCATGTACTGAACCAATATCTGTAATTGCTCTTTATTTGTTTTGTTAGATCTTGTAGATATGTTAAAAAAATATTTTTATCAAATAAAATTACAAAATACATTTTTCCTCATTATGTTAAATTCCTTGCTACAAAGTTGGAGAAAAAAATTTGCGGAAAACGTCTAAAATGTTCTCTCAAAAATTATTGCCGATAGCTCATTTTTCAGGTAATTTTTTCTGATTTCCCAAAAATTTTCTACGATTGCAAAACAGGGAATTGGAGAAAATTTTGAGGGAATGTTTATTCACGATAGGAGTGATAATAAAAAAAAAAACACCTACACCTAATGAAGAAATGGATTGGTAAAAATGTGTACAGAGATGAAGTTTGTCGGCAAATCGATATGTTCTCTATATGTATCTGTTTTGAAAGAAGTTTTCAAGCGCTATCACAAATTGATATTCAAAAGATATATTTTTCGGCATATCTTTAGTATTTGATGCAAAATTATGGATGAAGTCATCAATTTACGAACAAAAATACATTCATTCGAATAGTGGACAATTTTAGCACTTTTTTAACAATCACCCATATATGCAAGCTCATTCTGCTTACATTAATTTTTGTCGTGACATTGAAAAAAAAATTGGACATCGCTTTTAGTTTAAGTCGACTTTTCTCCATTTTTTACTCTGGCATGCAGTTTATACCATAGTGACAGTTTAAATGTTATGAGAAAGTTCCACATATTCTAAACATATTTAAAATTTAAGAAAAAAAAATCTTAAGCAAATTCCAAGATCTGAAAATCCCTATATAAAAATCTCTGTATGTTTTGACAAATGTTCCCCAAATGTTCCACAACTTTGATGATACTAAGTATTATCAATATATCTCTTAAATAACCATAACAATTTAAGCCTCCGATTAGCGATGTGGTCTGTCAGACCATTTTGAAACTTTATGTGTCATAACTTTTTTTTTGAAAATATTTCGGCAAACGGTGCCACGACTTTTTCAAACTCGATGCCGCGGGTAGACTGCGATTTATTTTAAAATAGTAGGCCATGATTCGTGGAACAAAAATACAGTTCGAATAAATTTTGAACGTTGTTTAGCGTTGTGGTCTGTCAGACCACAACAATAAAATCGATTAATTTCCGATTTTAGAGACGCAGTGGGAGCTTGTAGCATCATCACTAGGAGTTTCGAATGTTGCCTTGATACAAAAACATATCCTTACTCCAGTAGAATTTACATGGAGAGGTGAATCAGGGGCAAAGAGTGGTAATGGATATGGTTAAAAAGTCCTTTGGAACAGGGCGAACAATATGTGAGGACAATTTCTTTTCATCATTTGAATTAGCCAGTGAATTGATGTCCAAGAACCTGGCTTACGTCGAAACAGTTCGTAAGAACAAAAAAATTGTTCCGCGACAATTTTTGGCATCCTCTACATGCCCACATGACAAAAAAAAAAATCTCGATTCCATTGCCTGAGATGTAAAGCTCCAATTTGCGACTCACACTCAAGAACTATGTGCTATACATGTGTGGCAGCAATCTAATATGTACTCGTATACAGTATGTGTGTACGTATGTCAATTAATATTTAATTTATAAAATAATGAATAAAAAAGATAAATTCAACCACTATGGTACGAAATCTGTCTTTTAATCATATGCTTCTTCCGCTTTATCAAATAAAGGTAAGAGTTTACAGATACATATATGCACTTAAACAATACTATACACTGTTCCCACACATCATATAACTCCTGGATAGACCACCCCACGATTTGATAGTTTATACCTGCAAAATAGATTATGTGGTCTGTCAGACCACAACGTATGGCTTACCGCTAATCGGAGGGTTAAATTTTCAGCGAATGAAATAATTGCGTGTCACGAGCATCATCAGGTCGAAAAACGGATAGTTAAGGGAAAAGTTTCATCAACATCTTTTACAATAATTTTGATAAAGATTGGTTCATTTACAATAACTAACGAACATTCACATGCATCTTAACGTCAAATAAGTATGAACATAAGTAATTATATTATTTACTTTTTCAAATGAACATACGAGGCGCCCAGTTGCAAAACCGGCCTAGTCAAAAAAAATAAAATTTTGATATATTCTCATATACAGTAGAACCTCTGTAAGTCGAAGTTGAAGGGAGACGCCGAAAAATTCAACTTGTAGAGTTTTCGACTTATGGAGGACTTCGACTGAAGCGAATTTTGTCAGGAAATGTTCGACTTGTAGAGGTTAAGATTTGTTCCAACTAATTTTGAGTTAGAGAGGTGAAATAAATAAAAATCCTAGCTATGGAGGTATTAAACATTGGTGTGAATTGCAGTAGGACCAAACTATTTCTGATAATTTATCAATCGACAGCAATAAAGTAACTTCGATAAGTTCCTTTATCATTTCATAGAATTGGATTATTGTATAAGTAGGTTTAACATTGATTTCTAAAAAACAATGATGTACATTGTGGGCATATTCTTAAGGTCGGTATCTTATTTTTTTTTCGACCTATAGAGGTAATTCGTTACAAATAATCGAGTTATAAAGGTTGTAAAATCAAACATTGCCATGTTCGAGATGCAGATGTCAAATTTATTTTTTCGAGTAATAGAAGGAAAATATGTACTGAATTTACTTGTAGGGACTCACTTATTATTTCGACTTATAGAGGGGCCAGATTTCGAGCAATGGAGGATTCGGGGCTTGAAGGGAAGGGAACGCAACATTTCTTCGAGTTTGGGAGGTTTTCGACTTATCGAGGTTCGACTTATAGAGGTTCCACTGTATAAAAATCTAGACCATGCTTTATCTTTCTACAATGGTTTAAGATTAAAAAAAAGTTTTTTGACAGAATTATTACATTTTTTAAAGATATTTTGACAACTTAAATGAAACACACTGTATATGGGTGCGTCCACTGAGAGCGAGCTTAATGCCATCACTATTACAACTGAAGGAGGTGATAAAGTATATCAAGTACAAAGTGTGGTAAGCGCCTTTTTATATGTAAAAATAAAAGTGGATTATAAAGCTAATGCAGGCCCGTGCGCAAGGGGGGGGGGGGGGGGGGGGTTTTGGGGGTTCAAACCCCCCCCCCCATTGGGAATTTTCGCACATAGATTTTTATTGACATTTGAATGAAAAATCAAAAAGACACAACAAATTTTTTTTTTTTTAAATAAAAGAACTGAAATGCCAATAAATCGTCAGAGCACGAGATTTTTATTTTCTCAAGATTTGCGCACTCTAGCTATTTTGGAACCAAAAAACACGATTTGGGACCACTGCGCTTCGCTAAGGCTATGTAACATGACCTTTTTTTCAATGCGCGTTTAAGCATAGCTCCGGCATCAATAAAATCAGCTTAAATGAAAATTCATGCACAAATCTATTTGCACCATATCATTCAATTTTGCATGATAGTTCACGTGACATAAATGAAGTTAAACTTTGACGTCAACGCTTTGCGGACCAAGACATCAAAAATGCTCCGTGTTTTGACAGCTTTGCCTGTGACAACAGCAACAAATGAACGCTTCTTTTCAGTGCTACGTCGTCCAAAGACATGCCTCAGATCAACTATGTCCAAAGATCGGCTGAACGGCTCAACCTCGCATAATATACATCACGATATCGAAATCAAAGTGGAAAGAGTTTTGGACGAGTTTTTCCAAGTACCTCGCAGAATAAGCTACTTACGTAATGATAACTGAATATCTAATCATATCATTAACACTAGACATGTTCAAATAAATGGCATGTTCTAGAATACTTCAAAATACTCGATTTTCGAAAATTCATTCACATTTGAGTATATCCTCATTTAAAAAAATTAAAAAAAATAGTCTTAGGGTTGCTACCAGAGCTGCATAATTTTCATTTTTTGGAATTTGGCCAAAAAAATGAAGAAAATTTAATTTTTTCCTTATGTACACTAAAGGAAGTGTCGAAAAGAATTGATGGCTATTTTTGAAGCCTATACATAAGGAGAAAAAAGTAGAGCTTTGGTGTTTCTTGTGTAACAGCTCAAGTCCTTTGTTGTTTTGAAATTTGAAATTGTCAATGCCACTACATGAATTTCCATCAAAAAAATAAATGAGAAAAAAAATATTTGTATGTTTGGCCCAAAAGTTATCAAAATTAATTTTTTTTTTTTAATTTTTTTAAGCTAATGATGCACTGACTACACGGTTAGAAATCTTGGAACATATTTTAATACAAGCGAAGTATTATAAAGATTTTTAATACAATTTTGATTACAAATTGAATAGATTACAAAATTTTGTAAGACATTTTGTATTAAATTTTAATATCGCAAGTATTACATTTGATTTTTAAGCCATGCTGTATTATATTTTAATACTTTCTTTATTAAATTAAAAAAAAAAAAATATGTCGTATGCACTGGGATTCGAACCTGGTTCCCTTTCAATACAATGGTTGCATGAGCAGTTTAACGACATCAGCCAACGTAGTATCATATTTCGTTTGGCTAAAGTATATTTAAATTATCAATTGACAACAACATAAAATGAAAGTTCAATATTTCATTTTGACGGAAAAGTCAGTAATTGAGATTTAGTAGTTCATAGAAATGATGACCGTAGCTCAGTTGGTAAAGATGAGCGTGTATGTACAATGGCATGACGCAGGACGACAACATAGGTTCAATTCTGATCGGTGATGATAGGTAAAAAACTTAAGTTCTCATATAAAGTTTTAAGAACGCATCACAAATTTACATACACATTCAGGGCTATTCTGGCAAAGACAGCTAAAAGTCTTACGAAAATATTTTGTAAGACATTTTGTAAGACACTTTGTAAGACTTTAGGTATTCTAGCGCAAAAGTCTTACAGATAAAGCTCTTGAATTCCCCACACAAAAGCTTTCGTGGTAAACTTGTCAAATTTTGATTTTTTAATTTTAAACTAATAAAATTACAAAAGGAATAATAAAAAATCCGGAATTCACCAAGCAGCGTGGAGAAGTAGTTAGGACTGTGAACTCATAGCTCCAAGTGCGTGGGTTCGAGTCCCGTCACTAAAAATGTTTTTTTTTCTAAAAACATATGTATATACATTTTTTTAACACGACAAATAAAAGCAACTTATAATTTCCTTTAAAATAAATAGTTTTTCTAACGTTTGTAATGTAAACAATACAACTGAAAAATTAAAGACCTGCTCGGAGCAGGTCTTTAAAATTGTCTTACGAAAGACAGAAAAAAGCTTTCAAGATAGTTGCCAGAATACCAAAAGTCTTAAGTAAGACTTTTATCTTACTAAAGACTCTGGTGAGTTCTAAGATAGTTGCCAGAATAGCTCTGTATTTACCAATTTATACAAGGCAGTGTATTGTAATTTTTTTTTTTTAAATCTTAATAAAAACGAGTATTAAATTTAAATTCAAATTTGTATTAAAAATGAATTTTAATATCTAGGCAGTATTGAATTTTAATACAATTCTGGTGTACACTCAAAAAAAGGATTGTTTAGAAAGCGTTTGTGGCAAATTATCGAATGCTTAATATCAGCACTTATTATTTCAAGCAAACACTCAACTTTTGTCCTAACTATAAGTATTTGTAGACAATATAAGAAAAACCAATGTATTTGACCCAAATAAAAGTTAAGTTGTGGCAAGTGATTCAATTACTTCTATGGAAAATTTAAAAAAACATTTCATAAAATGTTGCTTCTAAATGATATAATTATTTACGACAAACGTCAAAATATTTCCGTCAAACAATTCAACTTATGGAAGTGTTTCGACAAACACTTGTCTTTTGTCCCAAATACTTATTCATTTCAACAAACGATTTATCACTTATAAAACTAAAGTGATATTCTTGTCATGTTTTTGTATTTTGTATTTTGCAGTGCTATGATTCGATATAACTTTTTTGTTACTCACATTGTACATATACGATATCAAATGTTTATAAGTGTTTAGAAGCAAAGAATGATGACGATGTTGCCAGGCTGTAGTCCTATGATATGTTAAGTTTTAAATAGTAGTTTTGTATAATATTTCTCAACTATCAAGTTGTAAGTAAAATCAAAAGTTTATGAGAGAAAAATTTTATTATTTTGTAAGTAAAATCAAAAGTTTTTGTGACAAAAATTTTATTGTTTCACGCAAACACTTGAAGTAGTTCCATCTATATCATTAGTGGCAAACACTTTTTTTTTGAGTGTAGTCATTTTATTCCAAAATTTCTAACCGTGTAGTTATTGAAGCAAAATATTATAATTACTTGCTTATAAAAAACTTTGAAAATTTTTTTACCAAAAATCAAATTTTATTTTTTTTTGTCATTTATTTTTTTAATGGAAATAAGGAAAATCGAAAAAAAAATTTAAAAAAAAAATATTAAAAATAAGAAAACAAATCAAATTTTCTTAATTTTTTTGGCCAATTTCTGAAAAGATAATAAGCACCTGTATTTATGTATTTAATTATAATTAAATATCTATATTAAAAGTAAACCGTTGTTTGACGTTTTTTATGAAAATAATCTAACAAGAAATGTTCGAGTTAAAACCCCCCCCATGGCTGATTCCTGCGCACGGGCCTGAGCTAATGGTTTGATCACAAGTGCTTGATTATTTTCTATCACCTCTTTTTAATAGTGAATACCTTCTACTAGTCATACTTTGTGAATGTAATATGTAAGTATTAATAATCGAAGTGTTCTAAGTTAATTTTTGAATTATTATTTTTTCTGTTATTTTGGGTTTTTATTCTTTATTTTTATGCTGTGAAATATCGCAATTTTATATGTAAAAGTTTCTCGTTTTAATTGTAGTTTTTCATGCATTTATTAGAACAATCAATCCTGGGATTGGAAATTTTGATTCCGAAAATTCCGAAACTCAAAAATGCTCCGGGATTGCCACCCCGAATACAAACGTATTTGTTTCATGCCCTCTTACGGTCATTGCGAATTTTTTTCAAATTATTTGTGTATCAAAGGTACGAGGAATTACTAACGTACCTTTTTGTATATGGCACCGACAATGCTATGGCCGAAAAAGTTCACCATAGAAAACTTCAATATAGTCATCGAATGTATTATTATTAAAATAAATAAATAAGCCGTCTAATTTGTTTCTTAAATTATCATTCAACTATAAAAAGTAAGATTACTTAAAATTGAATTCGTAAAGATTAATGGATGAACATGCATTAGTCAAATCTTCATTGTCAGATTAGTACACAATACTCAAAAGTGGATGATAGGAATTTACCGTAGAAAGAGCATGCATAGCATTTCTTACAACAACCTGGTACCTAAATAAAAAATATTTGTAGACCAAATCCATTTCAAACCACGTGCATAGTCGGATTATTTCATATTACGGAATTGGTTCCCGATTAAATATTTTGTTTTTCAAAGGATATAAGGGACCCATATTTCCCCGATTTGACTAAAAAAAATTTTTTACGAAGTTATGCCCATTTTAAGTTTTGGTGTCAAAAATTAAAAAACCGCTGAATTTTTTTTTTTTCAAAAAAGCTGCATTTCCATCCAAATGAGCTTTCAAGTGGTATTCTGCGATGTTTCCTTGCAAAATTACAGCCATTTAAAAAAGAAATGAATTTGTAACCGGTTGGTTAATATTGTTTGGTCGTAGGGGATCAAATTCATGTCTTTTTTAAATGGCTGCAACTTTGCAAGGAAACATCGCAGATTACCACTTGAAAGCTCATTTTAAAGAGAAAGAACGGTACTAAATGATGTTATCATTAAAAATAAGCTGAAAGTAGTAGTATCGCAGATGGCTTGGCAATGTTGAAGCAAAAATTTAAATTTTTATTTTGAGAAAAAAATTCTCCCGACCTCAAATGTCTTTAAGCCCGCATTAAACTCATGTCATTTTTTTCTTATATTAGTAAAAATTCAAGCGAAAAAAGGTGGTGTTTTTCAGAAAATTAGCTTTGTTTTTTTCTCATAAAAAGCGCTATAACTCTGCCAATTTTCAACCATTTTGAAATTTTTTCAAAGATCCTGACAGAGAATAAGAAGTTCTATTAGAATTAAAAGACAAAAGTTAATTATTTTGATTTGGATGGAAATGCCGCTTTTTTGAAAAAGTTTTCAGCGGTTTTTTAATTTATGACACCAAAACTTAAAATGAGCATAACTTCGTAAAAAAAAATGTTTAATCCAATCGGGGAAACATGGGTCCCCTTATATCCTTTGAAAAACAACATATTTAATCGGCAACCAATTCCGTAATATGAAATAATCCGACTGCATGGTTTGAAATGGATTTGGTATGTATATAATTAAAGGTGATCAAATTAACTTTAACTTGTCCAAGAACCAATGCAGTTAGAACTCAAGTTGAGGATCACTAAAGATTGAGTCTAATGCTCTAATAGGAGGCGATGGATTTACAGTCGAAATCAAATGGAATGGGAAAGATGGATGTTCAGAACTAAATTTCAGTTTAAATCAAGTGAAAATAAATACATGTTTTTTAAATAGAAGCACTTCACTTACAAGCGTTTTCGTTCAAAGCTTCAAAATAATACGCTGGATTAATAATCGAGCCCAAGTCGAAATCTAAGGCATCCTCTTCAAAAAGAGCTAACCGTTAATTCAGTTGAATTCCACTAGAGGCGAAGTCCTATTTTCACTATTTTTAATTTTTATGTAATTTTTTTTTTTTTTTTTTTGTTTTCAAAGGGACGTGCCACTGCACAAATCCTTAAATTCACATTTAGTGTATCCAGCGAACCACAGTAATTGTAATGAAACATAGTATTTAAGTTCCTGATGTTGCTATCATATGACAATTTTTGTTTTTCACATTTTTCGAAAACAAGCAGTACGTTTTTTATAAAACTTTTAAGAAATAGGATTTATTAGGAAGGTTAGGGTTCCTCCGAACCTCTTTAAGTTTTAGTAAGAGAGAGTGACAAATTCCAAAAGAAGAAGGGTTTGTCATATCCTAAATACTGTATAATCGATTTTGATCGGTATGGTTTCTATTATTTCTGTTATCTTTTATTAAGGCTTGCGCACGATGAAATTAGTGCACGAATTAACTCAAATAACTTTTTAACTAGTTGACATTAAAACAAGACATATACGTTTTTTTAACAGAAATCTTGTTCATGTTTACTTTTATTACAAATATATTAAACATTATTGGTGATTTATGAATAAACTGATTTTTTCTGAAACACCTCCCATCAAAATTTTAATCGTATCTTCAGAGATTTTTTTACTGGATACTAACCATTTTCTTGAAAAATTTTTTGTGTTTTCAGCAACCTGTTTTGTCTTCTTCATAATCCTTTATACCAGAGCCCAATATCTTTCGTTGGGTCTGAGCTCCGGGCAGTTAGGAGGATTTGCATATCTAGGTACAAATTCTACTTTGTTCTTTTCATACCATTCTGCAGATTTGCTGTAATGGCATGAAACCAAATCTGGCCAAAAAAAAGTTGAGACCTCATGCTGTCTAATAAATGGTAAGAGACATATTTGCAAGCACTCCTGGATGTATATTTCGGTGTTAATCGTCCCAGTTGAAACAAATGAACTGCTTCGCCTACCGCAGCTACAGATTGCCCGCCATACCAAAAACTTCTTTGGAAACTTAGTCTTTTTTTTGGCTCTTAAACTCTTCTTGAACATTTTCTTTATCATCTGCAGCATAAAAATCGACACCTGGAAGCTGCGAAAAGTCACCAAGTACGTAAGTCTCGTCGTCCATAATACAACTGTCAAATTTTTTAATGTATTTGCGGTAAAGTATTTTGGCTCGCTTTTTTGCCTCGACGTTCTTTTTCGAATTTCTGTCCGGAACTTTCTGGACTTTAAATTACTTAAGCCCTTCCTCCTTTTTAACTTTTCTGACAAAAGCCTCCGAGCATTGGACATTCTTAGCTACTTTTCTTCACGATATATTTGGATTTTAAAGAAGCTATTACCTTCTTGACAGCATTAGGATTATCAAAACCTTTCTATTTTCCACTTCCTTGCTTTTTACTCACGGTCAGACGATCCTTATAGGTTTTAATAACACGCGAAATGGTATTCTGCAAAATTTTATCTTTTCTAGCAATTGCTTTGAAAAATTTTGCAAATTTCACGCACTTCTATTTCGCAGCTCATGGTGAAGCCATAAATTAACGAATGAGTGAAAAAAAGTAGCATAAATACTTGTTCATATTTACCAAAGTCAACTTGATTAAAATTTTTTTGGATTTTTTGAATTTGAACAGTAATTATGTGTGCACTAGTTTCATCGTGCGCAAGCCTTATGTACAAAGGGAAAGGGATTATAACATTGGAATTATACCTTAATCTATTTGTAGTAAGGTCTCATCGTACTAAGTTTCATTGCAATAGGCGGTGCAATACCCTTAGTATAAGCTTTACAAAATTGAAGCTCTTAAAATTTTATTTTTCCATCAAAATCTGTTGTCGTTTTGAAATTATATTTTTCTTCAGCATATGGGTATTCACGTCGAAATTCTTTTAAAAAAAACCCACAGACACTGGACAAGTTGGTCCAAAATGCTTACCAGATAGTCGCGGAAGATTTTTGTTTTGAAAGTTTACGAAGATTTATGGTTTCTATTATCACGATGATACGATACGAGTACAATAATATAGATTTCGGATTAAAGAATATTTTTGTATGTTTTATTTTGCACATATGTGATTTCGTATAATAATAATTTTCCATAGAAATGTGAAATGCCCAGTTGCAAAACTGGCCAAGTCCAAAAAAAAATCATATTTTGAGATATTCTCATATATAAAAATCTAAACCATGCTTTATCTTTTTACTATGGTTTAAGAGTAAAAAAAAAGTTTTGACAGAAATATTACACTTTTTAATTTATTTTTGATGAATGGATTTCAAAACCGGCCAAGTCCATGAACTTGCTTTCAAAACCAGTCCAACGCCTTGGAATCAAAACCGGCCAAGTCCAGTACATTGGTATCAAAACCGGCCAAGTCCACTTTTTTTCCAATGCCTTGGAATCAAAACCGGCCAAGTCCAGTTCATTGGTATCAAAACCGGCCAAGTCCAAAATTGTTTTCTCAAAAAATACGCAAATAAAACTTGAAAAGTCTGATCTGACGTGCTTTGAGTAAAAAATTTTATAAGCTATTATGTGGGAAATACTTTTTAATTTTTCAATTAACATAGATGAAGATAAACGTTTTTCGTTGTTTGTCCAAAAGTACGAAAAATGGACTTGGCCGGCTTTGAAACCGGGCGCCTCATATAATGGAATCAACCAGTAAGTTTGAAGGGTGTAGAGAGGTGTGAAAAAAGTCCGAAAATCGAGTGAACGACTCCTTAGCAGCATTTTTATTATTGTGCATTATTAAACTGAATTAGACGAGTAATCTACACTGATGAAATGAAGTTTGACAATTATAAAAATATTGATTAATCAAAAATCAATTTTGGTTAAGAAAATTAGGAAAAGCCGTCTTATGAATACCTTTAGTTAAGTGTAGGGCTACCAGATGCGATACTAAAGTAGCAAAAGTGCTACTTTTGCAAGGCTTTGCTACTTTGTTACTTTTGACTCGAAATGTCCTACTTTTGGTTGAAATGCGCTACTTTTCACTACTTTTGGCATTTGAAATATTTTTGTAATTTGCTGGGGTTTTCTCGTATAAAGTGAGGACCTTTTTTTTTGCTCATCAAAGTTATTTGAAATTATTGTTTTAATTTGCTGAGGTTTTTTGTTAGGAAGTGAGGACCTTTTTTTTTTTTTTTTTTGCTCATCAAAATATTTGTATGAAATTAAAAAAATTTGGATTTAATTGCAACACTGCAACAATATTTTTGGTTTTCATTACTAAATTAAAATTTTTTGATATGTGCTACTTTTGTAAGCAGGCCATCTGGTAGCCCTAGTTAAGTGTCACAAATATATGCAGTTATAACATAAATTTGAAGGTTGACCCAGCTCAAAACTTGTAACGGTGAACTGCAGGCAGTATTATGGTGCACTAAAATATGTGTTAAAAAATAATATTTCAATACGGTATTTTTCGAAAAATCTGCAATATAAAAAATGTCTTTTTTTTTACGTTAATATGCTAATTCTGAACTGAAAACACGGCTAGTGATAAAATTAAAAAATATTTTAGTTAATTATCTATTGAAACTCTTTCATTTTATTGCTCTAGCTCCATTACTTAGAAAGCTACTTTAAAGGAAATTCGCTAAACACCCTGTAGCTCATAGCGTGTTCAAGATAGACTCTCCCACCTCCCATACAATTTTTTACTCACAATGAAACAGGTAATCGAACTCTTAGCATGGCTATTCGAATCCGAATCACCCTGTATTTCATAGTGCCATCTCTTTGATTATTTTGTTTTACTCACCAATAATTCAAAACCGTTTGAGTCTGCCTGGGATCTTTCGATTATCTCCAGATAGGTGTTTGTAAGTTCCACAGCAGCAACCTTTAAGACGCATGCTGCCGCCAAATAGGGGAATATTCTCCATTGCTTTAAAATCCGAAATATATGTAGTTAGTAGACTATTTATTAATTTATCAAACATTTTCTTACATGCAACTGATATTCAATTATTGCGATCTCTGGTCCTTCCTTGTCATATCCGAACTGTTTTCTGAGTGCAGCATAGCGAACCGCGATAACTGCAGCATTCGATAGAGTGTTAACCGACTCCTGCATGATGCCAATTCTGCCGGCAGAAAACGATTCTAAAGCTGCTCCTAATACCTTGCCCGGTTCGCTAAAAACACTCTCATACGCACCCTCTGGTGTAACATCCCCGGTGCGATTTAACAGATTCTCTCGTGGAATTCGATAGTTGTTGAAAATGACAAAACCATTGTCAATTCCATTAAGGCCAATTTTCTCGCCAATATCGCCAACTAGTAACCCAGGATAGGCCTGTAGCGTCTTCGGATTGCGTATAGGAATAAGAAAACCGTGCAGTCCATGGTTTTCGCCATCTGCCGTATAGAGATTCGCAAAGGTCATTGCCACTGTGGCAGTTTTACCCAAGTTTCCGATCCAACATTTGGCGGCTTCAAAGTCTGGCGTGTTAATAATAAATTCTTGGGAATTTGGATCATATGTAGCGGTGGTACGAATACTCTTTGTGTTGCTGCCATGTGCAAGTTCTGTTATTGCTAAGCAGGTTATCACTTCTCGATCCCACGCTGCCTGATAATACTTCATGTGTCGTTCTGTTCCCATAGCGCGTATTGCATTATTGAACAAACCAACTCCCAAAGCAATTTTCACTGAAAGGCTCGGGCAATAAGTGTGCAGTGCCTCGTTTATACTCATCAGATACTTGGTTTTCTCGCCAAAAGATCTTTGTTCAACCTCTTTTGGCACCAAATCCAAGTATTTCATGCGATTCGTTTGCATGGCACAAATGCGTTTCTGTTCGTCGGCGGGAAGTGTAGTCTTAGATTTAGCAAAAAGTGGGTCATTTTCCAGAATATTCCATACTTTGTACTACAAAAATAAAATAAACGGTTTTATTTTGTGTAAAGTTAAACAAAAATAATACCTTTATCCTTAGAGTTTCGTCTCTTTCAAATATAAGCCTCAAACTCTTCCATTCAAACTTTGCCTTCTTTCGATAAACACATAGTGGTCCTTTTGGAAGGTCTGGTATGAAGGATGTATCCCTGCTCCGATCCATTTTAAATACAACTATGCAAGATCTGAAAAAAAAATAATAGATTTTATTGTCAAAGTTATATCTCATACGAGGAAGGCATATGTTTGATATAAGTGTTTAATTAAGGTTCAATCAGAGGCTCACTAATCTTATCGATCTAACATTATTGTATTGTTGGTAACGATAATTATATCTAATTGAATGGTTTTAATAGTAACAAACAACCAAAATTTCGATTTGTAAAAAATCTTGATTGCAGAGATGCTAACACGCGAGTACATTGCGGCTATGCTGGCAATCGGAAAAAAGTGCTAGTAATTGCGGGGAGTTCGGAACATAACAAATACGTATCATATGTGCAAAATTTAACTCCAATTACACTTCCGTCATTTAAAATACGGACAACTTTCAGAGTGTTACGTGTTCTTGTTTTTAAGTTTAATTTGTTTGCTTTTTATTTTGTTTAATGTAGTGATATTCTAGGAATGCTGCAATAAACTTCGTTAATGTGAGATAAGCATAATGTGGGGTAAAAGTAATTGTAACGATTGTTAAACAAAATTATAGATTCAATAAAACTCCATGAAGAAGTTGGAAAATGACAACAACAAAACGTCGGAAAAAATGGAATAATTATTTTTTATTTGCCAATAAGCTTTTGTCTCTAAAACAGTCTAGTTTTCGAGTTGGCCACAATTTTTCGACGGCTGTTGTGAACATTTTAGATGACATAAGGGTTAGTTTTGACCTAGATTCTGAACGCTCCTTTGACTAATTGATTTTTCTAAGACTTTTGACTCGGTCAATCATTCTTTGCTGTGTAATAAGCTTCAGAGCAAATCATTTCAAACCATGCAGTCGGATTATTTCATATTACGGAACTAGTTGCCGATTAAATATGTTGTTTTTCAGAGGATATAAGGGGACTTACATTTCCCCGATTTGATTTTTTAAAAAAATGTTTATTGAGCTATTCCCATTGTAAGTTTGCAGAAATATACGCTATTTCATGTTTTATTTTGTGTAAAAAAATCAGAAAAGTATCTCATAAGCATGCCTTGTGAGAAGAGTTTATGTAGACATACTTTCCAACATTTGCATATAAAAAGCAACTTATTGAAAACATTAAATGCCTTTAAATGTCTTGAAGTAAGTGAGCGATATATTATATTTACAGAAATAATTGTTTATTTAATCTCAGAATGCTTTCAAAATCTTTATAAAACTTTCAATGCTTGAAATTGAAAGTGACTTTTCATACCGATTAGTAGGTTTTTTTCAAAACTTTTTTAAAACTTTCCGGTTTGTATATTTAGTTAGATTTTCTCAGCCACTCTACTCGTTTTTCTAGTACTCACGTACTAAAAACTTGTTCAGTCATTCTTCACGTTTCAATTCCAAAAAATTAATATTTTAAATGAATTCGCTTATCTTAATTTTTTAAGACTTGCATAAACAGTAAATTTAACGACACACTATATTACTAAAAAACGTAGAAAACTATAAAAGTAAACGTAAATCACAAGATTAATTTTTTCCATCAGAAATATAAAT